>OU342543.1:7366428-8696162 GCA_910589475.2 Bembecia ichneumoniformis
AATTATAGCAATTTATACTTCCTATGTAAAGAAGTTCAATAATATTTTATTTTACCCAAATAAAATTTTATTAGCACCTGCAGTTTGCTCGGCTTCTCTGTGAAATGGTGGTATATAGAAGAAACACAGAAGAAATCAATGGAGATACAGACAGGGTCTTTATTTTATAACTAGCTGGGCCCGCAAATTCGTACGCGTGGTATTCGGTATAGCGCGTAACTTTTTTGTTTGTAAACCGATTGGAACAAAACAAACACTAAGTGTTACGGGAAGCTTGCTACAATAAATCAGTGAAAACCGCATTCAAATCGGTTAAACCGTTTCTGAGATTAACATGCACAAACGCACAGACAGACAAAAATTCTAAAAACTATTTTTTTGACCACGATAATACTTATGTTACAAACGTGTATAATTTGTTTTGTTTTTTATTACTTTAAAATGTTTAGTACATTTTTTCCACGCCAAATTGTTTTTACTCTTTCGGTATTCATCGGCAGATAGGCTGTCCACTTGAGGGTAGGTGGCTAACCGTCGCCTATAACACAAGCAACGCCACAGGTGCTGCAAGTGCGCTGTCGACTACTGTAGAATTAAGGATAAGGGATAGGGAAGAGTTAGGAAAATGGGCTCTGGCATCCCTTACTCACTCACCGAAGGACAACAGCACAGATACTCTGTTATTTCACGGTGGTCTTCTGTAAGAGGGTGGTTACTGCCGCCAGACGGGCTACCCAAATGACTGCGAAACGCAGTGTGTGCCTGCCACTATTTTCTAGATCCAGACCAGAGTCTTTTTCAAAGTTGACCCTGCCCGAAATCGAACCCCGGGACCCTAGAACAGACCGTTAAGGTCCGTCCTCAAATGTAAGTGTGATACATTATATTATTATAGTTTTATCATCGCCTGCGCACTGTCGACTGCACACGTCCGACATACGGTAGGTAATCCCACAGTTTGACCGATAAACGTACCATTAGTCATTGGTAACGCGTGAATAATAGCTGAACGTAATCGATATAATTTTAATAACAAAATCCGACCTTATTGCTTACCGAATAAGATGCATTGAATTTCATTTTATGAATTATTGCCCATCGTTCGTCAGTTGTTACTATTTACGGGTACGTGGCCGTCTATTTTTTTTATTTCGTATTTTATTTCATTAAGAACGATACCATCTAGCCACCCACGCAGTACGCCATAATGACTTGCCATATCTAACCTCGGTGTGCAGTACAATTGCGTACAAAAGTGACTCGAAGTACCGTTATGCTGTGACCTATTTTTAAATTTGCCCTATAATCAGATCAAATTTTTATTTTATTTTTAAACGAGAAACGGCGGTAGGACGAGTAGACTATCGCTCGTCTTAGGTAGATATGTTCTACCTACATATTTACTTTGGCAGGACAACCTTGATAGAATAAAGAGATAATAGAGGATATTCCTGATAGAATCCGCTGTAAGAGCCTATATCCTCTTATCCTCCACCTTCACAATAATCGGGACTTGATCGGTAGTCTTAGGAGAGGTCCCCGATATGGCCGACTCACATCTACTTTCGGGTACACCCACAGTTCTCCTAGCGCGGGATAGCCGTGGCGGATAGCAATCCCACGCTGACGACTGACGTTTCTGAGATTAGCGTCACAAAAGCATAATAGGCAAAGAACGATTTTATTACATATGAAATTCAAGCTAAGCTGAACCCTACTTAATATGACTATTCATATAGATCTGAGGTCAACTTAAATTGGACATTAAAATCACCTAAACTTTACAAACTTTCAATTGTCATCGTTTTACAGAAGATTATAATTATATAGTGTAGCTAAAGTTTCAGCCAATTCAACCGAGGAGTTATTTTATTGCATTTTATGGAAAAAATGGTGGACGTGATTCCAAAAATTTACATAACTTTTTTGTTTGTAATCCGATTGAAATAAAACAAACACTAATGTTACGAGATCAGCGCTAACAAACGCACAGACGAACAGACAAAAATTCTAAAAACTGTTTTTTTACTTCGGTAACATATGTAAGTAAAACCTGTACAAATCTTTTTTTTTAATATTTAATGTATCAAACACGGCTCGTTTACGATTTTGTATAGATAAGTGTTTATAATTTCGTCTGTACATCTCGCCGACAGTACTGAGAGTTCATGTCCTCGACTCCCGCGTGTTATCTAGCGGTGAAAGTAAACTAAGGTCACAGCAATTATAACAATACACTTACGGCTACATTCGGCAGCTTTGTCATTAATACAATTAATCGGTTAATGAAATAAGAGTAAAAATTTTTATGAAAAAGTAACGTAAGACTAATACATCAATTACCACAATCGAAGAAAAGCATAGTTTTTCACAGGCCATTCCCAAGAAATTCCCTAATTAAAAAATTTGTTTATGAATAGTTCTGTCTCATAGTAAATTAGCTGTCGCCGGCGTTGAAAAATAAAAAAAATAAAGCCTGACTAAATATATGAACAACTAGCTTTTGCTCGCGACTTCGTTCGCGTATTTTTTTTTTTTGTATGTTATGTCGACAGACAGGCTGACGGTCCACTTGATGGTAGGTGGCTACCGTCGCCTATAACACAAGCAACGCCACAGCTGCTGCAAGTGCGCTGCCGACTACAGTAGGATTAGGATTGGATAAGGAATTAGGAGGGGGGGAAATGGGCTCTGGCATCCCTTACTCACTCACCGAAACACAACAGCACGTATATGCTGTTATTTCACGGTGGTCTTCTGTAAGGGGGTGGTCACTGCCGCCGGGCTGCCCAAATGACTACGAAACGCAGTGTACCCTACCACTACTTTTCAAATCCAGACCAGAGTCATTTTTTGAAAATTACGTATCTTCAGAAATTATTTGTATGGAGGGGGGTAAAGAGGGCCAGATAGAGGAGAGTGAGTAGCCTATGTTACTCGCTGATAATGTAGCTTTCTATAGGTGAAAGAATTTTTAAAATCGGTCCAGTAGTTTTTGAGTTTATTCATTACAAACATACAAAAATACAAACATAGGTACATATCTTTTCTCTTTATAACATTAGTATAGATGTAACGCCTAACGTCTTTATTGCAGTTATAGCTTGCAGGCGTTAGATGATCCTTCGGGAACAGTACTTTTTTCTGCATGAAAGGTACCCTATGTCTTGTCCTGCATCCCTGACAACGTGTATGCAAAATTTAATGATGATCGGTTCAGCGGTTTATGCGTGAAAAGGTAATAGACAGACAGAGTTACTTTCACATTTATAATATTAGTATGGATTAGATTTTGACGAGACTTCGTCCTCGCCCTTTTTTTGAATGAAAAATGTCCTTTTTTGTATCACTGACAACGTGTATGCAAAATTTCTTAATGATCAATCGATATGAAACAAACTCATTAATATTAGCTAGGATAAAATTCGTTGGGGTGGATCGGAGTTGTTGCCTAGGCAGAACCCGGTCCACCCCGCTCAAAGGGCAAGGAGACACCGGGGAGTTTTAGTGGTGTAGGACCCAGTCCCTTGACTGGGTGAGTCCCACATATCCCTACCGTCTAGCCAGCGGTAGGGAATCCGTAAAAAAAAAAAAAGGATAAAATTCGTTAAAAAATAAGTTGTGAGCTGTAAAAGCTGTTGCTATTATCTTGATAACATTAATGACAATGGATAAAATGATTCACACCCATGCTCGGGAGTTCCAATTCCATCATGAAGACCACAGTCGGGTGGCAATGACGTATTATGCACCACCTCATCCAGGTAGGTCGGTAAATAAATTATACTCTGATTTTTTTTTTAAGAAAAAAAAGACGACTCGTTGACGACCGATTGACGAGCCCGTTGGATGAGTGGTTAGGGTGATTGCCTTAACGCTCTGTTCTAAGGTTCCCGGGCTCGATTCCCGGCTGGGTCAACTTTGAAAAATTAACTTTTCAAGTTTGGCTCTGGTTTGGATCTGGAAAGTAGTGGCAGGGCACACTGCGTTTCGCAGTCATTTGGGCAGCCCGGCTGGCGGCAGTAACCACCCCCTTACAGAAGACCACCGTGAAATAACAGCACGTGTGCTGTTGTGTTTCGGTGAGTGAGTAAGGGATGCCAGAGCCCATTTCCCTATCACCTCCTTAATCCTACTGTAGTCGGTAGCGCACTTGCAGCACCTGTGGCGTTTCTTGTGTTATAGGCGACGGTAGTCACCTACCACCAAGTGGACCGTCAGCCTGTCTGCCGATCTTAACATTAAAAAAAAGTAGTTACGTGGCTGTCTTTACCTATATACACTATATAGGATAAATACAAATGCATTGCCAACCCTTGTTAATGATAAAAGTACGCACAGAAACACAACAGTACATGTGGCTTAAACAGTGCATTGAAATACTGCCCAACATGGATACTGAATTGGCGATTTCTTTTTCGTTTTACTAAAGTTTAAGCTGTAAATTTTATAAAGTATATACTATTTTAGTGCATAACTATGGTAGATACTAATGTTTACTTAAAAATTCAAAGATTCCGCTTCCGTTGAATTTTAAATTACTATAGTTGCAGACGATAAAGTCGATATTAGCTTATCGCAATTCGATTGCGTATCCGATTTAAGTTAGTATTGCAGCCCCTTTTTTACGCGAGCCAGCTAAAGTAGGCGGGTGTACAGTGAGTAAGTGTATTTAATTAAGTTGTTAGCAATCATTACTTGATGTTGATCATGCCTTTTAAGAATCTGGAATCCGATACAACGGGCCAGTCTCATTGCTACGGTCGATTTATATTTGATAGTATAAAAACTCGCGCGCGTTTTATAGACGATAGGTATTCGGTTTTACCATTAAATAAACATTGGCAGGTTACAGTTTTTTTTTTGTATTTCTCGCATTCTTTGAAATTGTGAGATTTTAATAAAAATCGCTGCTTAATTTAGGGCTCGAAGGACCAAATTCTTAAGAAATTAAACGCCAATTGTTCTAATGGTGAAATGGAAGTACATAATATATGGCACTTATTTAATTTTTAGGGTTCCGTACATCTGAATAAAAAACGGAACCCTTATAGGATCACTCGTGTGTCCGTCTGTCCGACCATCCCCCCCCCCTCCCCCTTATCAACGAAACTACTGGACCTAAATTAAAAAAAAAATACAGAAATTAATGAATTTCTGTATTTTTTATGAATTTCTGTATAGTTGAATGCAACTAATTCATTTAACGTTATACTTAATTACTTAACCCAACCACCAACTGAATTAAGCCCAATACAGATAGTGATAAATTTAATTGTAAGTATCCTACGTTACACATAGATATACATCCATCCTAGCCCACAATAGTATTTATTTCTTTTTTAAATCCTACTAAATCCTACTACATAATATAAATGCGAAAGCTTGTGTGTTTACATGTTTGTGTGTTTGTTACTCAATCACGCAAAAACGGCTGAACGGATTAGGATGAAATTTGACACATAGATAGTTTATTACCAGAATTTATGTATGGGATACTTTTTATCCTGGAAAAATGTTGAGTTCCCGAGGGATTGTCTAAAAAAATTTTTAAAAATTTCGCCACGTTGGTCATAGCGATAAAAATGTCGAGCGTTATTTTCTTTTTCAAAGCGAACGAAATCGCGGCTACCAGCTTAGTAGTTCGTATAATTTCGTAGAGTTTAGAAGATAATTGTTTAAAATCACAGTTTAACCGTTTTTTTTATATCAGACAACTCAAATGGCAAAATGTTAAGAGTTGCTTAAGCGTTTTGTATAATAAGGTAAAGTGAGAATTACCCTTTAAACTCTATTGCTAACAAGGAATCAACTTCAATCTTTAATTAGGCATAATTATACATACAATAATCATTAGTTTTTCACATAACTCATACATATGTTATGGTTCGTTGGATATGTTTAACATAAATATGTTGGTTTGCTGTTTTAGTTTGATAGACTGATTAAACACATATTTAGAAAATAATAGCGTCCATTCAATCATAATAACGCTCGCGGCAGCTCGTAATCAATTATAATAATTCATTTAGCGTTGAATAAACATGGCGGATATACTAATCTTCAGTTGGCAGGTAGACTGACGGTCCACTTTGATGCAACGCCACAGATGCTGCAAGTGCACTGCCGAAAATTGTAGGATTAGGATGAGGAAATGGCCACTTGACATCCCTTACTAAGTCACCGAAACACAACAGCACCCGTGCTTTTATTTCACGGTGGTCTTCTGTATGAAAGTGATTACTACTGCCAGACGGACTGCCCAAATGAGTGCGATACGCAATGTGCCATATCACTACTTTTCGGGTCCAGACCAGAGCCAACTTTGAAAAGTTCATTTCCAAAGTTGACCCTGCCGGAAATCGAACCTAGGAACCCTAGAACAGAGCGTTAAGGTAGAACATAGCTGAAAATATTTGACTATAATCCGTGCTATAGAACCTATAGCATAAAAGTGATTAGTAGGAATGTGTATATGACAACACACGTTGCTGGTTGTTTGGGACATTTGAAATTCAAATATAGAACAGATTGCCCTTAACTGCTGACTCATGCTGTTACAACCTCTTTCGTAGAGAGAGACTAACTCGACAGACGAGATTATTTTTTAGAAACAAAATCTTTTCAAGTGTGATTTCAAGCTCCTAAATAAAACACTGTCCTTTGTACTTTAAAAACGTATACTGTTCAATGAAAACTTTAAACTTTTTAATGAATATTAAGTAAATTGTTGCACTAATGTCATGTTTAAAATATTTGCAATATATATTTATTAACAAACTAGTTCTTGTTAGACGGGGTTTTCCTTTTATAATTTGTATATATATTATATATAATCTGTATATATTTTAAATTTAAATATAAATGCATTGTTTATATTTAAATTTAAAATTCAATTGTTTTTGTTTATTTTATTATTTCATTATATGTGAATAAAGTATTATAATAATATGTAACATTAATAAATTATTTAAAAAATATTACGATAAAAAAAAACTAGTTCCTCGTTTATCGCTTTTTCCATTAGCGAAAACCGCATCAAAAGCCTTTCGATAGTTTGGAGGAAGTCAACTAAGAAACAAGACAGAAGGGGACAGCGACAGGGAATCTCTATTTTGGAGAGTTACAAATAAAAAACAGATCACGCATTGTCTTTTCAGGCTACTATTGCTTGGGGTTTTGTGATATGGAATTCCAATCGCAAAAGAAATATGCTAAGTACTCACCCAACATTTTACTGAGATCCGCATTATGGAGGTCCGGATTCTCATCGGCCAATTTCTTCCGCTCCACCTTAGCCCACACCATAAACGCGTTCATGGGTCTTCGTATCCTCGCTTCCTTTAACGCTTTGGCCTGTCCCATTTTCGTTGTAAACGGAGCCCTCGCATACTGCTGACTCGAGTAATCCCTCGAT
This sequence comes from Bembecia ichneumoniformis, assembly GCA_910589475.2. Lineage (NCBI taxonomy): Eukaryota > Metazoa > Arthropoda > Insecta > Lepidoptera > Sesiidae > Bembecia > Bembecia ichneumoniformis. The sequence goes on from OU342543.1 coordinate 7,373,846, forward strand.
GTGTCGTAAGGACTCCTGTAGTCGTATTGAGCTCTATAATCTAAGCCGTAAGGCAAGGCCGGCCAGACCACCAGCTCGGGGCTGGTCTGGTCTTGTCCTGAGTCCGCGTTATTCTCCACTGCTCCTTGAACGTATTGCTCGTAAGTGCGGTGGTATGTGGGAGGGGATTCAGCTATGCCTGCGCCTCCCGAGTCCATTATACTGTGGAAAAAAAGCCTTAGATTAATACTGATTTCAAAATAGCAAGGCAATGCTCACAAAACAAAGGTTAAAAACCTTAGTTAAGGTTAGTTTAGTTAGTTAACCTTAGTTAAGAAACCTTAGCTAAACTTAGTTTAAGGTTAGAATTCTGATATCCCTGGCACCCTCTCCCCTGGTCTTCTGTAAGGGGGTGGTTACTTCTGCCACACGAGTACATACCTACTACGATTAGACCTCAGGCCGGCAAGCACAGATCAAAATGTCCACTCAAAAGATACACAAAAAGGCTAGGGGACAGAAAGGCTCATTTTTATTATGTTAAGGTCGGCAGACAGGCAGACGGTCCACTTGATGGTAGGTTGCTACCGTCGCCTATAACACAAGCAACGCCAAAGCTGCTGCTAGTGCGCTGCCGACTGCAGTAAGATAAGGGACTAAGAGTGGATAGGGAAATGGGCTCTGGCATCCCTTACTCACTCACCGAAACACAACAGCACACGTGCTGTTATTTCACGGTGGTCTTCTGTAAGGGGGTGGCTACTGCCGCCAGACGGGCTGCCCAAATGACTGCGAAAAAGCAGTGTGCCCTGCCACTACTTTACAAATCCAGACCAGAGCCAAATTTGAAAAGTTTATATTTCAAAGTTGACCCTGCCGGGAATCGAACCCGGGAACCCTAGAACAGAGCAAATTCATAAAGGCTAAGACGCTGAATTCAGGCTGATTCCGCTCCTATTGGAAGACCTATTTCTAGCTGCGGACATCATCTAACTGATGATGATGTGATGAGATTAATAGTATTGATGTATTAGAGTGAGAATAAGCAAAGTGGAATAAGCCGAACGCCGCGTCGAAGGCTCTGATTGTAAACATACACTTGACTATTGGATTTCGTCTGGCGGTTTCCCGCGAACGCCACTTTCCGGCAACTGCGACAACTAAGCGGTGGAATTTGAAAAATCATCGGGTATTAAGTGTTAACAGGAACATGCCGTTTGCATGAAACGCGAGCTGACGCCGGTACCACTCGATCGCTTGATGGCCGTCGTTATAGATTACCAATCGACACCCGCCAGAAGTAACACGAGTCTCTTGGTGATTCACTCCATACTGGCTCACCTGGTAACGGATAGAATAATGGCTGTTTCAAGATTCATATGTAATATCAGACCTGAGCCATGCCTATTTAACTGTCCTGATTATGGGTCGACAATCCCTAAACGCCATTAGCTCACACTCGCACCGCGGTTTTGTGGTCTGTTTGAAAAAGTATTATGTTTTTTTTTTTTTATGTTATGTCGACAGACAGGCTGACGGTCCACTTGATGGTAGGTGGCTACCGTCGCCTATAACACAAGCAACGCTACAGGTGCTGCAAGTGCGCTGCCGACTACAGTAGGATTAAGGATTAAGAATGAACATAACTTACAGAATGACTGTTTAAATAACTTTATATGTTTAAATAATTATATTTAATTTAAATAATTTTCAAATAAGTTTTATTGAATTTCAAATAATCAAAATAACGACTAAGATTATTTTAAAAAAAAAGGGTGTAAAATAAGAAGTAATACATATAAAAGTTAGTGAAATAAGCATACATATCATAATTGTTTTTTATCATAAAAATCAATTTAAAACAAAAAATAAAATTAATAAAATTTAAAAACCACTCTCATCTAATAAAAATTAATAAGGTAGGTAATACAAGATGAAATCTTTGACCGCAATCTAAATACTAGAGATAGCAAAATTTTACTGAAAGGAAAAATTCCTTTATTTTTTTAAAGCAGCAAAACAGAATTTAATTTTTTTTTTTTTTTGAAAACACGCTTGCCACGCCCGGGAACCACAACCTTTAAAATCCGACAAAATAACAATCAGGGCTTTTATGGCATCAATCGTAGGAACCAAATCTCTCTAAAAAACATGGTAAATTAAAATTAAATTAAATTAAATTAAATTAAAATGTCCAATATTTAGAGTATTGGAGATTTGACGAGCCCATTGGATTAGTGGTTAGGGTGCTTGCCATAACGCTCTGTTCTAGGATTCCCGGGTTCGATTCCCGGCAGGGTTATCTTTGAAAATGAACTTTTCCAATTTGGCTCTGGTCTGGATTTGGAAAGTAGTGGCAGAGGCACACTGCGTTTTCGCAGTCATTTGGGCAGCCCTTCTGGCGGCAGTAACCACCTCCTTACAGAAGACCACCGTGAAATAACAGGACGTGTGCTGTTGTGTTTCGGTGAGTGAGTAAGGGATGCCAGAGCCCATTTCCCTATTTCCTCCTAGTCCCTTATCTTAATCTTACTCTAGTCGGTAGGGCACTTGCAGCAGCTTTGGCGTTGCTTGTGTTATAGGCGACGGTAGTCACCTACCATCAAGTGGACCGTCAGCCTGTCTGCCGATCTTAACATTTAAAAAAATTAACTGTATATAGGTATAACTCGATAAAGTTCCGTATTTTATTTTGCATTTGAAGTAATTCTTGAAAAGTGACTACGGCGAATTGACTCACATCGCTTTGCTTTTTTAATGATAAAAGCGATTGCAATATTAAATTTCATTCATAATTTGATTCAATTATCAAATTATGAATATCACCAATTAGTAGAAATAAAGTAAAAAATACGAAACAGGCATTAATAGGAGCCATGAGTAATTCCAAATTTATAAGAAAGTCGGCGCCAGTACTACATGATACTCTTTCGTGGAATGGCGCCAATGTCGCGAAGTGGATTCATTGCGGTGGGAAAAGTTCATTGTTATAAGATTTCACTATACTTATCCATCAGTTACATGATGATTTACGTACATACAGACATGGCTATAAGGTAACAGATTAAATATAAAATTTAAAAATAAAATATTTGGATCGAAAGTCTTTCATCGTCAAGCACACTGCTTTCCACGACTACAAAATTACTACCCGCCTTAAGACAGTAACTGCACCATCACAGAGGACATTTGGGAAATAAGAACATGTAAATAATATACAATAAGCATAATAATAATAAGTTATAGTAAGAGGCCAAAATGCTTAACACTTCAAGAGCACGCGACGACTTAATTGAAATCTCAGCCGTAGGACGTCAACTGCTGGACAGAGGCCTCCACCTCAATAGGCATGATGACAGATTTTGAAATTCCCTTCCATAATGTAGATACACGTCTACCATATCCGAAAAAAATAATATTTCAGCAGAAAACTAAATTTCAACGCGAATTATTGGATGTTTTTTAAATCTATTTTGAATTACGCGCGAAAATGCTCTTAGGTGTCATGGCGTCGCGTCTGATGAAACGTGACGTCACCGACATCTCATCACATTTTTCATTCTGTCAAAGCAAAGTAAGTAACACGATGGCACTTACCTGGGCGTGACGTCATTCGCTGTGATTGGTGTTTCGGTTAACATGGCCGATTGCAGTTATTTATACTTCTATTTTATTGAAAATCTTATTAATCTCAATTTTAATACAAAAAATGAGTAATTTTTTAGACTCCTTTCAACATATATTTTTCTCCAAAACCATTTATTCTTTGATTCTTTAATACCGTCATCATGCCTATTCTCCAAAAGGACCGATCAATAGCAGCCTGGATACACCGTTGACCCTCGGCCTTTATCAGGTTGTCTGTCCACCTTGTGGGTGGATGTCTTACGCTGCGCTTGCCGGTCTGTGGCCTCCACTAGAGTACCTTCCGGGTTCAGCGGCCATCGTCTCTCGGTACTACTATGTGTCCTGCCCACTTCAACTTCACTAATCCTTCGGATTATGTCGGTAACTTTCGTTCGTCTACGAAACTCCTCATCACTGATTCGATCTCGCAGTGCAATCCTGAGCTTAGCCCTCTCCATAGCTCGTTGAGCGACTTTGAGCTTTTCTTAGAGACCACGTTTCAGCGCCATATGTCATCAATGGCAACACACATTGATCGAAATACAACAGCAAAAAAAAATTTCAACGCATGAAGATGAAGACATTAAATATTTAAAAAAAATTGTACACGTTGTATTTATGTTACTGAGGCCAAAAATATAGTTTTTAGAATTTTTGTCTGTTTATCTGTGCGTTTGTGCACGCAAATCTCAGAAACGACTTAACCGATTTGAATGCGGTTTTCACTGATGTATTGCAGCACGCTTCCCATAATATTTAGTGTTTGTTTTATTCCAATCGGTTTACAAACTAAAAAGTTACGCACTATTCTGAATAACAAGCGTACGAAGTCGCAGGCACAGCTAGTAGGCAATAAAAATTGAATAAATGTTTTAACATATTATAAGAAAAAGGAGTAACGGACGAAATCGCGAGGAAAAGCTATTTATTAATAAGTATAAAAATTATATTATCCGATTTCGAACGCTATTCGAATCATAAATATTGGTTAGTTTACCTTTTATTTCCATTGTTATCTATTTTATTAGCGTGTATAAGTCAATATAAATAAAAAACGTAATTGTAAACTATTGTATGCGATGCGGTTAGAAATCACGCATTCCACTCGATCTAAACAAATGTCTAATAGATAATAATAAGAATGTTTTTACTTGACGCCATTCGCGGAGTATTGTTGGATTCCTGATGCGTAACGAACTTTAATTGTTAAAGTAAAACTTGTGAAAATTTCCCCCCGCAGATATCAAGTGTGGAAATAAGTCTCTTATAACGCTTCTCTTTGCCGACCGATTTTTTATATTATAAAGGGTGGCAGAAGCAGGCTGACGTTCCACTTGATGGTAGATGGCTACCACCGCCTAAGGATAAAGCAACACCATGTACTAATTCACTAACGCCACTTAGCGATTCCACGCGATTCCTTACTTCGAAACCACGTCATATCCTCAAATTGTTACGATTTCTTCTAAAAAGTCATTCTCTTACATAATATGTATTTATATATAAATTATATATATTATATATAAATGCCATGACAAGACATTACGTGTTTTGATAAAATAAGACAAAAGCGTGAAATCACAATTGCCATACAGAATCAAGCTGCAGGAATTTATTAACGGCATGCTTGAAGAAGCCCATATTGTAGCTACGTGGAAACATCTCAGCGATAGTTCCAATGTTCGCTTGTCCGCGGGATAAAGTTCCTATTCATCCGAACTGTGCGACCTAACATTATTTTCGACCTAACAACTCAACGGAGCACTCACCATTGTACAGCTGGTGGAACACACAAAGATAGGCTACATTTTTCCTTAAACTAAGTGGTTCTAATCGTTGCTATATGAGCATTGGATCGTTAATAATTCGAACAATTCTACGCTGCAAGGTGTCAAATGAATCTAGCTATTTTGGCGTGTCAGTCCAGAATCTGTGAAATTATAAAAGAAATTCGACGAAACGACACAATAAGAAACGGTATTTTTATGATAATGCCCTTTAATGATAAGTTACAACCAGAATTCCACACCAGGACCAGTGGTGTTGTTTCAAGAGCGCTGCTGACCTCAATAATAGAGCAGAGCGACATAAGGATAACATAACATAAAGATAGACGAGGAAAGGCAGTCATGCACTAAAACACAAAGTCACACAAGTATTCAATATAAAATAACCCAAAATATTTTGCTTAAAAGGCGTTAGAGGATTTAATTAACTGAATAACTGTCTGTTACCCCAATACTCATGAGATCTTAATCTCATGACTTGAGATACAAATGAATTGAAATTGGGACTGATTTAGGGGATCTTTTGCTCACATTTCAGAATATTTCAGGTAATACCTACATGAAAATAAGGTACTCAGTAGTGGATAAAATTACAGTAGTGGATAAAAAAGCCAAAGCATTCACGAGGTAACGTTAAAACAGATGACAAAAAGTCCTCCTTTTTGTCTGTATGTATCCGCTAATCTCGGAAAGTTTTGAACTGATTTTATTCCTGGTTGTATAGATGAAATGAGGAATTTATGAGGATGGATTATGTGTATAATTCATTAATATCTTATTAATATTTGCTGAGTTTTTGTCAAAGAACCGTGATAACTCTGCTAGGCCGATCACATAGCCGTTGACCAAGTAACTGCTCTCACTGGTCTCCCTTGACACTTGTCCTAAGAGAAGCTGAAAACCGGACAGAGTGGAAGCAAATAGTGCACAGAGCCTGAAGAACTTTCGGGGTCACGACTTTCATTATTGAATTCTACAACTGAGAAGGATTATTTTTGCTACAAATTTGTTTTTGTAAGTATTATTTGCATAAGACTTAATAGTCGAGCAAAAGAAGAACAAAACCCCCTAATATTCACGCAGGGGTGAATCCTGTGCCTAATTGTGAAAGCAATACATATAGTTGACTATATCTAGTCGTAATTGGCTCCCATGATATAAGCACAGCTTAGTCTAAGGCTTTCGTTTAATTTATGGTTATTGAAAACTATACTAATATTATAAAGCTGAAGAGTTTGTTTGTTTGTTTAAACGCGCTAATCTCAGGAACTACCGGTTCGAATTGAAAAATTCTTTTTGTTTTGAATAGTCCATTTATCGAGGAAGACATCACGCTACGATAAATAGTATTATATATAAGTAATATCCAGTACCGCGCGCCCCATGCGCACGCCGCCGCCGTATGGGTCGCAGCGAAGCGTGGTCGAGTTCAGCTAGTAAATAAATAAATATACAAGCTGATAAAGCAGAAACAACAGTTTTCGGGTAACATGTATCTGTAGAAAATCTTCTAATACAGCAATGTTGTTGTCAGAACAGCACGCAAAGATTAAAATGCTCTTAAAAAATTTCCCTCTTACGAAGGGTGATGTGTATGAACGATATATTTTCAAACACGTATCAAGACAATAGCCATTGTTGACAAAAGTTAACGTCAGCATTCAAGGACTCCGAAGATGTGCCAGGGAAAATTGCACGCGTTGGCAAACGATTCTGATCTTGCTTCAATGGAATATGATGACGGGTTTTTCACAATTCGCACCCGAAGACACGCCACGGTGTCAACCGTTTTCAGAATTTCATTGTGACTCATCGTTAAGTCTTTTTGTCCACGATATCGTCCGCGTCCTCTTAATTAAGTGTTAAAAAGTTTATTCAATCTTCATTGCTCATATATTTTTGTCAGGCGTTGAATTTTTTATTTTTATTTTTAAATGGTCCCTCGGGAACAGTACTTTTTTCTCGATGATGATCCGTTGAGTAGTTAAGGCGTAGAGCGTAACATACACACACAGTCATAAACAATTTCAATTTCGATTTCTATATCTGTATCTATACATCTATACATATATATGTTTACAAGTATGTTCTCCTAATACAAGTATTTTTATACTTAATAGGAGGCCCCCTACACCCCTTTTTGTACCTATGCTTAAGTATTTTGTATAAATCATAAAGTAATAAATTTTTCATAATTTGTAAATTTAAGTACTGAAATAAATAAATATTATAAAGCTGAAGAGTTTGTTTGTTTGTCTGGTTCGAATTGAAAATTCTATACATATAATAGAATCATAAACGAGCCGTGTAAATATTTCTTTCAAAAAAAAAACAACTTGTACACGTGTACTTATGTTACTGAGGTCAAAAAAATTGTTTTTAGAATTACTATCTCTGAAACGGCTTAAACGATCTGAATGCAGTTTTCACTGATGTATTTTAGCAAGCTTCCTGTAAAATTTAGTGTTTGTTTCATTCCAATCAGTTTAAAAACTAAAAAGTTACGCGCTATACCAAATACCATGCGTACGAAGTTTCGGGCTCAGCTAGTTTATAATAAGTGTTAGGTTTAGGATTGAAGCTCCTGTATTTGCAATATCTCGGCAATTTTATAACAAATGAAACTGAATTCTCTGTCTGCGATTATGAAATATCTCTTTCCAAATCTTGTGATTTTATGGTTATTTGGGCCAGAGTGTTTCTATTGCGGTCTGATTGCCGCAATGCCTGAATCGACTTTAAAAGGTGAACAATTTTTCAGTGCTGTCTTGGAGAAATTATTTCATCGATACATAACTCTTTGGGTATAGAATATGAAGGAAAGATGAACTATCGCCATTAACGTGCTCAACTACGCGAATGACCTTGGGCAATTGGGCTCTCTACAACCGACCCTCGCTAGGGGCATCCGCTACTCGAAAATATTTAAAAAAAAACTTTTTTTTTTTTTTGAAACTATTTAAAAACTGTTCATGTCATTTATAGTGTAAATGAAACTCTATCATTTGATTATATACACATTGCATTACTTCTTGAAACAACTAAGTTAAATTGATTTTTGGAACAAAGCAAGACATTCAAAGTTTATTTATTTTCTTGTAAACCATACTTAAAACAAAAATAACTCATCAGAAATATAAACCAAAAAGTTTTATATCACATATATATTTTTTGTTACATTCGCTTTATGTTTGAACGAGCTGAATAGGAACCATAATAAGGTCATACCATACCATACCGCACATTTAAATGTCACCCTTATATGGTTGATATACCTAAAATCCGCACGTTGCGGTTCGGGTCAACTTTTTTGATTCGAACTGCTAGCGTGTGGAACCAACTTCCAGCACCCTTGTTTCCACAACACTACAACCCTGGACTCTTCAAGTCGCGAGTGAATCGGTTCTTAATAGACAAGCATGCTCCATCTTAGATCGCGTCATCACTTACCATCAGGTGAGACTGCGGTCAAATGCTTGATCTATCATTATAAAAAAAAAAGGTGTTTTGTAGGCACCCTAGCTGCTAATGATATTTTAAAGGAAAACTAAATAAACAAAATCACATAACATAAACATGTAGCGTTAATGTGAAGATTGCAAGCCAGTGCAATGCGCAGTGTGATAAGTTATCGTTCAGATAAGCGATCAACTTATCTGAGATGCAGCCGTCCGAGAACCAACTGCACACTTCTAGCTGCAATAAAGTCTTTTTGACATTGAAACTACAAAGTTAACACTTCGTAGTATAGAGGAATATTGCGAAACGACACTCCGTTTAGCTTATATTTAATATTTAGTTCCCTTTGCTATAAGTGTCTATAGCTATAGTATCACTAGTGGAAGGGCAGCTGCGTTTCGCAGTCACTTGGGCGGCCCGTCTGGCTTACAGCTTCCAGAATACAACAGCCATCGAGAAGTAACAGCGCGTGAGCTCATTTCCCTATATCTCTTCGTAATCCCTTATCTTTACTCCTACTACGGTCGGTAGCTCACTCTTGCAGTATTTGTTTGTGATAAGCGACCTCAGCCCCAGCCTGTCTGATGACCTTCGCTTAAAAAAATCTGACAACATGAAAGTGAAAGTCTACAAACTTTGACGAGCCCGTTGGATGAGTATGGTTAGGGTGCTTTTTTTGCCTTGACGCTCTGTTCTAGAGGGTTCCCGGTTTGGAAGTAGTGGATTTGGAAGCAGGGCACACTGCGTTTCGCAGTTATTTGGGCAGCCCGTCTGGGAGCAGTAGTCACCCCCTTACAGAAGACCACCGTGTTAAATAACAGCACGTGTGCTGTTGTGTTTCGTTGAGTGAGGGAGGTGAAGAGGAAAATCCAATGGTCGTTACTATTAAGTGCATAATTATTCTTCTCCTTCTTAAAGTACCGCTTCTCTACGAAAATTTGCGACCTTGGAAGCTGCTTCACGAAAGAAGGAGCGAGTCATACCAAACCACTCTCTTAAATTCTCCTACCTCTGCTAAAAAAAAAAAACAGAAAAATACAGTCGATCTTTCGCCCATCAATACTTGTACATGAAATTAATTGAACGAGAGATTCTAAACAGTGTGCAACGCAAACACATGTTGAGTGTATAAAAACATATCGGTTTACATGAGACGCGCGAGGATCAACATCATTGTGAATGTTGGAAATCACCAACATAACATGGAACAAATCAACAATCACTACTGGGAGCTATCGCGTCAACAAATTGTTCGTGGAACTGCGATCCAATGTACTACTAGGTAGGTATGTATACTCGAATAGACTACTAGTTGCGGAGTAATCTAGAGTTCCGTCAAAAGCATCCGGTTAGGTACGATTAGCTAACAACTCGAGTAATTTAAAAGAAAAGTAAAAAACACATTATATATATAGTTATATAAAAATTAATTAAAAAGTTTAATTTAAAAGTTCCTTGTAGGTCTGTTAGGTCTGTTAGGATGGCATCACAACTAAGTTCCAGATATTACGCCACAAATTATGGGAAGAACTCTTTCTTTCCCAGATCTGTCAAATTTGTTAATAGTTTAGTTGAATTTCCAGAGCTCGATATATATAATTCAAAGATTTATAAAATAAGACAATTACTTTCGAAATCTTGGTTTGATGGTTCGCTGTAGACTTCTTCCTTGCCGACTTTTTCTTTCCCTTTTCTTTTTGCTTTATTTGTTTACTTAGTATTAATTTTTCTTTTTTTTTTCTTACTTAGCTTGGTTAGAAACGGTTTTATTAATTTTTATATGTAGTCTCAATATGCGGAAACTTATAAATGGTGTCTAATTAATGTGCCAAATTAGTTGTTAAGTAAATGTTGTATAAAATATGTCACTGTAAGTTTTCCTCGAAAATAAATAAATAAAATAAATAAATAATAATTGCGCACTGCGTTTTACAGTCATATATGAGACAAACCGTCTGGCGGCATAAACCACCCACCCTCTTATACGCTGAAATAACAGCAGGTGTTTAATAGTAAATAGCCTTATACATCTTTACATATTACAAAACAATGTCCCCCGCCGCGTCTGCCTGTCTGTATTTATGTTTGCGATAATCTCAAAAACTACTGAGTGGATTTTCATGCGGTTTTCATCTATCAACAGAGTGATTCCAGACGCCTGGGAGCTTTCATCGAAAATGTTGCCTAATCCGTTTGAGATATAACAAAACAATGTATGATGGGATTGTTTCTCTTTTATAGGTCTACAAAAAAGTCCGGGATCGCTTATGTCTATCTTTTAAAGATAGCTATTTATTACTACTTAAGGATACTTAAGGATTTTAAGGCGACGCATCGGAAATTTTGGTGGCAGGAATTTAGTTTTTCTCAGCAATAACTAAACATATAAAAGTGGTGTTTGGTAATTTGTTTCTTCATGTTACTGACTTCATTTTGTCAGTTGGATTACACGATTGGTAAACTTTTATAACGCAGAAAAAAAATTCAAAGAAACCTCTTTTAAAACACAGATTTACATATTACAGGCAAACGGGACCAACTTATACATCCGAATTTTTTATGTACATTAGTATAAACATACAATTTAATTTTGCAGTTGGATTTCTTAAAATACATTATAGTTCTTTTAATAAAAATCGTTTTGTCGCATACGACCTTACGACATAAGCAAGCGCGCTCTCGTTTTTTTATGCAATCAGAGCCGTATTAATTGTTTAATGATACTATTCTAACTTCTAAAAATTCTGCGTCGCCTTAAAGATACTATTCTAACTTCTAAAAAAAATATCATATTTAATAATAATAAGGTAATTAATGTATTTAATATTATCAAATTAAATACGTTAATTACCATATACATTATAATAGCCCTGTACCATACAATTTAAATAAATATCTTAGGACTTATCGTAAATTAAAAACTACGCGCGAGAAAATAAATTCAAGCGGTCTCGCACCAACGCGACGAAACGCGACGACGTGACTCGCTTCATACAGACGCAGGCGTTATATTATATTATACATATTTTCTCATTTTTCAACACGAACAAAGTCACGGGCACCAGCTAGTAATGATTAAATTAGAATTAATCATAAAGTTAATTTTTACCAAACCTTTAAATCATTCAAGATAGTTTGATCATACGATATTTTTTAAATATTGATTGCTCTAACATATCATTAATAAATAAAAAAGATTGTTATTATTATTATTAATTATATTTATATATTATTATTATATTTATTTTTTATTTATAAAAAATAAATATTATTATTATAATAAATAATAAATATTATTATTATAATAAATAATAAATATTATTATTATATATTATTATATTTATTTTTTATTTATAAAAATAATTCCAATAATTTGGACAACCTTTCTAGCGGCTTAAGACCCCCATACAGAAGAACACCTACATAATAACAGCATACACGTGTGCTGTTGTATTTCGGTGAGTGAGTAAGGAATGTCAGAGCCCATTTCCCCTATCCATTCCTAATCCCTTATCGTTAACCTATGGCGTTATATTGATAGACGATGGTCGCCATCAAGTACATAAGTTCTTTACATAAAAATTAATAATCATAATCTATGAGAGGTTATTTGCCAGGGCTAAGAATAAAATAATCGCAATCGTGCCTCAGACGATTGTGTAGTATCAACAACCTGTTATCAAGAGATGTGCCTCTTATCAAAATGCAAGCAATGCACCCGCACAGGCCTTCCTACATGAACACATGTTGCGATTCTCATTAAATTGCATAGTCTAAAAATACGACAAGAGAAGTATATAACTCTACAACTGCAATTTCTAAAAATTAAAAAACTAGGGAAAAAAGAACACACGTGAAAAATCTAGGTAAGTGTACTGGGGCCTTAGTCAAAGTAACATAACGATAACGATAACGAAGTTCGCAAGAATAAAATGTATGGGATGTATCACGTGATTTAGCGACGGCTTATGTCAATCCCATACATTTTATTGCTTTCGAACTTCGTTATCGTTATCGTTATGTTACTTTGACTAAGGCCCCTGAACCCTCAACACCAGGTTTAGGTAACCTCGAAATCTTACTAAGCAAACATATATTTGTACAAGCCCATTTCACTATCCTTTCCTAATCAATTATCCTTAAATCTACTATGGTCACCAGCGTACTTGCAGCACCTTTGACGTTACGCTTGTTTATAGACGACGGGTCCACGCACCATCAAGTGGACCATCAACCCTTCTGACGCTTTTATGTATCACATGATTTAGCGACGGCTTCTGTCAATCCCATACATTTTATTGCTTTCGAACTTCGTTATCGTTATCGTTATGTTACTTTGACTAAGGCCCCTGGACCCTCAACACCAGGTTTAAGTAACCTCGAAAGCTTACAAAGCAAACACATATTTGTACAAGCCCATTTCACTATCCTTTCCTAATCAATTATCCTTAAATCTACTATGGTCACCAGCGTACTTGCAGCACCTTTGACGTTACGCTTGTTTATAGACGACGGGTCCACGCACCATCAAGTGGACCATCAACCCTTCTGACGCTTTTATATTTAAAAATTACAAAGAATATTCGAACAGAGTTTCCAGAGAGAATGCTAACGTCCCACTTTAAAGAATTAAGCCTATTAACACAAGCGATGCCATAGGGGTTTCATATACCCTGCCTATTTTGTTAGGTAAGAGACAAGATATAACAAGGCAGTAGGGAATTGAGCTCAAGCGTTCCTTACTAACTCACAGAAAGACATCATCATCTTCATCTCAGCCGTAGGACGTCTACTGCTAGACATAGACCAGAATTTTCCAAAAGAACCGGTCAGAAGCAGCTTGGATCCACCGTTAACCCGCGGCCCTAATCAGGTCGTCTGTCCACCTTGTGGGTGGAAGTCCTACGCTGCGCTTACCGGACCGTTGGCTCCACTCGAGAACCTTCCGGCTCCAGCGGCCGTCGGCTCTCCGTACTATATATGTTTTTAATGTTAACATCGGCAGACAGGCTGATGGTCCACTTGATGGTAGGTGGCTACCGTCGCCTATAACACAAACAACGCCAAAGCTGCTGCAAGTGCGCTGCCGACTACAGTAGGATTAAGGATAAGGGACTAGGAAATAGGGAAATGGGTTCTGGCATCCCTTACTCACTCACCGAAACACAACAGCACCCGTGCTGTTATTTCACGGTGGTCTTCTGTAAGGGGGTGGTTACTGCCGCCAGTCGGGCTGCCCAAATGACTGCGAAACGCAGTGTGCCCTACCACTACTTTCCAGATCCAGACCAAAACCAAATTTGAAAAGTTCATGTTCATGTTATGTATCCTGGCCATTGCCACTTCAACTTACTAGCCGGGTTATGTCGGTAAATTCCGTACGTATACGAAACTCCTGGTTCGATCTCGCAATGTAACCCCGCATATAGCCCTTTCTATAGCTCGTTGAGCGACGTTAAGCTTTCTAAGAGGCCCATAGTTAGAGACCACGTTTCAGCGTCATAAGTCACCACTGACAACATAAACTGGTCGAAAACTTTTGTGCCGTGGGGTATTGGGAAATAGTATCCCTTCATCTCAACCCGTCGGTGCTGTAGATATCGGCTAAGAGAAAAATCACCAAAGGGTGTGCAGCAGCGCTCTTCAACCCGCCTGCAAGCGTGGCAAGTATTGATAAAAACCCTCCCTATGATCAGCATAGGTACGAAAGAACAAAATACAGGTGTATTTTGTCATCGTTTCGGAGCTATGGTGATTTGAGATTTCGAGAATTGTATGAAGTTAAAAACATATGTATGTATTTCAGACACTCTATAATATTCTGCAAACGCCACCCCTCTGCGATTTATAGTTTCCGAGGACCTCTCATCGATTTTTTACCAGGTCGGAAGATCGAGGGTTCAAGCTTTTCTCCCTACTCACTGTTACTATACACGATTCATATTATGAAATAAATATTAATTCATATAAATCCACGTGTGGTCTCTAGTCGTATGATTATCTAGGACAGAGTGGGTATATCTAGCGAATTTGACAAATCGTTATTGATTTGTAGATACGCACAAGACCCGTTGTTGATGCGTGACTGCGCTGCTGCCTGATCCCGCGTTAAACAAATACACAGAATTAGTACAGACTCGACTGAATAAGACTATTAGAAAATAAAGTCACCGGCCGCCTCTATCTAAACCACCCAACGATTGATACGGTTTTCACTAATCGAAAGAGAGATAAACGAGGAAGGTTCATGTATACACAACTCGCAGAAAAAAATTACATCCGTGCAAAGCCGGTCGCAAATACATATTATAATATAAAAAACGCTGTCAGCCTCTATATTGTTCCGTTAACTACTTATGACCACTCAACGGATTTTTATACTATTGTTTTCAATACGGTTTTTACTATTGGAAGCGGCGATAAACGAGAAAGGTTTGGCTTAGGGTGCTGATGGGGCTTCCACGATTTTGTAGTATATCGGGAGCCACGGGTCGACTGTTTCTATACGATAGGGTTCGGGCTAGCTCTAGCTGCATCCTGAGCGCACTTGCTGCTAGACTTGACTGTCAGTACCTGAACCACTGCTGTATGGTTCATGTTCTGAATAATAAACTTATCTAATTACTAACATAAATTTAAGTTGTTACTAACATAATATGATCCTTGTTGGTCCAAACAAATAATAGTACATTACTACAGAGTCCAGGAAGTGAAGTCCGGCAATCCTCATTCCGGTTGAGCCTGGTATAGTGCTTTTCTCAATAAATGTGAGGAAATAATGAAACACGTGATAATGCAAAAAAAAATTATCAATGAGTGCAAAGGAAACAGCCATACAGCCCAGTAATGAAAAGAGCGTGTGCTCGCCCCCGCCTACTACGCCTGCGACAGCGGCGGGCGCGTTCGTGAAGACTCGTGAAACTTCGGGTTTCATCGGGCTGAGCAGCGGCCAGGAATGAATTTTCATACAACATTCTTGGCCTAGGCTGAGAAAGAAATGCATGAGCCAAGAATTACAAACTTCGTGGCTTGTTTTTAGTACAAGAATGCCTACATTTCCGAGCACATTTGAGAAAATTATTATTATCTATATTAGGGAAATAAAGCTTATTTGGCTTGAATTTTCTTGCACAGAGACCAATGTTAAATCCTGAATGATGTCGATATAATTATTGATTTTGTTGATTAAAATAAATTGCGAGACAGGTTTCTATCATAGAAAAACATTAAAATTAATTGTAGTTCCATGACACTCGCATTTTCTGCTTGTCGTTTGGACATTATTAATACTTCGCAAAATTGCAAAATGCGCAAAATTAGGGTGACCATATCCTGTTATTTATAATGTTGCACAAATCCTATTATTTATATCCTATTTTATTTTATTTATATCCTATTATTTATAATGACGCACACACGCACTCTGAAAGCGTCCTTTTATTAATATTTTAATAGCATTTTTAAACTTATGTAAATCTTAATGCAATATTTGTTGTACTGATTGATGTCGCGTAAATGAACTATTTTGGTAACCTTAGATCATCTACAGGACAGGCCTCGCCTAGTGTAGAGATCACTGTAATAATGATTGTTGATACGTTTGTCGTTGCCATGTTAAAGAAACAAAAAAAAAACTTATAGATATTTGGATAAAACAAACTGAATAATAGAAAAAAATACTGCATTTAACAATCTATTCAGCATAAGACTTTTAGCGCTAAGAACTGAATTATAGCTAATTATGCAAAATTACTATACAATGAGAAAACTTTTATGGCCGTAATTAGAAGTTATTACGTTATGGTACCTGTTTTAATGGTAATAATGATGATCAGTATGTCAGTAAGTGATATAACATAACTGGAATTTTTACTTTATCAATTATATACTTATTTGGGGCCCCGGGTTACAGGGGCCCTGGCGTATGTACGCAAAAATCGTAAAATGTTATCCACAAACTCAATTGAATTTTTAACCCTTTAAGCGTTTAAGAATTTAGAGCCTAAACTCATTTGGATTATTTGAAAATTTGATACAGGGCCCATCTAACAATTTTAAGCTACGCCACTAGTTTTAGTCCAAAGTATCTATACCTAGTTGAAAATACTCTGCATCTTTTAAAGACATAAATAAAAGAGCTCAGATTAACTTTATTTTTAAAAAAGACTAGATGAAATCAAGTCTATTGCTATTATTATATTCTATTTAGTAAAATAAATTAATTAATAAATTAAACTTAATTAATTAATTCATTGTCATATTGAGAATTTAATATTCATAAACGTTAAAAGTTGTCTTATCCATTCGTTCGCGTATCGGTGTAATGTCTCCGAGAGCTTATTTCACGGTGAGCTTTCTAATTTGTGCGCCTACTCGTGATTAGAAAGACGCGTGCGCACATTTTAAACTTTTTAATATTGCTCATGCAATTATAATGTGTACTGACTTACAGACGTTATTATTATTTATATTATACTTTTATATGTAAATTATATCCATATGTAAAGTATCAGTATGATAAAATACATATTTCAGAGATTTTTGGCCACCGTTATTTTTCAATGCTCAACGTAACAAGTTTTTTGCGTTGCGCCATCTTTCTGTCCCACTATTTTATGCACATTACATCCCAACAATGTAAAGTCAAGACACACATACACATCCTTTTAGCACTATTCGAATTCGAAAATTTAAAATATATGCGTAGGATACAGTCATATAAATTTATAATATACATATAATAATATCGTAAACGAGCCGTGTACAGACATAAACATTTTTGATGTGAAACATCTATAGGCGCGGGTGAGATTGATTGATAGCGTGGTGACGCGTCGCCACGGACTGCGTATATACATATACAGTCTATGCATAGTACTGTGTACGGTCGGTGTGGCGACGCGTGCCGTGGTGATTGTTGTTGTTGTTGTGATTGTTGGTGGTTGTTGCAACTTGAAATAAATATTTAAATTTTTGTATTCAATAAAAATAAACGTTAGATAAATAAATAAACAGTCATCATTTTATTTTACTCGATGTTTCACATCTATCAGGCGTCCCGTGACAGCTCTTTTTTTACATTAAAGTAAATTAAGTAAGTAGGTTGTTATAGAATTATTGTCTGTTTGTCAGTTTTGTTAGTGTTTTGTCTGTGCGTTTGTGCACGCTAATCTCAGAAACGGCTTAACCGATTTGAACGCGGTTTTCAGTGATGTATTGCAGCAAGCTTCTCATAACATTTAATGTTTGTTTCATTCCAATCGGTTTACAAATAAAAATGTTACGCGCTATACCGAATACCACGCGTACGAAGTTGCGGGGTCAGGTATAAGATATAATTTATATCGGAATATAAGAATATATTATCAGTACTTGCAAACTTTAATTTCGGTGGACTTTTAATTACTTAAATGAAACTGTACAGGAAACTGATGTAACAAAATTCCTAGGACTACACATTGATAACAAATTAACATGGAAAGTTCACATAGGTAATGTATGTAAGAAATTAAATCAGTATTCATTTGCTTTAAATAAGTTGAGAAAAATTGTAGAACAATCATAAGATATGGTATTATTTTCTGGGGAAACTCTACTGATAATCAAAAAGTATTTAAAGCTCAAAAAAAGTGTATTAGAGCCATCTGCGATTTAAAACAAAGAGAATCATGCAAAATATATTTCAAAAAGTTAAAAATTTTGACTGTGCCTTACCTTTGAGCGTATAATGTTCTTAAAAGAAAATTCTAACATATTTAAGTTCGTGGAGCGTCCACGATATAATGATAAGCTTTGTATGGTCTCTGCCAAAACTAGAATGAAAAAAAGAAGTGTCTTTTGTATGGCACCACACTTATACAATGAAATTCCAATAAATATAAGAAATATTGGAAAATTTACAGTGTTCAAGAAACAATTACGTAATTTTCTGGTGGAAAAAGCATATTATTCCCTCAAAGAATTTTTGAGTGATAAAACTATATAGTGCAAACGATGCAAACTATGTCTTTAAATCATGTTATTTAGATTTTTCTTTTTTATTAGATAAATTTGTCTTGATTTGCATACCGCTTGTCGGTAGAATATGTGGACATATATGTATAAAAATTTACAACTTGTATACCACATTCAGCAACTAAATTAATTTGAATTGGAATTTGAATTTGGATAAAGGATAACAGAGTCGGTTCGTTTATCCTCACTTTGTAAGGATATAATTATATATGTTAACTGCGTTTGTAAGAGACCTTCAAATTGACCGTTTCAAATTCTAAATGTCTCACGCCTGCAGGTCTTCATCATAAGAAAAAGAAATTAGTCTACCACCAGTAGTAGTTACTAATGATCGTTTACAGATAAAATACAAAACGTATTATATAATATAACATAAATATATCCTAAGGCTAAATTGATTTGACCACGACAGCTGTTGTACAAATAGTAGGTGCAGTATTAAACATTACATCGAGCACAGAGTAATGATCGTTACAAAGAGTTTGGCATACAATTTCAAATGTTTGAAATAGTTTCAAAATACTGTCAAACTGTCAACTTACTAAGAACTATTCGGAGGTAGAAGGTACGATGTATAAAACAATAATTGTATATTTAGGGTATTTTTAAATATATTATCACTCTTCAGCGCCATCTGTTGCCATGGTATATAATCTAATCTATACCTTATCTAAATTGAGGATATTTACCTAATTTTCTTTTTAAACACAGAACTAACGTTGGATGGACAATACAAGACTATCGATTATTCGTACAGGCACTTAATTCTATATTTAAATAAAGAATAATATATGCACATGCCAGTGCCCATCTACATACCTACCTATATTAAACCTATTTAAGTTTATATATAGTTTAACAGAGTTGACTTTTCCTGGAAAAGAAAGTAGCTTTTTAGCTGCAGATTGCCAGGTGAGCAACTGTCAAGAAAAGTGAACTGCAACTGCTGAATTTTTTAGGTTCGGACGCCATTTATAGTATTTTCAAGAAGCATTTCATTAGTAATAATTATTATAGGTAGGTACACTTGGATAGCCTTGTGATTTCATTCATTGATTAAACAGTTCACAGTGACGTGATCCTGTCATTGTTATAGTTTATAAACTCAACATTATTTTAATTACACAAAGATCGGACTTGATTCACGAAAGTCGGAATTTGAATAATATCAATATATGAAACAAAATATAATAAAAAAAATTTAAACGCTTTCTCCCTTTTTTCAGGCATTTTTGTGTTCGGGCTAATTTCATAAATTTTTAATATAATTATAACTATTTGTATATGTTTTCTGTCTTTCGCCAAATCAAATGTGATAAAATTGAACCTACACATAAAATTATACTTATTTCTAAAGGATTCTTCGTTTCGAGAAGGAAGATGTTTGATACTTTTTAGAGCAATAAAAAAGAAAGCCTTTTGCTTTTGCATTATAAGACTTATTATTATTTATCAGACTATGTGACATGTTTATGCTCCCAAAAATAAGAAGAATCGCTTTCAGTTTATTCTCTGTATTATATCCAAGGACTGCGAAGTTCATTGACTGATAATCAAATGAGAGCTGTCAAATTCAACGTATAGTAAATGTTATCCCCAGGATAAGACGAAACTCTCTCGGAACAATCTCTAAGGTGTTTCCAATTAGCTACAATATGGGTGTCTTCAAGCGAGCCGTAACATGGCAGTATTCCCCTTAAACGTGCGTTGTGTCCTTAGGCGACGGTAACCACTTATCATCAAATGGACCATTAGCCTGCCTGCCCCCTTTTATAACATAAAAAAACACACTGGCAAATAGTAATACTTTCATAAACTTTACCGCTTATATAATTAATATGCTTAAATAAAATTATTTTAATTATAATTAAAAATTATAATTATACTTAAAAGTTGAAGTACAACATCGAATTTTAAAATGTTGTGATATTTTATTCAGATTATTATTAAAATCCTTTAACCGTGTATTATATTATATTGTCAAAAATTATATTTAGAATAGGTAATATCAATCTATTTTTTGTAAAATATGTTGATTTGACAGTGAATCTGTACCGATTTATTTTGACATAAACGTTATTATTATTCGATTTGATATTTAATAGTGTCATATCACACAATGATAGAGATATGAAATCGAATTGTGTTATGTCGTTTCTGTCTTGCAAGCTACTCTGTGCCTCTGTTCTCTGTAGGATTTCGGTGGGCACAATTAGTCATACAATATCCGTTAACATTTTGTATTTAGCAATCGGTGGGGAGTATTTTGACAATCGATTACTTAGTTCTAATGACAACATTATATTTTATTACTTGTACGTACAGCGATACTGTCGCCCATTGAAAGGGTGTGTACATAGAAAAATTTCTACTTACTTTACTTGAATCTAAATCATACGTTATGAAAAAATTACTAAGTTTTTTCAAGACCTTATTAAACTATATTAACACTATAATAATAGTTACTAGCGACCCGCCCCCGGTTTCGCATGGATGTAATTTTTAACTTGTAACTTTGCTTCACCCGGGATTCATATAACCCTATGCTCATCTAGAATAACGTACCTCTCAAATAGGGAAAGAATTTTTGAAATGGTTGGAGTGGTTCCGGAGACCCTCTATATATAAACAAACATACAAAATCCACCCTCTCTTTTAACCTATTAACTACTAGCTGAGCCCGCAACTTCATACGCGTGGTATTCGGTATAGCGCGTAACTTTTTTGTTTGTTAACCATATAAATAAAACTAAATGTTACGGGAAGCTTGCTACAATACATCAGTGAAAACCGCATTCAAATCGGTTAAGCCGTTTTAGAGATTAGCGTGCACAAACACACAAGCACACAAAAATAAAAATAAACTATTTTTTTGACCTCAGTAACATAAGTACAAAGTGTACAAATGGTTTTTATTGTATGTAGGTACCTATATATATGATTCAGACGTATGAAATTGACAAAATTATTACTTTACAAAGAAACTCAGTTGTGTTTTAGGTAATTGTGTGTGTCGTCAAAATGACCACTAACGAGAAATATTATTATATAGATTTAGTGAAAACCAGTTGTTTTGACATTACAAACAGACATTTCAATTTAATTTATTAGTTAGATGTACCGCTACCTACAATACTTATAAAGATACGAGGGCGGAGTGATAAGTCTGGTAAAAATTAAACAAGGAGTAAAATTAATTAAATTATTATTATTTATTTTTCAACGTAGTCTCTGTGTAGCTCAATGCACTTCACCCAGCGTTTCAATTCCTTCCATAAAATACGACTTAGGCAACCCTTCAAAATAGGTGAAGGTGTGCACTCGTGCGTTGTCTTGGTGGAAGAGGATTTTCTTCTTAACCAAATGTAGTCGTTTTTCACGTAAAATTGTGTTAAATTGGTTTAATAAATTGGCAGAATATTCGCCATTAATCGTTTTACCCTTCTCTAAGTAGTCAATATGGATTACTCCACTTGAATCCCAAAAAATTACTGTAACCATCACTTTAATGGCCGATAAAACTCCTTTGGCCTTCTTCGGAGCTGGTTCGCCGGTAGCAATCCACTGTTTCGATTGTTGTTTGGTTTCTGGGGTATGGTGGTGAATTCATGTTTCGTCTACTGTTATAAAACGACGCAAAAATTCAGTTTTATCTCGTTGAAACAACGCCAAACCCGGCTCCAAAGTGGTCACACGCATACGTTTTTGATCAACAGTCAGTAAACGCGGCACCCATCGAGCGGAGAGCTTCTTCATATCTAAATGTTGGTGTAAGATATAGCGCACACGTTCGTCTGAATGCCTACTATCTCGACTATCTCCCTCACTTTTACTCTTCGGTCGTTCAACACTATGTCGTGGATTTTAGCGATCATCTCTGGAGTAGTGACCTCAACTGGGCGTCCTGGACGCACAGCATCACTTGTGGTTGTACGGTACGACCACAGCGAAAATCAACAAACCACTTATTAATAATTTTAATCGACGGAGCAGAGTCCCCATAATATTTATCAAGTTTTTTTTTTCGTTTCCGTAATAGTTTTTTTGCAAAAAAAATAATGTTTAATCAAGACACGAAATTCACTTTTCTCCATCTTTGCAAAAATTTGTTCAATTATTTTTCTTTAATGGCTGTCACAAAAAAACTAACCGGCGGTACTGTCTGAAAATTTTAATTTAGTCCTTCAAAAGAGTTGTGAACGAGGAGGTTCCATGCAATTTGGGATCATTTTAATCCAAAATAGATATTTTTTTTTATTATTATTACAGAATCAACAGCTTTCAATTACTTATAATTATAATAGAAAATTATTCTTTCCTTAAAGCCAATAACAGATTCATAATTCATATTACAAAATTTTGTATACAAGTATCGCTTAAAACAGAAACAGATAATTTTAGAATAAGAAACATTTAGAGAAAAAAAAATTAAAGAAAAAAAAATTACAATTTAAAAAAATAATTAATAATTAGATTTTTACCAGACTTATCACTCCGCCCTAGTATATATTAATTTCTGGTTCAATTTTATAAAAATGTTTCTATTACTTAGAGAGTAATAGCTTAGACAGTAACGAGATCCTAAATATTAAAATCAATATTACCTACAGCTACGTAGAACAAGACTTCTTACATTTTTTTTAGTCAGACTCTACAGAACAAAAGGTTGAACAACAAATATTTAGTTAATATCCGATCGTGGCCTGACCACTGCCGACTGCCGCGACCATAACTTCAAAAAAAAAAAAAGAAAATTTGCAAACGTATAAAGAAATTGAAAGGTACCGGCGAACGCGATGCTATCGCGAAATTATTTCCAATTTCACCGTTTTGCGTCTCCGTTTGGATCTGTTCCTTTTTTAAATCTATTTTTTTTTTAATTTTATTGCGAGCGATGGCCGTCGCGCGCGGTTCACTCCCATAAATTATAGTTCGGTAGCTCTCTTAAAGGGGTTTTTGAGATTTTTTATTTTTGTTTAGCCCTTTGAAGAATTTATGTCCCCATCTTACTTAGTAGTCGCGGTCAGCCGACCTGTCTCAGTTTGGCGACTCGAAGAAATGTTATCGGGCTTCTTTCTGTATATGCAGTAGATATGTATGTGGTCGTATATTATGTTTTTACTTATTTTCGAATTTATACATTTCATGATACTTATATTTTTCTAAACCTACCTTAAAAATATATTTCCTAGTATTTATGTGGCAACTATAATTACAGATATACTTAGGTTATATATACAGTCGAAATCGGATGTTACGACATTGAAGGAGACCCTCCAACCTCGGTCGCTATATCCGATAGTTGTTGTAAGCAATATGCACAAATAGATACATAATTTGAACTTGTAAATTTATGTAGTATATAGGTATTTGGCATATGATATTATATTCAAATGAAATGTCGAAATATCAAACAAAAAGCTTATTTTGAAAAAATCATGATGGAAAAAATTGCAGTACAGTACAGCTTAAAGACTACACTTAGTATTTAAAGAAATCGGTCATTTTGGTCTTTTTGTCTCAAATTTATTCTCCATTGAGAATAAATTTGAGGCGTTCATTGACGTTACAAAACAGTTACAAGTTAGGTCCAGCGTTTGTTTACGAGTCTGCTGACATAGCATCTCACGTCACATTTCGTATAAACCACAATGGCGTTCGTTTCGCAATTCCTAAGATTTTCCCTCTCATTATTTGCACTTTTTATTTATAAAATTATCCCATAAAAAAGGAAATAATGGTTTAGATATAATGTCCGGTCGATAAAATTCGGAAAAAAAATATTTGATCGAAATTTAAACTACACGCATATCCTAATTAGACAAATTTGCATTTAATTTACTTCTTTTTGTCAATTTTGTAGATGTGTGATATAATTATATTTTTTTATCAAGGTATTTTTGATCAAATATGATTGTTTCAATATATAATTAGAATACACACAGTTTTCTATACAAAATTATATATCTATTTACGGTGCAACGTTACCGCTCTGTTCATACAAAATAAATTATTGAACCAATTTGTAATATACACCTTTTAGTTGGGTTAAAATTTAAAAAATATATATTGAACAGAACGAAATTCCAGCCAAATGATAAAATGAATACCAGAGTTTTTTTTTTTCTCTTTTTTTTTCGTTACGCTTTCACGCCTTAAGTACTCATCGTGAAATTTTGCATACATGTTGTCAGGAATACACGTTGTTGGATGTCATTTACATTTTAACATTTATTTACATTCCTGTATCAAGAAAATACTTATTCTATGACCCTGAAACCCCTTTCGTTCAAAAAATTATGTTAAATACAATATCGTCAACATTACTTGTTCTAGAGCTGGGAGCGTTTCCTAAGCTGGCATCTGGCAATGAATTTTCATAAATAACATAGGTACTTCAAGACAGTTAATTATAATATACTTAGGTAAGTAAAAGTAACTTATAAATGATTTCACTTAAGGGTCGCTATAGTGGGCTTGACTAAATCTCGAAATTTTATTTATTTATTTACACACAAACTTACATTCTACCATTACCATTACCCAGGTTTTCACCCAACGATATGTACAATGCATACAAATGCAAACTAATTCCTAATATTCATAGATATAGTGCTATTTTTGTGAATAATTCATTCAGAGACTCTGAATCAGAGTACACCAAAAAACATCCAATATACTTATATATACGGTTGAGGATATGAGGCGCGCGCGCGTTAATTGTTTCTTTTATATAAGCAAAATCTAAATAGCATAAAATAGGTAGGTATAAATAGTTTTGAACGGATTTTGAAGCGGTTTTCACTAATTAAAACGAGGAAGGTATGTATTGTATATAATGTTAGAATCGCCTTCCTTCGGGGTACATTAATGAAACTCTTCTACACTGTGCACAAGTATGTTATAATCCCAGATTCATATTTTTCACAACTATAATATTTCTCTAAATAAGATGCGCGGGCAAACGACAACGTCTCCGCTCGAACGCCTCTGTTTCACTGTCCGCGACGCGAACCTTTTTTCTCCCCACCAAATGGCGGTGTCTCGGTTGCCAGTGCGACACTCGCACAGAATACGCCTTAATTATCTTAAATTCTAACAATAAGTTGTAGGAAAAATGCGAAACTTGAATATTAGTACATTCTAATCGAATTTAAAGTAAAGAAACTCCAAAAATTTTGTAGCGTGTATGTCGGCGGCCGATCGTATAATCCGGCTGTTCATGAAAAGGCGCCATATATAACGATCTGCCTAGGCACATCACGAACAGCCGGATTATACGATCGGCCGCCGACATGTCTCCATAGCATTGATAACAATTTTTCTTGGTGACCATTTTTTTTTTCTTGGTGACCATTTTTTTTTTTTCTTTTTTTTTTTTGGTCAATTGATTTTAAAATCTAACCTTTCTTTTTCTATTTAGGTACTGACTGGGAATTCAGTCCGTAGGTATATATTAGAGTCACAGAAAAGGTAAACTGTAAATGAGGGAACGAATTGTGGTCATTATTATCGACCACAATTTTTAATGACAGTAGCACCTGACGAATGTGCTCGTATTTCGTATTCTAATTGCTGTTCTTTGCTCGCATATATAACTTTTAGAAGTTTAAGTAAGAAGCTCATTAATGCCGACAATTTTGTCCGTCAGTTCTGTCCAGGTGTAGCCAGCCAGAGCGCTGCCATAATTTACTATTACTAACTATACCAGTAGACACAACACAGGTGTCCCATGAGCAATTTTTATTTTAATGCAAGCTACGCGATAAGGACTGCAAGTGCGCTGCCGATCTTGTCAGGATAGAGAAAAAAGGGATAAGAACTGGATAGGGGAATTGACTTTGACATCACTTGTTCACTGAACGAAATACAACAGAACGTACGCAGTTATTTCACGGTATTAGTTTTATTTGAGAGTTGAGTTACTGCCGCCCGATGGACTTTTTACGGCTTCAATACTACACCATTTTTGATGAAATTTGACATGAAGATAGCTTGAAGCCTTTTCAAGTGGGCTATAACTTTTCAAGCGGGCTATAATATTCACTTGAAATTAAAAACTTAAGAACTATTGCAATGTAAAAACTTTAGCACCTAATAACAGGGTAGGTAAAGCAATATAACGCCTGATACATTTATTGAAGATTACATCCTACATTCAAACAAATGAACATACATACAAACCTTACATCTTTATAATATTAATATAGATTAGTAGATATATATAGTTTTCTATTGGGTACCTACTTATCACAGTATTTTATCATAAATGAGGCAAATTTAACTTTAACTAAACGCTTCTACTGCGGTGTATTTATTCTAAAATATATTTATTCTTTTGAAGTTATTTTTAAATTTTTTATGTTAAATCGGCAGACAGGCTGACGGTCCACTTGATGGTAGGTGGCTACCGTCGCCTATAACACAAGCAACGCCGCACGCTTGTTGTTATTTACGGTGCCGGTGGTCTTCTGTAAGGGGGTAGTTAGGTACTGCCGCCAGACGGGCTGCCCAAATGACTGCGAAACGCAGTGTGCCCTGCCAATACTTTCCAGATCCAGACCAGAGCCAAATTTCAAAGGTTCAGTTTTCAAAGTTGACCCTGCCGGGAATCAAACCCGGGAACTCTAGAACAAAGCGTTAAGGCAAGCACATTAACCAATCATCCAACGGGCTCGTCAATTTAGTCTGTGACAACACTAGCTCCGTCCAATAAAATGTTAAAGTTTTGCATGGTGTGCTATTAAAAAATAATTTTATGGCAAACTAGTTGCAACACGGCACTATAACTCGCATATTAATTATCCGTTATTATGTTTGCAAAAAAAATGATGTCATCATCACGATCATAACTCATGTAGCTGTCAACCGCGGCCTTTATTTTTTTTTCTTTAACTTTATAAGCCTGGTTTCTACGTTTTTTAAGCATTCTTAAATTGTTTTTTTATTTAAATAAAGGTTTAAATATATAAAGAGTAGTATCAAATCTTGAAGAGAAATAGTATTCGACGAAGATTTAAACATAACACTAGTTTTGTATTTTTTTTGTAAATAATAATTTAGGTATATAGGTAATTATCAACTTTTTTCAGGAGTTGAGCTTAGCAGACCAAAATATAATTCCTCAATATTTTAATACTAGTTGAGCCCGCAACTTCGTACGCGTGGTATTCGGTATAGCGCGTAACTTTTTTGTTTTTAAACCAATTGGAACGAAACAAACACTAAATGTTACGGGAAGCTTGCTACAATACATCAGTGAAAACCGTATTCCAATCAGTTAAGCCGTTTCTGAGATTAGCGTGCACAAACGCACAGGCAAACAGACAAAAAATTTAAAAACAATTTTTTGACATCGGTGACATTAAGTAAAACGTGAACAAATGGTTTTTTTTTTTTTAATATTTAATGTACAGAAACGGTTCGATTACGATTTTATTATATGTATTGGCCTAGTTTAATAATTAACATATTTTGTTAGTATATTGACAATAATAAATTGAAATTAATAAATTATTTATTCACTCCTATTAATTAACTTCTTAATTCAAACATAACGCGTTTAGAATGTAATATGTAATCTCTAAAAAGTCTTGCTTTAACAAAACGGATTCCGAATACTGGCAATTGGAATAGTTTTCAGTTTTTTTGTCTCATTTTAAGTTCGAATGGCATCCTAACGGTATTCACTGGAGACATAACTCCAGACGGACTGCGAACAAATCTTTTTATGTTATTTTTCTGTTGACCTCACCGAGGCGCGTTCGAAATTCGAAACTTAACTTTTTTAATCATTTATGTGGCAGATGTTTTTGAGATTTTCGCGCTGGTATTTGAGTCATTACATAATTCTTTTAATTAAAGAGGAAATTATATAAACTACGTCGTACCTAATCTCGAAGAATGTTCGTCATAATTCCACAAGGCACTGTCGTATTTTCTCGTGTTAGTAAGGTGATGAGAATGAGACAGCGAATGGAATTGATGAGGGGAGAAAGATGCCGCATTCTTCCACTAGTGATGTATACAGGGTATATAAACGTAGCAGAAGCGGATGAGAGACATCCAGGTTGAAAAATTTAAGAGAGTGGTATTTATTTATTTAAAAAGGCTTACCAACTAAAGACTTAAACATAATATACAACTTTAAATTATAGGAAAGCACAGCATTATTAGAAATTATTTAAATGAATCAATAAATGTCATTGAGATCAAAAATATAAATAACCCAGAACCATTTCCATGCTATAAGCCAATAAACAAGAAAGCAATAATTCAATAATGGAATTCAAAATTTAAAACAAGAAAGATATACCTACACATTATCATAATACAATTGGTTCAATCAAAATAATAACAAAATTTGAACAAGATAATGAAAAGAAGTGACTCATAGAAAAAAATTACAATTATTACATATAGCTATGATGGTCGCCAACCTTCGTAAAGAACCGAAACTTTAAGAAGAAGTTAGGGATACTAGTAGAGTATTTTTTTTAATATTACATACGTATTTTTTTGTAATGTTGCCAGATAAGCTTGGTATAGGTGGCGGTGGTCATCTATTAACACAAGCAATGCCAGGGTTTGTTGCCAGAACGTTGCCGACCTTGAGAGAATAAAGGACAAGTTGGGGATATAGGATAGGGAAAGAGCACTGGCGTCCTTTGTTCAGTCATCGAAATATAAAAGCAAACTTTACTATATAAGTGTGAATAAGTCACACTTATATAGAACTTATATTATATTATTTTCACACTTATATTTAAATGTGAAAAGCTAAATCTAAGGTATCTATACAGGAGCTTATTATCAAAAAGCGTTAAGTCCACTTTTCAACATATTGAGTAAATAGTAATTTTCAATTCCAAATTACTGTTACGAACTACACTGAAACATAGAAGAATTTTGTATGAGCGATAACGAAGAAAGTATGTGGACTTGATCCTTTTTGCAACTAAAGATTTATGTCAAATAAAATGAAAAATTTAATTTTAAAATATAAACCGTTTAAGCAAAAATGGACTTGACTTGTTTTGATAATAAGCTCCTGTCATATAATAAAATCGCAAACGTCTGTACATTAAAGATTAAAAAAAAAAACAATTTGAACACATTGTACTTATGTTACCGAGGTCAAAAAAATAGTTTTTAGAATTTTTGTCTGTATGTCTGTTTATCTGTCTGTGCGTTTGTGCACGCTAAATCTCTGAAACGGCTTAACCGATTTGAATGCGGTTTTCACTCATATATTGTAGTAAGCTTCCCGTGACATTTAGTGTTTATTTCATTCGAATCGATTTAAAAACAAAAAAGGTACGCGCTATACCGAATAAAACGCGTACGAAGTTGCGGCTAGTGGCTCTTTGAACATCAATTTGTTATAGACCAATTTAACGCCTTAACGCTCTGTCCTAGGGTTTCCGGGTTCGACTCCCGGCAGGGTCAAGTTTGAAAATGAACTTTTGAAATGGCCTGGATCTGGAAAGTAACGTTTTGCAGTTATTTGGGCGGATCGTCTGGCGGCAGTAACAACCCCCTTACAGAAGACCGCCGTGAAATAACAGCACCGTGTGTTATTGTGATTCGGTTAGTGAATAAGGGATCAGGGGCGTAGCATCGGGGAGCGGGTGGGAGCAGTTGCTCCAGGGCGCCGGCCTGGAGCAATTTTTTTTTTTTTAATTTTTGTCAATAGCCAATCGAAAACGCCCACTTAATTATAAATATTCATGACTCACTTTTTCGGAACATTTTAGTTTCGATAAATGGAACAAATAGCCGGTAATTAAATGTACTCTAGTAGCGGAAAACGGAACTAAAAACAATTTCAAAGCAAAGAAGCGTATTGTGAGCTAATTTACTTTTAGCGCCCTGAATCAAAATTTTTCAAACCCCTCTCTCTCATATGGGCACGTGAGGAATTATACACAAACCTCGAAATGAATCATCTGGAGGTTTGTGTAGGATTTTTTTTTTCAGTTTTAATAAATAATGATAATGAATCTGTAATCTTTTAGCATATTTTTCTTGATAATAATAATAATGTCATTAGCTATATGCATGCAATGTTTAGTTACAAGTTCGCAAAGTTACAATGTTACAATCGATCGTTCAAAAAATGAGAGAGGGCGCTTGAAAAATTTTGCTCCAGGGCGCTGAAAGTGTAGCTACGCCACTGTAAGGGATGCCAGAGCCCATTTCCCTATCCCCTCCTAACCCCTTATCTTTAATCCTACTGCAATCGGCAGCTTGCAGCAGCTGTTGCGTTGCTTGTGTTATAGGCGACGGTAGCCACCTACCATCAAGTGGATCGTCAGCTGTCTGCTAATCTTAAAATAAAATAAATATCAACATTATGAATAATAACATTTTGTGCAAATTTCTCTCTTGCTACTCTTTTACATTTGTACCTATAAAATGGTAGAGCTGGAAGCTAAACACACAAGTACACAATCCAACCATTAACTACCAGCACTTAAGGGGGATGTACCTTTGTCGTTAAACTTTGGCATTACAACCGATTCGGTGACCATTTCACAGTCCTAAAAGACGCTTAACAGAATTTACATCTCTTAGCTTATTTAAGAAAATTTATGGCTGACTTCCTTGAGTAACAATCGGTACTAAATAGATTACGTTTTTAACACGTTAACAGATAAAAACAACCGTCAATTTAAAATATTAGCTTCGAGTTTATCCCTTATCAATTATCATTATTTTCTATCCTTATCCCATATAAGGATGAGTATTTCCAACCTATCTCTCAATGCGCTTTACCTATGTTTATACAAATGTAATATTCTTTGTTACCTATCGTATCATACAATCGGTTCGACAGAATTCTACAATTAATTTATGTATCGACAGATTCGCTTTGGCTACTCGACTTTTTATCTAACTGTACAAAACACCTTTTTTTTTCATTGTGACCGAATCGTCTGTGATAAAAATATTAAAATTAAAAAGTCTTTTAGTGAAGACCAGCCCTAATAAGCCTTAATAAGATCTTAGTGGATAAGTTACCTGACATGGATGCCTTTAAATAAAGAAAAAACTATTTTAAGGAGCTTGATCCTGTCGTTAAGGTGTTCGCTTTAACGTTCTTATATCTAGGGTGCCGGGTTCGATTCCCGACAGGGCAAACCGAACTTTTTATAGTTATCTTTGGTCTGGATCTTGCAAGTAGTGGCAGGGCACACTGCGCTTAGCAGTCATTCGGGCAGCGTCTAGCGGCAGTAATAGAAGACCAGATTTTATGTTTTGGTGAGTGAGTTAGAGATACCAGAGTCCATTTCCCTATCCCTTACTAATTCATCCTTTATCCTTAATCCTACTATGATTGGTAGCACACTTTTTTATAAGTCAAGGTAGACCGTTAGCCTATCGTGGCATGTGGGGGGTGGGGAACACCCGGTGGGTGGGCACCGGCTTAGTACTACCCCCCGCAGTCGTCCGGAAGAGTGAAGACCCGGCCTCGCCACCCGGCTTAGTAGCTCTTCCGCGACGACAACATGAGGTGGAGCCCGTCTCGGGCTGCCGCGATTGTTGAGGAAATGTCAGGGGGACACCCCTATGGGCCGCCCACCCATAATGTCGTATGAGATGAGCGGCCACACGAGCGGGGGTCGTTCGGGGGATGAAGGTGGAAGCGGCCTCCGACTCCGCGGATGGTTGTGCCGCGGAGAAGAGGTAAAGGGTTGATTCAATTACGAATCCCCTCGCTGACTGCTCGCTGCGACGGATAAGATGATCACGGGCGGCTGGTGCCGCTTCGCTCGGGGGCGGTGGACGTGGGGAGGTGCGCCGCCCGCACAACACCGGGCAGTGAGGTGTGGTGGCCTGCAGATGTTCCAGCGGGTCACCACAGGAGGAGTTACACGGCATGCCGTGATGGATGCGGGTCCGCAAGGACATGGCGGTGCGTGGGGCCCGGGGATAAGGCCTCGCTGTGACTCCGGGTCTCACGATCACTGCCGATGGTGGAACATGGAGGCGGTTTTAGTGGAGTAGGACCGGCGGGGCGATACGTTCCGTCGGGTGAGTCCCACACACCCCCTCGTCGACCGTCCCCGTCGACGAGGGATAGTGCGTAAATGCATTTCCCCTCCTAAAAAAAAAAAAAAAAAAAAAAAAGGTAGACCGTTAGCCTGTCTGACGATCTAAAAGATAAAAAAAGAAATCTGCCTTGTACTGTCTATACACATATTTGTTGAAATTGTATATTGTAATTCTTACATAAAGTTCCTTTCTTTTTAATTTAAAATGCAACGGTTTAAAAGTGAATTAGTGCACACGTGTTTTAACATTCTAAATTCAAATCGCGCTCCGTCCGAATTAATGAAGTATCTACTTAGCAGATAATAATAATGGTATGTTATCGATTAAACGATTAACGCAAAACATAGACCCCGTAGCGCCATGACGTGCTTGAATTTCGACATTGATTGCTTCCGCATGCCTGCAGAAAATCAAACACTCGGCGGCCGCACCGACTTAAATAATTTTGTAGGGTATAAATCATGCCAAATTTAATATCTAATCATATTTAAATATATTTTATTTCAATCAGTGTCATTAACTTAAGAAGTGAACTCATAAACTAATTAATTAGTCATGTCAAATAACGCTTTAAACGAACTTTTATCGCCGCTCAGGTATTATGACAAAAAGGCATACTGGCAACTCTAATTACGCTCAACGCCGATCGAAATTAAAAAGAAAAATCGCACAGCAAGAATCCCGCCTATTTTTAAAAATGGAACCCGACGATGATTCGCCTAATTAATAAACCAATCACGTACAGTCGAGACGCGGCGTCGAGGCGCGGCGGACGTGCGGGCGCGGGGGATGAATGCTTGGAAATTCGAATACTAAATTTTTTTGCACTTAAAGCATAACAATGTTACTTGTAATTGGCTTCACGGCCAATATAAACAAATTGATAATCAAATTAATAAAGATACCTTAGAACACTTAGAAATAACCGCAAAATGAACAACTCCTATGTCTGGTGATTAATCATGAGTTCAGAAATATTTTAGTTGCATTCAAAAAAAAAATTTTTAATGTTAAAATCGGCAGACATTGTAGGTTCATTTGATGGTAGGTGGCTACCGTCACCTATAACATAAGCAACCCCAAAGCTGCTGCAAATGTGCTGCCGACTACAGTGGGATTAAGGATAAGGGATTGGGTAGGAAAATCTGCTCTGACATCTCTTACTCACTCACCGAAATACAACAGCACACGTGCGGTTATTTCACTGTGGTCTTCTATAAGGGCGTGGTTACTGCCACCAGACCGGCTGCCTAAATCACTGCGCAACGCAGTGTGCCCTGCCACTACTTTCGAGACTTCTTCGAGACCCTGCCGGGAATCGAACCGGGAACCCTAGAACTGAGCGTTAACGCAAGCTCCCTACCCACTCATCCAACGAGCTCGTCCCCGTTTAAATATAATAAATAATAAGAGCTATTATAGAATCGCCATGAATGCTGACCGAGATATAATGACGCAGCAACATTTTTGATTGAAAGGCACCTAAGCAACCATTAATATTTTTAAATTTAATAAAAATCACACAAAGGAGTGATATTTCCGTTATAAAAGCACCATTTATCACACAAAACGCATTCCCTGTAATGTCCTTGCGCAGCGTGACTGTAAAAACTAGTTGAATAATAAATATTAGTGCTGGCTACACTGAGAGCCGAAGATATCCGAGAGTAGCCGAAGGTAGGCGAAGATTAGCCAGCATGCGCTTTTTGTTTGCATCAATCGATGCGCTCGTGCATTCGCACAATGAATAATTCAAAAATTGACATGAAATGGCGTATGGTTGTTTTTTTAAAGGTGCCCGATTGAGGACTGTAACCGCCTGACGAATTCATTGGTCAACGGCTTTTTGCTTTTGGTAATTGCTGTATTATCCCTACTCATTACTTACCTTCAACGTCTAAAATCCTTGTCCCTAGAAGAGGTGATCTTAGGCTTCTTAAGAACTGAAGACAATCAAGATCCCGCCTCCGCACGAATGCTACAAGCATATGTATGCTATGTATGTATTAACGCTCTAGGATTTTAGGGTTTTCGGATTCGATTCCCGGCAGGGTCAACTTTGAAAAATTTGGCTGTGGTCTGGATCTGGAAAGTAGTAACAGCTAGGACACACTGCGTTTCGCAGTCATTTGGGTAGTCCGTCTGGCGGCAGGTTTGACGAGCACGTTGGATGAGTGGTTAGGGTGCTTGCCTTAACGCTCTGTTCTAGGGTTCCCGGGTTCTATTCCCGGCAGGGTCAACTTTGAAAAAGAACTTTTCAAATTTGTCTCTCGTCTGGATTTGGAAAGTAGTGGAAGGGCACACTGCGTTTTCGCAGTCATTTGGGCACCCGTCTAGCGGCAGTAACCACCCCCTTAGAGAAGACCACCGTAAAATAACGGTGGTCACGTCACGACGACACGACCGAAACACAACACGTGTGCTGTTGTGTTTCGGTGAGTGAGTAAGGGTTGCCAGAGCCCATTTCCCTATCCACTCCTAATCCCTTATCCTTAATCCTACTGCAGTCGGCAGCGCACTTGCAGCAGCTTTGGAGTTGCTTGTGTTATAGGCGACGGTAGCCATCTACCATCAAGTGGACCGCCAGACTATCGATCTTAACATTTAAAAAAAAACACCCCCTTATAGAAGACCACCAAGGAATAACAGCACCTGGAATACCAGCATTCCTTTATTAATGTAGATATATATTTATGCATATAGGTACTGAAATACAGTAGTCACCATCATCATCTTCTGACATGAATTTATAAAATGTTTTATTTTATTCCACGTAGTAAAATATGTTTAGTAATTATGTGTACAATGTACAAAAATGAAAAAAAAAAGTAGTATTACAATAACATTTCAGTTTTAAAATTAATTATCCTACCCTAATGCTAATTTCCTAAGCATTTTTAAATGCAAAAGTGAGTTTTTATATGTAAAGCTTTCACGCTTTAACTGCTCAATGAGGAATATGCGTCTAATTCAAAAAAGAATTAAAAAAAAATTATGAACGTTTTCTCTTTACAATTATGTCTATCTAAATATCAAATTAAATCAATTTATATTTCGGTAAGAAAATAATTATTAAAAAGTGCGAAAAAATTGCGGGAAATTCAAAATACTTGAAACGGTCAATTCTAATGTAACGTCAAAGTCTATGAAATGTCAACAATCGTGTAAATGTTTGTGATTTTTAACATTTAATTGTTTTTGTAGACTGTGACGTCACGACAATCGCGCCAAAAGGACGGGTGTTTAAAAAAAAAGCAGAAATTTAGTAAATTTGTTACTAAATTTCTGTTTTTTGGCGCTGAATCTTTTTTACGGTTATATGACGATATAACCTATCGTATGAAAATATTTAAAAAAATGTGCATATTTATTGATCCTCATGAACTTGCATACACGTTTTTAGGGAACAGAAAAGGATATAGAGTACTTTTTATCCCGAAAAAAGAACTGCTCCAACATATGAATAGAGTCTGACAAAAATATATGAGTAATAAAGAATGAAAAAAAGTTTTAACATCTAAGAAAAAGAGTCGCGGATGAAGTTGCGGGCTAAAGCTAGGTTAGTTTATAAACAAGTGTGTGTGAGATAGGTATCCTTTCGATGCAGTACAAAGCGATGAATACTTAACAGGCTAACCGCAAATAAAGTCAGCCTTGAACGTTATGAAAAATGACCGCAATAAAATTATAATAATAATAAAAAGATAAATTGATTTATTTATTACTTCAAGGAGTTGTAAGAGGTATACCCAATCACTGCTATCTTGTATTAAATGTCATATAACAATATTAAATGAAATAACAGCACGTGTGCTGTTGTGTTTCGGTGAGTGAGTAAGGGATGCCAGAGCCCATTTCCCTATCCTCCTCCTAGTCCCTTATCCTTAATCCTACTGTAGTCGGCAGCGCACTTACAGCACCTTTGGCGTTGCTTGTGGTATTTATAGGTATTTAGGTATTTATATCAAGTGGACCGTCAGCCTGTCTGCCGATCTTAATATAAAAAAAGGAAATATAACATTTAATTAATAAATTATATATTTTTGAAATTAATGTAGTTTTTTACAGAATCAATTACAAACTACTAAACTGCTGAACGGATTTCGTTAAAATTCGTCACACGAATAGATCATCCTAAAAGGACACACACCTTTCATCACTTTAGTGCTGAGAGGTGTTGATAGATGGCGTGATCCGAGGTGCGGGCAAAATTTTTCTATTTTTATAAACTAGTAAATTTACCTTCATAATTTACATTAAATAGATGTCAAAGTGTATCTAGGAAGAGTGCCTAAAAACCTGGCAATCTACCCTATTAGTATAAAGAATTAATAAGAATGTGGATTGAGCTCTGGGATCCCTCACTCACCCAATGTGCTCTTATTTCACGCCCATTTATCTAAAGTTATCATTGGGTACATTACACTCGTATTATTAGATGGTTATTACAGCATGACCACATATTATTAGGTTATTATTATAGCCTGATCTCATATTACTGGATGGTTATTACAACCTGATTTCATATTATTGGATGGTTATTACAGCCTGACCTCATATCATTTATTACAGGACGGCCTCATATTATTGGGTGGTTATTACAGTATGACCCAATATTATTGGGTGGTTAGAACAGCACGACCTCATTTCATTGGGTGGTTATTACAGCCTGATCACATATTATTGGATGGTTATTACAGCATGACCTCATATTATTAGGTGCTTATTACAGCCTGACCATATGTTATTAGGTGGTGATTACAGTCTGACCAGACAGAAGCTACTGAGTTTAAGACTACTCTAAACCACTGAAAAGTTCATGAAAAATTCCGACAATTATATGATATACTAATAATATATTGAAAAAGTTAAGGTTCTTTGCATTTATTTAGAAGAGGCTGTATAACATTATTTTTTACTTATTTATTTTATTTTACAAAAATCGTCAGACAGGCCGTCTATAACACCTAACAGATATCGACACAGCTAGAATGGTCTATTTCAGCTACTTTCACAGTATAATGTGTTATGGGATTCTTCTTTGGGGCAACGCTGCGGACATAAATACTATCTTTATTCTTCAAAAAAGGGCCATAAGAGCCATCTATCAAATGGGTCCGCAGTCTTCCCTCAGAGAAAAATTCAAGGAAATTAAGATTTTAACTGTTACTTGCCAGTATATATATGAAAATTTAATTTATGTGCATAAAAATATTAGTCAATTTAATAAAAAATGTGATACTTATAATATCAATACTAGATTTAAAAATGATATTAATTTACACAAGACGCGACTACATAAAATAAGTAATTCCTTCATGGGTCAATGTATACGGTTTTATAATAAACTTCCTGAGTTAATTAGAGCCTTACCTATAAATAGGTTTAAAAGTGTAATTAAGACCAAACTCTTTTCCAAAAGTTATTATAAAATCGCTGACTATTTAAGCGATAATGAAGCCTGGACTTGAGGATTCTGTGCTCATACTATGTTCAGTATTGTATATACTTTGACATGTGTATAATTGTAAATGTCATATTTATTATTTTATAGATGACAAAAAGAGTGGTATCCTGAGTTTCTTTCGGGGTTTCTTCTCAGGATCGTCATCATCTTGGCTTGTTTTTTTTTCCGAAACCCTGGTAAATTATACCTATATTGACGGTCATAAGAGTTTATTGTAAACCTAATTGATGAATAAATGATTTGATTTGATTTGATTTGATAACACAAGCAACTCTATGGGTGCTGCAAGTTCGCTGCCGACCATAGTAGAAAAAGAATAAAGGATTAGAAAGGGGGATAGGCAAATGGACTCTCCCATTACACAATAGCACACGTGCTGTTATTTCACGGTGGTCTTCTATAAGAGAGTGGTTACTTCTGCCTAGTGATGCAAAGTGAAAAAAAAAAAAACAATTTTGTTTTTTTTCACTATGTTGAAAAAAGACATGAAAAAATACTTAGTACAGAAGTTTTTTTCTAAATTTGGTTTTTTTTCAAGAAAAATATCTTTTGAAGGTATGTTTATGTTTCTTACATTGTTTACTTAAATTAAAAAAAAAATTAAACAATTAAACTTCATTCGGTGTCCGTACTACAGTCAGAATCAGTGCCACTTGTGCCATTCCCTACACTACTTTTGTCAGTGTAGGAAATTTCACTTACTTCTATCTCCTCTATATTAATAATTTCAGATACTCTATCAGGCTCTGTCAAGAAAAAAAACACGTTTTTTTTTTTCAAGTTTTTTTTAAATGTTTTTTTTTTCACCGTTGAAAAAAAACTGTTCTTTGCAACCCTACTTCTGCCAGACGGGCTGCCCAAATGACTGCAATAGGCACTGTGCCCTGCCACTACTTGCCATATCTATAAAGCAATCACTTTAACTGTTCGACTAAGAGGCTCGTTAAAGTTTTCTTTCATGTTTAAACTATCATTTTAACTTTAGTTTTAATTCTACTCAAAACGATATATTCAGGATTAAACTATTGGTGCCATTAAAAATATGAAATACGCAATGATAAAAAAGAACTGGGAGCCTATTTATTTTAATTTTCGGATACATAATTATGTATTATTTTTTGCATACATTCAAAAAATAATATAGCTATTATTTTATGAATCTATAAATATAGTTTTTGTTTGTTATGGAACTAGTTATAAAAACAAATGGTCATAAGCCCATCCGAGTGCGACCACAGAAGAATAAAACGATCGAAATGTTGTTAATGTATGTTTTTAAAAAGTCAGAATCGATTACCAAGTATAAGTAATCTTGCCATCTGAATTCCGTCTGCGATCGATTAAAATCATTCGTGAAATTCGAATAAAATGACTTCATCTGATCTTGTCGAATTATGTTTGTAAATGACGCGCTTTTTATTTGTTCATCGTCAGATATTTCTCAAGTATTTACTCTATGTGCATACAGTAAAATAAAATTAGAATTTAAACAAATTTCTTTGGCACAATTTTTCAAGGCGCATTTTTTTTTAATAATTTTATTTAGTATGATAGTTAGTATGATAGAGTTAGTTAATGTACAAGTAGTAAAATAAAATGTGTGCAGTCTATACGCGTGAATAACAGTTTAAAAATTGTTGCTGAATCGCTGAAAATATGAATGCTACCTACGAGCCTTTTTTTATGAGAAAATAGACTTTTTTATGACTCTTGTGTTATAGGCGACTGTAGCCACCTACCATCATGGTTGCCGACCTTAATATAAAAAAAAATGTTTTAATTTTACACTAACAAGTTAAATTAGGCGACGCTTTTCTGCTAAGTATAAAAAAATCTAAAATATAAATAAAAATCAAATTAAATAAAACAAAAATATGCTATATAAATAAAAATCAACTGTTAAAATTTTTTTATGTTAAGATCAGCAGACAGGCTGACGGTTCACTAGGTGGTAGGTGGCTACCGTCGTCTATAACACAAGCAACGCCAAAGCTGCAAGTGCGCTGCCGATTACAGTAGGATTAAGGATAATAAGGGATTAGGAGGGGATAGGGAAATGGGCTCTGCCACCGTTACTCACTTACCGAAACACAACAGCACACGCGCTGTTCTTTTACGGTGGTCTTCTGTAAGGGGATGGTTACTGCCGCCAGACGGGCTGCCCAAAATAACTGCGAAACGCAGTGTGCCCTGCCAGATCCAGATCAAAGTTGACTCTGCCGGGAATCGAACGCGGGCACCCTAGAACAGACCGTTAAGGCAAACACCCTAACCACTCATCTAACGGGCTCGTCAAAAATTGTATAACGGAGCATCGATTGAGAACGACACAATCTATTTTGCTAATTTTTTTTTTTTGTGTGAAATTGACAAGGCAACGACTGTAGGGTCAGTTAGTTACTAAATAAAATAAAATATACTTAAAATTATAACAAAAACTCACTTATACGATGAAAAAGACATGGTGCTGTCAATACAGGGCTGGTCTTCTATTGCTCCAGCTGTCGTGAGCATGAGGCTGTTCATTCGCTGACAGCGGTATTTTCGAAGACCGTGGCGTCGGTAAGACGCAGAAGAACATCACGCACAAACACAGCACTAGTCTTCTTCGCGTGTTAGTTTCATAACTGTAAAGATAAAATGTTAGGTTAGTATTTTGAATGCGTGTTTATTTCGGCCTAGTCTCAGTAGCATTTTTTTACCTTAAGGTCGGTAGACAGGCTAACGGTCCACTTGATATAGCTACCGTCGCTTATACACAATCAAAGCCACAGGTGCTGCTGCAAGTGCGGCTACATAGGATTAAAGATAAGCGATTGGAAAGAGTTAGGGAAATGGGCTCTGGCATACCTTACTCACTCACTGAAACACAACAGCACTGTTATGTCACGGTGGTCTTCTGTAAAGGGGTGGTTGCTGCCGCCAGACGGGCTGCCCAAATGACGCAGTGTGCCCTGACTAATAAGACCTGGTGACCGGACTAATAAGACTTCGTTTGTCTCAGTAGTTCGATAGCAAGCATGAACCGGACTACTGTTGCCAAAGGAAATGGCATTTAAAACCTGGTAAAAATTACACTTCTTTCTTATTAATAAGCCAAAATAATATAGACTACAGTAGTATGATCTCTTTCACCTTTAAAAGATAAATTTATTAAATATTAATGACTCAGTGGTATTAAACAAATTATAAGATGACCAAATTTCATATTTTCTAGATTTAGTGGTTTTTGAGAGTATATGAATTAAGTAAGTCATTAATGCGAATGTAATTCTTTAGGCACTGAACCAATTTTGATGAAACTTGATTTGGAAATAACTTGACACCTAGGAAGAGAAATAAGTCACTATTTATAATGTTTTTCAATTATGAATATTTCTTCAAGTGAATAATTTAACAAGATACATAGTAAATATACCATCTGTAAAACGATGGTGATTTAAAGTTAAAAATGGACTGTTTAGGTGATTTTGAGTATTCAATGTAAGTTGTCCTCGGATCTGTATAACAAATCAAATTAATTGATTTTTAATCTATACTATAATATTATAAAGCTGAAGAGTTTGTTTGTTTGTTTGTTTGAACGCACTAATCTCAGGAACTACTGGTTCGAATTGAAAAATTCTTTTTGTTTTGAGTAGTCCATTTATCGAGAAAGGCTATGGGCTATATAACATCACGCTACGATAAATAGTATTATATATAAGCACTGTCCAGTACCGCGCACACCATGCGCACGCCGGCCGCCGCTGCCGCCGTATGGGCCGCAGCGAAGCATGGCCGAATTCAGCTAGTCAATAATAAAATTTCCACTGATGTTTTGTAGCAAACTTCCGGTAGTATTTAGTAATATTTAGTATAAGTAGATATATTTTATTCCAATCTGTTTCCACACTAAAAAGATACGCGTCATTCCGAATAGCACGCGCAGTCGCGCACGAAGTCGCGAGCAGAGATAGTTTTATTTAATAAAAATAATATGAATTAAATTAAATCTCGAAAAGGTGCTTTAGTTTGTGAGTCATTTGAATCGCATCTGTCATCGGATTGAAGAAAATGTATGCCCAGATAACGACTCTAAATTAGGTATGCCTTACGTTGTGCGGCAAAAATCTAATTTTAAATTTATCTGTTGACATTTGTTAAAAACGGTAAGTTAATTCTAATGCATCGCGTAGAATGTGCATCAGATTTGACGGAGATAGTGAGTAGCGTTGTTCGAAACCGGCTCGTCGGCCATGTTGTTTCTGATTGACAGCTGTCAATGTTGGCGGCACAACGACGCGTCGCCGCGCCTGCTCAAATACAACACGCACTACTAATTCCACAAAAAAATAGGGATGTTCTTTTTTAAAAAAGTTGTGCCGTTAATGTTTTTTATTTCTTTAATTTTAATTTATTTACGCAATTCCCAAATTGCAAAGAATTGGGTTGGGATGTTTTGTTTTCATTATCTATTTTAAAGTAAATTTTTGCCGAAATCCATATTATTCGTAGTGATTTTCAAAACTTCAAATCGCGAATCTTCTTGGGCTCTGACCTTGAGCAGGGGTCTTTCGCAATGTTGCCACTTTAGCCCTTTTGGGGCTAGATCTAGCCCTTTTTATGACTGAATTTCTCCAAATTTCACTACTTAGCCCTAAAAGGGCAATCTAGCCCTTTTTGCAAATACTTACTGAAACCTGTCTTAACATGCTTATTTATTTACCTACTTAATATTACACACACACACGATGGGGTTTGAAACGTTTAAAAGAACCGTGCTGTTCTCACAAGGTGCCGTTGGAGATTATAAGAAAGGCTAGCAGTAATAGCAAATATACCTACATTTAAATTGTCCAGAAAAGATTTTAATCAGCCATCAACTTCTACTTCGGTAAATGTAATCTTGGAAGATTCTGAGAAAGATTCCGATTTTTAAACGTACCTACGTGTATGTAATAAAGACAAATAGTTTTCAAAATTGGATTTTATTACTCTATAAAATTTATTTAAATAATTACCCATTTTGAACTCTCAACATGTAACGTTTAAATTTAAACTTTAAAAATAGTAGGTAAGTAGGTTTAGATTTAACGTCCACTTCCGTATTAGAAAAGGAATGAAAGAGAATTTACTACAAAATAATAAACATATATTACGTAGAGCTAATATCAATAATTTTCTCAAACCTCAATGGCAGTAAACTCAAGGAAAACCGCCAAATATATTATCATTTTTTTGCACAACTTCAATAAATAGTATTATACTATTACTAAGCAAATATTGTTAGAACATAACAATTATTTCCCTCATAATTTTTTCTCTAATTAATACAAGCTTTAACTAAAAAGTTTAACTACGTAAAAACGTAGTGATTACATTCTCTTTGTAAAAAGTGTTATGTTATATGTCACTTTGACATTTGTGCTACAACAGCTGACGCATGTGCTTATTATGTTCCTAATAAATTTCTATTCTCTGGATTTATAACAACAGCAAACTTCGAAATTACAAGAAATTACAAGCAAGATTACAAGATTACAAGAACGAAACGATAGCGCGTTATAACCTGCCGGCGCAGCGACATCTGTCGTCGAAAAAACGAACAATTTAAACATATAAAACGTAGTATAACATCTGTGAATATCGAAAGTAACTAACATAACTATTTTGGAACACGTGACACCTGAGTATGCGGAATGTAACTAAATAA
Organism: Bembecia ichneumoniformis; assembly: GCA_910589475.2. Classification (NCBI taxonomy): domain Eukaryota; kingdom Metazoa; phylum Arthropoda; class Insecta; order Lepidoptera; family Sesiidae; genus Bembecia; species Bembecia ichneumoniformis. The sequence goes on from OU342543.1 coordinate 7,417,932, forward strand.
TATTAAATAATGATTCCAGTTAATTTTAAACATTTAAAAGATTAAACTAGGAGCTGATATAGAGTAGTTATCCGTTATTTAAAACAATTCGAGACACATACTTTACTTTACTTGGAAAGTGTATGTTTATTATTATTATTTCATTTATTTATTTAGTTCCTTATTTTTAATTTTTTACAATTTTACAAAAAATATCATAAAAAAACTTAAAACTTAAAAAAACTACTTGGACAAGGCCCAAGCAGGGGCGTAGCGTCGGGAGCGGGTAGGAGCAGTTGCTCCAGGGCGCCGGGGCCTGGGGGGCGCTTTTTTTCTTAAATTTTTGTCAATAGCCAATCGAAAATGCCTACCTAATTAAAAATATTCATAATTCACTTTTCGGAACATTTTAGTTTCGAACAGATATCGAAAAATGTAACAAATCTCCAGAAAAGGTAGATGAAAACGGAACTAAAATCAATTTCAAAGCAAAGAAGCGTATTATGAGCTTTACTTTTAGCGCCCTGTAGCAAAATTTTTCAAACGCCTCTCTCTCATATGGGCACGTGAGGAGTGATTATACACAAATCTCGAAATGAATCATCTGGAGGATTGTGTATGATTTTTTTTTTCAGTTTTAATAATTTATGATAATGAATCTGTAATCTTTCAGCATATTTTTCTTGATAATAATAATAATGTTATTAGCTATATGCATGCAATGTTTAGTTACAAGTTCGCAAAGTTACAATGTTACAATCGATCGTTCAAATAATGAGAGCGCTTGAAAAATTTTGCTCCAGGGCGCTGAAAGTGTGGCTACGCCACTGGGCCCAAGCTACCGGTGGTTAGGGCTACAGAGTGAGGAACCTCCTGACATTTTATGGCGTGCCAAGAAGTACCGCCTTCTGTATCTGTCCCTTGATCCAGCCATCTAGTGAGAGCCTCCTGAGCCTATTCGCTATAAGACTGTTCACCGATACTACTATCGGGACATTCACATAGTGAGCCAAGTCTATGTATTTGGTGAGTTCGTCTTTTTCGTTTTTTACGAGGTTTTCTTCATTACTTTTTTTTTATGTTATGTCGACAGACAGGCTGACGGTCCACTTGATAAAAATTGAATAAAAATTGAAGTACTTAATATGTTGACTATTTCTTAATAACAAGAATGAGTTTGTCAAGCTCGCATTTTTTTTACTTTACACGTGAAAGTAATCCAGCGATGCTATACAATTATTTTAAATAGTCATCATTATCTTTCATGACGATTAAAATCTGTCACTGCGTTTCACTCTTGGGACAGTCGCGTGGAATAGGTCTAAAAGTGAATACGGTGTACTTACTTTTATTGAACCACACAGTAACAGTTATTTTCTTTAGGAGCTAAAAATACATATATTATATTTTTTAAATATTTTTATCCTAACTAATATAGTACAGAAAAGGACATAGGGTACCTTTCATCCAGAAAAAAAGTGAAAAAAGTACCTACCTATGTGAAACGTCGCCTTAGTGGTGAAGTGAGCTATTCCACACCAAATTGGTTCCAAGATAATGACAATTGAAATAAATAAGCACCCACAAAAAATTATTTTTATTTTATCTTCTCTAGGTATTTGTATCCAGATTCTCACAATTTTTTGTGAGAAGGTAATAATTAATGTGTTGAAATTAAGGAAGTTCGATTTAAGTGCCCTTTTTTTTGTTTCTTTTTTGTTCCTATTTTCATTTAACTCCTTTCACGTCTGAAGGAAAAAAAAACAACTTCTATTTGAGCTATCTCTTAGATCTCTTCACCACTAGAATCTCCGTTTAACGCTGAGTATGATGATGTTCATAACTCAATTTATTCAAAAGTGTGGGTTAGCTGTTTTCACCACCAAGGCGACGTATATGAAGACATCATCTGCAAAAAGACAGCTTTCGATACAAGATTTATAATACTTCATTCAATAGGTATAATTAAATCCTAAAGTAACCTGTAACAAGGAATATCAAACAAATATTGCACTTATTTTCTGTATGAAACTTTACAAAAAAAAAATTTGATACTAAAATATCGATAATGAATGTAAATATTTTGACAGCTTTAGAATTTGGGTACTATGAATATACAATCTATATCTATACTAATATTATAAAGAGAAAATATGTATGTATGTTTGTAATGAATAAACGCAAAGACTACGGAACCCATTTTAAAAATTCTTTCACCAATAGAAAGCTACATTATCAGCGAGTAACATGGGCTAATCACCCTCCCCCATCTCCCCCCTTTACCCCTCTCCATACAAATGTATGTTTGTAATGAATAAACTCAAAGACCACTGAACCGATTTTAAAAATTCTTTCACCTATAGAAAGCTACATTATCAGCGAGTAACATGGGCTAATCACCCTCCCCCATCTCCCCCTTTACCCCTCTCCATACAAATGTATGTTTGTAATGAATAAACTCAAAGACTACTGAACCGATTTTAAAACTTCTTTCACCTATAGAAAGCTACATTATCAGCGAGTAACATGGGCTAATCACCCTCCCCCATATCCCCCTTTACCCCTCTCCATACAAATGTATGTTTGTAATGAATAAACTCAAAGACTACTGAACCGATTTTAAAAATTCTTTCACCTATAGAAAGCTACATTATCAGCGAGTAACATGGGCTAATCACCCTCCCCCATCTCCCCATTTACCCCTCTCCATACAAATGTATGTTTGTAATGAATAAACTCAAAGACTACTGAACCGATTTTAAAAATTCTTTCACCTATAGAAAGCTACATTATCAGCGAGTAACATGGGCTAATCACCCTCCCCCATCTCCCCCTTTACCCCTCTCCATACAAATGTATGTTTGTAATGAATAAACTCAAAGACTACTGAACCGATTTTAAAAATTCTTTCACCTATAGAAAGCTACATTATCAGCGAGTAACATGGGCTAATCACCCTCCCCCATCTCCCCCTTTACCCCTCTCCATACAAATGTATGTTTGTAATGAATAAACTCAAAGACTACTGAACCGATTTTAAAAATTCTTTCACCTATAGAAAGCTACATTATCAGCGAGTAACATGGGCTAATCACCCTCCCCCATCTCCCCCTTTACCCCTCTCCATACAAATGTATGTTTGTAATGAATAAACTCAAAGACTACTGAACCGATTTTAAAAATTCTTTCACCTATAGAAAGCTACATTATCAGCGAGTAACATGGGCTAATCACCCTCCCCCATCTCCCCCTTTACCCCTCTCCATACAAATGTATGTTTGTAATGAATAAACTCAAAGACTACTGAACCGATTTTAAAAATTCTTTCACCTATAGAAAGCTACATTATCAGCGAGTAACATGGGCTAATCACCCTCCCCCATCTCCCCCTTTACCCCTCTCCATACAAATGTATGTTTGTAATGAATAAACTCAAAGACTACTGAACCGATTTTAAAAATTCTTTCACCTATAGAAAGCTACATTATCAGCGAGTAACATGGGCTAATCACCCTCCCCCATCTCCCCCTTTACCCCTCTCCATACAAATGTATGTTTGTAATGAATAAACTCAAAGACTACTGAACCGATTTTAAAAATTCTTTCACCTATAGAAAGCTACTTTATCAACAAGTAATATAGTATTTTATGAAGAGACGCGGATGAAGTCGCGTGCAACAGCTAGTTATAAATAAATCAAAAACTATAAAATTTTGTCACATCAATTGGACGATTCTAAACGAAACGGTTATGCGTTCTCATTCACACTCGCAAAATGTAGGTAACAGTGATTAATGCTAGACGGACCTGTGCTGCTAGCAGCGGAGAGGTGAGGCTCAATTCTGAGTTTTGGTGGCTAAAGAGAACTAGGAGGCTAAGAGTTTTGGTGGCTGAATATTGTAATTGAACAAATGAATAACAATAGGCAGCCTGGCCGCCGTCGAACGATCTGGTAATTTAGTATTGTTAGTATTATTATTATTAATTAATAACTAGCGACCTGCCCCCGACTTCGCCCGGGGTGCGATTTTTATATACACAAACATTCCCCGTTTATCCCTCTTTCCATTAGTGAAAACCGAATTAAAATCGGTCTACCCGTTAACGCGTGATGCCGTGGCCAAGGGAAATAGGGATTCATTTTTAGAACGTGAATTTATAACGAAGTCCTTTTTTACTTCCCCCCCCCCCCCCCCCTCTTACACGCTCCCCTGAATCAAATTGTCTGAAAGAAACACTGCGTGAGTTTTGTTGTATTTCGGTGAGTAAGGGATGTCAGAGCCCTTATATCCCTTCCAAAACCACCATAGAGTAGGATACGATATTTTTTGTCCTACCGACTAGGGTTCCTCTTGTATAATGGTAAGGATACGTACCCTATTAACTAGGTTCCTTAATCCTAATATGGTCAGCAGCATACTTGCGGCACCTTTGACGTTGCCAACAAGTAGACTGTTGGCCTGTCTAACGACCTTTGCATTAAAAAATTAAGCTAAGTATTCATGTATATCTTATATATAAAAATGAATCTCTATTTCTCCTGGTCACAGCATCACGCGTGAACGGGTAGACCGATTTTAATTCGGTTTTCGCCAATGGAAAGAGGGATAAACGGGGAATGTTTTAGGGTATATAAAAATTGCACGCCGGGCGAGGCCGGGGGCGGGCTGCTAGTTTAAAATAAAATTGCCTATTATTAAAATAGGTATATTCCAAAAATGTATAAAGTGCATAAGTAGACTTTATATAGAGATATATCTGTGTAAGGTAATATATACCCTACACAGGACAGATATTATGTTAATAAAAACAAGCCATGTTCCAATGTTTTGGTTAATGCAGAGAGGTTATAAAAAACATCCATGTCGTATGACAGAAACGGTCGTTAGTAAGGTTAGAACGCTAAATAATTGTTCTGTTAAATAACTATCTACTTGCGATTTAAGTATAAATCATAATTTCAAATAAAATGTTTGCAATTTAAATGTTTTATACATCTCTTTTCTGATATTTATTTTCAAAAATAGAAAGTTTTTTATTCGTTGCGTTAAAATTGAATTATTTATACTTATTTTAACTAGTAACCACGCCAGCGTTAGAAAAAGACTACTTAATTACAAAATATAGCTTTTTTTGTACAAATTTGTAAATTATGCTGAAAAGAGAGTCAAAGAAATAGAGTACATTAAAAATTTAACCTGACAAACATTAAATGGGAATATATTTATTTTAATACAATTGTTTTAGTTTTTTTTTTAATTATTTCACTAATTGAATATTACATTGTAAATGAACCTAACCTATATGTATAATAGTTTACCTGATAACCTTCCTCCGAAGGTGGTTATTTGGAACTATGAGACTATTTTATATATTGAATTAATTTGTTTTGAATATTTGAATTATTATATTTGAATTTATATTGTTTGTGGGTGTATAATATTACGTTTTTTAAATAAATTAAAAATTTAGAAACATTGTTATTTACAAAAGGTCTTTATAAAATATTGAAAGTACCTACGTACCTACATACAAGAAGTATTTTTCCATTTAGCAGAGTATCATTATCATAAGGAGTAGGTAAGTATTTATAACACATACATGCACTCACACACACACACACATCCTAACTCCTTACCTAGATCCTTCTCCGCATCGTCTAAAATAATAATTTGGGTAAATAATGAAGCCCTGTAAGTGGCAATGTGCTTGGTGATGTCTTTTTGTATTATTATTTCTGCTGTATTGCTGTAGGGTTTTTGTAGAGAATAAAATAAATAAATAAATAAATAAAATTCCTCTTAATTTTAAATATTTACCTTTGGTACAGTTCAAGAAACTGTACCAAAAGGCTAACTGTTCATAACTTCTATGACAATAAGAAATTCGTGGATTGCAAATTTTGAAATGTAAATTAGTATACTTAACATAGAAAATTTATTTAATAGCAATGATCAATGATCAATAGCGACCATTATTGTTATTGTAAAACCACTGTAACGTATATTCGGCAAATAAATAAATGAATTATGAATTAGAATATTAATTACTCTTTACTTTTTGTGTGATTTTGCTTTAAAACAATAAATTTCATTAGAATATTTAATTTCATTCGCCAAGGAAACAAAAACAAATAAAGAAAATATTTTAAGACAAGAATTATTAACTGAAGTTGCTTAGGTACCGTACTACCTACTAAAAAAAGTGTCTTACTTAGAAATCTTTTCTGAAAATACACACTTGGAATAGAATTGTTTATTTAAATCAGATCCACAAACCTTTTTTTATTTTTTTGGTACCTAGGGTACTTTTTAAATTTTAAAAAGTAAAATTATGTTGAAATTGAAAAAAATACTATAAGCACAAAATCGAGGCAAGACAAATTATACACTAGAATGCATTCTCATTTTAGCCATAAATAGCATTTACTTAAATACCAATTCTATAATATTCTGATTATTCTGGTATTTCTGCATAATTCTATAATATTTTGTATAATATCTATAATATTCTATATCTGTATAATACCAAAATCCTGTTTTAAAATTTTGTTTAAATTTCGAATTAGATTAATTTAATAGCTTAAAATGATTTATTTTGCGTATAGGCCATACTGTTGGTATGTCAATAAAACATTAATAACTTAATCAAAAAAGAAGTGTCAAATTTAAGCGAAAATCTTCCTATCGTGCATGGGATGACTGCATCATTCAGAAAGATATACTGTATCATATAATTTTAAGATATATTATGATATTATATATCTTAAAACGGAATAAAAAAATCGTTGTCGCAATAACAACACAATAATTTATTTATGAATTTGGATAAATAAAATAGGAAATTTATTGAAACAATTTTATCTGCATCATACCATAAATACTAAATTATTAATTAAATAAATTACTACACCGAGAGAGTGAGACTGTGTTCTTTTTTTTTTAATTTAAAATCTACACAGACATCTTTAATCCTGGAAGTGGACATAGGCTACTTTTGAAATTTTCAAAGAAGCGAAATCCAGATGGATGGATGTACTCTTTCACGTAAAAACTATTGAACGGATTTGGATAAAATTTGACATATTTTTTTATTTTTTATATAACTTTTTATACTGGAAAAATGCTTGTCGTGGGATCGTCTAAAAACATAAAAGGTATTATATTTTTTATTTTTCGACGCAGACGAAATCGCGGGCACCATCTAGTTCGGAAAAATGTTAGGTTCCCGAGGGATCGTCCGAAAATATAAAAATTGGACACCACTATCGACACAGTGGCGGCGTCACAGCGTCAGAGTTGTTTCGGGCATTATTATTCAAAGCGAACAAAGTCGAGGGCACCAGCTAGTTTATAGTTTGTAAAAAGTAGAAATAAATCTTTTTTGTTTAATATAAAACTGCATTGCAATTTACATTTACATCTAGTTTAGTTGACACAACGATCAACTTAGCAATCCTACTTACCTCAAGTAGGATTGCTATCTAAACAAAATGTTGCTTTATTTGCTATAGTATTATGATGTGCTAACAATACCTACATACGTATGTAAGCTACAAAATTGCAGTTTCAACGACATGTGTAGAAAATTTAAACACTTCAACGTCCAAAGAAACGTAACATTTTTAATATAATTTCTATTAATTAAACTATTATTTTATTTTATATTAAACTGGCAACACCCCCGGCTTTGTACGGATGCAATTTATTTACACAAACCTTTCTCGTTCAACGCTTTCTCCATTATTGAAAACCCTATCAAATCCGTTGTTTGAACGGACTCTATTTTTATTTACGACTCTATTTAGAACGTGACAGTCCATTTGATGGTAGGTCGCTACTGTCTAGTGTCTCCTATAAACAACAAAATACTCTAGAAACGTACCAGTTTGATAGCTTGAAAGGAAAGATGGGACCAAGTCAAAAAAACTGAATGATATTCGTTGAAAATCAGTGGACTAAAGGCCATAATTGATAACAGACAATTCTACCCTTCTATTTTAACTAGTACCTAGTCTAAATTGCTCGTCTATTATTATTTTTAGGGTTCCGTACGTCCGAATAAAAAAACGGAACCCTTATAGGATCACTCGTGTGTCCGTCTGTCAGTCGGTCACAGTCAATTATCTCGGAATCTACTAGACCGATTAAGTTGAAATTTGGTACACATACCAATTTCTGTGACCCAAACGCAGAGGTGTGACGTGAATAGATGAAATCTGTAAATGGGAGGTCATTTTTGGGTGGAAGGTGGAAAATTAAAAAAAAAATTTGAAAACTGCATCGTGTAAACATACCTATCAAAGGTCTTGTGAAAATCTTAAATTTATTTTTTTGTAATTTTAAAATAAATAGTTTCCAAGTTATTCAAGAAAATAGACGAAAATTGACCATCCCCCCCCCCTCCTGTCTCCGAAACCACTAAACTTAAAATTTTGAAAAAAATACACAAATTAGTTTTCTACTTATAGATTGTAGGAAAACCTATAAGAAGTCCATGATATTAAAATAACATGGTAAGTCACTCAATTTTGTGCGGATAGATAACATCGTACGGAATCCTCTTCACGCGAGTTCAACTCGCACTTGAAGTTTTTTTTATTATTTGTATACTTATCTCCTTATATATTTTATGCTTATTATTATTTATCATTTTTATGAAAGGACATATATACAGTAATTGTCTATAAGGTAGTGTGAATGACTATTCCTCCTCAGTATTTACTCAAAATTAGAGTTTAGTTAGAAACTGTTAATAAATAAAGTATTTCATTATTCTATCAGGCTGAATAATTTTTTTTTTAAATAAATGTATTTAGAACTCCCACTAAAACTTTTCCAAATGAAAGGTTAACTTAAAATAACTTAATATAATTCTTGATATAGTATACCTATAATTCCCAACAGGCAGCTAGGTTATATATAACATACATTAATAAAATTTCAATAAAATCAGTTGGCCCGTCCCAGAGAACAGCTTGAACCAACATCACGATTTTTATGTATTAATTATTTACCGTACAATTTATAAGGTTTTCTATATAAAAAACACTTTATTGTTAATTGTGTATTACTCAAAGAATATACCTACTATAGATTTTATATAGTACAAGCAACCCGCCCCCGGCTTCGCCCGGAGTACAATTTTTATATATATAGAAACATTCCCCGTTTATCCCTCTTTCCATTAGTGAAAACCGAATTAAAATCGGTCTACCCGTTCACGCGTGATGCCGTGACCAAGGGACTAACTAACTACAACACGTACGAAATCGCCGGCACAGCTAGTTTAATATAAGTGCTCACTTGTTTTTTTTTTTTTTTCAGTTAACTTAGTAAATAATTCGTTTAGTTTCATCGCAGACAGATCAACAGACAGACGCGCACTGCTGGACTGTTAAGTACATTCGGTTAATACATTAACTGCATACCTACACCTAACTGGCAATCCAAGGAACAGATCTTACTCCCAACAAAGACTTTCAACTATTTAAAACCACGTGGTACAAAATCGCTCAGTCCATCGCCAACTTTACAAGGCCTATTTAACTACGCCATGGCCATCCTTTTTTTTTTTTTTTGACGAGGAGTAATCCGCTTACAGATCTCCTACCGCTGGCTAGACGGCAGGAGTATGTGGGGGTCGCCCAGCGCCTGATCATAGCGGCACTGAGAATACCCACTAAAACTCCCCGGTGTCTCCTTGCCCTTTGAGCGGGGTGGACCGGGCTCTGCCGAGGCAACAACTCCGATCCACCCCAGGGCAGCCTAGCCATTGCTGACTAGGCTAACTCCAATGGGGGATTGCCCGGAGGCACCGAGGCAATCCCCAGACGGAGGGGACCTTGTGCAAGCACACATAGTTAGCCCACCATGTGGGCTAACTACCACAGGTCCCCTAAGACATTTGAAGACGGGCTTCGTATGCTCGCCTTCTCCTGCCCAACCGCCTACGTCTGAGGGAAGCGAGACCGGCCTCTTCCTCTCGCTCCCTCTCAGCTGCCTCCTTCTGCAACATCACTTGTTCGCAGAAGGAAGCAACTGCTTTCCAGTTGGTCACACTATCAAGCATGGCTTCGACCATGCTTGACAGTGTGATCTCTCCACCACCCAGCGCCGCCCTCAACTCCCGGCGCTGGGATCTCCAGGCCGAGCATATTTGGAGCGTATGCTCGGCCGTATCGTCAGGATCGCCGCAGTGATGACACTGCGGCGTCTCCTCCCTTTTTATATGGTGCAGATAATGACCGAAACACCCGTGTCCGGTCATTACTTGCACCATATGGAAGGTGAGGACACCTCGTCGGCGCCTCACCCATTCCTCCAGTACCGGACGAACCGCAAGGATCGTCCGGTGGCGCCATGGCCATCCTGGTTACGGCGATCGGGATCAATATTTTTGTAGGAAAAATTTCCCAATGCCCTCTCTATAGGTATATTCTATATACTTAATCTTTTTGACTCCCAAGAAAACCACCAGGTTGTTAAATAAATTAAATTAAATAAAAATAAATAATAAAAAATAAATTAAATTAATTAAATAGCTCGCAATATACATTGGCACATGTCAACAACGAATGAAACGGAAAAACTCCTTTTATACGTTTTCATTTGGCTTATTTTTAAAGTGTATATTTAAAAATTCATTATTTTTTAAGTATATTGACACGTTGACAATCGTTCGTGTTCGTGTTACTCGCATCTTTATGATGAATATTCAACGTGGGTGAGCGAGGTTAGATTCATTAATATTAGAATACCTACGGCGCATGTAAACTAACTTCAAAATACATTTAGTTTTTTTTTGTCTATATAAAATTTAAACTTACACATTAAAACCTTTTAAGGAAAATATATAGGCATCAAGCCGGAATGCTTTGGGATTCGTATTCGCTTAAAACCGTGTGAGAAATCACTAGTTACTAACAATAACTATTAAAAAATCTAATCAAAGAAAATATTAAATTATTTATTATATCCGAGATGCATCTAATGTTGTCATTAGATGCATCTCAGCACTTTGCACTGGCACATAATATTTTCTTACACTGGCAACTCTGGGAGAAATCAATAATTGGTTGCAAAGCTGTGACAGATAAAAACTTATATGTTGTTTGATATGGCAACCCTTTCCGTTACAAATATTGGATACCATTCAAAATCTATACTTACAAATAATAAAATCGTAAACGAGCCGTGTCTGTATACATTAAATATTTTAAAAAAAATTGTACACGTTGTACGTTGTAAAATAAAGATTTTATAATTTTTGTCTGTGTCAGTACGTTTGTGTACGCTAATCTCAGAGGCGGCTTAATCGATTTGAATGCGGTTTTCACTTATGTGTGCAAGTTAGCAAATTTCCCATAACATTTAGTTACTTTAAAAGTTAAGTACTAAGTATACCGAATACCACGCGTACGAAGTTCAGCTAGTATCTAAATAAGCGTAGAATATGTTCTATTTTATGAAAATAAACAGTAATATTTTTAAGATAAAGTTATGTTTTATCTACTTGGTCATGTATACAACTTTTTTTACACAGGTATACCTACATAATATGGCAAACCCATGAACGTTACCAACCTATACGTACCTAACGATGGTTTTATTTGAGATCATATAATGGTGCTTTATAAGCTGAGTTTTACTCGAAACCTACTTGACAAAATAAATTGATGCTTGCACCAATGTATGACTAAACTAGATTTCATATATAATATGCTCGCATTTATTAATAATATTCTTTTCGTTTAAAACTCTTTAATTTCTTCATTTTTTTTTTAAATTTAAACATTCGTCGTTGAGTTGCTTTGTGGATGTTGTAGGTTGTAGTATAATTATTATTGATTTTTATTTGAAGATGTAAATAGTTGGGTGAATTTTTATCTACCTAATTGACTACAAATGGACTAATTTATCTGAGAATAGAAATTATTTATTTATTTATTATTATAAATAGGTATATCTATTACTTAATTGAATAGAGAATAGGTACTTAATTGAACAGTTACTAAAGATATATAGATAAAAAATTCATTGAATTTTGGATTGAAATATTATTAGTTAAATACCTGATTTAATATGGGAAATCCCCCATGATACCTAAATGATAAATAATGAAAAATGAATTTTCTTCAAAAATTAAAGAAATTCATTTTTAGAGCTGTTTCGTTTTTCGAATGTACCTAGTTAGCTATCATTGTAGTTACCTATTTGTAATCATTCCCTAAGATATTTTTTTTTTCCCGAAAATTTGTTATCTAGGTACATTGTCTTAAATTATGTTATTTAAGTATTAAGACACCATTTTACTAGATACTAGGTTTGAACATTTTACTAGATTCGTCTAGTATCTTTTACTAGACTAACTAGATAGTACCTATTAGCAGGGCACACTGCGTTTTGCAGAAATGAAATGGCCAGCCCGTTTGCCGGCAGTAGGTAAACAGAAAACGACTGTTAATAAAAGCATGTGTGCTGTTATGTTTCGGTAGGTGAGTAAGGTAGGTATGCAAAAGCCCATTTCCCTATATCCTTCTTATCCCTTATCCTTAATCCTACTTAGGTCGGCAGCGAACCTGTCGCATCTGTAGTTTTGCTTGTGTCATTTAGGCAACAATATCCCCATCTATGGTCAAGTGGACCGTCTAACGATTTTTATATAAAAAACTAGCTGGTGCCCGCTACTTCTTCCGTGTTTAAAAAATAAAAGATATACCTAACCCCTGACAAAATATGTAAAGCAATATAAGGACTAAAATTATACTATTGTCAAGTATCTTACTTATCTTTACTTAATATCTTTATCTTTAATTATCTTTACTTTTAGACAGCTGATGCCTGTGGAACTGTCTACAGTTCATTAAGATCCTAAATTTATAGAAATAGTAGATACTCAATGCATACCTATAAGCATTTTTTAAAAGAGAGACCAATTTTTTTATATTTATTTAATCTACAAAAATTTTGAAGTAATCAAACATTCCTATAGGGAGCCAATGCACCCTTAACTGAGACAGTGCCCATGATATGATTAAAGCTCCGACGGCTGCGTCTTTGTATAATAATAGACTTTATTGCGTTTATATAAACTTTAAATTTAATCGATCAGCTTTTAATACAGTTCGGTCTATATTCTGTTATCATTATTATTATAAAATCTCAGGAAAAGTAAATATAGTATTCACTTATAGTAATTTACCTGTTGCACAAGTAAATTTCTATAATTTTATTATTGTATAAGTAGATAATCTTACAAAAATAATTATTATTGATGGAAAAAAGGACATTGCAACGTATTGAGTGTTCAAAAAGACTAGATAAGAAACTAGGCGAAGAATTTATCTTTCTCAAGTCTAACTTTCTTTAACTACTTTCTTTTTAAATGTATGAAAGAGACTTAAGTAGTAAATGTAAAGATTACTTATGCATTTAAAAAAGGCTAACAATACTTTACTTTGTTCACTTAATACTTAATTATTAAAGTTACAACTAAGTATATTGGACTATAAAAATTTCAAAAATTAATATCAGGCCATAGCACTTTATTATTTAATTAATTTTATAATTATTTTTACACCTAAATCATTGATTAAAATTATTAATATTAATTAATATTTTAAGATTAATTGAATACACATACCTGTTTGTTTTCTAAGAAAAATCTCTGTTTTTATAATGTTTTTAATTTAACGTAACATAATTTTTTTCACTGCTTACATTAACGGAACACAAATTTAACGAGTAACTCCCGACAAGTAAAATTATTCAGTGCGTCCACGCCAATCGTGAACTTTAACCGTAAAACTGCGACAACTCAAAACTATTTCATTATATCGACACAAATTTTTTAAATTAATTTTTTTCACGACCTTAGCGACGAATCACAGCGACACTGCACGTTTTTGAACGTGAAAAAGTCACGATAACGAAAATCGCTCGAGGAAAGTTCGAAATTGAAATTAATTTAAAGTTGGAACGCGGCACAGTTAGTGCGCGCCGGCGGGTTAAGCGACTGGAGGCGCACGCGCACCTCCGCACGGACCGGCACTGAATGCAGACGTTAATAACATTTTTTTTTCTTGCAACACATTAAACTTAACTTTTAGCAGGCCACAACAAAGTGTTAAATCTGTTTCTTATATTACATAAGGCTATTGGAATAAAATCTGCAAAAAAAAAGTTTGAAGAACAGTGTCTTAATTATAGAATTTTACAATATAGATTGTATTAATTAGTATAACTTTATTATCATTTTAAATAAACTTTCAAAAGCTACATTCATATTTGTAATAGATTAAAATTAAAATGAAACAAAGCTAAGAAGATATTATAAGTTATAACTTACTTATGTAGTAATTCTTATTTAATCTGTGCCTTTGTCTAACTTTACTGAACATAATAATTCCTCTGTAACCTTTTTTGTAAAAAAAAATATATGTAAATATAGTTACCTAAGAAGGTTTGCATCAAACACTAAATATAAAAGTTAATAAAATAAAATTTTATATGTATTTATCATAATTACAGTAAGTTACCAATTGTTTGTAAACCCTCCATAAACCTGTTAAGTCAGCGAATGTACGCACAATAATCAAAGAGATGCGGAAACATATATACTCTTCTCTTTCTCACACTGTAAATATTAAACGAGAAGGAAAGGGACAGCTTTATGCTTACCGATGACTTCACAGAAAACTAACTTGTTTACGTTCAGATTAAAAGTCTTAAGTGAGATTAACAATTTTCATTAGACTTTGAACTTTATGCCATTTGAGATAAGCTGTATATTGGCTAATATTTATCTCAAGCTTTATATTTATCCTAAATATTTGTTTAAATTTATGTAAATATCGATAGTAGATGCAATGAAAGCGGTAATTATGTTAGGAAAACGAACTTTTCAGTGTGCAGCTTAAAAAATAAAACACTAGCAAACAACTTATTGTGGTATAAATAGATTATTAAGTGTGGGATGCGTAGGCGCAACCGGACACTTGATACGTTTCATTGGCTGTGAGACTGCATCCTTTTCTTTATCTCTTTCGTTGGCCGTTGCCTGGTATTAGAGAGAACGGGAGAACACGACGTTCACATCTTTATGGACCGAAAATGGAGACGTGGCTTTAATGGGATCTTCCCAGATGTGCCGATCGGTTAATTTTCGTAGGTAAGAGGAAATTGTCAGTTACACCGTTTTACATAGCGGTCGTTTTTTATTTTATTTATTAGCCGCAAAACATTAACTGCTACTCATTACTCGAACGGTCTTTTATACAATGTAATGACTGTTCGCTTTGACATGGTTTATATTGCTTACAGTACCTAAACTTGAATTAGTTGATACACAATCACTTTTAATTGCAATCATTCGAAATGTGTCCATAGGTACGATACATTCATTTATTTTCCAAAAAGAGACTAAGATAAGGTACCTTTTCCTGGGTCTGAAATGTCCAAACGACAACGCGCGAAGGGCACCACCGACAAGAAAACTAAGAAAATGAGGAACATTTCTGGGATTCTGTATAATTAGGTAGGTATAACTACATCCCCCCCTAGGTGTGCTGGGACCTTGTCGCGGTGGGGGGGCTTAACCCTCGCCAATCCGGACGGTTGCAGGGGTCGGTGGGGTCACCGGCCTTCGCTTGGCTGACCGGATTGTCGCTGGGGAACTAAGAAAGCACACCCGTGAGGGCTCCGAGCGAACTCCGAACATCGGAGCTCGTGGCGGAGCGTTTGCTGGGAGGCTCCAACGGTCAGTTGGAGCTTCGCCGGTCACCGCTCGCTGGGCCGAGGATCCGTACTCGGCTCATGCGGGTGTGGGCCGGTGAGAGACGGCACCCCCGGTCCTTGTTTGTCGGACCGAGGTATGGGTCTCGGTTTTGCGCATGAAGACCGGCGCGGGTCGCAGCGGGCGGATTCTCTCGGATGGCTCTGTCGCTCAGTGGTAGTCGGGCAACGCACGCGAAGACGGAGCTTTACGGCAGGAAAGGACCGTCTGGCAGAGTACCGCAATCGTGGCCTTGTGGGGGGGGGTGAAGACCCGGTTAGGGCCACCGGCCTAGTAACCGCCCTTCGCAGTCGTCCGGAAGAGTGAACACCCGGCCTCGTCACCCGGCCTAGTAACTCTTCCGCGACGACAACACGAGGTGGAGTCCGTCTCTCGGGCTGCCGCGATTGCTGTGGAAATGTCAGATGGAAACCCCCTTTGGGCCGCCCACCCTTAATGCCGTAGAGATGAGCGGCCACATGAGCAGGGGTTATCCGAGAGTTTCAGGTGGAAGCGGCCTCCGACTCTGTGGTAGGTTGTGCCGCAGAGAAGAGGTAATGGGGTGCTTCAGAGGTGAAGCCCCTCGCTGACTGCCCGCTGCGAGAGGTGAGAATGGGCGGCTCGTGCCGCTTCGCCCGGGGGCGGTGGACATGGGGTTGTCCGCCGTCATCACAACACCGGGCAACGATGGAAGACGTGCTGTGTGTTTCCGGCACGTCTCTCCACGGCGCGGAGATCAAACTCCGCGCCTAATCGAGCTGGAGCCCGCAACTGCGCGGGCCTCGTCTGGCGGGGGAGGCAGATGCATGTTTTCCACGATCCCTTACCCCCCCGCCCATAGACGGCGCGAGGAAGCACCGTCTATGGGCCGGTGGGGATCTGGCTCGCAGATTTTCCCACGCAAAAAAAAAAAAAAAAAAAAAAAAAAGGTATACCTACATAGTCGTACCTTACGACTAGGTATAATTTCACAAGGTTACAGGTCATTTCTGATGGATTTTACTATGTAATATGGTGTCCGAAAGTTAACTATATAGAGATAAAGAACTTTAAAGAATTTTTTTCAAAACTTTTTTTACTTTTATATACTTATTTTGGGATTAGAGCTCCTAGGGTTCGATTTTTTTGATGTTTTTAATTCAATTAATAAAAATGATTAACAAAAATTTAACCTACCACTAACAGTTTAAAAAAACTGCTCTACAATGTTTAGAATTTAGGAATTTTCACTAAGTTTTTAAATTTGAAAAGCTTTTTTTAAAAATGAAATGTATGGAAATTATCGTGCAAAGGACTTTAAAAACTTCTACGTTTCTTTAGATATTCAAAAAGGTATGACATTTGCTATTAAATTGGCAAAACATTGACGAAATAACAGTTAAAGCAGCATTTTAGTTTGAGGTAAAAATAGGGAAAATACATAAATAAAACAAAAAAAAAATCAGAGCAATATTTTTAATTCGCAATTATAATTCATTTTCAACATGGCCGCCATTATTTCTAACACAAATCCTCATTTTTTTTCTTGTATACCTAGCTACGTGATCAAGTCAATGAAAAAATGCCTCTACACTTTCCAACCTTTTGATTGATTTCCCAGACTCACAACCAGTGTAAGTTGCTTAGGCTAAGTTAGCATGATCTAAGTTAGTATGTTTTTTGGTTTGTAAAGGCTATAAGCACAATCCGGTTTCACTTTTAAGATTTTATACAAGAATTGTTATCCTAATACGATGGAAAAAATCAGCTTTAAAAAAATCCCAAGTTATTTACAATCATCATCTTATAAACCTATATTTAATGGATCTTTAAATAATTTGAAATAAAATAATCTGAAAAATAAACGTTTACTAAAACGCACAAGAATAAAGTTTTCGAGGACATGGAAAATACAAGAGATTAAATAAGGTAAGTATTCGTACCTACAGGCACGTAATTCTATATTGAAATAAACAATAATATATACAACATGCCAGTACCTGTCCACATACCTATTTACATAAAAACTATTTAAATTTATATCGCACGTAAACCTCCCTTTCCTTTCAATGAAAACCATAACAAAATCAGTTGGATTGCTTAGAAAAGAAGCTAGCTTAGAAATAGACAAAAATAAGAGGGACTTTATTTTATAACCATCTTATATCTACTAGCAACTTGCCTCCGGCTTCGAACGGATGCAGTTATTTTTGTAAATTTGGTATATACCTATTACACAAATTTCCACCTTTATCATTCCTCATCTCAAGCGAACATGATACATAAACATAATAAGTAATGTTATTATTATATCTGACGGCCCGTTGGATGAGTGGCAAGAGTACTTGCCTAACGTCTCAGGGGCCCGGGTTCGATTCCCGGCGGGGTCAGCTTTGGAAATTTTAATGTTATTTTCAAAATTGACTCTGGTCTGGATTTGAAAAGAGTGGTAGGGCACCACTGCGTTTCGCAGTCATTTGGGCAGCCCGCCTGGCGGCAGTAACCACCTCCTTACAGAATACCGCCGTGAAATAACAGCATATACGTGCTGTTGTGTTTCGGTGAGTGAGTAAGGGATGCCAAAGCCCATTTCCTTAGTCCCCCTCCTAATCCCTTATCCAATCCTACTGTAGTCGGCAGCGCACTTGCAGCAGCTGTCGCTTTGCTTGTGTTATAGGCGACGGTAGCCACCTACCATCAAGTGGACCGTCAGCCTGTCTGTCGACCTTAACATAAAAAAAGAGTTATAATAGTGGGATAAGATAGTTGAAAAATAGTTCAGATAATACAGGGTAGACAAGTCTATAAAAAGCCCGGGACACTAATTTTTCAGGCTCTCTAGCGACGTTGATGCCGTAATCAATATAGCCGCTAAATTTTTGTGATGCGATTCTACATTTGCCTATATAACCCTCGAGTTTGTATTTTGATATGAACCTATATTGTTAGTAATTATTCAGGAGAAAACGCGCTTTCCAACTGTATATTTGACAACGGCCTTACTATCGATTAGCGAAAACCGCATAAAAAGCTGTTTAGCTGTTAGAAGCTGTTCAAGCTGTTTAGAAGTAGGCGGAGAAACAGACAGACAGCTTTACTCGTTGTATAGGATAATAAAATCGTAAACGAGCCGCGTCCGTACGTTAAAGATTATTTTCAAAAAAACAATTTATACTCCTTGTACTTATGTTACCGAGGTGACAAAATAGTTTTTAGAATTTTTGTCTGTTTATAATTTTTGTCTGTGCGTTTGTGCACGCTAATCTCTGAAACAGCTTAACGGATTTGAATGCGATTTTCACTAATGTATTGTAGCAAGCTTACCGTAACATTTAGTGTTTGTTTCATTCCAATTGGTTTATAAACAAAAAAATTACGCGCTATACCGAATACCAACCGTAGGACGAAGTTGCGGGCTCAGCTAGTTTTTTAATATGTACCTATATAAAACTATAGGTAGATATAGATTACAAGAATTACCTCCTCTTCGGAATGCAAACCTGTTAGGTAGGGAGGAAGAACGCAAAAAGATGCTATTTTCAACTACCTAATACTTATTAAAAAAAATTGTTTACTTGGATTAAATTTTTTTCGGCTCAATCGAAATAAAAAGCTGGTATAAAATGCCTAAATATTTCAATTTAATTTACCCATTAATTTACAAGTAGTAGTAGTACAACTCATACATTGCTTCGCGGAAAATGTTTCCGCAAAACGTATTGTCGGTGAGTCTGTTTGTCTGACAGTTTTCTAGTGAGCGACAACGACTGTTGTACCTAGATGCACGCCCCAGATAACATTTAGATTGTCTGTTTATCAAACATTGACGCGAACATCATACATATACACGTCATAAGGCAACGAGTGTTTTGACAACGTAATCTATACAAATAAATAAAATTCAAGCAGTATCCTGTGATTTCGAAATAAAGTGAAGAGTCTTTCTTTAGCAGGGAGTGACCAGGAGGCGTGTTCCAAGGCAGTTTAGATTTCATATGTGTTTTTAAACGATGAATGGTGAATTAAAAAAAAAGTTCGAATAGAGAATGAAGTTTCATTGAATTTTATCTATTACAAAAAAAAAGTTAAGGAAAAGTTTATTCGCATTTTAAATGAAAACTAGAGGCATTTTTTTTCAAAGTGTATTTACATTTAATTAAAGTATGTATGTGGCATTTTGTTAGATGTTGCCATCTTGGAGGTATAGTGATATGATTCCGTTGCTAGAAATTTTGGGACTTCTGATCATAAAAAATGCGACAAGTAGTTTTGGCAGTCCTCTCTTGATGTTAACCTGACACTGCCTAAAGAACTCTGAAGAGACCGAAACAGGTGGAAATCTGAAGGTGCAAGGTCAGGGCTATATGGCGGATGCATTAACACCTCCCAGCCAAACTCTCTTAATTTTTGCTGAATGGCTAAAATGTGTGTGGTCTAGAGTTGTCGTGCTGATGAATGACCACACCCTTTCTATTGATCAATTCCGGCCGCTTTCTCTCAACTTCTCTCTAATCTCATCAGTTGTTGGCAGTGAGTTCCGAATCGATGGTTCTGCTCGGCGATAAAAGCTAAGAATGAACAATACACTTCCAATCCCACCATTCACACAGCATGCAAGTTAATCCGGGTTTTGGCACAGTCTGTGAATCCTGACCGACCTTTGACCGCGACCTTTTTTACACGTTCTTGTCGTACGTGATCAACTTTTCTTCACCAGTTATCAATTCTCTTTAAAAACGGTTCGGTTTCTTACGTCTCAATAAAGAATCGCAAATGAGTACACGATTCATAAGGTTTCTTTGGGTGAGCTCGTGTTGCACCCAAATATCCAGCTCTTTTGTGTTCCCAGCTTTTATCAAAAGGGTCAAAACCGTTTTGTGGTCCATTCCCAGTTCTTCAGCTATGTCGTAACTGCTGATATGCCGAACTTGCTCCACTTTTTCAAAAATGGCGTCCATTTTATCCGTATCAGAGCGACCTCTGGTGCATCTTTGACATCAAATTCCCGGATTGAAAACGCTTAAACCAACTTTGTGCTACTTTTACTGACACTGTATTAAGTCCATAAAACGTTACAAATTTTATTCGCGGCTTGCGTTGCATTTTTTCCTTTAAGTTAATAATAATACGTATGTATAACTTTTCTAAATTAATGTACCTAACTTATAAGTAAATAATAATAAAGAAACAATGTTTATAAGGGGAAAATTAGGACCTAAGTATATAGGCATAGGTACTTTGTAGGTAGGTACATGTAAAATTACATTCACACAAATGCGTGCTCAAAGTTTAGACGTTCACGAAAGTGGAAAATCACCATAGTTACATAAACCTCTATAGCTCATCAACTACGACTAGGTACTACTTTCGACAGCCGGAGATTCTTAGTAGGTACAAGTCAAAAGCAGTAGAAAAAATAGTTTATCTAAATCTAAACATATAATAAAAAAGTCGTTGTCCGCATCTGTCTGTTTTTCACTTTTTTTTTGTTTGTTAAAACAACAAAAAATAAAACCGGGAAAAAATTATTTTCGCACTAAAAATTCATTCTGATTTAGTCACCAAAATTTTAAAAGCAGTTACCTTAATCTTCTTCTCTTATATATAAAAATGAATCCCCAATTCTCCTGGTCACGGCATCACGCGTGAACGGGTAGACCGATTTTAATTCGGTTTTCGCCAATGGAAAGAGGGATAAACGGGGAATGTTTTAGGGTATATAAAAATTGCACGCCAGGCGAAGCCGGGGGCGGGCCGCTAGTTATATATAAAAATGAATCCCCATTTCTCCTGGTCACGGCATCACGCGCGAACGGGTAGACCGATTTTAATTCGGTTTTCGCCAATGGAAAGAGGGATAAACGGGGAATGTTTTAGGTATATAAAAATTGCACGCCGGGCGAAGCCGGGGGCGGATCGCTAGTACTCAATAAATGACTTATCACAGTCGCCATTGTAGTATCTACTCATTTGGAGACGGCGGATACAAGATGCAAAATTCATACCCACTTGGGGACGAACGCTCGCGGGCAAAGTGGAATAATATCGATGGGAATAATCCTTAACTTCAATATGTAGGGTACATCTGTTAACATTAACATTTCTTTATTGTGACCAACACAATATTTTCCTGTAACAGCGGCACCTACCTACGAGTAAAAAAGTAGATATTTACTTGGTTAGCGCCATCACAGTCTAACCATACTTACGTCATACAGTCGGGCAACGCTCAATGTTCGAGCCTGCAAACTAAAGCGAGTTCGCCGAACGTTGCTCTACGCAAGTGCATTCGTTGCCTGACTGTATGACGTAAGTATGGTTAAACTGTGGCGCCATTAAACATTCACTTGGTGACTAAAGGTACGACGGTAATTTAAGGCGAGCAAAGCCACGCTACAAAAATAACTCTGCAATTAGCCGAATCGTTAGTAGAGTTGGAGGACGTGTCCTCGATAAATTTTGTGATTATATTTGACGTGTTTGAATAACAAACTGTATAATATGAATGAACACAAAAATTGTTTCTTCAAACCTCAAGGGTCAATGAAATATGTAGGTACCTACTGGTGAATTGCTACGAGTCAAAGTGATTGTTAACAAAAAAAATATCAAAAATAATTATGTCAAAGGTACTTACTTTATTTGTTTCATTTTTATATGTAGGTTTATCTTCTAATCTTCTATATATAAAAATTAAACCCCATTTCCCTCGGTCACGGCATCACGCGTGAACGGGTAGACCGATTTTAATTCGGTTTTCACTAATAGAAAGAGGGAGAAACGGGGAATGTTCATATATATAAAAATTGCACCCAGGCGAAGCCGGGGGCGGGTCTCTACTCTAGTATATTATATTTATTAATCTATCTTATTAATTGGTGTTATTAATATTTGTGTATATTCAATTTATGTATTAGTATTTAGTTATTAGAATGTAAGTTTATGATGACCTTACCATGAGTTTTACCACCCACATTGTTTTAATTTTCATATAATTTTCCTTACCCTAAGGTTGCCTGAAAGAAATCGCTATAAAGCGATAAGGCTGCCTTTTGTACTATTGCTTGTTGTTTTTTTCTTTTTTATTATTCTTTTTATGTTTATAGTACACATAAAGAGTTTTAATAATAAAAATAATAATAATTTAATAATAATAATAATAATATGTATATGGTTTCTAAGTCGCCCTCACTGACCCATTTGAATTGATCATCCTGTGTAATGGGAGCCCTGACCTGTGTAAGTAAAAATTAGTAAGGTAATTCCGGGGTTTATGGCCATAAGGGAGATATAATTTCCATCGAAATAATTCCTAAACCGTACCCTAGGTATCATTAATTTCTTTTTTATTCGCATCGTGGGTACGATCTACTATGTATCTACGAGCATTGCTACTAATGTAGGATCTACGAGCAAAATTTTTCCGAAAAAATATATTAAAAAGTAGGTAAGTAAAATCGTCATTAATTGTTATGTCTAGTGAAAAGATTTTTTAGAGGGTTCATGTCTTACATGATTGTGTTGTTAGTTTCTTAAAATAATGGTGATTTTTCTATTTATTGCAAAATGTGTGATTAATATTTTGTTCTAAGCTCAAAAATACCCGCGTCATGTCTTGACTTGATATAAATTTGGGTGTGGCCATCTCTTCCGGAAGAAAAGGTTGCAGTTGCAGTCGGTATAAAATCTAAAACATCATTGATCTGTCAATATATTCAAAATGATCAAAATTAATATTTTAAAGCCAAGGACTCCAGGAGAACTTCCATCCAATAAAGACCCATATTACACCTCTCCATCTTAAATTTTACAGAAAAAAACACTTTTCGATGTGTAAATAAAAGAAAAGCTATCCGAAGACTATCCATTATAGTAATGACGATGTACAATTAACACTCGCGCCTTAATTTGTAATGCAAATACTCGTGTTAAAAACTATTTTACCAATCCTGTTTGGTTCAATATTGTATATACTTATTTAAAAATGTATCAATTTAGAAAATACAGACTTTTCTTTTGACATCGGCACCAGCGTTTAATTATCTCAACAACTCGCTATACGCGCTGGACCCAGTATAATATCATAAATGTTTATTCTAAAACTGCTCAATGAAAGTTAACGTTTACTTTTTTATAATGGTGTGATAAAGAAAGACAATATTTAATCAACTTACTACTACTACTTATTAATATTTTTTTACTTAATCAAAAAGTCACTATAGGTTAATAATTAAAAAGAATTTTGCCACACTTTTATGACGAGATTAAGGCTCATTGTTATAATTTCTGTAATTACTTATTTTAAACAAAAATCTTCTATATTTTTTTAATACTACGATAACGTACGTACTTACTTACTTTTTTATACTGACTATCTACGTTATACTATATTTTCTAAACAACGTACTTACCTTTTATACCATAACGTACTTACTTGCACTTATGCCGTTTACATTTCAATAAGTACAGTAGCGAGTTAAGTTGGTATTGTCGTTTGAACGCCAAAAGCGAGTTAAGTAGTAAGTTGTTGATTAAGTCGAGTTAAATAGAATGCGATCCTATTTTTCAGCGAGTCCAGTGCGAAGTAGCCCCTCTCACGCGTCTCTCACACCCCGCCAACTTAACTGACCGGCATGTGAACCGGCGAGTTTAATTTAGTACAGCACAGTACCATATTTGCTAATACCGGCTGCGGACACGTGCGATTTTTGTTAGTGTAAAAATGAAATGGTCTGATAAAACTACATTTATATTTGTACAAAAATACCTCAAACTCAATTTGTGTTTGTTTAATTCAAAACGCAATAATCATCACAACTGGCTAGAGATGCAGCTATTATTAAAAATTTTGAGGTTATGATATGTATGTAACTATTATTAAAATTTTCGAGGTTCTCTGGAAAATAAAAGATCGACATAGTCTGGAATTAAAAAAATAATAATGAATTTGCTGAAATAATGAATAAGCAATAATGAATTGCTGTTTTGAAGGCCCTTTGAGTTGAGCAAAACAACCGTTGACGCGACTAGTCGTGTTCTTGTTCAGGCAACTTATGACTACTAACTTGCCTATGTACGTTTGAACGTTACTTACTACTCGCTACTTATTACTTAACTGACTGGTTTCTTAACTCGCTACTGTACTTATTGAAATCTAAACAGGGCTTAACATGCAGCGCGCTAACTGTCATGCCACACTATCCTTAAAAGGTACTAAGAGCGACAACGTCACAGACATCAAAATTTAAAAGTTATTAAACAAAATACGAAGGCTTGGGACCGTTAGACACATTAGCGAGTCCTTAAGCGTTAATAATGTTACCGGATAAGAATAAGAAAAAAAAAGTTAAACGCAAGGGACAACCGTCGTAGGTGTGGAGAAAATTACTACGAAACACTTCTTGTCTTGGATTGGCTTCAAAGCACAGTGTGCGTTTTGGGTACAAACATTGCGCTGAATTTGAAGATATATGCTCCAAATGTGGTCTAAAGAAAAATATACTCTTAAAAAATAAAACATAAGACTGAAACATCATGCCAACACTAAACTAAGCTATGGCAATCTTACCTTTATGTTAATGGCCGTCACACCTGGACACCTCGGGAGAGATGGCCAATAGTCATTTATGAAAAACTTTTTTAAAGGTCATATAGTTTAAGAAAAGCTATAGCCAACTACCCCGGACTTACTCTAATTACAATTTTATCGACGATCATACTTAAATTTTTAGGCCCTACGCTAAACTCGAGTGTGTGTATCGCACGGCCTACGATTTTTTTGTTTCTTTTGTAAGAAATCTTTCCTTTAGGTTACGCCACAGTCAGTTAGAAGGGCCTAGACAAAATTTTGATACAGGGCCTATTTATGGCAATCTACGCCACTAATGTTAAGGTCGGCAGAGAGGCTGACGGTCCACTTGATGAGAGGTGGCCACCGTCGCCTATAAGACAAGCAACGCCACAGGTGCTGCAAGTGCGCTGCCGACTACAGTAGGATTACGCATTCCTTACTCAATCACCAAACAGCACACGTGCTGTTATTTCACGGTGATCTTCTGTGTGACGAGCACTGAGAAAAGCTGTATGCTATGCCACTACCAAACCAGAGCCAACTTAGAATTACTGTAAATTCCTCTAAATTCCCCAAAGAGCATAAAATAAAACAAATTGAGACTACTCCTTCTCGTCCCAATTAAAATACTCACCCCTTTTGTGTGTAACTATAATAACGCCAAGGTCATGCAACTTTTTAATGACTATAATAAAATAATATGCGACAATTAAAGCGAAAGGAAGGACACTCGACGTTTCATATCTATCATATTGCACGTGAAAGTAAAAGTGCGACGATTTTACGCTTGTTGTGCGCACGCTCCGAATGAACTTGTGGGACACTTTTGGTGCGCTGGCGCACAACATCGTGTACGGTCAGCGGAAAAGTGGCTGCAAAACAACTGCGTTGTCAGGAATAGGGAGACAGAGAATACAGAGATCAGGAATAGGAAACACATTGCCATTTCCTTATAGTTCCCACTTTTTTCCTTACCCTCTACCCTGTCGGCAAGGCACTTGAATTTTTGTGGTAAGCTTGTGCGTATATATAGTAATTAATGGATATCCTTGTACGGACTTGTAGACCCAAGTTAAAGCACCCATACACTTGAGTTATGGTGATGCACTTATTGTAACAATAACTATTTATTACGAATAATATAATTAGTACCGTGTATTTTACCATTTTAGAATCTCCAGTTAATAGGCCAACTTTGAGCGAAGTTGCGACTTAGGTACTCATACATTTTTTTTAGACCAGAGGTGTTTAAACATTACAGTTACCCCCCAAATTATGTGCATCTTAAATATTGTGATAATATGTGTGATATTAACAGATCTACAATACATTTCCCTATTCCCTCCTAATCCCTTATCCTTAATCCTACTGTAGTCGGCAGCGCACTTGCAGCAGCTTTGACGTTGCTTGCTTGTGTTATAGGTGACGGTAGCCACCTACCATAAAGTGGGCCGTCAGCCTGTCTGCCGATCTTAACATAAAAAAGACAAACAGACAAACCGACCAAAAAACAAAAATTCTAAAAACTATTTTTTTTACCTAGGTAACATAAGTATAACGTGTATACAAATAGTTTTTTTTTTAATCTTTAATGTACAGACACGGCTCGTTTACGATTTTATTATTTGTATAGAATAGAATAGATATTTATAGATTATAACCATCAATTCCGTGTACGAATGTGCCAGGAGGCGGCTTTGAAGAAGCAGTGAGTGCTACGTGCCACTCTTAAAAGGTAAATATGACCTTTCTGCCAATTGTAATTCGACCAGGAAGAAGACCACCCTTTGGTTGATAATTCTATGAGCACAGACGAAAGTGTAAAACAACACAGGAATGTTGCGTATATGTGTATGAAACCAAGCTAAAGATTTGTGTCTCAGACATCACCCTCGTGCATCAACCCTGGTGCAGCCATCTTCCATCCGCCCTTTACTTCTAGTCCTTACAACAACATTCACTTACTCCTACATTTTTTTTGCTACCCGTATCGAAGGTTGTTAGGTGAGGCATGCGCGCGCATCTCGCCGAAATTGTACCGCAATTTCCCGCTTTCCACCAAGTCTCAGCTGTTGTGTAACACTCAGATACTATGTTTGGTAATTCGATTACCTAATAAGTATGATCCGTATGTCAAATTTTTGGATTCATTTTTTTTTTGTAGCTGTAAATCTAGTTACTGACATTCCGACAATGAGAAACGAGTGAATTACTTTTCATATGTATCAAAAGCATAATTGTATTTATTACGAAAGACATAAGGCATTTAATAGCTTGTGTTTTACTTATTTAATTATTACCTCGGACTCTTCTGTCGAATCTTTTTTTATATAAGGTCGTCAAACAGTCCACTGGATGGTATAGGTGACTACCATCGCCAACTAACACAACGCCATAGGTGCTGCAAATGCGCTGCGGACCTTAGTAGGATTAAGGCTAAGGGATTAGAGAGGTATAGGGAAATGGGCTCTGGGCATTCCTTACTCACTCACCGAAACCCCATAAACCACCTGCTGTTATTTCACGGTGGTCTTCGGTAAGGAGGTGGTTACTGCCACCAGTCGGGCTGTCCTAATTATATTGACTGCGAAATGTAATGTTACCTACTTACATCTTTTTACGTCCTCAATTTATATTTTTTAATATGGATTAGTTATCTCTCGAATAGAAAAATGGTGAGAATGTAATGAACTCTATGTCTACCAATATTTCGTACATAATATTAATTACATGTTATTTATTCATTATATTTATATTTAGAACGTCAACGGCGCAGTAACAAAGATCATGTGAGAGGTCCGTGTTCGATCCCCGGTTATGCCATGTACCAATGGGTTTTATTGACCCCTGATTGCTCTCAAACGATGAAGGAAAACATCGTGAGGAAACTTGCATACGCCAAAGAAGAATTCTAAAGCACATGTGAAATCCACCAAGGCGCACTGGTCCAGCGTGGTGATGGACCATATAAGCCCATACGCCCGTGTTGAGAGGGTAGCCCCGTGCCCCTGAATATATGGGGACATAATATAATAGGCTGTTGATGATTATGGTGATATTTTCTAGTAATTAATAAGTCGCGTACAATGCGGTATACGAATATAGGTACCTTCCCCCGGCTTCGCATAGCGGATGCTTACGTCATAAAATAGACCTATGTTCCACTTTCAGCTTTCTAGACTTAGTAGTTATGGCTGTGCGTTGGCAGGACAAATTTGAAATGTGTCATTCTAATTTGTAAATATTGTTACGACTAACTATGGAACGTTCTGGAAAAAGCGTTCCGCCGGCCGAAAGTCTCGAACGTCCCATCCTATCAATGGTAGCCACGCCCCTTTCCGATTAGTGTCAAAAGAAATCGGTCCCTATGTTTACATCATAGAGTTTACATTTCAATAGAAATAGCATCCTCGGACTTTCAATGGTTTGTTTACAATCTCTTTACATTTTCTAGTAAATTCGAAATACATCGTTGCGTTTGGCGCCAAACATAAGTAAGAGGCGGCCGGTCAAGTGTGAGTTAGTGGTGCGACAACCATCTATACGAAAGCGACTCTTCGGAGCTTTTGCGAAGTTGTCTGCGACAATGAACCGGCGACACATTAAAGGAATCAGTGACGACTTTTGCCAAGTTTAACGATTTCATCGGACAATTTTGTGTAAATAAATCGTTCCTTTCGCCTTTACACGGCATTTTAACTCACCCCGCACGTAACAATATTCATTGTATTTCCTCATTTACGTGTACCTAAATTTTTTAGTAAAATATCTTTTGATATTAAAATGTAGTAAGTACCTATTACATGATATTTAACAAATAGAGTTTAAGAAAATCTTAAAACTCGTTAAGAGTATAATAATATACGAGTACCTAGGTATTACACACCATCTTGTATTGTAATGACAGTTCAAGTATAAAATAGTTAGGTAAATGTCTTTCTTTGTAATAAAACCGCGTATAAATTACTTTGCGACCCGCCGCCGGATTCGCAAGGATGCAAATTATGTCCAAGATTTGAGTATCGGTCTTTCCATTGGTGAAAACTTCTTTCCATCTTTCCATTCTTTCCATTCCAGTGGTTTAAACATCTTCCATTCCAGTGGTTTAAAATAAATTAGCGGAGTAACAAAACGACTTTTATATAATAACTATCTTCTATATATAAAAATGAATCCCCATTTCCCTTGGTCACAGCATCACGCGTGAACGGGTAGACCGATTTTAATTCAGTTATCACTAATGGAAAGAGGGATAAACGGGGAATGTTCACATATATAAAAATTTCACGCCGAGTGAAGCCGGGGGTGGGTCGCTAGTTTATATATAAAAATAATTTAGCTTCTTCGTACCTACTTTGCTACGCTCTGGGATAGCCATCTTAATCGTACTTGGTCTTTTCGCAACTTGGGCTTAATGTAGGTATTGCTAAAGATTTCACGAATATTGGAGCGATATCAGCGCTGTACAATGCATTAGTAAGGAGTCATTTAGAATGCAACCGAATAATTTGGTCACCCTACGAAAAGAAATATGTGTTAATGCTAGAGAGGATACAGAATAAATTCATTAGGTATTTGTATTTGAAAGAGTACGGGGTGTATCCTTTCTATCCGCTGATGTACCCAACTCTGTTTATTTTGGGTATGGTAGGATATAATGAATTGAGGGTCAGAAGGGAACTTACACTCATTTCCTATATATTTAAAATACTTAGAGGGAAGGTATTCAACGCGGATATATTGGCACAATTAGGGTTACGGGTGCCGGAGAGGTACGTATGGCGGAGGCGGCGACCCCCGCTCTTGTCGGTGCCACTTGCACGAACCAACCTCCTTAGTGAAGCACCCTTGAATCGTGCACTTCGCACTGTCAATGTTATAGCAGAAGAGTTGGACATATTTACCTGTTCTATGAGTGAATTCACAAGAATATCTTTAACCATTTTGTGTTATATGTAGATAATAAATAGTGTTTTATATAGTTATACAATAGTTTAGTTTAGTATTAGTTATAATTATTATAGTTAAGATTGATAATGCTTCGCTATCGCATTAGGCATGCCTGTTATGGTAGTCGTAAGTGATGTAAATAAATAAATAAATAATAAATTGTTGGCATTACAAAATAATAGTAATTTATATTATTAAAACACTTTATTGTATCATAAACATAGAAAATAGGTATAAAAAAGAATTTAAAAAAAAGAAAGAAACAACAAGTAGGTACATAATAGTATAAATGGCGGCCTTATCACTTTATAGCGATTTCTTCCAGGCAACCTTAGGATAAGAAATAATGTCTGGAATATTTTTGAAACATAAATATTGCTAAGTTAAGAGAGGAATGGCTCGCCACGGAAGGCAATTTCCGGTTTCCTGTTTACCTACCCTTTTTTTATTTTAAGTTTAATGCATAATTTTAAGTTACATGCTTGATTCGTTTGATCGCTGCTTAGAATATCAATATGAAGTCGATCTTACTTTGCTAAGGTGGTCTCAAATTAACCAATAAGTAGAGATAGGGATATTTCGAAATTAAAATTACAAAAAAATATGCAAAAATTAATAAATTATTATAAGATTATTAGACAAAATGTTCTTATCTATGATCTTCTTAAAATCTCACTTTATTTTAAGATATAAAAGATTTAAAATTACCTACCTATTTAAAATAGTTGCCATTTACAGTGTAGATAAAACAAAGTGTTCCAATAATATCTTCCAAGTTTACAAGTGAACATGTCACGTGAACATAAATTGTTGGCATTACAAAATAATAGTAATTTATATTATTAAAACACTTTATTGTATCATAAACATAGAAAATAGGTATAAAAAAGAATTTAAAAAAAAGAAAGAAACAACAAGTAGGTACATAATAGTATAAATGGCGGCCTTATCACTTTATAGCGATTTCTTCCAGGCAACCTTAGGATAAGAAATAATGTCTGGAATATTTTTGAAACATAAATATTGCTAAGTTAAGAGAGGAATGGCTCGCCACGGAAGGCAATTTCCGGTTTCCTGTTTACCTACCCTTTTTTTATTTTAAGTTTAATGCATAATTTTAAGTTACATGCTTGATTCGTTTGATCGCTGCTTAGAATATCAATATGAAGTCGATCTTACTTTGCTAAGGTGGTCTCAAATTAACCAATAAGTAGAGATAGGGATATTTCGAAATTAAAATTACAAAAAAATATGCAAAAATTAATAAATTATTATAAGATTATTAGACAAAATGTTCTTATCTATGATCTTCTTAAAATCTCACTTTATTTTAAGATATAAAAGATTTAAAATTACCTACCTATTTAAAATAGTTGCCATTTACAGTGTAGATAAAACAAAGTGTTCCAATAATATCTTCCAAGTTTACAAGTGAACATGTCACGGAATTTTTTTATGTTAAGATCGTCAAACAGGCTGACGGACACTTGATAAACGCCATAAAAAATATTATACTTATTTTTATTCACTGAATGAAACTCGTTTACAAATTAAACTGAGATTGAATAATCCTTTTAAGCGGAAGCCTGTGGCCAGTAGGTTTCCCAACCCTCCCAGAATGCCCGGGAAACTCCGGTAATAATGGTTAACCTCCCGAGATCCCGGGACGCAATAATATCTCCGGTTTTTTCTAAAATGAAACTTACCATCACAAGATAACAAAATCAAATCTACCACCTTCGCTCTGCGCCTTGGAGCAAGGAAAGAAACCGGTTGAATATTTCATTAGTAAAAGCAGAGTTACAAATATTAACAAATTCATGTAAAACCTTTTATAATTTTGTTTTAGAAAAACCCTCGAATATTAGATGCTTCTCGAAAGCAATGTAAACATAAATTTAAAAATAAAAATTAATAACTACATAAGTTTAACTTTCGAAACTTCACCCCTGCCCCCGATTTGTTAAAATTCTCCTGAATTAGTTCTTTCGAGAGTTGGCAACCCTAGCCAGGAGCCTTCGCTCTTCCATAAAAGCTAGTCATTAAAATTTATTAACAAATCAGTAACTAAAACTTTATTAAACAAGAACAAAGAAAGAAAATTTGTTGTTAATAAAATTATTGTTATGCTCTGGCATCCCTTAATTACTCACCTAAACACTGTTCACGGTCATTTCACAGTGGTCTTCTATAAAGGTGGGGTTTCGAAACAAGCGTCACTAGCGTCAGTGGCGCTGCATTAGTGACGCCGCGTTTGTGAGGTCGGGCGCCTTTGTAGTGTCGCTTATTGAGAAAAAATGCAGTTAAATTGTCTTTTATGTAAACAACAAAATTTCCTGAAATTTTCATAGTCGGTATTTAAGTGTTTTTTTTTTATTATTAGATACCTATGTTGTAGTAACATTTACAGTTTCGGCTTTTAAAAATAGTATGAATTAGTAGATTCTCTTTCTACCTACACTGAGGTAGTATCGATGTTAAAGATCATCATCTTATTTCTCTTCTATTATCAATCTATGGTAGATACATAAAGAAATTGTTTCATAAAGCTATAATTAGTTGCGCAAACTCGATGCGACTGATTAGCGTCTATTGTGGCCATCCAGTCACTAAGTGTTTTGGTTTTTTTGGGTTGTCAGAAGGAAGAAGATTACTATTGAGGAATTTATTTTCAAGATGTCTTCTTAACAGCTACGAACACCATGACACATACAACTTCACTACAGAGTACCCACCTAGACTAAATATTACATAGAACACATAAATAACTATGCTTTTATTCTTTTCACAACACTAAGGCGTCACTGACGCAGCGTTGCGTCGGTATCGCTACTGACGCTTGATTTGAAATCCCACCTTAAGCAAATAAATAAATATTGTAATATTTGCTTAAAATGCAAGTACAAAATAAGATATTAATTATACAATAAGGGGGTGGTAACTGCCGCCAGACGGGCTGACCAAATGACTGTGTGTTCCTTGCCATTCTTGTTAGATGGATCAAAGCCAACTATGAAAAATTCATTTCCAAAGTTGACCCTACCGGATATCCAACCCGGGATCTTTGAGACAGAGCCTTACCTTAACTACCCGACCAAGGGTCTTGTCAGCAAGTCGTGGTTAAACCCCGGTCTGTTTTGAAATAAAAATGTGGTACTTATTTATTAATTTATATATTATTACTTAATTTGATTTTTAATTTGTTTGTTCTACACGGTTTGATGATTGTATAAATAATTTGTTACTTCCATATTTAATTACTAACTGGTGACCGCGCTTCGCGTTGAAAAATTAAAAAAAAATTGATGGCGCCATCTCTTACATAACAATAAAATTAGATGAAGCGGCGACTGCTGCTTTGGGTAGAACTGCTTGGTGATACATAGTGTTCTCCAATTTTCAAACCCTCGGGAACCTAAGGATAAACCTCAACTAAAACCTTAACGACTTATACTCCTTCAGGAATCATCAGGTTGATAGATGATAACCGCATGAAAATCCTTTCAGTAGTTTTTAAGATTATCACGAACATACATATACACAGACGCGGCGGGGACTTTGTTTTAAAATATGTAAATATAGTAGGTATATATATTTTTGTGTCCGCGCAGATATCTCATCAGCTTCCATCGTGGATACCAGTGGTGGAACTGAACGTGGAACAGATCCTGACTGCGGCGAACACGAGGAATTCAGGCTGTGGCTCACCTCCATGCCATCCTTCTTCTGTTCTTTCCGGCGTCTTTGTTGCAAAATGGTATGTCACTTACCGAATTCATTATTTGCTCAGATACAAGTAAGTCTTGTGAATTTTGTTAGAGGAAATGTTCAGAATGAGGATGACCGGGAGAGGAATCCTCCACTGATGTTGTGCGGTTGAGGACTCCACTAATGCCAGGATCGGCCGTGTTAGAGCACTTGTCTGCTATCCCGACGTGCTGGGTCTTTAGCAGGAGGGGAGCAGAGGTGCGTTGGCTGTGCTGCAGTAGATGAGACATTCAGTGAAAGGCTCTTGGTTTTTAAGACTGAGATATAGGTACATTTAAAAAAAAACACAGTATCAACTGTTAAATAAATAAATAAAAATAAAATAGCCTTTATTTGCTGATACATATGTTTAAAGTAAATAAAAATAATGCACATCAGTCCGGTTCCATATCAGCGTGTCCTGCCGACACATAGGCCTCCTCTAACTTTTTCCAATCTATTCTATTCCGAGCCAATCTCATCCATAGGGGTCCGGCAGTCCTTTTTATGTCGTCTGACCATCTCTTGAGTTGCCGGCCTCTCTTCCTTTTGGCGTTGTATCTTGGAGTCCACTCGGTTAGCTTTTTTGTCCATTTTTCCGTTGCTTGCCTGATCATATGTCCTGTCCAGCGCCATTTCAGTTGTTTTATTTGTATGCATACATCCATAAATTTTGTTAATTTCCTCATATCAGCAGCTCGTTTTTTATCTCTTCTACGATATCTTAAGATACTCCTTTCCATACCTCTCTGACAGGTTCTCAATCTATGCTGTAGTTTTTGTGTCATAGCCCATGTTTGACAACCATAAGTTAGTATAGGCAAAATGCATGTATTGAACAGTTTTCTTTTTATTTCCAAACTGTATTGCTTATTCTTCATTATGTCCTTAAGAGACCAGTATCTTTTCCATGCATTTATTATCCTTCTGTCGATTTCTTGTGTCATTTGGTCTTGGAAAGCTATTAGTTGTCCCAAGTAAATGTAGCTTTTGACATATTCTATTGGTTCCCCATCTGAGTATACTATGCTAGCTTCTATCCTGTTAGTCATTGCCTTTGTTTTACAATTGTTGATAGTTAGTCCGACCTCTTTACTTTTAATAGCAAGATCTTGAATCATAATTTGAAGTGCTTCTGAGTTGTCACTTATCAGTACAAGATCATCTGCAAACCTGAGGTGGTTGAGTTTTTGACCATTGATATTAACTCCAAAGCGATCCCAATCGACTTTTCTTATAACTTCTTCCAACACCGCAGAAAACAACTTTGGCGAAAGAGGGTCACCTTGTCTGACCCCCTTCTGAATCTGGAAGCTTTCCCCATGTGTTTCAAGTCTGACGTGCGAAGAACTGTTTGCATAAATGTTTTTAATTAATCGTATATATTTGAGATCCACACCTTGGTTTTTCATAGCTTTCCAAATGTGGTGGTGCTCTAAACAATCAAAGGCTTTGTTATAGTCCACGAAAATCAAATATAAAGGGTAACCATACTCTATTCTCCATTGGGGCTTCTTTTTCCTGTTGCAAATTTTCCCAATATAAGTTCTTCTCCTGGATTTTGTTTTCCAATTTTACCATTGAAATCGCCCATGACGATGATGTTTTTACCGCAGGTGTCTAGTGTTTCATTTAATTTTTTGTAGAAATCTTCCTTCAGTTCAACATCTGAAGTCTCTGTTGGTGCATAGATCTGAATTATTGACCAGTCATTGTTGAAACCAGGCAAACTCACGTTAAGTATAGCTATTCTCTCGGAGATACCTCTGAATTCAATTATGTTCTTCTTTAGTTCCTTTTTTATCAAAAAACCCACACCATAAAGTCCTTTTGTCTCGCCTTTATAGTAAAATATATAGTTATTATGCTCCACGATTTCCTCACCCAGTCTTCTTACTTCAGTAAGCCCTAATATGTCACACTTGACTTCCTGCAGTGCATGTTCCAGTTCTTGTAGTCTTTCATCGGTTCTTAAGGTTAATACATTCAAGGTTGCTATGTATAAGTTTTTGTGTGTCTTTTGGATATGATTTTTATTTGTTAGAGGGTTGCGGTATCAACTGTTACTTATCTTCTAATCTCCCCAACTCTGTTAATTTTAATTTTAGCAAAAAAATAATATATAAAACAACTATATTTATATTTTTTCCTACCCATTCTACAGGGTGGAATCGAAAATTTCTTTCACCCATCGAAAATACTTCTCTTTCATCAGATATATCTTCTAAGGGTTCGTGTAAATTGTATTTTAACTGAGCATGTTCATTAAAATACCTACAAATACTTATATTTTATATTATATTATTGTTATGAATTAATTGAACTGCTTTTTAACAGGAATTACTTACCTACATCTTGCATAGCTTACAAAGATACTCGTATTTTACTAGCATATCTTATAAAGAAAATGGTTTAATTATCTGTTATATTAATATTTTCTGCAACTCGTTGCTATGATCTTATCGACAGGAGTTTGTAATTAACTAAACAGTAGGATTAGCATAGTTTTCGCAGCCATTTGGGCAGCCCGTCTGGCGGCAGTAACCACCCCCTTACAGAATACCACCGTGAAATAACAGCACGTGTGCTGTTGTGTTTCGGTGAGTGCCAGAGCCCATTTCCCTATCCACTCCTAATCCCTTATCCTTAATCCTACTGCAGTCGGCAGCGCACTTGCACTGCACTGCTTTGGCGTTGCTTGTGTTATAGGCGACGGTAGCCACCTACCATCAAGTGGACCGTCTTAACAGTACAGAATACCTTAAAGTGAGTAGGGAGCGTGCAGAAGGGACTGTGCGGGGGTAGGAGGGCGTAACGCAATGCCTGCAGGCGATGCGTCCGTCGGCCGCGAGGCTTTTCTTTTCTCGAGAGGACGAAGCCGCCGACGCAGGCGCATTGCCGATCGACTCCCAACAATTCGGGTGTTATTTCCTCAATTTTGTACGCGCCAGTCTATCCATTTTTAATTCTTAAATCGACGCCCCGAATTAGAATCGGTTAGTCTTTTCTTATTGGTTGGACGTAGTTGTAATCATTTATTTAGCTTATTTCGTGGCACCGCCCCTTGTGTTTGGTCAAATTAGAAGAGAGTTTAGTTTTTTTTATTTCCTATTACTTTACAAACAATGTCCAAAAGGACAAATGCCTGTACCTTTTGTGTAATAGATTATTTTCTATTTGTTTTTTTTTTTTCGTAAAAGTTTCTTTAGGTTTGGGACGGTAGACAGGTAGACAGGTAGGTGCGTAAGCATTACCGAGTGATGTTAGTTTGCCGTCTACCGTACCTAATTTCAATTTAATTTACGGCGACCGCCGAAGATTTAGAAGTAATTAGGGTTGCGTCTGAAACATTTGCTCATCGTGTTTCAGGGTGTCCTGTCCTGTACTGTCTTGTCCTGTTCCGTTCCGTTCTGTTCTGTTCCGTTTTGGTGGTTCGGTTGTCCTCGTACGGCAAGTACCCTTGCCAGGGCCACGTTGGCTTCACGCGCAGTCGTAGTCGTTCGAGTCTTAATTGGTTTGCTGCGTCAACGGAGGCCGAGCGTCCACGAAGTCGCCGTGTGAGGCGCCGCTTCCAGCGTTCATCTCGCGGCCCGGACAGATACGTGTTTGTTTTTTTATATACTGGACGCGATTTTGCAAATACCTTACGTGTGCGGTCGATTAACCTATATTTTTTGTTAGTTTTTTGAAAGATCTAAATTAGTCTTTTCGGCAGCGGTAGGGGCTCGACGGCTACTCCACGAAGACCCTGTTTTATTTTATTTTTTTTATAATAAGTAAGTATTTTTAAATGTATTTGTATTTATAATGTATTTTTCATAATTTGTTGTAATTTGTGCTCTATTTAAAATCTATTAAATTGTTAAAACGCTTTAAGCATTTCTTTTATTTTATTTTTATTTTCTATTGTTATCAGCCTGTCCACGCATCCGTAAGGGGTAAAATAGGCAACACATTTTACAATTAATCAATATCTAACATACTTACCTACTTAATATTATTATTATTTAGCATTATTTAGCATTAACCATTTACGCAAACCTAAAATAAGACAAAATAATTTCTACATTATACATAAATAGTGTGTGAAATATGTAACTATTTACTTTATTGGTAAATATCCACACATAATTTGATTACAGGAGTGCAACACTAAAAATATTAGAATGAGATGACTTAATAGGGTTTTTACTTAAGTAAAAGCAAGACGAAAAGGTACGCGTCACACCACATTTCCATTTTATCTTGAGCCGTGTCAATATAAACATAAATTGAAAACTTAATATTTATTGTTACTTCTGACGAAATGTGATTCCGTCTGTTTTAAAGTTCGATCATTTACTGTTTTTTCCACAGCACCGAATAAAACAACAAGCCATTGTGAAAGTGTTTTTGTTTTATTTCGAAATAAATGGACGCGTATAAACAGAACTGTCATTGGCGCCATAGATAAGTATGTGTATATATTGGCGCAGTACTGTTTCATAGCGAGCGAGAGTTGATGTTTATAAGTGACAAATCACTGATGTGTTTCGTGCACTCGAGTGACTCGTGTGAATTTGTCTACCTCGGTACTTGAATGAAAATAAATGAGACTCGAGGTATTTATTATTATTTAAAAAAATAAAGTCAATATTCACGATATTACAAAGAATTTATGAAAACAGGTTACTTATTAATGTTAAAACTATCGGTCTTCGTTAAAATTATCGTTGTCATTCTTTGGTTCGGCGTTAAGTTCGTTACGTAGGATTGATGATTCTGGGCAGCACACCTGGCCTTGTCCGCATATACTGAAAAGTACAAATAATATTATGAAAATTCTCTTCCCTGAATTCAAATAAAAAGAAAAGATGTGCGTGTACAGATTACACGTGTCAGACGTTAAACCACTTTGGAGATCAAATATGTAGTAATACTGAAGAGTTACACAAAACTCAACCCTGAGAATGTACCTTCGATTATCCTATAAGAATTTGTAATTTTTTTTTATGTTAAAGTCGACAGACAGGCTGACGGTCCACTTGATGGTAGGTGGCTACCGTCGCCTATAACACAAGCAACGCCACAGCTGCTGCAAGTGCGCTGCCGATTACAGTAGGATTAGATAAGGGATTAGGAGGGGATAAGGAAATGGGCTCTGGCATCCCTTACTCACTCACCGAAACACAACAGCACGTATAATGCTATTATTTCACGGTGGTATTCTGTAAGGTGGTGGTTACTGCCGCCAGGCGGGCTGCCCAAATGACTGCGAAACGCAGTGTGCCAAATAATAAATAATATCATAAGTAAAAATGTTGTACATAACTTCATTGATATTTTAGTAATCACATTTATTACTTAGTTCTACAATAATTAAACATCGAAGAAGTCGATAATAATTTTTGATGTCCAACTTTAATGTGATTGACCATTGCCTAATCGGAGCGCGGCATTCACAATAGGGTTAGGATGAAATTGGTGTTTAAAAACGATTAAGCCACTTTCGTACTCTGTAAAACTTAGTACCTAAGTACATTAGACAACACTTGTAGACCATGTTGCGCGATTTATTTAGAAACCGTCTAGCTAGAGACACCGTTCTTTGTCTCGTCTAGAGTCCACACTACGAAATGTATTTCTCAGTCTCATCTTCGCAGTTTACCATGGAGGAGATTGTTTTGTGTCAAATGAGTTCCTACTTAGTGCTAATTACAAGTTAAAGAACGCGAAAACGCAAACGTTGATGGACGCGCGAAGCGCTTGCAGAAGGTGCTAGGTTCGGAAATTAATTAGGTATTAAATAAATTGAGACTGCAGTCTGTCTCCACTCGGTAGGTAGCTTTAGTTTAGACAGACTGCGATGTGGTGTCTCGCCTATAGACGACATCCAGACTGTCAAAATGTTACGCAACATGTCTAATATTGCATGCCGTCTCCTATTCCGATCAGGACACATTAGGCCTGCGATATTTGGTCTCGCAACAGCCCCCTAGAGGAGGATTGGTCTATAGATAATTTTGTTTACTTCGACAACCTGAGACACGTCTTAGAGACTAAAATCGCGCAACATGTTATAGTGTGGACTAGACACAGAGATAATTTTACAATAATAATAATATAAAAGTCTTTATTTCAGACTTTCGTCCATACAGGGGCGGATCCAGGATTTCATTTTGGGGGGGGCCATTCTGACAAAGTTCGGAGTTGGGTTAATATCACAAGTAATTTTTTTGTGTATTTTTTTTACTATAGTTGAGATGCATTATGGTTGTATTGCAAATACTTTTAACCCGCGTAATCGCGTATTTGAACTGTCTCAAATGTCTAACATGAATTATAAAACTTTCGATAACTTTGATTGATATGGATTATATTATTCTATATTCAGTTCATATATGAATTGAATTGTACTTGAATTGAATTGAAAAGTTAAGTCAAAAATATGGAATTCCT
Organism: Bembecia ichneumoniformis; assembly: GCA_910589475.2. Classification (NCBI taxonomy): domain Eukaryota; kingdom Metazoa; phylum Arthropoda; class Insecta; order Lepidoptera; family Sesiidae; genus Bembecia; species Bembecia ichneumoniformis. The sequence goes on from OU342543.1 coordinate 7,458,370, forward strand.
GGGTCTTTGGGGGGGGCCATGGCCCCCATGGCCCCTCCCCCTGTATCCGCCAATGCGTCCATAATTATTGTACATCAAAAATAATTTACAACGCATTAAACTACATAATTATATAACTACACTACCTACAATGTAATACCTAAATTAAAATATATGTCACTACTTTTTATTTGCACTCTGGTTAACACTAACCCAGTATCTTTGAAAAGGACCAGCAAAGTCCTCACCGATGACCCTAAGTATGCCGTTTTCGAAATTTCGGATTCTCTCCCAGAAGGAAAATATACTATTTCGAATCATAGCGAAAAAGTCGGGCATTCTCGCCGCAGCAAACATACCCGAAGCACTGCAGCTATGCACTGCAGTATCGAGGCAGTTTATTAACGTGCGGTACGCGTCATTGTACTGCACTCTAACAATACCTACATTCCCCTATATATTATAATACTCTTTGAATACCTACTATGAAGCGAGTCCACAACTGACAAGTATAAAAAAAGCTCTGACAATAAGTGCGAAACAGGACCAGTGGCTCTAGCATGAGTTAACGATACTACACTCGCTAGCGAGAGCGTAAAACATTTATATGGAAAATTGATAATTTGACATTGACAGTTCACGATTTCCCATACAAAAGTTTTACGTTCTCGCTAGCGAGTGTAGAATTGGTGTAGTATCGTAAACTCATACTAGAGCCTCAGTTTAACGTCCCTTCTACATACTTTTGTTTATGACTGTATTCTAATATATTGTGTTCTGTGGACTGCACTTGAAACCGCGGGTTTATAGTGAGGTCATTCTATGAATGCGTTTTTGACATTTCTTTATGTCCATTGCTTAAAGTCCATTCCGAATAAACGATACAGAAAATGTATGGAATTGACACCTGTCAGAACAGCACTCTTATAATGGCCGGAGTATAGCTATAGTCGGTTATAGTCATGGAAGTATTGTATATAGTACTTATTACTTCCATGGTTATAGTATACAACATCTTTGGTTATAGTATTTTCGATGATATGCCTGACAGTTCTCCATTTTCATGACACGCATACTGTTTTCAACTTAAAAAAAAAACTGGCACAAAAAAAATAACAATTAAACAAACAAATGTATGAAAAAAATTATTTGTTCGAAAAACACAAAAGAAATTATCACTTTTGTAATTATTTTATTATTATGATAGGTAAATGTAATAAAAAACATATATTTTAAATGTGTCAAACGCGTAGGATGGAACCTGTGTCAATAGAGATTGACACTAGGGATATTCACTTATATTCGATATATCGAAAGTACTCTATGTGTACCATAGGATATTCGGAGATTTAACAAATATTTTTTCTATTGTATATATTTATAAAAACATCGTATTTTGATAATAAAACTAAAGTTGACTAATAATAATAATAAAACAAAAGTAAATTTTGTTCTGAGTCTGATACGAGTTATCAAGTTTCGAGTTGTGACAGTAATGAATAAATAAATAAATATTTTAAACAAACTCAGACTGCATTGTATTCTATAATATATTTAACATAACCTGTTTTTTAGGATTTAAGAACTTATTTATAAATCTGAAAATCTAAAATCGGTAGTTCGATCCCATTTTCTATGTCAACTGATTCGATATTTTCAAACAATCGATTAAATGTCGTTAGGTTGCATCACTAAAATTGTCAGTTACAAACTGTCACGCATATCCAGTGCTGCCAATCGCGGGGAATTTCCCCGAATAACGGGGAATGAGAGGTTGTCGCGGGGAGCGTGAGGGGATTGCATTGAATCGGGGAATTTCGGGGAATAGAAAATTAAATATTGCTTTTCTTTTATTTATGATTCATAATCATATAATTAAAATTTATGTCATATATTCTGGATTTATTAACAACATTTAATATAATGTTAAATAATTACATAAATTAAAACCTGAAGTTGAAAAACTGTTCCAAACTCTTAGCTCCAATTATTTGCCCTTTGTTCGCTCCCAATCCAATATATTTCTGATTAACTTCGGGGATCCTAGTAATGTCGTATCATTAGAAGAAATATACCAATAGAACTAATATGCAACAAGCAAGGACATGGCAACATTGGCAATTATGTACTTAGTTATATTTTATTATATGCTTATAGAGTAATTGTAAAATAAGCCATTTTTATTTAATCTTATAATTTTACACCTTCATTAGGTGCAATAAAATTTATAATGCCGTTATTTTGTTTCGCTTTAGGACTTATTTTTTTGTGTAAATTGTGTTGTAATAATGTCATATCAGCGTAAGTTGTGTTAATACTGTATATTGATTTATTTTTTCTTTTTTTTAACGTTACAGTTTCTTAATTTGCATATTTATATTTGTACCTATCTATCTATATTCGTCTTTTTCATAAGTGTAGGTAATTTTTTCCTTTTGTACCTAATTCTGTATTCTGTGCTTACTGTAAGCTAATAAATAAACGTTAATAGTAAAGTTTTTATTGTACCTAACTACCTAATATAAAAGAAAAGACAATGCGGGGATTTTTCGGGGAAATGGTCAATTAACAGCGGGTAATTTCGGGGAATTAAACCGTTTGTAGCGGGGATCCTATAAAATTATGTTGGCAACACTGCGCATATCATCAATTCATCAATCATCATACCATACAGTGAAAAAAATAGAAAATAAATACTATAAAGCAAGGAGTAAATAATCACTACTGATTAATAATCTATAATAATTAATATATAATCACACTGATTAAAAGCAAAGCAACCAAAATGCAACGCTGCATCAAGCTGCAAATCTAATAGCAAATTTATTTGATTGAATGTACGAATACCTATTGGATTGCAGTTTAATTCGAATTACCTAATGGTTTTTTTTTTTAATTTCAATGTGTGTGCATATACTTACCTACCTAATTTGAAAAATATTTTAGAACAGTCATTAAAAGGAAAATGCACACAAACGTAACAAACATATGTCTTTAAAACAATGGAACCTGGACCGAGTGACATAAAACCACTTGGTTAGTTATTTTTTTATTACAAGTATTTAATACTCATATCTTATTATTAATTCTTGTTTATGGTTATTTTAATTAATATAAATAAAAAATAGATTACCTACCTAAGTGCCACAGATTTTGGTATGATTAGCTACCTATGATTATAATTGTAAAATTTTGAAGCTCACTAAATTATATTAATGAATTTTTGAATGTTGGACCTTTTCATGACTTACACTGGTTCAGCTTTACTTTAGACATTTAATGTGGTCATATGTATTTGGCACATTGTGACATCTAAAAAACAAGATTTTTATTATGTTAAGTTCGACAGACAGGATGTTCACTTGATGGTAGGTGGCTACCGTCGCCTATAACACAAGCAACGCCACAGGTGCTGCAAGTGTGCTGCTGACCATAGTAGAATTAAGGATGAACATCCCTTACTTATACCCTGAAACATAACAACACATATTATTTCACTGTGGTCTTCTGTAAGATGGGCTGCCCAAATGACTGTCTACGAAATGCCATGTGCCCTGTCACTACTAAAAATTAGGTATTAAAAAATTACTTAAAATTGTAATATTTTTACTTTCAGAAAAACCATTATTGCAACTACTTATTCAGCTGACATCCAGTAACAAGTCGGCTACATTACTCAGAAACACCGAAATTATTAACATTTTAAAAGAAGAATTTAACATAAATACAAATTCAGTTGTGGAATTGGAGATTTATATCAACTTAATGAAACGTTTCCTAAAAGACTGGCCACATTGGGACCGTTTGGAATTGATAGCGAGTGATCTAAGAAAGAAAAATCAACAAGAATTTCTCAATTGCACTTTAAGACGTGAATATGAGAAGCTTAAGGCTTATTTAAGCGAAATACTGACACAAAGCGAGACTATTATAAAAGATATTGTAAATCAGGAAGACTTGAATCAAAATACTAATGAAGATACTAGCAAAGTTTTAATGGAAATAAGTTGCACTCGAGGTCAATTGAATACATTGTTATATCAAACTCCCCAAGGCCCCAATAAGACTATTTTTAACGCATCCAATATCACTCCTAGTAAAATTGTGTATGTTCAAACTCCATTGAGGTCCATTTTGAATTGGTTTGACGTTGAGGTATTCATAAATACACAATTTTTCTCATACACGAGGAGTAATGCCCACAAATTATCGCACAAAATAGTAAATAGAAAGGTTGTCGGTAAAACTATTCAGAAGATTGTTTTGGACGACAATATAAAAGAGAATTCTTTATCGAAAATAACCACAGAGAGGGAGAGTGTGCTCAAATTTTTGCATAAATTTAAAGAGAAACTTCTAAGTCTTTATAAAAACAAAGGCTATCATGATATGATCAAACTTGTGTTAGATTTATTGATAAGAGACATTCAAATATTGAATATTAAAAATGTATATATTCAGGGCAAATACAAATTTTCCTTGTCCAAATACGGATATATAAGGTATCTCTATAAGGAATCGGTAGATACTAATTCCGAATATGACATACAATTGGAAGAATCCGTGTCACCGACGAATATTATCTCGATAAACAGGTTCACAGAAATCACACACATACCTAAACTGCCGTATGACTGGTTACAAATTAAATGTGTATTGTGCGGTGTGAAGTTCTACATTGATACTATTCACAATTTAGTAATACATTTCATGGAGAAACATTCCAATGAACCAGATTGGAAGTGCACGAATTGTTTAAAAATATTTTCTATGATTAATTTGACCGAAAAAGATTGGTATCATGAGTGTCTTAGTTGATTTGTCAATTAGGCTGCACTTAGGTGTATGCCAGATTGTTTTTTTTTTTCGCATACATCTAACTACAGTCTTAGTTTGTAATTTGTATATTTAATTTAATTTAATTCAATTTACATCAACCATCGAGGGCTATAATGATAATAATAATAAAAAAATATATGGTTAGAAGGTAGTGTTCTATGTTAATAAAATCTTACACACCAAATATTACCGCCCATCTAACCCAGCTAGAACCCTGCGTACAAGGGATGTGCACCATTTGCACAAGATTTTTTTTTTTTTTTTTAATTTTTTTTTGCAATCTGCAATCAGTACTTGTAACTATAAGCAGATGTGTTATGTTCCACGTATGATATGCCGAGTGTGCCCTCCAATGAAGACATCTCCTCCTCTGATTCAAACATCCAGGATGTCCTTTCTTTTCAACCTTTTCTGATAATGGTGTGTCATCAGGTTAGCTGCCAATTTATTGGTGTGCACATGCAATCTTAATTTATATTTTTGGGAAATGATACCAATTTCTTCCTTGACAGTGTTCATTCCCAACTGTTCGTGGATTTCTGCATTGGTAATAAACCATGGTACATTGCAGAGAGTTCGCAATATCGCATTTTGCATTCTTTGCATGATTGAGATACTCGAGTTGCACGCACTGCCCCATAGTTGAATGCCATATAACCATATTGGTTTGAGTATTACTTTATAGATGAGCAATTTGTTGTCAATTGTTAATTTGCTGTTTCGACCCATTAGCCAATGAATATTTTTATATTTAATGTTTATTTCTTCTCTCTTAGTTTTTATGTGGTGTTTCCATGTCATTCTTCGGTCAAGGTGTAGTCCTAGATATTTAACACTTTCCCTATGGGGTAGAGTGGTGCTTTCCATCATCACCGGAGGACAGTTGCCCTTCCTTAATGTAAAGGTAACATGTACAGACTTAGCCACACTCGCTTTCAATCTCCAGTGTCGAAGCCAGCTTGAAATTTCATCCAGACCTCTTTGTAACTTTCGTGAAGCCACCACTGGGTCTCCGTCGCTCGCCAATATTGCTGTATCGTCTGCAAAAGTAGCAGTGGTAACGTCTTCTACTTGGGGCAAGTCTACTGTGTATATGGTGTACAGCATTGGACCCAGGACGGAGCCCTGAGGCACACCAGCACGAATATCAAAAAATTTCGAAGTTGACTCATTTTCTTTTACTTGAAATATTCGATCAGACAGATAGGAGCTGAGCAAGCAATAATAGCTATGTGGGAGCTCTTTCTTTAGTTTACACAGCATACCCTTGTGCCACACCCGGTCGAAGGCCTGCTGTATATCCAGGAATGCTGAAGAGCAGTATTCTTTTTCTTCAAGAGTCTTCCTGATATGTTCATACACCCTGTGAACCTGCTCTACGGTGGAATGGCCCTGCCTAAATCCAAATTGGTGTTGTGGTATTACCTTATTTTCTTTTAGGATGGGCAAGATTCTGCGCAATAAGAGTTTCTCAAAAACCTTTGATAAGATTGGAAGCAAACTAATGGGTCTGTAAGATGTAACCTCATTGGGTGGTTTTCCGGCTTTATGCACCATTAAAATTTGAGACACTTTCCAAAGTCTTGGATAATGTTGCACCCTAAGGACACCATCGAACAGAACAGTGAGGAACACCACACCCTTTCTTGGTAGTTGCATCAGTACTTCTTTTGTTATAAGATCGAATCCAGGCGCTTTTTTGTTTTTTAATTCTTTAATAGTTCTCCATACTTCGCGAGTTGTTATTGGAGCTGGAGGAGTGGACATTTGCAGATCTTGCTGCAGTATCATGTTAACACTCCCCTCAAACTCTTCGTCCAGTGCTTCGTTTGGGCAGAAAACCCCCGCCAGATGTTCAGCAAAGGTATCAGCTTTCTCTTGACGTGTTTTGGCCCAGTTTTGGTTATTTTTGATGGGGGGCTTAGCTAATTGTGGTCTGCTATAGCTCTTTGTAAATTTCCAGAGTGAGTAATTGGTAGCTGAGGTAGCAGTAAGCAATTCCAGTTGCTCGCTGGGTGTCATCATGCCAACGACGAAGCATCCTTCTCAGAATAGTAGCCGCCCTGTTGAAGTTTTTCTTATCATCTGTGAGTCTACTCTGTTGCCACACACGTCGCAGCTTTCGCTTTTCTTGTATTGCATTTTTTATCTCTAGGGGATAATTCATAACTCCTGTCTTACGTTTGCCCTCTGGTGTGCTCATCCAACAGGCCTTCTGTATGAGTGTTGTTATAGATTTTGTCGCATTTTCTATGTCATTAGGTGTTTTTAGGGCTACTTCGAGATTTATATTTTTGTCAATGAACTCCTCAAAGGTTTCCCAATCAGTATACCTGCTGCCGAGAGTCATAGGGCTTGTATATTCCACTATCATTGAGCTTAAAGTTGTTATTACAGGTGAATGATCTGAGCAGCTATCATAGCATGATTCTGTGCTATAGTAGTGTTTGGATAGTCCTTTTGTAATAAAGAAATCCAAAAGGTCAGGAGTTTTTTTGAAGTCACTGGGCCAATACGTCGGTTCAGAAGTCGATATAACAGACAAGTTGTTGTTATTAAGGCTTATTTTTAGCTGTCTCCCTCTCGTAGTTGATAATCTAGACCCCCATGACGTATGTTTCGAGTTCCAGTCACCACCAGCCACAAAGCGACTGCCCAGCGATTTGAAGAATTGCGAAAACATTACATCACTTATATTATGTCTTGGTGGACAATATACCGCTGAAACCTTAATATCTCCAGTTTTCGTCACCACAACTATTGTTGTCGCTTGGATATGGTCGGTCTTATAGTCTGGCATCTGATAATGTTTAATAGACTTTTTTACTATTATTGCTGTTCCACCGTGAGCAGTCCCATCAGGGTGATTAGTTATATAGCACATGTAGTTCTTAAATGTGATACGGGATGTTGCAGTACAGGGATTTGCACAAGATGGCATAAAAACAATCCACATGCAACTCTGCAAATTCTCAAAGTGCTACAGAACTAGGGCAGCCCCATCAACATCCGAAATGCATTATTGTATTGCTCGAATAACGAGCAAACCTACTATCATATTCGCTCTTACAGATGGCGCCCTTTGGTGTCTCTCTATTTGTCCTTCAGTTTAGAGGTCACCACATGTGCTGGATATTTAAATTGGTCCACTCTGTTCAAGGGTATACCATTCAGTCTTATAGTATCAGGATACTTCCTTCCAATCTGAAAGATCATGCATTCACTTTTTTTTTTCACTTTATATACAGGTGTCCCTGTCCAGCCCTGGATTTGTCAATAGGCCGCGGCCTATGGGCGGCAGCGGCCTAGGGGCGGCGGATTTTAGATGGTTTTCGCACGCTTTCGGAAGCCATCAAATTCTTGTGCGATAATAAATATGCAATAATAATAATAATAATTACCTAATAAAGGCCTAGATATACCACCTAGGCCACGAGGAAGAGGCGGCACAAAGTGAAGGGGTCTATACTCAAGAAAAGTATAAATCCGGCACTGTCCCTGTCCCATCATTAATGTATAACCTTGTACGTACTTTTAGACAAAGGGTAAGCACCTTTGTCTACAAGTAATACAAACTGCTTTTTTTTTATTTGCACGGAGTTATGAAAACTGTGTATCTTAAATATTGTGATATTTATGATATCATCAGATCTACTATTGTAGAATAGTTGCAAAGAAAAAAATATGAACTAATAGACAGTTTACGACTGTGGTATGCAAAACTATGATAAAAATTGGATTTGAAAAAAAACCAGCATAACTCAAAATTCCGTGCAAATAAAGAAAAGCAGTTTGTATGGTTGCTTTACCTTTGTCTACAAGTACGTACAAGGTTATCCATTAATGATGGGACACCCTATATAAGGTCATGGCTGAGAGTATATTTTTCACATATGCCGATCAGCCTAGACAAATCACAAACGCCATGTCATCCATGCTAAGCGTCTGTTAACTCGTTTACATACAAGTTAAAAGAGCTTTGGCAAAGTTACCCCCCTCGCTCAGAGCCATACAAGTTGAACTCCATACTCCAACCTGTATGGCTCCGAATAATCATTGACCCATCTAATAACGTTGACCTGATTCCAAATTAGACAAAATCCAGTTGTCAGAAATCTAAATCTGCCATTATATAGAATCACTAGGAAATTTGTTAAGAAAAACTTTTTATATACCTACTCTTTTTTTTTTAATCTGAAGACCAATGCCCCATATTCAGTGTGCCCCGCCAACGTGGCCTGTCACGGCAGGACTGGTCCACAAGTTCAAACTCGCTCAGTGAGTTATGAAGCGGGATGTGCCCGGAGTTTCTTTGGTGAATAAGATCAGAAATTCTGAAATTCACCGAAGAACCAAGGTTGTACATAGCCGAAAGAATCAGTAAGCCGAAGTGGCAATGCGCCGTCCCCGTTCACATCTGTCACAGAGCGGTTAACCGATTCGAAGGCCATAAATTGGAAAGCGCAGCGTGAGAAGCCCTGCAGCCAGGTACACTAGACAAAGGTGGATGCAAAGCGCAAAGAACCGTTTCTGGTGGTGAGCCTTGGAAGATGATGATGATTGAAAAACAGGATATATAAAAAGTTTTTTCAATATTCTGTATTCCAATACATTTTCTGTAACATAAACTAAAACTTAGAGGTGTAATTAATATTTGGTCTTTGTTGATTTTGTTTTCTAAAATCAAAATTTTAAAGTATTTCCTTATGAATAAAACTTATTTAAGAGGACGGATAGTTTTTTTTTTAATCTGATGTCAAAGAGTCTTGTTATGTAAAAAATTGCAATCTTGTATCTATTACGGACTTCTATTAAGTATTTGTGTTTATGGAGAAATAATTCCCATTGGCCATTAATTAAGCATATACACAAAAAATATAATAATATAGAAATATTATTATAAATACAAACAATTTATCGCACAGAGTTGAAATTTTCAAATCTTTTTTGTGGGCGTTTACATAGGGCAAATGATTCCGGAACTGGTCACTTACTTAAACAATATTTAAAAAATTATTGACAACATTTGAAAATGGAACTCTTTGGCTATAGAAAACAGTTTGTTTCTTCGGACTTTTTTATATTGTGGAGTCATTTTAAAAATTGCCCCTTTACATCACCGTGGATTTAACGCGTGAACATTTTCGTATTATAATTTTCTACGATTTTAAAAAACACCATGCAAGACGATTATCTATTTACAGCTGGTTTGCAAAATTCAAACGCGGTCGTTTCAATTTCAGTGACGAATTTCGTGATGGTCGCCGGTCCACCGTTGTGAACAACAAAAACATCGATACTATGCATCGTATGATCTAAACAGACAGGCACGTGACCTATCATGAGATTCGGGCATCCTTAGGCATAGGCATGACCGTCTCCTAAGGACACATGCAAGCAACACAGCAAGTACCTAGATACTCCTTGGTACAGGTGCGCTGCCGACTCTGCAGGAATTTGTTTACCACCCACTTGAAGAAGCCCATATTGTAGCTAGGTGGAAATACCTCAGAATGGATAATGTTCCAAAGTTCGTGCGCCCGCGGGATAGTTAATACTCATCCGGAATGTGCGCAGCGACACCTTATCCAAGTAATGAAGATGAGCTCCGAATTTATGGCGCGCAGTACGGTGGTAAAAACTTGAGATGGACAACTCATCCAAGCACTCACCATTGTACAGCCGGCAGAAAATACAAATGGAAACCAAATCTCTTCAAAGTGGTTATAATCGTTGCTGTGCGAGCATTGGATCATCAACAATACATACAATTTGACGGTGCAACTTTGGCGCGCCATTCTAGAGGTAGGTATTTTTTTTAATGTTAAGGTCGGCAGACAGGCTGACGGTCCACTTGATGGTAGGTGGCTAACGTTGCCTATAACGCAAGCAACGCCAAAGCTACTGCAAGTGTGCCGCCGACTACAGTAGGATTAAGGATAAGGGATTAGGAGTGGATAGGGAAATGGGCTCTGATGGCATCCCTTACTCAGTCACCGAAACACAACAGCACACGTGCTGTTATTTCACGGTGGTCTTCTGTAAGGGGGTGGTTACTGTAGGACTGACTGGTAAAAAATTTATTTCATGTTCACCTCTTATATCCCGGTGGCCCGTACACTGTCTTGTCTATGACCGGTGTGCCATAATCACAAAATTTCCTTTGAATGCAAGTCCCTTCTAACCGATGACCGTTCTTGCAAGCCACTTCGATACGTTGAGTTGTTACTGTAAGAAAATATCTTTTTATACGTTTTTTATTACGTAAAAGTCGTCAGACAGGCTGATGGTCCACTTAATGGCGGCAGTGGTCGCCTATATAACACAAGTCACGCTATAGAATTTTTGATAGATTCCAAAATTTGGTTTTGTGATTTTGCTTGTTCCATCACTATTTAGTGATATCATTTTACATCCATCGTACCACCAATGGTATCCCCGGTGGTACGGTGGGTCCGTCGGGTGCTGCAAGTGCGCCGCCGATCATAGTAGGTAGGTTGAACGTGTAGTCGTGTAGATATGTACAAGGATACAAGGATAAGTGATTAGGAAGGCATAGGGAGATGGGTTCTGGCATCCCTCACTAACACAACACAACATCACACATGTTGTTTTACGGCGGACGAAATCCCAGGCAAAATATGGTTATAAATAAAATTGCGTTCTGATAGTTATTAATTATCACAATTAGATATATTTGAAGAAGTTAGAAAACGATTAAGTGGCCCTGATATATTTCCTATTAGGTAAATACAGACCTATAGGTAAGTAGGTACAGAACAGACCTGTGGTACTAAAACCATATTATCTATTGAGTTTACTTAACATATCTGCCTTATTTTGTAATGTAAATAAAATTAGATTGATCTATTGATATATATCGCTTGAGTTTTCTTATAAATAACAGTAAGTTGAGAAGGGGTATAACTTACTGTTATCAAGCGAGTCTCGTCGTCGCGTCTCGTTGTTGCGAGACTGCTTGAATTTATTTTCTCGTGATCTCGACTCTCGGTATCCGCCGATCTTATACACTTTCCGTCGTTTAATTAACATTCTATCCTTTTATAAAAATACTAGCTGAACTCGGCCACGCTTCGCTGCGGCCCATACGGCGGCGGCGTGCGCATAGGGCGCGCGGTACTGGACACTGATTATATATAATACTATTTATCGTAGCCTATAGATAAATGCCTTCCTCGATAAATGGATATAGCCTTCCACGATAAATGGATTATTCAAAACAAAAAGAATTTTTCAATTCGAACCAGTAGTTCCTGAGATAGCGCGCGTTCAAACTTGTGTCTTCAACTTCAACTTGTGTTCAAACTTTGCTTGTGTCTTCAAAATGCGCAAAAACTGCAGTAGCAGCCAATTCATCGTCATAAAATCATAAAATCTTCTACCCCTTAAGTTAGACTTTAGCTTTGAAAGGTGGGTCAGGACTTCAGGAGTAAGTAAAAGGTGGATGACGAATTGAAGCTGCAGCTTTCGCTACTGTGGCGGTGTGAACAGACCCATTGTCATGATGAAGCCGCACGCTTTTGCTTATTTTTCCTCTACGTTTTCGCATGATTGCTTCACGCAATTGCTCGATAAGGTTAGCATAGTAGCTTCCTGTCATCGTAGTATTGAATTCTTTTACATCTATGAGCAATAAGTATTCCTTGACAATCCCAGAATATCGCAGCCATCTTTTTAGTGGTTTGAGTCACCTTTCTAGTCGGATTTTCATCAGAAAGACGTCACTACATCGACTCTGTTTTATCCCCAGCGACAAGTGACAATTTTAAGAAAGCGTTCCCGTTTGTGCGACCTTATTCATATGAAGATGTTCATAGAGAATCGTCAAGACTGTAGTTTTTGAAATAGTACCTGTCTTTGACGCTATTTCTTTCGTCTTTAGTCGTCGGTCCTCCAATACTTCTTCTTCCACTAACTTGATGTTGTTTCCGGTGAGTGCCTTACCGGGCCGACCGGAGCGAGGGTCATCGTCAATAGAACCGTTTCATCGCGAGAAAATATCCTAGTTAGCAGCGATTTAGCACAGCATGTTGTATCGTTTGATTACACTTTATAAATTTATTTAGCGCTGCAGCGCATTTATTTATAACTATTATCAAAATAGGACTAGGTAATTATATTTTATTGTACACAATGATTTTTTAAAGGCAAAGATACTCATCTATCTTGCATAATTAAATGATTATTGTACTCTTACCGATATTTTTACTAGTGGTAACTTCCGTGGTGGTTAGTGTTGTGGATTCTTGACTTTGTACCTCGCCGAAACAGCAAACTGCCGCAACGACGAGAAATCTACGAATAAATAAGTAGTTTAAAAAAGTTGTTCCTACCTACTTATTACGCATCCCGCAGTCGTAAACTGGGTAGCTAATCTGGCGACAGTCCCCAGGAACAAACGGCAAGGACAAACACTTGCATTAAAAACACCGAGAAACAACAGTTTAGTGTTTCGATGTGTGATTACAGAAACAGAGTGAACAGTGGTTAGGTACCGTTCAACAGCAAATGTATTTTATTTATATTTTAAATATTGTTTTTTATTCATAAAGCTGTTATATTTATGTAAAGCGCCATATGCTGGCGTGTGTATATGTGGTGTGTGTGATCCTATAGCAGTTTGAGATTAACAATATCAATGTATAGTAATTAAGTAGGTATATCTGAAATGTGTAGTCGATGTATTAATAAAGTATCTGAAGAGAATACTTAGACTATTGTTGTTTGTCCTTTAAATTGTCTTGGATTGTTTGCTAATCATTATCCTAATAATATTAATAAATGCGAAAGTTTGTATGTTGGATGTTTGTTCCTCAATAACTCAAAAACGGCTGAACCGTTGGCACACAGATAGTTTATTACCTAAAGGTTTCCGATGGATCGTCTAAAAATATAAAAAATCGTCGTCATAGCGATAAAGATGTCAGGCGTTATACTTATATAAACATTATATGATTTCAACGCGTACGAAGTATGTACCTACATAAAAATAAGTATAATTAAATTATTAATATCGTCACGTCTAAATTAAAACGATGTTAAAGTCACGTTATTAAAAATGAAATTTTTATTTCATTTAGGTAATATAAAATACTAGTTTTAGCCCGCGACATCGGCATTGAAACATTTATTCATTCGTTTTCTCATTAGACATATCTTTGTTTATTTATTTTTATTTTTAGATGATCCCTCTGAAATAGTACCTACTTTCGAAGTATTCCCTACTGGATCAAAGTTCCTATGTACCCTACCTATGTTCTTTTCTTTACTGTATCCCTGAGAACGTTTTCACGATGATATGTTGTGAGTAATGAGTAGTTAAGACGTGATACTTCAAGTTTATTATATTACTTAGTAGGTACAGATGTTGTCTTATTTTTTTTTTAATGTTGCCTTTAGTGGTAGGGCACACTGCGTTTAGCAGTCATTTGGGCAGCCCGCCTGGCGGCAGTGACCACCCCCTTACAAAAGACCACCGTGAAATAACAGCATATACGTGCTGTTGTGTTTCGGTGAGTGAGTAAGGGATGCCAAAGCCCATTTCCTTATCCCCTCCTAATCCCTTATCCTTAATCCTACTTTAGTCGGCAGCGCACTTGCAGCACCTGTAGCGTTGCTTGTGTTATAGGCGACGGCAGCCACCTACCATCAAGTAGACCGTCAACCTGTCTGTCGACATAACATAAAAAAAAAAACTAAAACGAATTTAAAAAAACGTTTTTCACTCTTTAAAATATAATATAGGTAAGATACTCTGTTAGATAAGTATAACTTGACAATGTGTAAGCAAAATTTCACAGTTATCGATTTATTGGAAATAGTATTATGCCGGAAATAAATACTGGCCGATAATCATATTACGTAAATGCAGTTATCATTAGTAAGGAAGTTTGTTTTTGTAAATAGATTCATTGTGCTTTGGAAATATATGATTATACTCTGCTAAATAACTGGTTTTATATATCACGTTTATATTAACATTAATAAATGAATTAATAATACCATAATAGAATTTATTTAAAATCTGTTTTAGAATTGCTACACATTATAACGGACATATGGTATACGTCAATACCTACTTATACCTATTCAATTAATATTCTATTGACTATTACGGAAGTTCAATAGGTAAAATAATCTGCATATACATATTATAAATGTAAAGATAGTTATTTATTTTAATAATAAATAATAAACTAACAAAAAAATGTGATTTGTGCAAAGATTTTCAACTGTACCTATATAGATCGGACAAGACGAAAGAATCCGTAATGTGACATTTAGAAACACTTAATACAAAAACTCTCAGATCATCACCAACTTTACAAGGGTATTTAGCTACGCCATGACTATCCTGATTACGGAGATCAAGATCAATATTTTTGTAGGAAAATTTTCCCAATGCCCTTTCTATAGTTATATTCTATATGTTTAATGTTTTTGGATTTAGGTATCTGTTAATTAGAATGTTTAATTTAGTAGTAGCGGGGCATATCTACTGCGTTTCGTAGTCATTTGGGCGGTCCGTCTGGCGACAGTAACCACACCCTCATAGAAAATCTCTTTGAAATAAATAAGTATACATGCTGTTGTGTTTCGGTGAGTGAGTAAACGATACCAAAGTGCTTTTGTCTATCCCTTCCCTTATCCTTATCCCTACTATGGTAAAAAAAATGATCAAAAAAGAGTAATATAATATGTCCATATATCGTTACAGTAGCTCATTTCTTCATTCAGTACCAAAAAAATTTATAGGGCAAGTGAACTTATTTCGTTTAACTCTGCTAAGGTATATGTCTCTGACCTATGTTAGAGGAACCCTAGCTGATAGGACAATAAAAAAAACCTGCTATGGTTGGCAGCACCTGTGGCGTTGCTTGTTATAGGCGACGTAGCCAAAGTGGACAGCCGACAAATTTTAAAAATGGAAATCGTCGGCATGACAATTTCAAAATACATGTATGTATATCCTATCTATATTTATCTAAGATATCTAATAAAATCGTAAACAAGCCGTGTCTGTAAATTAAATATTTAAAAAAAAAATTCTATACGTTGTACTTATGTTACCAAGATCAAAAAAATAGTTTTTAGAATTTTTGTTTGTGCACGCTAATCTCAGAAACGGCTTAACCGATTTGAATGCAGTTTTCACTGATATATTACGGCAAGCTTCCCGTAACATTTAGTGTTTATTTCATTCCAATAGGTGTACAAACAAAAAGGTTACGGGCTATACCGTATACCACGCGTACGAAGCTGCGGGCTCAGCTAGTTATAAAATAAAGTCACTGTCCTCCTCTGTCTGTCTATTTCTCAGCTAACTTCTCCTGAACCACCCAACACATTTTGACACGGTTTTCACTAATGGAAAGAGCGATAAACGAGGAAGGTTTATTTATACCTAATATAATTTGCAAAAAAAATTGTACCCATGCGAAGTCGAAGGCGGGTCGCTAGTATTAATACTTATAGCAATTTAAAACGTGTTCTTAAATTAAAAAAAAATGAAATTAAAATAAATCAGACTAAGTAGGTATGTAACAAAAAACTTACATTAATAGACACGTATTCTTCATATTTGGAAAGTTTAAATCAGGAACAAAAAAATTGTCAATTTTTTTTTCTTAATTCTTAAATTTAACTATGTAGCGCAGGCACAATATGTTTACTGCCTTTTGATTGCCATGCAAGAACATTGTCATGAAACTGGTTTAGCTAATGATTTATTTATTACTATGTGGTGGGGGAATTCCATTACATTTTCAATGAATTTTAATGGATAATAATTAGGTGAGTAATATATATGTACTTATATCTGAATTCTGATTGATAGGATACGTGTTAGAACCTATTTATTTTTAAACGAATACAAACTTCATTGGGTTTATTTTCGAAAAATATTTGTTGATAAGCTGTGCCTCCCGGTTTCACCGGCCATTTTAATTTTAATTGTCATTGGCATTTACTTTTTGGCTATTTTTATAAGTCGGCATTCGTTCCTGTATAGCATTTTTTCTGCTTGGCTTCTTCTTCGATAGTACAAAGGTATAAGCCTACCTATCGGTCGCGTATTGTCCCAACGGTGATTTTACACTTACTTCTTATTGACAAATAGCGTAATTAAATGTTGTGCGTGTATGCGTATAAACTAAACGTACTTACTGCTCGAGTAGCGACTTAACTTACACTTTGTGTAGTGTAGGTAAATCACAATACTTAGGCGCGCTTCAGGAAAGGCGGGGAAAGAGGGATGTGGGGTCCGCGAAACCATTTTCCCGGCCTTAAAGTCTCAGTTCGATAGTACGCGAATCAACCGGACTATTGGGCCCTTCACATTGTAATAATAAATTATGTATCACAATAGTATCTAATAAAAAAAATAAAACATAATTACTAATTCGGTAACACTTCAGTTGTCGACGTAAGATAAATTCAAACAAAAATAATTTCATGCTTAAGTATACCTACATATGTTTCGTTATCCTAGTGGACATTTTTTTTATGTTAAGGTCGACAGACAGGCTGACGGTCCAGTTGATGGTAGGTGGCCACCGTCGCCTATAACACAAGCAACGCCATGCAAGTGCGCTGCCGACTACAGTAGGATTGGATAAGGGATTAGGAGGGGATAAGGAAATGGGCTCTGGCATCCCTTACTCACTCACCGAAACACAACAGCACGTATGTGCTATTATTTCACGGTGGTAGATATTCTGTAAGGTGGTGGTTACTGCTGCCAGGCGCAGTGTGCCCTACCACTACTTTTCAAATCCAGAGCAGTCAATTTTTGAAAATTACATTAAAATTTCCAAACTTGACCCCGCCGGGTCGAACTCGGGGCCCCTGAAACGTTAGGCAAGCACTTTTGCGACTTATCCAACGGGCCGACATTGATGATTAGCGTCAGATAACACCGAAACGCGACACGATGCGACGCTGTGCGCACGTTTTAAGGTAGCAATACAATATAGATCTTATTTGCTACGTACAAAGTATACAATTCAGTGAGTACATGAAAGTGGTGTAGATGACTTCACGCTGCGCCGCGAACGCGATGCACCTACGGCGACGGACGTGATACTCAGCGCGACGCCGTAGGGTCACAAGATGCAGAGCGAACGCTAATTTGCAAGTACATATCTACCTAGGTAGTTAAGTGGTAGATAGACAACTTTATAGGACCAATGAAAAGTTTAAATAATTTATTATTAGGGAACATAACGTACAAAAACAGGTCGCGTGCCATCGTTATATGTTAAAAAACAGGTTAAAAACAAAACTGTTTAAAAAACAGGTGTAGGTGTAAACCTTAAATTCGATATGGGTATGAGTTTTCGATATTATAAGAGGAGTTTATTCAATGCTGCATTGATTGGGACCAATCACGAAGTGGCATGCAATTTGCAAGTGAGTTAAATAGGTACATATGAGAACACAGCGATAAACTAATAAAGAATTAAATAATTTATTCAATTTCGTACTTTTTTATATTAATTTCACTTAACACATTATTCATAAGTTTGCGAATTTTACCTATTTGATAATGAGGGGCATGGATCAACAAGGCCCGAAAAAAAAGTCCCAAAAATACAACTTGTAATAATGTTGAAGATGGGAATTTTATTTTCTTAATTGTCTTTGGTTGGACATTTGACATCATAAGACAAGTTTTTTTTTCTGAAATAAATAAGTACCTAATAAGCGTGGGCCGGCCGGTGTAGGCGGTGACTATATTTATTACTTAGTAATCTTCTTTTTTGAGTTAATGTACTATTTAGAGGTTGGAGATGACATTAACAGATTGTAATAAACTATATTTAACTATTATGTAAAAAGCTGAAAGCAAGAAATGCGGCGAACAATAACTAAACTAAGCGCAAAAAGTATATAATCACTACGTTTTACCACAGTTTTACAATACATAAAAACTGTGGTTTTGTTTTACTATAATGCGGGCAGCGAGTGTATAACTGACAGCGACTGACAGACGTCAGACAGACTATGCATGCTCAAGTAAAAGGGTTGCCATATTTTAACAATAAGATAATGTAAAAATATAATAATGGATAGTTTGGTTTTTTAGTTGTGACGTTTTTATATCTATTTTAATATGTACACATAAATAAATATGTAGTAAGAAAATTAATAAAGTTTTATTTAGTGAAAAAAGTGAAACGGATCCGGAAATATGAAGTGCCAGAGGTAGAGATATGGATTTTTTTCCTAAAATACGAGATTAAATAGACTACTAATATCATACAATAGAATATGTAAACACAAAAAAAAAACAAAAAAATTATTCTTCTTCACATAATCTCTATCTCAAAAAATTTATATTCTCAAAGTTAACATCTTAAATTCAATCCAACACTTCTTTAAACGATTAACGATTGTATTCTGTTTTTGTGGTGTATCTGTGGGTGTGAATTCTGGTCACAGGATTCTGGTGTTCTGTGGTTGCAATAGTGACATTTCCATGCATTTTATTTATTTTGATTTGATTATTTAACCAAAATTAACCTCAAATGCAGTAATTTGGAATGTATTATATATAATCCTCAACTTAAAAATATATTGTAAGTATATAATAAATGCAGTAACATTTTATGTCGATCATCCTTCATAATTTTTAAATAGTTCTTTAGTTATTCTAAAAATATCTGAATTCAATTATACCTAGTATTCTATTTTTGTATCTATTAGTTTTTTGTATGCATAGTGTCATTTCTATTTAAATAATTAAGAAACTTAACCGTATTCCATAACAAAATACAAGTTTTTATTAAATAATAAGAAATCTGTGTCAATAAAGACCTTATGGAATGATAATAATTTGTTATTTCATCATTATATTCAAGTATTATGTATGTATAGCAGAATTCATTACTTTTTTATGTTAAGATCGAAAGACAGGCTGATAGTTTACTTGATGGTAAGTGGCTACCGTCGCCTATAACACAAGCAACGCCAAAGCTGCTGCAAGTGCACTGCCAACTACAGTACGATTAAGGACTTAGGGATTGGGAAGGGACATGGAAATAGGCTCTGGCATCCCTTACTCACTCATCGAAACATAACAGCACACATACTGTTATTTCACAATGGTTTTCTGTAAGGTGGTGGTTACTGAGGCCAGATGGCTTTCCAGATCAAAACCACCAACTTTTAAAACTTCATTTGCAAAATTGGTCCTGCTGGAAATGTACCCTGGGACTTCTGTGATGGAACATTAAGTCGAGCACCCTAACCTACTCACCATATATTAACAGTGGCACACCATTATTTATACTGTAGCATTATTAGGAACTATGCTCTTTGGGCTAAGTACTGTAGATAAAAAAAGAAGATAAACTAGGCATTTGATGATTATGATTATGATTATTATGATGGAATAAAAGCAGCACAGGAAAATTGTATAAGACTTTTCTGAAGCTAGCCTTGTCTATGAAGACAAGTGAAACCGTTTGTTGCCTCTTAATGTGGAGAAATTGGTATTAATTCACCACAATCTGCCACTAGTGCAGTATGAGTACTAATTTCTTTTTGTTGTAAAATAAAATATGGTAATTATATTTGTAATGTAGATTAAATAAAGCACCTAAAGGACACTTTGGCCTTTAATTTACACTCTGGTGGATTTGGTAATAAAAGTCTTAATTTCAATAATTTCCTGAGAAAATTTCAGATTTTGTAAATGGGGATAACATTAGAAAATTAACACATTGAGCGCGAAGCACCTACTGGATACATTGTTGGAATCGGTGTGCAGTTCAAATGGATTCTTTAATATTTTCAAATTTAAATATCTGAAACTCCATTAGCAAATTACACAATATTTTCCTGGTAAAATCTATAAGTTTCAACAGTTAAATAAACTGTTGGCCTGATTTCCATACAAAACTGATTGAACCTTTGATATTTCGTTCTTTTTAGGGTTCTGTATGTCCGAACAAAAAAACGGAACCCTTATAGGATCACTCGTGTGTCCCTCTGTTGACCATTCCCCCCCCCCTTTATCTCTGAAATTACTGAACTTAAAATTTAAAAAAAAAAAAAAAGTTGTCTACTTATAGATTATAGGAAAACCTATAAGAAGTCCATGATATTAAAATAATATGGTAAATCAATAGGTAACATAGTACGGACCCTGTTCACGCGAGTTCAACTCGCACTTGTCCTGTTTTTTTTTTAATTACGGTATCAGGCTGAATACTCAATTATTACTTTTTATCTGGCTGGTGATAAATGTTGGTCAGATAGGCCGGATACTGTATAGTTAGCAGATATCCATTACATTTATATTCAAAATGTTTCTAGAATCTCCACAAACATGATAACTATGGTATCCAGGTAGAAAATCAGCCCAACCTTTTGTTGAGTAAGGGATGCCAGAGCTCATTTCCCTATCCCCTCCTAATAGTCGGCAGCACACTTGCAGCAGCTGTGGCGTTGCTTGTGTTATAGGTGACGGTAGCCACAAGTGTAATAGTCCATCAAGTGGACTGTCAGCCTGTCTGCCGATCTTACGAGAAAAAAACCATTGACGTATTTTCATTGCTTTTAAAGAGTTTCAAACTTGCAGTTACCTATGAACGTAACTTGCAGTGCGCTACAAGCCTCTGTGAACTCTTTCTAGACATTTTGTTAATTTTATTCTTATGACATTGTAAATAATAATATTCTAGTTTTATTGAAGCCATTTTATGATGGTAGTTAATTTTATTTAACCATTTGAAGGACTGTTGCCTACCCAGTTAACATAAAGAGATATGTTTATGTTGGAATGAAAGTCAAGAATAAAATACAAACGTGTAAAAATAACATCACTTGACTTGACTTAATGATGTAGGATTTATTTTATTTGTAACAATCTATCTAGGAAAAATATGCCAGTCATATTCCAAGAATCGTCAGTAAAAGGTTAACTTAATTAACAAAATTAACACATACTTTTTGATAAATTAAAATCTTTATTATTCTTTTTAGTAACAAGCATTTTAAAATTAAATAGGACAATTTTCAACTATACTGTAATTTTATTTTTAGCAGTGGCAGGGCACACTGCGTTTTGCAGTCATTTAGGCAGCCCATCTGGCGATCTCTACATAAAAAACCACTCCCTTACAACTGTAAAATAACAAAATGTGTGCTGTTGTGTTTCAGTGATTGAGTAAGGGATGACAGAGAACATTTCCCTATCGCTTGCCAATCCCTTATCCTCAATCTCACTATGGTCGGCAGCGTACTTACAACACCTGTGGCGTTGCTTGTGTTAATAGGCGACGATAGCCACCTCTCATCAAGCGGACCATCATTCTGTTGGTTGACCTTAATATAAAAAGAAGACTAAAAATATTGTGTATGCTAACCTAATTTAATTGTGTGATTACAGATGGCGTTGTTCATGAAACAAGAGTTTACGCCACCATTGCTCTCGAGAAAGTGGTTCGCAATCAAATGCAGACCTAACATGGTAATTCTTTTAACATAGCATATTGTTTATATCTCTAATGAGATACCCATATGTACAGTGGTTCGTATTTTTCAATATAAGATTATCATAGAATAGTCTGCGATTAGCTCATCTTTACTTATCTTATAAATAGGTCATTCTACGAAAAGAGCTTTCTAGTCCATAGAGGAATAAGTTGGAGTTTTTTTTATTAAACACAAATATTAATACATACTTAGTGTTTAGAGGGCCAGGGTAGATATCCGGCAGGGTAGAAAAATTAAAAAATTAACATAATAAAACAATGAATAAAATTAATTTTATTGAACATTGTACAGTCAGCATCAGATATATCGTCCAGGTACTCAGATACTCAACACTTTGAAGGTCGATTATATCTGCACTAAGATTTGTGTAGATAACTACACAAAGATTGAGTTATCTACACAAATCTGTAAAAGAAATATGTTTTAACAGCTGGACAGGAACGTTGTCGTGGGCAAAAGTTAGTTTAAAATATTTCGAAAAGTACTTTGGTAGTCGTTTCAAGAAAAAAAAAACAGAAAGAGTGAAAAATATTTTAGATTAATATAGAAACCTACAATTTTTTTTTGTTAATATTTTCAGCAACTGTACAGTCGCGAACACGTAATATCTATATTGGAAAGCGGTCTGCTGTTCCGTGAGGACTCCATTGAGGTTGAACAGGAATGTCCCTCTGCCGAAGACGTTTGGAGGGTCGCAGGGGGAGGGAAGAAGGGGTGGCTCACACGAGGCGAGAAAGTGGCCACGGCCATTGCTGTCACTGCCTGCATTGCAATATTTCCACCTAGAAGGTATGGTTTTTTTTTATGAAATCCTCGGACAAAAGGTCTGAGCAAAAAGCCAATTTTTGGTTTGTTTTATTACTTTTACTGAAAACAGCAGTGAACTATTAGTAACGGCTGTTATTTAATCGATCAGCAAAAAAAAAACTAACCTACCTAACCAATTAATGATTGATCAGCCAAGAAACCTGTTTGGGCAGCAAGTACTAGGTCAGCCAAAAAAAGTTGCTGACCTAATGGATATTTTGCTGATCAAAATATTTATTCCTATTAATAACCACCGGTAAAAGTGGTAAATTTCATGATTTTCATAACATTTTACAAATACACACACACACACACATATCACTTTGTGTGAGTGTGTGTTTGTTTAATTTTCTCAGTGGAGGGATAGTTGACAACATGGAGCAGTTTTCCCAGCAATCATCCACAAAACGAACTTCGACTTAGCACATATAGTTACATATGCTCGTATGATTATACAGATGACAGAGTTCTTGGCATAGTTGTATCGTGCGTTACTAAAGTCAAAAATACATCTGTTGTAGTTTATATGACGGTGATCTTCTGTAAGAATGTGGCTACAGGACGGTTTTTATTTTTTTCTTTTCAGTTTCCAACGTACAACGCTACTAAATCTGACAGCGTACATGTCAATGCCTCTGGTTGTGCGCGCTTGCCACCGGATGTCATGTCGTCACGCCGAGTTGAAAACTTTATTAACAATTATGAGGAACTATTTGGCCTTGGCCAGAAGAGCTGCGGCATGTGTGAAAGAGTTCACTGCATTGCATACGCAACTGTGAGTACAGTCAAAATCACATATTTCAAAATCACATTAGTACGAATCCATATTCAGGGAGAATCCACCATTATATCAGTCATAGGAATAGGATGTCCACTGTTTCACATAGACCACCCCCATAATTTTCCAATAAGACTGGTCAGAAGCAGCCTGGATCCATCATTGACCCGCGGCCCTTATGAGGCCGTCTGTCAACTTTGTGGGTGGACGTCTACGCTGTGATTGACATTGTAAACGGAGAACCACTCGAGAACCTTCTGTCTCCACCGGTCGTCGGTTTTCCGTATTATGTGTCTTGCCCACTGCCACCTTAACTTACTGATACGCTGGGTTATGTCAGTAATTTCAGCGGATCTCCTCATTTCTGATTCGATCTCGCAAAATAACCTCAAGCATAGCCCTCTCCATATTAATAATAAATCATTTATACAATGTAAGTTTTTTACAAAACATTTATCTTCGTCAAATTTTCTAATTTTATATAATTATAAACTACCACCGATTCGCAATGCTGCTTCTAGGGGGAAGAACTCGGCAAGAAACCCCCTAGTTGCTATAGTTAGATCATGTTTCAGAGCCGCATGTCAACACTGGCGACACACATTGGTCGAAAACCTTTGTTTTGAGTCGAAAAAATTTCTCGGAGCTTTCCTAATGGTGTCCAATTTGAATTGCATTTTGAATGCAGCCAATAACATGCAATTGTCATGCAGACGTTAGCACTGCACATCGACTGCAAGCGGTCAGTAACAGGTCCACAGTCCATAGGCAATTTTGATGCATATCAACTGTTTATCAACTGCATCAATTTGCAGTCATATCAACTGCAGATACTAAAATCGCATCTATACTACAGTGTAAATAGCGTGCAGTGTAGGTAAATGTTTTCTTAATATATCAAACATAGAGACATCACACCTAGTATCATATCTCATATTAAATCCCCGGTGGTAATTCCTCAAAGACAGGATCCATCAGGGTTTTTCAGGTAAAATCACCAACAGGGTTTTTATTTGATACACACTAAACTTTTTTACAGGGGCTCAGTGGCGTCGGCCATAGACGGTATGAACACTTTACTGTGTCGACAGCAAAGCGAGCTGTCGATACTAATGTCGCGAGCGTCATCCGCGTTGCTGGGCAATACGCCGTGGTTACGCGGCGATATCTCTTGGGACGTGGTCACCAGAGAACCAGGAGAAGCGCTGAACCTCATGGTAAGTCTTTGGGAGTTAGCGGAGGATAATGTTACCTTTCTATAAAACACACATCATCAGACAGACTGAGCGTCCACTTGATGGTACGTGACTATCGTCACCTATAACACAAGCAACGCCACAGGTGTTGCAAGGGCGCCGCTGACCATAGTGGGATTAAAGAAAAAGGATTAGGAAGGGATAGGGAAATTGGCTCTGGCATCCCTTACTGAAACACAACAGCACACATGCTGTTATTTCACGGTGGTCTTTTGTAAGGGAGTGGTTACTGCCGCCAAACGGGCTTCCCAAATTACTGCAAAAAGAAATACAATATCTTTCAATTATTTATAAATATCTACACACACACACACATTAACATAAGTAAATCATTCACCCTCTCACATATGCAATCACCCATATATGTTTATATTTATATGTATGTATGTACCTATATGTGTTTATACATGTATATTGTACTTGTAAGAAAGAAAGAAAGACTTTTATTCACTGCACGAAAGACACTGACATTATATACAAAACAGGACAGAGAATAATAAAATTAAAAAAACGTGTGTGTGTCCTCGCGGCAGCGAATCAGATACTGACTCAGCATTGTGCTGAGGTGCTAGACAAACACCTACAGCGCTGATTTTCAGCCAGCACCGTATGTGACTCATTGAGCACCATACAAACATACTTTATAAATTACTATATACATAATTATATACATAGGAAAAATACATAGGCAAGAAATAATATAAAAAGTTATAACAAAATACATATACAATCTATACACAATGCACTGCTTCAATGACAGAGAAAAGGCGCGGAAATAATAAGGAAATTCTAAAGGAATCAATAATAAATTTGGTAATTACAGTAAACGTTAAAACTTGTATGTATATATATGTATGTATTTTTGTATATATGTATATATATTTGTACTTTTAAATTGTAATTTGTCCGACCTAGTAATAGGCTTTGTAAAAATTTAATTTTTATTTAAAATGTATTTGTAATTTTTTCTATTCTGTTAGGTTTGCTATTCAATAAATAAATAAATAAATAAATTTTAATTGTTACATTTACAGAAAATCCACCACGGATTTCTAGTTGTCCAGTCGACTTTGTTGAAACACATCGCTATGGCCCATTTCGTTCCTTCAACGCAATTGCAGAGGCTTTATAAGAATCACAACGAGCGCATTTATTGGATACACACGGTTCTCATGAGACATTTGAACGCTGAGTTCGAACAAAATTACGAAGCCCTAGAGAGAATGTACAGACTGTTTAAGAATTACGGCAACAGAGACGCGGAAATTATCAAGAAACCGGGATCAGCCATGTTCGATAGATGGCTGTATTCGGACGTCCACAGCGGTGTGGCCAGGACTTGCTTGGAGTTGAAAATGGCACTCAATAAATGCACAGATTTAGACTTGTTTCTGGACAATTGCGCGCTGCATTCCCAGGAATTGGATCTGGATGTGCTCAACAGGGATATAGATGACTTGACCGATAGGATAACTAAGTGTCTTTTGAGCGTTCAGACATCGCAGATGAGGCTGAAGAAATTGCAGACAAAATTCGAAGTAGATGAGAGCAAAAATGAAGAAGAAGTTGAATTGAAAAGTGGGGGATTTGCGACCATTGATGAAAGACAATTGGAGCCGAGAGATGAAGTTTTTTATTTCGTCAAAACCGAAGAAGAAGCTGACGTGACACAGCCAGCGGACGTGACGACGGCGCCCGGAAAGAAGGAGAGACAGACAACGGAGGTAGTGTTGAAAGAGTTAAAAAGGAAGCTGGTTAACAGAGAGGACTTGATGCGGGAAAGGGAGAGACAGGCGCTAGTCAAAACGATGCCAGAGTTGAAAGACAGAGTTCCAGAGTTTCCAAGGCAGATTAGAATGGAAGATTACGCGGAGAGAAAAGGTTATATATGCAAATTGAAATTCACAAAGAAAAGAAGATTGTTTTGTGGATACAGAATTGAACATGGCCGTAGAACGAAACGCAAAAAGTTTTTACTTAAGATGAGTGAATATGATAACGAAAATCAAATTCTATGCGATTGTTACGTAGCGAAAGCGGGTAAAATTTTGAGTTTTACGGTTAAAAATAAACTTATAGTTGTAAGGTGGTGGCGGAAACGTGTTGTAGAATCAGAGAAAAATCAAAAAGAATCCAGTGACTTGTCTGAAATTGTAAGCGATTTAGAAGTTGGTGATGCTAAAACGAACGGGCAACAAACGCCTGATGAAGTACATTTTAAATTCTCCAAAAAAGACTTGGAGTTGTCTCTTTCGTCGTCGGACAGCGATTTCGAAGATTTCAAAAATCAACAGGAGGCTTTATTGAATGATATCCGTCGTCATAGGGTGGCGAGGAAGAAACGTTATCCAGTAAAACGTTTGTCCGTAGACAAAGATAATGTGGATGAAAGTTTGAAGCCCATAGAGTATAGTTTTGGAACGGGAATGGCTATGGCGTCAGTGCTTCAAGTTAACAGTCAAGCGAAATTCCCAAGTATGGCGCAAGAGGAAGTTTTTATAGGCGACGGAGAGGTTTCAGAGGATAGTGGAAATGACGAAGACGCGTAATACGCAACATCTCACACATGTTTTTTTTATAATTTATCTATCGATGAAGAAGTTTACATTAATCAACTTCTGAATGCATAATTTAAAGAGTAAAATTTATTTCTTATAAAATTTTAAACATGACATACTTTCACAGTATAATGTTTTATGGGATTCTTCTTTGGGGTAACGCTGCAGATATTCAAGGAAGTAAAGATTTTAACTGTTGTGTCAGTATAGTTATGAAATTTTAATGTACAGTAGAACGCCGATTATCCGAATTAATTGGGACCGAGGTTGATTCGGATAATCGGACATAGACTGGTAATAAAGAAAAACGAACGTAGAATAAACTTTAAATAAATTTAAAACTCTAATGAAATCTAAAATTTAAATTAAATTAAATTGCAATCAAATCTAATTTAAAATGTAATCTGTTATTATAAAGTCGCTGATTTATCTAAGGGATAATGAAGCCTGGATATAAATGATTCTGGGCTCATAACTATGTTCAGTATTGGTTTCTTCTTTTATGTAGGTTTTTTATGCTGTATGAATTTCAAAGCGAGCAAAGCCATGGGGCACAACTAGTACTAATATAAATGTTATATTAGTACTAGTTGTAACATTGTATGACATAAATTCATAATGTTACTGAATAATATTAATATTGCCTAAATATGATTTGATAATTTCATTTTCGATATATCGTCGCGGTACATGCAAAAAGTCGAATGTCAAAAAGTAGCACTTTACAGGACGGACTAAAAACTGTTTATTAGTTATTATGTTAGTAAAATATGATTTGTGTTAATTAAATATTGTACCAAAATAGGGTAAAAACGACGACTTACTATAATAGTGGTTACTGACCTTACAGTTTTTGAGAAATGTTGACATAGGACATATTGCGTCGGTATCAAAAACCATTTAGATGACATAGGTAAATGAAATTGATCTCAGAATTGAAAGAACAAAATAAATGTTAATGTCGGTATTAAGGTTTTTATTAAACAAAAACGAATTTATTTGTGAAGTAAAGTCTCATAGAATAAACGATAGTCTCGTGGAATTAATTCTTTCAGTTCTTGCAAGTGCCTATATTTTGAAACTTCAATTGGAATTGGTCCCATGTACAGTTTGGGATGGTCTGGAACAGATTCCAGATGCTTTGGTCGTACAGGTAAGTCAACCCATTCATCTTGGAAGCACAGTATGTAACGAATTATGCCATTTGAGGTATACTGATAAGCAACCACATCGTTGACACATGGATCGCCAACTTTGTTACCAGGGCGAATACTTTTGTAGTATACTGGCTCAAAAGCATGAAAGTTCTCACTACTACAGTAAATGGTTTCATAAGGACCCGGACGTTGTCTTGCAGACTGAATTATTGGAATGTAGTCTGCGGGTGTATAAACTTCTCTCTGATTGCGCAATTTCTTCTCAATAGTAGAATGAATGGAGTCGACTTCCAAAAATGTGTGTCCAACTTCCAAATACTTTTGTTCTATTATTACTTTTGTTTTAATACTCAATTCAAGCAGTGCATTAGAAAGTTTGATATTTCGATTCTGGTATCCACATCCATCACTCCAAATCGTAATTTTTTCAGGGTGACTTTTTTCGATTGCCTTTTGGAGAAAATCTATAAAGATTGATGCAAATACATCACTTTCGATCCCTGCCACAGCTTCATGCCAAACATAGCATACGGCATCTTTAGTGCTTAAGTTAAGGAAGGTCTCATTGTGAACCTTCAACTTAGTCTTGTAGTAATTCGCACTTGCATTTAGTCTCGGAGCCAATAGCACTGCCTGTAGATCTACGGCATAAGTTTCAGTGTTAGGACAATTATGGATAGTTCTTTGTCTCTTATCTTCTCTTCCCTTGCAGATATTTTCTTCTGTTCATGTTTTCGGTATGTTTGTTCATCACAGGTTCCTGTTTTATACTGTGTACATGTGTTACATTGATCCTTTTTCGGAATATAAAGATCTAAGTTCATAGTTTTCAAAGTGTTGTAGAAGGTTTTCCAGGATGATGCAATTTTGTTTTCTTTTTGGTATTCATCTTTGTAAAAGCGGTACATCTCTCTTAGACTAGATCACAGGGGCTCAACATAGAGTTTACTGGATGATGCTCGACAATAATGGCTTTCTACTTTAGGCAGTGAATTCAGAAACGCCTCTAAATTTTTACCGATGTTTGATCTTGTTTGTGGGGTCTGAGTTTGATGTTCTTCATTAGCCTGGCTTGTACTGGGTTGATCTGATAATATCCACGAGCGCACAGTCTTCTCACCAATGCTTAAAGTGTTGATAAACATTTTTCTGCAAACACGCTTCTTCACATCATCTCCATTTTCTCTCACAACCAAGTAGAATGTGAATCCAGTGTTTTTTCTTGAAGTGGTAACATCAGTAGTCTTTCTTCTATACTTTGGACGTGCCTGCAATACACATCCAGTGACGTAAACCTTTTTAGCCTCCCAAGACGACAAATTCCAAAAGTAAGTATATATTAATTTTCTATCATCCTCACTAATCGTATCGCATCTGAAATTTTGTTTTGGGCCTACTTTTATAGTTTTCGGTTGTAGGTGCCCATTACATCTAGGAAATATGCATCTAGCTTCCTTAGTCTTAGTTTGCTTGTATTTTCCACTTTCTTGTTTTTCAAATCCAACCTAAGACTTCCCTTCAAGTCGTAACTTAGCATTTTTCAATCTCTTCCACTCATTTCTGTTAACTTGACCTTTACGTTTTCTTTGTTCTTGATCTGGAACATTTTGGTCTGTATTCTCCGTGTCTATATTTGACTGAAGTTGTTGTATCGTTACATTAGCGACCAAGTCATCTTGTGTTGAAATTTCAACCACTGATCCAACACAATCATCTGCTGTTATATCTATGTCATTTTTACTTTCGGGTGGAACATACAATTCATCTGATCCTGAACTAAAATCAATATAAGATTCCTGAGACTTGGATTCAGTTTGCATGACTTCATCTTGCCTTTCAATTTCAGTATGGATCTGTGTTGAACATACCATCGCATCAACATTTTTTGGTGAAGAGTCCTCCTGTCTTAATATATTTTGGGAGCTGGCTTGTTTCTCGTTGAATACCCTAGTACTATTAATAGCTAGCTCCAACAAGCGGCGGCTTCTAGCTCCTGACATAATAAGTGCTTGCTTTCTGTTACCCCTGCGAAAAATAATAAGGAAACATTATTTAAAATAAACAATATTTTATTGCTATAACGTGTTCATTTGTCAAATGCAATAGCTCCTATGTCAATATATTTACCCAACAACGATTAAAGCAAAATCTCCTTTGCCATCAAAAATACTCAAAACTTTTATTTAATTCATAAATTATATAGGTAAATTAAAACTTGCTATTTTATTGGCACACATTTAAAATCACAATCATTCAAGTATGAATTTGAAACAAGAAAAAAATAGGTTAGATTGTTGTCAGAAGTCTAGTATTCGTTATATGAATAAATATTTATTTATTTATTTTTTGAAGTATTTCAGGGTTTGGAATTGTAAATAACACCTTCGATGTGACTGTTTCAGACTTTAATCAGACTATATATTTTTGACAGACGTTTTTACACATACCTCTTCTTTAATAATTACCCACATACATTACACCCCCACACTAAAACAACAACCACTTAAATAACCTACTATAAACATTGACAAATACAAATAAAAAAATGAACAACAAATTAAACAATTAAGGTGAATACCGATTAATGGGTCTAATGACGCGACCCGACCGGCTCACACGCAAGCCTGTGATAGGATTCTGTGCTGCTTCTGGTCCCACTAAGCTCGCCGGCCGATCCGCCACGCCACTACCAACCCCTGCATTAACCGCCCCACTGGACCACCACGCCAACGCACTAACTCGACCTTTAATGTGGTCTACATGTCTCTTAATCGAGCTACCATCCTCCTTTTTTATTATGTAGTTACGCGAGCCCACCGTTTCACTGACTGTACCTTTTATCCAACGATCTGGCTGTGAGTGTACGCGAACCCATACTTCCTCCCCAACCTTAAATTGCCGTGAGGCACCACCCACGGCGACCGTCTGTTTCTGTTGTTCCTTCTGAACATGTTCTTCCAAAGACCTCGTCGTTCGGAGTAAGTCAAGGCGTGACCTAAGAGTACGCCTTTGTAACAGTGAGGC
This sequence comes from Bembecia ichneumoniformis, assembly GCA_910589475.2. Lineage (NCBI taxonomy): Eukaryota > Metazoa > Arthropoda > Insecta > Lepidoptera > Sesiidae > Bembecia > Bembecia ichneumoniformis. The sequence continues at coordinate 7,490,291 of OU342543.1, forward strand.
TGGTGTCTCCCCCGTCGTGCTGTGGACAGTATTTCTATACGCCATAAGATAAGCCTGTAACTCTGCATCTAAATCGCCTTTATCCCTCTTTGCCTTTTTTAAGGCCTTCTTGCATAATTTGACCGCGTTCTCTGCAGCTCCATTCGACGCCGGGTGATATGCCGATGCGAAGACATGTTTGATTCCATTGTTACGCATGAAATTATCTAACTCTTGACTAGTGAAAGGAGGACCGTTGTCGGATACGATTACTCTTGGAAGACCGAACCGCGCAAAAGTCTCCCTTAACAGTCTACGACGACTTGGTCGACGTCATCCTAAAAGCCTCGATCCACTTAGTCGTCGAGTCCACCAATATTAAAAAAACCTCCCCGTCTAATGGCCCCAAAAAGTCTACATGCAGCCTAGTCCAGGGCTCCGACGTATATGGCCAAGATTGAGGCACCGTGCGGGGCGGTACGTCACTCTCGGCCATGCACGTTTCGCACTGTTTGCCTGTTCGTTCCACGTCTCCGTCGATGCCCGCCCACCAAACATAACTGCGAGCTAAAGACTTCATTTTAACCACTCCCATATGACCGACATGAAGTTCCTTCAATATGGCGGTTTGCAACGCCGATGGTATCACCATTCTATATCCCCAAAAGATACATCTTCCTTCTAGATACAACTCATTGCGTCTCATAAAGAAGGGTTTAAGCTCATCCTCCGTACAATGCGCTGGCCAACCGGACGTTATATATTTTACCACTCGTTGCAATACTTTATCTTTCTGTGTGGCTACCACGACATCCTCCTTACTAATAGGCAAAAAATCTTGTACGAAATTTAAATACGTGACCTCTGTTCCGTCCTCCCTCTGATTATCACCTGGCAACCGCGATAATGCATCCGCTCCATTTTGACTGCTGGTAACGTATTCAATGTCGTACACATAACCCGACAACATTAGCGCCCACCGCTGCAGTCTACTGGCGGCCATAATTGGTATGCCGTGTTTGTTACCAAAAATAGCTACTAACGGCTTGTGGTCTGTTCTTAATGTAAATTTGCGTGCGTATAAATACTGGTGGAATTTTTTAATGCCGTAAATAATGGCAAGCGCTTCCTTCTCAATTTGCGAGTACCCCTTCTCCGCTGTGGTGAGCACGCGCGACGCGTACGCTATAGGCCGCTCGCCGTCGCGGGTCAGGTGCGAGATAACCGCGCCCACGCCCACGTTACTCGCGTCCGTCGTCAGCACCAGTGGCAGCTCTGGGGAGTAATGTGTCAACACCGCACTACTCACAAGCAAACGCTTAATTTTAATAAATGCTTCTTGACACTTATCCGTCCAAGTAAATTCCGTACCCCTTTTCAGCAACTCGTACCATGGAGATAAGACCGTACTAATGTTTTTAATAAATTTACCATAATACATTATCATGCCGATTAACGATCTCAACTCGGTAATGGTGGTAGGTACCGGTACCCTTTGTATAGCCTCGATTTTTTTTGAACAAGTCTCGATTCCCCGACGCGAGATAACGTACCCTAAATATGTTACAGTGTTCGCGAAGAAGGTACATTTCTCTTTTTTTATTCTTAATCCGAATCTCTGTAGCCTATCGAAGACCTTATGTAATGTCTCGAGGTGTTCTTCATCGTTTTTACCAGTTAAAATCAAATCGTCGAGAAACACACCTACTGTTGGTAAATCGGCAAACATTTGCTCCAGCGTTCGTTGGAAAATCCCGGGGCTTGTAGAAAGACCATATATTAATCTATTATACATGAACAGCCCCTTATGAGTGTTTATAGTTGTATATTTTCGCGATTCATCTGTCTCGTTCAGAACCAACTGCGCATAGGCTTGGCTAAGGTCCAATTTACTAAATTTCTCTCCTCTACCTAACTTTACTAATAGGTCGTCAATCCTAGGCACTGGATACCTATCGACTTCCAAGTATTTATTCAAAGTGAGTTTGTAGTCCCCACAAATACGAATGGTCCCATCCGCCTTAACGACCGGTACTATAGGGGTGGCCCAGTCGGAGGTTTCAACAGGGGTAATAATGCCGTCTCTTACCATTTGTTCGAGTGCGCTTTCCACCGGCGCTCTGAGTGCGTATGGTAGGGGTCGCGCACGCAAGTATATCGGCCGCGTCCCTGGACGCACGCACAGACTCACCGGCTTGCCCGTGAACCGACCGAGACCGTCCGCAAACACACTACTGTATCTGGAACTGAGATACGTAAAAATGTTATTTTTAAAATCACAATTTATATTATACATCCTTGAAAAGTGCGATAAACGAATTCCTAACTCTTCTATCCACTGACGGCCGACAAGTGCTGTCCTAGCATTTTTTAAAACAAACAAATCTAAAGACTTAGTAATACCTCCTAGCTTGACCACTGGCTTAATTCTACCTAAAACCTTAACTTGCTCGCCAGTGTAATATCGTAAAAATAGGTTCGATTGTAATAAACAAAGATCTCTAAACAATTTCTTATAACAATCTTCGCTTATACAAGAAATAGTGCTGCCCGTATCTATTTCCATATCAATTCGCTTTTTGTTTACTTCTATTGTTAAAATATACGGCTTATAACGCTCAAAAGGATTAATAATGTTATTACAGACTATAACTACCTCGTCTACCGCGTCACCCTCCGCCTCCAGTGTACCGAAATGTGCCTCTTGCCTCTGACTTCTGAGATTCGGACACATCTTCTTCAGATGACCCTGCCTATTGCATACTCTGCATACGTACGCTGCAAATCGACAGGTCGCCGTAGGGTGCGCGCCGCCGCATGACGTGCACTGACTGCAACTGGGACCCACGTTACTGTCGCGTCGACTCCAAGCACGCGCCGCTCCGCCCGCGCCCGCTCCGCAGCTCGCCTGCCCGTCGACATCGCTTTGTGCTCGTCTCGCTGTGAATGTAGTGCGCCCTCTCGTGCCGCCTCGCCGTCCCTTCGTACTTATAAACTCACACGTTTGTGTGGCTAGTAAACGTTCATTCCTCTTACTGCTTATTGTTTCTTTTCCTACTGCCGCTGCATTTCTCTCGGCCGCTTCCGAAGCTTGCGCTAAGCTGAGCGCCTTCTTTTAACTAAGGTCTTCCTCCGCAAACAGTCTTTGCCTTATACCGTCATTTTCCAAACCGCACACTAATTGGTCCCGCAAACTTTCTTCTAACCAATCACGAAAATTACAGTCTTTTGACAATCTTCTCAAATCTGCTGCAAATTCTGAAATTGATTCCCCAGGCGTCTGTTTACGCTGGCGAAACTTATATCTTTCAGCTAACACACTAGGTTGCGGCTGTAAATGATCGCGCATCAAGTTTATTAAGTCCGTGTATTTACAATCTGCTGGCTTCCGTGGCGTGCACAATGTAGATAATAATTCGTAAGCCGGTCCACCTATGATGGTAATTAATGTAGGCACCTTCGCTGTATCCTGGATTTCGTTTACAACGAAATACTGTTCCAATCTGTCCACATAACTGGCCCAGTTGCCGGCCGTTATATCAAACGGCTCGATTTTGCCGATTGACATTTCGATTTTACACAAAAACACGAACAATACAATAAATAACACACAAGGTCCTTTTTCTCGTCGCCAGTTGAAGTATTTCAGGGTTTGGAATTGTAAATAACACCTTCGATGTGACTGTTTCAGACTTTAATCAGACTACATATTTTTGACAGACGTTTTTACACATACCTCTTCTTTAATAATTACCCACATACATTACAACTTTATTTACCTGTCTGTCAGGTTAAACTATATAATGAAATCTATTTTAATACTTACACAACAAATTAATATGTTTAATCCATAAATTCAACACTTGAACAACAAAATGCGTCTCGCATCAAAATAAGGACGTCTCTCATTGGTCATATTGCAACTAATTCAAACGCTCGCTTATGATTGGACGATAGACATAGGAGTCTTTGCAAACACCGCCGAAGCATGTTTTGGTTACTTACACACCATAAAGGAAAAATTGAAATTTTTGACATTCGACCTATTGCATGTACCGTGACGATATTTTTTGTCTAACTTCTTTATTTAAGGTAATTTTGACATAGGTATAATTTCAACATCGAAAGTTTATTTTATTTTATTTATTTTATTTTATTAGGGAAAACAAACAATTACACCATGTATATTAGACTAAAGAAAGAAAAAAAAAACATACATAAACTTAAATAATAGTGCAATCAACAACATTTTCCACAAAGTAGTAAATCAATTTTATACAGAAAGGACATATAAATATACACCAATAAAAAATAAAAAACCAAGAGAGAAAAATCAATAAAAAAAAAAGAACAATAAAAACTCATTACGCTAATGCATTGATTTCATTATATCTTTTCTATATTTTTGTGGACCAATTGCAAACAGGTCAATTTGTGTAAAGAAACTGTTATATGCATGCATAACACGATACAAAGGCGCACGTTCACCAGCGTTAGTTTTGCAGTGTTTCGGCATAAATAGTTTATGCGTATAACAATCTCGTATACGCTGCGAACTGCTTGGTAAGCGATATACAATGTTATTTACTAAGTAGTTACAGTCATAGCGGTTGTGGCAAACATTATATAAGAACATAGCATCCAGAAGCAATCGTCGCTGTTCTAAACTAGGTAGTGAAAACTTATTTAATGCATCAACATACGGCAACCTTGAGCGGAAGCACTTATAATTAAGTGTTTTAAGGAATTTACGCTGCACTAATTCTAACTGTTGGCAATATTTATCATAGAAGGGATTCCAAACTATCGAGGCATATTCAAGTTGTGATCGAACCAGAATTTGAAATTTGAACAAGTATTTGAAATTGAAAACATAGAGTTGTATACATAGGTATTTTGATTGATTTGCTCGAGTAATGGTTGCTATATGTTAACTGGCTCTTAAATAGGTACCTGCACCATTATATGAACATATGAGTCGTTAAATTTCAAACGTGTTACGTGGCCAACTCCATCATAAAAAGCAGAAATGATGCATTTCAATTATTTTACATTCTAAAAGGATATTTACACATTTTTTGACATTCATTATAATATTTTAATGTAAAATTAATATTAAAACAATCCCAATAGTTATAAATGCTTTAGTTTTTCTTAAATAATGATACTATTTTTGGATATGGCTACGTTTGATTTCAGCCTTCACGATTTGGCTAGGTTTGATTTAACTGACGATGGAGTTGGATAAATTTGATATGATATCGCCGGTCATAGCTTAGTCAGGGTTGACACAAATAAGAGTTGGTATGCATAATGACCAAAAGTGTACTTTAATAAAAAAAATATTTAAGGAACAGTATTGTTTAACTTAAAACTATTTAATTTAAAATCATTTATTTATAGGTAAAAACATAAGGAAACAATCAAACAAAATCTAAAACTTCTTCTGCGTAGCTCTCTAACTCCTCGTTCTCTTCATAGTTTGCTAGGTTTTCAGTTACATTCGACAGGGATTTATAAAAATTTAAATAATCATATTTATTTTCCCATTCTTGTCCATAATGTTTATCTAATAGCCGCTTAACGTCGTTTAATTTTGCTGGTTTTATTGCAACTCCAGGTGTAAGAGTTTGCGAATTTATGTTATGTATTAGTTTGCCTCTCTTTAAAATACTTTTATTTGTAGACAAATCATTCTTATACGATATTTCGCCCCTCACTAATATAGTATTCCGTTTTCTGGAAAGAATCACTCGCTTGCATTTGGTTATCTGAAAGTGCCAACTTTGTGTAGGCTTTAGAGATTCTTTGCATGTTTTTTTCCAGTCCAGTACAGGTATGTCAGAGACAAGCCTGAGGACAGTAGCGTGATCTGAAAATATAGCCCTGTACTCCTCCGGTTGTACTATTACTTCCAGCCTTCTGAACTGCTTTTCGGTCAAGGCGAAGACTCGGATCAGGTGGTAGGAACGAATGCCCAGTTACGGGATAAATGATTTCTACAGTCTTTATATTATTAGGAGCGTTTGTCAACCATTTCATGGCCATTCCAATGACCATCATGTTTTTGTTCTGGCCAGCACATCCATCTGCGACCATTCTTATCACATTTTTGCCACTTAAATCAATTGCATTATTTAAGCAGTGAAAAATACTGCTACAAATTTCGTTCGACCCCTTTGAAGATTCATTTTCTGTCCAAGTGTAAGCGTGTACATTATCTTTATTTAACTTTTGTGATGATGGTCCTATGACCACGGTAAAATTATAAATATATAGTTGCCTTGCATAGTAAGTGGCCTGATCGGGTATTTTAGGCAGCGGTAGATTTTTTTGGCAATCAAAGCTCAATGTGATCAAATCATCGCGGTCTTCTTTTAAATAATTAAAAAATGCCGCTGCTCGTAATTTATGTATCCTGACTTGGGTCATAATAGATACTCTTGTAGCAGGATCTTTTTCTATTTTAAGGGTTTCTGAAAGCTGCAGACATGTAGAGCAGATATCCTGTCTGGGACTACCAAACCCTATATTAAAGCTTGTGTTAAATACAAGCCTAAAAAGGCCTCTAGTTACACCGTAATCAGGCTGAGCCTGATCATTGTACATTGCCCACATTTTTTCTATACTTAAATCAGGATGTAAATATACTCTGTTTCTATTTTTTTCCCTTGATTCATGTATCTCCAGTGGTTTAAATGTTTTAATAAATTTTTCAATTGCTTCTCGTTTGGCTGCATAAAGGATTTTCTTTCTGTCACCTCCTCGTCGTTCAGTAGCTGGTTGTGGATTTTTGAAATATCTTTTCATGACTCCTTGCACCCTCCCTTTGTTCAGGCGAAGAAAATTTAAAAACGTTTTTCTGCACACTGGAACTAATTTTCCACTTTTATATCGTGGTATAAAATATTTCAGAGCTAGTGACTTAGGTGCCCTTGTAGCAGTTGTTGGTCGCTTACGATTCGTAGGAGTGGCGTTGCAGTGTTTTATTAATATGTTATCTTGATGTTGTTTACTTTTTTTTGAATAAAACAATTTATGAAAGTAATAAAAATCGTTAGACTTTAGTAACTTGCATTGGAAAGCTTTACTATTGTGCGAGCAATGGGGTGCAATTGGTAAGCCAACAGCGGAATACCTGAAGCAAAGAAAAAAAAACAAGGTAAAGCTGCATTTTCCAAAAAGAAAGCTCCAGTGTGTGTTGAAATAACTATAAAACCATCTTGCAATACCCATAATAATTAAAATTAAAATAGTATGGTATTATTATCCACAAATGCCTATATAACTATAAAAATGTTACATGCCCAACTTAAAACAAAGTACCTAAATCAAAAAGTTATAAATGTGACAACCCTGGCTGATAACTAAAGTACCATACCAAACGCGGTTACAAATCACAAATTAAAAATGAAATTACTTTCAGTCTATGGGTCTTTTCATTCCGTTTAATGATTTTCTTCGATATAGGTTTTTTTCTAGTTCTTTCTGGTGGTAATTTAACAATTTTATTATCCATTTTTACTATTTAAATAATAAAAATCTTTACGGAGCACTTCTTATAACCACTCACAACAGCAAAAAATGACATTTAAAATGGCCGACGAAACATCAACACTGCGTTGTGATTGGTCGTAATGGATATGGCGCAATGTGTGGAGATGGCCAAATTTAAACTAAATCAAGAAATAACGGTTAAATTTGTACCGTTTTAGAGTGGATTTGGACGCGTTTGAATTAACAGACATTTTTTATGTGCTTTCATCTTTTTATATGTGATTAAAACTCAAAATCGACAGTGAGGTGGAGATGGCCATGTTTGAAATTTAAGGACTCATATATATTATGTATTTATAGTATCAACGAAGTATGTATATATCAGTTGATGAGCTAGTTTTACGTCTGAAACTAAATTTCAAGAGAACTGTGATTTATTATTTATTCGCTTAATGGTATGTTGTTAATAAAACTTCGCAATAAATTTATTTAAAAGCATTTTTTTTTTATTTACTATAAAATTTCTTACATGACTACCTGCCTAGTTATACAAAGCGATGGGGCTGGGGGCCCAGGATGATTTTGTTGATTTATTATTAAGTGTGGTTACTGCCGCCAGACGGTCTGCCCAAATGACTGCGAAACATAATGTGCCCTGTCGCTACTTCAAGTTGGCTTTGGTCTACAAGTAGCCTACTTGTAGACCAAAGCCAATTATGAAAAGTTCATTTCCAAATTTGGCCCTATAGGGAATGAAATCCGGGACCCCTGAGACAGAACGCTAAAGCAAGCACCTTATAACCACTCGACCAAGGAGCTATCAATATAGGTATGTATTTGCATTTAGATAACATTGTAAATATTATTGGACTATATTTTTTATGGAGCTTTATCTCGAGAACATTTTGCTTACCTCCTAATATAATAATAATTTATAAAATTTTATGATTTGATTTTACTTCATTTAAGAAAAATATTGATTTGTCACAAATATGAATATCTGGGTACTTAATTTTATTAAAAATATATTTTTATTCGTTTTTAATATATCTATTTTCATGATACGGAACATATTTCGTAAAATACTTCGATAGAAATACCATAATATATAAGTTGACGTCATCGAAGGAGATGACGCCAAAATACTTCTACGAGAAGATTTTATCTTTTTTATTTCATTGATAGAGCATATCATAAACAATTTCAGAAGACCGTTGTGAAATAAGAGCATGTTTTCTGTTGCCTTTCGGTTAATTAGTAAGAAATAATACTGCAGCCCAATCGCCTATCCTTTATGCTGATAAAGACTTTGAAGCTGCATTATATTTTATCATCAGCCTACAAGAGTCCACTGTTGAACATAGGCTTTTTTAAGTGAGCGAAATTGAGATAAATGACTTTTTTTTCTTTTATGATTGACTCTTTTCCAATTCGTTGTCGTTTGTTAGGTAATTACTACGGCAGCGTATATGCAGAACCTGTGGCGTAGCTTGTGTTGTACCATCAAGTGGATCGTCGATCTTCTTTGAGTAGGTACATACTCATATATTTATCTTATTGTAAACAATACTGACATTAATATCTTTAAAGTATTAATGACGTCCATTGCTGGACAAAAGCCTCCTCCCTAATTTTCCAAAAGGACCGATCAAAGTAGCCTGAATACACTGTTACACTGTCGACCCGAGGTCCTTATCAGGTCGTCTGTCCACCTTGTGGGTGGACGTCCTACGCTGCGCTTCCAATGGAGAACCTTCCGGTCCCAATGGAGAACCGTCTGCTCCCGTACTCTGTGCCCTGTCGACTGCCACTTCAACTTATTAATCCACAGGGTTATGTCGATAACTTTCGGTCGTCTACATATCTCATTCTTGATTCAATCTCGCACTTCTCGCAGTGTAACCATAGCCCACTCCATAGCTCGTTGAGCTTTCTTACGAGGCCCATAGTTAGAGACCAAGTTTCAGCGATATCTTGCATCAAAAGACACTTAAAGAATACTACCACTATAAAATCAATGATGAAAAAGAAGAAAATAAAATTAAAAACCAATAATACTGTGTAAATACTTTAATTTCATATAATAACTGTAACATTTTTTTTTTCATTTAATAAATACTCCTTTGTGCTCTTACATTGTTTCTAACACTTTTTAATAATAATTTAAACTACTTGTAGAAAAAGGTTCACATATAAAATTACTTAAAACACCATAATATCAACTTAATACGTCAATTTGTATCTATTGACAATTCTGACAGAATATAAATAAATTTAATAGCTATACGAAGCTCTTGACAGCACTCGTAAAATACCAATATAATTATTTTGTGAATACCAACCAATTCATATTTAATATTATTAAAAAAAAATTAGTGTACATTTTTAACTAACTCATTTAAAATACTTATGAACACCAAAAATTGTAAAATTTAAATTAAGAGTCGACGCTGGCATATCACGGCACTTTTCCTAAACATATTTATTTTCAACCTTATTGCAATGATATTCAACCTTATGCACGACTTGCCGAGGCATCACGTGACATGACACAGACCACTAGAGCGGGGCTTGAGTGCTAATATAATTGCAATAAGTTTGAAAATAATATGTTCAGGAAAAAATCCTTTGCTGTGCCGTGTCGTGCCATGCTGGCAGTCGGCGCCGGCCCTAAGAATCTCAAAACATAATGTTGTTATGTTAAAAGAAAAACGCAAGCGCAGTATGATACTTCATGCTTATTTTTAAGCATAATATATATATATATATAAACACTATGACACAAATAATACATAAAATAACACAACTAATATATAAAAACTAATACTAATTAGTGTTTATATATTATTTATTCTAAAAATTAGGAATGGCTATTGATATTTCTATAATTTAGTACTCATTAACGAGGATTATATCCTTCATTTAGACAAAAATATGCCAAGCGGAGTGGAGAGACGCGTCTTATCCGCAATCAAACTCCATGGAAGTGGAGCAGAGCAAAGAATAATAATAACTACTGGACGCGTCCCGTAATACAAAGAGTGATCATTTTGACACAGAAGCTTCCCTATCTCTTGCTCTACTCAAAGGGGCTGAAACTTAAATTTAAGCTTTCTTTAGCAATTTTCTTATAGAATTATAGACTTGATTACATTTTGCTTAGCTGAACAACTTTAATTGAAGCTAAACGAACAAAAGCCTTTATTATTATTTGAATTTAAAGGAACCTCTCGATTGAGTAAGACTTAGGCTACATCCTTCTATTGTCTGTCTTTAAAAAAGTGTAATTCGTATTTACTATAATGTCTCCGTCGTAGTAAAAGGAGACCATTTTGACCATTTATATGTTTGTCAGGAAGCAACTAAGAATTACCAACCTCCGATGTTAACAATATCGAAGTCGTATTTTTTCATTATTACAATATCACGCTTTTAAGTTTGTGTATGAATAGAATAAGGACGCAATTAGTAGTTCAAAAGTTACACTACGCGCGTCTCATCTATATAAAATACACATTTCAAAGTACAGTCAGACCTATAGATACATTCTCTGACAGTTAGGGTCAAATCACACAGAAACGCGTCGCGACGCGGGGCGCACGTTTATATATAAATATAAAATATAGAACTATTTCCTACACAAAATAAGCGACACCGCGTTGTATTTTTCCGCGACGTCTCTATGTGCAGCGCGAAACAACTCAATCATCGTCGCGTCGCGTTTCTGTGTGAACTTACCACAGAGCAGAGAATTGCCGCGCCGCCCCCTACTAAAGACGGCAGTAATAATATTATTATTCGTGCCGCGCAAATGCGTTATGAACGTTGTGGCACGCCAGTTTCTATTAGCACGTTGTTGAGTAAACGTTATTCAAAAAACCGATAGAAATGCCTCAATGTGCTGTGTAATAATCAAAGTAAAAACGCGAATTAACAAAATTCTGGTGTACCATATCACAAGTAAGTAATGTAAATGCAATTTTAAGCTTTTAAAAAACGCGAGTGGAGATTGTCTTGGAATATAAAATCCTAAACTTTGCATAAGCCGTGCGTGTATTGAATAAACGGTAACGCCCCCTGACGTTGTATTTATATGGAAAGCATTAACCATACCGTCTCTAGTAGGGCGCGGCGCGGCGATTCTCTGCTCTGTGGAACTGACCCATACGTGTATGAAAAATATACATAGTATGACAAACATTTTTTTTTTCACATAATTTTATCATATTTACTACCCAAGACTTTAAAATACTTTTCACACACAACAATGTTATAATTTATTCGTGACTCAATTGTGAACAGCACTTTTTTTACCCAAACTGACTATTACATTACCAGCTCTTTGTTTCTTCGCTACCTGATTCGTTGCCTTTCGGTTACTTGATAAGTTCCGAGTTACATTCTACATGGAAATTAGTGATTTCGACCATAGAGAATGAAGGTAAGGAGGACCAACTCTATACATGAGAAAGTATGGGCCGTAGTAGAATTTTGTTTGCGGTAAATTTCATGAACCGCTCAACCAAGCAATCATATCAAACCCTAATTCTACACAAGCGCCATTCTGATCAATTTATGATCTATTATTTTATTGGTTGCAGCTTGCTAGTTTTTCAGTTTAACATTCATATAACTCGGTCCTCCTTACCTCTATACGCCATGGAATCGACCAAGCCATGGCGTTGTTTCATGCACAGAACATTTCAGTTTTTTTATCTCATTCTAATAAAGTTCAACGCATCTCTCTCTCTCTCCCTCTCTATTGATTTGAATACACATTAATCGGATAAATAACATAGATACAAAACACATAAGCGACGTTACAGCACTATGATTAGGGACACACGTATTAAGAAATTTCGAGTTTCTAAAAAGATCTAAAAAAAACTACGTAAGATAATTAAGTACAGAATAGAGGTTACATTATTAGAGAGATATTAGATATAATTAAGAAGGGTTCGCATTTCCTAAGATAGGCGAAGTGCACAACTGTATCGTTAATTACTTTTTGTGAATAAGGGTATATGCCTATTTTTTCAAAGTCTTTAAAATTAATTATTTATTAAATTTAAGCTATAAATGTTTAGTTTTGCATAAATAATAACGGTACAACAATGATAAAACACAAAAAAAAATCACATTTAAATTTTACCGCCATTACATCGTCACGTGACGTCATTTTACTCAAGCAAAACAAAACTCATTGGTTCCAGTCAGTCCTTGTTTGGGTAATATGACGTCATACATACCACGTGACGACGTATGAATGTTTAGGCGGCAAAATTTAAATGTGGATATTTTTTGTGTTTCATCATTGTTATCCGGTTATTATTATTATTTTTATTTTTATTATGTTAAGATCGGCAAACAGGCTGACGGTCCACTTGATGGTAGGTGGCCACCGTCGCCTATAACACAAGCAACGCTACAAGTGCGCTGCCGACTACAGTAGGATTAAGGATAGGGGATTAGGAGGGGATAGGGAAATGGGGAAATTTATTTATAAAAAAATAAATAACACTTTTAAAAAATAGGCAAACACTATTATCACAACGATTACAATATTATGAAATTTGTGGTTCCTGCATAAGAAAACCGAACAGTCTCGGAAGTGATTTTTCGGAAAAAATAATAATTTTATTATAGAAAAAAAATAATTAATTTCAATTTCTATAAATTCTCTTACTACTACAATTAGTAGGAGAAAGATAATTAGAGCCGAGTAATATATTGCCTTGAATTAAAATGCAAAGAAATACTTGTATGCAAAAAATATCTTCATACTTGGAATCATTGCTAGCGCCATGAACTTTGACTTTCATGATACGTTTAATTCTCTCACTGATATTAATAGTCTGCTGGGACAATTATAGCGTCGAATATATATATGCGCGCATCAAATTTTTAATTGTTTTCTCAAATACAATACTAATTAATAAAATATCTACATCACTGGGTCACTATAATTGGTGAATTTTGTGCACAATTCAGCGGAAATAAGGTCAGCGAGAGTAAGGTCTTACACAGTTTCAATTAGTGAAAAATTAATTTATCAATAATCAGTTAGGTAATTCAAAAATAATTAAGTATAATTAAAAGAATTAATCTAACTATAAATAATACACAATTTCACAACACACAAATAAGTACTTGTAGCTTTACTTATTTAAAAAAAATTATATCATTCGATATCATTTTACACATTATCATATTAATTTGCTTAAATTGCGATACAATTTTGAGATTACTAACGTATTATTAAAATGCGATACCTAAGTCAATGCGCGTGAAAAGGGCTCTCGACAACTTTTAGGAACAAGAGATGGTATGTTTGACGACAACAAGCAATTCTTTCAACTAATAACATAAATTTATTATTAAGCAACTTAAGTAACACTTAAGTATGGTTCTTGCACTGGCGTCCGGAGATCTTTTGACATGTGCTTTGTATATTCTATATTAAATTCGTATTATTTTGATCACATACATTATAGAAGATACATGAAGATACATGATTCCCGTTCAAGATACTGAATGATTGAAAATATGTATATAATTGTAGTCTAGTGAAGGAATGGCGAAACTTTATTGATAGACGTGCCATTAAAAAAAAATTACGTATCGGAGTCATTAAGTACGAATGATTAATTATATCAATTAATATACTTATCTTTATTCACAACTATCCCCACTTCTTCCATGTTGCTTAGGAATTCGGACGAATTAAATGTTATGTATATGTTTTATATCTCCTAATTTGCCCAACGGAACCAGAATAGGGACGGGATGAACAATTTACACTGTGAACTAGAGATGTAAGGATACGATACCGATTTTTGTAGTAAATAATCGGCCATACCGATACCGATATCGATGGCTTAGTGGATAATAAATCAAATAAATAATTAATTGTGTACCTATTTAGCATAAAAGTTACCTATATTTAATAGAGACTCGACTTTGTAAAGTGTGAAAAATAAAAATAAACAAATTGATAAGAATGCCAAATCAAAATTCAAAGAAAACATTTATTTAGGTATATGAAATATTATCAAGCAATCAAAGCGGTAATTAAGAAAGTAATTATCGTTGTAACGTCGTCGCCGCGGACGCATCGTTCGTTTCGCGCGCTTTTCTAACTGTTTTATATCGGTTGTATTATAATCGGCGAAGTCGATATATCGGTATCGGAATCGTTACATCCTTACTTTTAACGAACTCATTACAAAAGATTAAATCGTTTGTTTTTAAATGCTTTATCTTTTTAAAATGCTTTGTAGCATGCAATGGCAACGGGAATTACTGAATGGCACGCCTACGGTATTTCGCTATCCCTGGCTCAGACACTCTCGTCATATTATTTTTATTAACGACACTACTCGTACCAAACATATTCCTTGAGACCAGTTTGTGTTTTAGCTTCTATAACCTATAATACTGTGTCATTTCCGAGTATTTTAATCACATGTTACGCATTTCACAATATCGTTAAGGACAAAAACAAATTACTACAAATCACAACCTTATTACAAGAGATTAAGGTTTAAAGTAAAATGAAAATAAACCTACATATATTTTGAGTTTATACGAAATCATGTATCTATTACGTATAATGTGATCAAATGGTACTTTTCAACAAATTTTACCCACTAAATAACTAAAATTATTTTTAAGTTTGGAATTTTTATGTATTTATATTAATTGCTGAACTAGTCTTACCTTAAGGTTAAACATTGCAGATGCATTTTAAGGTTCGATGACATCTTCAATATATGGTACAAGCTACTTGACAATATTTATTTATTTCACTGTATTGTTTATAATAACTAGAGAAAAAAAAACTAGTCCGCAAGTGTCAGGTGTGTGACGTCACTGGCTAGTAAATAAACAATAAATAAATATATTAACCAGGTAAATAATTCCATTGCAACCAAATAGCTTATGATCTGATCAAAAACAATAAATTTACTTGTCTTTATTGTCTATGGTGGCTTTACAAACATAGCCCTTGAGAGCGAGCACTCCCCTGCACTTTATATGCACTTGGTACCTGGCACACCAGTCCAGGTTGTTGCAATTTATTTCTGCGCCGGAGAGCGCTTTCACTGCAGCTGTAGACAATAGGTCTGAAAGAAAAAATACAATCGGTCTGAATAAACTCAAAGACTACTGGACTGATTTTAAAAATTCTTTCACCTATCACCAAAGCTATATTATCAGGGAGTAATATTTTAAGAGATGCGGACGAAGTTCAAAAGTAACGAAAACACTTGAAACCCTTCTTCAAATAATTATAACATTGCAAGTCAATGAGGATCGTAAACAACAATCATCTATGTTATTTTACACATCTAAATAAATAAATAAAAAAAAAAAAAAAAACAAAAAAAAAAAAATTATTCACTTTCATCATTGGAATCAGTATCTGAAGAAGATTGATTTTCCGCTGTATTTGAGTATTTTGAGATGATGATGTAATTTTGAGATTCGTTTGACTTTATCAGCCTGCCTGCCGGCCAATTATCAAATACTCACAGTAAGTTAACAATAGTGATCCGATCGAGTATTCCCAATTAGATCCACTAACATTTTGCACTTAAAAAAAAACGCGAAATTAATACCTGGCGGATCTGCATGCGTGAGCAACTGCACGTCGTTGTCTTTGCAGAAGTCTCGCAGCGTGGGGGGAACCACGCAGCAGGACGCCAGGTTGATCTGCGCTATGGCGGGACGTACGCGGGCCCACGCGTGCAGTCTCCGTACGCAGCCCCCACCCACGTCGGCCACGCCCAACTGTCTCACGCGCCCTGACCATAGACAATGTACACGTCAAAGAAGGATAATGGATATTTATATTGGAAAAATATAGACTTATAAGAGTGTGTGATTTTTAGTAATGATGTAATATCGCCGTACGTCCATTCAACTTTTTATTCCAGTTTATCGGTTTGCAAACATGGGTTCTTGTTTCATTTACATGCACGGTTATTCCCCCGCCTCTGTGGATTAGAGCCCAATATTTGATGGACCATTTGGTGGTATGTGGCTTAGGGACACATGTAACCCTAGCTGTACACGATCAGCATGACAAGAATGGCTGTCATGCTGAATGACACCCATACACCGTCCAATTGGCTTCATCAAGCCAATTGGAGGATAGGCTTGATCGTGTATGGGTGGCATTATACGAGAGCGATGCTAATTGTGCGATGAGCGAGGTAATGCGATGAAAACACTTTAGGCTTCAACAGGGCTCGAATTATATGCATGCGCGCGACCGAGCAGCCGGGCCTTTTGAAATAAAATTGTATGAAACTGTTCGTGTCGAATTATATGAGAGATGGCGCGGCTGCTTGACGTGCGGATCGCATATAATTCGAGCCTTAGAGGGAAGTTCATTGAGGAATTTGCGCTTCCACAAAAAAATGTACTAAGTAATTCCAATGCACGTAATATCCAGAGGAAAACACTAAGACAGCACTAAGAATCTCTTGTAAATTTTAATTTAATTAATTGTAAATCCATTGTAAATTTGTAATTGTAAATGTCTTGTAACATAAAGGGTTGACGACGATGTTGATACTAGCGCTTATATGTTGACCCAGCGCTGTAACAATTGGTATTTTGAGACACCGGCCTATAGGGCGGGAGCATTGCTTAATGTGGGGCCTTATATGCGCCTTACGAACAATGAGAATCTCCGGTGTGAACAACAACTTAAGTTCTTAAGTGTTAAGTGGTGTGAGGTTAGTTGTTCCTTTACAAGTCTTGCCTTTCTTCGAATCAAAAGTCTCGTCACAAAACCCTACGTTAGCAGTTCGGCCTTAATATATCTAAAATCTTAATACAAATAAAAAATCTACGACGCTCACCATTTTTAACATAAACTTCTAGAACTGCCCAAAGAACTTTGATTCCTGGCAGAATGGCTTCGCACTTCCGCTTGTCGGCCTCGTTGTCCATGTCCACATCCGTTTCTGTTGAAATCCTTGCTGAAAAAGAGATATTCTTTTATAAGTTAAGGAATACTCTCTTCACTTTTCGATAAATACAGGAAAATCTGTCAAGATGATTAACTTTAATATGTGTTTTTCTAGTTTTCTCCCGCCACACTTATTCGTAAATCACTTCAGGCAAGATACGCTTGATTATGAAATATTAATAGACATACTATTTAATAAACATTTAAGCACTGATACTCCAGGGGCTCGACTCGAATGCTCGATTAGTAAGTGATTGGTAAGTGTTACTTTTTAATTTCAACTGTAGATTACAAAGTCATCATAATCTCCAGCCGTATGAGACGTCCACTACGGATCGAGCGTCGACCCGCGGCATTTATCAGGTCGTCTGTCCACCTTGTGGGTGGACGTCCTACGCTGCGATTGTCCGTGGCCTCCACTCGAGAACCTTCCGACCACAGCGGCCATCGGCACTCCGTAATATGTGTCCTGCCTACTGATGTTGGTAACTTTCGGTTGTCTACGCATATGAGATGCGATCTCGCAAAGTAACTCCGAAAATAGCCGTCTCGACAGCTCTTTGAGTGACGTTGAGCTCTCTTACGAGGCCCATAGTTAGAGACCACGATTCAGCGCCATATGTCGTCTCTGGTAACACACATTGGTCGAAAACTTTTGTTTTGAGACACTGAGGAATTTTGGACGCGAAGATGTCTCGGAGCTTCCCAAACGCTGCCCATAAGAGTTAGATTCGACGATTGACGTTTCAAGTACGAACATATTTGTTAATGTTGATTTGAAAACGTTGCTGTACTGTAAAATATAATCACTGTGAAACACAATCAAACACACTCGACCAATATGATAATCGTATTATCATTTTTTATTACTTCCTAGTTCTCGTTCATATCTTGTATTGTTTTACATTTCTGTTATCTACGTTCGAAACAATACTTTATTCCTACTAAGGAATTTAATATTATTTTTCTTATTTACTAGCGACCCGCCCCGGCTTCGCCCGGCGTGCAATTTTTATATATAAGAACACTCCCTGTTTATCTCTCTTTCCATTAGTAAAAGCCGAATTAAACTCCGTCTACCCGTTCATTTTTCAAGGTTGACCCTGCCGGGAATCGAACGCGGGAACCCTCGTCTTTTTTGAGATTATCACGAACATACATACAGACAAACGCGGCGGGGGACTTTGTTTTATAATATGTAAAGATATGTATGAACAGTCGGGGCACTAAAACCTACGTCAGTTTTCAAATTAATTCCTTTATCAAGTCGTAGACTCTTAGTACCTTTTGAAACTAAAGCACTAAGCTGACAACTGACAGAAGTTTGAAATGCAATATTGATAAATTGGCCTGGTGCAAGCAAATGTCCACTTTCAGGTGACAAACCTTTTCTTACCCTGACTTTATGTAAATAGATTTGATTCGGTTTTCGGTTCGTAAGGGATGCCAGAATTCACATCTGCTTCTGTCAATATGCACGCATTGAAATAAAAATAAAAGAACTTACGAATATTGCTTCCGAGTGAAATAGGAGATGCCTTCGACGAATAAATATTCTTCAAGTTCGTATCATTCGCTCCCTCTTTGTACAAGGATTCCGGGTTATAACTTAATATAACATTGTCTATGTAGTCTGTGTGAAGAGCTGTGAATACTGAAAAAGAAAAAATATATTAAAACATTTTAAATTTGTTTCAATAATGGGATACAATTCAGAAAAATGATGATAACAAAATCGGAGGATAGTTTTTTGATGTAGCATCTACATCCGAAATTGCATTACACCACTCGATAGATAAAGGATAAAAGATTCTTCTGGTATATATGGTATATTCGAATTCGTTGGATATATTATGTACATTAATACGCTCGAAGAAAATCACGCGTAACACACACGGCCGTGTCCACGACAGCCTCACCCCATTTTTATTTTCATGTTCATTTTATATTAGTTAAAGTATGTAGATAATATTCGACACACATTTGATTTTGCAATAGTACCTAAATAGTCTTTTTAAATAATCTTGTAAATAAATTAAATAAATTAAATAGTCTTATAAATAAATTAAAACCATAGTTATGAAGTACAATAAAAACACAATAAAAATATTACTACCAAAAAATATATATTAATATCAAGATGCCTATCTTGCCTTTTATAAAGTCTTCCCGTCACTTTTCAGAGTGCCAGAGCCCATTTCCTATCCCTTCCCAATGCCTTATCCTCAATCCTAGAATTGTCGGCAGTGCACTTGAAGCATCTGTAACGTTGCTTGTGTTATAAGTGACGGTAGCCACCTACCATCAAATGGACCGTCAGCCTGTCTGTCGCCCTTAACAGTAAAAAAGGGTTTTTAAAGTTAGGCAAGGAACACCACATTATTGCCCAACGATAACAAATTGTCATTATGACAGATATGAGTCATAATAAAAATGACAGTGCATGTGCTCACTAATTTTTTAGTGCCTACTCATGTTATCAAGATGTTTTACATTGAACCTCAAACTAGACGGATTCCACGAGAAAGGGGAATGTAGTAGATAACTTGTATGTATATAAATAAGTAGCGACCTCCGACCCCGGCTTCGGATGGAGTTGAAATTTAAAAAAATCTTTTTTAGCGGACTCTTACGTTATAAAATAAATATAAGTTCCAAACAGCTTTGTAGACTTGAGTAATTTTTGTTGTGAGTTGATAGTCAGTCCGGACAAATGATTTTATAAGTATACAGAAGATTAGTGTAGAAGATTTTATAAGTACAGAAGATTAGTGCAGAAGATTTTATAACTACAGAAGATTAGTGCAGAAGATTTTATTACTACAGAAGATTAGTGCAGAAGATTTTATATCCAAAGAAGATTAGTATAGAAGATTTTATAAGTACAGAAGATTAGTGTAGAAGATTTTATAAGTACAGAAGATTAGTGTAGAAGATTTTATAAGTACAGAATATTAACATAGAAGATTTTATACGCATACAAGTGTCGTGTAGAAAATTTTATAAGTAGAGAAGATGAATCAAATCAAATGAGTGAAAATAATGAAGAGACTAATGAAACGCCCACCCACTGTTCTGTTCTTCTTTCTCTACTATCCAACCGACAAGTTTATAATTTTTTATAAGTCTAATCTTCTACAGAAGATTTAAAAAGTATAGAAGATTAGTGTAGACAAATCAGTAGATAGGTATAATTTAAATGTAACATACTAACAAGTGTACCGAGTTGTAAACGCAAGAATCCCTCACAAAACTACTCAGGGAATAATATCCGACAAGAAACCATTAACTGTAATATAAAAAAAATATGTATTAAGATAAAATTACGTCATGAATGTGTAACGAACAATGACAGGGTACAATTTTATTTTGCCAATATCACTGTTTGTAATGGCATTGGTGACGTCAACGGCGTCATTACCTAAACCACAAAAATAGCTCCTATTCAAGATATTGTTATCATTTTCTATCATGATGATAAGAAGCATAAACGCGCACTCAAATGTGTTTTTTTTTTTAAATTGCTACGTTACAATAGTTTTAATGTTATTGATATGCGGAACATTATCGCTTATCAATAAAGAAATGTGGGTTACGATTTAAAATGACATATTATTAATAAAAGATTTGACAACAAAGCACCCCACGCAACGATGTGTACGAGGGCTGTTCCAAAAGTTTTTAGTGAAATGAATAATAGTTGGAATCTCAAAAAAAAAGTTTATTTACAGTTTTTCAAAATATTCCCCTCCAACCCCTATGCACTTATGTCCTCAAAACATTTAAAAAACGCATCTTGCTGGAGGTCGAAAAATAACCGACGAAATTCTTCGACGGCGTCGTTTGCGGTGTTAAATCGTCCCCGAAGCATTATTTTTTAAATGTGAGAAATAAAAAAAATCGCACGAAGCTAAATCTGGGCTGTACGGAGGATGGGGTAACATTTGTGCCCCCTAAGTTGACAAATAGTCGATGGTTCTAGCCAGTGGCGTAGCTAGCATGGGTGGCACCCGGTGCGGATATTGTAGGTGTCACCCCAAAAATGAAGGAAAATGAAGGAAAAGTAATAATAACTTATGTGTTACAAACTAGCGGCTCGTCCCGGCTTCGCACGGGTGGACATTTTTTTTGGGATAAACGTTGAGTAAATGTGTCAGTTGCATCCACTGCTTTTTTTTTTATTAATTAACTATACTGAGTCTTTTAGAACGCTTTTATAATAACAATAATTGTTGTTAATAATAACTTAATAACAAATACTTTGCATCAATCACACGTTCACGAAAGAAATGTTGAACGGAATGCGGAACAAGAGAAATTCCCCAAGCACACAGGGTGGCAAGCAATCGCTATTTCCGGGGAATCCCCGATCGACAAACAAATTTACTAGGCACCTATATATTATTGTTACATATATTGCTATTTTATTAGTGGCGTTTATGCAATCTGCCACAGTTTTACGAATTTTTACATGTGGCACTACTGACGTTCGCCCCCACTAATTTAGTAATATCAACTTTTCTTCTTTTATGTTTCAAATACTATTTTGGTCTATCCTATGCATTTAGAACCTTGTTTTTGAGCATTCAACTGTCAATCCCAAATGAGTCAACTCATTTGGAATATGCTGACTCATCTTTTGTTTCCCCATGGCCTTCACTCCAGGAAGACTTTAAACCAAGAAGATACATTCCAGGATATATAAATAAATTTAGAGAAAACTATAAGGAAAAACTGCTATGGGCTGGTGCATTCAAATGGAAGCCCCACTTCTAACATGAAATAATGCTAAATTGGATTCATGCATGAACTTAATTTATTGATAAAAATATGTATATGATTTTAAAAAAAAACATGTTATCTTACCACTTACCATTTTCTAAACATTCCGTCAACGCTGTTATACTGTCTTCATTGATGAAAATTTTAACACCAATCTTAAGATTCTGTCTCTCCTCCTCGGCCATTTTATTTTGCACATCATCGTGAGGCCTCGTAATATTGACAGTCTCCGGGGCTGTCGATGTGGAAACCACTAAATAATTGCTCGATTGGTGTCTAGATGAATGCGGGTATTCGGCAATGCCATTTTGTTGAATTTGACCATTTTGTGTACTCCATTCGGAGAGTGTTAGCTTAAGACTTTCTGATAACTGTAAAGTAAAATAAACCTATCATCAGAAATCATTGATAATTTTGCTAAAAACAAACGCAGTTAGGTTGTGACATTTTAGAGGTAATGAAAACACTTCAATGCATGCTATAAATAAACGAAACAAATCGCTATGGGCGATTTCTTACCTGAATGCCATTGTATTGTTGAATATCCTAGTTATCATAACATTTGTGAAGATTCTAGGAACGGTTTTAATACTTCCGTTTACAACAGAATATTTGGTGTACTCAATTATCAAGTTTACAAATTTAAGTGAAACCAAAGATTTTCACTATATAGATCGGGCAAGACGAAAGATTCCGTGCAAGACGAAAGTAATGTGACATTTAGAACCACGTGGTACAAAATCACTCAGTTCATCACCAACTTTACAAGGCTATTTAGCCTACGCTATGTCCACCCTGATTACAGCAATCAGGATCAATGTTTTTGTAAGAAAATTTTCCCAATGCTCTCTGTATAGGTATATTCTGTATATTTAATCTTTTTGAGTGAAACTAACTTCAAAATCAGATCACCACTAATACATATAATTATATGTATTTAGATGTGTGAAATCTAGTGAAATAATAAAAAGATATAGATATTTGTTTGTTCACAATCTTCATTGACTTGCATTGTTATCTTTGAAGTAGGGTCTCAAGTGTTTTCATTACTTATAAAGTGTTACAAACTATAACATAAGTCATAGGGAAACTCAATGTGTTCTTTTCAGTTCTTCTCAATTAAATTTAAAATGGTCTTGAAATCTAACAATATTTTATCACGGTCACATTAGTCTTTTTTTCCGATTATGAACTTGTTTGCCAGCCTCCAAAATGATGTAGCCTTACATATATTAACACTATAGTATGTATAATTTTTTCACTGGACATATTAATCTCATTTTATTACAATTAAAAAATAAGAATATAAAATTAAAAATTGGAGCAAACTGTATGCAATCTATTAATTATTTACATTAAAATTAATTATTAAAATGATCCTATATTATGGCAATTATATATACTCTAGCTGACCCTGCGAACTTTGTACTGCCTCAGAATAAAACCCTGTTCCATACAAAATTTATGAGAAAATAAATTTTCTTCAGTAATTTTTTCTTGTGAATATTTTTCTTAAGTTTTAATAATAGTTATTCTGCTATCTGGGTGGACACAAATTCTACAAATCAATGATAAAAAGGTTGATCCAGCCGTTCCTAAATTATAAATGATGTAAATAGGTAACACAACTTTCTTTTATATTATAGATGTTTTTAATGTACCTATATTATATAAATATATTTCTAGTAAATATAACAGAGACCAAAAACATTATTACTTCATATTATATTACAAAATGTAAAAATATCTTATAAGAATCTTATAGCAAGTATAAGAAATGTAAAAAGTTTGAATAAATAGATAAAGGTGATGTGTAAACAGACCTCTTTGAGATATTATGATAACAAGGTTGTTGCAATTTTATGGTTGAGTAAAATTTCAATACACTTACAAAGGAAGCTACGAGAACAATGGGTTGTTTGGGTGTTACTAAAATGTCTATTATAAACTGAGTTAATTATTACACTTAATTAATTATTACACTTTTACTGTGCAACAAATACTAATACTAATTTGTTGAAATAATAGGTTACTGCACCATAAGAATCTCAATAAATTACTATTTGTTGCACAGTAAATATCCCAATATTGTAAATTTTTTATATTTTATATAGATTTTAAAAAAAAGTAGGTATTTATTTCTATGTTAAGTTCAACAAACAAGTTGACTGTCCACTTGATGGTAAGTGGCTATATTATATGAACTTGAATATTTAAATTCGCAGCTTTCTAGAATAACATTTAACTATTTTTATAATGTATCCATGGGCTCTGTGTAAAATTTTAATATCGATCATGCATAATTTAAAGCTGAATAACATGCATTTATTAACTTAAGTGCAGGTTTTATGGACACTAATAAATAAATTTAGTACACTGCAGAAATTTTAATACCAACCTCTTCGGTTACATTTTGTCCTGCCTTCTTTTTTATATCGATCAAGTTAAGTACGTTTCCCGTATTAATTGTCACTTTAGAAGCACTCTTTAACATCGTGGCCACACTGATTACTAATTTTTATTTAAAAAAAGAGAAAAAAAACTAGCACTCCTCAAGGTTACCGGACAATCATACAAAATATTTGAACTTCAGTTAAATAATTAAGGCACGATATAATCGAATTCTTAAAGCGTGTATAGACCACGGCGATTGATTAAATACTGGTTGGTTACTCTGGCTAGTTTGAAAGTCAAGTCGCAGCAGTGAGTGTGGCTGTGGTGGGAGCGGCCTTGCAACAAGAAACACAATTTTTTACTATCGGCATGTGACGTATTGTATTACAAATATGACGCAAGATTATTTACGAGGCTTGGCTATTATTATATCATATTGATTGTTGGTGCCTACACAATGAATTTGCTTGTTCACAATGAATAGGTATAAACTGAAATTTTTGTATGAATGGTTAATTAGTATGATGATTGCGTTTGCAAGTTTGTTTAGTTTTTTTGAGTTTGTTTATCGCATGTTTATCGATCAATCAATTGTCATTAGCATATGATAGGAACGTGACAGAGTAATTGGAAGCAGCCGTGAAGCAGCTGTTTATAGAAATGTCAAACATAGTGTATATTTTGACAGATTAATTCAGTGCGTCTAGCATGAGTTTATAAGTTTATAATGACCGCAACGCACATTTAATATGGAAAATCGTCAATTCTGAATGTCAAATTTACAATTTTCCATATAAATGTTTTACGCTCTCGCGAGCGAGTGCAGGGGTGTGTTCCAGCTACCAGCAGTGACCGGCGCTCCTTCGACCATGGCTCCGGTGACCTGTCAGAGGTAATTATGCTCTGCCTGCGGAACGGGTATGATCAAATGACAATAGAGCAATATTAGCCTTGACAGAAGGAGTGCTGGAACACATCCCTATTATCATTATAAACTCATGCTAGACCCACTGTAGAAACAGATTTCTACCTAGATAAAAAACGACATTTCGATTATGAGCGATTAAGGTGGGCGATTATGAGATATACTAATGAAATCATTCGATTATGAAGATATCTTGAGATATCTCGATTATAAAGGTTAGTAGTTACTAAATTAGTTAGTAGTCGCGATCGCGAGTCGACGCAAGGCGAGAGGCGAGCGCTGTGCGCTGTCTCGGTCGCACGGATATCGTCACAGCAGTGTACTACGCCGCTCGTCCTTGAATAATACTTATTGTATCAGACTTCTTAGTTCGAGAATAAAATTATTCATAGATTGTTTAAATAAATACCATGTAACTATTTATTACATAGACATAATATAAACAAGCCACGAAATTGACAAAAACTTCACTTCAATGCGTATATATATGAACATATACCCTATATAAAATAAAAATTTAGTTAGTTGAGGTTAATTCACATTGACTTGTTTTGTTAATAGCCACCTAAGAGTTATTTATTAGCAATATGTCAATAAAAAAATTAAAATAAATTAACTTACTGTTAAATGATCCCATCAAGAAAACGTCACGTCACACACCACGGGAACAAAACAAAACAGACGTCTGATAAACTAAAAAAAAGCGAGAGACTAAACTTTTTATAACAGGATTAGTAGTACAAATTAGTAACGTCATTCGATTATGAAAATATATTAGATATAATTCGATTATACCAATCATTCATAATCGCCCACCGCTAATTTCGCATACTTACATATTCTGTCAATTCTAAAATTTTCCAAATATAATGTATACGTCGGCCATAGGTATAGGATCTCACAAACCGTACCTACTGAATAAGTTTCTATTTTTTGCAAATAATCCTTGTCAGTTAATAATGAAGAGGACCGTTAAAAAAACTTGCTGAAAAAAGTTCTTACAGGAATATAATACAAAATACAAAATAATTTATTCATATACTTAAGCATAGGTACAAAAAGGGGTGTAGGGGGCCTCCTATTAAATATAAAAATACTTGTATCAGGAGAAATGCGTATTGAATTGGCGATAAAGCTCTTGTATGTAGGAATATGGGCTTTTGTAATTTATTTTTAATGCTAAGCAAAACATACATAAACGGGGAGTAAGCTATCATAATATTACTGGCGTATATCGGAAAGCAACGGTAGAAATGTCAAACATGGATGAAGCAGTCTTAAAATTTTATCTTTCATTAGCGTCCCGCCCCCGGCTTCGCCCGGGATGCAATTTTTATATATATAAACATTTCCCGTTTATCCCTCTTTCCATTAGTGAAAACCGAATTAAAATCGATCTACCCGTTCACGCGTGATGCCGGGATTCATTTTATATATAGAGAAGATTTTGCAACCAACCACTTCTGTTGCCTGGTAATGGGTATGTGTAGCAGATAGAGACATGCTCTCTTTTAAGAGATGAGCCGTCGTGACGGTTTCAAAGTCCCCTATGGACTGAACCACACCCATCTCGAGGGTAGTTTTAGTGCGGTAAAAGTCCCACATAACCTCTATGGACACTTGCATTGCATGCGGCATGGGTTCATAAGGTATCTTTTGAAGATTTCTCCCCTCGTAAAAAAAAAAAAAAAAAAAAAAAAGAGATGAGCCGTCAATTGACGGTAGCTACACCACTCCACACCTCAAAGAAAAAGGGATGCGCGGCGCCGAAATATAACGATTCACACGGTAACAAGGAAAAGAACAGAAGAAACATTTGCTCTAGCGGAAAAGATTTTGTAAATACATGATAATTAAATATAGTGCAGTGTGTAATGCATTGTGTCTATATTCCCATATTTTGGGAAGTGTTTACGTTTTATGTTATAATTTAACCTTGTGCAGTGTTGTAAATATTGTATGTAAATCTCGGTAAATAAACTGTATAAATAAATTAGTTGGTTAATTTTCCACAAGGCTGAGTTGACTGCCTATCTAAGGCAGGGTTTCTAAAAAGACGGTTTTTAACTTAAAAAATTACTCTGTGACATCACTGATCATTGACAATGACACATTAATTAGTTTGACATGACATGATTGTCTCACACTCACAGTCTCACTCAAACACAGACCATTAAGTAGACACTCTAAACAAATAATATTTATATAATATCAATATTCTTATCGCAGTGAATGTGCACTATATTGAATATATTATATTTTTTCTGATTTTTTTTATAAAATCTTCAATAAAACTAATTTTATTAAATTAAGAAATTTTCTTCCTAAAATGGGCGTTGATATATTAGGTTTTGCCTACGCCGCTACAGTTGCTGCCGGAGGCATAATGGGTTATGCAAAAGCAGGTCAGATGCAACTTAATTTTTGCTTAAATATCAATCGAAATATTAATTTTACCTAATTATTAATCCCTAATGCTATTCACTAAAAAACTGTGTATATTTTTTTCAAGTCCTAAATATCAAATTGCAAAATTATATTTATTTTATTTTTACAAACTCATCCATTTTGATTACTTACCTATCTGATCGAGATAATATTTTTTTAATACTTATATCTACTTAATTAGCAACTATGATATTTGTTGGAAATCATTTCATAGTGACAGTGCACACTGCATTATGTGATTAAGTAAATGGCCTGACATAGCTGGTGTGTTGATAGGCACTCATAAAGCATATGAAAGAACTTATGGTTTATTATTTGTTTGTGTTAACAATAATATCCACAATATAGAAATGTCACTAGAAGTGACGAGCTTGTAAGGAAAATTCATCATAGCAACGGATAGTCTAAAGTCATAGAGTCATAGACTCTCCATGATGCAGCCTCCAACACATTCCGCTGTCACAATGCCATGGCATGGTATGGTATGGCTGCAGTGACAACCGTCTTAAAGAAAATAAGAGAACTCGTGCTGTTGTGTTATAAGTATATAAGTTAGATAAAAATACAGTGCAAGGCCGACTATTTTTAAAAAAGTTTGAAACATTCAGATTATATAACTTTTTATTAATTTTAATATTCTATTTTCTGAGAAAAAGAAATATAACAATACCTACTTCTCAAAAAATCTTTCTAGTCACAGTAACATCTACTATTGTTCTTAGGCATATTAATTGAAAAACTGCCTTAATTTAAAAGGCCTTATTTTTTTAATCATTTTTAGAATTATCGCATTTTTTAAATTTATAAACATACAAAACTCTATAGGTACAAAAGATCCCCTGTCAAGTTGAAAGACAAAATTAAAGTTTATAATTTAGTCGCAAATTGTAGTGTAAAGAAACTAGACTCTCTGCCCTGTGGGGTAACAATTTATTTTCATTAAAGAAAGTCCACACATGCGATCTTTTAGCTCCACTCAGGGCAGACGGCATACACCGCACTTGCGCCGCTGACCTCTATATAACTGGTTTAACGCGCTGAAAATTAACCAAAAAAATTTGGCTGGATATTCAGTTCCGTACATTTGAGAACAAACAATCGGCTGAATATTCGTATTCGGTGGAACCCATATTTGGTGCATCTCTAGTCACTTGGTGCTTGTACACAGTAGCCTGCCTACCCCCTTTATCATTACAAGGAATGTAGTAACATCAATTTTAATTCATATATTTTTTCTAGGCTCTATACCATCATTGGGTGCAGGTTTAGTTTTTGGATCTATATTAGGTAAGTACCAATGTTATAATAAAACTTGAACTACTATAGTAGGTGACTAATAGCCACTTTACTGATGAGGAGGAAAAAGTTGAATAAGTACCCTTATCCATTAAATTTTAACCATTAAATGTCACCCGCAGCTGTAGTCTTTCCAATAAAGGTGGATTTAAATTACACCGGACCATGCTCTGGCCGGGGTCCAGACAAGATATTCATAGTATGCTTTTGCATGAACCAATTCATACTTCACCGGCCTGTGTCCGTGCCACGGCTGTTGAGAAAAACACGGCGAGCTCACAGCCCGGTGGCGGCACGGTGTAATATGAAACATCCTTAAAACTGTGACTAACCTTTTATAATTTTAAAGTCTACTATTAATATACTTGTAATTTTATTATTTGTTTTACATATCTCTGAACTCGTATGTAGATAAGGCTTTGCTTTTTAAATCTATTTATATAGTTGAATTTATTGTTAGAAAAAAGCAATTTTACATACACAAAAAGTTGTTTTTTTACGTTTTAACATGTCTGCATAAAAAAATACCAAGCGCAGCTGGGTCGCCCAGATACTAATAATAATATAAGATCATAGCAACACAGCAATATTGTTCCGCCATCTATGGGAGCTTTTAAAATGGTCTTATGTGTTAGACTAAACTGAATACTGTCATGAGTATTCATGAGCCAATTGTGATTTATTTCAGGTTTTGGTGCCTATCAACTTAGCCAAGATTCTTCAAATTATGGTCTTATGTTAGGCACAACTACATCTTTAGGAGGACTTATGGGTTATAGGTAAATATTATTAAGATTTTTAACATTCAAATTGATATTGTAATAGGAAATTACATAAGTCTTTCCATAGGGAGGGTTTGTTTTGTAATAATCATCTTCCTTCTTTTTGAAAACAGAAAACACGGCGCTCTTACCTTTAGACTCCTGCAGGTTTTGTCAGGACATCCCCATGGTCGGTAGGATCAAGCTTCCTGATTTTCCCACCTTAAAAAAAAAGTGCCTCGATGACACGACAATGTGTCGTCATAAACAAAAGCAACACCAGAATGAAAACAGGTGCGCTCTGATAGGGCAGATGTTTGGGCATAAAGTGGGAAGAAGGAAATGAATCTTATTCACACACCACACATACTGTTATTTCAGGGGATCTGAAGTTACTGCTACCATAAGGGCTATGGTAGTATTCAGTTTATGTCTTGAAAGCAGTATGCCTGGCCACTACCAAAATTTTGTGTCATCCGAAACACTCATTTTATCTTTTTGTTAAATTTCAGGTACTACAACAGTCGGAAATTTATGCCTGCAGGATTAGTGTTTTTCTTGTCTGTTGGTATGCTAGCCAAGTTACTCGCCAAGAATGTTGGATCCAGTAGGCTGCCTGTGAAAGCTGGTTAATTTTTAGAGCCATCTTTAATTGCTATCCTAAGGATAAAGGGTATACTTGACATTTAAAATAGCATTAAAAACTTGAAGAAAATTACACTTGAAAACACTCAATTCAAGTCGTTTTTCTTTACTAATTTTTAATTTTCATATTCCAATGCTGTTGGTCTTACGTCCATTTTTATCAAGCTTCTATATTATATTTTTATAAATGTGTTGTGTCCTTATGATGTTGCATTTATCGTGTCCAATAATTTCTTTACAATGGAAAGTTTTTTGGTAATCCATGGTCATTTGGATAAATTATCATATTTTATAAAATAATCAAAGAGGTTGTAAATAATAACGCTTTGATCTTTATAGTCAGTAACATTTTTTCAATTAATTTTAATCAACTAATTGAGAAATACCGTTAAGATATGTCACATATACCATTTATCTTTGTTTGGATAGAACTTTTTTATATTTAGACAGCAAAATAAATTATTGGTTTATCTTGTGGGTATTTTATAATATTTCTAGTAGAAACAAATAAGAATTAACAACTTAACAAATTAAGTTGTAAAGGAGATAAACTGCCATAATTTGCTACTTGACATACATATTTCAATAGATGGCGTTGAACAAATATAAAGCAACATTTGAATTAATAAACAAAATTTAACTGAATTATGCGAATGATGTTTGAAAAATGAAATCTGAGTAAATTTTTAAATGAACTTTCTAAGATTATGTTGAAACATAACGAGGTACTAACCGTTTAAGAGTTAACGAATTTGTGCTCACTGCATATTTGCATTTATTCATAATAAGTTTGTATTGTAGTAGTTGTACTGGTAGTAGTGTTTGTATAATTGGGAGTTTATAATTTCTTTAGTAATTCATTAGTTATTTTTAGGACAAAATGAAGAAACGTGACAATTGTGACAAACTGAAGAGATTCTTAATAAAAGGTGTTGGGATTTTAATGTATTCTTTATTTTATTTTTTACTAGCAACTATACTTCCGGAAAAATTGTCTACCTGTTTGTATTATAGATTTCTACGCCATAGATTTGTCTAGGTTACTTCCAAATTAAAGACGCATCCAATTTATTAGTATCCAACGTATCCAAATTTATGATAGTACTTGTAGACGCCAATTTAAATTGATTAATAATAGTTCGCTGTGGTATGTGCTGTCTCGCTTCCACCATATACCTATTCACTAGTCTGTCACTACCGCACCGCAGGCCGTGCGACCGGCCATTTTTTATGAATCCGCGTTAGTCTAGAAAAAACCAGGGACTGATAACGTTACCTCGAAAAATAACGTTACCTCTCTGTTTTTTACCGGTATTCTGAAAAGTAACGATATTTTTATACCGTTACCAAAAGTAACAATATAAATACCGATATTTTATAACGTTATACCCTTCATAGGCAAGAAGCGACGTTGCCAGCTCAGCACCCCCTCTCCGCACCGCCCGGCCGGTTGCTTGTCTCTCTCGCTCGAGCGCAACACGAATTGGCAACATCGCGTTTTCTGATCGACTGCTTGAGTTTTTAAACCAATATACCACGGAAACGCGTGGAACGATAATTCTCCTCCTTAAATTTTGTCATAACTTAAAGGCTGTGATCTATAGATGATAGATTATTTTTGCTCAGTAATGCTTTATACAACAAGTAATGAGTAAGATAAGGTATGTCATTATAATCACAAAATCATTTTTGGAGGGTAGTTTTACTTCTCTTTTAAATAAAAGATATAATATAAAAAGGTTAAATTAGATTATTAAATTTTCACTAAAATTTTTTCATTAAAATTTGTTTTAATTATCAACTCAAATAATTAATTAAATTAATTAATTATTTTTCGTAATATTTACGTAGGTACTTAATCAATGCCTTATTGATATAAGGCCATATATATAATTTATCAAAACAACAATTATTGACCAAAAATAAATAAAAAAAACCGCAGCAGTGGTAGCGATATACATCGGTTCACTAAAGATGACCACAAATGGCGGCCGTCTGCGCATTGTACACTCACGAAGAAAAGATTTAAAATAAAATAATATTTTTTGATGCTTATAAAATAATATATGTAATATTGTAAATGCTGGTTATGAAAATAAATGAAACGTAAACAATTTAAAATGTTTATTAAAAAAAATTGAACTAAAAATATTATGTACTAGATGAAAACCCGGCTTCGCTCGGGTGTAATGTGACTCATAATATGTACACATGTAGGTACAAAATGTAGGTAGATATTTCCATAGATTTCGCTCAATGTTTGCGACAAGACGTTTCGTTTTTTTCTTTGTAATGTTTTTAAAATGAATGGTGCGACGACGATGTATTGAGTGGCGAAGCGTACGTGCGCTAGTATGAATGAAACGGAATGTTTATTAACCACTCAAGATGTCACAGGTGTCAGTGACGTTTCGCTAGAGTGGCCAATATGGCGACTGCGATTTGTCTGTCAGCACCATTAGAATTTAACAAAATACTTGACAATCCGAATTTTGCGGATATATGTTGTCGACTCGAAATCTTTATTTTTTTATGCTTTATTATTCAGGTAAGGTTTCAATCGAGTCTACCGTACCCCTTGACGAAATTATTAATATAGATAATATAAGTAAGTAAAACACGTTTAGTCGCTATCGCTATACTCAAGTTCCATGATTCCCTCTATCATGGAACTTGAGGAACTGGGGCCAGGTTCAATATTAAATTCTTCATATTCTGATGACTTGGAAAAACCCACATCTGCCAAATCTTCGCTCTCGTCAGATTCTCCCACATGATTAATTAATTCCTCAACAACTTAACAAGTAACAAAAACAATATAAAATAAATAACAAAAACAATTTAAAACCACGAAACACTTTTCTTTTTAACTCTACTCGAGAGCAGTGGGAGCGCGTCAATGCCGCGATAGACCAATAGCGACTAACCGGCCTATCACGCGACGTCTACTTGTACAAGTTTATTTTGTTTTGCCACAGGGTACGTAATATCATGATGTTCAGTCTGTGTAGCAACTGATTCTCCAAGATAACTTGTTTGAATTCCTGTGCACATGTATATATCTGGAGTAGAATCCCAGCTCCGTATTTCTGAATGATCGTCAGGAAGCCTTACAAAATATTCCTGGCACCTATTATCCAACTCCAGCTGTTCTCTATCTATATTTATAACTACCACTTTGTTCTCAGTTTGTGTAGCTACTGTCTTTGAGCGAGGCACTGAACTCGTATTTGCATCTTCAGACTTAAACCTAAAACATTGATATTGAACAATAAAATTTACCGACAAAAAAAAACGATGATTTATTTGATTTGAAATCCAGCTACTGCCGCTAGTTTCTTTTGTGAGTTCTATGATTTCCAAGAAGTTAATCAATCTGAATTTTTCCGTCAAAATAAAGTTTTAATTATTCTTTATTTGATATACTAACTACGGTTTATTAAAATCCAAGATTAAATAATTTAAATCCAAGATGTTTTGATGTCTCAATTTTTCTGGAATACACGAATGGTAGGATCAGGAAGTTGTTCATAGTAATCGGTTCCTAGATTTACGTAGTTCAATTGCCTACTTACGTAGTTCAATATATTCATATTCAATCCACATTCAATGTGGCGCAGTATATATCGGCACCACAAAACGCAGCATTAACACCCGAATTAAAGAGCACAAGGGTAACTGTCGCAGAGGAGAGACCGAAAAATCGGCAGTAGCTGAACACGTCTTTTCTGAAGGCAATCATAAAATCCTTTTCAAAAACACATTAGTTCTGTCATCCAAGGTACACTATCACTGACGCCTTAATCGGGAAGCCATTGAAATTTTCAAGCATCCAACTAATTTCAACAGGAAGGAGGAAAATCTAAGGCCGTGGTCGTCGCAAGTGGCCCTACAGGGCTAGCCCGTCCCTCATAGCTTAAGCTTTAGTTAAGTTCTTATTTGTAAGGGCCGGGCGCTTCTCGCCCCCCCGACGCCCGGTGACGGTTCCAAAGTCCCCTATGGACTAGAACCACACCCATTTCGAGGTGAGTTTTAGTGCGGTAAGAGTCCCACATAACCTCTATGGGCATTTGCATTGCATGCTGCATTTGAGCATAAGGTATCTTTTGAAGATTTCTCTCCTCGTATAAAAAAAAAGACAAATCAGTCTCGCTTGAGAAGTCGAAAAGTGCAGAAGTGAAGTGCAGTGATGTGATGTACTTTTTCTTCTAACACGGACTACACCACTGAGGATGTCAACCGCAGTTGTTGACGAAACGTTTGGAACAATTTCCAACAGACCTGGGCCATCATCCCGGAAACCCACAACTCATATGGATACCGGCCGAGAAAACCTACATTCTACTATTAGACGCCTCTACGGGGAGGAGACGTCGAGATTGATTAGAAGACTGGAAAATTTAAGAAAAAAAAAAGCCACTTACTGTGTTCTTTGACATTTCTGCTACGCTGTAGGGACACAAATGTAATCCCGAAATTTCTGCAAAGAAAGCGACTGTTTCATACAGCCGCGAGTAACCGGATATATGACCGGGCGGAGAAGGCGATGCTACGGGAGCGAATCCATTACACCAGAAAAGAGTTGGCACTAAACGATAAGGAACTCATGGATCTACATCTATTGCTGAGCGCCAGACTGGAGGGACGCATCTGGACAAAGGTTGATATGATAACTTTTGGATCAGCTGATGCTGTCAAGAAGAAATCAA
Organism: Bembecia ichneumoniformis; assembly: GCA_910589475.2. Lineage (NCBI taxonomy): Eukaryota > Metazoa > Arthropoda > Insecta > Lepidoptera > Sesiidae > Bembecia > Bembecia ichneumoniformis. Next base: position 7,525,709 of record OU342543.1, read on the forward strand.
CCAACCGTCAAAAGAAAAAGTATGAACAATGCTATAAAGACTTACCTTCAAGAGCAACAGCAACCCTTGACATGACAAAAACAGTTGTGAACCTATCAGAACATCAGCTTACGGAAGACGAAAGGTCGATACTAGCGAAAGGAGGGAACTTTGCTATTACTCCAATCAATATACCTCGGGAGGATATTATTGCGAACATCGAGGCGGCAATTCGAATTTTACCATCAGAAGAGGCGGAGGAGATACGCCGGGAAGCATCACGAATACTCCAGAAAGCAAGACCCCCAAAAGACAATATCAACGCCAGAGAGCGAAGGGCTCTAAGAAATTTAAACAACAACAAAGACATAGTCATTTACCTGCAGACAAGGGTAATGCAACCACGATACTCAACAGGAAGGATTACCAAAAGAAAACAGACGACCTTTTAGATCCATCAACATACAAGAAACTATCCAGAGACCCGACATCCGTTATAGTTCGAAAAACGAACCAACTGATAAAAGCATCATCCATACCTGATGAGGACAAACGTCAATGCATAAACAGCGAAGCCCTTCCTCCAAGATTTTATGGTCTACCAAAAATACACAAGCCAGGAGTACCATTACGACCCATTGTTAGTGTTATCAGGGCACCAACCTACAACTTAGCCAAGTACTTGTCCAAGCAACTGCTATCTTATGTCGGGAAGACATCATCACATATCAGAGACTCAGCGCATTTCGTAGAATAGATTAAAAACATGACAATAAAACCAATGGATATTCTAGTGAGCTTTGACGTCGTTACCCTTTTTACAATGGTCCCGGTGAAAGATTCTGATAGAGGCGCAGTCGAGGGCTGAGATCGAACGTAAGGCTGCAGCCACTCTAGCCCTAGTATCGGCATGGGGGGTCCGGAATAGACTGGAATTTTCTCCTGCCAAGTCTCAAACCATGACGATCAGGGGGAAATTCCAGAGACCTCCCATAGTAAAACTTGATGGCGCCTCGATTAAGAGTGTGGACGTCGCCAGGGTTCTGGGGGTGTCAATCGATGCAGGGAAGTCCTTCGCGCAACATGCGCGGGATGCTGGCGAGCGTGCGGCTAATTGCTTTGGTAAGATGTCCAGGGTATCGGCTTCGGCATGGGGGGTGCGGTACCGAGCGCTCAGGACGTTGTATCAGGGTACGTACGTGGCTGTACTTGTGTATGCTGCTGCGTGCTGGTTCCATCGCGTGACGTTTCATGTGGTTCGCAGTGCGCTTTTGCGCTCACAAAGAATGGCCTTAGTCCTTCTGACTAAGGCCTATCGATCCACCAGCACTGCGGCGCTCCCGGTTTTGGCTGGAGTCCTGCCCGCGGACCTGGAGGTGAGTCGTGCTGGTCGCGTAGCGGAGGCGTCCGAACGCCTGTTACCACGGGAGAAGCGGAAGCTGAGACGGGTAGAATGGCAGCGAGTGGTTGATGAATGGCAGGAGCGTTGGGAGAATGAGGAGAAGGGACGAGAGCTTTACCGTTACTTTCCGAACGTGGCGGATCGACTCCGGGCAACCTGGGTCGAACCGAACTATGAAGTCTCGCAGATCCTCACCGGTCATGGATGCTTTAGGAGACGGCTGTATGACATGAGACTTTGCGAGGTGAGTATGTGTGAGTGCGGTATGGAGGATGAGGACTTGCACCACGTTTTGTGGTCCTGTCCTCTGTATGACGATTTGAGGAACGAGATGATGGATGGGATCCACCAAGACAGCGGGGGACCCGCGTACTACCGGGATCTCGTGACCACGGCGGCGAACTACGCAAGGCTTGAAAGATTCGCGCGCAAATGGCACAGGAGGAGGAGCACCCTTTGTTGAGGGAGAGTGGGCGAAGCCCGAGGCCCCGCATCAGTCAACTGTGGAGTGATGTCGGCCCCAGAAAGGGGAGATACGACAAAGGGACAGGGACGAGAAAATAATTTGTATACGATTCGGCCCGTATGACTAGACTGTCGAAAGGGCCATGGGTTGGTGGTGGTCCCGGTGAAAGAGACAGTTGAAAAGCTAAGCCTAATCTTTCCGGAAGACATAGTGTCATTATACAAACATGTTCTGTACACCACCTATTTCCAAGTGAATAATAAATTCTACGAACAAGTAGATGGTGTGGCAATGGGGAGTCCGCTCAGCCCTGTCGTGGCCAACTTCTACGTGGAATCGTTTGAAAAACTTGCTCTAGAAACAGCATTTCAGAAACCTTCATGCTGGTTTCGATACGTAGACGATACATTTGTAATATGGAGCCACGGACAGGAAGCACTTAAACATATCAATAGCATCCACCCAAGAATACAATTCACTATGGAAACAGAGAAAAATGGCACACTCCCATTTCTGGACGTGTTGGTCTCTAAAAACGAGGATGGTAGCCTGGGACATAAAGTCTACCGGATAGTAGTAGAGCGAACCTAATATAATAGTTCGCACAGCTGCGATGTTTTCAGGCGTGACCGCTGTTCTTGGTCGACCTGCAGAAGAAACAGTGCTGAGCGACACACGACCGCGTCGGAACACGGCATACCAGCGGTATATTGTCGTTTGACTCGGTGCTTCAACATCATAAATCGAAACAAGTTCGCTGAGACATTTATCTTGAGATAAGCCGCGATGAAAATTGTGATAAATTATGGCACGGAAATGTTCACGCGTGAGCTCCATTTCTGTTAACGACGTGTCAACTTTAAACCAACATAGTTTTTGTTTTTAATAAAATTTTTTAATTGTTTGAATGTCATTAAGATTCTAAGAGGCCAGTATCCAAATTCTAAAAAAGGTTTTATTGTAACTCAATCCGAAATATTCTATTCCCGATCATTTCAGTGTGCCTCTTGTACTTCCTCATTCACGAAAAAGGATCCAAAAAACAGTAAAAAATCTTAGTTAATAAATTGTTAGATTTACATAAGTAGGTATTGTTAATTCTTTATTTTATTTACTTATTAGTTTCATTAAACGGCAAACACATTTAATAATTACATAATAGGCAATAAATAATCGACCACCGTAGAAATGAAACCTTGAATTGAAACTATTTAAATTGTGAAAAAAAAAGAAAAAGTTTTTTTTGTTTCTAATTTGATTAGGTTAAACTCCGTTAAACAATATTTGGCAACCTGACTTCACTCGGAGCGGAGCCGCGCAGGATTGTCGAAGAATTACGTAGCAACGATGCAAGAAAGAGAAAAGAATATTGGTATCGGTATTCAGTAACGTTATTTCCCCCACCTTTTCCTCCATTATATCGATACTTAAATATACCGGTAAAAAATAACGTTATCCATTGGTAACGTTATTTTTTTGAGTTAACGATACCAGGTACCGGTACAAATATACCGGTATTTCGGTCCCTGGAAAAAACACAGTAACAAACACCCGCCACGCCGCCGATCTCGACTCGCGAGGTTCGAATTTTTATTTCATCCGCTAACGTTATCAGGCAACTGTGCTTGTAATATATCTACTTGGTCACACTTCCCGCTCTGCAAGTGTAATCATTAAAGTGGTGAAGAGCTGAAGCTTCTGGACTCCGTGTGACGGGCCCGTTGCAGGACCAGGGAAGGAGGTAAGACTTCCTTTGTTTCCTCGTCAATACAGTCCAGTTCTATACCACCAGCGAAAAAATACAGTTCACTTTTATAATGACCAGTATTAGTATCCAAATAATGACATACTCGATTCCCCACATTTTGTCCTTTAGAAAATAAGTTATTTCTGGCATGGCTGGGATCTTACTCCATCAGCAGCATTATGTCATCCGGTGATGTTTATGTTCAAATTCAACAGTCGACGAGACTTTCTGACCCTACACTAGCGAGATGTCTGTTTTTTGGTAGAGACCATAATATTACTAGTAAGGCGATTTTTGGCGTTTAAGGCGACGCCAGCCTCTAATGATAAAACAATCTACTTGTTTGTAACCGTTTTCCTTTTAAATTATCATAATAATTATAATTTTAAAAATGCTCAAATCATCTGCAGGATATATGAAAGGGGATCATCATAATTATTTTTTAAATTATATTTAATTATATATATAAAAAATGACTAAGTTGGGGTCTAATATCGATGTTGTAACCATGCGATTTGCTTAATAATCAACACTTTAAATAGCTAATTCTTAAGACAAATTTTAAGATCCACTATCTGAAGGCTCATCAAAAGAAAAATTTGAATTATACTTTATTTAATTTTTAAATAGATACTTCCGAGATTTGCAAGTACGGCGGGTAGCGACTCTCCCTCAGCCGTCCCGTCAATTCAGTGCAGGACGAGTTTTGCGGCTGGAGTCGCATTAAGTGAAGGGCTGATATGTTTGTTCCAATCTGTTAACATATTGATATTGATGTTGCGTTTCTTCATATTAGGTGCATGTGTTACTCGGCGTTCTGTGTCCTACTTCCTTTACATAATACTAGCAACCCGCCCTCGACTTCGCAGGCAATACGGTATTTGACTATAATGAAAATATGAAGCAAATTTTACTAGACTAACTGTAAATATTTTTTTAAACTAAATTAACTAATACAGTATTTAAAAATATGTACTATTTTCATAAGAAATCATTATTAAAATAATTAAATTTTCATGTTTGACCATGTGATTAAAAACGCACGCGATTGGTGGCATATAAAGTTGCGTCATTTGCTTTGTTTACAGTCGATGCGTTGTATTAGTACGTACATGAGCGTACTACGATTTGACAGCTAAATATTTGCAAGCAAGTGACGGTAAGAGTATTGATATAACGTGTATCAATACTCGATTATGTAGGCAACATTCCTTCGGGATAATGTCTATAATTTATCATAGACATTTTTATTTTAGTTCTGAATTTGTAAAACAGATGACGCTGTTTTGTAAAACGAAATAAAAGTCTGGATAAAATAAATAAAACTTCACTCTCAAGTAATCAATATTTTCTATTTTTTATACAATTTAGAAATTTTAGAGGAAATGATTCGATTTATGAATATAAATAGTTCGATAAAAATAAATAGTTAATAACGGCAAGTTTTTTAAACTGTACACTTTGTGCTCAAGAAACTTTCCATACTGCCAAAATATCTTTAATCTTTTAGTCTATGGTAACTTTATTTTTATTAATAATCTAATGAGACATAAATAAATTTATGAAAAAAAAACATGCTTATAAATATAAAGTTTGATTTAAAAATTTAAACAGATATAAAGAGAAAATACTTAAAAAATAAAGTTTAAAACTAAAATATTCAGAATATTGCGAACCAGTCGCAGTGAAGTCAGTTTTTATAAAACCTTAGAAGACATAATGCTAACATTTACTGTATAAAAGGCACTTTGTGGCAGTTTCTTTTATGTAACTATATTTTATTCTTTTAACTATATTTTATAACCGTTTTACAAGAAAGAGTATTTCTAATATCCAATAATAAACCTTATAACTGGGGCTCTACCAAGAAAGACACTTTCGAAATTGCGAATTGAAATTTAGCCCCAAGTAGTGCGAAGCAATATTAAAACAACCCCAAGAAGATCTCTCAGTCGTCATGTCGATCCGCAATTTCGAATTACATCTTCACGTTAGATCCCTCGGAGCTTCCTTTGAGGAGGGCCCTTTGATCAAGAATAAACCGTAATAACCTAAACTTAAAGTTCATTAATAACACAATCACATTGTAATATCACTCACTGTACTGCGTCTGACACAATATCGTCTTCAGACACATTTAAACACACACAAACAAACAATCCCGATTTACCCGCTCTCTATGAATACTATGCAGTATTAATAAAGGATATATCTGCTTGCTTGTATTGCCAATATGAAAAAAAAAAGAAATTTATGTACTCGACGATGTTGTCATTTAATACAAAGTGTCAAATACAAGTTGCATTATGACAGTGACGTTTAATTAGGTAATCCTTGAGAAATCGTTTCAATGTATTTGACTTTTTGAATAATGCATAGCAGTTTTACGGGATTTTTCACAATCTGTTATGTTAATTTGGCTGGAAGATATCCCCTCTTGAGATTATTATAGGTGTGTTAATATACAACCTATATTAAACGTTCTCATAGTGTTGTGGATAGTTCATTCCAGCGTGGCAGTCTTGAATGCTCTGTCCACTTCATACTTTAGTGGCGGCTGCTGAAAGAAAATATAACAATTAGAACAGTACTTAAACCTTAATTCGTTATTTAGTAGGTAGGCTAAATACCTAATGTTTATTTAAGGGAACGCATAAAAAGGGCGAAAGGATATTATTTCGTTAAACAAAATCTGAAGCGCTGTAATGGCGATCTAAGTTATAAAGCCTTGCGAAAAAAACCGTGGTCATTAGAGATTTGCAGGGAAAACTTCTTTAGGTGCCTTTTGCTGAGAAGTGAACCGTCACGCTCGGGTTCGGTGACGTTGGATTAGGCTCACTCGGCTCCACTCAACATAGCACACATCCATTTGTTGTATATATTTAAGTTTAATGACAAGAACTCTGACTGGTTGCATATTATCATTGATATTTAGAGAAAAACAATAATAAAAAGAGAAAATTATTCTGCGTCGAATAGATTATTGCGGAGAACCCTAAAACGGAATTATCAGCAGCCTGTGGTCTCTCCTGTTGGGTATAGGCCTCTCCCAAGGCTTACACATCCAGCCGCTTTAGCGGAATACAATCCATTAATGTATTTTAATAAAAAAATACAGTGGAATTAACATTTGGCTGAGTTTTTGGTCCAATTTTCCAATTAAATTTTTCATAAATTTAGAAAAGTCTTAAATATTAGTAGATAGACAGCGAGTCCAATGTCTTTCGTATTAAAAAGAATATAAACGCATTAAGAAATGGAACAACTCGTAGCTGAATTATTCGTAGCTTCGTGCACAAATTATTTTGAGAAATTATTTAGAATTATTTGTGAGATAATCAAAAAATGGTATGTTTGTTTTAGATGTAAGTATCTAGCACAATTTTTTTTTTTTAAATTAGATGTATGATGGAAGAGAAACAATGAATTTGAATGCTAAATAAATGTCTGATAAGTCTTGACTTCATTTACCAAGTTTATGATGTTAAAATTTCACAAGAGATTTAACAGAGATTTTGGTGATGTAGATCTTACAATACACAGTGTAGTATAGTACCAGTAAGTAGAGGTAAGTATACTTAACATAATTTTAAAGATTTATCAGGTATAGTTAAAAATAATAATTATGTATTTATGTACAATATAGGTAGGTAGGTACTAGGACATTTATGAAAAAAATAAAAACATTCACACAGAACAATAAATTGCATACATAGGTAAGTATAGGAAGTGAGTAGAGTATTTAATAATGTGTCATGAATCATTATTTTACGGCTTGGCAGAATAGTTAAGGAATTAAAAAGTGGCAACACATTAGTATCGTCCCTTTTTTACAATATGGTTAGAACGAGACAATACTATGACGAGCCCGTTGGATGAGTGGTTACGGTGCTTGCCCTAACGCTCTGTTCTAGGATTCCCGGGTTCGATCCTGGCAGGGTCAATTTTGAAAAATGACATTTTCAAATTTGGCTCTGTTCTGGATCTAGAAAGTAGTGGCAGGGGGCACACTGCGTATCGCAGTCATTTGGGTAGCCTATCTGGCGGCAGTAACCACCTCCTTACAGAAGCCCACCGTGAAATAACAGCATGTGTGCTGCTGTGTTTCGGTGAGTGACTAAGGGATGCCAGAGCCCATTTACCTATCCAATCCCCTATCCTTAATCCTACTGTAGTCGGCAGCGCACTTGCAGCAGCTTTTGGCGTTGCTTGTGTTATAGGCAACGGTAGCCACCTACCATCAAGTGGACCGTCAACATGACTGCCGATCTTAAAATAAAAAAAACTACAGTATTGCCACTTTTTAATTTCTTAACTATTTTGCCAACCTATAATTATGTAAGTAGACATGTTGGTAGTAGAAGGTGTTTGTATTCACAATGAAAATATTAAATTCTCCATCATACAATACATGTATCTGGTAGTAGTAATATTGCAAAAAAGAAGTAGATCACTAGATGTCGTTGAAATAGAAACGTGGCACATGAGTCCAGTCACGCAGTAGCAGTATGTACACATTTTTTGACACAACATTACTCCAAGGTATAAATGAATAAATATAAAATATGTTGGTAAAATGGTTCTTTTGAAGAGAAAAATTTGAAACATGAATTTTGAAAAGCGGGCCGGGGGCTTCATCTCTATATATAAAAATGAATCCCCATTTCCCTTGGTCACGGCATCACGCGTGAACGGGTTGACCAATTTTAATTCGGTTTTCGCTAATGGAAAGAGGTATAAACGGGGAATGTTTTAGGGTAGTTAGTAATAAATATAATGCATTAATGCGTATAAAAAGTGGTCATGACTATCTAAACGAAACATTCAAGCTGACCACTGAATGTGTGTTGTTTAAGTTAGGTACTATGTGGACGCGTTATCAAATGAGTCGTCGAGCAATAAACGTCAATGGCGATAGGAATGTGCAACGGAATGCAGATTGCTATTGTTAAGTGGTACGAAAACCGGCCGTAGTGGACAGATTCGATATAATCGATTAGCAAATTTTGAAAAACTAATGATGCAAGTACTCGAACTTTACTGCCTAATGCTATAATTTTTTGTGAAAGTATAGCATTATTGTTTTTCCATAAAGCCAGTTTTTACATACGACTATTTGAATTATTTTTTTTAATGGGAAAAATAATATATTTTTTAATTTGTCAAAAAAACTCAAGATATCATAGAGGAGATAAAAACGGTTCTTTTCAGGGCCACAATACGATCTACACTGTTCCTTTAGATTACGTCTAAACAAACATTTATCAACATGAAGATAATAATCTGATTTGTTTTTGTAATTTTAAAAAACGAATTAGTCTAACATGTTACAAGCTTTTATTTTCACATAGCGAAAAATTACATAATAATATCGTATCAGGGGCCTTAGTCAAAGTAACATTTTAAAAACAATAACGAAGTTCGCAAGAATAAAATGTATGGGATGTATGACGTGATTTAGCGACGGCTTATGTCAATCCCATACATTTTATTGTTTTCGAACTTTGTTATCGTTTTAAATCGTTACTTTGACTAAGCCCCCTGGTTTTCGACATGCGCCTCCGAACATCACTATACCACTCCACGAGACCTGTAACTGCTAACGAGATAGACAGTTAAAAATGATTTATTACCTGACGACTCAGTTGATAATGCGTCTACTATAGTGACGTGGCGAATCGCTATTGGCTACCGATCGTTAAACTTTAGTATCAATGTACATAGTCAAGCCTATCTACTTCTTTTCTTATTACACTGTACCTGTACATGTATTATAAAAACCTTGAGTTTAACATTAAACAAATTAGAATATTTTATCGTTTGACTAATATCAAAGTGTTGTGTGGCATAGTTATGATACAGTGTGGATATAAGTAGACAAGTCGTATGAATCCGTTCGATTTCAAGTGACGAAGAACATGAGGTGACAACAACGCAGCAGAGATGATTCCGAAGTCCAAATCCGTTAGGTACCCAGTAGAAACTTCACAGAAATGATGCACACGAAAATGACCCTTACATCCATTAATGTCTTACCATAAAAAAAAACTAATACCATCCTCTACGCTAATCGAGTCGTCTCCCCACTGGTTAAATTCCTCTGGTAAGCGTAAACCAACCTCGCCGGTTCAATTTGTACTTGCTGCGAGTTCGCGTCTGGTCTTATTGCGTTATCGTTCTTTTGATAGTAAGTGCCTATTTTGAACAGCGATTTGACACCTTTATCCTCGTATCCCTTGGTCGTTTGTCGTCCGAAGAAACTGTCGAAATCTTCTTTACTGTAGAAGCCCCTTTTCCGGTTCGAATCTTCGGGCGCTTTGCTACTCCTCGTTATAAAGTCTTTGAAGTCGTAAGGACTTCTCGTCGAAGTTATAGAGTACTTGTTTAAAGACGGTGGATACGAAGTCGGTGTGATCTCGGTGGATTTCTCCTCCGCTCTTGTGTAATGGAATCGCTTGTAAGGAGTCTCCGGGTTAGGAACTTCTGGACTGATATCTCTCTGATAATCCGAATAGTGATTTTGATATGCCGGCGTGCTAGATACGTACGGCTGTGTCGTTTCTTCGTAGCTGCATTCGTGTACAAATACATAATTGTCTATTAGAATTTCTTTATTTATATTAATTGTATGTTCACATACTGGTTTTAATGAGAGTGTGTCGTTTTTCTCATTAACTGTACCAGTATTGTGATTTAGTTTAATATCAATTTGATATTTTTTATCAAAATTCTGATTTTGCTATTTTTTCAGCGTTACTTATTTACTTAGACCCTTGTATAAAATAAACAGCGTCTATGGAGGTCTTCATATTAGTATATGAAGACCTCCATCGGCGTTGATTACTCGATGGATCATCAGCGCTGTTCCATCGGCGACTCAAGATCAGTAGTTCAACCAATTTATACGATTTACTTCCTGATTCAAGCTTCAAAGATAATGTTACATTTGTTGGTAACTAACATATTAGGCACAATTTTCTTGATGAATCATATATGTTCATTTATTTGTTAAAAAACAATCTAAATGTTTAAATAACTTTTGGACAGTCCGAAAAATGCTGTATAAATATAGTTGTAGGAACTAAAAAATCATGTTATTGCTAATGTCAAAATTTTATCTGTTTGGTCATAACTGAAATTAAATTTCGATTTAAAGTAGTTCAAATGCTGAGAATAAATAATTCGTATCTATGAGACTGACAATATATTTTACCTTTGCTTACAATACTTTTTTTGGATTCAAATATCTTATAAAGTACACTAAGTTTTTTTTTAATAAATATTATTGTATCCTACTGTTGTAATAAAATTTATGGCAAGCCAATAAAAATTATATCGAATTGGAGTATTTCTAAAACTTTACCTGGTAATATTCTGGTAGAAGGGGCTCGTCTCGGGACGAACGTAACTCGGCGTATGTTGCGAATAGTCTGGGATTATATTTTCATGTTCCGTTATACACCGTCCGTTTATGCAGTACTGGAAAATAGTAACAAATTTATATGAATAACATAGATTTTTAAAGAGTTCTTGAAAGCTTTTTACATCTACGCTTGCATATTAAACATCAAGACAGCAACGTCCTTCAAAAATATTGAAGGACGTTGAATTAAAAAACTTATTTGTTATATTTTCTCGCTCTTAACTGCTCAACTGAATCGATCACGCATGAAATTTTGCATACATCTTGTCAGGGGTATACAGAAAAGTATATATATATACTGAGGTACTGAGTGTATATATATATATACACTCAGTACCTCACACCATAGAATAATTAGTGAACAATAAATATTTTAAATCCCTTACAATAATTATTTATTGTTATACTTGATTAAAAAGGTAAGTACGAAGTCACTGGCAAAAGCTAGGTTCTGTATTATTACATCTATGTAATGTAATGCATACACATAGATACCAAAAATGTTTTGCAAGGTTTTATCCTAAAGTACAGACGGACTACTTTATCAAGTCTTAGTACCTTTTGAAACTAAATACTAAGCCGACAACTGACAGACGTTTGAATTTTTTTTTGCCATGACTGATAATAATAATTGTCCTGGTGCAAGCGAATTTCGACTTTCAGGTGACGAACCTTTTCTTACCCTGACTTTACCTAATGGCTCAAATACATACTTGTCCGTCTCCACAAGGCGATCCTTCGGCGGCCGGCCGATACGCGACGCAGTAACCGCTCGCTGCGTCGAAACAGAACAATTGAGCGCACACTCGCTCGTCTTTGAAACACGCACTGCAATAGACCATACACATTTCCATATAAATATATTATGCCCCATACCAAATCAGCCCAATGCAAATTAAGTAGCTATTGAAAATTGGATCTACACTACTAATATAAATGCAAAAGTTTGTGAGGAGGATGGATGTATGTATGTTTGTTACTCTTTTAAGTCAAAACTACTCAACGGATTTAGATGAAATTTGCCAAACAGACAGTTTATTATCTGGATTAACATATAGGATGCCTGCTTTTCATCCTGAAAAAATATTCGGTTCCCAAGGGATCGCGTAAAAATATAAAAAATTCACCACCGTCGTCGTCATAGCGATAAATATGTCATATATTTTCATTTTTAACGCAGACGGAGTCGCAGGCACCAGCTAATATATACATAGATACAAGATAAGAGATACATATGGGGTGTCTTCTTTACAGAAGACCACTAATAACTGCACAATTGTGCTGTTGTGTTTCGGTGTAAGATTTTTTGAGCGATTACGCTTCGAGTTTATTTCGAAGACGGAACGCATGATCGGAGTTGTTGCCTCGGCAGAGCCCGATCTATCCCTTTCGAAGGGCAAGGAGACACCGGGGAGTTTTAGTGGTTAGTGCCAGTGCCGCTATGACCTAGCATACCATGGAGCATTGATGACCCACACATAACCTTACCGTCTAGCCAGCAGCGGTAGGAAATCTGTAAATGGATTTCTCCTCGAAAAAAAAAATGGGGTGTCTTCATTATAAGTGAACGCTATCCGCTATTTGTAGAGACTGCGCAGTCTAGACAGCCCGCCTTACAGAAGACCACCGTGAAATAACAGCACGAGTGTTGTATGATCTTATCGTCTTACCTTATTCTTTGTCCTTTACTCTATAATGGTAGCCACACACGTAACGACATAATTGCGCAATTATCTACAAAAAGTCATTCCCAAGTGACCACAGACGGCTCAAGTATACTTACACAATAAATACAATTTCTACGAAAGTAAGCGTCCACGTATATTATGCGATGGATGACCCTTTGGTAATACCAATAATACTTAGTTGGTTTAAAATATTTGCTACAAAAACCAGAACTATGTGGTGTAGACTAGTTACGAAAATTTATTAAATGTTTTTTTAACAATTATACAATACTTATATTAGATTTATAACGCATACATTATAACAATTTTTTTTTTTAATTATCACTGTTGATTTTCGATTAATTTATTGGTAAGCAGCTATTTTTCCTCTGTGTTGTGATAATCTTTATTTTTAATTTGCCAAACACATGGTTCGTTTTTATAAATATTAATAAAAATTCTTCAAAATCTCTTGAACTCCATGTCTTTCCGGTCCCTCATTAGACATTTTGGACCGAAACCGACCCAAGGACGTGCGCACAAGATGGCAGCTTGTATATCACCAAAGACTACAATTATACATACGAAAAATTTTAACTTGGTACCGCCACACACGATCAAGTAGATAAACTTGCGCATGTTTCGGAATCGAAATTTTTTTTTGTTTTTTAAGTTTAGAATTTGCGCAATATCTTCCCACACACCTTACTGTATACTTGTGCAAGTCGAGACTTACGCAATTATATCATTACGTGTGTGGCTACCACAAGGGTCTGCAAAGCACTCGCATAATACGGAACATCTATCATTTACAGTCATCTATCATTAAGAGAACCGACACCCATAGAAAAAAAATGAGTCTACTTATAAAGATAGAACTGAAAATAAAACGTGGCTGATCACGACTGGAGCTGAGTATAGACGTTTCAATGCGTCACCAATCCGAACGCGCTGTCGAGTTGAACCGATTAAACCCGACTCAGCGTCACCGACCCGAGCGTAACGGTTCACTTACGTTCAGCTTCTTAGCAAAACGTACCCAAAGAAGTGCTTAAATGGCTTGAAATGAGATCAAGGTTTATCTCTTCATTCCTTCTTACTTACCTAGTGCCTCTGTCTTTTCGGCACTGCGCGTCAAGCGTGAGTAGTCGACCTGGCAACACTCGTGGCAGAGAGTCGTCTTCGTGGGGAGAATTGTATAAACATGTCGCTGTATCTCCACTGAAAGCAATTTTATTTAACTTTCAGAAACTAAACAAGTAAGTTCAAATTTATCGAGAAGAAAAGCAACGAAAAAGATTATTAGGAATTTGTGTTATTTATTTATTTATTTTATTCAATAAATAAATCATGTAATGTGTAATAAAATACATGGAGTATCAAATGCGATCTATTAGTTCCTTAATTTAAAAAAAAACCATGAGCCATAATTTAAATAAGATTTTATAAATCAATTTAATTTTTACAAGACATAACAAAATAGTCCCATTCTAGTGAAGTCATTCAGATCAATTAGTTACGCCATTTCTTTAAGATTTCGCAGCGCTCAGGTTAGAGAAGCTTTGCCAAACAAATCAGTTTATATAACATGAAATATAAGAAATATATACTATGCTTAAACTACTGAATTACCTGAATAGATCATTATTATTATCGCATTTCATTAAAATATCCCAACTGTTTTTATATCAAAACTTTAAGACGATATAAGGTTTGAGAGAATTTGGCTATATCAGAACATCTCCCCTTTCCTTAACAACTTTGAATATTTTTTTACTAGTTATTTAATTTTTTTAATTTTAAGATCGGCAGACAGGCTAACGGTCCACTTGATGGTAGGTGGCCACCGTCGCCTATACCTAACACAAACAATGCCACAGCTGCTGCAAGTGCTCTGCCGACTACAGTAGGATTAAGGATAAGGGATTGGATAGGAAAATGGGCTATAGCACCGAACCAAACAAAAGTAAAATAAAGTTTGTAGTCTCACTTGAGGAAATGATGAAAGCTCTGCACACTGCACGGTGACCACCTGAAGCCTTTCTCGGTGTGCCTGAGATCCGACATGATGAAGCCGTCTTCCCATCTGCATTTCTCCGCCCCGGGACCTCCGAGGTAAGACGGGGGTGGACTGCCGTCGTGTACAGCGCCTAATCTGTAACGTTTTACACAATTTTTTTTTATTTTTGAACTTACATTACGTCACAACATAATTCGCGGATTCGCTCACATATGCTCAAAACTAAGAGGTAAGTACTATAAAGAGGTACTATTCAAGTAAACTCACTAGGGGATTCCCCAGTTTAGTGATTAAAAAAGGAAGGTGTACCCACCACTGCGATTCTTGTGAGAGAATACGAAAAATTCCAATGTACTATAAAGTCCTATAAATTTGATTTTATCTAGGTCAATGTAGACATTTAAAAGAAATTCTTAGAAACTCCACCAACTTACTTCTCTTATTCATAATCTATCAAAAATCTAAAACTAAGTTCATTTAGCCAACGAGAACTTACAAATGTCCAACTTCGTGGGCCGCTACAATGATGCCGGAGAAACCACCAGTGTCTTCGATTATGGCCACAGAGTTAACTTTCTCCAGTCTCTTGTTGACTACACACGCGCCGCCAACATAAGCGAAGCCTGGACATTAAAAAGAGCATTAGTTCAAATTCGAAATTCAAATAAAGAACAAAAAACACATCATAGACAAAATTAGAGAGTGGTTGGTACTGATTCAGGAATGTTCCAATGAGAGGACAAAATGAATTAATGTTTTGAGTTTTAGGTATACAATGCTAAAATGAATAAAAAAATGCAAGTAAATAATGAGAAATATGTTTCTAAAAAAATATTAAGAACTGATTGATAAAAAAATGGTAGATTATAAATTTTTTAATAATAAATTAAAATGTATGCCAATTTAAATATAAATAAAAAATTTAATGTAGGTAGTACACAGTCAAGTTAACTAGGTACCTCGTGCCGATGACGTCATATCGCCGCGGTCCAATCGCACAACTTATAGGACGAGTGCGGGGCGACGAGCGGGTTTGTGGGGGAGGGATTTGCATTCCAACGAGGTGCCGAGTTAACTTGACCGTGTATTAAATGTATTAAGTTTAAAGCCGAAATGCATCTCTAGCATAAAACATACAGTATACCCTATTACAGAAGATATAAGGTTTAATGTGCGTAGGTAAATGCATTATGAAAAACACAAATTATACATTAGTAGGTAACACGTAGCCATTACAACCTTTGTTGGAGCTAGTCTCTTAAACTATGCATTCTTTTTTTCTTAATAAACTTAAAGATTTTATTGTCATTCGAAGGTTATAGCTACCTGTAAGGATGTATGTAGTGTAGGTAAATAAATAAATAAATAAAAAAGATTTAAGATATACTGAAAAAAATAAAAAAACTTACTTACTTTCCGAATAGTATTTAAAATAAAGAATAATGTAAATTAACGCATATCCCTTAAGATTATTAGGTCCAACGAACTTTGTATGATAAAGTTATTTCTTATAAATACTTCAATTCAACAGAAGCATTAATTTAAAGCATGTTAGTCATGCAAACAATTGGGTACTTTGAGATTATCCCGTCGACCATTTTTAGTATTTTTTTAGTCATTTAATAAATTAACTATTGTGGTTCCATAGTGAAGTATTACAAATTGAGTTAGGTCATGAAACCCCTCGCTGACTGCCCGTTGCGAGAGGTGAGTAAGGACGGCTCGTGCCGCTTCGCCCGGGGGCGGTGGACATGGGGTCGTCCGCCGTCATCACAACACAGGGCAACGAGGGGAGACGTGCTGTTTCCGGTGCGTCTCTCCACGGCGCGGAGGTCAAGCGCGGGCTTCGTCTGGCGGGGGAGGCAGATGCATGTTTTCCACGATCCCTTATCCCCCGCCCATAGACGGCGCTAAGAAGCACCGTGGGTTTTTAGTGGGTAGAAGTCCCACATACCCCACCGATCTTCCCCATGGTCGATGGGGACCTGGCTCACAGATTTTCCCACCCAAAATATAAAAGTTCTCGAAGCGAGCATACCCAGAAAAAATTTTAGAAAAAAATTGCAAAAAATGTTCGACGAGATAATCCCCCAAAGTACCAAAAAATATATATGTATATTAAAAACATGCAATTAAAAATCCTCCACAAAATTAAATTAAAAAATAAATAAAATTATAAATGTGAAAACTCGTAAATGCTTACTCACTAAAAATAGTGTAATTGATTAATTATAAAAGTCTAAAAAGTCAGGCTTAAAAAGCAAACGTCTGGACTTAGAATTGAAAAAGTCCGAACTTATACCTACATTGTGCTGCAAAATAGATACATAAAAATAAAATTCTATATACAGGCGAATGTGACTGGTGAAGTTAGTGTATCATAGACATGCAATTGTTAAATATCTGGATCTACAGCTTGGCAAAAAGTCCAGAAACGGGACCTTTTTTTATTTCCTAGAAACAATAATGACTTAATCTTTGTCAAAACGATAATTAATCAGAAACGATCATTCTTATGAATTTCGGAAATAAATTAGTTCTTGTGATTTGTCTCAGAAGATAAGATTATATGTAAATGATAATGTAAAGGTAGGTATTTACATAATACTAAGTTAAATTTAATTTATTTCTGTCAATTATATCATAGTTGTAGTAAAGCATTTATTTGCAAAATTTATACGGTATTTTATCTTGGAAATCATGGAACCCCAAAAGATATTTTTCAAGGCGCGCATTTATATCCAATTTATAGGGTACTTGACAATTTTAACATAATATTTATTGACAAACAAGGCAAAGGTCTAAAATTTATCTGGATTAAAATATTTGAAGATGGACCCATCTGAATTTTCTACCCCAAAAGAAAAACAAAATACCATTCATTTTGTCATCTTTAAAATAATATATACAATTACAAATTATTATACACAAATGATAGTATATACAATACTGAACATAGTATGAAGTTAGAATCATTTAAATCCAGGCTTCAGTATCGCTTAAATAATCAATGAATCGATAATAATAGCCTTTGGAACAGAGTTTAGTTATTTATTTTAAATTTTTTATAGATTAGTTCTGTAAAATGTTAGGATTTTACTATAAATTGACCCATAAAGGAATCACTTATCTTATGGACGTGTTTTATGTGCAACAAGTGAAAGTACCTATGTCAACGGGAATGTAGATACAAATAAATTGAAATGAAGGGCTGGGTACAAAATTTTTGCGAGAGTTGGCGTCTTTCATAGGCATTTTTTCACAATTTTTTTTACAAAATAAAATATAAAAACGATTTTAAGTTTCTTTTAAATACTTTTAAATAAAGTATAAAATACGCAATTCGATATTTTCACTAGTATTTTTATTTATTATTAAGTCAATTTTATTATTATTTTTATTCACTTATAATATTTGTTTTATTTATTTATATAATTTATTATTATTTTTATTTATAATATATTTTTACTTATTATTAAGTCAAGCTCCACGCGCTGATGTTGCTCAGCGCCGTGTTTAGTACACGGCGAGGCTTAGTTTTACCGACATCACTCTATTTTCTACAGAGCTCTATCTATAGTTCTTATTTTATCTGAGCCTAATTGTTATTTTAACTAGGAAAACGTTGTTATACTTGATTGTACACGATATGTGTCAGTTACTTGCCTTTGTCATAAGCCACCTAGCTGACTTGAAAGCTTCCATATAAGGAAATGCAACATGTGATTTAAAAAAAGAATTTGCTAAGTGTCAAAACTATTTAGATGTAGTTTTAAAATTGCCAATGCAGCGGTGGTGGCACCTCCTGCTTTTCTTCATTTGCCAAGCTGTGTTAAACGGTTTAAAATATTTTTATAATCTATGTCCACACAACATTGATACTGACATCATAGATGCACGCTTTTGCCTCGGCTTTTATTTTCTTTAAATATCACTTCAAATGTAAATTTTTATTTACACAAATCTACAAAATAATAATGTCAAATTAATTTACAATAAGTAAACATTTCGTTTTAGCCATGTATTTCTATGAAACAAAGTAATGTACCTAGTTGATTTTACCTAGTGACCTCATGTCATTTTGAATTGAGGTAGGGCCGACTGGTCTTGTACTGACCTTACGCAACTTTCTTGTTACTGTAAGTAATTACCGGTGAACTTTTGATGCTTTTGGTCGTGTCGTGTGAACCCAATCATTATTTCAAAACTGTTTGCTTTTCTTACCTATACGATAATTTGCGATGACGTCATATTAAACAATTGAACCGAACATAACAGGCAATATACATAATTTTAAAAAATACCCCAAATAAAAATAATAAATGTATTTCAATAATTACATATGTAGATAGGTAATACGTAAATTTATTTACATGTTTACATGCCTTGAAGATTTACAAAATATATTTGTAAAAGATGCAGATAAACCTATAAAAAAAAACGATCAATGGTGAATAAATATGAAGAAAGAAATTTCTACACTACCATAGACAAATATTCACATTTTTTTATATACAGATTTACATGAAGGTACAGGTTGCAATTCTAAAAGAAGACAAACTAAGAATAGAGAAAGAGTTATTCACAAGGTGCGAATATGAGAGAACTTGGGAATCTGGGTAGGGCTGAATTAGGATTATGAATCCAATGTGAAAAGTCATAGATAATCGTGTACATATAGATGTGTGGGGACTTCGATGATAGTAAAGGCGTGCCCGGGAATGGATACTAGGTCTTTTAACACGCCTACCTGCTGTCCCTCTATTGCACGCATCGTTTGCATACTGTCTCCTGCACATGTCTAGTCTGAAATTTACATGGAAACACTTAATAAATTTCAATTAATACCCCGCTTTGTATACAACGTGTTCGCTGGTAGATATGTCGTTTTTTCGTCACATTGTTTGCATTGGCAATTACTTTACAACATCTCCGTTGTACGCCTAGTGATTATTCGTTGTGCAAGCGACTATAGTATAGTGTTGTATGCAATTTGGTAAAAATATTCAGCGCCATTACCAAATCCGTTACCTCATAAATTAAAAAAAAATCAAGCAGAATTAATATTTCACTCTGAAGCTTTGTTAATTCCGTTGTCAACCACTTGCAATCCATCCTAAATAGAATGTTTGTTTTTAAAAAATTAATTTACCAGCGGTGCCTTTTGTGCAGCGACCACCCTTGCGTCGTCGACACATGTCATACCTGTTGGTAAAATTAATTTTGGCATCTTCATTTGGTACCTTCGCCACCACCGTCAATTGTGTGGTTAAAAATGTAATTTACATAATGTTCACATTCAATAGTCTGTGGCTCTATGCCAAGCAGGAGTGAAATTCCATAAACAAAAATTACTTAAGAACTCGGTAAAATGGCGCCAAATTTAGTTTGACAGTTCATGAAAAAAAAAAACATAATACTCACCGACTTACCTTGAGTTGTCCATTATACTTTAAATCCTTGTGAAAGTGAAAAATTTAAACGTAATTAGCATTAGCAATAAACTTTGTTAATGCAATAATGATATGTGTAACGTTTCGTACAATAAGTACAAAAAATATATACATATGGAAATGAACTGGCTGAGAGTTGCCAAGATCATGACCAAGATTAACAAAGACGAAATATATTAACCTGTTATTAGGAAATCGCAATTTAATACGTTATTAACATTTAATAGTCCTGGCAACACAATATATTGTTATTGGTTGAAAGTTTGTGTCGTAACTGTTTTGCATAAAATTATAATCGCGTCTGGTGATTTAATCAAGCAATTCTGTGTACCTACACATTAAAATTTATATGCATTCATTATTAGAATCACTTACTAAAACAACTTTGAAATTTAAAATAATAACTTAATTGTCAAATAAAAAGCATTTAAATTTAATTAAGATAAATTTAAAGTATTATTTAAGAAAAGTCATTTTGTTCATTATCAAGGTGTAATTTGAAGTCCAAACTGTCAAAATATTAGTGTTGCCAATAGACAATATTTATATTATAAGAATCTTCTTTTTTAATATAACTGTTATCTTCAAAAGGCTGAATAGCCAGTCGTCTTTGCTTAGAAAAGTATATAAGCCACAGAGTAAAAAACAAACTTACTTAGTAATGGCAACGGCAATATCGTACACAGGCAGTCGTCGCTCCCTGAATAGATACTTGCCCATGTCAGTGAGCGCCGCCGCGGAGTCGATGGCGTCTCGACCAACTCGATTTCTTTCAAGATAAGGTGTCGCATCTCGACCCTGAAAAGTTTTTATGGTAATGTTATTTTAATTTGTCCTGTGTACAAACAGCTCTACTATGAACTCACTGTTAATGCACCTTTATTGTGTCTCTAGTAAATTGTAACTGACTGTACTAACTTTGTTATTCAAGCTATGTTCAAGCTACATAACAAAGTTATGTATTTGTCCTGTGTACAAACAGCTCTACTATGAACTCACTGTTAATGCACCTTTATTGTGTCTCTAGTAAATTGTAACTGACTGTACTAACTTTGTTATTCAAGCTACATAACAAAGTTAGTACCTACTGAGTAAATTAAAATGGGAAATAATAATAAAAATAGCACAATTTAAATCGGCAAATCTGTAAATTGGCAAATTAGGAAAAAAGTGAAAACAGGTGTATCGTTTATGATCTTTCCCTACAAAAAATTTAAACCTTTAACTAATATTACAAAAAAAAATATTAAAAATTTTTACCCATCACTGTTAATTATATCTATTCGCCTCAGACCTAGTTTTTGTCGGTCTGAGCTAGTCGCAAAAAATCAGAGCCCTAAACTCGTTACACTAAAGAAAAACAAATTCATAATGCCAATTTTTCAATACCAATACGAGTAGGCCTATACATATCCTCAGTAATCAAGACATCAAGACATCAAGAAATTAAACAGAAATCAAATATAAAATACAAGACAAAACAAATATAATAATAAAATATTCTTAAGAAATATAGACTAATGTATATACTCCATTAAAATTATTATAACAATTCATAATAATTACTATTATTCACTAACTACCGTAGGAATAAATTAATAACCATTGTATCATCGACATTTAACATATTTGTAAGTATACCTACTGTTAGTATTTTATGGTCCAATAAAATATTCTAAATTGCTCAAGTCAATAATTTATTACATTAGAAGTTACTTAGAATAATATTATATATGAGTGAGGCAATGTTTTAATAAGACCGGTCAACTGAATACTTTTTCAATTTCAAGGTGGCATTTTGTTGTGCATTTGTGATGATAATTATTTCTCAAGAAATGGCTAATTACTTAAAAAATGTATGCGAAAATAAACATAGCTTAGACACATAATAGTACTTATTGCTACACATTAATATAAAATATTATGACACACTCACTATTTTATTTATTCATATAATTAATATATATTATACATAGATTAATTGATCATAGATATTATATTATACATAGATTATACATAGATGATTGATCTTCGCTGGCGCTCAAACCAGGTGTGCGACAACAAATTTGTATAGTGTGCATTGACTATTTGTCCTGATGGTTACTTGCGTGAGTAAAAAAGGTTGAAGCGTGATAACTTTTACCCAAATTATGTGGAAATTAATATCAATAAATAAAATTGTTTATTTTTGAAACAAAAAAAGTGTATGTAACTTTTTATGTCCCCGCCGAATCTGGAGCCGTGTACGTCGACTCCGGCGTAGTATTAATTGTCGCAAATATTTGTGCACGGGCGGTATCTGGTTGGAGCGCCAGCGGAGACCAATAATTATTCTATGATATTAATATACATATATACAGAATGTTCTATAAAATACCAAGAATTGAGGCTATTTTAACTAAGATCAAAACAATTTTTTTGAAGTCACGTAATTCTTTAACATTAATTTGTGTCGTAGATGATTTTAACCTACAATTTTAATCTGAAATTATGTATATATAAAAAAAACTCAACATAACGCAGTAAAACAATGTCAATATTGTCAATTATCTCGTTGAGACACGTCTTGAAGTGAATCATTATAGTCATTAATGGCTAAAACCCGATTCTTAAATCCTTACGTAACTTTCGTAACCTTGGATCATCGACATTTTGTTGGTCAGATATAAATTTCCCAAGATGGCAACAAAACTTGTTTTTTCGTAATATTCTATAATATTTTATTTTCACCATATGGTCTGAGCTGTCTCATATACTTTTATTGCCTTTTTTGTAATTAGTGTTACTTTTATAAACGCTAACTAAGTCTGCAGGTGTTTAATTAATACTGTTTTCGTCCTCTAATCTATATAAATCAAATAAATAAAAATAAAACCTTTAAAATAGTGAGAATATTGAATAATTATTGTGTGATAATTATATATGTTAATTAGCAATAAATTTAAACTTTACTAACGAGTTAATTAAGATAATATTTATTAGCTACTAATCCTTACCAATTTTTAATTATTGTTGGGAAGAATTAGAAGAATATTACCTATACAAAATTATGCAACATGACAATACTGTAAAAATTGTATTTAAGTAATTATTATTCATAAAAAATCTAACATACATAGTTCCTAGATTATATATACATTTTACATTAATTATGTTTCCTTAACAGTGACAATGTTGTTACAGGCTGTATAACATGTCTATTATTTTTGCCTTAAAACTAAAAAGAAAAGTTGCTACTTTCAAATAAATGTCTAATGGCGGCCGCAGTACACTGATGTTCTTGTGTTTATATTTTTATTTTTTAGGTGAACATTTTTTTCAATGATTTTTATGTGTGATTTTATTATTACTCATAAAAAATTTAAAATACATATAGACTCGATTATATATGCATATTAAAATTAATTATGAGGTTTAATGTTTCCGTATAGATGACAATGTTGTTGAAGGCTGTATAACATGTCGGTTATCTTTGCCTCAAAACTAAAAAGTTGCTAACTGTCAATTAAATGAATGTCTAATGGCGGCAGTGGTGCATTAATTTTCTTGTGTATATAATTTAATTGTTTACGTGAACTCTATTTCATATTGAATTAAAATGGCCAATGAAGCGGTTTTAAAGTATTTGCTGGACACTAATCGTCCATATTCGTGTGCCGATGTCACTGCTAACTTACGAGGCGCGTTCACAAAAGGAGCTATACAAAAAGCGTTGGACGCTGAAAGTGAAAATGGTAAAATAAAATGCAAGGTGTATGGCAAGCAGAAAGTGTATGCCGCCATACAGGAAACGAAAACTTCTGAAGGTGGAGATGACGATCAAATAGGTTGGTTTCATATTTTACGAACACACATTTTTTTTTTCATAAAACCGGAGATTCCTAATTTAATGTTCGAGTATCTGATATTTTTTTCCTGTAGATAACTACCGATTTCTTTTAATTAAAATTAATAAAAACGGCACTTCGCACACCCAAATCTTCTCAGATTTTAATAATACGTATAAACTTGCATTAGAATGTAAGAAAAGTGTCCCAAAGGTGTCCAAAATAGTTAGAGCTCCCGCAGTGTACATTTAATTTGCGGTGGGAGTTATAGTTATTCTGGTGTTATAATGGCAAAGTAGGATGAGTCATATACACCGTGCCTTTACCGGGCCGTGCGCTCACCGTGTTTTTCTCAACATGCTCCGGGCGGGTTTTCCATTCACCGTACCGCCGCGCCGCGCCGCCGCCGTCGGGCCGTAGCCGTGCCTTTTCTTTTCCAAGTACTATGTATAATACTATTTTGTATTACTATTACTATGTATATACATATACTTATATAGCATTATATTAATATTATACAGCGAGGCAGCCTCGCGATTTTGGCTCGCGCGGCAGCCTCGGGTAAATAAATACTAATACCCCGAGAGGGCCTCGCGAAGCTGTCTCAGAACGCACGGTGAAAACAAACATGTACGTCACGATTGGAGCGCGCCGTTTTCCGGTCGTGCCCCGGCCCGGTGTAATCCACCTAGTATTTAAAAAATGTTGAAATTTTACGTGTAGTATTTTAATAAATATGTTTTTCATCTGAAAAAATTTGTGATGAATGAATTTTAATGTGATGAATGAATAAAATTGAAAATGAATAATGACAAAAGTGATAATTTTGATTTATTGTATATATGAAAAGTAGGAAAATATTAAGAAATATTGAGATCCCCGTAGTGTCTAACATGGATAATAATTGTTTAAAATCTTCATTCACTTGCATTGTTTTATTTATTTCATTGAAGTAAGCTCTCAGGTGCTTTTAAAATGTTACAAACTAAACCGTAACATCTGTTGATTGATATATTTTTCTTTATTAGATTACAACGCCGAAATTAAGAAGACCACTCAAGAGCTGAGCGACAAAAGTGTTATTTTAAGAACAGCCGACAACAATCTCAAAACTATCGTCTCTGCTCCCGCAACAGAGACAGCAATCGCGCAAATTGACGAACTAAAGAAATTTATAGACGAATCGAAAGCAAAACTGGACGTTTTGAAAACTTCCACCGGCTCTGTAGACGCAAAGACCCTTGTAGATGAGCACGAAAAATATTTAAAGCAGTATAGGTATGTAGATTGCCGTATATACATGTATCCTAACTAATATTATAAATGTAAAATTGTGTTTGTTACGCTTTTACACCTTAATTGCCGATCATTATGACTTTTTGCATACAAGTTGTCAGAGTCAAGAAAAGAACATAGAGTACTTTTCATCTAAAAAAAAGTACTGTTTCCGAGGGATCGTCTAAGAATATTAAAAAAAAAACGCCAGACAGATGCTCGAAGGCCTCAACCGAGTTTCCCATAGAGTGGGCCTTAAGATGAATTTGGACAAGACGAAAGTTATGTCTAATGTCCATATTTTGCCCACCCCAGTAACAATTGGAAATTCAACTCTCGAAGTTCTCGACGAGTACATCTACTTGGGAAAAACAATCCAATTAGGCCGAGCCAACTTTGAGAAAGAGGTCGGTCAATCATCTTAAAAGAAATGTTTTCGATCGATGTGTGTTACCAGTGATGACGTGGTGCTGAAACGTGGTCTCTAACTATGGGCCTCGTAAGAAAGCTCAACGTCGCTCAACGAGCTACGGAGAGAGCTATGCTCGTGGTTACACTGCGAGATCGAATCAGGAATGAGGAGATCCGTAGACGAACGAAAGTTACCGACATAAACCGGCGGTTTAGTAACAGTCCATACACATACTACGGAGAGCCGAGACGGCCGCTGGGGCCGAAAGGTTCTCGAGTGGAGTGGATATCCTCCCACAAGGTGGACCGACGATCTGATAAGGGCCGCGGATCGACAGTAGATTCAGGGTTTTTCTGACCGGTCCTTTTGGAAAATCAGAGGGGAGGCCTTTGTCTAGCAGTGGTCGTTCTGCGGCTGAGATGAAGATGATGATGATGATGAACGCCAGACAGAAATATTTGAACAATAAAGATTAAATAAATTATTGTACATATATTTTTAATACAGTTGCTCAAAAAGTGGCGTATTGCAGGGACGTATAGCGTTCGGGAAGTGGGCTATTACACACTCGTGCTTTTTTTTACCTTTCCCGAACTCGTGCGTTCTCTTTCCCAACTGTCAAAATAATGTCTATTAAAAAGAAAAACCAACCATGAAGTTTTTACTAAAAAAAAATCATAGAAGTTTTTATGATTCATGCAAATACGTATATTTCTAAAAAGAAGCTACTGATTTGTTTCAATATCAGATTTAATGATTTGATTGAACGAGTTAGGTTAGGTTTCATTTCATTTCATATCAATAAAAAAATTCTACTGAAGACTTGGCTGTATGGGCACATAGTTTCCTTTGCCTACCGGAATGCGTGAAGAAAAAAAATGTCTCTGCTTATATTGTACGGTTGGCGCCATTTTCCAGAAATTCTCTTTGCGAGTTTAGTTGTTTGTTTTATTAAATCGCTTCATTTTTTCGCAACTGTATTAAAAATAGTCGTTCAGTACACGTGCGGAACCGTCATTGCAACTTGTTCCGACTGTCAACCCTCGCCTTCGGCTCGGGTAGACATTTGTCGGAACTCTTTGCAATGACAGCCTTTCCGCACTTGTAATGAAATATACTATTTTGTTACGTGTTGGTTTTTTTTTATCTTTCAACGCTTAAGAAAAAGAAAACGAGGTCGCAAGCCAAAGCTAATAATTTAATTTTTTTTATTTTAACTTACTGTCCATTTGAATATTACCGATTAAGAAATCTTAAAAATTCAACTAAGTTATGTCCTTTGCTGAATAATGAATGAAAATAATTAATACTTTCTTAAATGGAAAAATAACCTTTTTGGGTAAATTAAACATTTTTTTTTATTTTTTTTATGTCAGGTCGGCAGACAGGCTGACGGTCCACTTGATGGTAGATGGCTACCGTCGCCTACAACACAAGCAACGCCAAAGCTGCTGCAAGTGCGCTGCCAACTGCAGTAGGATTAAGGATAGGGGATTAGGAGTGGATAGGGAAATGGGCCCTGGCATCCCTTACTCACTCACCGAAACACAACAGCACACGTGCTGTTATTTCACGGTGGTCTTCTGTAAGGGGGTGGTTACTGCCGGCAGACGGGCCGCCCAAATGATTGCGAAACGCAGTGTGCCCTGCCACTACTTTCCAAATCCAGACCAGAGCCAAATTTGAAAAGTTGATTTTTTCAAAGTTGACCCTGCCGGGAATCGAACCCGGGAACCCTAGAACAGAGCGTTAAGGCACGCACCCTAACCACTCATCCAACGGGCTCGTCACTCATCCAACGGGCTCGTCCAACGGGACTGTTACTAAACCGCCGGTTTATGTCGTTAAATAGGAAATTTATTTTAAATTTTAGGTAATTAAACCGCATTTCGCAGTCACAAATAGGGCAGCCCATCTGGTGACAGAAACCACCGTGAAATAAATAACAGCTTTTATCCTGTTGTGTTTCAGTGAGTAAAAGATGGATAGAGCCAATTTGACCGTCCCTTCCTAATCGCTTATCTTATATCCTACTAAGGTCGGCAGCGTACATGCACCCATGACTTTGCTTACGTTAATCGGCGACGGTAACCATCCATCGTCGAGTGGACCGTCATCTTGCCTGCCGATTCCATAATAATAATAAATGTGAAACTAACTCTGTCTGTCTGTCCGTTTTTACGCCTTAACTACTCAATAACCGATCATGAAATTTTGCATGAATGTTGACAGGAATGCAGGAAATGACATTACGGTACCTTTCATCCAGAAAAAAAGTACTATTGCCAAGGGATCATCTAAAAATAAATATCCAACACCTGGCAAATAACAGTAATAAAGATATCTATCAGAAGTCAGGTGTTATATTACATATATGCATATTTTTTAATTTTCAACACGGAAAAAGTCGCGAGCATTAGCTAGTTTTATATAAAAAAAAAAAAACTATTCGAGTCTATCTTACTCGCTTCACGTATATTAAATTTTTAATTTCTTTAATAATTTAATGTTATGCTGATATTACGATTAATGTGTTTTTAATGTGGCTTATCTGCCATTAGTGGCCACCGCTCTTAAACACTATAGGCAGTCTGAAGTAAAATAACGATTTTATTACAGAAGCAGAAAGAGGTTATGCAATGAAATAATTGAAGCAATTATGGAAGGCTATCCGAAATCCAAGAAATGCTTACTGGAAGAGCTCTGCATAGAGACAGACGAGATGGTTAATTTTAAATTGGCTTCACTTGAATACTAACTTTTTTTTTTTTTCATTTAGCAACAATATGCTTTGGAATAAACTTTGCAGTGTACTTGTATTTAAAAAGTTAAGTTGAGCTATGTTAGTGTTTTTATTTCATACCTCAGACCCCATTTTACTGTACTGTACATTACATTCTGAACTTTTATTTATTATTAAACACTTAATTTGTGTTTGTTCATTTATGTAATTAAAATGAAATATTTAGCTACAGAAAAGAAGACATATTTACATAAGAGATATAACATTTATTTTCTTTATATTTCGGTTATAATCAGAAGTTAAATATGTAAGGCTAAGGCATTACAGTATAACTAAGGCAAAAGATATAAAAATTAACATAAATTCAAAGGCATTTCCTTTGGATGTGCCTTTCTATTCAGATAGTAATACAGAATAGAAATAGAGCAGAAAAATAAGAAAAATAGAAAAAAAAAGTTCAAAATTAAAAAAGGCCCAAATTCAATTAAAATAAATTTCAGTATTAATCATAACTATATTAATGAATTGACTAAGTTAAATTAAACTAATGTATATAATTAATTTATAATTGAATCTGAAATCAAACCCCTCCAATCTAACTACACTCGAGAGGAATAATTCCGGGTCATTTATAAAAGAATGAATATCTCGGAAATTATGAGATATAGATGTCCCGAAATTATTGCTCTCCAGTGTAACTAGTTAGTTCTAGTGAATTGTTATAAAGAGGTAAATTTATAACGACTTACCCTTGAAATAATAATTCCAGCGATCGATATCCTAATTCTAGGCCCTTTGAGAAGTTTGTAACGAAGATCAACACCATTCCAGAACGATACAAAGTATCTTTTGATCTGCACGTTGTCGCCTCCGTGTAATCTAGACATTAGAAAAAAAACAACCATTTTATTTTTATTTGAACAAACACCATTTAAGAACATATTAGAATAGAATATAATTTATTTTTTTACTTATTTGCGACAAAGGATACACAGATAATACATAAAAACATACACACACAAATATTTGAAAAACCCCCAAAGTAAGGACTATTGCAAGCTTGTGTTTGAATAACCATGCTACGCACTGGGAGCGAAATCTTACACATCCAGACCAGAGCCAATTTTAAATAGTAATCGAATCCGGGATTCCTGAGTCAGATCGCCGAGGCAAAGCAATTTAACTATTCGTCCAATTAACTTGTCAATGAAGTCAGGAATCAAAAAATGGGATTTTCTCAAACCGGTATGTCTAAGGTGTTTTATATAACTGATTATTATACAATACTAGCGACCCGGCCCCGGCTTCGCACGAATATTTTTTTAAATGTTAAGGTCGACAGACAGGCTGACGGTCCACTCGATGGTATGTGGCTAACACCACAAGTGCCGACTACAGTAGGATTTAGGATAAAGGATTGGGAAGGGTTAGGGAAATGGGCTCTGGCATCCATTACTCACTCACCGAAACACAAAAGCACACGTACTGCCCAAATGACTGCATAAAATTATCGTTCCGTGAAAAATTATCTAACTGATAGTGAAAATCGCATCAAAATCGGTTTCATGGCTTGGGAGTTAGCGGATATGCGGATGCCCGCGTCTCGGCAGCGATTTCAATTTACGAGTAGGTATACTATGTAAGGACTAGCGATCCGTTGCAGGATTCAATCTATTTTGCAAATTATATACACGAAACTTCCTCGTTTATCGCTTTTTCCAACTGTATCAAAATCTTTTGGATGGTTTAGAAGAAATCAGCGCAGAAACAAACAGAAGCAGACTAGCGATTTTTAAAATAATATGTATAAAAGAATATAGATTAAAATATTTACCTATAACCGTCATAATCAACGATAACCAGGATTTCTGGATAAATAACGTATGGCGCTTCTCTTTTCCTTCTGCTGTGGCTTTCCGTCGAACGTTTCCTTCTGAATCTCTTCGCTAAATGATCAGGCTCCATGAAAGCTGTAAAAGAAATAGCAATAAATTAGATAAAAATAGAGTAATCTACACTTTCAATTTTTTTTGTGTTAAAAAAACAGATAAAAAACAATGAAAAAACATTTTTTTTTCTGGAACATGGTATTTAACCTCAATTTAATTTTTTTAATGCAGTTATTGTTTAAAATGATTAAATAATACTAATTTTAATTTTAAACCTAGTAGGTATTATTTTCTGTATGTAAGTTCTAATAAAATAATAATTATTCAAATAGTTTTTCTGAAAAAAATAATGGCGCCAAGTGTTTTTCATGTTTTTTTTTTTAATTTTTATTTGGAGTGTTAAATTAACAAGGTAATTCGAGGGTTGACATTTTTATTCCTCGCCACCCTTAAAGCCAAGTCCTCGATGTACTTCCACATCGGTTAAGATGAGTTTCATGAAAATTTACGTGTTTCAAAATTGTTTATAAACGATAATAACTATAACCGGTAGTATCGCACAGATATATGTAATATAGTCTGTGTTGGATAAAAGTCACAATGTGTCACGCAAATGGCTTCGCGAATAATCAAAATGTCACGCTTCATCTCGAATTACTAAACTATTGATACATTTTGTCAATGGGATATTTAAATAAAGGTCCGTTTATATATTCAGATAACGAATCATGAAATAATCGCACAACTAGTTGTGTGATCGAGTTGGTCCACAGATACTTAGCGAACGTATCTGATACGTATCGTTTCAGACACAGTTTATTTACTCAGAAACGTGCCGTATCAGACAAACACAGGCAAGTCAACGGCCGCTCAGACAAAATATTCTTTGATACGTTCGTTGTCTGAAGATATAAACGAACCTTAAAAGTCGTGGGTATGAACAAAATTGAATATATAATCCGATGACGTCAGATATCTGACCTAAATGACCTTAGACGCTATAAATTTGAAGATACATAAATTTAATTAATTGAAAAAAAAAGTCACAGCCGCAATGTCTCAGTCGTAAAGGTCAATTTTCATTGTTTATTTCGTTATGAGAATTATTTTATTACATTTAAAGACACTTTTTTTTTTAATTTGGAACACAGTTGTTGGATAGGTTAAGGCGTCATTTAAGAAATTAAAACCCCAGTCTGTACTCGAAATTAATTAAACTATAGATTTTAGACTTCTATTTCAAGGTTCAATGGAACTTAAATGCTAATAAAATGTGCCCACGAATAACTACTGAGAAATACTATTAACTGGTCCCATCTTTTGGAATATTTGGATATATTTAATAAAGAATCCTCTTTGAAATGTTTATAATTTGCAATTAAAAACAAATGCAATAAAAAGGGGGTGACCAACATAATATAAATTTGATAATGTTATGTGCTTTTATTCATAAAATATAAGTTCATTTTGACCCAATGTTTCTTCAGTAGTTTTTAGAATTCAAGTGAAATTTTTGTAGTGGTAGCTTCAACAAATAAAATGTTGCTATTACATGATTCATTAATAGTACCTTCACACAAAATGAGCAAAAAGGCCAAATTCACATAAATCTCTTAGATTTTATTCGAAACTTTAAGGTAGAAGCGTCAATTTACAATGGCTGTAGGCCGGAATGAAAGCGAATTTTTTAAATGGTCTGGTTCAGAACTGGTGAATTGCTCCCGAGACATTGTACATAGTACAAAGATTTTCAACTGTATAGATAGGGCGAGACGAAAAAATTCGTAATGTGACGTTTAGACCACGTGGTACAAAATCGCTCAGTCCATCGCCAACTTTACAAGGCTATTTAGCTACGCCATTGCCATCCAGGGGCCTTAGCCAAGATGCAAACTATTGCAAACGCTTCCTTTGCGTACTTACGAAACGAAAGAAATAAAGCCCGGTGATTGGTTGTTGAAGTTACAACTGTCACAACAACCGGTGATTGGTTGTTGAAGTTACAACTGTCACAAGGAAGCGTTTGCATTTTGTGCATCTTGGCTAAGGCCCCTGATTACGGCGATCAGGATCATTGTTTTCGTAGGAAAATTTTCCCAATGCCCTCTCTATATGTTCTATATATTTAATCTTTGGGTGAGATTAAACCATGGAAGTATTATATACTACGCATAGCTGGAAGGTTCACTATTGCATTGTCAATAAGGCGTGCCGAAAGAGATGTTCGAAATCTTCGCGCGTACCTTTCTACGAAGGGCAACCATTTACAACGATCATTTTGGTTTTTTAAGTCTCTGAAATTTACAGTAGGATTGTATTTGAAAAAATGCTTTTTAGCAACACTCTTACAACCATGAGGAGACGAGAAAAAGGAAAAAAAGGATAATGCTAAGCGATTAGGAAGTAACAGGTTTGGTGGGCGTTGCTTCCTAACAAAAATATCATCCGCCCAAAAAACAGCGCAAGTATGCAGGTAGATGCATAACGTTACTTGTAAGAGTTGCTATTGAAGTTTAAGGAGTCGTTATTACGCTTACGATTATTGTTGAAATAAGATAATATTTCATCAATAATCGTAAAGAGTTGGAAATAAATAATTAAGATTTTGAAATAAAAGCTTAAATGTTGTTTTATAATGTGCAAACGCTTTATGTAATTTTAGGCTGAAGAAATAAAATCCAAATTGCATAATGCTCTTTAAAATAAATTTCAGCTTTCAGTTTTGACTGTGCGATAATAGTCAGTCCGGACAAACGATTTTATAAGTAGGTATAGTGTATGACGAGCCCGTTGGAAGAGTGGTTAGGGTGCTTGCCTTAACGCTCAGTTCTAGAGTTTCCGGGTTCGATTCCTGGCAGGGTCAAATTTGGAAATGAATTTTCAAAGTTGGCCCTGGTCTGGATCTGGACAGTAGTGGCAGGGCACACTGCCTTTCGCAGTCATTTGGGCGGCCCGTCTGGTGGCAGTAACCACCCCCTTATAGAAGATCAACGGAAATAAGAACATGTGTGCTGTTGTGTTTCGGTGAGTGATTAAGGGATGGAGAGCCCATTATCCTAACCCTTCCCAATCCTTTATCCTTGCTTGTGTTATAGGCTACGGTAACCACCTAGCGTCAAGTGGACTATCAGCCACTCTGCCGAGTTTAACATAAAAATTAGAAAAAGATATATACCTAAACAAACACAGCTATATTTTTTAAACAACATGACTAACTCACGAGTGTTATAAACTGTTCTAGCATATGCACAAAGCTAACACGTTCAATAGTAAACCTCAGTACAGGTAAATATCTCTAAACGAAAACAAACGGCGAAGCATCATTCTATGAGCGAGTACGTGTTGGCATTCACGCGGAAACCGGTGCGATTAACATAATAATCACAATCGATTATCTTAATTACGACGCAATCGATAATTTTATTTTCATATGCCTTAGACCACGATGAATTTAGAACCGTTGTCAAATAAGACGTTCGCATGAAAGCTTGTGTGCATGAAAGGCAATCCCTTATGCTTAATCCTGTTATTTTCTACAGCACCTGTGGTGTTGTTTGTGATATAGGCGACGGTAGCCACCTACCCTCAAGTGGACCGTCAACCTGTCCGTCGACCTTAACAATAAAAAAAATAAAAAAACAATAATAAAAAAAACAGCAGGCGTAATTAGCGCGGCTCGTGATGCCATCAAAGTTCACCTGTTCATAACATAAAAAAGAAGAAGAAATTCATTCTTCTTCTTGAACTATACCTACGTCTTAGTGTCTATCTAACTTATTTACATCGTGTGAACTCGCCTTAAGTGATATTAGGGTTACTGGGTTAAAAATAGGATAAACTTTTAACATATTCGGATTGTATTTCCGAAGGCAGCCAATTTTGTTTTGAAAGGAGTAATTCTGCTCGTACATACCATAGTCACCCAAGTGGTCGCCTTGCGCCGGATCCCGCTTGATGATGACGTGGCGATGGCCATTCAAAGCTCTTCGCAACCTATCCTGTGCTTCTTTACTTCTTTTAACTGAAACATAATTATTATTTTAAATAACAGTACTGTGAAATCAAGACTTCGATGGTTTTGAAAGTGTGAATCACTATACAAATACATACTATGCGAGTATATGGTAAATGTTATGTTCAATTCTGGACACAGGCCACACTTATTTATAAGGAGGCACCTACTAACGAAAGTTAGCCTCCTGCAGATATACAAGGCAGGATTAGGATATAATGTCTTCGAAGACCTATAGTGTCCTCGTCACTGTTTCATTTCATTCGTCCCTATTAGGGGAATTAAGGTATGGCTCAGTACATTATGTATTTAGATTTATGATTTTTGTTTTATAATACTTTAATTTCAATTATAAATTCAAACTCGAAAATGTATTGATTGTAAATTAGATTTTATAAAGTAGATGTTTTAAAATCATTATGTGAACATTAACGATATAATAAATATTAAATGAAGATGTAGGATTTGAAGTCACACTTTTAGAATTACGTAACTTGCAGACATATCCCGATTTTCGTTATATAAGTCAAGTCCCTTGGTATTTTATTCAGGAAGGTATGCTATTGGAGTGATTAGCGTAAATTTAAACAAAAACATTTAAATGTTTTTTACTAATACAGGAAAATTTACTAACAAATTAAAATTTGAAACCCTCAGGGGCATTTTTGATATAAGTTTCTAGAAGATATGAAATATGGATGTATGAAAGAAATTTTCGATTTCACCCTGTAGAAATGAAAAAAAAAAGTGTTTTTTCCAAATTATACAAAAATTCAGACAAATATTGTAGAGAATTTAATTTTACATAAAAATATTCATATTACTATTTTTACCAAAATTATAATTAAAAGAGTTAGGGAGGTTACAAAGGGTTGATAGTGTGATTTTTTAAAAATGTACCTATTACTATTTAAAATAGACTATTACTATAGAATAAAATACTATATTTTTTACATGATTTTCTCTTTTTTTGAGATGTTGATCATATTTTTTATGATCCTGTATGTATTTTTGTTCTGACATGTTTCTTTATTACCTAATAACATAAATTATTAAAAAAAAAATAATTCGCTGTGTGGTCGCCTATAATTGACCTGCACACTTACCTAAATATAACATTAAAAAGTTGTATAGTAATTTAAAATTAAGTGCCACAAGTTATTGGTGTACCTATTAATAAAAACTTTTTAAAGTTTTAAGTTTTAAAATTTGATATAATTTAGCCTAGGGTATATAATTTAATGATGAGCGCACCTATAATCAGCTTGCACACTTATGTGTGTTTATTATTATAATGGTGATGCATTAATGGTGTATCAGTAAACAAATAATTAAAATACTTCATTAACATATAGAAGCTATGAGTAATTGATTTGTTTTTTCCAAGCGAGCATTTTATGTGCACTTAGATATGATTAGTGTAAACATGGCTTTCGTCATTTGCCAAAGAACGTTAAAAGTCTAAAGTCTAGCATTTAGTCTAAAGTCTAAGTTAGGTAGCTGGTGAAAATAACTTCGTTTGCGTTGAAATATAACGCCGCTACTGCGACATTGGCGTCTAATTTTTTATATTTTTAGACGATCCTAATATTTTTTCAGGATAAAAAGTATATCCTATATGTTAATCCAGGTAAAAACTATCGGTGTGCCAAATTTCATTCAAATATGTTCCATCCATTCTCACAAACTTTCGCATTTATGTTAGTAGGTAACTCAAAAAAATAGTAATTTTTTGACTACACACACAGCTATAAATATATATTATATAGTAGCGTTCCGCCCCCGGCTTCGCCCAGATGCAATTTGGATATATATGAACATTCCCCGTTTATCCCTCTTTCTATTAGTCAAAACCGAATTAAAATCGGTCTACCCGTTCACGCGTGATGCCGTGACCAAGGGAAATGGGGATTAATTTTTATATATATAGAAGATTGCGCCACGGCCTATACTGAAACATATAGATTGCGTCGTATTAAGACAAGTAGGACATTCGTATATTGTTTTGAAGACAAAATATAATACATATGTTTAAGCATTTTAATAGGATATATACATATTATAGTCACGTCTGTGCTCGCTTTAAAACTTACCAAGAGGCAGTCCAGTGTCGATGGACACCATGTCGGCCATGCTGCTCGGATCCATGAACATTTCATCGTCTTGCGCGGCGGCTGTCATGGTATCTGGTATCGGCCTGATCACCAAATCGTGACCTATTGACCCTTCCTGTAAACAAATTTTATGAAGTCTTTAATAATTTCAGATAAAAATTCCATAGCGATTACACACTGATTTGTGGCAGTAGGAAAGTATTGTGTAGATGTCTTAAAAAATAATATTGAATCGCCATGTGGGGAAATGGAGCAATAGTCATGTTAAGCTAAGCTGAGTTATGTTAAGTTTGAGTAGTGGTTTGGGGGGTCTGCGTTTCGTAGTAATTTGGGGAGTCCCACCCCCTTACAGGAGACTGCCGTGAAATAACAGCATATGTGCTGATGTGCTTCGGTGAGAGAGTAAGAGATGCTGGAGCCCATTTCCATCATCATCTCAGCCGGAGGACGTCCACCGCTGGATAAAGGCCCCCTTAATTTTCTAAAAGGATCGGTGGGAAGCAGCCTGGATCCACCGTCGACCCGCGGCCCCTAGAAAGGATGAAGAAGGGATTATCCCTTATACTTAATCCTACTACGCTCGACGCACTTACAGCTCTTGTGGCGTTGCTTGTGTTATAGGCGACGGTAGCCACCTACCATCAAATGGGCCGTCAGCCTATCTGACGATCTTCCCTTAAATAATGGAGCAATAGACTGCACAGGGGATTTTCATTAATCATATTAATTATAATTGCAGAGTGTAGTTACTAGATAAAAGATACCATGAGGTACCTATTGAATAAAAATAAATTGTCACAGTCATTTGTAACAGAGCATCATTTGAGAACGGCAAGACCGATTTTGCTAATTTTTTTATCGTGTACGTAATTATCAGGACAAGGTTTGCATGAACGAAAATTTTTGGAAAATTCGCGAGAAAAGTTGGAATTTGGCTGATATTTTTATATGAAACTAGCGACCCACCCCCGGCTTCGCCCGGGCTGCAATTTTTATATATAAGAACATTCCCCGTTTATCCCTCTTTCCATTAGTGAAAACCGATTTAAAATGGTCTAAACGTTCATGCGTGATGCCGTGACCAAGTGAAATGGGGATTCATTTTTATAATAGAGATATAGAAGATTGACAGGGCAACGACTGTCGGGTCAGCTAGTATTTTTATTTTTTTAAATATATGTAGTCATTTTTTATTTTTCTATATGGAAGGTCATTTATATATATGGTCATTTTTCTATATGGTCATTTTTTATTTCATTTTTTTTTATTTTTTTTTTTATACCTATATAATTTCTAGAAAAAAAAAATCGCATCCGTGCGAAACCGGAGGCGAGTCGTTATTACATCAATAGAAAAATCTGAAATAGCTTTTCGTTTTCAGTCAGACTACTTTTCAGGCGGACGGCGACTTTATTTCATAATAAGTATATAGATATAGGGGAATATATTGTATCAGCCTATTATTCATATGTCACGGAAGTCTTTACAGATTTAATCATTTGCATTCAAATAAAATTTTAATTAAGTATAAGAATTCGCCACAGTCCGAATCATTACCATTATTCTGTAGTTACAAAGAAAAATTATAATTATACACCATTTTAGAATACTAATTCATTTGTATACTTAATACGTATATGTGTGATATTTTTATCACACATATTAAGTATATCATATTTCAAGTTCATATTTTTACAGCCCAAAATCTAAAATTCCATTGTAAAAAGTTAAATACCTACAAATTTTTTTTCTTAAAAATATATAAATATAAATATTGATAAACTTAATTATCAACGAAATTTTGTTATCCGAATTTAAATCACTCCATGTTATCTACTATTTTAACATGATAATATATTAAAAAATGTGACAGATTTATATTGATAAGCTTTCAATTCAATAAATATATAATTTAATAGCGTAATTTGGTATGAAAAAAGTCGGTCCAGCCGTTTCGGAGGAGTTTTGTTACAAACACTGTGTGACACGAGAATTTTATATATTAGATTAGGATTTATCGATTTTTGCTATCCCTACCATAAAGAGCTATTGAGGCGCTAATGGTGTTAAGCGATTGTGACCCCATAGGCAACACACAATGGTGTGTAAGTAGAATAAGGTCGGTTGCACAATACCCAAGCTCAGCACGCACTGTGTTCACGTCAAAGACAAAAGATAGATTTCGCGAGCGATTATCATTCCAAATTTCGTGCTGTTGACATATCTAATGTGTTTTTTTGCGAGAACTTACAATTTCTACCCATACTTTGAATACATTATTAATTACAGTGAAACCTGGTTAAGTGAGACATCAAGGGCAGGTCCCAATGCTATTTCACTTTTGAGGTATTCCATTTACCCAGTGTCAGATCAGCCATCAGATGTTTTTCGATGTTATAAATTTTATCAAATATGCTTTGGTCATCAATTAATGTCATTTTAAAATAACTGTGCAAAGTTTCTAGTGCTTTACTGCTTCGCGTTGAAATTTTTTTACTAAATTTACTTCCGCGCCCATTTCATCGTCATCTTCTTCATTTTCCAATGAAGAAGACGAGAAGGCATGAACAAAGTCGCTTTCATTAGGTTCTCCTGAAACTTGTTATCTCAGTTAGAGAGGTTTATGCATATAAAATTCACTCGCTTTCCAGTTATAGAGGTAACTATGATGATAAATCGAAAGAAGGAATCCCAGATATAGAGGTTTGCTTCGTCCCACTAACAGGGGTAATTCAGTGCCAAAGTGTTGGGCTTGGGGCCTCAGCATGAGTTCCACTTATGGACGTTTCTCACTTATACAGCTCCCACTTAACCAAGTTTCACTGTATTTTATTTATTCTCCCTAAATAAATGACGTTTAACATGGCTGTGCATTTTTTTACGATGAGAGAAATCTTCAAAAGATTCTCCATGGACCAGTGCCGCATGCAATGCAAAAGTACATAGGTCATGTGGGATTTTTACCCACTAAAACACTCCTCGAGTTCTATGTCGTACCGACCGACCGTCACCGTCACCACACCGTCACCTTAGCGACCGTCACCGATCGTATCGAGTTGGTAATAAGTCAAAGTTCGGCCCACTTGTGTCTTTAGGCGCTTAAGTAGTTACGTACTAGCTGTACCCCGCATTTTTACTCGCCTCAGCTGCTAAGGGTGATTGCTAGGGTTATGTTGAATAG
Source organism: Bembecia ichneumoniformis (assembly GCA_910589475.2). NCBI lineage: Eukaryota > Metazoa > Arthropoda > Insecta > Lepidoptera > Sesiidae > Bembecia > Bembecia ichneumoniformis. The sequence continues at coordinate 7,565,319 of OU342543.1, forward strand.
CCTTCTTCGTAAACTCAGCTACGAAATGCAAAAAGAATTTTTAAAATCCTACTGCCAGCTCCAGAGTTTAACGCGTTCAACCAAACAAACAAACTCTTCAGCTTTATTATATTAGTAGAGAATAAATTTTTATTATACTAGCTTTTTCCCGCGAATTAAACGCCGTTTCGAAGGAGTTTGTAACAAAACTCCTTCGAAACGGCTGGACCTATTTTTATGATTTTTTATATATTTTATGGGTATGAGAATAGGTCGTAAAGTATTTTTCACATTCCTGCCCCACCCCCCATTTTTTAATCGCAATTTTAGTATTTTTGTATGAACAATATCCAAATAATTTAACTGTCGTCGTTGATTGACGTGAAGTGTCGCTTCACTTAGACATACGGACATAAACCGATTGGAATGAACAAACCTTGCTACAATGCATCAATCTAAACCGCATTCAAATCGATGAAGCCGTTTCTGAAATTAGCGTACATAAACGCAAAGACAAACATACAAATATTCTAAAAACTACTTTTTTTTTACCTCGGCAACAACATGTATAAATTTTTTTTTATATTTAATGTACAAACACGGCTTGTCTACGATTTTATTATTTTTCAAAATCAAATCAAAATATTTATTTATCAATTATATGTATAGATATAGAAACTTATACAAGGATTTATAAATAGTCGAGTACAATAAATGTAAATAAATGTGTCACTCCGCTTCTAAGAGCAGTTTCTAAGGAGATCAAACCAGAAATAAACCACCGAAGTTGCTATTTTCAAATATTTCTTTCAAGTTGGCCTAGCAACATTCAGTATCACTTAACACTTACATAACGCACGTTAATAAGTTCCCCCAAATTTTATCACGTACTACGAATTTATTTTGTCGTCGACATTGAATCGTGGCTAGAACGCATTGACGATAAATAAAACGCGAGACATCCCGTTCACTTGAAGAGTACAGAAAAAAACAACATGTACAAAACCTAATTGATTTACAGAAAAATAAACAGATATTGGACAAACTTCGTCATCAAGGTGGGCAACTGTCGTTGTCAAGTCAAGCTTCAACTAAATCGGAAGTTCGAAAAGCGTCCATCAATACATTTATAGAATCAAACTGATGTGCAGTTTTATGGGTTCTGGAGCAATTCACTAGATTCTAGTGGAGTAGCTTGCTCTAGATGGGCCCTGTATTAGATTTTGTCAAGGGCCCTGTATTATTAAATCTACCAGGGGCGGATTAACCATGTCAAGGCCCCTAGATAATCGTCTCAATGTTCCTTAACCGTTTTCTAATTTTTTCAACTAGGTATGCAATTCTACTTATAACTAGCGACTCGCCCCCGCTTCGCCCGGCGTGCAATTTTTATATATATGAACATTCCCCGTTTATCCCTTTTTCCATCAGTGAAAACCGAATTAAAATTGGTCTACCCATTCACGCGTGATGCCGTCATCAAGGGAAATGGGGATTCATTTTTATATATAGAGATAACGTTATTTTCTACACTATATACCCAGATATGCTATCACTGTAGTAAAAATGTTTTGAAGCGCCTTAGTCTCTAATTTGTTAAAAACGTCGTGGTAAATACCTATGTATAATATTATTCTACAATAACTTGAAATACCTACGTTAAGAAATGTACTGATTCATGACGAAATATTATTAAAAAAAAACAGGGTAATAATATTGTTATTAAGATTTTGTTACGTAAAAATCTTCTAATTTAATTTTCATTCAAAATGTTTATGTTCTACTCTTTTTCACTAAGCTCGGTGGCCCCTAGCCGGCCCTGGCCCTACTACCTGACTGTGGCGAAGCCCAAATGGAGGGTAGCATGTTTTGGAAGTAATGAATTTGGATTCTGAACTCGTAAACTTTAAAGTCGTAGACTGTACGATAAACTCTAAACTTTGCAGTTTAGCGTAGGTATTGCCTAAAAATATAAGTGAGGAATGTGGATAAAATTTTACGAATCTTTGCTTATACATGTCGGGGCCTCTGTAGCATGGAGGCTCCATATCATTGATACGGCTGATACGGCGGTAGCTCAATTAACCAGATTAACCAGATTCTCAGCTCATCAGATTCGCAATTGATCAGATTCGAAATTTACCAGAGGACTAAGTAGGTATATTAGATTTTAAGTTTTTATGCTGAAAAATTAAGTCGCTGTCCAACTCTGTGTGTTTCTTCGGCAACTTATCCTAAACCATCCAAAGGATTTTTGATACCGTTTTTAAAAATGGAAAGAGACAGGTTTTTGTATATAATTTGCAGAAAAAATTATTGCACCTTACCTTGCCTTGAAAAAATTGCCTTCGCCTTCTTTATAATTGAAAGATGTGGCATTTAAATGGAAAATACCTTTGCATACCATTACATTCGGAATATCGATAATTGGAAGGTAATCGATATAAAAAAAAGCGTTGACAACAACTCTGTCACGATGACTCACAATTTTAAAATGACATGTTGTGGTTATAAAGGACTAATTGCACACATTAGGATACAGGAAAAACTGCTGAGCACAGTGCATAAACGTTTCGAACTTGTCTCCTTGTGAGCAACCAATCATGCATCATGCGATGTTGCATTTTATTTTGATCGTCAATTATTGCCCTTCAATTTATATGCATATACATGGGAGGGTCCAAAAGTTTTCGGCCCGGCAAACAAAAAAGGCACTGTAGTACATATTTTTCAATATAGTCTCCGTCGACCTCTATACACTCTTCGGATCGTTTAATTAACATTTCTATTCTTTTATAAAAATATTCAGAAGCAAATGAAAATATTCCTCAAATTTCCTCCAATATTCCTTTTTTTATAAAAATATTCCTCAAAATGAGCAAAAACTGCAGCGGCCACTTAATCATCACTGGAAAATCTTCTTCCTTAAGTCAGACTTCAGCTTTGATAGGCACTGCGGGCTAGGTCAAGACTATAAGGTGAGTGACGAATTTCTATGAGGCCACATCTTAAAACAGCAATCTACTGCGGCGGGCGGTGTGGACAGGGGCATTGTCATGAAGCAGCATTTTTTTATTATTATTAAATCAAGGTAGCGCTTGACCACTATCTCACCTGATGTGAGGTGCAGATGGGGCCGAAGGTGGACCACGCTTACCCAGTAAATGCCCATTTACCCTGGTTTTGAAGACCCCGAGGTTGTAGTCCTGTGGAAACACAGACGCAGGCAATGCTTAGTTTTCCTCTACGTTTTTGCTTGATTGCTTCACACAATTGCTCGATAAAGTTAGCATAATAGCTTCCTGTCCTGTATTTCGTACTTTTATGTCCATAAGCAATATTCATTGACAATCCCAGAATATCGTAGCCATTATCTTTTTAGTGTATTGAGTTTCTAGGTCTTTCTAGGTCTTTTTCACCAGAACGAAGCCACTACATCGACCCTCATTATGAAATGGGATCATGTTATAATACCATAGTTTCATCCCTAGCGACAATTGACTCCAAGAAATCGTTCCCGTTCTTCTTTAGACGTCGGTCCTGTAGTATTTCTTCCACTAACTTGATGTTGTTTGATGTGAGAGCTTCAACGGGCCGCTCGGAGCGAGGGTCATAGTCAATAGACTCTCTTCCTAAACACATTACACCATATCTCTTTCATGGTGGAAAATGATGGAGATGAATCCTCGTACACGTTATCCAATCCTTGTTTAACATGTTTAACATTTAAATTTAATCACACACCGAAATTCGAATTTAAACATGATAAAAATATTGCGTCTTAGTATTTTTCAAAAGGTCGTAAAAGCAGGATTAATGACACTTATATCTTGAAAACTATATTCCATTAGGTAAAAAATTATGAACCATTTAAATTCAAATTCCCGCAATTAGATGGCGCCAATAATCTGCAAGTGGTCGCAGCGCATTTCGAATTGCACCCTGTCGATTTTTAATTTGGCTTGATGTCTTTTACCGGAGGAATCCTTGTCACCTTAGCCCACAGAGGCTAAGGCTACATTTAAAAAGTTTTTCCATAGTTGAACTTGCCACGAATCGAAACAAAAGCTACAACCACTTGATAAAGTAGTTTATTTTATTCTGTTTTCTTTTTGTTTTCTAATTTCGTGTATCAAAATAAACAAAAGGGATCACTAAATGTGTTTCTAAGCTCAAAACTCAAGAACGGCCAGACAAATTCTGTAATCCGGTTAAGTCCGAGGAAGGTTTTTATGAAGAGAAAAATTGGCAAAATTGTCCGTGCGAAGCCGGGGGCGGGCGGGTCGTTTTATAATAAAATTGACAGCAGTTCTGACAACTTGGCTACGTCATTTCCGTCGCGGACCTATCTAGCCATCGGCCCCAGATCCAGGTGGGAGAATTTTACACGAACTTTCTTCCTATTTTAGTATATTTTTTCCGATTTTCGATATCGCTTATAGTTTTTGAGGTTTAGCGAAAAACAAAATGTTTTTTTCTCATCATAAATTTGTTTATTGGAATTTTTTATGTGCTGGTAAAACATTTAAATACTTTGTTCTAGACATCATGCCGAATCCAACGAGCTATCGAACTTATTTTTAAAAGCTTCAACAAAAAGGTGACACCAATTTGAACTTGTGAACTAAAGATTGAAGAAATTTCTTGATTGTCTGTTAGGTTAAATTTTCTATATGCGTTTTATGTAACACAAAGGAAAAAAATATTAAGTAGCTAATAGATAAAAAAGAGTGCAAGTTTATTAAAGCGTTCTTATTCTCCCCTTGCAGTCGCAAAAAATGCCAGCCATTAATCTATGACTTTTGTTAAACAGTTTATCTCAAATGCTGGTGAAAGGGGGCGCCACTATCAAGTTTCTGCCCCGGTTCGAAAAAATCGTAGATCCGGGGCTGGGTTTTTACAACCTGCATTATGCTGAATTGGAGCCGGTTTGTGGCAAGCGACGTTAATGTGTATGTTATATCTTTTTTGTGTATTTTTCGGTATTGTCAAATGTATAGTATACTCAAATTATCCCTTATCGCAAATAAAATTTATAATATTCTATTCTATTGCGGAGTAAAACTTTGGGGTGACTTACCACCACAAGCTTGCCGTGTTCAGGATGTCTTCTGATGAGTAAGGCGGCACCATTCTTCTCGTCCTGATATAGTTCTCCAATTTCTTCTTCGTTGTCCTGTTGAAAAGGAATAAAAGGTTTGAAAAAATACACCTTAATTGAGACAATTTTAGTTACAATTTCTACTATCTTCCATAAACAGTGAACAATCGAGCAAACTACAATGATCCTACTAATATAACGATTATACTATTATTACAACTAACTATGGGACGTTCTGGAAAAAGTGTTCGCGCCGGTCGAAAGTCTCGAACGTTCCATCCTATCGATGGTAGCCACGCCCCTTTCCGACTAGTGTCAAAGAAAATTGCTCCTTATGTTTACAACATGGAGTTTAAATTTCAAGAGAAATAGCATTCCCGAACTTTCAATGGCTTGTTTACAATCTTGTTTACCTTTTCTGGTAAATTCGAAATACATCGAGGCAAGAGTTGTGCGACAACATGCGATACTAAAGCGACTCTTCGGAGCTTTTGCGAAGTTATCTGCGACAGTGAACCGGCGACACATTAAGGGAATCATTGACAACGTTTGGCAAGTTTAACGGTCTCATCGGTTTTGGTGATTTTGGCAGTCATCTTGGTTTGTGAAAATAAATCGTTTCTTTCGCTCATACACGGCATTTACACTCACCCCGCACGTAACAATACTGTTAAAATCTTGTAAGAAATCTTTATTGTTAAAATCTAATTGTCAAATAAATGCTTTCTTTCTTTCTTCTTAACAATATCATAGGCAAATGCGAAACTTGGTGATAAATGATCTATGAATACTGAAAGAATTTTGATAGAATTTTACAGAAATCTTTTGCAGTAATATGGTTTAAAGTAACAACATATACCTAGACTATCCATACTAATGTTATTAAGAGGTACTTAAAGTTTGTACGTTTGTTTGTTTGTTTGTTTGTACCCTGGACTCTTCAAGTCGCGAGTGAATCGGTTCTTAATAGACAAGCATGCTCCATCTTAGATCGCGTCATCACTTACCATCAGGTGAGACTGCGGTCAAATGCTTGATCTATCATTATAAAAAAAAAAAAATGTAGGGGGTTATCTTCGAAACTACTCATTCGATTTAAGAAATTCTTTCACCAATAGTTAGAATAAAATTTCAGGATGGATATAAGCTAAATATTCCAAAAATTTGGCGGCCATATTGATTACATCATCAACGCCGCTATAGGACTCGAAAAATTTGTGTCCCTGGCTTTTTAGACTCGTCTACCCATGGACCCTTTTGGATTCATACTATCTGAATCCAAAAGGACACATTGGTTGCCGGATCTGAAAATTTTTTCAGCTACCGAACCCCACTATAGATACAATTTCACATGTAGCAACAGAGCTTATATTTTATATACGACGCAAGCTCACACGTAACATTTGATAACAATCTTTTAAACTCCGAAATGAATTACGACTCACGCTTTTGCCTCTTCCCACGAGTCTTCACTTGCAGAACAGTTACAGAATCATAATCATTTTTGTTTCGGACGTGAATGATCATTCCTTCTTCGCGGAATATCATTATTATCTGGCTTTTCCGGATACAAGGTACCCTATGTCCTATGATCGGGGCGTGAAAGCGTGACAAACGAAGATATCTTCGCTTTATAATATTAGTTAGGATACAATATAAAAAGGCGGACAATGAGCTGGTGATAGCCCATTGGTGCGTACGCTCGGCTTACGTCTTAATAGATGTAGGTTCGTCACCTTAAAGTCGAAATTTGCTTGCATAAGGGCAATTATCAAAACAAAACAAAATATCGAATTGACGTTTGCATTAGGTTGACTGATGAGTCAACTAATATATTAAGATTTGCAGATATTTCGCTAATATTATAGCCAGCTTCATGATCTGCAATAATTGCAGCTCTTTCATGGATACTTAAATTCCTCGGCATTTTTTTACTTAATATTTATCGCAAGAAATACAAGAAATAATTAATAATTATATACAATGACAATTAAATAGAACATATTTGACATGAACTTCGTAATGAAAGACCTTAAAAAAGGTTTGATGTTGATATTTATTTTATAGGTGTAAACCATATTGATCCTTGCTGTCATATCTAGTAAGTTTACTTTCATATGCAGTTGTCTGCTTAGTGCTTTAGTTTCAAAAGGTACTAAAAGTCTACCACTTAATAAAGTAGTGACTTTGAAAATGACGAAGGTATTTCTACTCGCACTGTACATCAGAGTCTTTTCAAATTCATATTATTAGATAATGACAGAATATCCGAAATCTAGAGTAGTATTCTGCAGCATTTCGCAGTCATAATCAAGGCATCTAGGATCAATAACAACCCCTTACAGAAGACCACCATGATGAGTGTCCCTTATCCTGCCTGTAGTGTTGCATAGGCGATGGTAACCACCTACCAATTAAGCGGAACGTCAGCCTGACTGCCTACTTTTACATTTAAAAAAAATCTTCGAAAAAATGGAAACACATACAGAGTTATACTATAGATAAAATATCTTTACATTCAGGCGAGGATTTAGCACAAAAGCGTTATTTTCGTCGCCTAATTTGAATTGTTAGAGTAAAATTAAAACTTTGATAAAAATATAGTCCATAGTCTATATTATATCTATACTAATATTGTAAAGAGAAAAGATTTGTATGTATGTATGTTTGTAATGAATAAACTCAAAAACTACTGGACCGACGCGGTCGAAGTCGAGTTGCAACAGCTAGTAGACAATATTTAAAAAGTTTGAATTGGGCAGATTTATACAAAAAGTTATATTTTCCGAGAAAAAAAAATAGTGCCAAAAAGCTTTCTCGTCACAGTAATAAAAAATTTCAGCGACAACTACTTACATTATTTTAAGCTTATTAATTAAGTTCTGCAATAAAGTTTTAATCAGCTACTTTTATTTCTTTTTCCATATTCAACACAACACTATATATTTTTATATCAGAAAAGCCACAGAAAGTTGTGCAATATTGCATCTTAATACGATCTAACGTTAGTTCTGGTCAAAGATTTTCAACTCGTTAAAGATTTTATAGATCGGGCATGACGAAAGAATCCGTAATGTGACATTTAGAACCACGTGGTACAAAATCGCTCAGTCCATCGCCAACTTTACAAGGCTATTTAGCTACGCCATGGCCATCCTGATTACGGCGATCAAGATCAATATTTTTGTAGGAAAATTTTCCCAATGCCCTCTCTATTATTCTACTAGCTGACCCAGCTGACGTTGTCCTGAGAACCCGAAAATAATTCCGTAACCCGATTGTGGCGCTAATACCTATCGGGTCAAATTTTATTTTCAAACCATATGTTAAAGTGAACAACGGTTGAAAAATGGGGGTGGGGGTAGGAAGGTGATAAATACTTTACGACCTATTCTCATACTTACCAAATATACAAAAAAAGATTCATAAAAATCGGTACAGCCGTTTCGGAGGAGTTTTGTTACAAACAGTGTGACACGAGAATTTTATATATTTTAATCCTGGTCCTGGTCTTATTATGAATTTATGCAATGTATAAACTTAAAGTAAGTAAAGTATAAAATCTTGTACCGCCGCTGCTCTCTCAATGCTCACATTAAGCGATCAAGTAACGCCGCTACTTAACAAACAATAACAAATAGCAATTAAGTTAACATATATCAATAATGCAATATATCTTAATAATAGCATAATAACTTATTAAATGAGTAAACGCTTCCGCGATCTATCGCACGTCAATCAAACGTATGAAGTTTGTGCACGACACTCGAGTCAGACTACATATACTGCCTGCGGGATGTAAAACTTAAGACCTTTCCAGACAACGCGAATATGTCGCTTGACATCTTTCAATGTAAGGCCAAAAGGCGTGGACTTGCTTATAAGACTTAAGCCCGGTTCAGATTTCAATAGCGAGTTAAGAAATTAGTCAGTTAAGTAATAAGTAGCGTTCAAACGTAGCCAAGTCAGTAGTCATAAGTTGCCTGAACAAGAAGACGACTAGTCGCGTCAACGGTTCTTTTACTCGACTCAAAGGGCCAAAACAGCAATTCAATTCAATTTCAATTTCAATTTATTTGTAACTTATAAAACATACATTTAACAGACACAGAGAAAAAAGAAATAACAGTAACAGCAAGAAAGAAAGTTACAAAAAGGTCCCTACTCAGCATTTAGCTGGCATAGGCCAGCACTGATCTTCCGTAGGAACCCTTAGTTAATACACAAACACGGTCACACACCATGCATGTACCCGCTAACAAATGAAATAAAGAATATTTATTTAAATTTATTTGTTGTCAAGAAACACAACTGCTTGCACGAATATTGAAAACATTTCTCCAGTTCCCTGCCGCACATAAGTAAATATTAATGCTATTATTAGATGATATTTAAAAAGCTCAAAAATAAATAATAAAAACAATAATAATACCTAGCAATAACAATAATGAAATCATTTTAATTTTTTGGCTGAGTGCGAGGAGGTTATTCATTATTTCAGCAAATTCATTATTATTCTTTTAATTCCAGACTATGCCGATCTTTTATTTTCGAAACTCCTTCGATCTGAAATCAGTTGTGTAACATATCATAATCTCAAAAATTATAATAATAGTTACATATATAATTATCATAACCTCAAAATTTTAATAATAGCTGCATCCCTAGCCAGTTGTGATGATTATTGCGTTTTGAATTAAACAAACACTAATGTTTGAGGTATTTTTGTATAAATATAAACGTAGTTTCATCAGACCATTTCATTTTTACACTAAGAAAAATCGCACGTGTCTGCGGCCGGTGTTAGCAAATATGGTACTGTACAATTAGTATAGTACTTACATATGTCCTGGCCTGTCATTACTAAAAATTGAGGTTAATTTATTAGCAAACACTACTTGCGCGTCTGAGCAACCCTTTATTTCCACATATATCTTAATAATTGTTTGATTTGCAACAACTCTGATTAATGGATTTATACATCAAACATTTATGTAATGAAATTTATGTAACAATTTTATTATCTAACATCCGTCTTAGATCCTCTTCCATAACTAATTTGTTTATCGAGTAATGTAAAGATTTACGTGTAAATATTCTCCTTTACAAGTAAATCCCTTTCTAGTAAGAGAGAGTGCCATTTAAGGCGTTAAAGTACCAAAGAAATATTTTTATTTGTAACTATGTACCTAGCTAAGCCCGTAACTTCGTACGCGTGGTATTCGGTATAGCCCGTGACTTTTTTGTTTGTAAACCGATTAGAATGAAAAAAAAAAGCACTAAATGTTACGGGAAGCTAAATACATCAATGAAAACCGCATTCAAATCGGATAAGGGAACAAAACAGATTAGCGTGCACAAACTTACAAACAGACAAACCGACAAATAGACAGAAATTCTAAAAACAGTTTTTTTGACCTCGATAACATAAGTAGGTACTACAACATGTTTTTGATAACATTAGTTTGATTCCATAGACAAACTATTTTCCAGTTTTATGGGACATTGTAAATATTTTTCTAATTATTTCATGTATAATAAATAAATAAATGTACACGGCTCGTTTACGATTTTATTATAATTATGTATAGATGGGCACTGGCAACTCTTAGGCTGGGTTCCCACTACGCCGTTCCAGCGAATTTACCGGGCCGATAAAACTGTTTGAAATTCCAGTGGCTGTACAATTTATATGAAGCTGTTGAAGTTCATACTATGTCGGAGTCCACTGCGCAGTGCCGTTTTGTCGCAGTGCCGCGCCGGCAGAAACCGGAGTTATGTCACAGAGCTCGCACCTGTATCCCTATCCCCTGCTCGCCCGCCGCTTTGAAATTATCAGCATATGGCGTCAAGTAAGTTTAATACTGAAACCAAAATTCGATGATGTGGAATCCGGTTTTTAAATGTGAACAACTACGTCCGGTCGCCGGTTCCCGGCAAATCTGCCGATCCGGTGTAGTGGTTTTGTCGTTTAGTTTACTGAGATTTTCTGAAGGTGTCGTGTCGCACGCAGGGTATTAATCTGTGTGCGAAACGATTATTATGTTTAAAGTTGGCATTTCGTACGAAATAAACCGGCGTAGTAGGAACCTAACCTTACTCACCGAAACACAACACACACGTGCTGTTACTTCACGGTGGTCTTTTCTGAGGTGGTCGTTTCTACTGCCAAAAATTCTGCTCAATCAATAACCGTGAAACGCAGTGTTTTCTGAACCTTGTCTAAGAAATGGCCGGCATCTATAATTCGCAATACGGTGTTGTGCGTGAGCCATAGTTTACCCTGCGGACACTGATAATATTTTTAATGCCTTGTTTAAAGTCCATTTTTTTTAAATGTTCTGATCGCCAGACAGGCTGACGGTCCACTTGATGGTAGGTGGCTACCGTCGTCGCCTATAACACAAGCAACGCCAAAGCTGCTGAAACTGGGCTGCCGACTACAGTAGGTTGAGGGGACAAGGAAATGGGCTCTGGCATCCCTTACTCTCTCACAGAAACACAACAGCACACGTGCTATATCTCTAATCTCTGTCATAAGAGTATTTCAATGAGAAAAACTCTTGGAAATTTTTAATATAAATTATGTAAATTTATCATTAGAACTACATTTGATAATCCAAATCACGATTGGCGTTTTGAACATAAAAGTAATATCTAATTTGTAATTCAATTAGCATCTGTGTTTCAACGACGTTAACTATAATATTCCACTCTTGTATTCCAGTTGAGAAACATGTGTTCATTATGGATTTTTTCTAATAAAAGTTCATGGTCATTGGAAATTTCAATGAGTCTGTTTCTGGTTCTACCAATGTTCACCTATTGAATGGACAAAACATAACGAAACAAATAAACCATTGATAAAACTTATCAACGACAAAACTTTAGCAGCCCTTCCAACGTGTCTGGCAATTTTACGCCGTCTCTGCAGAGTGTGTGTCAGTTGTAACTTCAACCTTATAACAGCTTATAATAATCTACAAACACGTTAAAAACAACTATGACTGCACTTTATACACATACTTCCTGAAAAGCTATTAAGGTAGCAAAAACTGATACTGTGACGACAGCCTGCCTATTCATTTAATACAATCCTACTGTAGTCGGCAGCGCACTTGCAGCACCTGTAGCGTTGCTTGTGTTATAGGCGACGGTAGCCACCTACCATCAAGTGGAAGTGCGAGTTGAACTCGCGTGAAGAGGGTTCCGTACGATGTTACCTATCCGTACAATACTGAGTGAATTACCATGTTATTTTAATATCATGGACTTCTTATAGGTTTTCCTATAATTTCTGTATTTTTTTTTCAAAATTTTAGGTTCAGTAGTTTCGGAGATAAGGGGGGAGGGGCAATGGTCGGACAGACGGACACACGAGTGATCCTGTAAGGGTTCCTTTTTTTATTCGGACGTACGGAACCCTAAAAACGGGTAAGTATATTATTTAAACTAAATAATAAACCGATTTTAATATAATATTTTTTGTTTTGTTATCCTCAATACTGGGGCAGTCTACGAAAAACCCAAAGTAACAACCGAAAAATCGTAATTGGTAATTTTCTACAGGAATTTTCACTTGGGATTGAAGAGTCTGCGCAGTTTCAACAAATAAACCTCGTCAAATAAGATGTTTTGCATGTGTTCCGTTAATGCGACATCATACGTGCATTGGCATTAGCGAGCATAATATTTGTTTAGTACACGAGTGTTGTCACGTTAAACATTTAATGCATATTCGACGCATGATGATGCTCTTCAATATGCATATCTTACACGTGCTTGAGTCACTTGTCAATTGCATTACAAGTAGACGAAACCACAAACGTACTTTTAAAGGTGGATGTAAAGTCCTGACATCTCGCTGTTTTTTTTTAAGACCCTGTTGGATGAGTGGTTAGACCGTTTGCTTTACCGCTCTGTTCTAGGGTTCCCAGGTTCGATTCCCGGAAAGGTCAAATTTGGCTCTGGTCTATATCTGAAAATTAGTGGCAGGGCACACTACATTTCGCAGTCATTTGTTTTGTAATTGTGGTTGGGGTGTAGTTATAGTGTACGCTGTAGTTATAATTTAAATCTTCCATCATACCTCTGGGATCCAATTATCTAAATCAATAAAACAGTATGTCGTTTTCATAATGTATGTGCACATATATACTTTTCAATCCTAATCCTTTACAATATTTTCTATAAATAAATTTAAAATTATCAAACATTATTTCTATTTTGGTCTCAATTCTTCAACTCATTTTTTTCTACTGACATATTCTATATTTTTGAAAACTTTCTACGTTCGATATTTTTCTTTTTCAATGTTTGAAAATCAAACCTATTTAAATACAGCAGTATTTAAGTTCAAATTCATCAACAATCTGGGCAGCCCGTCTGGCGACAGTAACCACCCTTACCCCTTACCTCTCATCGTGAAATAACTGCACGTGTGCTGTTGCGTTTCGGTGAGAAAGTAAGGGATGCCAGAGCCCATTTCCCTCCAATCATTGATTCTTAATTCTACTGTAGTCGGCAGCGCACTAGCAGCACCTGTGGCGTTGCTTGTCTAACTCGCTAATGTTACTCTCTGAGCGGCTTAAGGGTTTTATAGAAAGAGTCTATTATGCCCGAGGTTTCTCTACGTAACATAATCCCGTAGTGAGGTGATTTCCACTGCATGGGTATCTCTAATTAGGTCTAATTTCAGCAGTTAATTCATCACCCACTGCTGAATTGGACCTAATTAGAGATAATGATAATGATGAGATGAGATAATGACATTGACGATAATGATAATGATGATTTAATAACATTGGTTAGGTTATACCAATAGGTAATAATACATTTTCACCACACTTGCAACCTCTAAGGAGACTGTAGCCACCACAAAATCGACCTTTCTGCCAAACTTTGCATAAAAAATAATAATATAATAAATATTAAGCACAATGCACATACAGGTGTAATTTATTTGACTCCAAAACGGCATGTTTAAGACTAAAATATTCGAGGTCAAACTATTTTTGATTCAGTGGTAAACAATTAAAAATTCTTGATTTTGCTCGGAAAAAAAATATTTTATAGTTTAATAAACATCCTTGATGATTTTAAGTTTCATAACATGATATTTCACCAAACAGTAAATTTTTTATCGTTTCTCGGGTCGTAATCAAAATGTATCACACTTTTACTCACGAAAAAATGTGAAAAAATAAGTAATGATGTTTAGAAGAATATTTTAGGGCTACTTTTTCTAAAAACAGTTTTTAATTTTTTTTCCACAAGATATTGTTTAAGCAATTTTAACACAAAAGCACCAAGCGCGCTATTCTTATTTTGTTTCAGTAGGCCCAGTGTTGCCAACTTAGGGAATTTTCCGTCAGATCTAGCGGTTTTGGGTAAGAAGGAAACGGAAAAAATTTAACGGTTAACGGACTTCTTAAATGATTTTATCAAGACTTCAACAACAAAATTAACCTCTACCGCCTCTACAATGACTGAAAGCACATAAACTGAAACTGACGACGATTTAGGTTCAATCAAAGAACAAGAGTTCAATATTCCTTTTTATATATATCTACATATGTTACTACTATAAATATAATAAGTTAGATATTATTGAAGAGAAAATGATAATATATGACGAATTTCTAACGGAATTTTACAACAAAGGCGGCGGAATATCAAAATTATTGTTGGCAACACTGAGTAGGCCGCCGTGCGTCTTCAAAGCAAGACTTGTGTCGCTTTCGCTACGTTCCCGATTATATCCATTGAAAATATCTGTTGTTTACATTATTGTTATTACCTGTTCGTAAGGATTAAGAAAATATAAAGGATGATTCATATTACACCATGCCGCCACCGGGCCGTGCGCTCGCCGTGTTTTTCTCAACGGTCGTGGCACGGCCGTAATTGATTCATACAAAAGTATACTATGAATATCTTCACCGGACCACTGCCGGGGCAATACAAATTACGGTACGGTGTAATATAAATCCACCTTTAGTCCGTAAATATTGTTGTAGGTTTTATTAATAACTGTAAAATTTAACGACTCGATACGCCCGGGGTGAGGAAGCCGAAATGTCTACTGCAATAATTGTATCCTGGCCTTAAGATGTTGATAAAATGAATTATAGACTCACATCCTATTGTTTCAACACCTTCCGATAATGCTTTACAAGAATTAAGAGTGACGGACAGATACGAGTGTATTTGTATAATTTATTTATATAACCTATATAAAATATTATAAACGAACGCAAAATGTTATAAATCGTTCTAACTTTCACGAACGATTTATAATATTTTGCTTTCGAGCTTCTGTAAAAAAAAAGACTGAAGCATTAGTTTCAAAATCGGTTCTCAATTCTGGGTGAATTAATTAATTTCCTACTCCACACGAAGAAATGATTATAAATAAAAAAAGGAATATTCTAAAGAATATTCCAATTAATTCTAGTATTTAAAAGATTTGAATTATGTTCGAACAGTTACTTATTCATTAAATAGGTTTCAAAGGAAACACTTTTAATTTACCTTTACCAGTGTTTCGGAAAAAAATAGCCACGATGATGACGATCCTGATGAAAAACCCCGAAAGGAACTCAGGATACCATTTGTTTTTGTCATGTTTAAAATAAAATATATAACAATTACAATTAACAATTATTATACACAAATGACAGTATATTATAATACTGAATATAGTATGAGCCCAGAATAAAATCCAGACTTCATTATCGTTTAAATAATCAGCGACTATATAATAACATTCCAAACAGAGTTTGGTTTTGATTACACTTTTAAATTTGTTTATAGATAAGGCTCTGATAATCTCGGGAAGTTTATTATAAAATCGTATATATTGACCCATAAAATAATTACCTACTTTATCTTGTGTGATTGTGAGATTTTTTATCAATTTTATTAATATTTTTATGCGTATAAATAAAATTTTCATAAATACAATGACACATAACAGTTAAAATTTTTATTTATTTTATTTTTCTCGAAGGGAAGACTGCGAACCTAGTTGGTAGATGGCTCTAATCGCCCTTTTTTGTAAAATTAAGACAGTATTTAAGTATGCAGCATTACTCCAAAGAAGAATCCCATAAGACAATATATACTGTGAAAGTAACTGAAATAGACAATTCTAAAATAATTGCTGATACCATAATATTTATTAAATACACTATTTATTATTGAGATTGTGAATATATTTTTTTTAATTTCCTAATATTTTTACGCGTATAAATAATTTTTCTATAAATTTACTGACACGTAACAGTTAAAACCTTCATTTACTTGATTTTTCTCGAAGGGTAGACTGCGAACCTACTCTAATCGCCCTTTTTTGTAAAATTAAGACAGTATTTAAGTATGCAGCGTTACCCCAAAGGAGAGTTCCATACTGTGAAAGTAATTGAAATAGGAAATTCTAAAATAATTGCAGATACCGTATTTATTTAATACACTGCAGAAACGAACAGTTTCCATGAACATTGAAATAATTTAGGACATTCAGTCGATTGTTCACGGTACTCGGTGGTGTCGGTGGCAAGGTCGGCAACATTGTTTAGTTCAAATTACAAACAGATTTATGACACCACACTGCTTGTGTATATTACTACAAAATTAATAATCCACTTTAAATAACTATAATTAACACTTTTTGTAAACAAACAAACAAACGGGCTAAATTATATTGAAAATGAGGAAGGTTTTTTAAATTTATTGTTCTAAAACTTTTTTATACATTTTCTATACGTATTAAGGTCGACAGACAGTCTGACGGTCCACTTGATGGGCACTGGCATCCCTTACTCACTTGCCGAAACACAACAGCACACGTGCTGTTTTTACACGGCAATAAGGATTACTATTGCCAGACGGGCTGCACAAATTACTGCAAAACACAGTGTGCCCTGTCGCTACTTGCCAAATCCAGACCGGAGCCAATTATGAAA
Organism: Bembecia ichneumoniformis; assembly: GCA_910589475.2. Classification (NCBI taxonomy): domain Eukaryota; kingdom Metazoa; phylum Arthropoda; class Insecta; order Lepidoptera; family Sesiidae; genus Bembecia; species Bembecia ichneumoniformis. The sequence goes on from OU342543.1 coordinate 7,582,365, forward strand.
AGTTTATTTTTAAAGTTGACCCTGCCGAGAATCGAACTCGTGATCTATGAGACAGAGCGTTTAATAAAGCACTTTAACTACTCGGCCAAGAGGCGCGTCTACATTATAGTAGAGAGAAAATCTTAAAATTAGCACTTCATTTTATTTGAAAACTCACAAGTTACAGAATAACTCTCTGTATTTCTGTTTTTAAGAGAAAAATCCTAATAAATGAGATCCAAATAGAATCGCTCCAAATTCTGAATTAAAAACTAATAAGTGGGTACCATTCAATAAAAAACAATTTTAATGTAAATCATTGTCAATCACATAAATAGATATCTGTGTTAAATATTTGTCTGTGTGTGTCGAACAAAATTGTTAATCAAAATATTCATTTACACCGTATGAAGCAAGATTAATTGCGGAGATTGTAAAGTCTTTCACGTAAAAACTAGTCCTTTTTAACCTAAATATAAAGATTTGGCGCTCTTTAACATGTTATTAACGGAAATTAGAGTGTTACCAATTCAAATTTTCCACGCGAAATTTAAGGAAATCTAGATCACTAGTGCAAAAATAGTTGTATTTTACAAGTTGATATGAATAGGCCAAGAAACTAACACATATGTATGTACAGCCTTGATGAAGACGAAACAAGAATATTAAAAGAATATTTATAAACTGCTGTTTATTTTAAATGTAAATGTAATTGTCCGTTTTTTTTTTTTCAACTTTACCATGATGTGGTGTCTTTAATTTCTAATAAATATTAAATAGCGGTATGTTTTTAATTCATTAAAAACATTCAGTTGATTCATTAAAAAATTAATCTTGGGGCACAATGAAAGTTGTCTGCTTTTACAATGTCTTTTTTTAAATAAATGGGTGTTGGTTAAGGATTCAGGTCTTCTTTGGCTTGGGATAACAGACTACTTTTAAACCCTTAACATTTTTTCTTGGCCATTCTTATTTAAATTGTTTTTCCACTCTTTTACAATTATGAATAATAAATTAGGTATTAATCCTAATAATTTTATAAATGCGAAAGTTTGTATGTTTGGGTGTTTGTTACTCAATCACGCAAAAACGGCGTTAGGATGAAATTTAGCACACATATAATTTATTACCTGCATTAAGATATAGGATACTTTTTGTCCTGTAAATATGTCAGGTTAATGTGGGATTTAAAGAAAAAAAAAAGAACTATTAATAAATTGAAAACTATACACCCTTCATAGTGATAGAGCATACTGTGTTTTGCTGAGGCAACCCGTTTGGCGACAGTAACCACCCAGCATAATGAAATAAAACATGTGTGACGTTGTATTTCACAGCGAATAGGTTAGTTTTGAATATCATAGCCCTTTTTTGACCCTTATTATTTTTCCTATTAAGATCGGCTGCGTACTTGGCAACCTTTATGGCATTGTTGGTGTTACTAGGCAACGGTTGCCATCTAACATCTGCCGTAAATACTAAACCTGCCGTATAAACTAACATAAAAAAAAAAAATTACGTTGACACAATGAAAATTAGGCAAAGAAACTATGGCATACAGCCTAGTTCTGACCGAAATATAATAAACTGACCTTACGGAAAACTTTAGCACAATTGCCTGCTTTACTTCTTCACGGTTAGATAAGATTCTCTGTGGGAATAAAACGCCGCTTTCACCCACCACATTAAAACAGACGGCAGTTTTTTAACGCCCTAATCGAGAACAATCGTCTGCCGTTCGTATCGTTACGCTCTCCGATCAGTTGTATAACTATCGATTAATTATCCGAGCTTCTCTTTTCAGTTTCCGAACGTGACGTGTGATCTATTTTCCCTTTTCTACTCTTTGTTTATGGTAAAAGCAAGTGAATGCAAATCAAACGAGGTGATGTATGTATGTCGCTTTGATGCAGTGTTAAGATTATCGCCGAGGAAACGGTTAGAAACGCACTTGCATTGCTTCGGCGTTGCTTGGGAATGAAGATGACGGTAGCCATTTTATGTCAAGTGGACAGTCATCAAATCCGTCACCTTTTATAGTGAAAAAGAAATAGGAGTCGAATACGGACAAACGATATTGATGGGTTTCGTTTGTTGAAATTAAATTAATTAATTATTATTAATTAAATTTCATCTACAAATCGTTAAAAAGTGTGTCTAGAGTACTACTTATTCCTTAATGGTGATTTAAAAGTATTACTTACTTTTAATATTTCCTTTATTGATCGTCAAACCTACTAAACAAGAAAAAATCGGTTCTCAAGGAAATTACAAAAAGGAATAAGAAGTTTTCGTTTCACGTATATTATATTTGTACTTAGGTACTTAATTAAGTTTATGAAGATCAAAAAGATTAAATATATAAAATATTATAGATTGGGAAATTTTTCCCACAAAAATATTGATCTGATCGCCGTAATCAGGATGGCCATGGCGTAGCTAAATGGCCTTGTAAAGTTTGTGATGGACTAAGCAATTTTCCGATTCAATTGTAAACCCCGATTCAATTAATCCGGGACCATAGATTAGAGAGTATCACAGAGCAAGCAAATTACTCAAACAGCTATATTTACTGTATCTTGCCTATTGGTTGCCACTTCGCTGAGTAATATTCCTTCCGCAGGCGAAGTATCATTGCACTTAGCTTTCTATGGTCTAATCTGATTGAGTGTTAGGAAACCTGTTTACGCGTTCATACCTAAAAAGCTCTGTTGCTACGGCCTTTATTTATTGAAACACACGTTATTAAATTCTCTCTATCGCGAGCGTAACAGAATAGAGAATTAATTCAAGCAATATTATTGCATTTGGTATTTAAAAGGTGGCATAACATGCGATCTCTTCGAAGATATCTTCGCAAGCTTGCGTTTATTACAAACTCTATAAAGTTTTGGCCCATAACTTTTGCTGTCAAGATTCTGGGAGAGGCTTTAATACCTACATAGTTAATATTATGGAATTGTCGTAGTACTATTAACTTTTTTGAATTGTAAAGAAACTAATCTGGATCTTCCATTCTGGACACTCATTTTCTTAAGTTTCCAATACACGCAGCATTAAAACACAGTCAATATTCATTCAAAGGAAAAGACAATTTAATAGTTTCTGCAGTACATTTTTAACTAATAAAAAGAAGACGCACGACACTCCTTAATTTTATAAAAACTTCTATGTCATACCTGATTAATTTAATCAACTTTAAAAGTTCACTTGCTAACGGGAGCTGCTTACTGATTCGAAATGCCATGATTACTCTTTAGTTATTTTTCGTAGCAATACATAAAAAAACATGACATTTCTGAGATTTCTAAATTGTGCAGTATTTGTGACGTTTCTGTGATTAAATTCTTGTAATTACTGAATACCAATAAAGTTTTTTCATAAAAACATCGTAACTGTAATGTATATTTAAAATTGAGTTGTCGATAGCTTGCGTAGCATTCTGTCTTCGATTATGTCTTGTAATGAAAACAAGTAAGTTGAGACAGCAAATTCTCTCAAATACCTATTACTGACTTCACTCGGCCGTACAAGGTTTTATGTTTTGTACATTCTACCACTCACCGATTTCATTTCCTCATAATCCACACCGTGGGGTTGAGTTTCATTCGTCATCACGCGCCACATCTTCAGACCGTCCTTCTTCAACAATCCCTCCTGTTTTCTCAACACCAACTCCAGCAGTTTTCCAAACGCTTCCAAATCAATTTTATGCACACCATCTTCCTGATCTACCATATGTTCTTTATCACTAACACTATCACTGATTTCACTAGAATTAGATACACCGAACTGAACGCTGACTGTATTATTTAAATCTCCTATTATATCAACATCTTTGATGAACTGTTTCGCTTTGATGAACATTTCATCGTTCAGCAGAGATGGTGGACTCGTCTCCGTTTTCCAAGGTTTCTGCGGTTTATCGTGCGGTATTTTCCCCTGTTGCTGTGTATGGCTATTGTCTGGATGGCTAGTCGGAATATGCCGCCTCGTCAGATGGTGGGTGAGTTGGACTAAATGATATTCTGGTACGTGGCTATGATGCTCTACGTGGAATACGTTTCGGAGCTCATCTTGGGTCATGTGCTCGTGAATCTGTAAAGAAAAAAAAAGAGTTTTAATATTACTTTATACACAAAAGCTTTTTGTAAAATTTGTACGTGAAGAATGACATTGAATATTCATTTCAATGATGTTGATTAATTAAATCTATTCGAACTCTTTTAATGTAGATTACACATTATAAAACAGTTTCATCAAAATTCATCAGCGAGTACTCGTAGTATAGGTACCCAGGTGAACTTACAAGGTGAACTTTGGGTAAGTAGTAAAGATCACATATCTCTTCCTAAAGAGAATACGATTAACGAATCACAAATTTAAAATTCGAAGCTTACAACATACAATTAAATGTGACAGCGAATCTATCTATTTATAGTAACTTCTATTTTTCATGTCGCTATTATTTTATAAATAATAGCGACATGCTTGACATACATGGGTGCAGAAGATAACAAATGTTGAAATTTTGCGTCGAATGAGAATGGAAATGCTCATAGCGTTAAATTTCATTTCGAGCACGTAATAAGGGGCGTAACGTATTATTTTACTAGTTATGCAAGGGAAAATACAGAGAAGAGAATTAGTGAAGCAGAGGTAGGAGAAAACATCCTGGTCAAAGAATTTAAGAGAGCGGCACTCTTTCTTTCGTGCAGCAGCTTCCAAGGTTAAGATAGCCATGATTGTTGCCAACCTTTGTAGAGAAGAGTACCATGAGAAGAAGAATTATTTTATAAGTTATTATTTTGTCACTTATATGTATCAAGTCAGTCATTCAAAGTATGTTATTTTGCCAGATATTTCGTTATTTCTAGTTTATTCTAGGTGCCTAATGGATGGTGTAAACCTAAGTTGGTCTTGTATTGCTTTTAGTATACCGATGTTCTCCCATTCAACCATCAACATCTAAAGAAAGGTTTTTTTAGATCAGACCTTTACCCCATTAAAAGCTTTGTCAACATAACTTTACATTCATAACAAGTAGGTTAATAATATACAATTGATTTAATTTGTAACACATTATTAACTTTAGTTTCAGTTGGATTGTTTTTTAAAAGCTAAAAGCTCACGCGTCTAAAGTCATCGTCAGAGCCGATTATGAACAAGGAACAGGAAGAGATATTACCAACGAAATGCGAGCATATCTCCATCTCGTTCAATCCTCTCAAACCACGTATCCTTCTGTCTTCCTCTCACAATAACATTTTACTAGATGACATTTTCTACATTGGTACGTATCAGCTAGAGTTGTCAAATAAAGCCATTAAAAATCCCTTTAAATATGCGGTTTAATGGTTCAATCTTTGTTTTGTTGATTTGAATACATCCGTATTGACACTGTTGAATGTCAACGGCTTCTCAAAGACCTTGGCCGAGGTCGGTACTCGTATCCTTTCTCCGTGCATTATATTTACGGATTTTCTTGATGCTGATCGTATATCGATGCATATAGAGCTAAATGTGGCCATAAGTGTGGATATTTTATTGGCGATTTTAAATAAATTGGATGGCAAACTTTAAAATGCGCCATAAAACAGAACATTAACTGTGTAACATTGTAGGGTAATTCAGAGGTAAATCTTATAGTACCGCGAAATTACCCACGCAATAAGATGACCAAGCTCTTCAAACATTCGAATCCTCGGTTGGTGTTCCCTAATGTCCCAAAGCGCCAACAATTAACATTCCTATTGAGGACAACCTTAACAAGGTCTTGAACATTTTTGGGGACACCCTCAAAAGTTTTAAGACAATTGTATGCTTTTTCTCAAGTGGACGACAATTCAATTTTTTTTCTTTTTCTTAATTCACTCACAGTATGTTTGTAATTAGTATAAAATTCACACAGTAAATTATAATCTGTATCTTTTATTAATTTTAAGCCTGACAGTACCTATTTAATTTTGGCCAACTTATTTCGAATTTATTATTGTGAATGTTTATTGTGAATGTTGTGGATGCCTATAATTGGCACATATACCACAGATTATTATATTTTATTAATGAAATAGTAAGTACATAATTTAAATAGATATATGCGCTGCGTTTCTAAAATAAAATAAAGTCAAAATTAATTAACTATCTGAGCCCGCAACTCCGTATGCGTAGTATTCGGATAGCGCGTAACTTTTTTGTTTGTAAACCGATTGGAATGAAACAAACACTAAATGTTACGGCGAACTTGCTACAACACATTAGTGAAAACCGTATTCAAATCGGTTACGCCATTTCAGAGATGCACAAACACAGACAAACAGAAGTAAATTCTAAAAACTATTTTTTTTTCACTTCGGATAAGTAAAACGTGTACAAATTTTTTACAATCTTTAGTGTATAGACATGGCTCGTTTATGGTTTTATTATATGTATAGATTTCATTAATAGATTGGCTATGAGTCGATTGCATAATTGCTATGTTTAAATAACTAACAGAGCAAATTTCCCGAGAGCAGCTCCAACGAAGAATGTGTGTGAATGAAGTCGTAATGCTGCTTAAATAAAAAAGTGAGAAAATAGCAGTTGGAAGAGTCTTTAGGTAAGCTTTTATTTATATGCTCGGCCTATTCAACATTCCGGAAATACGTACACGCATTGAACGCACGTGGGAAGGCAGTAATGTTGACTAGAAGAAGGCTTCAACGCGCACGTACCCGCTTGCATACTCACTCGTAGAGGTACAAGTTGGCCTCGATCGACTGATCTAAATATTATGCAACTCGGCTGGTCCCACCAAACGATTTGTTTGCATAATGAAAGTTGTGGGATCCCCCAATAAGGAAACAATAATAATCGTAACAAAAGAATCTTCAAAAAAAACGGGACAAGTGCGAGTTGAACTCGCGTGAAGAGGGTTCCGTACGATGTTACCTATCCGCACAATATTGAGTGATTTACCATGTTATTTTAATATCATGGACTTCTTATAGGTTTTCCTATAATCTGTAAGTAGAAAACTAATTTCTGTATATTTTTTCAAAATTTTAGGTTCAGTAATTTCGGAGATAAAGGGGGGGGGGGATGGTCGGACAGACGGACACACGAGTCATCCTATAAGGTTTCCGTTTTTTTATTCGGACGTACGGAAAAACTGCTAAACCGCGTTGAGTGTTCTTTTCGTTATAACATAAGCAACGCCACAGGTGCTACAAGTGCACTTCCAATCATGGTAGGATTAAGGTTAAGGGATTGGGAGGAGATGGGGACGTGGGTTCTTACTCACTCAACGAAACACAACAGCACACGTGCTGTTTTTGCTTTATTTATGGGGGTGGTAATGCCGTCAGACAGGCTACCCTTTGATTATTAATATAAATCTATACTAGTCTAAAGTTGTAAAGTTTGTATGTTTGTATATAGGGGGGTAATCTTCGAAACTACTCATCCGAATTAAAAAATTGACCTCTAGGTGACTTAAAGATGGGGTAATATGAACGAAAGACATCCACGCCTATAGTAAAGCCAAGGAAACAACGCAAAAAATGTAAACAAACCCGGCCCTTTGCCTCTGTCCTTTTGCCTCACACGAAGCGGCCAGCGGCGCTATCTGTTTTATTGTATAGGAAGCTCTTCTTGACAACCCTTCAAAGTTTGCTTACATTCTTTGCGTTGTCTCGTTGGCCTTGCTTTAAGTGAGACCCCATAAAAATATACATTTTAAAGGTATATTGTTTAAAATAAAAATATTATTGAATTTTTTTATTTGAATAATTTTCAGAGACTGTCTAGTGCCTAAAGTGATAATTTAAGGTATTTGGTATTAAATAATTATTGGTCATTAAATAAATACATGAGCGATTGCTTAGAGTTTTTATTATTATTAGTTTTATAGCAAATATTGAAAGATATTTGACGACTCACCTATCTTTATAGATTTGTTTAGAAATCACACATAGAACATAGTGTTTAATTCTCTGTGTGATTCTTCTTAGATTAGCCTAGTTACTGACAATAATTAGAAAAATCCGAAATATGTCCTGATGTTACACATAGGGGAGTGCTTTTCGGGAGTAGGTTCTTATTAGGTAAGGCACAAAGCAATGAAGGGACACAGGAAGAAGGTATACTTAACAAATAATTACACGAACTTGAGTTGTTTTACGTAGGTAAAACAATTTTAAAATACATACATACATCATTATTTATAATTATTATACAACAACTCGAAACTTGAATGTTTTAACAATTCCAACATACGTACATGACACGTTGTAATTAAGATTTGCTTAGACCGTTTTTTCGTTACATTGTACTTAAATAACAAAGAGTGTACCTATTGTAAAGTATTCAGTTGGTAACATCAACGAATTGTTCTGTGACTACTAATTTGACGATGTTTTCAATAATTTTCTAATGAAATTTGTGCTATTTACGTTATCCTGTGAAGAAGACGAACAGGTCTACTAGATGACACCAATGGCAAGCTAAACCTAATAGAAAACGCATAAGACAATTCATACTTCACGATCGGAAAAGACGGGTAACTTCCGGTCGAATTCGTAACCACATTGAAAGCTTTTACAATATCTGTTATGCATTTCGGAGTAAATTAATGTTTAACTATTTAGGTATGTACATTTTTTTAGTATGACGATGACTATTTTTAGGTTAAATTAAATATATGCAGCATAAAAAACTGTACCTAATTTAATTTCAATACTAATTTCTCAACTTATTAATGAAAGTCCAAACAAAAATGGTACTATCTCTGATAGTACCATTATTAACTTAAGAAAAAGCTTTTATTCGAAATAGCAGACTATTAAACTTTTTTTTCAATTGATTATTTATAAATTAACTTACATTAACATACATATTATTATATTTTAATGGACATAAAAATTTGGGGATTGTATTTTTACATCAAAAAACTTATTTTGAAAATTGCTTTACAGACGTTTATAGATCTAGCTTAGGGTCAAACGGAAATTGCAATTTCGATATAACGTTATTTAACCGTCGTTATTGACAACAATAGTCATTCTATTGTTTATATATCGTTAAAAAAATAATAAAAAAATCAGTAAAGTGAATTTTTTTAATAAAAAATAAAAACGTTGACATTCCATACTGATTACACTGCATATACTGTGCCAGCAGCCATTCACTTCCACAGTATCAGGCTATCTCACAAGGAAACATAACTTTTATTGCCCAAGAAATACACGCCACATTCCTTCGTTATCAAAACATTACATGTCGATCAATATTTCGAGGCAAAATAGACCTAAAAGCGATTAGAACAAGAGCTAATTTCGGTTTACCTTATATTGTAGGGTCTGACTAGCGTTTAGAGTATGAGGGAGTTAAATTTAAACGACATAAGAATTACAAATTGCTTTTTCTTATCATCTTATGCAATACGTAAAGGTTTTTGTAGCTATTATTGTTTATATAAAATAAGAATTTTTGACACGCAAAGTCATACGATAAACTGGAACATTGAAATATATTTCTTTGTGTTAATCACATGCAGTAGTTATGTCAAACCGATGAGACGTGTGCAGGATAGGATAGTCTTACAGGGTACAGCAGATATGAGTAGGGTATCCTGTAAGGACTTCGAGTCTGTATCCTGAGGATACTGACAGAGTAGAGAGACGCTCAATATCTAGGCAAACTCAAGACAAGGATTCTAGTACTACTTATATCAAGTAGATGCAGTTCCATACATCCTAGGGTCATATATCAAATAATATATCCTAAGATTGCTTATTCTTAATCCTACTGTAGTCGGCAGCGTATTTGCAGCAGCTGTGGTGTTGCTTGTGTTATAGGCGACAGTAGCCACCTACCATCAAGTGGACCGTCACCCTGTCTGCCGATCTTAACATAAAAAAATAAACTTCAAAAACCAAAGATCACGTGACTTGAGTTTTAATTTTTATAACATGTGTATTGGAAGTCTTTAATGCAGCTAAGAAAAGAACTTTTTTGTAAATTTTTGTAATTTCGTTTTTTTTTTATTAAAGATGGGTTTGCTCTTGGCCAGCATCTAACCGTGCAGGAAACACGAGGCCGACGATGGGGCGAGCTCACCCAGAAGATGCTTATTCACTAGAAATTTGAAGAGATTTAAGTTGTATGAGTTTGGTTTTACAGAAAGTATTATCAACTAAATGACTCTGGAAACAGTTGTATTGCGTAGAATACAGTTATATGCTTGTGAAGGTGGTCAGACATGCTGACAATCCACCTGATGATATTTTTTTATTGCACTTCAGCAACGCAATTCAATTACCTATATTTTCAATACTTAACTGTTTTTTATTGCAGTATAAATGCTTAAACATCAATGAAATTAAGTTATTAGCTATGTATATTGAAACCGTTCAAGTTTCAGAAATATAAAAAGAAAGACAAGAAAAGACCTCATCATTTAGACTTTAGAGCGATCTCTTCCAGACAAACTTTAGTTCTTTTTTTATGTAAACATCGTCAGACAGGCTAACGGTCTACTTGATTGTTACATATTAACACAAGCAACGCCATAGGTGTCGCCATGTGTGCTGTTGTATTTCGGTGAGTGAGTAAGGGATGCCAGAGCCCATTTCCTTATTTCCTTTCCCTTAATCCTACTGTAGTCGGCAGCGCACTTGCAGCAGCTTTAGCGTTGCTTGTGTTATAGGCGACGGTAGCCACTTACCATGAAGTGGACCGTCAGCCTGTCTGCCGATCTTAAAATATAAAATAAAAATGTGCGCTGCCGACCTTAGTAGGTTAAATAATAATAATAATATTTTATTTGTCGAACCAGAGGTCCATATTTGAGCATTAGTATGGTACAGCCTTATTTATATACGTACTACGTATATGTTAAGTACCTACAAAACAATATGTTATTTAACATTTGACACACTCGCGTGTGTGCAGAGCCAGTGACTCAACAGAGGTGAGTCCCATCTGTTGGACAAAGTAATCAGGATGCTGTTGGTGCTGGTTCGTACACGATTCAACAATGAGGCGCAACGCTTCCTTATGATAGCATGGAAACCATCTACCCCCGCCTCTGCGAACTTACTGGACGCACTTCTCGTAGTCCCAACAGCATCCTGAAAGCGTTATTATACTGGACCCGCAGAGCGCTGTATGCCCTTTGCGTATAAATGACCCAGAGGCTACACGTGTAGAAAGACTGGCAGTACGCCTTAAATAGTGTTACTTTTACTTCCTTAGAACAGCGTGCAAACCTGTGAGCCAACATATTGCTTCGAACAGCCAGCGCCCTGCGTTCCCTGTCAATATCAACATTATCATTAAAGTCATCTGTTAAGGAAGGCTCCTCCGAAAATGAACTTTGGCATCCCTTAATCACTGAAACGCAGCAGCACACGTGCTGTTATTACAAGGTGGTCTTTTAGGGTTGGTTACTGCCGCCAGACAAACTGCGAAATACAGTGTGCTCTGCCACTACTTGCACAATCCATACCAGAGACCTGAGACAGAGCGTCAAAATAAGCACCTAAACCGAGTGGACTAAGGAGCTCATTAAACGATGAAAGGACATGCCGTTCATTTCGAACTCGTAATTGTATTTGACTGTGTCAATTTAGATATATACTTAACTAGGCACCCGTCCCAAGCTTCGCACGAAGTTTAAATTGTCAAAAATCCTTTCTTAGCGAATGCTTACGTTATAAAATAAAGTTATGTTTCAAATTTCAGCTTTCTAGTTTTGACCGTGCGTTGAATAAGTCAGGCAGGAAAAACAATTTTATAAGTACGCAAGATTAAAATTGTAGGAATACACGTTTAGGCACACAATGAACACTTATATTAATCCCAAAGAAGAGAAGGAGCTAAAAAAAGTTTAGTATAGTTTGTAAACGGCTTAAACTTATCACTCTCACTAAGCACTCTCACTTTCATTCCGTTTCACGTAATCGCGCGAGTATACTCTGGCCTCGACAACACTACGCCTTCTTGGTTGCGAAATTAATGTCAGATAGACGCATGCATATAATGACCCACGAGCCTGATAACGGTCGGAACTTTTGCAAGGTCGTCATGTAGAAAGCTTCGAGAATAAAACAAAAGCTTAACATATGATTCTAATCACTATTGTATCACTATTGTGACGTATATTAGGACTCACTGCCGGGCACAGACCCTTACAAGTTATGAACGGTTATGAAAAAAAAGGATAAGTGCGAGTTGAACTCGCGTGAAGAGGGTTCCGCACGATGTTACCTATCCGCCAAATATTGAGTGATTTACCATGTTATTTTAATATCATGGACATCTCTTATAGGTTTTCCTATAATCTATAAGTAGAAAACTAATTTCTATATTTTTTTCAAAATTTAGGTTGAGTAGTTTCGGATTTAGGGGAGGGGGGGTTTGGTCAATTTTCGTCTATTATCTTGAATAATTGCAAACTATTTATTTTAAAATTACAAAAAAAATACACTTGAGATCTTCACAACAAGACCTTCCATTTGACATGTCATACGATGCAGTTTTCAAATTTTTTTTTTAAATTTTCCAACTTCCCCCCAGAAATAACCTCCCATATACAGATTTCGTCTATTCACGTCACACCTCTGCGTTTGGGTCACAGAAATTGATATGTGTACCAAATTTCAACTTAATCGGTCTAGTAGGTTGCGTTTTTTTATTGGGACATACGGAACCCTAAAAACATTTATCCAGGTTTTAAATTAAAAATTATTCTTCTTTTCATAAATATTTTCATAGCGTTGTCTGTGAGGGCGAATTTTGCCCACAGGTTTTCACGGCGTTCACAGGAGGCAAAAATTGTTTATACTGTACATCGCTTTATACATTTCTTCTGTGGGCAAGATATACACAAAAATCTGCAGATTCAACACACGTTCAAGGCGTTGTTGGGGCTGCCTCGATTCTGTAGTGCATCGGAGATATTCACGGAGGCAAAAGTAGACTATACCATCATATGCAACCTTTTACCATCATATGCAAGCGGTGCGAGTTTCTGCTCTGCAGAGTGAGGGCCAGCCCAAATCGCGTCTTAGCCATGATAGCATATAGGCTTGATTCTCTTTACATAACCCATTGCTCGATTATGCATGTAACGTGGAGAGAGGCAAGTCTTAAATGAAAAAAAAGTTTTGTTAATATGTATTGTCTGTTTGTTTATGCCATGTATGTATGTATACTAACAATAGGTTTTGTGAAATTTTACTTAACATTGGGTCTGAGTTAAAGAATTAAAAAAAAAAACATACATTAATTAAGAAAAAAAAAACAGAAAATTTATTGTATATATGTAGGTACACATATTATATTTTTTTACAAAAACATACTTTTCGACATTTTTAAAGTAAATTCAACGTTGCAGGTTAATAATTAAAATGGGTGTTTACTCAAATACTAAATAAACTACTTAATTCAAATACGTACCTATATTATTATATTTTTCAATGGGTAGGTAACATTGCTCTTTAAAAATATAAGTACATTACTAAAATTGCAAATGTAATAGTTACAAAAATTACATAAGCCTAAAATAGTTCTTGTTTAATAACTATAGTTACGAAATAGTGGAGAAAATTTCCTTTTTCGTAAATACATATGAAAAATTGTTACGAATGTGGTTAGAGGAAAAATTTCAAGTGTTTGACGTTTACCTACGTTAAAGTCTAAATTCACAAGCAAGCAAGATACAGTTACAAGACGCATACGTATATTCATAATCAATGGCAAAGGTTATGAAACCTGACAAACTTCAAATTCACAAAAATCATAGACAAACCTCAAATTGACAAAAATCATAGAGTAAAAATTTTATTCGGTAGACATTTATGTGCATATACCTAATAAAATCGTAAACGAGCCACGTGTGTACATTATTATTATTATTTCTTTTTTTTTTAAATTGTACACTTATGTTACACATGTTATTTGTGTTATTTTTTTACTTATATTACTGGGGTCAAAAAATAATTTTTAGAATTTTTGTCTGTTGTCTGTACGTTTGTGCACGCTAATCTCAAAAATGGCTTAACCGATTTCAATGCGATTTTCACTGGTATATTGTAGCAAGCTTCCCGTTACATTTAGTTTTGTTTCATTCCAATCTGTTTACAAACAAAAAAGTTACGCGCTATACCGAAAACCACACGTACGAATTTGCGGGCTCAGCTAGTTTATAATAATATGTACAGCAACCAGCTCCCCGCTTCGTACGGTGCATTTTTTTCTGCAAGTTAAATGTCCTCCTCCTCGTTAAAATGTCTTTCCATTAGTGAGCTTAAAATTTGACGAGCCCGTGGTTAGAGTGCTTGCCTTAACGCTCTGTTCTATGGTTTCCGGGTTCGATTCCCGGCAGGGTCAACTTTGAAAATGAACTTTTCAAAGTTGGCTCTGGTCTAGATCTGGAAAGTAGTGGCAGAGGGCACACTGTGTTTCGTAGTCATTTGGGCTGCCCGTCTGGCGGCAGTAACCACCTCCTTACAGAAGACTATGGTGAAATAACTGCACATGTGCTGTTGTGTTTCGGTGAGTGAGTGAGGGAGTAATCCTACTGTAGTCGGCAGCGCACTTGCAGCAGCTGTGGCGTTGCTTGTGTTATAGGTGGTAGTAGCCACCTACCATCAAGTGGACCGTTAACCAGTCTTAGGTAACATTAAAAAAAAGTGAAAATCGCATCAAAATCTGTTGCGTGGTTTAGGAGGAGTTAGCGGTTTTTCAGACAGACAGATAAGGATAAATTAAATTCTTATATTAATTAAATTCTTAAGAATTAAATTCTTTATAATAAAATCATAGAAATGTCAATAGTACAATTCTTTCTCCAGACTTTTCGCCAGGTACACGTGTAAGAAATAAAAGAATTAAGTCAGGTTTCCATCATTAAGACTATTTTAAAACAAAACATCACGAGAAATCTATTTATTATTACCGATTCTAATGTTACGCAACTGTTATAATTGTCTGTCCAATATGTCCATAACGTTAAAATCGAAATATCACAAGGTCGACTCTACTTAAGGACATTTCGACGTAATTAGAACAAATACGAAGCCGATATTCGTGACTTACTAAGTCTACTAAAAACGTTTTGGCCTCCGAGTGATTTAAATTTTAAAAAAAGTCATTTTCATATTCAGTAAGACAGCCATATTTCTGACACCTTAAGGCTGCGGTCTCGCTTTGCGACTAGACCGTAGCGAACAGAACTGAGCGAATTTTCATGCGTCGTTCGTTTATAAATTGCAATTATGAAAAAAGTACATAAACATTTGAGTTAAGGCAGGCCTCTGTCACTCCGTGTGTGCCGCGATATAATTGCCTACCGTCGCTCACATTGAATGTGAAAGGAGTGCAACTTCTGTACGCTAGTACTAATATTTATTCTGTGGTTAAGGATGAAACATATTACACCGAGCCGTGCGCTCACCGTGTTTGCCATTTGTCGCCGTGC
This sequence comes from Bembecia ichneumoniformis, assembly GCA_910589475.2. Lineage (NCBI taxonomy): Eukaryota > Metazoa > Arthropoda > Insecta > Lepidoptera > Sesiidae > Bembecia > Bembecia ichneumoniformis. Next base: position 7,597,807 of record OU342543.1, read on the forward strand.
CGCCGCCGGGCCGTGCCCGGGCTTTGTCATTTCCAAGTATTGTTATACTATTTTGTATTAATATTACTACATATGCTTATACGTTAAATAGTAATATTATTAATATTATACCGCGAGGCAGGCTCGCGGTTTTGATTCGTGCGGCAGCCTCGGGTTAATACTGATACCTCGAGGCAGCCTCGCGGTTTTGGCTCACGAGCCATGGCTCGCGCGGCAGCCTAGGGTAAATAAATACTAATACCCTGAGAGGGCCTCGCGAAGTTGTCTCAAAGCGTACGGTGAAAACAAACGCATACTATGGTTCATACAAAAGCATACTATGGAGCTTTTGTATGAAGCACGGACGGGGCACGGTCCGTTGTAATATAAATCCACCTTTATGTTAAATAACATAACATAACTCAATTATGAAGGCATTAATTAAAACAATAATACTGCGATGAGGTACTGAGTCATAGACGAGGAAGATTTGTGTATTTAAAATTGCATCTGTGTGAAGCCGGGGGTGGATCGCTAGTTTTCTCTATATTGTAGTTAAGTTCTGATAAAAATTAAAGTCGACCAGGCGCCGCCGTAAAATGTTTTGATATTTAGATACTCACCATTCATTGTTTGGGGGTTGCTTTCTAATTGCTTATACAGAGAGACATCAGACTCGACTTTATAATAGCTATTAAATCCATTCAGATGTCCAAATGGATGGATTGTATACAACGTGATTTAATATGGTCTTCATAACGTTTTTTGGTATACTTTTTATAATAATCTTTTATATGTAACTAGCGACGCGCCCCCGCTTTTTAAGAATGCAATATTCTTTGCAAATTAAATACACAAACCTTCCTCGTTTCTCGTAGTTTTTCACGATAAACCGTATAAAAATCTTTTGGATGATTTAGAAGAAGTTAGCAGAGAACAGACCGAGAAAATATATATCTTAGTAATGTGTATGTATGTATGTATCTATATATGTATGTATATACGTATTTATCACTATATATCATGCATACATGTACATACATGCATACATACATATATGCACATATACATGCATACATATACACGTATAATGATAAGACTGTCCATAGTGTGCTCGGCTGCCGATAAGGAAGACTCAGTTTCGAATCATCGGTTCCGCGTTTTTGAGAAAAATAACAACGTTACATATAATAATTTCGCGGCAATCCGCAGTGTCCTAGCATGTCGGACACATTGGTTATAACTTCTTCACATTGAAGCTAGATGTCCATTTTTTTTTAATTTTTTTTTCCAGGCCATGTGAAAAAATAAAATAAAAAACATACCTAACTTAATATGGTGCAAGAGATGGTAAAAAAAATCAAACGGAAACAACACTTTCCATTCAAATCCGACCTTAAAATTTATCAGAACGACAAATTGCGAGTAAATGAAAAGTTTTAATCGAGATCGCTGTTGTGTAATGCGAACAAAGTTTTAGAGCTTTGAATGTATTGTGTAACGTTTGGAAACAATAAGCTTACGATTCGGTCGTGATATGGCGCGTGTTCAATATGCTGCGACTATAATGCAAACGAAAGCCGATTCTGCTCTATGGTTTTTGGGCGCGGCTACACATAGAAAAATATTTAGTTATTGTTCTATGCGGCTACAACTGTGATGAGATTAATAAATAATATATCAATTTTCAAATTCGGAATTCACTATATCACCAGTTTCCAATTATATCTATACATAACTATATTATAAAATAAAAAAATCGGTGTTTTTTTTTTCTGTCATTTTCCCCTCTAACTTCTAATAGTTCTCCGCTAACTTCTTCCAAACTACCCAACAGATTTTGTTACGATTTTCACTAAAGAAAAGAGGATAAACGAGGAAAAGTTGTGTAATACGAGGGGCACACTGAAATGATCGGGAATAAGAAAAACCACATGCACGGTATAGCTAAATTGTATTTTATTGTTTTTCGAAGTATTCTCCGTTCAACTTAATGCACTTTTCCATTCGTGCAAACCAATCATTAAAACAATAATTCCAGTCTGAAGTTGATGTTGACAAAATGGCTGATTTGTACGCTTCCACAGCTGCTTCGAGGTCTTCAAACCGTTGACCGCGTAATAAATCTTTCATTCTAGGGGATGTAAAGAAATCGTTTGGGCTCAGGTCAGGACTGTACGGAGGATGGCTCATCAGCTCAACGTTTTCCTGCTTCAAAAAATCATTTGTCTTCCGAGCCGTATGGGAGCTCGCATTATCGTGATGTAAGATGATGCGACGTTTCGGGTTATTTTTTCGGAGTTCGGCTATCATTTCTGGAAAATAAACCGTGATATACCACTCGGCGGTAACCGTTCTGCGTTCCTGTAAAGGAATTGTAGCAACATGCCCCTTTTTCGAGACCAACGTAGCGACCATTTTCTTTGACACGCTGCGGGAGCGAACCTCTTTCGTTGGCTTGACCTCGTCTTCGAAGACCCAAACTGCTGACTGATGTTTTCTTTCAGGTTCGTATGAATAAATCCATGATTCGTTACCTGAGACGATATTATAAACGGCATTTGGCTTCCCTCCGTTGAAGCGTTGCAGAGTATTCCGGCACCAATCTACACGAGCCGCCTTTTGCTCTTCGGACAAATTGTGGGGAACCCAGCGGGAAACTAGCTTTCTTACACACAGCTCATTATGTAATATCGACTGAATTGCAGTCATTCCGATACTGATAACAGCCCGAATCTGCTCGTATGTCACATGACGGTCATCTAATATAATAGTTCGCACAGCTGCGATGTTTTCAGGCGTGACCGCTGTTCTTGGTCGACCTGCAGAAGAAACAGTGCTGAACGACACACTACCGCGTCAGAACTCGGCATACCAGCTGTATATTGTCGTTTGACTCGGTGCTTCAACATCATAAATCGAAACAAGTTCGCCGAGACATTTATCTTGAGATAAGCCGCGACGAAAATTGTGATAAATTATGGCACGGAAATGTTCACGCGTGAGCTCCATTTCTGTTAACGACGTGTCAACTTTAAACCAACATAGTTTTTGTTTTTAATAAAAAAAAATTGTTTGAATATCATTAAGATTCTAAGAGGCCAGTATTCAAATTCTAAAAAAGGTTTTATTGTAACTCAATCCGAAATATTCTATTCCCGATCATTTCAGTGTGCCCCTTGTAGGTATATTATGAAGAAAAATTTGCATCCGTGCGGAGCAGGAGCGGGTCTCTAGTTTAAAAGAAATTTCAATCTAAATCATTAATGCGAAAATATGTGAAGATGAAATTTCGTCCAGAAATAGACCATGCTTTAGATATAGGCATGTATTTTAATGTTAAATCGCAACATTATGGTATTTCTTACTATGGTAAGCATATAGTATATGTAGTACCATAGATAAAATACTACTTAACCAGATTTTATCTATGGTAGTACGTATAAAAAACTACGGATAGCTAAATAACTTCTGAAGTCCTATCACGACAGCACAGAGTAGAAAGTATGCACGAGTGTCAATAATCCTCATTAGCGGCAGATTTACACAAAAAGCAGCAGAAAACTAGCCTTTTAATTTATTTATTGCACAAAAAACTAAATATCTATTTTCGGAGTAAAAAAATACATAATAATATTTGTCATTCTCTTGAAAATGTTTATAGGTCGCTACTTTTTAGCATTATAAGGGTGTTTCCAAGAAAATAGGACAACTCTATGTTCGAAGCACATATCACTTGATATAATTAATAATTATTTTATGCTAAAATTGTACAAATATGGCTATATTAATTGTTTTAACTCGTAAGGTGACTAACTTCAAAGTCCTGTGACTGATTGGCCAAAAACGTAACCTCATATGCGCGGTGAAAAGACGTAAAGTTTTCTTTCTACCTGTGTCATGTTCTTAGACATGAGCGATACAACCTGCTTCAGCTGACGATGATGGGTAAAAAGCGAAAAGTTGTGGGCAATAAAAGAAGTTGTGGGTGAAAAACATCAGAGAGTGCCCCGGGGTCCCGGATGGCTAACGCAGTTGAGCTGTTCCGACGAACAAGAAAGAAACAGTGGGGACTGTTTCAGGCTGTTCGCCAGCCTTCTCTATTTAGAGAGATACCACATGAAGAAGATGACATAATCAAGTTTTTTTTTCGTTTTAGACATTATATGCAATCTCATAAATGCATGACGATATAAATCTGTGCTTATAAATGTATGAAGATACTGCTATGTATAAAGATACTTTACATAACGATACTGACGTACATACGATACGTCAGTTCTTCTGTAGTTTTTCGGTTTTTTTTTTAATTAAAAAAAATTGTAGTATGTGTCAACGTCATATAACTAAAATGTCATTTTGGCAACAAAATTGGAATGTCATTCACCAGTGTTACCAACCTAAACTCTGCTGTCAAAGCGTGGGAATATAATATTACCATGGAAGTATTATATAAGGAATAAGCTCTATCTGTGCATCTTGCAGCTAAAATAAAGAAAATAAAACCTTATGCTAAGGTCGTAAGAGTCTTGTTGCGCGCAAAATAAAAATGAAACCGAGTGAGAGGGCCACCACTGAACGCTGTGTCCCGTTCTATAGAGTTGCCAGAGTTAAGTTGGTAGAAATGGTAGAAAAATATGCGATTGATGTAATGTAATGAAGTAAAAACATTTACTTCTAAAATGTTTCTAAATATAAATAATAATTTATTACCGACATGTTAAAGCAATATTATTTGTTGCTACGTGTAAAGCCTTATTAACGCAAAAATTTTGCGATTGGCGTATAGGTTTTCTTTTATTTGTATGAAATACGGACACCTGACCTGACAACCCCACATGAAATCGCCGACTCTGACGTCAATGGCGGAAATTTTTGATTTAGTGATATTTTTGAAGAATTTTAATTAAAATGGGGAGAATTTGTGTCGTGGAGGCTTGCGGAAGCGAGTATTATCCTGATTGTGGTTTATCTTTTCACAGGTAATAGTTTTAAACATAATTTGTTAGTGAACAATTAGGGTGACCATGCATGACTATCCAATCCTAGTTCAAGAACAAATAACTTAAATACCTATGCATTTTTTATTCCTTTCTCTATTAACATAACGGGTTCAATTTCAGATTTCCTAAAGATCCTAATGTTAGGGAAATATGGATAAATACGGCGACGACATCCACGTGTCGACAGGTACCCCTTCGCCGAGCCACCAGGCCACGTGGCATCACTTCGGCGTGGTCTGTGTGCTTTGTGTCTACAAGTGAGTGTTTAAGAGCATCCCCCGCCTTCTGCGAGGAAGATCAGGACCAACCTTCTAAACTAAATTGTTTTCTCTTTCATGTATAAATTTTCATTTGTTATATAGTGTGTAAATTTATTGGTATAGTAAAGTGTTGTGTGATTGAACTTGGCTTTCTTTTGTCTAAGTCCACCCCAGGTAGTTGGCGCCCTGAGAGTTAACACTGGTCTCGTGTAGTGTCTACCCCTGAGTTTCAGTCGGTGAGTAACGGTTGGAACGCCTGCGGAGCCCTAACGCCCCGCAGAGGTTTCGCGGTTACAAACTTAACTGTTTTTTTCTTACCTAATTAATTAAATATACCACAATAGGTAGCTTATCGTAATTTTATCTCAGTCCAGCTGCATGTCGTGTCCCACAAGGACCAGTAGGTAAGTACCTACCTATATGACGCGAGTGTGAAAAGCAAGCAAAAACAGGAAATGTATAGTACCGCAAAGGGCAAGTTTATCATTAGCATCTTCGATTAAAATCCATCTGAAGCAATGATCTGCTGACGTCAAATCACAAATCATTTTTTATAATTATTGTCCTTAAATCATATTTCAATATATTCACCATCGCCAGAGAGGGATAAGAGGTACAGTTACTGATCTCTCTTTCGGCTTCAATTTTGCGACAACAGGTCATTCCTGTTGTATATAGTACTTATTACTTCCATGAATATTACAGAACTCATTACTACTATCAATCTAAATCGCCAGCTACTCATAGCGAAATTCATAATAAGTAACAAATTGGTCGTAAATAGTTAATTTACTAACGCGTACGATCGAGTATTTCATAACTCCTAATGCACTTCGTCAGTTCCGTCGGTGGAGTCGTTGCCTACTGTTTTTTCACACGACCACTACATAATTTGCACGTCCGCTACTTGGCAGCGGCGATCGGCTGACCTTGCAGCATTGCACAATCCATGAGAAATAAAAAAAACCATCGACTTTTACTTTTGTTCCTAGCTCATTATCGATTAAAAACTCGATCATTAAAAAAAGAATGAAAAGCGATGAGAACGGATTCGGCGCGAAAGCTAACTGTGACATTCGTTAAGCCGCCATTTTGCTTGACGGCCATCTTAAATCGACCTTGCTCCAGAAACGCGCACCGGCTCGTTTCACAATATGCCGGTGGGAAAATGCGTGCTTCTATCGATTTGCATTAATGTTTATTTTACTTATATTTATTTATAATACGACCCGGGTGTAACTCATTATGATGGCCAAATTTTAGGCCAAAATATACTTTTAGTAAAAGTCTCAGATACAGTTGTATTGTAAGTGTTGTTTGATGGTTTCTTCGTTATTACAACTGTGTAGGTTCATATATGAGTATGCAAATGTTTGCATTTTTTTACGGCATAAACACCATCAAAAGATCCCGGCATGTCAGATATAACTTATTTTTTAAAGGACGTTCGTCTTTCACGGTCTTCTGCACCACACATCCAGCCGCCTCCCGCGAAACCTTTCAGGTCGTCTGTCCACCTGGCCGCAGGACGTGCCACGCTGCGCTTTTCAATTCGTGTCCTCCATTTGAAAACTCTTCTACCCCATCGATTATCCGCTTTGCGACAGATGTAGCCGGCCCATTACCACCTCAACTTGCTAATTCTCTTGGCTATGTTGACAACCTTGGTTCTTCGACGAAATTCAAAAATTCTGATCCTATCCACCAAAGAAACTCCGAGTATAGCTCGCTCAATAGCTCGATTTTAAAGCGATTTTAAACTTGTGGATCAATCCTGCAGTGAGAGGCCACGTTTTGGCAGCATACGTCATCACTGGCAAGAAATCCAAACTACATACTTACTATTTTTATTTGTCAAAAGAATATGAATTCTCTCTTTTTCCTCGTTTTTAGGGTTCCGTACGTCCGAATAAAAAAACGGAACCCTTATAGGATCACTCGTATGTCCGTCTGTCCGACCATTCCCCCCCTTATCTCCGAAACTACTGAACCTAAAATTTTGAAAAAAAAAAAAAATACAAACATTAGTTTTCTACTTATAGATTATAGGAAACTACTTATAGATTATTAAGAAGTCCATGATATTAAAATAACATGGTAAATCACTCAATATTTTGCGGATAGGTAACATCGTACGGAACCCTCTTCACGCGGGTTCAACTCGCACTTGTGCCGTTTTTTCTAGTTATTCCTTGTTTATCTATGGATACAATTCGACAACAAAGAGAAGCAAGAAAAGTCTCGTTAATCGACAGCTTAACTCTAAAACAAGAAGATGTTAAAAACAATCCATCAATAATCAAATTTTTCGTAACAACAAACCAATTAAAAATTGATAAATTTAAATTAAGGCAATTTTTTTTCATTGTTTTTATATATCTCCTTCGCACGTTTTATTTTTTAAATTATATACAAAAACCTTCCTCGTTAATCGCTCTTTCCATTAGGGAAACTGCATGAAAATCCGTTCAGTAGTTTTTGAGAATATCGCGTACATACATACAAACAGACGCCACGGGGAATTTGATTTATAATATGTGAGGATACATATGTATACATATAATTAATATTAACACATTTTATTAATACATATCGATATTAATTATAATAATATTTAGTTATAATATTATTATTATAACTACATTAAAGTATTATTAAAGTATTTAACAAAAGTATGACGTGATAGCACTAAAATGAACCTCAGTTGTTTTTAATGCTATTGTAGCATATAAATATTTATATATAGGTATTAAAAGTATTTTTTATATACTTACTGCTACTTGGCAATCTGTTTCTAAAAATGGTCCAATTTGTTGCGTGAGGATCTCTAAATTTTTATTGTCTTTCGCGAAGAAACTCGTGCGGTGAGTCATTTCTCACTCTTTGTTAGTATGCAAACACAAAGGTAATTTTTAATTCATTACCTTTTTGCATATAAAACAGGCAAAATCTTTTGGAGAATTTTATTTAGGTCCAAACTGTCGAAACATGTTAATAATTGTTTGAATGGCATGTTTTGATGGCAGTAATCGAGAATACTATTGCTCAATTTTAAATATCACTTTTATTTTTATTTTTTAAATATTTTTGTTTTCTCTGTTCAAATGTTTCGTAACCTAATTAAGTTTTTTAATTATACATTTCTCATGTAAATTGCTTATAAGCTATGTAATTCTGAATAAAGAAATATAAACCTTGATTATGTCTTTGCGGCAGTCAATGCTTTGGCGTTTCAAACGAGTAATTTTTTTTAAATCAATTAAATCAAAACTACATATTTCAAATAACCTCACGTTCAATAGCATGCAGATACATTTATTGAACTCAACAAAGGCTGTAAATGTTTTAGTGTTAAAATTGAAACCTTGATTAGTACATGAAGTTCCTTTCATTGTACCTAATAGGTGTAGACTGTCCGAGCATTGTTCTTGCGGTCATTGTCTGCCAACAAACTCGTTTTTGCATCGAATTCTGACATTTACATACAAACGAAAATTCCCAGACCGCGTAGTGAATTATGTAAAGACCCATTACTTCAGAAGGGTCGTATACAATGTCAGAGATGTGTTATCATGTGATTGCTATATTGGGAACACCATGCTATTCAACGTTATGCGGTTCTATTGGCGCTGAATTGAGTTCAAAGTTAAATTTGTTAATTGACGATTTATGAAAAGAGCAACTAGAAGCAGCATTCCGAACCGGTGGTAGTTTATAATTATACTAGCTTTTTCTCGCGACTTCGTCCGCGTATCTTTAGAAATTATTACTCGCTGATAATGTAGCTTTCTATAGGTGAAATAATTTTTAAAATCGGTCCAGTAGTTTTTGAGTTTATTCATTACAAACATACATTTGTATGGAGGGAGGTAAAGGGGGGAGATGAGGGTAGGTTGAGTAGCTTATGTTATTCGCTGATAATGAAGGTTTCTATAGCTTTTGAGTTTATTCATTACAAACATACAAATCTTTTCTCTTTATAATATTAGTAAGTAAAGTACCTAATTATAATTATATAAAATGAGAAATATTTGACGAAAATAAATGTTTTGCAAAAAACTTATATTAAATAAATGATTTATTTATTATTTATTATTATTAAAATCGTCTATCTACAGATATATAACAGTGAGTGAGCTCTAGAATGAAATGTTATTGTTGTAAAATTATTCAACATGATTTTTTATTTGGCTGAACGCTAAGATTCAAATTTGAATGGCTCATTTTATGAGTACCTATGAGTACTGTAAGTAGGTGCTAATTATATAGTCACTCAAAGACTTAGCTGAAACACGCAAGACACTGTTGGCAATTAATCATAACTTATATTTGACTTTCATTTAAAAATAAAAATAGCAAATTCAACTGCTGACAAAAATATAATATGACCAAATAAGATTGAATAAATGTTTCTACGCCTGAAAAAAGGGGACACGGACGAAATCGCGAACAAAAGCTAGCAATTACGTAATTAATTACATGTTAGTGTTTAAGACGTAATCATTCCACACCGACAACATAATTTTTCTTTGATGCAAATTAATATCAAGTGGGTGTAAACCATTTACATTAATCAGCATGTCAACGATGCCCGACCTCTAATCACGTGACTTCATTCATTCATTCAAGAATGAACGACATTTTGACAGCTCCTGTACGCCTATTGTTACGAATCACTTGTGCGCAAAGGGGAATTTACATTGGAAGCTATCTTCTTTATATATAAAAATGAATCCCTATTTCCCTTGGTCACGGCATCGCGCGTGAACGGGTAGACCGATTATAATTCGGTTTTCACTAATGGAAAGAGGGATAAACGGGGAATGTTCGTATATATAAAAATTGCACCCCGGGCGAAGCCGGGGGCGGGTCGCTAGTCGTTCATAAAAATATGAGGTACCTTTATTTTTGTTTGTATCATTTCGTGCGCAGATTTAAAGATTCAATAAATCTGTGTTTCGTTGTAATAAATTGGGCAGTTTAAGCCTAACAACAGCACGTGTACTGTTATGTTTCAGTGCGTATAGAAATGCCAGAGCTCATTTTCTATACTTCAACCAATTTCACTTGCTTCCCCCATAGGTATGTTATATGTAGGTTTATAAATATGGTTATAGGCGAGTCATGTTTTTCTTTTTGGAATCTACGATCGCTACATCAACCCTTGGCACTTGGCACAAAACATGTTACTTTTATGATTGAGTAGCTGGTGCCCGCAATTTCGTCTGCGTTAAAAATATAATACCTAAATAACCATCGTGTGACGACGGTGGCGAAGCACTGAGATATGGTAGGATACGAATTTTTTATATTTTTAGATTATCCCTCGGGAACTTAACATTTTTCCAGGATAAAAAGTATTCTATATCCTAATCCAGGTAATAAACTATATGTCTGCCAAATTTCATCCAAATCCCTTCAGTAATTTTTACTTGAACGAGTAACAAAGATACATCCATACATCAATCCTCCTTCGTCTGCATATCTATAAATTATAGCCTAAGCGTTATTCTGGTACATAAAATATATCACAGTAAAGTTTCATGTAAATCCCTTCGGTAGAGTTTGCGTGAAGTTGGTTGTAACCAAAGATTTTCAACTGTTTAGATCGGGCAAGACGAAAGAATTCGCAATGTGGCATTTAGAACCAAATGGTACAAAATCGCTCAGTCCATAACTAACTTTACAAGGCTATTTAGCTACGCCATGGCCATCCTGATTACGGCGATCAGGATCAATATTTTCGTATGAAAAATTTCCCAATTCCCTCTCTATATATTCTATATATAATCTTTTTGATAATAACAAACACCATTCATCCATCCTCGCATACTTTAACTTTCATATTGTATAATAGCATTAGAGATTATGTTTAAATATTTTTAATTGTAGGAAATATTTAAAAGTTATTAAAAAAACTATAACATATCCCCTTAAAAAATTAAGTTTTAAAAAAGATAAAGAAACATAATGTCAGAACAAATATGTCCGTCCGTCTGTTTATTGAGTGTTTTATCTGAATCTACCTATCTTTTTTTCAATTATGAATGTTGCCATTATAATAAAATTTTAATTACATCTCCCCAGACAGTATGAGCACGCGCTTACGTACAATTTAATAAACAATAGAAAGTGGTTATGTAAAATATATTGCTTAGGCTTTACGCCTTCTTAATGCTAAGTTATCTTCATTTCCGTTACATTAAATGTCACTTGTTCTTCAAAATAAAAGAATTTACTGCTACAGTTTTTAGTGAGGACTATGATAATGATAAACTGGGCTAGAAGAAAAAAAAAATTGCGATAAAGAATAATAATTGTAACAATATTTTTAAATCTAATTATATTCACATGGACGTTGCTGGAATTTGAATATTTTAAATATTTTCTACTGGTTTTAATATAAAAATTATTTTTACTGATGCCAAGTAGATTCCGTTTTTTTAAATACCTACCTAAAAGTTGAGTTCACTTTTAGGTAGGTATTTAAAAAAAACGGCCATTTTGTACACGACTTAGAAAAGATGAAATATTATGACTCAATTTGTAATTGTATTAATCTACCTGAAAATCATAATCCATAAAAACATTTTTTTAAATTTAATTTAAAATATGGCGTATTTCTGTTCTACAGAATGAAATAGTTCCTTGGAAATTAACCTTATCTATTGAGACCACATGCCAACGAATATTGGACTTCCGCGTCCGAACGGACACAGAGCAACACATATCCGCGGGTTACAAAACTATTTTCACGTCCAATGTCAAACTTGAAAAAAAAAACGAACCGGAATTAATTGCTCTATGATATCTATTGTAATAAATCGATTAGTTCAACACCCTTTGTGCTGTGCTGATAACGGAGGTCCTGTTCTTGTTTAGTTTTATTTATAATGTAATAATAATTAATATCGATCTATCTAGATCCGTGTTTGATAGAAAAAAAATTGTATCGTATCGACCCGAGTTCGTGAGGTCACCTTCCGGTTGGACATATTTGTCTCGTGTATTTGGTCCATTTATAGAATAGGTGAACACGTGCAATGACATTGCGTTATCATATTTAAATATCTTTATTTTTCAATTTACTTTTTAAGACTTGTAAACTAATTTCGACCTTAATATAAGCTTTAATTAGGCATTTAGTTTTGTGACACAAATATGTCTTTTCAATATAACCTTTTTTTATATAAGTGTCTAGGATTTGTGAATATCTTATGTACAGTCAAGTGCATAAATATGTATCAAAACATTTTTAAAAACGTTTATTATAATCTGTCATAAATATGTTTCTTAAAACTTTTATAATAAATGTACACATACAAACTGTCATTAATATGTCCTGTCAGACTATTATTGTTCGTGTTATTATTAATAAATTTTTTGAACTTTTGCGAAGACATAGCTGAGCCCGTAATTTCGTATGCATGGTATTCGGTATAGCGTGTAACTTTTTTGTATTGGAATTTAACACACAATAAATGTTACGGATTGTTACGGGAAGGTTGATACAATACAACAGTAAAAACCGCAAAATTATTTTTTTGACCTCGTCGACATAAGCATAACATGTAGAAATTGTTTATTTTTTTGAAAAAATATTTAATGTACATATAGACACAGCTCGTTTACGATTTTAGATTATTATATGAATTTTCCTATCCAATCCCTTATCCTTAATCCTAAAGCAGTCGGCTGCACACTGCCACAGCACACTGTGGCGTTGCTTGTGTTTTACGCGATGATAGCCACCTACAATCAAGCGGACTGTGAGCCTGTCGGCCAAACTTAACATAAAAAAAAAGAATATTTAATATATAATATTTTTCTCTTCTATATCTATACATTTATAGTTAAAGATGAGAACAATATTATATATTTCATTATTCCTTTATTACATACATGTTAATGTAATGGTTTAGTAAACTTTAGTAGATACAACTTTTTACATTTGACTGTACTATTAAAATCAGACTGGTCGGACTGTTTTTTATGTTAATATCGATTGATTTGTCTGTCTTCTTATGGAAACCACCCAAGTAATTTTGACACGGATTGCAGTGATGGAAAGAGCGATAAACGGGGAAGGTTTGTGTTAATTTAAAGAAAAAAAAATTATCCATGTGTCGGTGGGTTGCTATAGTATATCATAATTTGAACACAGGACCTGAACCAACTAAACATGTGTGCTTTCTATTATTAACAATGCATAATCGACTTTACAATTCAGTCGATACGGTTTCAATTAACTAGACAATACTTAGTGCCATACGATTTTGTTACAGAAAGATTATCACAATCACGAATCGTACAAATGTAATTTAATTAACAAGTTTATTAATATATCCTTCTAACTTCGACTGTGTTATTATTGTGTAATAATGTCAAACATGCCGGAGCAGTATACTGTTATCCGCATTGCTTGTAACGGTGTTGTAATGTTCTGTGGGTCGAACTGACTCAATGCAACATCCGTATCCTGAGATTAAATCCTGTTCGGAAGAACTGCAGCTATTAAAATTTTAATTGAGGGATTTGAAAAATTCATGCCGTCAAAAATATCTTACAGATTTGCTTTGTGGTATAATTATAAAAATGTTTCTAAATACTCAGGACTGCACACATGAATTGGCATTTTACTGACATAAAAACACGCGAAAAATGCCATAAAAATTGAAATAATATAAAAAGAGGCATACATAGGTACTCTATCCGATTGATAAATAATTTGTAGTAAATTCAGACAATAATTTATAATAATTATTAAAAATATTAACTCCAAACAATTTTATCAGCCCAATAATAATTGGGCACTTAAAATTTGTGTTATCACAAGAGTGATCATGCTTATTTGTGCCTTATATGTAAAATATATGTAAATGACTCCCGACAGGCCCAACCTAGGCCGTGTAGTTGGCTCTAGTCTGGATATAGCAAGTAGTGGCAGGGACGCTAATCTTTTTTACTTAATTCCTATCTTTACTTGCCTTTATGATCACCTGATAGCTTTAAATTGGCCGTCTACCCAACTTAGCAGATACCCGTACGTTCAAAGTACAACATAGGAACACTACTCGATTCCCCACAATTTGTCCTTTAGAAAATAAGTTATGTCTGGCGTGCCCGGGATTTTACCTACTCTATTTTAAAACATATTCAAGTTTTCAATTCAATTATTTATTTATTTTATATCGTGTATTATTCTCAAAAAGTGCACAACTTTCATGTCGAATTAATAGCAATTAATAGATTATTGTTGTGTGGCGCTGCGCAAGCGCAAGTCGCGGCACACTTCCCTTCCACTTTCGTTCTCTATGGATCCCACTTTCGATTTCGTTGCGCACGGCCACCGTAACTCGTTCCTAAGGGTTGCCACAAATAAACATTGTTCCATTTATATTTAACACTAGCTGACCCAACAGACGTCGTTCTGGCAATAGTCCAAATATATTACACAAATTGTTTAACGACATATATTTGAATTGTCACCTAGGAACTTTGAATGGGAAAATGTAACATAGGGTTTTTACGTTTCACCGGGCAATTTTTCCAATTGTGCTCTTCACAAGGATATTCCCCGGATTTCAACGAATATTTGAAAAAAAAAATATCCAGCCGTTATATGCGCTTAGTAAAACATATATATTATATATATGGAAGATATAGTGATAGATTTAAATATGAATTAACATAATATAAAGCAGAGATATAATTCTTTCAATGAAACTATTAATATTTTTCATTAACTAAATTATTCGTAAGCATAAGTGTTATTATTAATGGCGTTTTTTTTTCCATTTAAAACGGCTGTATTCTCTTTAAAAAATATTAAATATTTTAAAACATACACCAGGAAGGAACCCTGACCTTCGAAATATTATACTATATATATTAATGATGTCATTTGTACATATATTTTGAAAATAATAAATAAAAAAGTATATCAACGGTAAATTCAAAAATAACACTATCTCGTCAGTTGGTAATCAACGGCTGTTTTAGTCATCACTATCCTTAACAGAAATAAAATTTATTAAAAATACAATTTAAAAAATTAAAAAATGTGACAACCCTATTAACAGCGGAACAATGTGATGTCACTAGCGAGCGTAATTGGGTGTTTTTTATTATACCACAGCCCATTATTATTATTAGCAAGAATTTCGTATTTTGTTAAGTATATTAAGTGTGTTGAGTCTGATTTATTTATCCTAATTAATACCTTACATTTAACCGTTTATGAATTATGTTACGAAACCCCTATGAAAAAAAATAAACCAATTTTTTTTCTTCAGAAATGTATGCCTTTATGATAAAAAATTAATCAGTTTTCAGTAAAGATATATGATCCCTTCCTTATATACGAGGTTCAAGTGGAAAATTTAAATTTAAACACCCAATAAAACAAAACCAATCAATTTAGATCACCAATCAGAAATAAAATCATAAGATATGTAACCTCTCTTTGTATGTTCTACTGATTTTACAATTGAAGTACTACCAATTCCCTATTGGTAGTACTTCAAAGCACATTTTTTTTTGTATATTTTCATACGATAGGTTATATCGTTATATAACCGTAAAAAATATTCAGCGCCAAAAAACAGAAATTTGGTAACAAAAAAAAAGTTAAAATTAACTAATCACTTTAAACACCCGAAACTTTTGGCGCGCTTGTCGTGACGTCAAAGTCTATTGAATGTGACGTCATCGTCTATGAAATGTCATGTTTGTGATTTTTAACATTTGATTGTATTGTAGTTCGATCTGACCGTTTCAAGTATTTTGAATTTCCCACATTTTTATGCACTTTTTAACAATTATTTTCTTAACGAAAAAGAAATAATATTAAAATATATTTACATAGACATAATTCTAAAGCAAAAATCTTGATAAAAAAATATATTTAAGCCTTTTTTGAATTAGACGCATATTCCCTATTATTTATTCTGTGGTACTACGATGAGTTGTTCCAATTAATTGGTATATTTTATGTAAAATTTTAAAAGCAAGGAAGACACTTGAACGGGCTGGTTCAAAAGGTTGGATGTTTTCTTATCTGAATGCAGTTGTATTGTTGAATACCATATTTATCATAAGATTTGTGGAGTAGAACCTCCAATGGTTTTCATACTCCTTACCGTTTTATAACTGAACGGGCTGACCTGGCGAACTTCATGCCGACTCAGAATCAATAAATGTTCTATTAATTTATTAGCTGAATTAAATTAAATTCCTTAATAAATGAATAGTCAAAACGAATAAGTTCCATAAATGTATCAAAAGAAATGTATATAAAAATCAAAATGTAATCTATTTTAATTACATTTAAATGAATGTAATTCTCTATTGGAGCGAATCGAAATAACTCATGTACCTATTATTATTTTTGTATTTGAGGAGTAAGCGAACAAAATGTTACATTTCCATTTTAGAAAATTTTAGAAAAACTAACAAAAACAAAAAGAAGATAAAAGTGTTCGGCATAATGTTACAGATTATGGATTATAGGTAGTTATTAAATTTTTCTGAATATAAAACGATTAAGTTATTCAAATAAATAAAATGGAAATGTATCGTTTTGTTAGCTGTTTCTAGAAATGTCACCTTTTGTTAGCATTCTTTAGGAAATGTGACTTTTTGTAGGAACTAAGCTCTTCGAGACATTTTTTTCGATGGGAAATATTACGCTTAGTACAGAAACAAGAAGTGTACTTTATGTAATTTTGTGTTGCAAGAGTAAAAAAAATTAAAAGTAATAAATATTTAAAATGGAATAGTGACGTTTTTGTTCGCCCACTCCTCATTTGTTACGTACCAGACGTGGTGTTGTATACGATTTTTTTTATGATTTACTTACTCTAAGTAGTCAATTAGAAGAAAATAAAATAAATAATAAACCAACCTCAAAATCACATCACAATTAATACAACATTAAATGAATCTTCTTCATATTTTACAGTTAAATTACTAAGTTTTTCTTCTCTGATTTCCCAAACTAGTTTGTATCGAGCCAGAAGAAACTTGAATTCGAAAGTGATCAAAGGTTTAACGCACCAACGTTAGGGTCGGACCCTGTTGGGCAACACGCGTCACAGATTTAGGTCGGCTTTGTAAGGTCTAGAGTCAGTCTAGAGTCAACATAAATGTATTATAATCAATATAATGGAGTTGGTAAGGTTTCAACTTAAATAGTAGTAAAGACGTCCAAGAGAAACGTAACATGATAAGACGTGATACAATTTTATGGCAACTTCGCTTTTTTTTTCAAGCAAGACAAACTAAATTTACGATTTAGGACAATAAACTCGCGCTAAATGTCAAAACAGTTAAGGAGGCAATGAAACTATCTGCCTGTAATTACAAAAAAGTCTCCAAAATCACCCTAATGAGCTGTGTGGCACAGCTAATCGCTATTTCTTATGATAAACGTATAAAACGCCACGATATCCAAGGTTGGGATGCTAGGTGATGAAAACTAAATGGTATTCTGGTATTCTAAATGGCCGTCTGTTCGAGGTTCTCTCCTGCTGGAGAGCCGGAGAGCACACAATAGATTTGCTTAAAGTTTGGGACAGATTTTAAGCAGTTATCTAAAGATAATTAAAACAATAAACAACACTTCTTAAAGTGTTTCTCCATTAGCGGAGATTGGTCGTCACCTCTGAAATGTTGTGCCTGTCCTGGGTCGGACGGAACAGATGTTCTGTCCTGATTTCGTCCGCTATCCATGCCGCCGTCTCCTTTCTATTTTGCCCATCACTTTCAAAGCTGTGCATAGTTGTTGCGTAACACATGCCCCAGATATTTAATTTTGCGCTTTTTGACGGTCTGCAACAAATTCTGGGTCATAGGGTCAAGCTGGAGCACCTTTTCATTACTGACTTTCAGGTTATAGCTTGCACTATATCTTCAATCGGTAGTCAAGGGAGCAAGGACTAGATAATGACGTCATGTCCTATCACTTATTTCAAATCTCAAGTTCCAGGGATAACCTTTCACAATTAAATTATTACCTGCTAGTGCGACGCAAAAGTTGACATACTTTTTCGATAACCCACCAAAAAAGTGCAAATATAATATGGCTAATACGTATAGTCCAGGAAATTTTTAAAACAAATCAAAATTTGAGTTCCTCAGGGGCATTTTTTATATAGGTAAGCTTCTAGAAGATAAGATATGTAATGTCGACAGGTGAAATTGGCTTTTTTTTTTTAATTATACAAAAATGGTGCTGCGAACTTTATAATTATAACCTAAAAAAATCATTAATTTATATTTAGGTACAATTATAATCTGAGTCGTGTTATTCAAAGGCTGTTCTCATAGTTTTCTGCTTCGTTTTAAAAACACGATCATAAATTCGTTTACTCATCATACAATGAATGACACAAAAAAAATTATGACATGAATATGTACCTACAAAGTTGTCGATTGCAAATGATTTGTTAGACGTTATTATGAAAATGTTAGAATTGTCATAAAAAGCTAAAACGGGCGACGACGTGTTGACACAATTTTATTGTTCTGTTAAAACGAATCTTGTGTTTTTCTTCATAACAACTGATTTACATGTTTATGACTCTTCCTTGATTTATTTTCTTAATGTTTATTTTGCGTTGTATAGTATTCATATTATATTGTATTACATATAATATTATATTATATTACTAGCAGACGTTGTCCTGCCCGAACCCGAAATAATTTTCTAACCCGATTGTGGCGTCACCTGTTTTGTTCAATTTTATTTTCAAACCATATGTCAAAGTGACGCGACACTTCACGTCAATCAACGACGGAATTATTTGAATATTCTTCATACAAAAATACTAAAACGGCGATTAAAAAGTGCGGGGTGGGAGTAGGAGGATGAAAAATACTTTACGACCTGTTCTCAGATCTACTAAATATATACACAAAATTTCATAAAAATTGGTCCAGCCGTTTCGGAGGAGTTTTGTTACAAACACTGTGACACGAGAATTTTATATATTAGATATTCATACTATATTTATGGATTATACAGTTAAGTTTGCTTTATTTATGTCGTTCAGCTTCATATCCTGTCTAGAGTCTGAGATTGCGTGTATCCTCTGATAAAATTAAGTACTTAAGACAATATAATATATATTACATCTTGAGCCATATATTATATCCCGCGATTTCACACTGTAAGATATATATTTCGGAACAGTTCAGCTTCGGTAATCACTTTGTCATCACGTTCTTTATCGAAACGGTTGAATTCTGAAATGAATAATAATATGGAGATTGTTTTACTTGATCCCTACGATAGTTCATCAGACGACGACGATGTTGTATTCATTATTATTAATAATGACATGCATAATTATTAATAAAGAAATATAATAATAAACGTCAATTTTGGATATCGAACCATATTAGAACTAAGAGGAGATTATGGTGAATTTCTGCTTATGCGTAGTAAGTTTTTAATGCGTAGGTAGGGATTGCGTACTTCAAATATCTATAGTTAACATAAAAACAAATATTCAAAATATGTGATCAGTTGACACGTTTGCACACGAACACATTACCATTCAAACTGAGGGCGAGACAGGCGCGGTGTCCTCCCCTTGTCTCGCCGGGGTAAATATACACCTTCAAATGAACTCTAATACCGTGAAATAACAGCATGTGTGCTGTTGTGAGCGAGTAAGGGATGCCAGACACCAATTCCCTGTCCCCTCCCAATCCCTTATCCTTAATCCTACTATCGTAGGCGGTAGTATCCACCTACCATCAAGTGGCCCGTCAGCCTGTCTGTCGACCTTAACATTACAAAAGGTTAATAATAATCTCTCAAATAATGCCATATAACAAAAACTTTGTTGGAAAACATTTTTTACTTTTTTTTTTCAAACAAAAAATTAAACGGAAACGGGTCAAGCCCTCAAAATCTTACATTAGCAGTTATTTAAAAAAGATATGTCTATGCCTCTCGCCAGAGAGTAGTATATTCTTTGGTCTATGCTTATCTATACTTAATATATATGAAGGTAAATTTGTATGTTTATTCATCACCATTCATCAAACGCTTGGCAAAAGTATACTCACATTATACTTTTGCCAATAGGGGATCGGACAAATTTTCAGAAAGTGTTTTAAATTAGTCTTCATGGATATTTATTCCCATAAAAAATACTATTTTATTTATTTATAGCCTTTTAGGTACTCAAAATCATGTTTTAATATTGTTTGTTTGAAAATGCCGCCAAAACGCCACGATAGTTCATCTGAGAGCGCGTAACGTCATTTGTGGTCATATCATAACAAAACAGCTGCATTGGCATAAGAATATTTAAATGAATTATATTAAATTATTATTCGATAAATAATCGTAAAAAATTATATAGTTTCTTTCTAAGTACATTTTAGATTTTAATCTGACTACTGTCCGATCCCCTATTATACTTTCAATGTACATATGTCGCGAAATCGCGGGCACCAGCTATCTGAGATAACTTCTTTCAAATCACCCAACGAATTTCGATTTGGTTTTCACCAATGAAAAGAGAGATAAACGTGGAAGTTCGCCAGTAAAACTATATGAAAAAGTAGTATATAACGTAGGAAGTTTGTTATTAACAATTACATAACGTTTTGTTGTGTAGTTATTAAGAGAACATAACGTAATCGATGGCCCTATTTGTAACCATTAATAAAACGGCATAGCGTTTATTATTTTTAAAACAGTTAGGAAATACACTTCACTCGTTATTTATTGACGTTTCGCTCCATTTCGTTTGAGTGATTTGTTCGATTCATGTAATTTATTCATAACTGGCTCAGCTTGTTGGAGGAATTATTTTCAAAGGTAGATTTTTTTTTTTTTTTTTGGAATCTGCTATCAGTCTCCTAGTCTTCAGATCTATTAGTAGTGGATCTGTCATCTGGTACACACCATTACCACATTATTATCAACGATAGCCACTTACCATCAAATTAAACATAAGTCGAATTATTATTATACTTAATGCCGACAATACGTGAAAAAAGAAACTCGCATTTTTTCTGTGCCGGTGCAGTGCAAAGTGGCGTTGCAAAATTGCCTCAAGACATTAGAATAGAGGAAGGCATGACGCCTATCAAATTAAGTGAGCCACACTCACAGTATGATATAACAACGGAGTCTGCTGAGTGATTGTTAATAGCGCCCGCCGGCAGACGTCGGAAGCGGGAAGAGTTGTGTCATTGAGTTGCGTGACTACTAAGTCATTCGTCAATTCAAATCTCTTACAATTTCGTTTTATCTATACATATAATAAAAACGTAAAAGAGTCGTGTTTGTATATTAAATTTTATTTTTTCAAAAAAAAAAATGTTCACGCTGTAGATACTTGTCACCGCAGGGAAAAAATGGTTTTTAGAATTTTTGTCTGTTTGTCTGTGCGTTTGTGCATGCTAATTTCAGAAATGACTTAACCGATTTCAATGCGGCATTCACTGATGTATTGTAGCAAATTTCCGGTAACATTTAGTGTTTCATCCATTCCAATCGGTTTACAAACAAAACAGTTATGCGCTATACCGAATACCACGCGTACGAAGTTGCGGGCTCAGCTAGTGTAAAATAAACTGTATGCGGCTCTTAATGAAAATTTTCAGGTGAATTTTATTATTAAAAAAAGTATTTTTTAATGATAAAAATTATTTATTTGCTGACAATTGTTTTACAATTAATAAACCCAAAATAAGTTTCGAAATGTCGAAACTACATTTCGACCCTTTTAGGGTGTGCAAATGTTTAAAGAATATATTATAAGTAATCAAATCAAATCAAAATCAAAATATTTATTTATCAATCAGGTTTCTCCAAGAAACTCTTATGATCGTCATATAGAATTACCAGTTAAATTTAAATTTACCAGGGTTTCGGAAAAAAGCCAAGATGACGATCCTGAGAAGAAACCCCGAAAGAAACTCAGGATACTATTATTTTTGTCATCTTTACAATATAAAAATTACTACAATTATAATCATACACTTAATTCCTAAAGTAAATATACAATACTAAGCTCCGAATTCAGGCTTTAATTCCAGGCTTCATTGTCACTTAAATAATCAGTAACCTTATAATAGCCTTTCGAGAGGAGTTTGGATTTAATGACATCTTTAAATTTATTTATAGATAAGGTTCTGATCATCTCAGGCAGTTTATTATAAAACCGTATACACTGACCCACAAAGAATTACTTATCTTGTGGAGTCGCGTCCTATGTAAATCTAAATTATTTTTAAACCTAGTACCTATATTGTGTACATCACATTTTTTATTAAATTGACTAATATTTTTATGGGCATAAATTAAATTTTCATAAATATATTGACATTTAACAGTTAAAATGTTAATTTCTTTGAACTTTTCTCTGAGGGAAGACTGCAGATCTAGTTGAAAGATGGCTCTAATGGCCCTTTTTTGTAAAATGAAAATAGTATTTATGTCCGCAGCGCCACCCCAAAGAAGGATCCCATAACTCATTACACTGTGAAAGCAACTAAAATAGACAATCCTAGCTGTTTCGACATCCGTTAGGCGTCGAATCTGCTTAACTGCATAACAGTCGAAAAGATAACACGATGCTCGATGGCCTCCCCCCGAGTTGGCCTACCCGAGTTTCCCAAAGGGTGGGCCTTAAGATGAATATGGACAAGACGAAAGTTAGGTACGTCTAATGTCTATGTTGTGCCCACTCCAGCAAAATTGGAAATTCAACTCTGAAAGTTGTTGTCGAGCACATCTACTTGGTGCAAACAGTCCAATTAGGTAGAACCAACTTCGAGAAGTCAGTCGTTGAATCCAGCTCGAATGGACATCGTTCGGGAGGCCCCGAGACATCTTCTCGTCCAAAATTCCTCAGTGTCTTAAAACGAAAGTTTTCGATCAATGTGTGTTGCTAGTGAAGACATAATTATTGCGCTGAAACATTCTCTGTAACTATGGGGCTCGTAACGTCGTAGGTAAGTACTGAAATAAGTAAACCATTGAATCTTCAAAATCTTCAAATATTGCTACAATTCACGGCCGTGAAAATTCCATAAATATATTCAGTTTCGTCATTAGACCAAGTATTATAATAATTTACCAATCCTACCATGAGATCGATAAAACGCAGATAATATGCAAGGCTCGATCGAGAGTTTAAACCGACATAACTTAAACCCTTGCTGTTTTTTTTAACGATTCAAAGTGATTTCGTATCAAATGACATGATGAAGAGAAACAAATTCAAAATATTTAATACTTTTATGATTTTAATAAATATGTTTAAAAATAATGATCAAATGTTTGTTTTTCCATGTGTACAATACACTTTTTTTAATTTATTTATTTATTTATTTATTTACCTCACTTACGACTATCACAAACAGGCATGCCTAATGCGATAGCGAAGCATTATCAGTCTTAACTAATCCCAGCTGTAATAATTATAACTAATATAAACAAACCATAGTATAACTATATAGTTATATATCTTATATACTATATATCTTCTTTTCTGGTCTTTAAAGTTTCAAGTACATTGAATTTAACTGAAACACTTTATTTCAAGATTCCGTTCTTTGTTATGATAATAATAGGCATAGTATTATATAATTATAATGCTTTCTGTATACTTTCTCAAATCGCCAAAAAATTGTAACTACATAGAAATACAGTATTTTGGTTGGACAAGTAAGTTTCTTACGGCTTTGTTATGACAAACACATTTATGAAGATTATTGCAATTAACATTAACATTATTTGCCCTAAAAATTACATGGCTATTGATACCTAATAAAAATGTTTCGATTGATACCTAATAACACGTATTTTATTTAAAAAATATAGTTTTTTTTTATTATTTTTTTTATTTTTATTATAGATGGGTTTGCTCTTGACCAGCATCTATCCATGTAGGAAGGATGAGGCCGAAGATGGAGCGAGCTCACCCAGAAGATGCCTATTCACTCGAACCTTGAAAAGATTTGGGTTATATAGCTCTAGAATATAAAAAAAAATTAAAACGCAATTTTCTCAAAACCGGTTTATATACTTAAAATACAGTCTTTTGGATTTACACGACAGTGTATAATAGCGAAATTCGTCTGCTAGTAAGCTAGATATAGTGAATTGTATCAGTTTGTGTAGGTATATGTGTATATTAATGATATGACAAATATTATGTAGGACTGCTGTATGTATGTACAACTGCTGGAAGTCTCCTATTTGCAAGGGTATACTTCGTTACTCTAGACTCTAGATGATGCTGATTATGCCCCAGAGTACACATAGAACGATCCAAACGATCAAATGTTTAAGTTCTGTTGTTATTTTGCAACTGTGGCACGATCAAAACGCAGAATGATTAAAACGTAAAACGTTCAAAATTCAAAACAGATTAAAAAATGTCTGACATCTTATTTTTTTTTAAATATAAAAATAAATCCCGGGTAGACGGATTTTAATTCGGTTTTGACTAATGGAAAGAGGGATAAACGGGGAATGTTCATATATATAAAAATTGCACCACGGGCGAAGCCGGGGGCGGGCCGCTAGTAAATTTAAATTTTAGATGAAAGTATGCGTATATATTTGCCATGAGGCAACAACAAGGATCTTGTAAACTGATCCGCTATAACATCTTGTGACATCTTAAGGTAAAAGGTACAACGCTTTATAAAACAGAATTGTAAAGGCGGTGTTCCACTGCAACGGAGCCGCGAAAACCAAAAATAATATTTTGTTTCAATAGAAATTAACTGTGACTTTATAAGTATTTATTTTGTTAATCAAAAACTGTTCCAGTTGGCTTTTCACAGAGACAAGTTCAAGGAGTTGCCGGCCAACCTTCAGGACTGAAGACGCATTGAAAGAGATAGAGAGAGAAGGGAGAGAGAGATATCATCAATTTATTATTTGTTTTTTTTTATCGCCTAGAAAACTTGTACCGAGCTACTAAGAACGACGAAGTATGCAGTTCGGTATCTTTCCACTCGCGTCTCACCCCTCACGCCCCGCACTGTTACCCTGTCTAGACGTCGTCTCCGTCGTCCTACTGTATGAAAAAAAAATACTGTTGTAATATCATGCTCGAAGTTGGGAGCGCGAACACGTACTCTGTCATACTAATTGTGCGATTAGTATTACGATTACTCCTCGCTTGTTGTGTAAGCGCGGCTTTATTTAAATGACCATAAATTCTCAAAAGAATTGTGACAACACTAACTTCGAATGCGATTCGAATTGTGAAGAGTATCGAATTTTAAATTTGCAACAAGAGTTTAGTCATTAATTACTTGTTTTTATTAATTGCAGACGAGTTGCGTATATACACTGTTTCTTCATTTCACTGTTAAATTTATGTTTGAATGTTTGGCCTTGCTTACATATTTATATTACATTCAGATAGGAGTGGTAGCGTTCTTCAGTTATGGCAGTTGGTGACAGTAACCACCCTTGTATAAGAAGACCACCGTAATATAACAGAAATTGTTTCGGCGCATTAGGGATAACTGTATGGGATGTCAAATCCTGTTTACCTATCTCCACTTTGTTCCTGTTACCTCTAATTCCACCAAAATTGCATTCTCCGGTATGGCTTGTTGTTATAGAAAACGGTAACTAATCTACCACTACCAAGTGAGATAATAGCTTAATCTAACTTTAAAATAGTCGTCCAACTAGCCTATTGGATGAGTGGATAGGTCGCTTGCCTTGACGCTTTGTCTCAGGGGTCCCGGGTTCGATTCTAGGCTGGCCAACTTTTAAAAGTTGGCTCTGATCTGGATTTGGAAAGTAGTGCGTTTCGCAGTAATTTTGGGCAGCTCATCTGGCGACAGTAACCACCCCCTTACCGAAACCCCCGTGAAATAACAGCGTATGTGCTGTTGTGTTTCGATGAGCGAGTAAGGGATGCCAGAGCCCAATACCCTATCACTTCCTCATCCCTTATCCTACTATGATCTGCAGCGCACTCGCAGAACCTGTGACGTTGCTTGTGTTACGGTAGGCGACGGTAGCTACATACCATCAAGTGGTCCGTCAACCTGTCTGTCGACCATGGCAAAAGCAAAAAACAGTTGCCTTAACACTTTAAAATATACTTCAATGTTTAAAATAGATATTTCTGGTAAATAAAGCAAAATGCATCTCACGGCAGGACTGATCTACAAGTTTCAAGTCGCTCAGCGAGCTATGGAGCGAGCTATGCTCAGAGTTTTATGGTGGATAGGATCAGAAATTCTGAATAGCCAAGAGAATAAGCAAGTTGAAGTGGCAATGGGTCGCATCAGTGCAGAGCGGATAACCGATGGGGTAGAAGATTTCTCGAATGGAGGGCACGAATTGGACAGCGCAACGTGGGACGCCCTGCGGCCAAGTGGACAGACGACCTGAAAGGCTTCGCAGGAAGCGGCTGGATGAGAAGCGCAGAAGACCTTGCGTGTTGACGAGCCTTGGGAGAGGCTTACATCCAGCAGAGACACAGGCTGATGATGATGAAGAAAATTTCTAGAATGAAATTTGTTAAGTCTGATCGTTAAGTTTAGATTCCGTACCTGCTTGTAACGTATGATAGGTACTCAAAAAGTATAAATGATTGTCTTTACGAAAACATACAAGCTCTATGATCACAGTCGCACTTCAAACAGTCATAGACAAACCGCAACAAGAAAATGTCATTTAAACGTCTGTTTTTATGCGGTATTTTTAATGGAACATTTGTAAGGCACGTCTGCCCTTTACCCAGTAACACAAATAGTAGCGCGTGCGCAAAACTAACGCGTCATAAAAGTGACAATGCGGTGCCAATAGAAAAACGACCTTCTGCCACTGACGTTAGGCTTCATTTAGCGTCGGTTGTCCGTGGCTGATACGGCATTGCAATAAACGTGACATTGAACATTATCGTTGAGACAATGCGCGAATCGAATTTGAATAAACGTGTATACAGTGTTCAAGAGATTACTTTAGTTCTGGTCACACTATAGTTTGTTTAAATATTACATGGATGTCTATAATTGCCTTATTATAAGTTGGTACTGTTGGCTAAAAGAATAATAGATATAAATAAAATAGGCATATCTTTATATAGTATAAACTAAAGTCGCTGCCCGCGTCTGTGTGTATATCCGATTTCCACTAATTGAAAGAACCTTAAACGAGAAAGTTTTTATATATAATTTGCAGAAAAAAATTGCACCCGTCCGAAGACTAGCGAGTCGCTACTATATATCAATACTAACACTAATACTAAAATACTAATAATATTATAAAGAGAAAAGATTTGTATGAACGTATGTATGTTTGTAATGAATAAACTCAAAAACTACTAGACCGATTTTAAAAATTCTTTCACCTATAGAAAGCTACATTATCAGCGAGTAACATAGGCTACTCAACCTCCCCCCATATCACCCCTTTATATTTTATAAAGTTACGCGGACGAAGTCGAGTGAATCAGCTTGTATTAAATAAAATTAATGCTCAGATTCCAAGACTCAACAAAAGAGTCATTTCACTGTTTATTGTTTTTAATTTTTTTTTTTATAAACTTTTTTTTGACAATTATTTCAATCTTCTTCTTGGGTGCCTCTCCAACTAGTGAAGGTTGACGATCAAGCTGGAACAGTCCTCCTTGTTTTTTGTTCCTCGGAACAGCTCTACTGCGTTAGCTATCCCGGTCCACTACCTAATGTTCTTCAGCCTCGACTTCTTCCTTCGCCTAGCTTTTCACCTTCCAGCGACTCTGCCATCATCACCAGCTGAAGCAGGTCGTATCGCTCATGTCTATTATGACCCAAGTAGGAAACGTTTCGTCTTTTCAGCGTGAGTATAAGGTTGCGATTTTGGCCAATCATTCGCAGGACTCTTACGTTGGCCGCCTTTTGAGTCCAGCTAATAAAGCGCCTATACGTGTCTTAAGGTCCCATTTCAAAGGGCAAGGCCTCACATCCATACAACACAATGTCGGTAACATTATTTTATAATCTTAATTATAATTAAATGTTTTCCGACACACACCTTTTTTGGTTATTGGTTAAATTTTGGTTTATGAAATTAAACCAAAATTTGTTATGTTCTCAAAATCAAAACGGGTAATTAACAATCTCGTTGTTAATTTCGAAATACAGGTTATCGTTGGGAATGTTATTTCTGGAAGTTGAAGTTGTCGGTTCTACTATGCCACCTGGGAAAACTCCGCGAAAGAAGTAACACCCAAGGCAACAATTACCATTTAAGCTAAGAAATAAAGGTAAAAGATAATTCAGAGAAGAGGTAATAGAAAGAATTCAACGCCGAAATAACAAAGCGTCTTAAGACTCCATCCATCCAATAGACCTCAGTGTCTCAAATCAAAAGTCTAATCAGAGTACGTTGCCAGCGATGACAATGATGATACAAAAGCCGTGACCCTAAACTGTAGATCTAATCAGAAGGCTCAAGGTTACTAACGTGCTATGGAAAGAGTTAAAATTGATGACCTGCGAGATAGATTCTGCAACTCTTAAAATTAGCCAGCTGAATAGGGTAGAATCAATAACTTTTGGAGAAGAAAAGGATCACGCAAGGAAATGCATAGCTTAGTGCCACAATAGATTGTCCTACGACCAGAGCAAAAGTTGCGTGAAAGCAATATGCCAATATGCGTCATGTGCTCTGACAGCCTTTGATTGAAGCCCATAGGTAAACCCAGGAATCGGCTGTTCCTGGGCTGTGGTGGCCGCGACTTCGTCCGCGTTGAAAAATGAGAAATATATGTGTAACATAACGCTTGCGTCTGCATCAAGCGAGTCGCGTTGGTGCGAGACCGCTTCAATTTATTTTCTCCCGCCTACTTTTTAATTTAAGATATCTCCTAAGATATTCATTGAAATCAAACGATGTCAAGGGCAATATTGTTCAAAATTAAATACTTTTAATGAATAACGTATTTATTTGGATAAGGATTAAATATCATGTTTATAAAAACACTTTCGCTAATAATGCATTATTTTAGAACAAATTTAATTACCATAAAAAGGTTATAGTGATTCAACCTTAAAAGATACATACGAGTATGCTGTGATACATATCATTTTTACGTAACTTTAACCGTTTACGCAGCGGACGCAACGGAAGTTCTCAAAAGGAATAAATTTTCCCGTTTTTGCAAGATTTTTCATTGAAGCTCTGCTCCTATTGGTCGTAGCGTGATGTTATATAGCCTATAGCCATCCTCGATAAATGGACTATTTTTTCAATTCGACCCAGTAGTTCCTGAGATTAGCGCGTTCAACCAAACAAACAAACTCTTCAGCTTTATAATATTAGTATAGATATGATATATTTATGATGAAATCACACAGAATTAAAAAGGGAAAATTTTGTCAAATCTATTTTCAACCCCGGTTACATTAAAATGCTATTTTTTAAAACGTAAATTAATCACAAAATTTTGAATGAAGGTTAACATATCTTGTCAAAAAAAAAATTGTACATGTCTTACTTATGTTACCGAGATCAAAAAAGGTTTTTAGAATTTTTGTCTGTTTATCTGTTTGTTACGCTAATCTAAAAAATCACTTAACCGATTTAAATGCGGTTTTCACCGATGTATTGTAGCAAGCTTCCAATAAACAGACTCACTGTCGCATTTTTAATATTAGTTAGGATTCAAGGCTAGCTTTCGAGTTTGTTCCGTCGAGTTTGCCACGTCGGTATACGACCGTGGCAGTACAGAAGAAAGTCCCACCTATTGAATATATTGACAGCCGGTGACAAGATCATGACAAGCGGAAACAGGAAGTCATATTGTCTTCTAATATTTGCTATAAATAATTTCCGGAGTTTATCATACAATTCAGTTTCGAGGTGAAGGCCAATGGGCAAACCGATCACTTATTGTTATACGACCAGTGATCCAAATCGATCAGATAATAGAAATAAATTATAAAACAATGCAGCGGTATGTATCCTTTTATGGTAAACACCGGTTAATAATTTATTAGATAAGCTACGCCCGCAACTTCGTACGCGTGGTACACGGTATAGCGCGTAACATTTTTGTTTGTAAACCGATTGGAATAAAACAAACCCTAAATGTTACGGAAAGATACATACAATCGGTTAAGCCGTTTCTAAGATTAGCGTGCACAAACGCACAGATAAACAGACAAAAATTCTAAAAACTACGGTATTTTTTTGACCCCGGTAACTTAAGTACAACGTGTACAAATAGTTTTTTTTGAAAAAATATTTAATGTGTAGACACGGCTCGTTTGCGATTTTATTATACATACATATATATCTTTCTATCTATCTTCTATATATCTATATATAAAAATGAATCCCCATTTCCCTTGGTCACGGCATCACGCGTGAACGTGAAGACCGATTTTAATTCGGTTTTCACTAATGGAAAGGGATAAACGGGGAACGTTCATATATATAAAAATTGCATCCCGGGCGAAGCCGAGGGCGGGTCGCTAGTATAGAATAGATTTTAGAAGCGATCCTTCGAAGAAGAAATAAAAAGAAATAAAAAAATCGTGTGTAGTAAGAATAGCTTTTATCCAGGGCTTAGTTAAAAGCCTTCTAATTTAGCGTCATTTGTCGAGCCTCATTATCGCCCATTTCCATTGGGGAAAACCCTATCGAAATTCGCTGCGTGGTTTAAAAGAAGTAGATTAGCGGAGAAACATTACATAAGCAAATAACGAATATACTATGTCTAGACCGATTTTAGACCTAGACTCGTGCCTGCACCTAACAGTGATAGAATTGTATCTGTATATAAATAAAATGTCTTCTTAAAGTAATGAAATAAGACTTACCTACATTATTTGATTCCCATTTTAATGTGTTATATTAATTAGGATTAGCCACGTAAACGCAAGAAAAATTTTTTTTTTTGCGTCATGATAACAACATATTTTATCTATTATCTACTATTTATCTTTTTATCTTTTATCCACTGTTTACAAATCCAATTTGTGCTATCAAAACTTTAATCAAATATTAAATATGCATTTTTCCACAAAAGACAAAGTTACACATTACATTACTAATATAAAAATTCTAGCTGGTGTTCGCGACTTCATCTGTATTAAAAATATAAAATATTAACACTAGGCGCCATCTAGTTATACTACAATAGAATTAGGCGAAGCGGCGACATCTATCGGACTCGGGTAGAACTGAAGGTGATACACCTGTGCATAGTATGCTCCAATTTGAAAACCCTTTGGAACCTAAGGACCAAAACCTTAACGAATTATTTACTCAGGAATCACTCTATTGATAGATGAAAAGTACATGAAAATTTGTTCGTTAGTTTCTGAGATTATCGCTAATACAGACAGACGCGGCGGGGGATTTTGTTTTATAATATGTAAAAATGATAATAATTTCTCTAACAAAATAGTTCGATTTTGCGTAACAAACAGTCTGTGGTCATCTGCAATGAAGTGAACCGTCAGCCTGCTCGTTGAATCTTTAAAAATAAAACTAGATCATCAACAAAACTTGATAAACCATAACGATCAGTATTTAAATTTTAAGTAATTGTTCAATTCACCGTCTCGAAAGCATTCGAGCGGTTTCGCAACCGGGCCGCACGCGAACGCTTCCTTGTGAAAATCAAAACCGCGACCCACATATCGTGGTCAGCTTTCTTAACCACTGAACTGTGACCGTTTACGTATATACACACCTCTAATGCAACTATAATTATTTTGCCAACTTTCAGATGAACAAACATTTCTTAACTGGTTGCAATATCAGACGTTAATTATTTGTTACATTAACATAATAATATTATAAATTATAAAGTTTCGGTCCCCTAGGCAGAGTCCCGAGCATGCCGGCTGCATTACCTCGTTGTATGGGAATGCTAATCTGTTGCCCGAGGTAATGGCCAGCTCTATAATCCCCGGTTATGTCGACCAAACGTTTTGACAAATTGTTAAAAAATTTAAGCGCGTTGGGGCCCCACGGACCCAGAGATTCGACACCAAAAGGAATGAATATGTAGCCGGTGCCGATATCTCTGTATTTGTGAATTTTGAGTTTCTCGGCCGCTTCCGCAGCAGCACCAGCTGTGGTAAGTGTTCCATGAAGATGGGACGGTGCCAATGTGTCGACGCAGGTAGCATCCCACACCAGCGGACGACCCATCCTCCATGGAACTAGAGACATTCCATCTGGTCTCTTGCCATCATCACGCATGATACCATTTGGTTCGAGTATCGAAGGTATATTAATGGTGGCAAGAGACCGATGTATGATGCCATTTATGCTGGCGTGCCTTGAAATACGGCCGGCGCTATTAATACAAGAAAGTCCGTGATGTCCCAAGCGGTCGACATCTCTACCACAGGGACAGGTGTGGGGGATACATTTGTTACATGTTTCATTATCTATATCTACATCTCATCTATCTTATATATAAAAATGAATTCCCATTTCCCTTGGTCACGGCATCACGCGCGAACGGGTAGACCGATTTTAATTCGGTTTTCACTAATGGAAAGAGGGATAAACGGGGAATGTTTTAGTACATATATAAAAATTGCACCAGGGGCGAAGCCGGGGGCGGGCCGCTAGTAATATTATAAAATGTAGGCCTGTCTGTTTCTCCGCTAACTTCTTCTAAACTACTCAACATATTTTGATACGGTTTTCACTAATTGAAGGAGCGATAAATAAATTATATACATAATAAAATTTGCAGGAAAAAAAATGAGGTTTTTTATGCGAGGGCAATCTCAGGAACCACTGCCCATATTTGAAAAATACCTTTACTATTATGAAAGTACATTATTCTAGATGGAGCTAGGCTATATATATGAACACTAACTGGGCGATGTACCTGGGCGAAGCCGAGGCAAATAATTTAGATGCAATGTTTCGCCACAGGACTATAATCTTCGCGAAGAGACTGTGTCTACTCTAGAGTGTCTGGAAGTGGATGTATGCGGTGGACCGAGTGTAATGGTTCTCAATTAAGAAGGTCTAAGTAAAATAGTACACATTTGTGTGCTGATTATGAGTAAAATCGAGGTTGGTAGATATTTTTTTTTTTTGTTAAGGTCGGCAGACAGGCTGACAGTCCACTTGATAGTAGGTGGCCACCTTCGTCTATAACACAAGCAACGCTACACTAGGATACAGCAAGCTGCCGACTACATAGGATTAAAGATAAGGGATAGGGAAATGGGCTCTGGCATCCCTCACTCACTCACCAAAACACAACAGCACACGGGCTGTTATTTCACGGTGGTCTACTGTAAACGAGTGGCTACTACCGCCAGACGGGCTGCCCAAATGACTGCGAAACGCAATGTGCCCTGTCACTACTTTCCAGATGCAGACCAGAGCCAAAGCTCATTTCCAAAGTTGACCCAGCCGGGAATCGAACCCGGGAACCCTAGAACAGAGCGTTAAGACAAGCATCCTAACCACTTATCCAATTTATGTAAAGGTCTTCGGATAGGCTGACGGTTCGATTGATGGTAAGCGGTTACCTCGCCTATGACACAAGCAACGTTACAGGTGCTCTGAGTGCATTACTGACGTTAGTAGGATTAAAAATAAAGGATTAGGAAGAGATAGCACCAAAACACAACAGCACACATGCTGTTATTTTACGGTGGTGTCCTCTAAAGTAGGTTGTTACTGCCGACGGACAGGCTGCCCAAATAAGTATAAGTAGGTACTAAGCGATTTCATAACTATACACGAAATTGTCTGTAGAATGTTTACATCTAAACTTAGTTTGAAAACTTGTATTTAACTTATTTTTACACGATTCGTCACGAGTTCCCAACTAATAAAATTAAGAGAACAAAGCCCTCCGGGTCTTTGACCAAAGGATGCGTCAAATAAACACTGGAAAACAACTGCCCACTTTAAAATGACCTCGTGCAGTCTCTTATGTTTTGAAACTTGCCATTTTCCTTTTCCAGGTAACATTATATTGGATAGGGCTCTGGTTAAACTGGCACATTTAAATGAACGCGCACGCTGTCATCTCCGTTATTTACTTTAGCATGAATTGACATATGTATGACAATTGCAACAACATTTATTTAGTATATATATATGAAAATAACTCTTAATATAAAAAAAATGTCCGTTCTACTCACGTATATTATTTAGCTATATGGCTTCACCACATAGAGATGCATTTTTTCTGCAAATTGTATACACAAACCTTCCTCGTTTATCGATCTGTCCATCAGTGAAAACCGTATCAAAATTCTTTGGCTGGTTTCGAAGAAGTTAGCGGAGAAATAGACAGAGACGGATAGCTTTATCTATACACTAGCTGAACTCGACCACGCTTCGCTGCGGCCCATACGGCGCGGCGGCGTGCGCATGGGGCGTGCGGTACTGGACACTGTTTATATATATACTATTTGTCGTAGCATGATGTTATATAGTCTATAGCTTCCCTCGATAAATGGACTATTCAAAACAAAAAGAATTTTTCAATTCGAACCAGTAGTTCCTGAGATTAGCGCGTTCAAACAAACAAACAAACTCTTCTATAATATTAGTGTAGATATAATAAAATCGTAAACGAGCCGTGTCTGTACTTTAAATATTTTTTTCAAAAAAAAAAAAAAGACAATTTGTACACGTTGTGCTTATGTTACCGAGGTCAAAAAATAGATTTCAGAATGATTTTAGTCTCTTTGAATGTCTGTTTGTCTGTGCGTTTGTGCACGATAATCTCAGAAACGGCTTAACCGATTTGAATGGTTTTCACTGATGTATTGTAGCTAGCTTCCCGTAACATTGTGTTCATTCATGTTTCATTCCTACCGGTTTACAAACAAAAAAGTTACACACTATACCGAATACCACGAGTACGAAGTTGCAGGCTCAGCTATTATTATATATAAACCTTTCTCGTTTGTTGCTCCTCCTTTTAGAGAAAACAGCATCACTATCGGCTTGCGTAGTTTAGAATAAGTTAGTAGAGTAAGATCCCAGGCATGCCAGACGTAATTTATTTTCTAAAGGACAAAACGTATTGCTACGACCTACCATTATTGAGTAATCATGGAATTTCGTAGTATGGAATAAGTAAGCTGTTCGAGTTGGAAAGTGCCCTCTTAACAGAGCGACCGCTAGGCATATTATCACAGAAGTTTCTTGTGATGTTCTGCTTTAACTGCACATCGTGTTTTATAAACAAGTTGATTATTAAAAAGATTTTTTACAACTTAATTAAAAAATACTGTTTTTTTATTTTTTAAGACATGGGCTTTTAAAGCACATTTGAATTGTAAAGAATTTATAGAATTAATTTATTATTTGCATAAATAATGTAGAAGAAAACCTTTTTAACGACACTTAAATGATGACAGCTCTCTTAATCTGCGTGATATCCACCTACATCCGAAGCGATCGAAAGTGACCCGATCAGTTTCACAGGATGCAAGACGCACGCGCTTACGGCGCGAGAGAAAATCTTTTCATATGTATGTACGCCATTTTATTTTTATCACACTTTATTAGGGGTACCTCCTAATAAATAAGGCATGCCGGTCGTCTTAACCGGTCGTAGTGGACATATGAGAGGAAGGAAACTGGTGGACGTCCTGCGGCTGACATAAAGATGATTAAGAACTGATCATGAGCAGATCCTACAGTCAAATCTTTTGTTACGCGTTCTCTTCATTTCTTTTGTCAGATTCTAAATATCGCTCCTGATAGTGTTAGCAACTTAATTAATTATTATTAACTAATTAAGCCCGCAACTTCGTACGCGTGGTATTCGGTATAGCGCGTAACTTTTTTGTTTGTAAACCGATTGGAATGAAACAAACACTAAATGTTACGGAAAGCTTGCTACAATACATCAGCGAAAACCACATACAAATCAGTTAAGCCATTTCTGAGATTAGCAAACGCACAGACAAACAAACAGACAAAAAATTTAAAACCTTTTTTTTGACCTCGATAACATAAGTACAATGTGTACAAATTGTTTTATTGAAAACAACGGCTCGAAAACATTAAAAACCAAGATCCCTTCATGGGTTTGGTTTTTTTATGTTAAGGTCGGCAGACAAGCTGACGGTCCACTTGATGGTAGGTGGCTACCGTCGTCTATAACACAAGCAACGCCACAGCAGGTGCTGCAAGTGCGCTGCCAACTACAGTAGGATTAAAAGTAAGAGATTGGGAAGGGATAGGTAAATGGGCTCTGGCATCCCTTAATCACTCACCGAAACGCAACAGCACACATGCTGTTATTTCACGGTGGTATTCTGTAAGGGGGTGGTTACTGCCTCCAGACGGGCTGCCAAATGACTGCAAACGCAGTGTGCCCTGCCACTACTTTCCAGATCCAGACCAGAGCCAAATTTGAAAAGTTCGTTTTTCAAAATTGACTCGGCCGGGAATCGAACCCGGGACCCCTATAACAGAGCGGTAAAGTAACCACTCATCCAACGATTTTTTTAACGCCATTTTGACAGGTGCCGCCTCCATTTGACGTATGTTTGTCCGTCACGCCAAAACGTTAGTGAGTCAGGCGAACAGATAACAAAAGAATTAAACATCGGAAGCTGTCAAGACATCACAATCACATGTCTCGAACATTAATCGAACAAATCATGACTTCCGAACAGATAGTATCACAAAGCAGTCGTTAAAAGGTTACAACGACTAACCTTTCCATTTCTTGTTTAGATAAGGGAACACTCGATCAGAGATCTCGTATAACGAGCAATGTATTATGATATCTGCATTGTCCGTTCGTATTGTACGAATATTATTAATGACATTTTCAAGGACTTAGATAAGAATATTGTTTGGGAGGAATTTACCGTTACAATATATATTGAAAAACTTACAAAAATTTATTCACTTTTAGCAAAACAACTGTCTATATTATTAAGAGGTAAATTTTGTATGTTTGTTTGTATGTAAGAGGTAATCTTCGAAACTACTCAACCGATTTAAAAAAAATCACCAGTAGTTTTCATGATGGCTGGACTTATACCAGGCGGGCGAAGCCTTCAACGCCTCGCAAATGTATAAAAGCATAGATATGATAGGCGTTATATCGCTTTACACATTTCGTTAGGCGGTATATCTTTATTTTTTAACGCGGACGAAGACGTGGGCACCAGCTTAGTTATCGTAAATATAGAAAATACTGACTAACTTCTTCCCGTTCATTAGGGAAGCGAAATAACCGTTAGTAGGGGAATATGTTAAGTACATACATAACATATATTTTTTTTCTGCATATTAAGTACTTTCCTCGTTTAGTTGTCGATTTTTCCTTTAGTGAAAACCGTTGGGTGGTATCAAAATCAGTACAGCGACTTTATTTTACAATATGTATAGATATAGACTATTTGTACGACTAGCGTTCCCCCCCGGCTTCGCCCGGGGTGCAATTTTTATATATATATGAACATGCCCCGTTTATCCCTCTTTCCATTAATGAAAACCGAATCAAAATCGGTCTACCCGTTCACGCGTGATGCCGTGACCAAGGGAAATAGGGATTCATTTTTATATATAGAGATGAGAGGTTAGAGGAATCCCGGGTTCGATTCCCGGCAGGGTCAACTTTGAAAATGAAACTTTCAAAGTTGGCTCTGGTCTGGACTGGAAAGTAGCGGCAGGGAACACTGCGTTTCGCAGTCATTTGGGCAGCCCATTAACTGGCGGCTGTAACTACTCCCTTACAGAATACCATATTGTGTTTCGGTGAGTGAGTAAGGGATGCCAAAGCCCATTTCCCTAACGTTCTCAATCCGCTATCCTGAATCCTACTGTAGACAGCAGCGCACTTGCAGCACCTGTGGCGTTGCTTGTGTTATAGGCGACGGTAGCCACCTACCATCAAGTGGACCGTCAGCTTGTCTGCTGATCTTAACATAAAAAAATGTATTAAGTATAATATTACATAATTATGAAATTATATTTTTTCATGAGAAAATATTTTAGGGCACATGCGTTCCTCGTTATACTGGTCAGTGGCAGCGCTGATGCTATTGTGTGTGAGTAAGGAATAACAGAATCCTTTTACTTATCCTCTCCCTTACTCTTTATCCTATCGGGATCGGCTGCGTACTTGCAGTCCTTAGCGTATCTTATGTTTATAGAAGACAGTAACCATATACCATAAAAAAACCAACAGCCTGTCTTTTGCCCCATGTCCATCACCTCCACGAATAAAAATATAATAGACGCATTTACATACTCACGTAATTTCGTAACAACATTCATACCTGCGAACAAACAATATATTCCCTTATACACATAAAGTTAGATATTAAATGCCTTTAAAAAAAATGAGTTTAGGAACAATTTTGCTCTAGACCAGCGGTTCCTAAAGTGGGTTAAATGATACGCCAGCTTACAGTTAACACAAATATTATTTTAAAATATTTAATGAGAAGAGCCCATTATCTTACATATAAACGCAATAGGCCTACGCATTGCGCTCACTACGCATCACAATGCTTACTATAGAAATGTACTATTGTAGTCTCTTTAACACCCTTATATCGATGTTTGGTCGTTGTAAGCGGCGTTCAAACGGTTTGCGCTGCATCTTTAGTTAATTGGAACCAATACAGTACTTACTTACAATACTTCCAAAGAGCTTGTGTCACTCGCCGTAACGACGCTCTCAAAGACCTGTCCCCATGTTATGACCAACGCCGGTCGTGGTAGCAAAGCAAGAGCCAACAGTTTAAAGCATTTAAAATGTTATAAAACCAAAAATAAGACATATTAATGATTCAACATACTGATGGAGAGGGCGCCAGGGTATTAATTGCATACGGGCGCTACATGAGCTAGAGTCGCCTCTGGTCTAGCGTCAGTGCAAAATCACATATGAGCACAAGCAAGCACTGTTTGTCGACAACTGTTGTAATCGCGACGTCGTTCGCTGCTGAGAAATATATTGACAGCTGACGCTGTGCGTTACGTTAAGCGAAACGTTTACGTAGAAGTCGCAAGTCACATAGCGTTTTCACTAGAGGACGTTTGTCCGGCGTTCTTGTTGCCCGACAAAAAATATACGTATCCCGTGATGTCGCCCGACGTCGCTACGTGTCGCAGGGCATATCGAAATTCGATGCTCTGCGAGCGTCGACATGCGCGATTTTCGTGTCCATCGACAGTCGCCTGAGAACAGTGGCTCTAGCATGAGTTTACGATACTACACTCGCTAGCGAGAGCGTAAAACATTTATATGGAAAATTGATAATTTGACATTGACAGTTCACGATTTCCCATACAAAAGTTTTACGTTCTCGCTAGCGAGTGTAGTAATGGTGTAGTATCGTAAACTCATACTAGAGCCTCAGAGCTTTGAATAGTGAGAACGCGTGTCGCTTTATGTTCCACGAGTTTTCTTTCTCGGGTAACATATCAAACCATTGCTGGGTGGTGTAAACGAGACATACCACGTAAATGTCCGACGATATGTCTCTGCGACATGTCTCCTAGTGAAAACGCGGCTTAACATTTAATAGGAAACCATAGCCTCAATGAGTAGGTAGTTAGCAAGAATTTAGCCCGATCTATGGAACAGCGTGACGGTTTGCTTAAAACGCGTGAATTTTGTAATGATTTGTAATCACTGGATACGGGGTTCCGTAAAATAGCAGGGATTTTGGAAGTGTTCCGTTATCTTAAAAGATCAGAAACGTCTACCCTAAATATATCAACGTCAGTCCTCTCTTGAATAACAATTTCATGCGAAATATAAGAAAAGTGTTTAAAAGTATTTTAAACTTTCAAATGCAAACTGTCATTTTATCTTGTCGTAGTTTGACCGGAACATAAAATGAACCCTATAAAATAAATTACGTACCATATGTTAGCATTTAATTGCACTTGAATCAATGTGTTGGCGTATAGTAACGCGAACTATTACGCCAATTACGTAATTACTTAACCGCGAAACCTTCAGATTTGGTCTTGGACTGGTTTTGTTACATTTCGGCATTCCTACATCGACGAACTACACGCGACATGCGTCAACGTGACCCACTGACTGTTGTCTGTTGTAAATGTGATGGTTTTTGTCTTATAAATGTGTTGGACAGACTAATACGAAAATAACTACTGTACACTACATTCGATCAAATAAACTAATAAATGCACACAATCACTATCAAAATTAATTAGGATTCATTGTGAACTAGCTGAACCCGGCCACGCTTAGCTGTGGCGTGCGCGCAAAGTACCTGTAAATAATATTTTTTATTTTTCTAAAATAAAAGTAGTCTAAGTTACTCCTTGTAACGTCAGCTATCTGCCACCGAAAGTCCCGTCAAAATCTGTTCAGTCGTTTCGAAGATGAGCCAGAACAAATAGACAGACAATAATTTCATTCTTTTTTAGATATAAGTACCATATTTACTTTGATATACATTTAGTAAAAGCAGTTATTTTGGCATTACAAATAGGCATCTGTAAAATAAAAATAAATGAATGAAGAAATATATGAGCAATAAATATTTCAGAAAAAATATATGAATAATAAATATTTCAATGCCTAAGAAAATAGGCCCTGAGGGCTGAAGCTAGTTCTTAAATAAAAAATATCGTTGGCGAATCTGTTATTTAATAGTGCAACCTCTGAATAATTTCACCAAGTGAAGTCCGATTTCACATTTTATTTATTTTATTTTGTTGAGAATAAATTGTATAGTAAGTAAAACTAGGGTTACGAACGCATCCTATGCAAGTCTTAAATTGTGCAAATCTTGCAATGTGCCGGTCGCAAAATGGTTATACTCACTATGATTAATGGAGTTTAAATGAGAATAGAATAAACACGGGATGGGACGATTCGTCGCCGCCATTTCGCCGCCGCCGATTCGTCGCCGCCGATTCAGCGCCAAGCCAATTCAGCGCCGGCCGATTCGACGCCGGTCATTTCATCGCCATTTGATGTGGTCTTTTGTTTATTATGCGCAGATTGTAGAAAGCAAAATAATTACTACCAGAATAGATGTTTATCGTCAAAAAAATTCGATATTCAAGGGTTTATTGTTTTTTTAACCTATCGAATCAAAACTTGTAAAAACGAAAGACTCAGCAAAATATACAGGTTTAAGTTAAAATGAAGATAGTAAGGACCATTTTATTTTTACAACTACCACCTGACTGTCAAATGGTCACGTTAGTAGGTAGGTAAAGACGTAAATTGTTTTAACATTTTAATTTTGATATTTAATTTTAACACACAAATTTAAACATTATGAGGTACAAACACAGATATTTTACCACCAGTTTTCTTTATGCTACTGTTTATACTAATTAGTATGGTTCAACTTTATATAAAGTGAAATAAAACTACATAGAGAAATGCTAAAAGTTTTAAAAAACACGTGTGTTTGTTCTTAAGGTAGTTAAATTATAACCCTTGTATTTTTTCCTATTATTGTGCTTTGTAAGAAATAATACAAAAAGGTTCACTTTTGGCACGTGTTGGGCCATAAATCATTGCATAATAACAATGAAAAAAAGGTTGTTTTGCATTGACAATACTCCTTTTGTCGATACCCTGTAGAAACTATAAATTTAAATTTGTAAGTGAATTTTTAGTTTTTTTTTTATAACGCGCCGCTATAGGAGAAATTAATACGTTTTTCTTAGCAATATATGTGGCAATATTTTCAACTTCACACACTAAACTATATGGCAAGAATTCGAGATGGACGAAACCATCAAAGAAGGAAATAACTGCTGTCTTTATTGAGCGCAGAATCAGAAAGGCTTGAAGGCGTTCTGATTTTTAAGTATGGATATAAAACCTGTCACAATCCTGTTCCTTCCAGAGTATGTAAGAACTCAATTATTATTAGTCTAATACCCAATTATCGATTCGAATAACTACTTGAAATACGAAATCAACAATTATTCTTATAAAAAAAATTATTTTATTATTATAATAATGGCACAACATACCTAACAATAATATAAAAACTTAAACTGAAAAGCTAAATAATAAGATATCAAAAAACAATAATTATTAAACTCATTTTTACAATTCTTCTTAATAATAATTAAAGTAATTAGGCATTTTAATCATTTATTGTATGACTCAATCTATTTGCAGTACAATCACAGTTCCAAACTTTTTTCATTTAAATGTAATTCAAAACTTAAATAACTGATATTTTATAGCAAGAATTTGGATATCAAATAAACTAATTATGAATACAAAAAATTGGAAGTGTGATAAAACTGCAAAGCAATATGAGTAATACTTAATACACTAGAATATAATAAAATAAAGGAACACTAATTACATAAATGCGAAACGTTATTATTTATTTTAATATTATTATAAATAACTTTTATTATTATTCAATTATCTCTTTCTCATCTTCTTCATCGGTAAGCGTTCTTACGCTTTCCATTTCCATGGGATAAGTTTAAATAATCATGGTGATAGCCTTATCATTATTTTCATTGATTTGATTTTCATACCAAGGTAGATAAACATTTAGACGCACAGGACACAGGATAGGCTACTTAAAATTTTCCTGGGCGAAGCCGGGAGAGGGTCGCCGGTATTGAAAATAAAAATAAGGATAGAGGTTTAGTACACTTTATCAGTTACTTATATAGACCAAATTCATGAAAACATGTACATAATTATAGACCAACTAGGGTACATATAGTTGGTATATGGAATTATACCAACTTGGATATTGCACGAATGCGGCCCGCATTCGCACGATTTATGTTCAGGATAGGTGGATAATGAAACTAAATTAAACGGCGATGAAATGGCCGGCGTCGAATCGGCCGGCGTCGAAACGGCCGGCGGCGAAATGGCGGCGGCGAAAGGGCGGCGACGAATTGGCGGCGGCGAATTGTCCTAGACCCGAATAAACATGATTTCGGAATTTAGAACGTCTTCGGAACGTCTTCGGAAAAAATTCTCGGTTAGATCCGAACCACTTGGCCAGTTACAGTCTTATTTATTATTGATAAATACCAAATTTATTTATTTGATTCCTAATATAGAATTTCCTTATTTCCGCGCCTTTTCTCTGTCATTGAAGCAGTGCATTGTGTATTAGATTGTATAGCATTGTGTAAGTATTTTGTTATAACTTGTTATATTATTTCTTACCTATGTATGTATCTACATGTATATATATATATATATGTGTGTGTGTATGTATGTATGTACATATGTGTATATGTATATGTTGTTTGTCTAGCACCTCAGCACAATGCTGAGCCAGTATCCGATTCGCTGCCGCGAGGACACACATACGTTTTTTATTAATTTCTGTCTTGTTTTATATATAATGTCAATGTCTTTCGTGCAGTTAATAAAAGTCTTTCTTTCTTTCTTTATTTCTACAATTTATTTGTTTAGTTTAGAGTGTAGACAGTAGTTCATATTATATTTAGTTATATCAGGATACGAATACAACAAAATACATTTATCAATCATCCTCAACGTCGTCTTTAGCTAGGATTCTAAATTTATGGACTCCAACAACTTCAGTAAAAGTTGACCAGTCTTATTTCCGAAATAACATATATTTGCGTAAAGTTGACGACATATCAGC
This sequence comes from Bembecia ichneumoniformis, assembly GCA_910589475.2. Lineage (NCBI taxonomy): Eukaryota > Metazoa > Arthropoda > Insecta > Lepidoptera > Sesiidae > Bembecia > Bembecia ichneumoniformis. The sequence goes on from OU342543.1 coordinate 7,641,623, forward strand.
TTTTTTACCGTTGTGTAAAAAGCGGTATCCGTTTGTGAGGTCATTTGTACCTCAATGTGTACATGCCTTTACTTTTTTATATAAATTCTAATCTCGATCGTAACTTCAGTCAATAAAATGCAATGCCTTCTCAATTTCGCGCCGATGACAAGCCGTAACAAAACGGCCACATCAAATTGTAATTTAGTGATGTCTTAAAGATTACACAAAAAAAGTCAACAAATTAGTAATGGATTACCAATCTCGGGGTTCGAACGTTTTCGGGTTATGGTGTAACCAACCCATGGCTATTTATTAATTCAAAACTAATTAAGTTTGGAACATTAATATGAATTGTAGGTCAAAGAGTCAACGGTCAAAAATTGACAATTAATTCATTTTAAATTGCAAAAAAAAATATCACAAAAACCTAAAAGATGAGTCCTGTTTGAATATTTCAATAGTTTGCAAGATTTAAAAAAAACAGTTGCCTCACACCTTTATTCCAAACACTTCAACCGTACATTCCATCAATCATGTTTCAATACTTATTGAAGACAAATATTTTTAATAAGTTTTGTTTAGTGGATATTATATGTGATGGTACAACATTCATTAGTTATCCTATCTTAAAAATTGATGTTTTTGCATAATTTACAGAAAATAAATATTTTTTTATAGTTACTAACAAAGGAATAAATGAAATATTTTTTACATTATATTTAAATTTTTTAATTTTATTTTGATGCACATTTTAATTGTTCTGTGGCGTTAAATATGCCTATATTTAGGTTAAACGCTTTGAAGGTCTCTTTCAAGCACATGCTATGTAAAAATTATAACAAAAATACGAAATATATTCAGTTTAAATTTATTCCCATATCGTTGACAATAATCTAAACTGATTACTTTTTTGATAAATGCTTCAGTTTTCTTATTTAAAGAGGTCTAAAAAGTCGTAATTTCATGAAATTTACCACTGCAAATATATATATTTTTCTATTGGATTTTTTTTAGCGCAGACGCTCTTAAAACCACTTAAAAATGAACTATTTTCTAATAAATTAATTTAAAAAAAATACAAAAAAATTTTTTTATGTACTTCTTTAATAATTGAAATGTATAAACAAAAGAAAGAAACCTGAAAATTCGCTTAGTTCTGTTTGCTACGGTAGAGTCGCAAAGCGAGATCGAAGCCTTTTAATGTAGTTGCTAGTGACCTGATCATCTTACTAATGTCATAATTGCGAAAGTTGGTATAAGTTTTCGTATATTTGTTAAATTTCTGGACAGATTCATATTAAAAACGTGAAGTTATGTTTCGGTGAGTGAGTAAAGGATGCTAGAGCCTATTATCCTATTCCTTTCTCATCCCTTATCCTTAATCCTATTAAGGTTGGCTACGCAGTTGAAGCACTCGTGGCATTAATAATACAAGTTAATATATGTGATGGTAGCCACCTATCATAAAGTAGACCGTCAGCCTGTTTATTTAAAAAGTGCAAGTTTCTGAAACCAGCCACTAATTATAAAATAAAAAAATAAATTATACTCCGGCCATTATAAGAGTGCTGTTCTGACAGTTGTCAATTCCATACATTTTCTGTATCGTTTATTCGGAAATGAACTTTATGCAATGGACATAAAGAAATGTCAAAAACGCATTCATAGAATGACCTTACTATACGATTAATTAATTAAAATAAAATGTTTTAAAATATTCGTGAGTGTCATTTATTTTTGTCATTTTGAAAATTTTGTGTGACGGTACAACAATAAAAACTCGAGAATATCGTCGCTCTATGTTTTTTTATGTTGCTTGGGACTTCAATAGGCATTAAAAGCTTCGTCAAACAGGACGCGTACTTAGCGCAGCACCGATGCGTCGCGTACTTTATGTTTGAACGGCTTTGACGCTCAACCGAATGCAGTCTTCCTTATCCAGCGATTCGGATGAAGATGAGTTGTATGCATTATCACATTTCCCAAAGAAGAGGTAATAAAAAACATGTTATTAATAAAAAGAGGAACGAATTTGAAGAACAAATCTTATCTATATATATAAAAATTAATCTCTATATCCCTTGGTCACGGCATCACGCGTGAACGGGTAGACCGATTTTAATTCGGTTTTCACTAATGGAAAGAGGGATAAACGGGGAATGTTCATATATATAAAAATTGCACCCCGGGCGAAGCCGGGGGCGGGTCGCTAGTACTGTATATAAATAGGGTAATTTTAGAATTAAAGACATACCTGTTCATACTACCTACGAAGTATTATTACACCCATATAATCGCCTAAGATTCATAACGATAACGAACTGTATTATTAACAACTTTGTATTCAAAATAAAGAATAATATGCACTGCTAGGCTTATATAGTTGGGTTCCGCCCAAGTCTCAGTTTCAACCGTATCGTCCGCCTCGATTGGCTCCTGTCCATGGTCACACTCACCTTCCTTTACTTGATCTGTCTGTCTTGCTGGTGATCGAATTAGTAATCTAGATTTCCAGATCTTAATCTCATACATTAAATTACTAGGTAATTCTTACATATCATTCTCTAGGTCACATTATTCCTTTCTCTCCACTTGCTGTCTTACCACGTCAATCTGTAACCTTATATTACGATTTACTCATACGAACCAAACATTTAGGTCTAGCATGTCTGTCCGTTCGTACAAATCGTCCTTCACTTATATAATATCCCACATACCGTAACAAATTGTCGGACATGTCATAACGATTATTATTAGCGTGCCAAAAAACCACTAAACCTTTAATTAATGTGAACCAAACAAATCAAAGTGGACACTTGACAGACGTTATAATAACAATGAGCCTTTATCGTACGACCACGCGGCCTTTTTTTTTTTTTTTTAGGAGGGGAAATGCATTTACGCACTATTCGTCGAGGGGACGTCTCGACGAGGAATAGTGTGGGACTCACCCGGTGAGAGTCAACGGAAATACCCACTAAAACCCCTCCGGGTTCCACCATCGGCGGTGGTGTGGAACCGAGGTTACAGCTAGGCCATGTCCTCAGAACGACCACGCGGCCTAGCTCGCTTTTGATTTAGTTAGAATTCAGCTTGCGTTTAGCTATTATATCAAGTGTCTGCTGTTAAAAATATTAACCTTTTCTAGGCTTATGTATTTCTCCGTCACTGGCTTGATTTGCGTATATTGTGATGAAATGAAAAAAAAGTTTAGTCGAAATATTCTATTTATGATACCTATTAGCACCTAATCATTGATAGCTTTCGATGATATTACGCATAATTCGATAGTACGATGTTTTATAGAACTTAATTCAGACTAGGTAAGGTTCCGGAGGAGACTAGACTGAAAAGGATAGATAAAAAGCGAAATTATAGCTGTCCAATGGACGATAGGTAGCCAATTTAAGTTACTATACCTACTTATACAGGTTGATCAATCAAAATGGATCAGTGAGGACAAATCTCAAACCATAAGAAGAGATACCAAAATTTGTTCTTTGGAACTAAGGTTTCGATTTAAAAAAAATTAAATCTGCATTCAAACTTTTTCAAATCACGCTCATACGTGACTAGGAATCGAACCTGGTCAAATTTCTTTAAGAAGTCGCAATTTTATGCCGTAGGTAGTTGATAATAACTTTTTGGAACTTTGTAACTTTAAACAAAAATGTTTACAAATTTAATAATTGGCAAGATGTTAATGTCGACTAGTTCATATAATGAAACAATTATTTGAAAAGGTCACTTATGTGCATGTCAAGTTGAACTTTTTTATTATTTTTAAAATAAGCTTACACAAAATAATTTGTAACCGTTTATAATCCACATTTAAATACAGAATTTAACAGAAACATGATAAATGTTTGAGTATCGAAGCGAATACTAGCACGCAAACGTTCTCGACGCTATGAATATTCATTAGTTTTTCGTAAATATTGTTAAGTCAGCCACTAATTGGTCGGCCCAGTTGCATTCAAATGTCGTAACCAATTTACCATAGCAAATAAATACTTCAAAATTTATTTATAAATTATATGAATCCTTATAAAAGGATCAAAACATACATTGTTTTGATCCTTTTCCTTCTGAGTTTTCCATGTTACAGTAAAAATCAGATTTTAGTTTTTGGTAAAAAGGTGTTTTTACTGGGGGAAAACAGCTAATTTATAATGAATGCCTCTGTTAACCTTCAACAATGGTCTAAAATAATATGGAAATTCTTATAAGGATCGCAAGACAGGCTAACGGTACATTTGGTGTTAGATGGCTACCTTCTCCTGTTACGCAAGCAACGCCACAATAATAATGATAAGGGGTGAGTAAGGAATACGGAAATGGGCTCTGGCATCCTTTACTCTCACCGAAACATAACACTAATGCTGTTATTTTACTGTAGTCTTCTGTAAGGGGGTGGTTACTGTTACCAGACTGCCCAAATGAATGCGAAATTTACAGTGCTCTGCCATATAAGGAGTTGCTTTTTATTAAGCATTATAACCTAAGCTTTGTATGAGATTTGTAAGAGAATAACAAACTCACAAAAGTGACAGTCGAATCAGCACTTAAAATCATTACAAAAATCTCATAATAAATTTAAAATCATTGAAGATTTAATTATTCCTAATCTTTTTTAGACCACTACAAAGCTCCTTATTTTTATATTAATTTCTAATTGACTTGGTTATCCTACTGCTATATTAACAGTTAAAGAGTTATCAAAAAGAATACTTGTTCAGGTATACTTTTCAGTACTCTTCAGTTCAGGTCGAGTATACTTATTTGTTTTTACTTTTATTATTTTATATGAAAAATAATAAATGAAAAAACAAATATCTATATGTAATGTTAAATTTATAAAATATTTTCTTACAAATAAACCATTTTGTGTTACATTCAAAAATAATTATCAGTGAAAATAAATATTCCTAGTGAATACTAGAATATTTTCCTAATGAAATTTCTAACAAACGTGTTCAGTAAATATACGTTTAAACTAAAATCGAGATTTTACTGTAACTCGGGCGTAGGTAATTGTGTAATAATTACATTATATTTAGTTCCATCGTAGAAATCGGAAGGTCTCTCGTATCTAGAGATTATGGACATATAAATGATTATTCTGTTTTCCCCTTTTATTGTTATATATATTGTGTTCATATGAATTTTGTTCTTATGTTACTCACTTGGCTCTCCAAACACGAAAAATATTATTTTTATAATATTTTTGATGAGAATATGAAGACTGATGCAATGTTTTTCCACACTTCTATGACCAATAACCATGTCGATTCTGACTTCCTTGTATTATAAAAATAACGTAAATAAACCACATAACCCTCTCACGGCTTTTATGTGTATTGACAAATTAATGACATCAATAAAAGGAATGTTCTTAGAATTATCTGTATAAGGTTTTCCCCAATATAATTTTATTTATTGGTTCAAAATCTTATCGATCTAAGATCTCTTTTTTCTTTATTTATTTTTCTAAAAATAAATATTTACAATAAACAAGAAATTGAAACAATTTATATAATTCTAGAGACTCGTCCCCGGCCTCGCACAGCGTTGAAATTTCCCAAAAAAATCTTTCTTAGCGGATGCTTTCTTTATAAAATAAAGCGAAATATAAATATAATATAATATAAAAATATAAATTAATATAATATAATATGCTTTATATAAAATAAAGCTGTTTGCTTTCGTTATAAAATAATAGCTTAAATCTGGATTCTCGTCGTGCTATTAAAATGCAGCAATATCTTAATGTTCAGACTTACTTCAATTCTCAACAAAAAGATTAAATATGTATATAGAATATATAGAGAGAGCATTGGGAAAATTTTCCTACAAAATATTGATCCTGATCGCCGTAATCAGGGTGGCCATGGTGTAGCTAAATAGCCTTGTAAAGCTGGCGATGGGCTGAGCGATTTTGTACCACGTGGTTCTAAACCTCACATTACAGATTCTCTCGTCTTTCCCGATCTATACAATTAGTGATTATATACTCTTTGATCTATACAGTTGAAAATCTTTGATTCTCAAAGATGTAAGAGCACACGTTACGTCAGCTGACAGTGACGGGTGTCAGGAAGATAGTTGACAAATATGTCAAACATAGAGTCTAATAAAAGTGCGTTTAATTGCAGTTTATCTGCGATCGAAATAGTAGTTTTGCGAATACTTGATAGTTATCAAAATCACCTATGGATGTTGAGAGACTAATTTAACTGTTAAGCAATCTTTAATTTTACTATTTTTGTTATATAATTGTAAATAGTGGATAATTAAAAATATATTTATTAAACTGTATTATACTTTTTCTAATACTATTATATTTTTTCTAATACATGTTATGTAAGAAACGTCATTGTTCACAGTCATAGATTTTCAACTGTATACATAGATCGGGCGAGACGAAAGAATCCGTATTGTGACATTTAGAACCATGTGGTACAAAATCGCTCAGTCCATCGCCAACTTTGCAAGGCTATTTAGCTACGCCATGGCGATCCTGATTACGGCGATCAGGATCAATATTTGTGTAGGAAAAATTTCCCAATGCCCTGTCTATATATTCTATATATTTAATCTTTATGTTCACACTCAATGTTAGGGAAAATATTGCAATCTCGTCTCTGCTACGCGTACCAATTTGATTGATTCACGCTTTTATGGCGCAAGATGTCGTTGTGTTTCACGCGGTTTTATTGCCTGACAAATTTATGATATTTTGTCACGTTTCGTGTTAAAATTGTGAAGCGAATTGTCCTGTTATGTTAAGCGTAATAATTTATCGGTAAACGCTTGATTATAATCAGATTGCTGAACAAATCAAAACATCGCTCATAAAATTTAAGCAACATTAATTACTCTATAGTTCACTTGTTTGACAGCTGTCACTGGTGGCAGGTGGCTATGAAGTATAATTTGCACCATTTTTCTTCTCTATATTCGCTACGAAGTCTATATCCACAAATAATAGCTCATCTGTCCGGTTTTACTTTTATAAACATTATATCACCAATCGCTAAGTATGTAATCAATTATTAACATATATTTAGTTACTTATTAAACAGTTGCGGTCGCGATCGGGTTTTTACCTATACTATGCGGCACGAGAGTCTCATTTATATTAAACCCTCCATAAAAACTTGTGCCTGATAATGGCACAGAGTAATTAAAGAACCATTTTACATTATAAAACGTTCTATTATACACACATACATTTGAATAATTAATGAAAACTTACAGAAAACCAAACGGCATATGCAATATTGTGTTTCGTGAGTAAGGGACACCAGACTCAGACTGTTTCTTATCCTTTATCCAAACATGGTTATCACCTCTTGTTGTTGCTTGTATTTATAGAAGATAGTACATTTATTTATCAACCATAAAATGTACCGTCAAGAAAATATGATGAAAAACGTTTTTTTTTTACTTAATCAGAAAAATCGCTTTTGAAATTGTAATCTTTTGCGACAGCAATAAATCCATACTGTAATCCATATTAATATTACAAATGTGAAAGTAACTCTGTCTGTCTGTCTGTTACCTTTTCACGCCTAAACCGCTGATCCGATCATCATTAAATTTTGCGTACATGTTGTCAGTGATGCAGGAAAGCACATAGGGTACCATTCATCCAGAAAAAAGTACTTTTTCCCAGGGATCATCTAACGCCTGGTAACGCAATAACTGCAATAAAGATGTTAGGCGTTACATTGCTCATATATTCAGTCAGGCGTTATTTTCGCTGTCTGTTTCTCCAGTAACCTCTAACTAAACCATCAAACGGGTTTTGAAACGGTTTTCACCACTGGAAAGAGCGATAAACGAGGAAGGTTTCTGTAAATAATTTGCAGAAAAATATTTGCATCCGTGCAGGCCACGGGCACGGATTTAAGAGCACACGTTACGTCAGCTGACAGTGACAGGTGCCATGTCAGCTGTCAGGTTTCCGAGGGATCGTCTAAAAATATAAAAAATCGGCGCCACTGTCAAGATGGCAGGCGTTATAACTCATTTTCAGTTTTCAACGCGTACGAATTCGCAGGCACAGCTAGTAATCAAATAGGTAAATAAATAAATTAATAAACGCCATTTTAAAAAACTAATATATTCCAACGTCTCTCTGTCCTTCCATTAATCTGTACATTTAAGGCGGGGTTAGTGAACCATTTCACGCGTGAATTATTAACATTAGTTCATATTCATTTTTTTTAAATCTATTTATCTTTTACAATGAATCATCGGAATGTTTTTTAAGGTCTATACTTTCTGTGACCACACAGACGAAAGAATATAAATGCAGGAAGCATTGTTTTGCTAGTACCTACCTTTTAATATGTTCTTGTATGCAACTTTTAATAAATTCTATTTTATTTTATACTAGCTGTTACACGCGACTTCGCCCGCATCTTTTTATTTATAAAATATTATTCGCGGAAAACGGCAATTATGTATGGAGGGGGGCAAAGGGGACGAGATGGGGGGAGGGTGAGTAGCCTATGTTACTCCCTGATAGTGTAGCTTCCTATAGGTGAAAGAATTTTTAAAATCGGTCCAGTAGTTTTTGAGTTTATATTCATTACAAACATACATACGCACAAATCTTTTCCCTTTATAATATTATAATAAATAGTATAAAAGTATAGACTAGCTGAGCCCGCAATTTCGTACGCATGGTATTCGGTATAGCCCATAACTTTTTTATTTGTAAACCGATTGGAATAAAACAAACACTAAAATGTTAATTGAACCGCATTTAAATCGATTAAGCCGTTTCTGAGATTAGCGTACACAAGGGCACAGACAAACAGATTAAAAATTTAAAAACCTTTTTTTGACCTCGGTAAAATAACTATAACGTGTACAAATTGTTTTTTTTTTTTTTTTAATATTTAATGTACAGAAACACCTCGTTTACGATTTTATTATATGTATTGATATTGATGTGTAGATAGAGATACCCGTTAGGCACGAGTACGTATCGAAGACAATCGTGTTCTCAAAATACGTACTTTATGCATTTAAGTTATTTCAAAACCACAATTACATATGAATTCATTTCACATTGATTTGTTTGTTCCTAGTTTCTATGTTCTTTGTTTTTAGTTTTCTACTGTTAATTGTTATCACATCATAATGTAACGACTTAAATTATTTTAAGTAAATAATACAAAAAATATTTTACCATTACTTTAAATTACTATGAACAACTACAAAAACCCGAATGTCAGAACGAATATCGGTTGGTGTTCCCCAATAGTTGGAATGTATTTTTTTTTTCTCAAGTGAATGATAAAATTATTTATAATTTTAATTTGACTAAATTTTCTCTCTTAATTCTTTAATCTCTATATATACAAATGAATGCCCATTTCCCTTGGTCACGGCATCACGCGTGAAGGGGTAGACCGATTTTAATTCGGTTTTCACTAATGGAAAGAGGGATAAACGGGGAATGTTCATATATATAAAAATTGCACCCCGAGCGAAGCCGGGGGCGGGTCGCTAGTATCTTATAATTTAAAGCTTATTGGAGCGACTCAATTTTCATATAAGGCCTCCGGTATGAAAATTTTATGAGGAGTAAAATTAATACGAGCGTTAACTAAAAAGCGTTATGTTCTTCTAAGCATTTCTACTGAAATCCGATAAATTTCGCCGCTTCACCTAATTCTATTGTAGTATAAGAGATGGCGCGTTTATATACCTTTTTTCCTGTTGCTTCACTATGCTTAAGGAATAAACTCCAGTCGTACGTCGGAGCTGACACACACACTTTTTTAATGTCTATAGTATTCGAAATTTAATTTCTATGTTATGCTTGTAATTGTTCGTTATTAGTGTTGTGGATGCCTGTAATTGGTTGGCTTAAGGCGACGCAGCGATAAACAATTAATACGGCTCTGATTGCATACAAAAACGAGAGCGCGCTTGCTTATGTCGTAAGGTCGTATGCGGCAAAACGATTTTTATTAAAAAAACTATAATGTATTTTAATAAATCCAACTGTAAAATTAAAGTGTATGTTTATATTAATGTACATAGAAAATTTGGAGGTATAAATTGGTCCCGTTTGCCTTTAAAATATAAATCTGTGTTTTAAAAGAGGTTTCTTTGAATTTTTTTTTCTCTGTTATAAAAGTTTACCAATCGTGTAATCCAATTGACAAAATGAAGTCAGTAACATGAAGAAACAGATTACCAAACAACACTTTCATATGTTTTGTCATTGCTGAGAAAAATCTAAAACCCTGCCACCAAAATTCCCAATGCGTCGCCATAACCTGGCATATACCAGCTGTCAGGCGCTCTAAAATAAATAAATAAATAAACGTCTGAAATATACGTAAACATATAAGAACAAAAAGGTTGTCATACTCATTGTAGACATATATATATAAGAGATGGAGCACAATAAAAAAAAAATCAAAATAAAAGATAAAAAAGGTTTCGATTTACATCGAGCAGAGATCAGGTGTAGTTCAATGTGTTTACATAAATCAAGCTTTTTAATCTCAAAAATATATCAGAAAGATTAATTTTATGGCCTTTTAGGCAAACAGTATTGCCTCTAAATATTTTTTTATAAAATATTGTATAAATTATTTCTTTATCATCAGTATCGTGATGATATATGTATATCTATAACTAATTCCACTTTTTCGAAAGAGTGCTCTTCTTAGTAAACTTACTGCCATACTAGAAAGGACAGTCCATATAAATTAAAATAAATAAAATAAGCCTTTATTGCTGTTAGGTTAACAATATATCTACAGTTATTATGCCTGTATACTTATTACGACTATAATTTGAACTTACATATCGGCAATTGGTCCTTCAATTGTAACAGCTTGTCTTACGACAAAGGCCTCCTCTAAAGATTTCCATTTTGCTCGATCTTTGGCTAATCTGGCTCACAAAGGACCATATAAATTACTTTAATGCTAATGGAATTACACGTAAATAAATATTTTTATGTTATTATTTCAAGGTGAATTATTCAAAATGTTATTATTAAAATCGAATTAAATATGGCCCGTTAAAACATGAGTTGCACTATTTATGTAAATTATGAAAAGTCAAAGAAGAGAAAAGAAGAGGTCCCTGCGGAACTCCGGAAGCAATTCTTGCAGGCTTACTTTCATAGGTAACTGGCGATTTTAAAAATTTGGTATCTGAGGCTCTAGTATGAGTTTACGATACTACACCAATACTACACTCGCTAACGAGAACGTAAAACTTTTGTATGGGAAATCGTGAACTGTCAATGTCAAATTATCAATTTTCCATATAAATGTTTTACGCTCTCGCTAGCGAGTGTAGTATCGTAAACTCATGCTAGAGCCACTGTTTGCAAGAAAACGGATACCAAACAGTATAAGGCCATACTAAGTATATTCCCTTATTAAGTAAATTAAGAATAAATTTCAAGTAATTAACCCTGTTAATTACTCACTCAATCAATGTCAATAGATTTCCTTATTAAACCATACTACTTTTAAAAAATCCCTTGCACTTTAATAAAAAAAAATGTACTAAAAAAGAACTGACCATTTTTTATTTTTCACATCTTGTCTGTCTGTCCTGCGAATTTTATCGAAAAAATAAAAATTAGGTCAAGAAAAATCTGTATGAGAATCTATTTATCGCGTCGCCGTCTAGTGTGACCACAACTTAATATTTTTACGGCGAAAAATTTGCCCAAGAATCGTTTTGTGCGAGACCAGTTTATCACGTTACCGGCTCCTATAACAGGTTTATTATGAAATTTCCCGCAGGGCGTGGTACACTGATGAAATTCGTGTGACCAAGCGATTCCCATATTTGGTACCTAAGAATTATTTCACAGGATTATTTCAATTCAATAACTGTTTGCATTATTAATAATCTGTACGAAGAAAAGGAGGGCCTGGAAAATGTTATACGTTAGGGTTGATACTAGTATTATATATGTCTATTGTCCTTGTATAAGGATTGCAGCATTGCTATGAATGAACCATTGCCATGATCATCATCATCATCATCTCAGCCGTAGGACGTCCACTGCTGGACAAACACCTCCTCCCTATCTTTCCAAACGGACCGGTCAGAAGTAGCGTAGATCCACTGTCGACCCGCAGCCCTTATCAGGTCGTCTATCCACCTTGCTTGTAGACGTCCTACGCCTTCCAGCCACAGCAGCCGTGTAATAATACTAGCTGCTAGTGCTAGTATAATAATACTAACTGTTAGTATAATAATACTAACTGCTAGTATAATAATACTAGCGACCCGTCCCCAGCTTCGCACGGAGAAGAAATTTTCAAAAATCCTTTCTTGAGGATGCTTACGTTATAAAAAAAGCATATGTTCAATTTTCAGATTTCTAGACTTATTAGTTTTGGCTGTCAACACAGTCAGTCAGGACAAACGATTTTATAAGTAATTTTTTTTTATATTTTTATGTTAAGGTCGACAGACAGGCTGACGATCCACTTGATGGTAGGTGGCTACCGTCGCCTATAACACAAGCAACACCAAAGCTGCTGCAAGTGCGCTGCTGACTACAGTAGGATTGGATAAGGGATTAGGAGGGGATAAGGAAATGGGCTCTGGCCTCCCTTACTCAAAACACAACAGCACGTATATGCTGTTATTTCACGGTGGTATTCTGTAAGGTGGTGATTACTGCCGCCAGGCGGGCTGCCCAAATGACTGCGAAACGCAGTGTGCCCTACCACTACTTTTCAAATCCAGACCAGAGTCAATTTTGAAAATTACATTAGAGTTTCCAAACTTAACCCCGCCGGGAATCGAACCCGGGGCCCCTGAAACGTTAGGCAAGCACCCTTGCCACTCATCCAACGGCCGGCCGTTGTGGCATTACACAATGACATTTGAAACTAACTTGGCGGCAGTAACCATCCCCTTACAGAAAGACCACCTATTATCGAGTGTACTTATCTGTCACCCTTTAACATTAAAAATATGTTAAAGCCTCTGTAACCTCTAAAACTTATGATTGATAGTCGTCTTTATGGCGAGTAACAAGTTATTTTTTCGGTTCAACATCAACCAATGGTCAAAAATTCCTATAATAACATGCGGTTAACGATTATTTCAACATGAAGTTTAAAAAGTGCGGGCTAAAGGTCGACCGGTAAACTTATCCATCAATTTAACTCATCTTCGAGATTGGTAATTGAGTAAAAATTATTTATTTATTCATGTAACTTTTGTCGGTGGATTCACTCGCGTAATTATGCACAGCGTAATCTATACATCTATATTAATACTAGCTGACCCAGCAGACGTTGTCCTGCCCGAACCCGAAAATAATTCTGTAACCAGATTGTGGCGCCACCTATCGGGTCCAATTTTATTATCAAACCATATGTCAAAATGACGCGACACTTCACGTCAATCAACGACGGTTAAATTATTTGGATATTGTTCAAACAAAAATACTAAAAATTGCGATTAAAAATGGGTGGTAGGGATAGGAGGATGAAAAATACTTTACGACCTATTCTCATACCTACCAAATATACAACAAAAATTTCATAAAAATCGGTCCAGCCGTTTCGGAGGAGTTTTGTTACAAACAATGTGACACGAGAATTTTAGACAATATTTAAGAATAACCTTCCAAATTTAAATCTATTCGCTGATCGCCGAGAGGCTACAAAAATTGGTTCTGCAATTTACACCTTCATTCATAGGTTGCGCTCATTTAGGTAACAATAGGGTATTACACCCATTTTTAAAAAGTGTCTCAATTAGATTCTGTAGTGCTAATGAACCACTACAAAAAAACACCAAATTTTTATTCAATCGATAAGTTTAATAAAAATGCATTTAAAATTTACATTTTCTTTCGCGCGTAATTTGACGAAAACGCTGGAAACCATTTTGCTCTGTGGTCAGTTGGCTGTGTAAACAAATGCGACGGTAATTGACATGACACTGACTGACACTTTTTTGTTTACACAACCGTATGACGTAAACATAGCGGCTACTATTTCATTGTGTTTAAGAACAGACTAAAAATTCTGAAAACTTTGAATTTAATTTTAAAATTTATTTTGTTATTTTACGAACTAAAACTAACATTTTCCGACTGCTTTTTGCCTAAGCTATCTCAATAATATACTTTTAGATTTTTTTTATATAGACTAACTAAAATACCCTATTGTACTCAGTCTGCTGATAGTTCTTGTCTTAAATGTTCCTTAAACTGGACAGATCTACTAGCGTCAGTAACCACCCCGTGAAATAACAGCATATTTGCTGCTGTGTTTCAGAGAGTGATTAAATGATGACACACCCCATTCTCTTATCCCCTCTCTATTCCTTCCCTTTTCCTATCATGGTCAGCAGCGCTTTTGCATCCAACGTTTTTGAAGATAGATTTTTAAAATGTGGGCGTAAAATAATACAATTTATCTCTCGTTTAGAATCCTGCGGATCTTGTTATTTTCCAGTGACCTTATTATTAATTCTTCATTTATTTTGTTTTAGTCACTGAAACTTGGCCGCAAGCGATGATATTTAATATATATATATATATATATATATATATATATATATATATATATATATATATATATATATATATATATATATATATATATATATATATATATATATATATATATATATATATATATATATATATATATATATATATAAACTAATTAGATTTTTATACAGTTTTCACTAGTGGAAGATCATTACATGCGTGAGAAGCAGGGGGCGCGGGCGGCTTGTTTCCTAAAGACCATCTCCTTTAAAATAAATTGCAATATCTAAGTCGGTCGCAGTGAAAGCAATGCGGTAACTCAATGAATTATTTATGTATCGACATTCGACACACGCCAATGGAATGCCGATTGACTTCCGAAAAAAACGTAAAACTTACGCTGAAAACGCGGCAATGAAATTGCGAATGGGCGCGTTCTAAATTAACATAGCGGCGTATCATTACAGACTTTTTTTTATTTCAAGATCGGCAGACAGGCTGACGGTCTACTTGATGGTAGGTGGCTACCGTCGCCTATAACATGAGCAACGCCAAAGGTGCTGCAAGTGCGCTGCTGACTACAGTTGGATTAAGGATAGGAGATTGGGAGGGAATAGGGAAATGGGCTCTGGCATCCGTGACTCACTCAACGAAACACAACAGCACACGTGCTGTTATTTCACGGTGATCTTCGGTAAGGGGGTGGTTACTGCCGCCAGACGGACTGCCCAAAATGACTGCAAAACGCAGTGTGTCCAGCCACTACTTTCCAAATCCAGACCAAAGCCCAATTTGAAAAGTTCATTTTTCAAAGTTGATCCTGCCGGGAATCGAAACCGGGAACCCTAGAACAGAGAGTTATGGCAAGCACCCTAACAACACATCCAACGGGCTCGTCAATCAATCATATCAATCGTTTCCCTTATAATTATTAGCTACAGTTTCCATAAATGACGCAACAAAATCTATGATCGACAAAAGTTCACGGCAGATAAGTACAGAAAGAACATTTCTAGAACACGGTCACGTGTTGCCAAGGGTTTTCTCATTTTATGTTAAGGTCGACAGACAGGCTGACGGTCCACTTGATGGTAGAAGGCTACCGAAACCCATAACACAAGCAACGGCACAAGTGCTGCGATTGCGCTGCAGACAATAGTAGGATTCAGGGTAAGAGATAGAGTAATGAGCTCTGGTATCCCTCACCGAAACACTCAACAAAACACGACAGCACATATATGCTATTACTAGCTGGTCCCCGCGGATTCGCCCGTGTTGAAAAATAAAAACAATAACACCTGACTAAATATATGAGCAATGTAACGCCTAACGTCTTTATTGCAGTTATAGCTTTGCCAGGCGTTAGATGATCCCTCGGGAGCACTAATTTTTTCTGGATGAATGGTACCCTATTTCCTTTCCTGCATCCCTGACAACGTGTATGCAAAATTTCATGACGATCGGTTTAGCGGTTTAAGCGTGAAAAGGTAACAGACAGACAGAGTTACTTTCACATTTATAATATTAGTATGGATTTCATGGTGGTGTTCTGTAAGGGTTAACTGCCACCAGACGGGCTGCCCAAATAACTGCGAAACGCAATATGGCCTGCCATTCCAAATGCAGAATCCAGTCGCCAACCTTCATAGAGAAATGACACCTTAAAATGAAAAGGAACAGGATGTAAACCTATCGTATGGTGCGTCTGCTCTTGTTTAATAATTACAATACATTTCTTCCCATTCATTCGTCATCTTTACAGAGTGCTTCCATCTTGAACTGTTTGTCCGTCCTATACTTTATTCTGTAAAAAATATTAAACAACTTCTTAATAGTGACTTAATTTTTTTATAAATGATAAAAAGGTATGACTTGAAATGACATATATGGTAGGTATTTGTTGCCGGGTCAACCGCACTCATGGCGTCCAATAAAATTTAAATAAAACGGCAATATAGTAAAAGAAATCCGGTTTTAAGAGTCTTCAATAACAAACTTAATTTTATGTTACAATCAACAATACAATAAGTACGTTCTAAGCTATAAAAATATATAATTTCACAATAAAATAACTTATATGCGGTACTTATTTTAAACCTCTTTATAAATGATATTTTTCTTATAGTCTTTTAATTCACTGTAGGGCAATGATTTTAAAAAGTAAGGATAGGCTCAACGGAACATTTTACACAAACTTACTTCTTATAAGCCTACACCAAATTTCTAAAAAAAAAAGAAAAAAAAAGAATAACGTCAATACAAGGTTACGTTTATTTTAATTCGCGTGCGCCACATGGCCGCCATTATGAACTTTGGCTTTAGAATGAAATGTGTTAAAATTAATTATTTAACATGTAACAACATTACTTACCGATTATACGATATTCGCGGGGGATTCCCCTTATTTTAATCAATAGTTAATTCTTACCTTAGCATCGAGTGATTGTGTTGAAATGAAGGAGCATAGCAGTATAAATGTCGGCAGCCATTGGGTAGACAGGGAAGATCTCAAATCCATGATGAATCTGAAATAAAAAGAAAATTTATGAAAACAATATTATCGATCAGAATGTGTCTAGCAGTGGAATACAATAATTGTAGATAACTAGCTGTGCTCGCGACTCCGTACGCGTGGTATTCGGAATAACGCGTAACTTTTTTGTTTGTAAACAGAATGGAATGAAATGTCACTACATATTACGGGGAGCTGCTACAATACATCAGTGAAAACCACATGAAAATCGGTTAAGCCGTTTCTGAGATTAGCGTGCACAAAGGCATAATAGGCGTAACTCTACGATTGAACGTTTTCAAGGAGATAATCGCAATGTTTTTGCGAGGCATTTCCATTTTCGTGCAATTGGCTAACTTATTAGCTAATATTATTGAGTACAGGGCCAGTACGACTATACTTTTTATTCAAATTAAAACCAATGCTTAATGTTTAAGTATAATTGTATATTAATATTTTCTCTAGTGGCAGGGCACAAGTATGGATTTTACCTAGTCTGGAATATTTAATTCGATTAAAGCTTAAAATTTACATTTCAAAATTTTGATTGAATTAATTATGAATGAATATTAGCCCAAGTCACAGTCAGTTTAAGAAAAACATCGCAACAATAACACGCGTAAGACTCGCCCCGCCGATCTCGACTTGCGAAATTTGAATATATTTCACCCGCTAATGTTATCAGGCAATGTGCTTATAGTTTATCTATTTGGTCACGCTTTCCGCTCCGCGAGTGTAATCATTGAAGTGGTGAAGTGCTGGAACTTCTGAACTCCTTGTGTGACGGGCCCGTTGCAGTCTTCGCCGCTGAAGGGACAAGGACTTGGTGATTCAAGAGGTAGGTGACAGATTTTCGTTCATTTCATCCTCCTTTGATTACGTGTACTACCAACGAAAAATACAGTCCACTTTTATAATTGTTTGGCTTGAAGCCGAGGTAGGCTCGCTTAAATCATCGCTTAATCGGATCATCTGACATTTGTCTAAAACATTTGACTGTGTTTATCGATTTTTAGGGTTCCGTACGTCCGAATAAAAAAAGCGGAACCCTTATAGGATCACTCGTGTGTCCATCTGTCCGTCCGTCACAGTCAATTATCTCCGAATCTATTGAACCGATTAAGTTGAAATTTGGTAAAATAAATATCTGTGACCCAAGGTGTGACGGAGGTCATTTTTGGGGGGAAAGTGGAAAATTAAAAAATAATAATTTGAAAAGTGCATCGTGTGATTATTTTTTGTAATTTTAAAATAAATAGTTTCCAAGTTAGTCAAGAAAATAGATGAAAATTGACCATTCTCCCCCCCCCCCCCCCTTATCTTCGAAACTACTGAACTTAAAATTTTGAAAAAAAAAATTCAGAAATTAATATTCTACTTATAGATTAAAGGAAAACCTATAAGAAGTCCATGATATTAAAATAACATGGTAAATCACTCAATATTGTGCGTAGATTTAAAAAAAAAACATGATAGGTAACATCGTACGGAACCCTCTTCACGCGAGTTCAACTCGCACTTGTCCCGTTTTTAATCGTAAAATATCAACATTGTGGTGTAATGGGCACAAACCCTGGATCGTTCTCATTGCTTCTTATTTGAATGATAAAGATTCCAAGTTTTTATCCATTTAAAATATTTGGACCTCCGGTATCAATTTGTTGCGAAATTTGCTCTCATTAAATGTTTCAGTATTGTGTGTAATAAAAAAAAAGAAATAGAAACTATTTAATTAAGAATCTGTGTCAAATAGCTATACCAGAAATTCACTTATGTCTCCGCATACAAGGGCGTTTATCAGATCGGGTGAAGGTTGCGTCTGCATGTCGTGTTTTTGTTTCCCGCTCACTTCCGATCCAAAGCTCATTTGCAACCAATTTGCTAACCGTACACGTCTCTTTGTGTTATATCCACAATCAGAGGATTCATACAGAGACCACAATGCACTGAACGCAATGGAGGGCATTATATATTATTTTATAATGCCCTCCATTGCGGGGGATAAAAAATAAAACCCTCCAATATAATATTTTATATTATTTTATATATATTATAAAAATAATGGCATTATCTATTATTTTATAGAGAAAGAAAGAAAGAATTTCATTCAGGACTAAACAGTTGCGCCTCGGGTTTGCCCAGCTGAAATTAGGGAAATTAGTATACTTAAAATACAGGCAATGTTCATCTCTAATAATTCATCTTTAAAATAGTGAAAGGATTTTAAAGATGAATTATTAGAGGAAATAACAAACTGTTTTTAGCAACGTTTGCTAAAAACAAATGTCTCGCTTATCACCCAACGGATTTTAATACGATTTTCACCAATGGAAAGAGCGATAAACGACGAAGGTTTGTTTTATTATATTAAAGTTGGGTTTGCTCTTGGCCAGCATCTATCCATGTAGGAAAGCTGAGACCGACGATGGAATGAGCTCACCCAGAAGATGCCTTGAAAAGATTTGGGTTGTATGAGCTCAGAAATACATACGCCAGCAGGAGAGTTCCAATCCTTAGCAGTACGCATTATAAAAGATGTTTTATGGTTCGAATTAGAGGAATTTCGACAAGGTGAGGATGTTAACCAGCCTTACGTCTGCATGTCCGATAAAAGAAAGGGGAAGGCGGTATGATCTCATGCAACTCCCGAGCACACTCTTCGAAGTACATCTTATAAAACACACACAAACAGACAATTTTGAGTCTCTGTGCCAGGCTCTGTAGCTTAGTTCTTATTAGTGTACCAATGAGCCTCCTACCTCTGCGATCCACCGAGTCGAGTACGGCAAGTTGGTATTTTACTAAGCCATCCCAAAGGTGACAGCAATACTCCATGCAAGATCGGATTGTGCCTTGTATATAGAGAGGAGCTGTCCAGGTGTGAAACATCGCTTCACCCTATTTAGGATGCCCAGCTTTTTGGCCGCTGCTTGGGCTTTGGACTCGATAGAAGTACCTATCGAAGCTGAGATTTGATGCGACATATAATTTGCATTAAAAAATGCAACCGAGAGCTAGTAGCTAGTTAAATAAATAAATTGTATTTATCCCACCGTCTATACTTTGCGTTAGAGAATTCATCACTTCGATCCACTTCAATCTTCATTGGGGAACTTTTAAAACCTAAATATCTCGCATGTAGATTAACGAGACGCACGTTATATTTTCGATAAATTTAAAAACATAGATAAAAGCATCCACGCTCTCCACTGAGTAACAGCAGACCACAAACAAACAAAAAAATAAATGGTAGGGTCGTTGCACTGCGCTCAGAGGGACAATGTCTCTTCCGAGAAGTGGACTCGGGACGAAATATTTAATAAGCCTCCTTGGTTTCGAACATGTGTATCCTGCAAGTGTTGTTTCCGTGTTCATGCAACCTACCTGTTACCTGCACAAGTTTCAACCTTGTGTAACGATGCCACTTATGCATCTCAAAGCTTTATTCTTCGCAAGCTTAAGGCTTTCAAGGTGCGAATGTAATATTCTTTATAACTTCGTATCGTCCAAATCAGTTAAAGAGATACAATCTTTTTAACTGATTCTTTATCTGACTGTAATAAAGAACTTTTTTGTGTCCGAATTATCAGTGAAAAATATATCTATAATAAAATCATACATATAATAAAATATACATGTAATAAAATCTTAAACGAGCATACATTAAATATTTTTTCATACATTAAATATTTTTTGCAAAAAAATAATAATACAATTTTTACACGTTATACTTATGTTACCGAGATCGAAAATAGTTCTTAGAATTTTTATCTGTTTGTCTGTACGTTTGTGCACGTTAATCTCATAAACGGCTGAACCGATTTTCACTGATGTATTGTAGCAAGCTTCCCCCAAAATTTAGTATTTGTTTTATTCCAGTCGGTTTATAAACAAAAAAGTTACGCCCTAACCGAATAGTTTCCCATTCCCCCATTTCCCTATACCAACAAAGAATAAGCAAATGGGCTATGGAATCCTTTACTAACTCACCGAAACACAACAGCACACATGCTGTTAATTCACACTTCTATCACATAATGTGCTATTAATTACTCTATACGCATAAAATTTGTTTCGTTGGTACGCCCTTCTTTGATGCAGCAACAAGATATACTCACCTTTCTCACCTGATAGCTCTAAATTGGCCCTCTACCCGACTTAGCAGATGCGTATCTGATAAGTTGAAAATACATAGGAAAATTACTCGATATTATTGGAAATACTATTTATACCGGAAATAAGTAAGTACTGGCCATATTACGTAAATGCAGTTACCATAGTAACGGAATGTTGTTAGAAAAATGACTGTTTTTGTAAATAGATTCATTGTGCTTTGGAAATATATAATTATATTCTGCTAAATAACTGATTTTGTGTATATATCACGTTTATTTAACAAATGTGGGATATCTAATATTAACATTAGATATCCCACATTTTGTCCTTTAGAAAATAAGTTATGTCTGGCATACCTGGGATCTTGGGCCATGCTATCTATCTTACCAAATATACGAAGCCACAATCTGACTCATGTATTCTACATGAGTCAGATTGTGGCAATAAAACCTATGAAAACCCAAGGCAATTTTCTTATCTATCACAATCTCGCACTTGAAATTCTATACATAATAAATTACGCGAAAATCTCGATTCGTATAGTTAACATCAAGGCGAATCAGTTAATTAATATGAACGAGGTATACGAATGGCGTGACACAATATTTTATTTATTACAACAGTTTCCTCGATTTTTTCGTATTGTTCTGAACGTATAATATACGCTCTTATCAAAATTCATTAATGTTTTGAGTTAAGTAATTAACAACATCAATTTATTTACTTACTAGCTGGTGATAAATGGAAAATATAACACCTGAGAAAAACATATGAACCTACTAATATTATAAAGCTGAAGAGTTTTTTTGTTTGAACGCGCTAATCTCAGGAACTACCGGTTCGAATTGAAAAATTCTTTTTGTTTTGAATAGTCCATTTATCGAAGAAGGCTATAGGATATATAACATCACGCTACGATAAATAGTATTATATTTAAGCAGTGTCCAGTACCGCGGACCCCATGCGCACGCCGCCGCGCCGCCCGCCCCGCCCGTATGGGCCGCAGCGAAGCGTGGCCAAGTTCAGCTAGTATATTATAATGCCTGACGTCTTTATCGCCGTGACGACGGTGGCGCTGATTTTTTTTTATTTTTAGACGATCCCTCGGGAACCTAACATTTCGCCAGGATAAAAAGTATCCTACACATATAATAATCCTGGTAATATACTATATGTGTGCCAAATTTCATCCAAATCCGTTTAGCCGTTTTGGCGTGATTGATTAACAAACATACAAACATGCGAATATACATACTTTCACATTATATAGTTTGATTTAACCCCACAGCAATACAAAAAATAACAGAAACAACATAAAAATAACATTTATGTGCCTATGTACCTACCTATATATCTGAGGACCTATCTACCTAACAGATGTTAAGTTAAAGAAGAAAACTTAATTCTAAACGATGGGGGAGAGGATCTGGGTAAGGAATCACAGAAGGAATTAAGGTGACGCTGTGTGTGTGAAGAGAGGTGGGCAATTATTTGGCAGACAGGTGGAAAATGTGTAGAAAAAGTGTATAAAAACTTGTAAGTTGTGGGTAATCTATCTATGGTATACAGAGTTAAAGTCGTAATTCTTATACCTATTATTATACAAAATTGAACATCTAACTGTTAATTTTTCTTACGGGATACTAATTTCATTAAGAGATAACTAGGGCTCTGAAATCATTAACATCATCAAGCTCTGTCTCTCCGCTGTTGGATATAGGCCTCTTTCAAGGTTCGCCTCCAGACACGGTCCTCTTGCCCTTCGAGGTATTTCTGTAACGAGTCTCTTAAATAATAAGTATAAAATTAAGCTTTTTATATGCGTCAGTTTATTTCTAGACATATCTTAAATGGAAAAAAGAAAAAGAAAGGTAAAAATAAACGGAATAATGCCCGAAACACGAAAGAAGGATATTTGTAGTATTATCACGAACTAGGAGGTAATCTTTTTTTTCTTCTAATCTTCAGATTAGAAGAAAAAAAAGATTACCTCCTAGTTACAAACAAAACAACATACATACTATACGTGTTTATAATATTAGTATATTTTTAAATAACAGACTTATTACTATTTCAAATGACAAATAATTCAAAACAAAAAATTCATTCTTTCAAACACAATCTTTAAATGAACACTTCGTGAGCAAAATGCTTAAATTTTAAATTAGTCTCAAGATGCTAATTGCCTGAAACCTAAAATTAGTTCTTTGTTTCAGCTACGGCTGAAACCTAAATATCCATTGTCTATCCTTCGGGAAAACGGTTTTATTTACATCAAAATATTGAAAAATTAAAGTTTTTCACACAAAACTTCTATTTTTTTACGATTCATCACATTTTATGCACTCAATTGGATGCTCAATTGATCAATTCAATTGGATTTAAGCACTCATAACTTAAGTTACTCCTTGTAACTATAGCAATCTGCCAGTGAAAGTATCGTCAAAATCGGTCCAGCCGTTTCGGAGATTAACCTAAGATAGACAGCCAAATAAAAATTATAAAAAAAAATTTTTTTTTGCCAATACCGTATAGGTACTATACTTTGACATACATTTAGTAAAAAGCAATTATTTAGACATTACAAACAGACACTTCGATTTTATTCATGAGTTATAGATATAAATATACGTATATACCTACATTTCATAAAATAAATTTCAAACATTCTCTTATTACGAGAAATATGAAAAGGTCAAAGAGAAGTCGCTAATAACATTGTTTATTTACTAACACATAAACGTGTTGTTCAAATATTGCATACAAAAGAAAAATTTTATTACAAAACTTAATACCTATTGCATCTCGCGCCGTGTGAACGTCTGTAATAGGACGTTACGAAACTATTTGTGTGTCCGATTTTGCGAAATAAGCACTTTTGCGCACACGAAACAAAACGCAATTTATAACAACATTGTTCAAGTAGTTCCGGAATTTGTAAGAAAAAGTGGGTAATAACGGCCTATTATTAATAATGTATTCTCGTGATCCTGTTTGTATCGTTTTAACTGTCATGTTTTCAATATTGTAACCTCAGTTTCAATGTTGTAACCTCACAGTACAGTAATTCCATGTAATCAACTATTATAATATATATTGGGTGGTCAAAGAAATTAATAGTTTTGAACAAATTTTTTTTTAATGTTCATAGGTGTTAAAGCGACGCCAGCCCCTAATGATAAAAACATCCGCTTATTTGGAACCGTTTTCCTTTTAAATTATCATAATAATTATAATTTAAAAAATACTCAAATCATCTGCAGGATATATGAAAGGGGATCATCGTAATTATTTTTTAAATTATATTTAATTATTGTATACTAAGTTGCGGTCTAATATCGATGTTGTAACCGTGCGATTTGCTTAATAATCAATATTTTAAATAGCTAATTCTTAAGATAAATTTTAAGATCCACTATCTGAAGTCTCATCAAAAGAAAAATTTGAATTATACTTTATTTAATTTTTAAATAGATATTTGCAAGTACGGCGGGTAGCGACTCCCGTCAGCAGTCTCGTCAATTCAGTGCAGGACGAATTTTGCGGCTGGAGTCGCCTTAATATGCCACGTAATAAACTTTTAAATTGACGCTTCGCTATACCTTGACCCTAAGGAATGCCAGATTCCATTCCCCTATTCCTTCCTTATATTACAACAGTTGCTTGTGTTATAGGCGACAGTAGCCACCTACCATCGAGTCTTACGACCTTAACATAAGAAAAAAATAATTTTAAAAAACTTAGAAGTTCGCGCACGACTGCATTCAAGTCTGCGATCAAAAGCCGAGCGTTCTCTCTCCACTGTGACAAATAAAATATAGGTACTTAACACAAATTTTTCTCAAATACAAAACAAACAATTAATTCAAACTCGTGTCGCCATCACAATCAGTATTCGCTTGGGATTGTCGTTAAAAATATCCCGCTAATTGGTCGGCGCGATAAAATAACCTTTGTCGGATATGTCGCACTTATATGAGCCGTCAACGACAACTTTTTCAAGATAGTTGGCCGAGCTTGATGATTATTTATTTCTCAGATAAGTTCGCCGCTTTTAAACCCTGGGTCGTTGTACTCGCGGACAATATGGCTCTCTTTATATTGAACTAGCATTTGCTCACGGATTTGCGCAGCTTCATCAGGTAGTATCCAGCTTTCACCTTTGCCGTAAGTTATAACTAAATTCGGCTCAACGAATTAATAGTTAAAATGTAACATGTCCAGTATGGACATGGACAGATTAGCTTTCGCATTTTTAAATAAAATAATCGCTTTGGAAGTTTTTTTGTAAAATTTGTTTTAACCTATCAGTAGGGATAGGTGGAACGGATGAATTTTAATACATTTTACGGAAAAAAAAAAACATTACAATGCCACAATTTTATTTTATTTTAATTTTATTTTATTTATTTGTTACCAAACTAACTGTGCCCGCAACTTCGTATGGACTGTAGTTAATCCCGTTGTGGCATTTTGTGGCCGTGATATTTTTATTTGAGTCTAACCATATACATCAATTTATCTACTGACCGCTTCAAACTGTAAACTAACTGTTACAAACCCCTCTAAATTCCAATAAATAAATTTAAAAAAAAGCAATTACCATTCACAATGTTTAATGTTTGATTAGCAACACTCAAATCTAATGACAAAAAATAATACAAACTGCATAAATTTTTTTGTTCAATTCCAATCAATGAAATAAATACAAAAATAAACGAGTGGAATTTTTTAGATTCATACTCAGCGTGCTGAATTCACTGAGAGCTTCAACCGTACAAGCGAAAATAACCTTTCTTAACTCTTAAGAGCTTTTTAACGCTGTCCACCTTGTTTCTCCGATTAATCTTTCTATACCACCCAATGGATTTTGATACAGTTTTCAGTAATGGAAAGAGCGAGCGAGTGAAATAAGTGGGTATTTGAGAGTAAGTATGTGTTGTCTCAACTTACTTGACTTCAAGGACCACGAGACAGGATGCGATGCAAGACATTCGAAGAACTCATTGAACTAGCGATAATAATAAAACACGCGCCAGTAATAGGGAATATGCGTGTAGTTTCGTTCAATTTTTTTTTCGAATCTTTATCCGGACGTTATAATCTAAACCATTATGTCCTTATTTTATTCCTTTTTTATTGCATAATTTTATAAATAAAAAGTGCAAATTATGCGAGGGATTTTCAAAATTGTGAAACGAACGCCATTGGTTGAGACGAAATGTGACGTCAGACGCTATGTAAACGGACTCGTATCGTTGACAGAATACTGACAGTAAACAAACGCTGGTAATAGCTTGTGACGTCAGTGAAGGCGCGCGAAAACAGCGGTGTTTAAACGCCTCATATTTATACTCCGTTTTTAAATTTATATATTTTTAATTTAATGGAAACATTTCCAACAGTATTTATATTTTTTACCATTCTAGGACGAAGTAAACAATAGCTTGAAAAAATTAAAAAAATACATGCAAGTGTATTTGCATGTTTTTTTTTTGCAATATTTTAGAAAAAAAAATATAGAAGGTAACTATTGTCAACCCAATTCTTTATTTACATTATGGCTAGGATGTATTCAAGCAAAAATTACTTCTACTCAGTAATTACAAGATTTTAACTAGCAAAAATTTTAAAAATTAATTGCACATTTTAAAAATTAAATGATATGAAATTATTTTCAGTTCTTAATTTGTATTCAAAACTGAGAAGAAATGTTAGATTTCTTTTATCTATTACTACGAATAATGATAAATGAAATTACATATACGTACATGAAATTGGCAGTTGGAATTAGTAGATAAGCAGCTCCCGTTAGAAAGTGAGTTCTTGAACGAGAAAGGCTGGTGTGTATAATTGTGTACGAATCCGGGAGCGGATCGCTAGTATATAGATAAACAAGACGAATACATCAAGGTCCGTCAAAGAGCATTGTATTCCAAACAAAAACCTCACACTTCACACCTCACGCTTCCGGGAAGCAAGCGAGCAAAAAACAATAATTCATCAATTGACATTTTAAAGATTACACACAATTATTAATATTTACCAAACGAATATTTTACATAAATATATAAATAAAATTTAAATGGACGCTTAATTTTAAAATAAGCCTTGTCATACGTGTCTGTCAACCGTGTAGGAAGTAAGTTGTTAAAAACAAACACGGGTTAGTCTAAAGTTGTATTTTTTTTTCAGTAATAGAATTGTCATTTCAATCAATGCTATACCTACAAATATAAAAAGAATTGATTGTTTTTTTTTGTATATATTACTGTTCAGTATATTTTTTATCAATAACTATTAATGTTATTTTTTATTGTACTCATAGGTATAGGTCAGCAACGCAACCATTCATAAAAACTTTTAATTAAATTGTATTTTTTTATTATAGCCTAAAAGCTTACTTATTACAAAAAAAAAGATAATAAATTGACATTTTTTAATGTTAATGCAGTCTGACAGGCTGACGGTCCACTTGATAGTAGGCGGTTACCGCGGCCTATAACACAAACAACACCACAGGTGCCGCAAGTACCAAGTACGCTGCCTGTCAACCAGGAATAGGAATTGGGAAATAGGCTATGGCATCCCTTGCGGTCAAGGCAATGTAAAAGTTTACATGACACTAGCTGAACCTGGCCACGCTTCGCTATGGCCCATACGGCGGCGGCGTGCGCATGGGGGCCCGCGGTACTGGACACTGCTTATATATATGTATGTATATATAAAATACTATTTATCGTAGCGTGATGTTATATAGCCTATAGCCTTGCTCGATAAATGGACTATTCAAAACAAAAAGAATTTTTCAATTCGAACAAGTAGTTCCTGAGATTAGCGCGTTCAAACAAACAAACAAACTCTTCAGCTTTATATATTAGTATAGTTTATTCGTGGAAAACGGCAATTTTGTATGGAGCCCCCTCCAAGGGGGGGCTAAGGGCTGAGATGGGGAGAGGGTGAGTAGCCTATGAGTTTATTCGTTACAAAAAATACAAAAATACTTACATATGTACATACATACAAATCTTTTCTCTTTATAATAATACTATAGAAGTATAGATTTATTTATTTATTCATTCATTAAAGTTTACAGATATAATTATTCGGTGACCTTTACACTAAGTATAGTTTGAATCACAAGATCCTAAATTTAACAGTAGACAGGACATAATGTAATTTAAATTTGAACAGTAAAATTATTAAAAGGAAAAGTATATTTGTGTGTGTTTGTGTGTGTTCGCGCCAGCAAAATAGACTTTAGCAAAATTTAGACTTTAGAATCTCTTCCAGACAATCTTTGGGTGGATTTTTTCAACGAAAAGGTCATCAGACAGGCTGACGGTCCATTTGATGATAAGCTGCTGTCGCCCATTAACACAAGCAACGCCACAAGAGCTGCAAGTGCGCCGCCAATCTTATTAGGATTAAGGATAAGGGATTCGGAAAGGATATGGACAAGAAGATAATGGGGATAAAAGTAGTAATTAAGTTTAAATTGTACTTGTTTAAATCGATTTCCTTTTAATTTCAATCCCTACCTCGAATGCCTCGACAATAAGGTAAGGTAACGTAGAATAAGATAGGTAACATAGATAGTCGGTGGCGCGGTGGGATAGACGCAGCCTATCATCTCGAGAGCCATGTACCAATGGTTTTTTTTTTTCTAAAAAAAAAAAAAATTAATCACAGACCGATATTCGAATTGAAACATGATAAAAATATTGCGTCTTAGTATTCTTCAAAAGGACGTAAAAGCAATATTGATTACAGTTACCTATATCTTGAAAATTATACTCGATTAAGCAAAAAATTATGAGAGCGTCAGTGGCGCAGTGGGAAAGCCTACAATGTCGAGAGATCCGAGTTGAATTCCCGGTCATGTGTACCAATGGGCTTTTCATTTACTGACTGCTCACAAACGGTGAAGGAAAACATCCCGAGGAAACCTGCATACGCCAAAAAAAAATTCTAAGGCGCATGTGATGTCCACCAACCCGCACTGGACCAGCGAGATGGACCATATAGCCCACACGCCCTCGCTGAGAGGATAGGCCCTGGGGCCCTAGCCAAGATGCATACGCTTCCTTTGCGTACTTACGAACCGAAAGAAAGAAAGCCCGGTGATTGGTTGTTGAAAGTTACAACTGTTACAACAACCAATCACCGGGCTTTATTTCTTTCGTTTCGTAAGTACGCAAAGGAAGCGTTTGCATCTTGGCTAGGGCCCCTGTGCCCCTGAAGTGGGGATATATAATAGGCTATTGATGATGATGATAATGAACGTAGAATACGGTTAGTTATCATTTTAGATCCTTATTAATAGAATGGTGAAAGTAATCTTATATCTTATACCTAACTTTATCTTTGATGGATTTTGATATAATTTGAAAGCTTTTTGGATACCTTGACCTCTGAGGAAAAGATTTACAGGCTATTTAAACTTTTTTTTGTACGCATACGAAACCGTGCTCAAAAACTAGTTTATAGTAAACTGTGCAAAAAAAATACATTTAGAATGATTTAATTGACAAAACGTGAAACGGCGACACAATGACATATTTGCTCGTCCTTAACTTTACCGCTAAACATTTAGCTATGGCAAGTATAAATATATACACTGATTTTGAGCCTTATTTCTTAGATTGTAAGGTGTAAATTATGTTTCCCTACCAGTGAAACCTAACTTGGTTTGAACATTAATCAATCAATATTAGATAAAGTTCCATAGAGTGTAATGACACACGCGCGTGTCACACAATCAAACAACGTTTGAAGCGTTTAGTCATTCATACATTTTTAAATTTAGAATAAAAATAAGCATTAAAACGGACAGTATTAAATGATGAGCGCGATTCAATTAATGTTATTGACCATAACGTTAGAGGAGCCCCAGTTCTTTTTTTTTTTCATGTTCAATTTTTCTTTAGTAGTCGCCGGGCATAATGCGTTTCGCAGTCGTAAATTGAACTGTCATAAAGGTCTGGCGCCAGTGACCATCTCCCTTGCAGAAAAGACCACCGTAAAACAACAGCATGTGTTCTGCTGTTATTCGGTGAGCGTCTAACTTAAGGATGCCAGAACTCGTTTTCCTATCCCCACTTGTCCCTTACCCTTCATCTTAATAAGGTCGACAGCTCAATTGTAGCACCGATTACGTTGTCACCTACCATCAAATGAACCGTCAGCTTGCCTGCCGATCTTTAAAAAAACCTGCACTGTTAAAACTGCTTGATCAAGTAGATATGACTGTATAATAGGTAGCGAACAACGTTATATTATATTTCGATGGTAATAGGGATTTTTTTTAAAAGCGTCAAATCAAATGAGGTGTAATCTGTAAATATTTTAGTTTCATTGTGCTCATGAAAGATAAATGATTTTGTCTACGTGAGCTAAACACACAAAGATCTACATTTGTCTATAAGGTCTATATAGGTGTATGAATAAACATAAGTATATGTGTATGTATGTATATGTACATGTATGTATGTATGTACATATGTATGTACATATATTATCTACACATATACAACGAGCCGTAAACGAGCCGTGTCTGTACTTTAAATATTTTTTCAAAAAAACTATTTATACACCTAATTACGTTAAAAAAATAGTTTTTAGAATTTTTGTCCGTTTGTGCACGCCAATCTCAGAAACGGCTTAACCGATTTTCATGTGGTTTCCACTGATGTATTGTAGCAGGTTTCCGGTAATATTTAGTGTATATTTCATTCCAATCTATTTGCAAACAAAAAAGTTACGCGTTATTCCGAATACCACGCGTACGAAGTCGCGGGCACAGCTAGTATAGAATAAGTTCTATATAGCTGGAGCTTATACCGCGTTTTAACTGTTTAACTGTTTTAAAAAGTATCTTGCGAAACACACTCAACTGCATAATATTGTTACAAAAAAAATAAAAGACCGTTGTTCGTTACAATGTAACAAGACAGTTAACTCGGAGCGTAAACCTTCATTATTTAAAAAAAAAATACACATTTGAAAAAGATTACAAACCTTATTACATTATATTTATTTAATAGCTTTAAGTATTTAATAAATAGAATTACAAGGCGATTAGTTTCATATCGTAGACATAACATGCGCTATCAGTCCGTCTGACTGTGGTACTAGCGTACTAGACTATAGAGGGCACATAACTATACTATTTTTCACACAGCATGAGCACGGTGCGATAACGTTTGGTATTTGAAGTTACTTACTGCCGCACTCAGAGTCGTTTTAATGATTACTTAGCGACTCTTTAGTAAAGATTTAAAAATGTTTACTCTCAGAGACAGTTAATGGTTGATTAGTGGTCTTAAGTGACACTTAACTTTAATGACAGCTCAACCCTTACTAAACTTCTTAAATGGAGAATTTGACATTTCGAAAGTGAAGTAATCTTATTAATAATAATCTATTGTTCGTGGAGTCGTTACGTAGGTAGCTAAAATTATTTTAAAAAAAATTAAATTTAAAAACTAAAATTATATCTTGACAAGATGATACTTTACGAAAAAAAGTAAAGTATATTACTTCTATGAAAAATTGACAATTAAAATTGACAATGATGTGAAATGTTGCCGTATTTAAAAATTGTTAATTTTAACTGATAATAATAAGAAAAGACATGTTTAACTGATTTTTATGAAAAACTCTTATTTTTTTCTATACATAAATTGCTTTGCCGAATGATATCGTGTCATTGAGTTTTTTCTTATGACAACACTGCACGTTATCGATATGCATTTCGATAGAACGCACAGTCCTATGCTTACTTAAAGTGGTATTTAACTAATGAACCATTAACTTTCGTCTCTGGGAGCCGCGGCTCATTAACGTATTTAATTGTATTTAGTTAAGTGTCTATTAGTACTAATCTAATGAACGTCTCTGAGTGCGGCAGTAAAGAGAAATAGCGCGTCTTTTAAAATCAAAAGACATTTTTTGTTCATCTATCATTTCGGGTTCATGTATCGTCAAAGTCTCCATTTTGACGAGCCCATTGGATGAGTGGTTAGGGTGCTTGCCTTAACGCTCTGTTCTAGGGTTTTGTTCGATTCCCGGCTAGGTCAACTTTGAAAAATGAACTTTTCAAATTTGTCTCTGGTCTGGATCTGGAAAGTAGTGGCAGTAAGGGAACACTGCGTTTCGCGTCATTTCGGCAGCCCGTCTGGCGGCAGTAACCACTCTCTTACAGAAGACCACCGTGAAATAACAGCACGTGTGCTGTTGTGTTTCGGTGAGTGAAGTAAGGGATGCCAGAGCCCATTTCCATATCCCTTCCCAATGCCTAAGTTCTTAATCCTACTGTAGTCGGCAACGCACTTGCAGCAGCTACCATCAAGTGGACCGTCGGCCTGTCTGCCGATCTTATCATAAAAAAAAAACATCCCCAGAAATCAAATGTGACCATACCCACGCTATGCATAAAACATTTTATATCAGTGGTGCTCAAACGGTCGACCGCGAGAGCTATAAATCTATAAATTTTATTTTATTAAATATATTTTATAAATAAATTATAAAAATAAATTTTATAAATAAATTTTATTTTGATGAAGACAATATGATTCAAATTTAAGCCAGAATAACCCCTTGTTATGTCTGCTAGCGACGAAAGGCGGCTTTATCAAAGTATCAATCAAACCGCGGCACTTTGATTTCTACCGATTATTTTGGAAACTTCTGGCAGTGACTTACACATATGACCTACATGTGCCATTATACACCCTACCCACCTACAAAACCTACCGAGTCGATCTCTTGTAGTATTTTTGTCAGCAGCCAAGTAGATCGATCGCCATCAGCAGTTCAAGTTTGAGCACCACTGCTATAGGTAGTTAGGTGCCCTCCAGCTCGCCGGACCACCGTGAATGTGCAAGCTTAGCATTGATAAGCGCATGTTATGTCTGTAACTGTTTTTACTGGTAACCGTTTTTAAAGTATGAATGGTAACCGTTTTTAACTCGACTTATTTGACTCACTCTGTAACTAGCTGTTAAGTGGATAAGTACTCAATAAAGCTCTTGATTTAATTTTGTATTTATAAAAAGACTTATACGATACGACGACGCTCCGAGTTAACTAGGTAGACAGTGTTATGTATTTTTTTAAATTTACTAATATCCTCAAAGCTATACAAAAAAAAAAATAAAAAAAAAAAATCGTAAACGAGTCGTTTCTGTACATTAAAGATTTTTACAAAAAAAAAAAATTATACAGGTAGTAAATCCTACCGAGATCAAAAAAATAGTTTTTAGAATTTTTGTCCCTTTGTCTGTGCGTTTGTGCACGCTAATCTCAGAAACGGCTTAACCGATTTGAATGCGATTTTAACTGATGTATTATAGCAAGCTTCCCGTGGCATTTAGTGTTTGTTTCATTCCAATCGGCTTACAAACAAAAATGTTATACGCTATACCGAATACCACGCGTAAGAAGTTGCGGGCGCAGCTAATTTGTAATAAACTTGATCACCTATAGGTACCTATCACTTTTATCACTTGTACAAATGATATAATTTATGATATAGGTCTACTTAAAAGTTATGACGTACATATTTAATTTAATTGACTTCGTATTTCTTGAAGTACTACACCATTAATAACATTGCATCTTCGTATACGGCGTGACACCAGCCAACATACGTTTTTTTAACTGTCAAAGAAGCGTATCGAATCGACAACTCATACCCCCTAGCGTTTGACCACACGGTACATACGGTGTTATAGGTTTCTTGACCTCCCGTGATAAAAATCCAGCAAGTCCGCCACACTAAATCGACCATCCCGTTATTCAGTAATCGACATGACGTGAAATTCATTCAGATACAATATTCATTCGAATTTCGAATTTAACTTTATTGACAGTTGTTTTTTTTTTTTGTTTTTTTTTTTTCAATTCGGCGGCTTTCACGGCAAAGATACAGACTCCGTATACAGCTCAATTAAACGTTTGATATTTTATAGAGATACGTTGAGATAAAATATTTACGACGCCCGGTAAACTCTTTTAAGTAATATCGGGAAAGTATTCGAAATGAGGTGTTTTAATTTTTTTTTATTATTATACATTTATTCATTTTCATTCTTAATTCTAAGTTTTTTACAATATATATCTATCAAAAACTATTTATTACAAAAAACTTAAGATTTAGTCATCTCTGGTAGCGGGGCAAAGTCCAAGCTACCGGTAGTTAGGGCTGCAGAGTGAGGAACCTCCTGACAATACATGCCGTGTCAAGGAGTACTATCTGTCCTTTGATCCAGACATCTAGCATCTAGAGGTGTTGGTCGAGGCTCTTCGCTATAAGACCCTTCGTCGAGGGACGATAATTATCGAATCGACATCCCACATGGCGGTCACCTCGTGAGCCAAGCCTATATACTTGATAAGTTTATTTTTCTCGGCCTTCACGAGATATTCGTCATTCGGGACAGCGATATCAACAAAAGTATCGTCCGGCGTTGAGATCGGTCGGTAACCACGATATCAGGCTTATTGACGACAATTAGTCCTGTCCGTGATTATAGAGCGGTCCCAATAAAATGTGGCATAACCATTTTCCAGAACAATAATAATAATAAAATAATACTTTTTGTCACGGCACGAATTGTCAGGAGGTTCCTCACTCTGCAGCCCTATTTTTTTATTCGAGGAGAGATCCGTTACAGATTTCTTACCGCTGACTAGGCGGTAGGGGTATGTGGGGGTCACCAGTGCTCCACGCTATGCTCTAGGCCATAGCGGCACAGGCACTACCCACTAAAACTCCCCGGTGTTTCCTTGCCCTTCGAGAGGGATGGACCGAATCAGCCTAGCCATTGTTGGCTAGACTAACTCCAATCAATGGTGGCAGGCACACACAGCTAGCCAGCCATGTACGCAGGTCCCCTAGAACATTTGAAAACGGGCTTGATATATCCGCCTTCTTGTGCCCAACCGCCTGCGTCTGAGGGAAGCGAGACCGGCCTCTTCCCCACGCTCACTCTCAGCTGCCTCCTTCTGAGACATGACATCTCCGCAGAAGGAGGCAACCGCTTTCCAGGTGGTAACACTCTCAATCATGGCTCTTACCATGATTGGCAGTGTGACCTCTCCACCTCCCAGTGCCGCCCTCAACTCCCGGACCTTGGCAGGCAGGCTGACGGTCAACTCTATGGTAAGTGCCTACTATTAACACAAGCAAATGCGATGTCGACTTTAGGAGGATAAACGATAAAGGGACTAAATGGTAAAAGTTAAATAGGACCAGGCATTCTTTCCTCAAAAACTCAAAAACACAAGAGAATACATAATATTATTTCGTCACACGTTCTTTTCGATTTTTGATAGCGGAAAGCAATGTGCCCATTATGCATGCCACCATGCCATGCATAAAAATATGCAAAAAAAAAAAATAACAAATTATTGTCCAAAAATCCTTTCTCGTCACAGTAATAAATTTTTTAGCGACAATTACCTGTGTTTTTAGCCATATTAATTAAGTTCTGTACTAAAATCACAGAGTAATAATACTACAGAGGAACAGCTTCAAGGAGCGCGCGGCGGCGGGTACTTCACTACATGCGCAGCTATGTGTGCGTGACCTCTCACCGACGGGTTCACGAACGTTAGCCGAGAGGATCTTCGGGCGGCTTCGGCAAACCCGAGCGGACAAGTGGCAGGGACGCGCGCGAGCGACGCAGAAGCAATAGTTTTGTGTTTTATTTATTACGTAAAAAAAAAAAGAAAATGGTTAATTGCTGTACTGGGTTGTATGAACAATACTAAGAGAAATATATACGTAAATGTGTCGTTCTTCACATACATCGAAAGATCGTGAGAGGTTAGTACCCGAGTACAGTTTTATGGAAATGACGCGTCGTTATCATTATTACGTTGACCTGTAATTATGTAGTAAGTAGGTATTTATAACAAAACTAACTAGATAGGTACCTAATAAAAGAAATAGGGAACGGAATTTCACCTAATTCAAAGAGTTTTTTTTAAATTTTAGTACAGAAGCAAATAATAAAATAGTACCTAGAAGCAAATTTACAAGAAGTAGGTACCAATTAGGCGGTCTTGTCGCTAATAAGTGATCTCTTCTACTTAGACAACCTTAGTTAGTACCTATATGGCGCAATAATTTATTTGAATTACTAACTCGGAATTCCACATTCTTTTTTGGGTCATTGATATACACAATATATTTATATTATTATTTTTTTTGTTTGAAAGGATATACTTGTTTTGTTGCAATCTGATGATGGATTACGAGGTGAAAATCGGAATCTCTTCAACGGATGAAAGCACATGCATCGTGATTGCATTATTGGATTAATGATAATAATAATGATGAAAAATTACAGGGAGAACTGTGTAGGTATGCTAAAAACTAGAAATTGTGAAAAAAATAAGTTTTAATAAAAACTAAAAATCGTCTTCAAAAATCAACCTAGGTAGGTAGCTATTTACACTAAAAAGTTAAAAATAACATTATTAATTTCTTATTCACAAGTCATCATCATCAATTCTATTTGGAGTCGGTGTCAGCCAATGAGGGTTTTCGATACTTTTTCTGCCACTAGGCAGCGCTTCGTAGGCGTCAGGTCTAAACAGCTGTCAGATAGCGCAGAGTCGTAGGTACTTAACATAAATTATTGAAATTCTATTGTGTTGGTTTCATAATTTCTGTTAATAAATACATAGAAAATTGCAATTCGCGTATGTATTTTGACAGTTCATTGGACCTGACGCTACAGTGCTGCCATCTCAATTAGACCCTTTCAGAAAACCCTCATTAATTAAGTATTTAAAAAAATGTATACAAGGCTAAGAATTTATTACACCGTAAAACGAAATAACAAGAATCGCAAAAATAATTTTTTTATATATTTTTAAGCCATTTGTAATAAACTTAAATTTACCAACAACAAAAAATCATTTTTTTATTTTCCCTGTGTGACAACCCTACAAGAATAGGCTAATAAAATTTACGTTCCTAGGGAGCTGTCGCTCTGTATAGATACTCGGTGCTAAAATTAAGAAAAACCTTCAATTTTAAATCTGTTCATCTCCGAGAACCTACAAAAATTTCTAATTCATAGGTTTTAAGTAGCGCTCATTTTGGTAATAATTGTGTTCCATCTGAGTTTCGAGTTAAACCAGATGTCATATTGTTCCAATAACCTAGATAATACTTATGGAGATAATGTTTTAAAACACATCTAATTTAAAAGGAATAAAAAAGCAAACAAAGTGCCGAAAAAGTTTGTCGGCCGCTTTCAAATGTATAAGGAAAGTAAAATTTAATTTTGGATTCAACTCACAATATAAAACATGATCGTATTAAATTAAGACGCGTCCACGTGAAAATCGTTCGTGTGAAGAATCCTTATTGTGTATTTTATTCGAAGGTATCACATGACTTTCTTCTAGTTTTATAGTCTATTTTAAATATTAACAAATTCAATTGTGAAAGTGAAAATGGTTCGGCAATGATATTCGGTTCTTTTAAAAAAATATCACCGATTGACGTTGTCGTAATGGACGATCCATTGGAATAAACTGCGTAATTAGCTTATATCATTATTCATCATCATCAACATCATCTCAGCCTTAGGACGTCCACTAGTGGGTATGGGTCTGCCCCATATTTTTCCAATAGGACCTGTCAGAAACAGCCTGGATCCACTGTCAATCGTCTGTCCACCTTGTGGGACGTCCCACGCTGCGTTCGTGGGTTATGTGGTCGCCACTCCAGAAACCCTCCGGCTTCAGTAACCGTCGGCTCTCCGTACTATGTGTCTTGCCCACTGCCACTTCAACTTATGTCAGTAATTCGTCCGTCTAGATCTCCTCATTCCTGATTCGATCTCGCAGAGTAACCGCGAGCATACTCGTAGCCCTCTCCATAGCTCGTTGAGCAACATTATATTGTATTCTTATAAATATACATAAAATAAAATTAATTTTAATTTTTTTTTTTCAAAAAACCTATTTGTACATTGTACACGTTGTACTTATGTTACCGAGGTAAAAAAAAAAATAGTTTTTATAATTTTTGTCTGTTAATATGATCGTTTGTGCAAATCGCAAATTTAAAAAAAAAAGTTGTACACTTACAATTATGTTACAAAACATCAAAAAAATTGATTTTGGAATTTTTGTCTGTTTATCTGTGAGTTTGTGCACGCTAATCTCAGAAACGGCGTAACCGATTTGAATACGATTTTCAGTCATGTATTGCGGCAAGCTTTCCGTAACACTCACTGTTTATTTCATTCCAATCGGTTTAAAAACAAAAAAGTTACGCGCTATGCCGAATACGACGCGCACGAAGTTGCGGGCTCATCTACTCTATGCATAAATTATGTCTGTTATAAACACTAAATGCCACAGGAAGCTTGCTAAATGCAACAGTTTCTGAGATTAGCGTACACAAACGCACAGACAAACAGACAAAAAATCTAAAGACAATTTTTTTTTATCTGGGTAACAAAGTACAACGCGTACAAATTATTATTATTATTTTATTTAATGTACAAACCAGGCTCGTTAAGGATTTTATTATATGTATGTATATGTAGATATAAGATGAATTCAACATTTTTTGTCATTTTTTCGATCCAATATTCTCAGAACAATCAGAAGCAAAACGCGTTTAGTGCTGTTCATCACTTAGAAGAAACTAAACTCATGGACATTATTTCATTGTACATAGTAAATTGTTTCTAACCGAAGTCGCGACCAAAAGCTAGTAGAGCTACATTTATAAGTTTACAGTTCTCCAAACGTTGAACGACGAGAAGTATTTGGCAAATACAAATTGACCTCTGAACTGGTAAACATTCGCTTTCCGCGATTTTATTTTACAAAAAAATACTTGGTACCGATTGTTATTATATAGGATTGCGTATTTTGCTGATTTTTATCTGTGGAAAACAATAGAGAAGCGTATCTACATTTTTTTTTCTTACACAACAGCCTCGATCCATAACATTATGTCATAGACAAATCAACCCAGCATTGTTAATAAATTGTTTTATTAATGATGCACATAAACAGTACATGTCAGGAAGCGTTTTAATATTTGCTAAATAGCCTATCCGATAAGAGGGCATTGTAATATAATTTGTGCTCGTAAGCTGTTTTTAAGGAAGGGCAGTGATATTTTGCTTTTGATAAACGAATATGGCCATGCCCTGTTCATTTATTATTCGTATGTTTGATATTTTTTGTTTCTAGATTAGATTTTTTTCTAATAATAGTAATACTTCTGAATCCGCAACGTGGGGGTATCTAAAATATACGAGTAATAAATATACTATGTTACTTGCCAATTCAAAAAAAAAAGTTTTTACCACTACAAGCTGAAAACTCTATCAGTTCCTTATGTCACTTATCTTTGATCTACTACGGGCTTATTAGCACATGTTTGATTTGTGATTTTTTAACATTTGATTGTTGTTGTATACTGCGACAAGCGCGCTAAAATGCCGGGTGTTCCCGGGTATTTAATTTCAAAATATTTATTGGTACTTACTAAATTTTTGTTTTGTTTGCGCTGAGTATTTTTTACGATTATAAAACGATATAACCTAGCGTATAAAAATATTTTAAAAAAATGTGCATATATGCATACGGCGGCGCGGCGGCGCGGCGTGCGTGTGGAGTGCGCGGTACTGAACACTGCTTATATGTATAATAAAGCAGTGTCCAGTACCGATAAATGGATATTTATCGGTACTGATAAATATCCATTTATCGGTAAATGGATAAATCCTCGATAAATGGACTATTCAACACAAAAAGAATTTTTCAATTCGAACCAGTAGTTCCTGAGATTAGCGCATTCAACCATACAAAAAGACAAACTCTTCAGCTTTGTTTATTAGTATAGATATAGATAAACATTTCAGAAGGAATAAGTTCGACAATAATTGTTAAAAACTGCAACAAAGACAGTTTAAGTAATTTAAAAGAACGAAGACATACAAGTAGGTAGATATGTATGTAACATTAAAATCAATCATCATTGGTCACGCTAAATTAAAAAGTTTAAAATGCAAAGTTTTAAATTTAGAACACCAACAAAGTTGCCACCCAAAAGGCTGTGTGGGCGTTTCAAATTTAGAACATATTCCGAGCTCCATGTAAATGTTAATTTTGGCAATTAAAGATTTTTCAATCTTGCCAGATAAAATTGAAGGTACCGCATTGATATACACGGCCACCTACCGCACAACGTATTGAGCAAAAATATGTATTCCACAATATTGGGAGACGTTCAAATGTTTGGATTTTTGTTGCTTTATACTATAAATTTTACACTGATCCCGTCCTTGACCTCATCTTTATAGTCCAGAAAAATTTACTTTTGAAACCCCCAGGTTTTTTCTAGAAGTCTCTAGAACATATTAAATATCTTCTAGAAGGGAGAGTGAAAGAAATTTTCGATTCCACCCTGTAGAAGTATGAAAAAAAGTGTTTTTTTTTCAAAGTTATACAAAAATTGTAAGAGTTAGAAAAAAAAGTTTCAAACAAATATTGTACAGCAAAAAATGAATTATGAACATTTTTATGAGCCCGCAACTTCATACGCGAGAATCTTTTTTTGTTTGTAAACCGACTGGAATTAAACAAACACTAAATGCTACAATAAATCAGTGAAAATTGCATTCAAGTCGGTTAGGCCTTTCTGAGGTTAGCGTGCACAAACGCACATACTAACAGATAAAAATTCTAAAAATTATTTTTTCAACCTCGGTAACATAAGTATAACGTGTACGATTTTTTTTTTAAATCTTTAATGTACAGACACGGCTCGTTTACGATTTTATTATTTACTAGCGACCAGTCCCCGGCTTCGCCCGGCGTGCAATTTTTATATATATGAACATTCCCCGTTTATCCCTCTTTCCATTAGTGAAAACCGAATTAAAATCGGTCTACCCGTTCACGCGTGATGCCGTGACCAAGGGAAATAGGGATTCATTTTTATATATATAGTATAGATGTATAGAATAGATAAATTCTCTACAATATTTGTCTGAAACTTTTTGTTCTAACTCTTACCATTTGTGCATAATTTGGAAAAATGCTTAAGTATTTTTAATTTTTTGGACCCCTTCTACGGGGTGGAATCAAAAAATTCTTACACCCATCGATATAACTAGTACATATTTTCTTGAAACTTATGTCAAAAATGCCCACGATGGACTCAAATTTTAATCTGCTAATAAATTTTCCTGGATTATTAAGGATAATGTTCAGCGGGATAAAAATACATTTTTCAAAACTTGCAGTGTGGCAGGTAATTATCCCTGTAATCCTCATCCTAATAATATTATATATGCAAAGTTTGTATGTTTGGATGTTTATTCCTCAATAACGCAAAAACGACTAAACATATTTAGATGAAATTTGGCACACAGATAGTTTATTCCTATATTCTCGTGGGATCGAAAAATATAAAAAAAATCAACGCACTGTCGACACAGCGATAACGATGTCCGGCGTTATAACTCATAATTTTAATTTTTCAACGCGTACGGAGTCGCGTGCACAGCTAGTATAAAATATCGGAAAACAGACAAATTTCACCTCTGTTTATCTGTTTCTCATTGATACGTCGCCGATTGAAGAAATCGCTGCCACTTACCT
This sequence comes from Bembecia ichneumoniformis, assembly GCA_910589475.2. Lineage (NCBI taxonomy): Eukaryota > Metazoa > Arthropoda > Insecta > Lepidoptera > Sesiidae > Bembecia > Bembecia ichneumoniformis. Next base: position 7,683,412 of record OU342543.1, read on the forward strand.
GTAACGAAAAGAAAAAAAGTTAATGTTACAATCACAGGAGGTCTGTAATACCTAAACAAACAAAGTAATAAGGTTGGGGTAAAGGTTTCTTCGCATTTTATATGAAAACTCAAGTCATTTTTTTTTTTCAAAGCTTATTTACATTTAATTACAGTATACATATATGTGTCATATTGTTCATCGTCATCAAGTCATCGATGACTTGTTGCCATCTTGTAGGTATAGTGACATGATTCCGTTGGTGTAGAAATTTTGGGACTTCTGTGGCTTTAGCATGAGTTTACGATACTACATTCGCTAGCGAGAGCGTAAAACATTTATATGGAAAATTGATAATTTGACATTGACAGTTCACGATTTCCCATACAAAAGTTTTACGTTCTTGCTAGCGAGTGTAGTATTGGTGTAGTATCGTAAACTCATACTAGAGCCTCTGTACCTTTACCACGAGTTTCCAATGACCGCACTCGCTAGCGAGAGCGTCAAACATATATGTATATGAAAAACTGTCAACTGTCAATGTCAAATTGACAATTTTCAATATAATTCCATATATCCATTGTAGGTAGTGACATAATCCCGTTGGTGTAGAAATTTTGAGACTTCTGTACCTCTACCATGAGTTATAATGACCGCACTCGCTAACGTAGCGGGAGCGTAAAATATTTATATGAAAAATTGTCAATTTGACAATGACAGTTGACAGTTTTTCATATACATGTTTTACTCTCTCGCTAGCGAGTGCGGTCATTGCAAACTCATGGTAAAGGTACTGATCAAAAAAACGCGACAAGTATAGTTTTGGCAGTCGTCTCTTGATGACTTTTGTCATCCTACAAAACTGAAGAGGGCCATACTTACTGTTTTTTTTTATACAATAAATACAACCTAAGATACGCCTTATCACATCGGTTATCTACCAGTGAAAATTCCGTCAAAATCGATTCAGCCGTTTCGGAGATTAGCCGGAAGGAACAAACAAACAAATTTTAAATTTTTTTTCTTAATAAAGTACCATATATGTAGCTTTCTATCGGTGAAAAAATTTTTAATATCGGCCAAGTGTTTGAGTTTACCCATTACAAACATACATTTGTTTGGAGGGAGGTAAAGGAAGGAGATTGGGCGAAGGTGAGTAGCCTATGTTACTCGCTGATAATGTAGTTTTCTATAGGTGAAAGAATTTTAAAATCGGTCCAGTAGTTTTTGAGTTTATTCATTATAAACCTACAAAAATATATACATGCATACAAATCTTTTCTCTTTATAATATTAGTATAGCCAAAATCACTTGCGTCATATCTTTTGCCATTCAGAGAATTAACGTGCTTATGTCAAATTGGTGCCCGCTACTTCTAAAATATTTATGTCCGAGTTTATATTAATTTGTTTGGTAAAATAGCTTATTTGCACTTCCACGTACCTCCGCAACTTCTATGGAAAATATTATTGTGGTTTCAAGAATTATACAGTTGTAAACTTGAGTCAAGAGGAAAATTCTGTGTTTTTGATTATTTATCTTAGATACTACATGAACGCAAAAATCAACTATAGCGACTTTTTTGCAAATTATATACACAAACCTTCCTCGTCTATTGCTTTTTGCATTAGTGAAAACCGTATCAAAATACGTTGGGTCGTGTAGGAGAAATTAGCGTAAAAAACAGGCAAAGGCGGACAGCGACTTTATTTTGCAACTAGCGGAACCCGCAACTTCGTACGCGATAGCGCGTAACTTTTTTCTTTCCAAACCGATTGAAATGAAACATCACTAATTACGGGAAGATTGTTGCGTCGCAATCAGATCGGTTCGTTTATGAGATTAGCGTGCACAAACGCACAAACAGACAAAAATTCTAAAACCCATTTTTTTGACTTCAGTAACATAAGTACGACGTGTACAATTTTTTTTTTATAAATATTTAATGGAGAACACGGCTCGTTTACGATTTTATTATATGTATAGATAAACTAAGTATCTGGTGCCAAGCGTTGATCTTTATTTTTAGACAGCTGGTGCCAGTGGAATATTTACCCTAAGTTTTTAAATCGGATAAGTAGTTTCGAAGATTACCTCCTACATGCAAAGAAATAAACAAACATACAAGCATTACCCCTTTTTGATATTAGTTTAGATGTGGATTGTCAATCAATTATGCGTTTTTCCACAACCACAAACAAAACATTCGAAATTTTCTTTACAATTATAAAAGGAAAAGTTACTCTGTAGGATATCCGTCTGTAATATTTTCACAAATAAACTACTCAAACGATTATGATAACATTTGTTTAGGACTTAGCTCGAAGATCCAGGCGAAAAACATATACTACTTTTAAATTCAGAAACTCACTCGAAGCTTAGTTACACCATAAACAAAAAAATCGTCAAATCAAACCGTTTAACAGAGCCATCATAAATCTCTTGTATTGATAAATGTGCGACACCATAAAAAATGTAGGTCCAACTTGAAACGGCCCTCAATCGCTTTGGTCATGGTCTTTGACCACAATGCCTTCCAAAACTATTGTGCTACACGCGACATGAATGCGGCCACTTGAAAAAGATCTCTAATTAGAAACAAATATTTAAACTTTAGCTTAAGGCTAAATGTAATTTGTATCTACCCAAAAAAATCACCGCTTTAAGGCGAGGACTTGGCAGAAAAGCGTTATTTTCGTCGCCTAATTTATCTTCTAGCAAAATTAAAACTTAGATAAAAATACAGTGCATAATAGACTATTTTTAAAAAGTTAGAATCGGGCAGATTTATACAAAAAAAAATACTTCAAAACTTCTTTTAACTACTTCAACCTTTCAACTTCGAAACTTAATACCACACTTTTAAAATTGCAATATCTCCTAAACTATAGGAGTCAGGTTTTGAAATAAAAACGTTTTATAAGTAATTTCATTAACTTTCTTTGATAGTTCCAATATCCGTTAACTCCATACGAAACTTTGGAACGGTTGGAACAAATTGTATATTGGAGAATAGCAGATTTTGAAAATAACTATAAATTTTATATCAAATTTCTAGGGGATTTGGCGGTTTTTGACATGGAATTTATTTCAACAAACGATTCGAAACTTCTTTGTCTTTAAGGCTGGGCGCATACATACGTTTTCCGAATTCGTTTTCCGTATTCGGAATTCCGTGCGCCTAGCGCAAACGTTCGGAATTTCCATTCGGAATATTATACTGCCAGTACGTTCAGTGGTGGCTTTGTGAACGCACGACCATGGAGAACAACGATTTAATTGCGATTGCATTATCTATAGAGAGCTTTATCTATGTTGTCGTGTATATTCCATAAGCAGGGATGTTTTTCAACAGCTAAACTTAAGCTTCTGCTTCAAACATTATATTGATGCACTCGTGATGAGACGTGAAAAACACACAACACAACACAAAACAAAAAACTCGCGGTTCCGAACGGAAATTTCCGAACGTGTGCACCGAAACAACACCGTTCCGCATGACGTCATTAGGTTTTTCCGAATGGGGTTTCCGAACGCACGGGCCCACATTCGAAACGTACGTAGTACGTACGGAATGTATTCCGTACGGAAAAAAACGAATGTGTGCGGCAGTCAATGTATTTTCTATCGATTTGATGCATTCGAGTATCCGAACGGGGCAAACGAATTCGGAAAACGTATGTATGCGGCCGGCCTAACAATCATCGATAAACGGCTTTTTTTTAAAGTGGATTTAGCGGATATTGGAACTATACTAATGTTAAATAACGGTTATTTATACATTAGTACGTTTTTAATTTAAAAAAAAATTACATTTTTACTTACAAAAAACGCAAACAACTTTTTTTAAGCCATATTTACATTTTAATACCCGGTATTGCCTCCTCGGACTCTTATTACAACTTCTAGCCGGTTTGGCATACGAAGACGAGGTTTCGGAGGCGATTTTGGGAAATATTCTACCATTCTCCCATCAGGGCCTAATTTAGGGCCCTAAGGGTGATAGGAGGTGGTTTACGGCTTCTGACCAGCCTCTCAAGCTCGTTCCAGGCGTGCTTGATCGAGTTGAGATCGGGACTTCTTGATGGCCAAGCCATCAAGCTGATACCAACCTCCTGAATATACTCTTGTACGACCTGAGCGGTGTGTGGCCGGGCGTTATCCTGCATCAGCATCGATCCATTTACTGAATATGGGTCTGCATACTCATTAAGGATCTATTAAGCATATCTTTCCCCAGTCAGGGTGCCATTTTCTATGGTCACTATCTCTGTACGACCTTCAGAAGAGATGTCAGCCCTATACATGTACAGAGCCTCTACCATATTAGACTCTTTCTGGGAAGCGGACTTCACAATGTCGCCTGTTGACTCTTCGCCTTCCATCGGGAGTGAATAGTGAGAATCGAGACTCATCTGTGAACAAAACTTTTGCCCATTCTTCTTCACCCCACTGTATGTGTCCACGGGCGTAACGCAGTCTTGCTACTCGAGTTTGGGACCACTTGCTGGCCATTAAGACTTCAGGTTTGCCTCATCAAGTCTCACTCTACTGTCACTAATGTAGTTTCTTCAAAGCTGTTGCTGGACTTCAACTGCATTAGGGTGGCAATGTTGAGGTGGTTCGTTTCCTCGCCTATAAATATTTACTTTGGGGTCCATAGTCTTTGCGATTTAATTATTTCTCAACATATAGGTCTCCTCAGATCGTTTCCGGTTTCTTCTACCTTGGTTTCTCCTGCCGGATCGTTCTTAATGTCAGTAAGACGCGTGCCTAGTTCCAGAAAAGTCATGATTTTGTCACATTCTTCAGGTGAAAGAGGCATGATATGTAGAGTTTACATGTTGTAGACACAGCAGTGTTAACATAAATGTAATAGAAGTAACAATCACTTAAATGTTAGTAAATGTTATCTTATGTAAATTACAATAAAAGAACTTATAAATCGTTACTATTGAATACTTGATCTAAACCTGCTAGAACACTTCACTTTTTAATGTGTGGCTCAATTCTAATGCGAGGCGCGTTTTTGCTTCAAATTTAAATCAAGTTAAAAATAAATAATTGCAATAAAATATAAGTAAATTTATATCTTAATGATTAGAAAAATTGAATTGATGTGAATATAAGAATTATTGATTATGATTAATTAATGATTTGAAAAAAGGCGTACAATTGTCAGTCACATTCAATGGCTACGTCAATATATTAAAAATAATTCATACTTAAACTAATAATAACAAATCAATAATAAAAATAAATGTAATTTAATTGATGTCATTTTATTAACATTAAGAATGAAGTATAATAAGACTGAATAAATTGGAGCAAGCTGTTCGCGATCTATGTAACTACAACTATGTATATATATAAAATATATTTATATACCTGACAATGTATACGATAATTCATTGTCTAGATAACCCTATTAAGACATTTCCCACCATTGTAATGTAACCGTTTCTTTATAAATAAATGAATGTAAAGATGTATGAGCACATTTTCTTCGTATGGTCACTCCATTGAAGAGTACTTCATCTGTTTTGATAGTAGGTTAGTAGGATAGTAGGTTTGAAGAGTACTTCATCTGTTTTGATAGTAGGTTTAATGAGATTGTTGGAGCATGGTTTGCAACTCGTTAAGTCATATCAAAGACACATATGTTATGAGAATCGTCGAAACATATTTTAATTTTATTAAGTTCATCATAATTCCTGTCAATTAAAGTGAACGTTACTCGTCTTCACAGTGAACGAAAACGCTACCGCCTACATTTTAAGCCATACTCACATTTATGTCATCGGAAGTAGGCCAGTGGAAGTGGAACTGCTAAATCAATTCGTATTACATAAAACACCAAAACCAGTTGGAATTGTTGTTTATACACAAACGTATACATTTATTATTATTTCTATTTGTAATTTCTTAACTGCTTCACTGCTAAAAAGACCTTATTATATTGAGTTCTTATTAGTTTGTTAGTCGAATAAACTCATACCGTGTACTAATTGAATTAGCTTTGAATATTAAACTTATACGTCTTATGGTCTTTAAACATAATGAAACAATTTTAAAAACATTCCCAATGATAAAATTAAAAATAGAAATATTGTTTTACAAACTTTAAAATAATGCAGGTCAAGCCGTTTAGCAACAGAATTTACAGAAACATTTACAGGAAAGTCCAACACATATAGCAACAGCACTTTTGTTGTTCGTAGCGTACTTCCATCGCTTATGACGCTGCTTGTGTTAAAAGGCTATAGTATTTTTTTTTTTAGAATTTTTGTCTACTTGTCTGTGCTTTTGTGCACGCTAATCTCAGAAACGGATTAACCGATTTGAATGCTGTTTAGACTGATGCATTGCAGCAAGCTCCCCGTAACATTTAGTGTTTGGTTCATTCCAATCGATTTGCAAACAAAAAAGTTACGCACTATACCACAAATACCACGTGTACGAAGTTGCGGGCTCAGCTAGTACTTAAATATTTTTGCAAATTAAAAATTATTATGATGATCCCTCGGGTATACTACTATTTTTCTGGATGAAAGGTATATGTCCTTTCCTGCATCCCTGACAGGGTGTATGTAAAATTTCCTGATAATCGGTTCAGCGGTTTAGGCGTGAAAAGGTAACGGACAGACAGACAGAGTTACTTTCACATTTATAATATTAATATGGATTGATTTTGATTAAATTGTAATTTAAGTTTTCTAATTAAGTTTGTTTTTTATTTTAAGCACCGATAAACATTTTTTTTTACCTAAAATGCATATTCTGTTATTTTTTAAAATAAATTACAAAAAACATACACATACTGACTATAAAATAACGCTTATTTGAACACTAGTTATTCAACAGACATTGCGTTGGCAAGACTAGTTTACAAACATGTAAATATTTTATTAAACCGCAAGACAAAAAAAATCAAGATTAACATCAAAATTTCATAAATTTTACCTAACATCTTAAACTGAGCAGTGCAAATTATTAGGGTTACAGATATTTAGAAAGCGCGCCAAAACTAATTCTAAAGCAATTTTGCCGCGCGTTACGCTTGCGCAATATGGACGCCATTCTGTTTCTTTTAGGTTTTCGGACAGTTTCGCGTTTTGTCATCAAACAGACAACCTTGCGATTAAATTTTTAATAATCACAACTTTATTAAATGCCTCCACATCGATTATAATATTCAAATGAGAGTTTGAATATAAATTTTAATTAATTAGGAAATTTAATAGCAAATAGTAAGTCAGTATGAAGTCAGTTCAGTTCAATGGTGTTTTAAAAACACTTTTAATTTTCGTTTTATATTTTATAAATATTTTATAGAAAAATCCAGAAAAATTAACCTTACTAACAAATCAAAACTTGAGTCTCTCTGGGCCACTTTTGATATAAGTTTCTAGAAAATATAAATTATCGATAGGTAAAAGAAATTTTTAATACAGTTGCTCAAAAAGTGGCGTATTGCAGGGACGTATAGCGTTCGGGAAGTGGGCTATTACACACTCGTGCTTTTTTTTTACCTTTCCCGAGCTCGTGCGTTCTCTTTCCCAACTGTCAAAATAATGTCTATTAAAAAGAAAAACCAACCATGAAGTTTTTACTAAAAAAAAATCATAGAAGTTTTTATGATTCATGCAAATACGTATATTTCTAAAAAGAAGCTACTGATTTGTTTCAATATCAGATTTAATGATTTGATTGAACGAGTTAGGTTAGGTTTCATTTCATTTCATATCAATAAAAAAATTCTACTGAAGACTTGGCTGTATGGGCACATAGTTTCCTTTGCCTACCGGAATGCGTGAAGAAAAAAATGTCTCTGCTTATATTGTACGGTTGGCGCCATTTTCCAGAAATTCTCTTTGCCAGTTTAGTTGTTTGTTTTATTAAATTGCTTCATTTTTTCGCAAATGTATTAAAAATAGTCGTTTAGTACACGTGCGGAACCGTCATTGCAACTTGTTCCGACTGTCAACCCTCGCCTTCGGCTCGGGTAGACATTTGTCGGAACTCTTTGCAATGACAGCCTTTCCGCACTTGTAATGAAATATACTATTTTAATACAGTTGCTCAAAAAGTGGCGTATTGCAGGGACGTATAGCGTTCGGGAAGTGGGCTATTACACACTCGTGCTTTTTTTTTACCTTTCCCGAACTCGTGCGTTCTCTTTCCCAACTGTCAAAATAATGTCTATTAAAAAGAAAAACCAACCATGAAGTTTTTACTAAAAAAAATCATAGAAGTTTTTATGATTCATGCAAATACGTATATTTCTAAAAAGAAGCTACTGATTTGTTTCAATATCAGATTTAATGATTTGATTGAACGAGTTAGGTTAGGTTTCATTTCATTTCATATCAATAAAAAAATTCTACTGAAGACTTGGCTGTATGGGCACATAGTTTCCTTTGCCTACCGGAATGCGTGAAGAAAAAAAATGTCTCTGCTTATATTGTACGGTTGGCGCCATTTTCCAGAAATTCTCTTTGCGAGTTTAGTTGTTTGTTTTATTAAATTGCTTCATTTTTTCGCAACTGTATTAAAAATAGTCGTTCAGTACACGTGCGGAACCGTCATTGCAACTTGTTCCGACTGTCAACCCTCGCCTTCGGCTCGGGTAGACATTTGTCGGAACTCTTTGCAATGACAGCCTTTCCGCACTTGTAATAAAATATACTATTCCGATTCCATTCTGTGGAAGGTTGAAAAATTAAAAGTTTTCTTCCAAATTATACAAAAAAGGTAAGTAAGAGTTAGAAAAAAAGTTTCAGACAAATATTGCAGAGAATTTTGTTTTATATAAAAATATATAGCCATAACTTTTTGCTAAAATTAAAATTAACAGAATTAGGGAGGTTTAAAGATATAAGGGTTGTGATAGGTACATTTTTAATTAATTAATCGATTATTAATAATTAATTAATCATTAATTAATTGATGCTTATTAATTATTAATAATATAATATAGTCGTAAACGAGCCGTATATTTACATTAAAATTTTTACAAAAAAAAAAAAAAAAAAAAAAAAAAAAAAAAAAAACTTGTACCCCGAGGTCAAAAAAATAGTTTTTAGAATTTTTGTCTGTTTGTGCGTTTATGCACGCTAATCTCAGAAACAGCTTAATAGATTTGAATGCGATTTTCACTGATTTAATGTAGCAAGCCTCCCGTAACATTTAGTGTTTGTTTCATTCCATTTGGTTTACAAACAAAAAAGTAACGCGCTATATCGCATACCACGTGTACGATGATGCGGACTCAGCAAGTTTTAAATAAAAATGTGTGTGTGTGCATACGATAGTAGCGTAAACTAATCCGAACACGCTTGATGTCAGTGGAGCCGACTATACTGGACCGTGCCCCGGCCAGTCAAGATATTCATTGATGCTTTTTTATGTCCGTGCCACGGCCTTTGAGAAAAACACGGCGAGCGCACGGCCCGGTGGTGGCACGGTGTAATATGAATCATCCTTAAACCCGATTCAGCGTCACGGACCTGAGCGTGACGGTTCAATTACGTTCACTCCTCAGCAAAATTCACCTAAAGAAATTTTCATTTTGAAAAAAAAATTAAAAAAAATAAGCTGCCGAATCCTAATTTGAAATAACAACCTTCACCGCCAGAAAGGCAACCAACCGCTTGGCGTCAACATTACAGTGTGTCGTCTTGCTTAACACGAATAATAATTATAGTGCAAACAATGCGTTTTGAAACCGCCACGAGCTAGGCGGTAGTCGCACGATCTTGACAACGGGGACTCTAAAATGCCGCTTTTTACTTTTGTCTATATTCGTAGCCAAATAGAAACTTGTTTCAGTCTGCAGTTGTTGTGAAAATATTTGTTAACGGCTAAAGAAAGATAAAAATAAGAAATAAAGAAAACAAATAATAAAAACAAGCTATAACTAAAAAATATAAATTAACCCCCGACATTATGTTGAGCCCAAACACGCAACTAGTAATTGTTGAGGAGTTGGGTACTCCGCAGACTACTTAATGCTGTAGCATCAGGTCAAGGTCATCATGATGTAATTGAAATACCACTGAAGTAACAGAACACCAAATTTCAAATCAATCGAACCCGTGGAAGTTAGCTAAATACCTTCGTCAACTAGGAAATGAGTTGATGAACGTCAAACGCTTAAATAGATCTTCATAAATAGCTATGAACCATCTCTATCACGTCAGCTTAAAAAAAACGGTTCAAAATCGGTCCATCTGTTTGTGCCACAGACAGACAGACATACACACTGGTTACACTTATCTTTTAACTTTGGTTTAACTTGGTTAAACCTCTCTATTGCGTCGGGCGTTGGGGGTTAAATATAACAAAAAAAGGTCATCAAATAATGAGATTAAATGGTACGTTTTACCATATAAAATTTGAAAACTATTATAATGTCTACAGTAGTGGAGAGAGAATAAACCGGACTAATTTGATAATCGAAAATCCGGATATTTGTACATATGAGGCTTTTTGGACGTATTATTTATTCGCTATAGAAAGATAATTTACACATAACGTTTATTCACAGTAACAAAAATAAATTAATCTTATCAAAATTTGTTTATTAAAAGATTAGACATAGATTTTTGTGCCTGCGTCTGTACCTACCAATTTTTCTTAATTAATTCTCAGTTACTTAACTCAATATTACAAAAAATAAGAAAAATAACAGTAATAAAGAGTAACATGTATGTACTTATTTGCTTTTGGAGCTGATTGTTAAAAACTTCGAACTGATTAGCTCCGCCGATTTAAAGGACGCAAGCAATAAAAATGTTATTGAAGTGGGTTAAAAACACTGAAAAAATTATATTATGATTGGGGCAAACATTCAGAGAAGATTACGGTCTGATTTTGCACGGTCATTAATTTAAAAGCGTCATTTTAGCGGTCCCGTTTCGAGTGTACGAAACATTGAACCAAAGGTTGCAGTACATAACAAACCGTGAAACATTCATCAAAAGATTAACTCGAATTCACAGTTAGTGCATTAGCAAGAAGTTAGTAATAGAAAAAAATCTTTTTTGTTTATGTAGACGATGTCATTTTGTTAACGATTATTAACAAATTATTACCTTTAGTAAGGCCATGTTTTATTTAATTGCAATAAACCAAATCTTCCATTGACTTTTCATTTAAAATTACAATATAATTTCACAATAACATTTTTGACATGAACATTCATGTCTTGTCAAAATAACGTCACAGTATGTCAACCACAGAACACTCTATACTCACAAAGAGAGTGTCCTCATGGTCTCCTGTAAGCGCAATATGTTAAAAAAGTTTGAACTGTTCTATTCTTCTTGAAAATTAGAGTTATCCAACAAAATTTAAAAAAAAATTATTGATGGCAAAAAATTTCCTTAAATTGTTCGAATATTATTCATAAATATACCTTTATTGTGTTACATTTACTACAATTTTTTTTGCCAAGTTTTGCTAATGTTATTAAGAATATTTGGCACTGTAATGTTCGTCCCATAATTAAGACTTTATATTATACTAGCTGTTGCACGCGACTTCTTAAATTCTTTTCTCTTTATAAAATCCTATGTTACTCGTTGATAATGTAGCTTTTGAAGGTGAAGGAATTTTTAAAATCGGTCCAGTACTTTTTGAGTTTATACAATACAAACATATATTTGTATGGGTAAGTGAGGGAGGTGGGATAGGGTGGGTAGCCTATGTTATTCGCTGATAATGTAGCTTTCTATTAGCTGAGCCCTCAACTTCGTACGTGTGGTATTCCGAATAGCGCGTAACTTTTTTGTTTGCAAACCGAATGGAATGAACAAACGCTATGTTACGGGAAGCTTGCTACAATACATCGGTAAAAACCGCATTCAAATCGATTAAGCCGTTTCTCAAATTAGCGTGCACAAACGAACAGACAAATACATAAAAAAAATTAAATCTAATTTTTGACCTCAGTAACATAAATAAAATAATAAAGTGTTACGGCCTACAGCCTGTCTGTCGACATAACATAAAAGAAAAAATACAAATTGTAAAAAAATGTTTTTTTTTTATATTTAAGGTGTAACAGACATGGCTCGTTTACAATTTTATTATATGTAGATATAGAAGAATATATATGCACATGTATTAGCCTATTATTCACCAAAAATGTCAATGCACTTTTTTGATTGCTGTCAAAATATTTTGACAAGACAATCATTGGCAGATAGAGATTAACTTTTCGGGGAATAACCGCGAAGCAAGACTATTTAAAAAATAAAAAAATTTCAAGTTAATCTCACTTCCAAGATGCCTTCGTTATTATGTAGAGCAAAACAAATTCTGTGCACATGTGCGCTTGCGTTGCGCACTTACAACGAACACCACTTTCTATCTATCATACAATAGAAATAGGAAATGTGCACACATCATGAGACGTGTCGCCGTGTGAAATTCTAATGACAGAAATATACATGTCAGATTTTATTGTTCTAATTTGAAAAAAGTTGATTTCACTCAAGTGTCCCCGTTTTACGTCGCGAAATCTTATCAAAGTAAAGAAGATAGATGCGTATTTAAACCCCTACCTCTTGATGGTGTAGTAAAAAGTTTGTCGGGCGTCAGGACGTCCAATGCTAGTTGACATTTCCCATAATTTACTTATATAATAAGGTCTTTTTTTATGTTAAGATCGGCAGACAGGCTCACTTAATGGTAGGTGGCTACCGTCGCCTATAACACAAGCAACGCCAAAGCTGCTGCAAGTGCGCTGCCGAGTACAGTAGGATTAAGGATAAGGGATTAGGACGGGATAGGACGGGAATGGGCTCTTGCATCCCTTACTCACTCACCGAAAGACAACAGCACACGTGCTCTTATTTCACGGTGGTCTTCTGTAATGTGGTGGTTACTGCTGCCAGACGGGCTGCCCAAATGACTGCAAAACGCAGTGTGCCCTGCCATTACTTTCCAGATCCAGACCAGAACCAAATTTGAAAAGTTCATTCCGGACATAGAGACTTCATAAATTATTGCTAATTCACACGAATTTTGAGAGGCAGTAAATAGTAGAGTATGACAGATAGAAATCGATAAGTATATTAAAGTGGAGATTCTTTTATCTGGTTTCCAATGTCCCTAACCTAGATGCGCATGTACTGTGCGTATTATTTTACGCGTTACAACAGAAGGAAACATGCAATATGTCTTTTGTCAAAGGAAGTCTCGCAACGCGTCTCACACGACTCGCTCCGTGATTACACTCGCGCGTATGTTATGATGTGGGCTGTGTAAATCCTCGTAAAGCAGTCATAGGGTACTGGGTAGGGATAGAAAGCGTCATTCTCTACTTAAAGGAAGTCGTAGGGATAGGGATAGGTACGGTTAGTTTCGTCTTAGTAAAATTGTAGATGCGAAAGTGTGTAATTGTTGTAATTTTTATATTTTAAAGATGAAGCTTTTTTAAAGCTTTCTTTCCGAAACCCTGGTAAATTTAAATGGCGATCATAAGAGTTTCTTGGAGAAACCTAATTGATAAATAAATATTGTGATTTTGATTTGGTTTTTGTGTTTCACGCAAAAACTACTGAACGGATTTTAAAAAAAATTATACATATAAAATTGTTTGTTCTGACTAGCTATCAACGCACAGCCAAAACTACTAAGTCTCTAGAATGAAGTTTGCATCATAGGTTTATTTTATAACGTAAGCATTCGCAAAGAAAGTAATTTTGAAAATTTAAACTCCGTGCGAAACTGGGGGCGAGTCGCTAATATTGTATTGCATCAGAATGACACTTACTAATATTATAAATATTAAAGTAACTCTATCTGTCTATCTGTTTTTTTTAATGTTAAGGTCGGCAGACAGGCTGACGGTCCACTTGATGGTAGGTGGCTACCGTCGCCTATAACACAAGCAACGCCAAAGCTGCTGCAAGTGCGCCGCCGACTGCAGTAGGATTAAGGATAAGGGATTAGGAGGGAGATAGGAAAATGGGCTCTGGCATCCCTTACTCACTCACCGAAACACAACAGCACGCGTGCTGTTATTTCACGATGGTCGATCTTCTGTAAGGGGGTGATCACTGCCGCCAGACGGGCTGCCCAAATGACTGCGAAAACGCAGTGTGCCCTGCCACTACTTTCCAAATCCAGACCAGAGCCAAATTTGAAAAGTTTATTTTTCAAAGTTGACCCTGCCGGAAATCGAACCCGGGAACCGTAGAACAGAGCGTTAAGGCAAGCACCCTAACCACTCATCCAACGGGCTTTTTCACGCCTAAACCGCTGAACCGATCATGATGAAATTCTGCATACACGTTGTCAGGGAAGGAAAGGACTTAGGTTACCTTTCATCTAAACAGTCATGAGATCCATCATTCGCATTCAAAATTTTGTCCAACTATTGTCCCATAGTTCGCCCGTTCCACCTATCCCTACTAAGGTATCCACACTGGTAGGAATAGGTTTAATATCTTTCCATATATCTCTACCGGAAGGGATAGGAAGATGAATAAGTTTCTTTAAGGTACATTTTCAATTTAGGAATACATTTAAGGACTGTTTTCTAAAAATATAAGTAGGAAAGATTACTAAGTAGGCATGATTATAAAATGTAAGTAGGCATAGGTATTGACGACATTTATGTAGTAGGGATAGATTGAAGGAAAAATTCCACCTATCGACACTGGTTTTTCTGTCTCTGGTTTTACTGCTGGTATTAGAATAAACTAGATTGACGCGCTCCGTCTTCGCCTATCTTGAGATTTGACAACTTAGAAAATTTTCCCCGTGAAAAAATACATATACACGCCAACTGAGGCTAAAAAAATACATATAATCACGATCAACGTGTCAACGATGGGCCAAATGGCGTGGTAGTAATTAGAAAAAACGGGACAAGTGCGAGTTGAACTCGCGTGAAGAGGGTTCCGTACGATGTTACCTAGGCTATCCGCACAATATTGAGTGATTTACCATGTTATTTTAATATCATGGACTTCTTATAGGTTTTCCTATAACCTACAAGCAGAAAACTAATTTTTGTATTTTTTTCAAAATTTTAGGTTCAATAGTTTCGGAGATGAGTCAATTTTCGTCTATTTTCTTGAATAACTTGGAAACTATCTATTTTAAAATTACAAAAAAGATCTTCAAAACAAGACCTTCCATTTGATATTGCACACGATGCAATTTTCAAATTTTTTTATTTTTATTTTCCACCTTCCCCCAAAAATGACCTCCCATATACAGATTTCATCTATTTACGTCACACCTCTGCGTTTGGGTCACAGAAATTGATATGTGTACCAAATTTCAACTTAATCGGTCTAGACAGACGAACACACGAGTGATCCTATAAGGGTTCCGTTTTTTATTCGGACGTAAGGAAACCTAAAAAACATTGAGAATTAAATCATTTCCAGTAATTTAATTCGACACTAGAGACAGCATTTCTAACGCTTCTATTTGAAGTCATGTCAATACGAGTTTTACTGTAGTATTTTTTTCACCTCGTTACACCTGTTCGCGTCAGTTATTTACACCATCTGGTTACGCCTTTTACCTTGAAGCTAAATACCGAACCGGAGGATTAATTCAATGCTAAATTTCCAACTTCTTAGTCGTAGCCATCTCGCTCGCTATTAAATGGGAGTGAAATAGACGCTTGAATTGGTTAATTGGTTATATCTTTTACTTGACTTGACCCCTTTTGAGACAGTTTTTAGTGGCAAGGCACACTGCGTTTTCGCAGTCATTCGCAGCCCCTTACAGAAGACCACCATGAAATAACAGCACGCGTGCTGTTGTGTTTCGGTGAATGAGTAAGGGATGCCAGAGCCCATTTCCCTATCTACTTTCCCTTCCTACTGTAGTCGGCAGCGCACTTGCAGCAGCTTAGACGTTGCTTGTGTTATAGGCGACGGTAGCCACCTAACCATCAAGTGGACCTTGAGCCTGTCCGCCGATCTTACATAAAAAAAACATAACTCATAGTGGCGTAGCTTGCCTTATATTGGCCCTGTATCAAATTTTGTGGAAGGGCCCTTCAGGTAGATTGATGGCTTTTCATGGCTCTGGTCTGGTTTTGGTAAGTAGTGACAGGCTCACTGTGTTACG
The DNA here is from genome assembly GCA_910589475.2 of Bembecia ichneumoniformis. NCBI lineage: Eukaryota > Metazoa > Arthropoda > Insecta > Lepidoptera > Sesiidae > Bembecia > Bembecia ichneumoniformis. Next base: position 7,699,496 of record OU342543.1, read on the forward strand.
CTGTCATTTGAGCAGCCTTTCTGGCCACAGTGACCACCCATTAAATAACAGCATGTGAGCTTTTGTGTTTCGGTGAGTGATTAAGGAATGTCAGAGCTAATTCTCCTATCTCTTTCTAATCCTTAATTCTACTATGGTCCTGTGGCGTTGCTTGTGTTATAGACGTCGGCAGCCACCAAGTGAACCGTCAGCCCGTCTAACATTTAATTTTATTAGAGTTACGAGAATAAACACCGTCTCTGTACCGGGCATACCGCATTCACAAACATTGTCATGCTTAAACGTATGTCATATTAAATTATCTCATTGTTTCCACAAGGCTGCAACAAAAAGACGATAATTCTAGACAGTAGCCTATTGTTAAGGCGGATAACATATTGTCCTTCCATGTTTTACTGATATTAGCCAAGTAATATTTTAGGATAGCGTTCGGGATATTTTCTCGTCTAAAATTCCTCAGTGTCTTAACCCTTTGTATGCCGGAACGTGGATCCACGTTATTAATAAATCATGGTTAGAACCCCCATAACTCCTTCTGGGAGAACAATTAGGTCAGTCAGTTAAATGGGTTAAAACGGTTGAAATTTGAACAACCTGTATAATGTATATATCATGGCAAATGGCACTTGAAATGATAAAATTTAAGCGTTGGCAGACAGGAGTAATTCGGCTTCCGGGATACAAGTGGTTAAAACAAAAGTTTTCGATAAATGTGTATTGCCAGTGATAACATATGGCGCTGAAATGTAGTTTCTAACTATGAGCCTTGTAGGAAAGCTCAACTTACTCAACGAGCTATGCTCGGGGTTACACTGCGAGATCGAATCAGGAATGAGGAGATCCGTAAACGTACACAAGTTACCGCCAGTAAGTTGAAATGGCAGTGGGCAGGACTGTAGACTAGTACGGAGACTCAACGGCCGTTGGGGCTAGGGTTGCCAAATGGTCGGGATTCGTCTGGATTGTCCCGACATTTTATTTGATGTCCAGACTCCCGACAAAATACAAAAACAGCTTCTAGTAAAAATTTTAACAAAACATAAGTGTATATCCCATGATCACGAATTTTTGAAATTTTGCCCACATAATTCAGTCTTTCCATCTGGCAAGCCTAGTTGGGGCCAGAAGGTTCTTGGCTGGAGACCATGGACCTGCAAGCGCAGCGTATGAGGTCCACCCACAAATGTATGGTTTACAAATAAAAAAGTTACCTGCTATACCGAATACCACGCGTACAAATCTAGTTTTATAACATGTATAGATATAGAAAAGATCATCGATCTTGCACACGTGAATTTAACTCTGTGATGTGTGTGTGATTATTTAACGTCAGAATAATTATAAGCGTATGCCTCTGTCTCTCCATTGCATGGAGAACAGAGATAAGGAGGACCAACAAGGGAAATTGTCGGTCAGACACCATTGAATAGGAGGCACTACGGTATGGTATTGGGGTGTGGCACTATGGTAGGATTTTATTTACAGTGGTTTCATGAACTATACAACTAACCGATCATATCAAACACCAATGTTACACTAGAGACATTCTGGCCAATTTATGATGTTGCTTGCTAATTGTTAATTTTTCAGTTTAACACTCATATAAGTTAGTCCTTACCTTTATTTTCCTTGGTCCAATACATCTGTCTACTCAGACTACTATAAAAGGTTACCTATAGAATATAAAAAGTAGTCTATCCATCCTCAGTTCAAATAAAGTCAAAGGGCCCACTGATGGGGTCAAACAGAAATGTCGAGGTGACATTAAAAAGTGTCACTAAATTCTGCATTGAATGCTTGCTACAATACTAAGTTCATATTGAGTCAATGATCGAAAGTGAACGTGCTACGCACACAGACTCGTGTGTGTATGTGTGTATGTGCGCACGTGCTCTGTATGCTTGTTGTGTGAGTCGCATGCGCTTGCGACTCGCGCCGCTAGGAAGTAACGCCTACATAAATTTACTGGAACATACATGTCTAAGTATTCAATGTACAATATTTACTGTCTTAATTTATTTATTTATTACTTAGCAATTAGTAGAGCAAGTTAATAATCAGTGCATCCCACCAGTGATGACGGATGGTGCCGAAACGTGGCCTCAAGTTAAATGTCGTTTAGCGAGCTATAGAGCGAGCTATGCTCAGAGTTTTTTGGTGGATAGGATCAGAAATTCTGAACAGCCAAGAGAATAAGCAAGTTGAGGTGGCAATAGGCCGGTCACATTAGTGCAGAGAGATAAAGTGTTTTCAAATGGAGAGAACGAATTGGAAAGCGCAGGGTGGGACGCCCTGCGGCCAGGTGGACAGATGACCTAAGGTCTTCACAGGAAACGGCTGCATACGAAGCGTGCGTGGTGGCGAGCCTTGGGAGAGGCTTACATCCAGCAGTGGAGAGACACAGGCATTTGGGCACACTGTTTTTCGAAGTCATTTGGGCAGCTCGTCTGGCGGCAGTAACCACCCCCTTACAGAAGACCACCGTGAAATAACAACACGTGTCATGTTGTGTTTCGGTGAGTGAGTAAGGGATGCCAGAGCCCATTTCCCTATGCCCTCTTAATCCGTTATCCTTAACTCTACTGTAGGCGGCAGCTCACTTGCAGCAACTTTGGCTTTGCCTTTGTTATAGGCGACGGTAGCCACCTACCATCAAGTGGACCGTCAGCTTGTCTGCCGATCTTAACTTAAAAAAAATGATGATGATTATTACTAACAACCCACCACCGACTTCGTACGGAAGCAATTTTTTCTGCAAATTCTATATGCAAACCTTCCTCGGTACCAAAATTCGTTGGGTCGTTTTAGAAAACAGACAGATGCGAACAACCACTTTAATTTATAATATGACGTATGTATATTTGTTACTCTTTCACGTAAAAACCACTGAACTGTTTTGGATGAAATTTGCCATACATATAGTTTATTATTTGGATTAAAGACATATACAATACATAGACATATACTTTATATGCTGAAAAAATGTTAGGTTCCCGAGGGAAAAAATCGGCGCCACTATCGTCACAGCAATAAAGATAACTCATATATTTTCATTTTTCAACACGTATGTACGAAATCGCGGGCACAGCTCAGGGCCTGATTTATCCACAGTCTATTCAGGGTTGCGTCTAAGGCACAAGTTCCGAGGGGGCGCTGCCCGGGGTAGTTTTGCAATCATCACTTATTTACACAATAAAAATTGGTAATTTGAAAATACGCGCGTAAATACTAACTTGAATTTAAAACTATTAGGCACTGTTTCTTCTTCCTCTTTCTATTCTTCTGGCTGTGATTCCAAGACTTTAAATTACTTGAGCTTTAAACTCTAATTGAATTAGAGCTTAGAGCTTGGAGCTCCCCAAACAAACACTGATTCTCTTCCCATTTGTACCTACGCCATGGATGTCTAACCAACGTATTTATCTATTAGTATCTATTTTCGTCTTTATTGAAAGATATTTGTTTGCCTAGATATATGTATTTTTCTACAAATTCGAGAGGAATATTATTGATCAAGATTCGTGACGTATGATGGTTAGTCATGACTTTTGTTTTTTCTAGATTCATTTCTAGCCCGACTTTTGAACTAGCCTGGTGTAAGTCATTAATCATTGTGTTTAGTTGTTGTGGTCTTTCTGAGAAGAGAATAATGTCGTCAGCGAATCTAAGATGACTTAAAAAGTTTCCATTTATGTTAATGCCTTGTTTAGACCATGGTAGGTTTCTCATTACATATTGTAGAACGGCTATAAACAATTTTGGGGAAATTGGGTCGCCTTGTCTTACTCCTCTCCTTATGTTGATTGCTGCGCCGACTCTGTCTAACCTAACTCTGCTTGTGCTGTTGCCGTAAATGTTCTTCAGTATATTTATGTATTTTTCTTTTATGTTTAGTGAATCCAAAGCTTCCCAGATGCTTTCATGTGTTATTGAATCAAAAGCTTTTTTATAATCTATAAAAGCCACGTACAGGGGTCTGTGGAATTCTAAATATTTCTCTATTACCTGGTCGACGACTTGGATGTGGTCTACTGTGCTAAAACCGCTTCTGAAACCGGCTTGTTCAATCGGCTGCTGTGCCTCGATGTTCGGGGATATTCTTTCAAGTAAACACGAGGCGAATAGTTTGTAAAGACAAGGCATGAGGCTTATGGGCCGATAATTCCCTATGTCTGCTGGTTCACCTTTTTTGTACAACAATATAATTTCAGATTCCATCCATTGGTGTGGCACAATTTCTTCCTCTAGTATTTTATTCCATAGGATAGTTATTGGGGTCAGTAGTAGGGTCCTTGCAAACTTGATATATTCGTTTGTGATCCCGTCTGGTCCTGGGCTTTTTTCCGGCTTAAGTTTCATTAGTTGTTTTAATATTTCTGGCTCTGAAAACTGTACTGCGGAGGTATCTGTGCAACGATAAACATAATCAACCTTGTTTTCCTTTGTTATGTCTGGTTGGCTGTATAGTTTAGCGTAGAAGTCAGTAGCTATATTTATGATTTCTGTACGTGATTTGCATTTGTAAGTGCCAGGCTGAAGTGAAGGAATCCATGTAATTGATTTGTTTAGCTCTTTATGAGCTTTTTTAGCAGACCTAACATTTTCGATGTGTTTTTGTATTATATTCGCTCTATAAGTATCGTAGCATTTTCTTATTTCTTTGTTGGTAAGTTTATAAAGTGTTTTCAATTTTTCTTTGTCGGTTTTATTTAATTTAGGCTGATTTTGTAGTTTGCTTCTCTCTCTCATGAGCTCTATCGTTTTTTCTGACAGGATTTTGCTCTTTTCTGTTCTCTTAATACTTTTTAAACTATCCTTTATATTGTGAATGATTTTTTGGTAGTAATCCTCCGCTTTGTAGTTGCTATGCGTCGTTATAAGTTCTGGTATATAGCTGTTAAGGTTTTTAAAGTACACTTCTTGCTCAGCTAATGTTTTCAGTTTCGTTGATACATTAGAAAAATTACGTCTGCTTTTGTTTGATGATTTCAGGTGGATTGTAGCTCTTAGTAACCTGTGGTCCGATCCAAAAGAGAATGATGATAGTACTTCATACTTAGAGATTATGTGAGGTTTTGTGGTCATTATGTAATCTATTTCATTTTTCGTGTTTTTGTCTGGAGAGATCCAAGTCCATCGGTTCTTGGGTTTTAGCTTGAACATTGTATTAATAATTTTTAGGTTATATTCCTGTGCGTATTGGATGAGTCTCTCTCCTCGAATACTTCTTTTACCATATCCGTATTCGCCAGTAACTGGGCGTTCGTATTTCTTGGGAATTCCAATTTGCGCGTTAAAATCACCCATAGATATTATATACTTCGTGGATGTCGAGTCGTGTGCTTTCGCCAAGTCATCGTAAAAGTTGTCTATTTCTTCTTGAGATGAGTTTTCAGTAGGTGCATATGCTTGAATTATTGCGAAGCGCAGATTTTTCAGATCGATCTCTAGTACGCACATTCTCTCGGATATTCCGGTGAATGTTACGATTTTTTCTTTGTGTTTCTTCTTAACTAGGAAACCTACACCGTATAGTCCTTTGGTTTCACCTAGGTAATACATGACGTATTCGTCATCTTCTACTATCTTCTCTCCAAGACGGCGAACTTCACACAATCCTATTACATCGTGGTTAATGTCTCGTAGCGCCGTCTTAAGCTCGATAAGTTTTAGTTCAGAAGATAGTGATTTTGCGTTGAAGGTACAAATTTTGAAAGTGTTTTCCTTTAAAGTGGTTTTCCTTGGTGGGTTTTGGTCGAGCTCTCCCGCGGTGACCGGCCGTACTGGGAGATGAGGAGCGGGTAGAGGGGCCGATTTGGATTGCTATGCTACATTGTGCTGTGGTGTCTTTGTTTGGCTTTGAGAAGTAGCTGTCTCAGTAAGGATCAGTTTAGGCATTTGCGTTATGTAATGTTTCATGTTTGTTCCTTTGTTTTTCTTCGATGGCTGCTTGCTAACATATTGCGCTTTTTGGCTAATAGGGAGAGATATCTCTGGAGATTCAGACAGGTTCCTCTTGTTTGGTTGATTGCGAGGGGAGTGCTTGTTTCTTGATATAATGAGTTTATCGTATTTTATAAAAGCGGTATTACCTGCCTCTTTTTCTCTCTGCAGTTGAATTTGTAGCTCCTTGCGCTTATTTAATACTTCAATTGGATAGTCTTCTTTTATATAATATGAAGTGTTTTGTAAAAAGCGTTTGTTTTTCTGAATTTTTATTTTGAAACCCATTGTATTGAATGTTATTATCACCGGTCTGACCCTCGCTCCTTTTTTCCCCAGTCTTCTAACTGCTTCAATGTTGTTACTATCACATGGAATTTTTAAATATGTGTTTATTATGTTTATTGTCAATTCTTCGAGTTCGTGGTATGACTTTTCGCACTCTTCTACACCAAACAAAACTAGGTTCCTGCGTCTGGACTGTCTTTCTAGATTGTTTATTTTTGTACTTTGTTCTTCCATTTTTTTCTCCAATAGTTCGTTTTTTAGTTCTAGGTTGTTAAACTTCTCGTTAAGGCTGTTGATTATTGTGTTTTTAATGTCATCCTTCATTTCTAGCATGTCTTTTTTTGCTGTTTCATGTCAAGTTGCATATTTAGTAGCATATTTTTTATTTCCTCCATGCTGTAATCTGTAATCTGCCGCGATCTACCCAGTTTAACACAAGTTGACGGATCTCAACTCGACAGATGGCTTGGTTGGTTAGTCTCAACGAATCACGGCAGATGGCACTGTTACCGTCGTATTTGAGAATGAAAAGTTTGTAACATTCCTCTTTTGGTTATTCAGCACTTTTTTAATTTTGTTTGAGTTCTAACTTCATCGCACACGCACAACAGTGGTATTTAACTCGTATTGTAGGTTACTTAACGTTTTTCGAATGTCTTTTTGATAGGTCGTATTTTCTTACTTTTTTTTTTTTTTTTTTTACACAATTTTACGTTTTTACACTTAGTTCTTTATATTGTCCAAAATAGTTCATACACTGTTCACATATTTTTGTAAAATTTTCATTGTTTTAAAGCACTTAAACATTTTTAAAATTTAATTAATCATGAGTACGATGTTGACAATGGCACAGACTACCCCCATACTGGACCGGAGAGTCGCAATCACCTGGAAAAAATACTGGGCTCACAAAGAAATTTTCAAGTCGCAATTGCCGTTGTCTACTAAGAAAATAGTCATGGATACGGCTTTACTACCATGTCTAACCTACGGGTGTCAAACTTGGACGTTTGACGCCAAAACTAGAAACAAAATCCAAACCACTCAAAGAAGAATGGAAAGAAGCAGCATAGGTTTAAGACTCAAAGATAAGGTGAGGAATACGAACATTCGCGAGAAAACCAAAGTTGTAGACGCCTTAACTTTCTCACTACAAAGGAAATGGAGGTGGGCAGGTCACGTGGCTAGATGCGAAGACAACAGATGGACTCTGAGATCAGTGGAATGGACCGGTCCGCGAGGAAGAAGAGTGAGGGGCCGCCCGCGCACCAGATGGGCGGACGAGGTGGCGGCAGTGGCGGGCCGAGGTTGGCTGAAAACCGCCAAAGATAGAAAGAAGTGGTGCACCTTGGAGGAGGCTTTTACCCGAAGGGGGTCTATACAAAAATGACATTTAATTATGACATTTGTAAATATGTAATTATTTTTAAATCAATTCTAGTTTAATATACTGTTCAATTTATTCTAATTTTGTTATATCAATTAATTAATTATAATATGGTAAATTTTTGTATGGAAAAATAAAGCTTTATTATTATTATTATTATTATTATCTATTTTCGTAGCTATCTAGTTGCCATAAATAAAACAAGCTAGTGTGATTGTTAGAACAATAAATATAAAAAATCTACAAATATCTATAGAAATCATATTATTTTTATGAATGCGAAAATTTTATCTATCTGTTTTCTTTTTACGTCTGCTGAACATATAACCTTCCCTTAGGCATTGGCAGAACAGGTCTGGAAGAGGGGGAGGCTTATCAATAGTCAGCCTCTCAGAACTCTAAATCAGGCACTGGTACAGTAAGTAATTTATAAAATTACCTAATTCTTTAGGACTTGGGGGTATAATTTTTGTGTTCGTATGAATCGTTTTAAAGACAAGTATATGTATTAAAGAGAGCTAGGAAGAAGTTTATTACAAGAACATTGCAAGGTGACCAACACTTACTTTTACTGGGCCAATCACAAAAAGCTTCGGTGTGGCAATACGTCTGCCATTTATCGGCACAAAGGTTAAATGTTGCCATCCTCGGACAACATCCATGAGCTCTACATGAAAGGAGGCATTAATTTAATGTATTTATTATTATAAGGTATCGAGTTTATAACAGGTTAAAACTGAGTTAAAACTGAGCGAAAGGTCATAATGTCTTAAGATATAATTTTTATTTAGACAATTGCAACTCGAAATTAATTCACTCACAAAGACGTCTTGATCAGTAGTCCGGATTTTCAGTATTAAATAATAGAAAACTTTCAAATTATCGAATTAAATGGACTGATGTACACCACCATTGATGGCAGAATGTGTATGGGATATTATATAATTAAGATCTTATTTGTACTCACATAGTAAGCAAATATATACATATTTCTTTCTTTCTTACAATACTTTTAGTACAATACCGCTACCAAGCAGCTACAAAATTTTACTACTCTCACATTAAATTTATTGATAGCTAAGTTGCACACACATCTCTATCCTCAATCAGCTTGGGATTCCGGCAAGAATATCCGTCACCTGCTATCAGAGATTTCTCAATTCCTTTGGACACATACGTAGCCCAAACGGAACCGGATAACCTATTAGAAAAGCTGGTGGGGGCTGAAAGCGTGGATGGCAAGAGGTCTCGTGGCCGTGTCCTAACTGGTGGATAGATCAGGTTACTGTTCCTACAGGCCTCACAGTTACGACTGCCATAAGAAAAACTAAGGACAACTAAAATACACTTTATACGCGGCCGAAGTCGTAAGCAAAAGCTAGTATTTTAATAAATTTTTACATCTGTACATTTTTATATCTGTATCTTTATAAATCTGTATATATTGTATACAGATATACAGATGTATATCTGTATACATCTGTATATACAAATATACGTGTTGATTGATTTATTATTTGTAGATAAATTTAATTCTTACTAAAAACCGACATCAAAAGAATTTATTGACAAAAACTCCTCACGCAGTCATTATCTCAGTCGTAGGACGTCCACTGTTAGACATAGGCCTTCCCCGTTCTGTCTATCAATACTTTTAAAATGAAATATCTGTTCATTTTAATTTAATTCTGAGCGTGCACTAGCGTGCATTAGCGTGCACAAACGCACAGACAAACGGACGAAAATTCTAAAAACAATTTTTTTGACCTCGGTAATATAAGTACAACGTGTTGTTTTTTTGAAAAAAAATATTTAATATACAGACACCCCTCGTTTACGATTTCTATTTGTTTAAAAGTATATAATATATTCAAACTTGTTGCAACCAATCAATCGATTCGCTATTGCATACAAATACAGTATGTCTGTCTATATATGCATACTGTATGTAGAAGACTGTACCGTGCGTATTAGTGAAAACGAATTGCGTGTGTGTCGCGCTTCCTGAAGCTATTTTGTTTCTGCTTGTATCATTCTGTAATATAATAATACTAGCGACCCGCCCCCGGCGTAAATGCAATTTTTTTCTGCAAATTATATACGAGCAAGGTTTGCACCTTCCTCGTTTATCGCTCTTTCCATTAGTGAAAATCGTATCAAAACCGTTGGATTTAGTAGAAGTTAGCAGATTTAAATTAATGTTCATTTATTTATTTAATATGTATAGATATTGATATAGAGACCATCATACAATATTGATGATTTAAATATCTGGGACATGTGGTGACCTCTGACCTAAGGGACAATGCAGACTTAGAGAGAGAGCGAAGGGCGCTGTCTGCAAGAGCGAATATGTAGTCAGTAGGTTTGCTCGTTGTTCGAGCGATGTTAAGATTTCTTTATTTAAAACCTTTTGTACATCGTTCTACACGAGCAGCCTTTGGGCAGATTATTCGCGGAAACAGTACAGCGCCTTGCGTGTTCAATATAATAATGCGTTTCGGATGTTGATGGGGCTGCCCCGGTTCTGTGGCGCGTCGGGAATGTTTGCAGAATGGCGTGTGGTTTGTTTTTACGCCATCATGCGCAAACGGTGCACATCCCTCGTACGCAGGGTTCGGGCTGGCCCCGGCCACATCCTTCAAGCCTTGGCTGGTAGATTAGATGGGCAGTACTTGAATCATTGCTCTATGATTCATGTATTGACCACCAAGTCATAATTTGTTTGTTGTTTAGTATGTAAGATTTTATATTATTATGTACATATTTTATTTAATTGTCTTTTATGTTTACTATTATGACTCTCGATGGTTGATATAAAGTAAATAAATAAATAAAAAATAAAAAATTGATAATAATAATTCATTAGCATTTTTTTAATTTAGATAGATAGATAGATATGCTTAGAGCTTTGCTTTATGCGATATAAACTATTTTTAATTATAATTAAAAATAAAATTCTAATTAAATGGGGAGTATGCGTCCAATTTAAAAAAGGCTTAAATATTTTTTTATCAACACTTTCGCTTTAGAATTATGTCTATGTAAATATTTTTTAATATTGTTTCTTTTTCGTCAAGAAAATAATTATTAAAAAGTGCAAAAAAATTGTGGGAAATTCAAAATACTTGAAACGGTCAGTTCGAATGTGACGTCACAGTCTATGGAAAGTCAATAAGCGTGTAGATGTTTGTGATTTTTAACATTTAATTATTATTGTAGACTGTGACGTCTCGACAAGCGCCCCAAAAGGGTGGGTGTTTTTTTTTTTCTACTAAATATCTGTTTTTTGGCGCTGAATATTTTTTTATGGTTATATAACGATATAACTTATCGTATGAAAATATTAAAGAGAAGCCTGTTCGATGAGTGGTTAGGACTCTGTTCTAGGGTCCCGGGTTCGAATCCCGGCAGGGTCAACTTTGGAAATTAACTTTTTAAATTTGGCTCTGATCTGGATTTGGAAAGTAGTAGCAAGGCACACTGCGTTTCGCAGTCATTTGAGCAACTCGTCTGGAGGCAGTTACCACCCCATTACTGGAGACCGCCGTGAAATAACAGTACTTGCTGTTGCGTTGAGTAGGGGAGCAAGTACTGCCAGAGCCCATTTTCCTAGCCCCTCCCAATCCCTTATCCTTAATTCTATGTAATTCTATCCTTAATATTATTGATTTTTCTTTCATGGTTGCTTTATTGGCGTGAATTTGTATGTCCTCTTTGTATAAAGTTAGTTTACTATAATTTGTGGGAAATGTGGATTGCACTATTACTTAAATTTATGTATGTTTTACTTTTTCTAATATACATAGTAATTGTTTCTTTTTACTAATAAAATAAAATAAATAAAATAATGTACTTAGTTGGCCGCGCACTTGCAGCACCCTATGGCATTGTTTGCGTTATAGGCGACGGTAGCCATCTACCATCAAGTGGATCGTCAGACTCCCAAACTAAACTAAAAAATTACACAAAAAAACATGATTTTGTACCTTTTTTTTCAAAATTATATTTAAATTGGTTAAAACAACCAGTAGAATGCAATCAGGGATTACCAATTGAAAAAAACATAGTTAGTAATCATAATGAAGTCAAACGATCCGTTATTGTCTCTTAACACGCAATGCTAATGGAAATACTAGTTTATACATAGCAATTTTGGTACTTTTTTTATTATTTGATTTTTTTTTTTTTTTATTAATTTTTATGAGATGGGTTTGCTCTTGACCAACATAGCTCTCTTGTGATTAGCTCACAATATCTCTTGTGATTGTTGATTAGCTCTCTTTGTGTATACTATTTGCTATAGGTGGTCCTATGAGTTGTTCCGAATTAATTCCTACCCCAAGGTAAACACGAAATTGAATAAAAATTAAATTTTTTATTGCCTTTGTCCCCGTTGCTCTATGACTGCGTGTCCGGTTTCTGAGGCTACCTTAAATAATTCGCAGAATTTTTGAAATTTCCTTGTCCCAATTAACCAACTCCCGTGGTAGAGACATGACTGTGCAGTCCATTTTTTAAGACAAGTTAAAAAGTGGACATGTTTGATTTAACTCTACTATTTGAAGAGTGATAAACGAGGAATGTTTGTGTATTTAACTTTCAGAAAAATATTGTTTATAATTATATATAATTACATTATATACTTTTTATTTCAATTTCAATTCAAATTCAAATTCAATGAATTTGAATTTGAATTTTACTGTTACAACTACCGACCGAAGTTTCTACGTTTGACAGGTCATGTTCTATTATCCTGTTATAGAACAAGACTATTATCCTATTACAATTGCGTAAACTGTAACGCCCAACGATTTGAACACTAAGCACAATCCTAAAAAAGCCGTTATCGAGAAGTGCAGTAGGAACGTAACAGGTTGCCAGTTATAATATAACAGGTTATTGTGCAATCGTTACGGGAGAACGAAAGTGTTAGCAGAAAGCGATACGCTCTGTTCATCTTATTGCATCATTTAATTAGTTTTCAACTATTCCGTCACGACTTATCAAATTCGGATAGCACGCGGTAGAGGTAATTCCAATTTTTAATTAGAAATTAAAATTAAGGTTTTAGGCAGGCAGAGAGTCAGCGGGTGGGTATCGCCCATAAGATCACCACATAGGCTAAAGTTTTTTTAACATTTTTTTTAATGTTAAGATCGGCAGACAAGCTGACGGTCCACTTAATCGTAGGTGGCTACCGTGGCCTATAACACAAGCAACCCCACAGCTGCTGCAAGTGCGCTGCCGACTACAGTAGGATTAAGGATAGCTAGATGGTGGATGGCTACCATCATAAGTTTAATGGTATTAAAAGAATCAACGACATAAGGTTGCATTGATAGAGTAAAGAACAAGCGATAAGAATAAGATATGATATTTTCTCTAGCATCCCTTACACGCTCACCAAAAAACAACAACAAGTAATCATTTTACAGTGGTCTTCTGTTACAACTGCGGAATGAAATATCCTTTTTTTTTAATTTGGGAAATCCTCATGGATCGGCAGCGTTGGGGCCTACCGGCTAAAACCTAACGACAGCGTGAGGTGGTTTGCGCTCCCTGTCGGAACCTCGGCGTACTCGAGAGTGGAGGTACATCGGCCATCTCGGGGGCTTCACGACGGGCGGTAGGTTCTCCTAAAATTATCACCCAGGTCCCGGTCAAGGGTAAAGTGGCGGACATAGGCCAGAAGCTTGCGCCCGAACCTCTTTCACAACGGCCGACAGCGAAAGGCCCATGACAAGAGACAGAGCTGCGCCCTGCTCCGCCCATTCGGGGTTGTCAACCAAAGTGTGTTGCGCAGTGTCCACTGCACAGCCACAATGATGGAATTCCTCTATCGGCTCTCTGCTGCCATGCTCCTGGACCAGGCGGAACGTGAGGGCCCGCGCTGCTTCACCAGCTGTCTCTCTAGGGAGAGACAAATCGCCTCAATCGTCGGGCGTTCGGCAACCTGTTAATCCATTCTTGGAGGAGAATCGTCTGGGACTGTCTCCTCAACGAATAAAATATACCCTGCCACTACTGAAAAACAAAACACTACTGTTGTATTTGTCTTTGTAAAGTTAAAACACATATAACTTTATACAAAAATAGTATACTTATTACTGTGTTTAAACCACAGTTTTGTAATCCATCTTCTTGTTTTGCTGTTAATCGTCATGAATGTATAATAATAGTGACCGCTGAAGGGGGTGTATTCAATATATATATTATTTTATAAAATTATTAAAAAAACATAATATACTTAATAAGTAAGGCTTACTTATTAATTAGAGCTGGTTTAATTTAGAGGTGGTTTTAAAAAAAGACTCAGAATCAAGAACCTAACTTACTGTAAGACTGAAACTTAACTAAACAAACAAAGGTCTCAATGGTAAATCTCCGTATAATCACATTGAAATTTTTCCCAATAGTTAAACGCGTATTTCGTAAACCATCTCTATTATAATGTCGAAACGTTACTAATTAATTAAACTAAATAAATGACCGTGAACTCGAGTTGCAGGCAATGTTGAAAATATGCAAAAACGATTCAGGTCACAACAGTTGAGGTCGATTCAATCTAATTACTTTAGACTGTCTATCTTAAATCGCCAAAGTGACCTGAAATGATCGAACTTAACAAGACGCAAGTGAAGATCAGTTGAGGGAGAATACAGTAACGATATTACAGTGATAAATATGAAACCAATTATTTGAACACCAGTTTGAAGTTTCTGATTTTCTGTCGCAGTAACAAAGAAGAAGGTTCTACCTTATTGAAAGAAAGAATCATCAAATATTATTTAGTAGATTATTATAAAATCAATATATTATTAATCTATACCTACTTATAAAATCGTATTTCCTGACTTTCAACGCACAGCTTAAACTACTAAGGTCCATGTTCACCAAAAATGTAACCGACGATTAGCAGCTAACCGGAGCTTTGACAATGTCATTTTCATACATTTTTTTTGACGTTTTGTCCGATTAACTTCTAACCGACGTTTAACCGTCGGTTAAATTTTTGGTGAACATGGGGCTAAGTCTAGAAATTTAGAACATAGGTTTATTTTATAAAGTAAGCACCTGCTGAGAGAGTATTGAAAATTTCAACTCCGTGCGAAGCCGAGAGCGGGTCGCTAGTATTATATCTATACTAATATTACAAAGCTAAAGAGTTTTTTGTTTGTTTGGTTGGTTGAACGCGCTAATCTACTGGTTCGAATTGAAAAATTCTTTTTGTATTGGATAGTCCGTTTATCGAGGATGGCTATAGGCTATATAACATCACGCTAAGACCAACTGCTCTGCTAATATTACAAAATCGGGAAAATTTATCCTTTTTAAGAACTTCCGTTGCGTGCGCTGCGTAAACGGTTAAAGTTACGTAAAAATGATGTATGACGGAATTGTTCCATTGTAATGCGTGTGCGGGAGCGGTTTTATGGGTATCCTTTGGTATTGGCTGGCGCTTCACAACAAAATTAATAGCAATTGAGTAACAGTACCTGCTCGACGGATGCATCCAGGTCCAGGTGTCTTCCAGATGAGAAAATTCAGTTCGGCGCCAGTCACCAACACAAATTATTGTCAACAATGAAAACACTCCTTTAAAATTATAGTGAGTTGCAAACGAAGCGAGTGGGGTCGCGTCCGCAATGGACGGCGACAAGCAAACGACTGCTGCCCTCTCTCGCCCGAAACTGCGAGAAGGCCAGCACAACACACACGCCCAACCAAATATTATATTTACAATGTTCAACGCATATGTCTAAGGAAAATCATGTGAGTGCTAGTAAAAGAATCACATATTGACACAAAATTATACAACTTTTCAAAATTAAACTTTTCAGAAGCGATCCAGAATCCAAATCAATCCGCATCTATCATCTTTTGTGGAACATGAAATCGGATCACGTAAGCTAGTTTCGGACGTGACACACCGACTATTGTCAAATTGTAACAATAACAGTTAATCATAAACGCACAATAGTAGTTTCGTTATACAATAAAAAGTTCTTTTTGAGCTCGTTATTTCTCGTTATAAAATTATGCACATCAATCGACGCCCACGTTACGCTTTGACCTACCAAGCGATAGTTGCTTCTGAGCAATACAATAGCTAGAATTAACAATAAAAACATGAGATATTAATTTACGTCAAATACAATCGCATTAGGAAAGAATAAATGTATTATTTTGTAACAAAGCCAGATTGATTAATACAAATTTGAAAGCGAAGTCAAACGCTTTGTTTGTGCCTGTGTCTTATTGAACGATATTAAAAGCTTATGGGTAAACTTTCACGACGGGCATTTAGTGACCTGCCCATATAATAATGCGTTTAGAATGATTTTGCAGCACCTATAAGCGTTGCGCTTTTGCCTTGGGACGCTTGTGCACTATCAACAATACCATCCTGAACGTATTCACTGATAGGTGGGACTCTCCGATACTGGGTCCTAGATGCAAAACAGTAGTCACAAAATGGCTTAAGGGTTTAAACTACGAAGAAACAGAAAAAATTATTCGTCCACGGTACAATATATTTTAGTAACGGCAATTTTGGCATCTCGAGAAACGATGGCAGGAGACCGGATGGGATGACCCTGATTCCCTGGAGGCTGGTGTGGGATGCTACCTGTGTAGACACACTAGCCCATGGAACATCCACTAAGGCAGCAGCCGCAGCAGAGGCGGCGGAAAAAAATAAAATATCTAAATATATTAGTGGCCTCGGCGCCGAATATGGTTTTGTACCATTCGGAGTCGAGACACTCGGTCTGTGGGGCCATGCAGCAATGAGCCTCTTCAAAGACATCTCGAAGAGGCTTATTGATGCGACGGGAGACCGAAGAGCTGGCACTTTCCTCGGCCAACGTATTAGTATGGCCATTCAACGAGGAAATGCTGCCAGCGTGCTTGGTACAATGCCGCAGGATCCATTTTTATATTATTAGTTTCAATCAATGTAGTATTAATTTATTTTTAGATTAGGTAATTTATTTTTTATTTTAATTTAATTCAAGTCTTTGTACAATACATCGAGATCATAATATAATGCGATTTTAGTAACCATATTTATATTATATTATAGAATTTTTAGTTTTTAAGTCAGTTATATCTTGCAATTTGTGGGTGTCAACTTTGTGCAATCTGCGGAATGAGACCCGGTGACCTGTAATACAGGTATTCTTCAATATCTACCACGGACACTGGGCACTCACACAGTTACAACCATTGCTTGTATGTGTCAATTTAGATTAAGATTGTTTATATAATTTGTGTGGTTATATGTGATTGTGTGGAGCAAATAAATGCATTATTATTATTATTTTAAATTTATTTTTATAAATAATTCCAAATTAGTTCACTAGGCTTTTTGTAAATTCGAAATAAACAAATATTATTATTTCTCATATTATATTTATTTGTCTTAGTTTTAATTTTTTTTACAATATAATTATAAAAACAATAAATATTATAAAAACCTAAAACTAGAACTCCGCAGGTAGCGGAGCAAGGTCCAAACTACCGGTGGTTAGGGCTGCAGAGTGAGGAACCTCCTGACAATTCGTGCCGTGTCAAGAAGTACCGCCTTCTATATCTGTCCCTTGATCCAGCCATCTAGTGAGAGCCTCTGGAAATGTTGGTCGAGGCTCTTCACTATAACACCTTTCGCCGAAATCACTATCCGGACGATAATTGTCGAATTGACGTCCCACATGGCGATCACCTCGTGAACCAAGTCAATGTACTTAGTAACCTTTTCTTTTTCGGCTCTCACAAGGTTTTCGTCATGCGGGACAGCGATTTAAACAAGTATCGTCCGGCTCTGGGATCGGTCAATAACCACGATGTCAGGCTTATTGGCGACAATAGTTCTGTCCGTAATTATTGATCGATTACAGTAGAGCGTAGCATAACCTTTTTCGAG
Organism: Bembecia ichneumoniformis; assembly: GCA_910589475.2. NCBI lineage: Eukaryota > Metazoa > Arthropoda > Insecta > Lepidoptera > Sesiidae > Bembecia > Bembecia ichneumoniformis. Next base: position 7,717,042 of record OU342543.1, read on the forward strand.
AACGGACACAGGCACATACTTGTAGTACAGGGGCCTGGTCAAAGTAACGATTTAAAACGATAACGAAGTTTGAAAACAGTTCGAAAATAAAATGTATGGTATTGACATAAGCCGTCGCTAAATCACGTGATATATCCCATACATTTTATTCTTGCGAACTTCGTTATCGTTTGCGAACTTCGTTATCGTTTTTAAAATGTTACTTTGACTAAGGCCCCTGCACCTCCGACTCGATAAGACCGTATCGAAGAGCGAGTGTTAATGAATGATCCTGGCTACTTGGTTATCTCTAAAAACTGGCTGTTGGAAACCAGCTAACAGACTAGTTCTCGTAAGACGTTAGAACTAACTATACCTTAAAACTTCGTCTGTATTAAAATTGTATACAGTTTAAATACACGAAGAATTGATCTGATTAGGGCCGCAAGTCAACAGTGGTTTTAGGCTGTTTCTGACCTGCCCTATTGGAAAATTATGGGTGAGGTCTATGCCCAGCAGTGGACATCCTAAGACTGAAATGATGGTTACTGTAACTATTACTAATGGAATGAATATAATTTAAACCACTAAAAGGTGATAATAGCATTGCTTAAGGTGGAAACAAACGCTAAATACTAATTATATCCATTGTTTAAACATGTGAAGAACCAATTGTATTAATTAGAATTTTCGTTAAAGTAATAGAAACTGGACAAAAAAAAGTTAGAACACAAGAAGAATTTCACTTTTATTGAAAATTCTCTCGAAAACGCCTTATTGCGCGCATATGAATCCTGTACCTATTAATAAGTTAATGTCAGTTTAAAAAATTTCATAAATAATTATTTTTTTGTGTATTGTTCTAATGGTAAAAACAAAAAAAAAACACAATTTCTAGGCCTGTTGAATTGTCTCCGCCGCCAGCGAGTTCTAATGTAAATGTCATTTGCCCAAGTGAAGCCCTTAAGTTATATGTTTACCTATTTAAGGATAATAATTACATAAGTAATTATTATTACTAAGTAATTATTATTTGTGTAGCATAACTGGCATAACATAAAATGTATACTAAACAAAGAATCAAAAGTATGTCAAGGTCACCCGATATGCTTGCCGTTTGAAACGTTGGTATGTCATGAAAACAACTCGCTTTAGTTAGACGAAAGAATTAGATAAGAAGTTTTCTGCTTATATAAAACCAAAATCACTCAACTAAAATCAACCGTAAATTACTACAGGTTGTCAGAGCTTCAGAAAAAAGCATAGGATAGTACAATCCACGCAGTTGAAGTCGCCTGCAAAAGCTAGTCTATACTAATATTATAAAGATGTAAAATTTGTATGTTTGTATAGGTAATTTTCGAAACTGCTCATCTGATTTAAAAAATTCTTTCAGCAATACTTAGAATAGAATTTCAAAATGGACATAGGCAGATTATCCGGTAAAATTAAAAGACTTTCTCGTGGTAATCGAATTTGAAAATTGTTAATGTTTTTGAACTTAAATACTGGCTATATACATATTGAAATAGGCTTGATTTTCAAACAATAAAAAGAAAAGTTGAAATTAGAATTTTTTTTAAAAAGAAATATAGAAGATGTCATTGTTAGAAAAAATATGAGTTGAAGTTTAGAGATCAAAAGAATATGATGTGTTTTGTTAGTGTTTAATTTATTTTATGTTGTATACGAAGGAAAACAATATATGTATGTGCACATAATATGGAACAACAGAGTGTTTTATTTAATTAAGGTGATTAGATCCCAAAATAGAGTGTAGGCACACAAAATCTCTCTCACAATTTTTTTAAGAAAAATTAAGTCGACGAAAAAAACGGTCGAACGTTTCTTTCGAACACTGGTTTTACGGTAAGAGATATATGATTAATTTCTATAGAAAAGTTGTAGATCTTGAGATGCCTACAAAAAAGTCAGCGACAACATATTATGTCTAACTTTAAAAGTCGCTGTCCACTTTTATCTGATTCTCGGCTAACTTCTTCTAAAACACTTCTAACTCAACTCATTTTGATAAGGTTTTCGCTAATAAAAAAAGCGATAAACAAGAAAGGTTTGTGTATATAATTTGCATAGAACAAAATTGACTTTTTTTCTGCATCGGACCTTTTTTAATATAAAAAATAACTCTGTGGAAACTTCAGTCATCGAATAAAAACATTGTTCTCAATAGTACAATGCATTAAATTTTGTAATATAATAACAAATAATGAAACTAATTAACCTGGAAGTAACAAAAGTATTGTAGGTAAAAGACGGTTATCCATTATGTAACGAATGCCATTATAACAATTAAAAGCAGGTTAGTTGCGATTGCGATTCTGTCGTTATGTTTTGTTGGGTCAAATTTTGGACACATTTTTGTGGTAAAACTCTCATGAAAACTCTCATTTATTTTTGTTATGCCCGTATACATATTTTCAAGTTTTAGCCTAGTCTTTAATTACATTATTCTGTAAAGATAAAGACAATCCTCTGATCATATTCTTGAGGAGATCAACAATGGACATCTTCGCATATCTTTGCTTGACAACTACTTCTTAGTTTTGCTATTCAAATAAATCATGTTATTATTAATTAACAGAATTAATAATAATTTAAATATCCTATATGATGTTTATATAGGACTAGCTGAACTCGGCCACGCTTCGCTGCGGCCCATACGGCGGCGGCGGGCGGCATGCGCATGAGGCGCGCGGTACTGGACACTTCTTATATGTAATACTATTTATCTTAGCGTGATGTCATATAGCCTATAGCCTGCCTCGATAAATGGACTATTCAAAACAAAAGTAATTTTTCAATTCGAACCAGTAGTTCCTGAGATTAGTGCGTTCAAACAAACATACAAACTCTTCAGCTATATTAGTATAGGTATTATTACCTTCATATTACAGTTTTTTTTTAATATTATACCCACAATGCATTACAATAGCATATATAAAAATCTATACATATAATAAGATCGTAAACGAGTCGTGTCATATAATTAAAGATTATTTAAAAAAAAAAAAACAATTTATACACGTTATTAGCGACATCAAAAAAAATTGTTTTTAGAATTTTTGTCTGTTTGTCTGTGAGTTTGTGGACGCTAATCTCTTAAACGACTTAACCGATTTGAATGCGATTTTCACTGACGTATTGTAGCAAGCTTCCGGTAATATTTATTCGTTTCATACCAATAGGTTTACAAACAAAAAATGTTACGTGGTATAACGAGTAGCATGCCTACGAAGTTGCGTGATCAGCTAGTAACTAATAAAATTATTTACAAATTATGTTTATGATATTAAATACATTTTGTAAAAAAAGCCGATGTCCGTCTCTGTTTGTTTCTTCGCTAACTTCTAAACCACACAACGAATTTTGATACGGTTTCCACTAATGGAAAGAGCGATAAACTAGAAAGATTGTATTTAATTTGCAAAAAAAAATTGCAACCGTGCGAAACTATTTCTTATATTATTATAAGATTAGTAATATATGATGCAATGTAATCAAAGAGAGAGATCTGCTTAGTGACGCATATTTCAGGTAAGGAATTAAAGTAAAAAAACGTAATTATAAAAATAAAATACATAGAGAAAGAATTAAATTAAGATTATTTGAATGGATACGATAGGCAATGGATTTGTAGTTATTAAATATAGGAGGTTAAGATCCTTGAAATTGGTTAGCAACCTTCAGGAACTTCCGAATAAGTAAATTTATATCTTGTCCAAAGATTTATGTAAGTGTCATCAGGCATCCTTCAGTATGCAACAATTTCCAGTAAGTTTTGATTATTTATTTATTAAACACCACTAGGATAGCCTCTGCCAATGGATGTCACATATGGCTTCCAGTTAATCTCTTCCAAGAAATTATTTCTTCTAAAATTTTGTAGACCTTACATAATTTTGTAGATTTTTAAAAGAAATTATTATTCAAAAATAAAACTATTCAAATAATCATAATTTAATTCAATTCTTTCTCCACGTATTTCATTTAGTTCTATTTTTTTATAACTAAGTACATTTGTTACTGGTAATCCCTTAGCCGAAATATATGTCACTACACAGATCTCTCTCTCTCTCTTTTACTAATCTCCCGTAATAAATAGAAAGAGTAATCCACAGAGTTGTATAACACTCAAAAGTGCAGAGCCTTTGCAAGTCTTATGATACTAGCGACCCGCCCACGGCTTCGCACGGAATTAAAATTATCATATATCATTTCTTAGCGGGCGCTTACTTTATAAAATAAGGCTTTATTCCAAATTTCAGCTTTCTAGACTTACTAGTTTTGGTTTTGCGTTGATAGTCAGTGGGTGTGCTCCGGCACTCATTCTGCTGTTCACGACATATACAGACATACCTAGATGTCGCTATTACAAAGAATGGGCATGGTATGGAAATTGGTATATGTGTGTGTGTGTTTTATGTCAAGGTCGGCAGACAGGCTGACGGTCCACTTGATGGTAGGTGGTTACTGCCGCCAGACGGGCTGCCCAACACTGCCACTACTTTCCAAATCCAGACCAGAGCCAAATTTGAAAAGTTGATTTTTCAAAGTTGACCCTGCCGGGAATCGAACCCGGGAACCCTAGAACAGAGCGTTAAGGCAAGCACCCTACCTAACCATTCATCCAATATCGAGGTTATGTCGTAACCTCATTAAGCAATTCATTTTCCTATATTAATAGACCCTTAGATCAACCGAGACTCGAGACCAATACAAAATAAGCTATCGAACATCTGCCAAGGCAAATTTTGCTCTACTGTCATTTGATCGTACCCATAATTAGCTTTGACAGATTACTCGAAACAGGTGTGATAAAATTTTGTATGGAGCAGAATTAGCCTAGACTCTAAATGGCGGCGTGTTAGAGCAAAGTTAGCCTTAGCCAAAGGAGTTCTGGAACACACCTCGGGAAAAACGATTTTATAAGTTTTTTTTAATGTTAAGATCAGCAGACAGGCTGACGGTCCACTTGATGGTAGGTGACTACCCTCGCCTATAACACAAGCAACGCAAAAGCTGCTGCAAATGCGCTATCGACTGCAGTAGGATTAAGGATAAGGGACTAAGGGACTAGGAGATAGGGAAATGGGCTCTGGCATCCCTTACTCACTCACCGAAACACAACAGCACACGTGCTGTTATTTCACGGTGGTCTTCTGTAAGGGGGTGGTTACTGCCGCCAGACGGGCTGCCCAAATGACTGCGAAAACGCAATGATTAATAGTAGATTAAGAGGGCATTCTGGTGTCGAAGAAAATAGGATAAAGCATAAAGTCAAGGTGAGGATAGGGGGTCAGACTGACCAGTTTACTACATCATATAACTTCATGTGAAGACTGGTTATGATGGATATCGAAATATAAGTTAGTTTACCTATGTACTCAAAGTAAACAGTTTACCAAACAAGTTGTGCTACCGGTCGTCGGTCGCGACACAATGTTACTATTACATCACGGCCGCCTTGTGACCAAGTTTCGCCACTTGCGCTTGCGCACCACGCCGCCCAATCATTAGCCGGTGCAGCCAACAATTGCATGAATTGAACATTAATATTTTTGAATTGAACATTACCATGCATTGAACATTAATAACACAACCTTTACTTATTGCTACAATCGTTACTTACCGTTCATAACAGTGTCATATTGTATCAAACAAATACTTATAATTTCTAAGACTTTCATCCAACTCAGAAATAGTTTATAGTCTACTATGAGCTCGCAAAGTTCACACGTTTTCAACACTTAATTCTCACAGAAGACCACCGTGATATAACCACTTGTTTCTTTTATATTTCCATACTCATTATTTCTCCCAACGTTTCGAAAATTGTCAGCCTATTTTCTAAAGGGTTGGGGTTTGATAATTTCTTATCAATTTGATAATTTGATAATTTGATAATTTGATAATTCTGACATACACACTTTTTTACCTTTTCAGGTAAAAAAGTGTGTATGTCAGCTCCGAGGCACACATTTTATCGTTTAAACGTATAAAATTAAATGTATAAAATTTTCTTCGTGTCAATAGATAACTGGATACCTAATTACTTTGCTGTCACGTGTTCCAACAAAAGTTCAGTTACGTTCGGTATACACAGATGGCAACTACGTTTTATAAGTTCATATAGTTAAATTTTTCGACGACAGATGTCGCTGCGCAGGTGTGTATATATGTTACAGTTAAAACCAGTTTTTAGATAGAACGCGTTTTCCCTAGTTAGAACTAGTTTTTACCAAGTGCCTTTGTTAAAATTAGAATTAACTAATACTCAAAATTTAATATCAGTTAAAACTAGTTCTTACTAGACAAAACGCGTTTAAGGTAATTAATATTTGTGGAATACGAAGATGTTCCGAATACTAATTTACTTTTGAGAACTGTTGCTAAGGAAGCAGCCATAGGAACAGGCCAAGAATTTATGCGCTGCGTATGCAAGAAAGCATGTATGTCAAAAAGGTGTCTCTGCAAGAAAAATGGTTACCTTTGTAACTCAAAATGCCACAATAGTTTGTCTTGCAATAACAAGTAGATCCTCATCCTTTTTTAATTTTAAGGTTTTTGATTACTTTTTATTGTATGTTATGTTAACCAATGTTTCTTTTTAAATTTTATGGTTGTGTTCAGTTGACTTGTTTGATTATTTTTTTTACTTTTAATTAATATTGTCACCTTGGCAACTGCTTTAAGTGGATATTCCCTAAAACTAAAATATTCCTTTAGTGTAAAATTATTATTTTACTAGGTACATGACTCTCTGTGTCCTAGATCTTTTAATAAATATTTTTTAACTATATATTGGTTTCAATCACAAATTAGTTTCTCTAGTGCTAGTTTTAACTAAAGCTCGGAGTGACAACTAGTTTTATCTGAAAATCAAATATATCAGTGGTAAATTCTAGTTTTGACTAGGTATTTCTAGTTTTAACAAAGGCATTTAGGAAAATCTAGTTCTAACTAGGGAAAACGCGTTCTATCTAAAACTGGTTTTAACTGTAACATATATATATATATATACATACACATATATCTCTATATATAAAAATGAATCCCCATTTCCCTTGGTCACGGCGCGTAAACGGGTAAACCGATTTTGATTCGGTTTTCGCTAATGGAAAGAGGGATAAACGGTTATAACGCGCTATAGTTTCGTTCCTCAACGCGGACTACCCTTTTCATACAAGATTTCGACGTTTGCATTTATAAGCCTAGAGAATATAATTAGGGAACATAAATATACGCGTCAATTGTAGCACAAATGTCAAGGTGACAGCTAATGCAACGCTTTTTAATTAACGCTTGTATTAATTTTACTCCTCATAAGGGAGGAGTTCTCCTCATAAATTTTCTTAAGGAGTAAAATCCAAAATCGTTTTAAACATTACACAAAGCATTAGGTATGTGATGTCTCTCTCTTGTCCATTTATTTTAGAACCATATCTAGAAAATCTCGTTTTATTTCATTCGTTTCATTTTATTGCATCTTCAGTCCGCTGTCTCATTTCCAAAATACAAGTCCTGGAGGAATTACTTTTTTAGAATATCAGACCGTGAAATGTCAGAGAAGTGTTTGATTCTTCTATCATTTTAATTATATCTACTATAAATAATTGCTCTTAAGGATAGAAACATCTTCGCATATCTGACTAGCCAGTGTCCACGTTAAAAAAATATAACACCTAACAAAATGTATGATCAATAATTTAATATTTAATGTTTATTGCTGTTACAGTATTGCCAGGCGTTGTATTTCTATTTTTATATGATCCCTCGGGAACAGAGGGTACTCTTTTTCTGGGTGAATGGTTTTCTTTGTCCTCGACCATGTGTATGCAAAATTTCACGGAAAGAGTTACATCTTAGCATGAATTTGCAAAATTACAAAATATAATGAAATATTTACACCCCTTTCACGTCCAATATACGCGATGAAGTACAGGTTGTATACCTTCCTAGACACGCAAGTTTAAAATTTAATATTAATGTCAATGACTTGATATTACTCAAATACAAATGAGTAGGTAAGTACATGTGTGAAAACACAAAACTAACAAACAACATGTTTGATGAGCATCGACATATTGAGACATAACGCTCCGTTATGTACACTCGATGAAAAAGCACAATCAACAAATTAAATATTGTTAAAAACATTTGAGTAAAATCTTATTTTTTGGTTATAAATTCTTTCTTTTTTTCTAAAATAAAGGAGAAACTCTCTTGTTAAATAACAGCACGTGTGCTGTTGGGTTTCAGTGAGTGAGTAAGCGATGCCATAGCCCATTTCCCTCTCCCCTCCTAATTCCCTATCCTTAATAATACTTTGCTGTGTTGCTTGTGTCATAGGCGACGGCCTAAAATCAAGTGAACCGTCACGTCAGCCTTTTTACCGACTTTAATATTAAAAAAAATACACATACACGCTCACACACACACAGAGAGAGAGAGAGAGAGAGAGAAAAAGAGAGTTATTCTCTCTCTTTCTAACATTCAAAATTAAATATTATTATTTGTTTGTTTAATAAATATTTTAAATTAAAAATATACACATGGCAACATTTTCTGTTCAAAAAAATGCAGGAACTGTTTTCAAATTAATAGTTATTACGTGCATTCACGAATAAATAATGTTCTAAGTTTTGTCAAGGTTCCTCTTATGAACGAATTTATTGTGTAGTTGGGTAATTTTAACAATTTATGAATTTAAAATCCTAAAACGATATCCTGAGTTTTTTTTTCTTTTCTTCTCATCTTGGCTATTCCTTTCCGAAACCTTGATAAAACGAACATGACGATTAAAAGTGTTTCAATGAAACCTATTTAAAAAATAAATTACTATTTCAATAATATCGGTTGATTACTGTTTAACTAACTAATCTCTTTTCCTCGACTGTACTTACTGTACACACTGGAAAACATTCTTATAAAGAACGTTGCTCTTGCATTCACACAAATACTAGTCGTAATTTTTATCCTAAACAGAAAGGCCATCGACCTAATCCTTTGTAGACAGTTATGTTTATAGTTTTTTTTTTTTTTTTGCTATTTTTCTCGTACCATCCACATTTATGAGGCCATTATGAGATTTTATATGCAAAACGTGCATGTTAACAGTTATTTTATCAACAACATATGAGCAAAGTTGATTAGCATGCTTCTGCATTTTTAGAAGAAAAATTCAAATGCGAAAACGCAATGAATTTAATTTAATTTTTTTTAAATGTTAAGATCGCCAGACAGGCTGATGGTCCACTTGATGGTAGATGGCTACCGTCACCTATAACACAAGCAACGCCACAGCTGCCGCAAGTGCGCTGCCGACTACAGTAGGATTAAGGATGAGGATTAGGAGAGGAGGGGAAATGGGCTCTGGCATCCCTTACTCACTCACTGAAACACAACAGCACACGGGCTGTTATTTCACGGTAAGAGGGTGAGAGGGTTACTGCCGCCAGACGGGCTGCCCAAATAACTGCGAAACGCAGTCTGCCCTACTGCCACTACTTTCCAGATTCAGACCAGATAAATTTGAAAAGTTCATTTTTCAAAATTAACCCTGCCGGGAATCGAACCCGGGAACCGTAGAACAAAGCGTTAAGGCAAGCACCCTAACCACTCATCCAACGGGCTCGTCACTTTGTTTTCATTCTGGTTTACGCGCATTTAATCTCCATGTGACCTTTTTAGTAATTTCGAATTGAATGAAATGAAGTCGCGGGCACCATTCAATATATCAATATATATTCAATATGTATATTAAATATATTTCCATACATAGGTATATTCAATATGCTTACATGCAGAAGCATATATTTACATTTTTTAATGTGAAACATTGATAGCGTGGCGACGCGTCACCACGCTATACGATAGTATATACATATACAGTCTATGCGTAGTAGTGTGCCGTGGTGATTGTTGTTGTTGTTGTGATTGTTGGTGGTTGTTGCAACTTGAAATAAATATTTAAATTTTTGTATTCAATAAGAATAAACGTTAAATAAATAATAAACAGTCATCATTTTATTTCACTCGATGTTTCACATCTACCAGGCGTCCCGTGACGGTTCATTTTTTTATGTGAAACATCTATAAGCGCGGGTGAAACTGACTGGTGATAGCGTGGCGACGCAGTCCGTGGAGACGTGTCACCACGCTATACGATGGTATATACATATACAATACAGTCTATGCGTAGTAGTGTGTACGGTGTGGCGGCGCGTGCCGTGGTGATGGTTGTTGATGTTGATTGTTGGTGGTTGTTGCTTCTTGAAATAAATATTTAAATTATTGTATTCAATAAGAATAAACCTTAAATAAATAAATAAACGGTCATAATTTTATTTTACTGGATGTTTCACATCTACCAGGCGTCCCGTAACGGCTCATTTTTATTTTTATTTTTATATAGGTTATGTATTAAAAATGACGACAGGGATGCCAATGAAAATCAATGGTTACCGTTGCCTAAGGTCATAAGTTACAAGGATAATGCAGGACTTGCATTAAATTGATTAAAAAGAAACAGGCAATTTTATAACAGCGACATAATAAATTCTTAGATTAATTCTAACGAAGTATAAGGAGAGTAATAATGCTCTTTAAAAGACAACTTACGTCTACTGTTTCGTCAAGAGTTGCGTAAAATGTGCGCAAACAAAAAATAATAAATCTATCGAGTAAAAGTTGCTTCCCGGTCATAATACATAGACCAAATAGAGGTACAGAGGGGTCACATGTCTGTGCCAACGGGTCAGACAAGCGGCATTTGAAAGCAATGAGTAACCGATGCTTTTAAGAAGTTCTATATTGTGAAACGTATTACTGTAAAGGCCAAAGATTGTATAACTTTTGCATGTGCATTGTTGCATCATAAAGAAGCTAAAATGTTTGTTTCTCGTCATTTAAAATATGGCTACAGACACATTTGTTTGAAATGATATCTCGTAAGTTAGGCTTGGTACCCACTAAGCCGGACCGGCAAATTTACCGGGCCGGCAAAACTGCCAGATATTCCACTCTAATCCAATTTATATAAAGCTGCACACTATGCCGGATTCGGCAAAAATACCGAGCTCGGCATTTTTGACAGGCGTTTTGTCACTGCGAGAACACCCGGACCGGAGTAATCTGAACGAGCTCGCACCGGTATATATCCCTATACCTGCACCACTCGCCCGCCGCTTTAAATTAGCAGCATGGCGTGAAGTATGTTTTATACTGACACAAACTTCGATGATGATGATGTGGCAACCGGTTTAGTTCATATTTTAATTTTAATTTTCTACAATGTATAGTAAAGTAATTTAAAAAGCTATGGACACAGTGAAGTCTGAAATAAAGTTATTATTATTATTTAATTAACTCGTCTCGTCTCGTCTCCAAAAGCCAAAATGAGGGTGAGACGGTGTTACCCCCGACAGAAGCATAGTCAGTCGGGGTTCAAGACGACAAAGACAGAAACCGACGCAAGATCCTGGCCGTATCGAGCAGCACCGCCTTCTGCATTTGAGCCGGGAGGGAACTGCCACGGAACCCCAACCGTCTCAGGTTACTACTGAGGCTGGTTGGGATTAACCCGTTGACGGATATAACGACTGGAATGATTTCAGTGGACGCAACAGCCCACATGTCAACGATCTCGTGGGCCAAGTCGAGGTATTTCCTCTTCTTTTCGGTTTCGGCCTTCACGAGACCGTCATCATGCGGGATAGTTACGTCCACTAAAAACACCCTCGACTGCTCCAGGTCCATCAACACGATATCAGGCCTATTCACTAGAATAGTCCTGTCCGTGATGATAGGCCGGTCCCAGTAGAGCTTGACACGGCTGTTCTCAAAAACCGGTTCAGGCGAGTACCTATAATAATACCTATAATATTACATTATTATTATTATTCACATATTTATTTATTTTATTAATTTTGAATTTTTTACAATATAAATATTAAAAAGCAAACAATATATATCATAAAAAACTTAAAACTAGGATTCCGCAGATAGCGGGGTAGGTCCCAAGCTACCGGTGGTTATTATTATTATTATTATTATTAATGTGAATACTTACATCCGGGCGCCGGTTTCCGGCAAATCTGAAGGTTCGGCGTAGTGAGAACCTAGCCTAAGACCGAAACCTCTATCTACTCGTATATCTATCAAATGTAAGAAAGTAATTTTACGTTACAGATGGTCTGCAAAGTAGTTATTTAACACTAGCTGACGCGTGCGACCTCGTTTATGTTGAGAAATGAAAAATAAAACGCCCGACAAAATACATGAGCCATAATATATAACGTTGATATCTTTGCATCTATCTTTCTTGCTGTTATAATTTTACCAGGCGTTGAATTTTTAGAAGATTTCTCTTTTTCTGGATAAAAGGTTATCCTATCCTGTATCCCTGAAAATGTGTATGCAAAATTTCAGGATAGTTGAGTAGTTAATGCGTGAAAAGGTTGGCTGTAGCGTTGCTTGTGTTATAGGTGACAGTAGCCACCTATCACCGACTGAACCATCAGCCTGTCTGACGATCTTTTTATTAAAGAAGGATATAACACAAACATAATTAAAAAGATAAAACAAATCCCATCACTTGCTTAATGACGTTCATAAATTTAATATTAATTGCTTATATCGACTTTGTTTGTCCACATCGAACCGGTCTACTGATGTCGACGTTTATTTTTAACACAACGCAACACTAAGTACCAATCAGACTCACAAACTTTTTTAAAGTAATTTTAGAATCTTTAAATTCCTCATTCCCTGCAGAAGTTAAACAGCTGTAGAAAATTGCATTAGTAAAAGACTCGTTCAATATCACAATTGCATGGCGTGCCAAAAACAAGATCCTTTATGATGACAATTTATTATTATTATTAAACTCTTTATTTGTACTATAAACATATAAAAAAGTATAAAAAAAAAGAAAGAACAAGCAATAGTACAAAAGGCGGCCTTATCGCTTTATAGCAATTTCTTCCAGGCAACCTTAGGGTAAGGAAAATTATATGAAAAATAAAACATGTGTGATATTGTATTTCGGTGAGTGAGTAATGCCAGAGTCTGCAACGCACTTGCAGCACGACCAAGCTGTGGTGTTGCTAGTGTCACGACCAAGCTGTCTGTACCACTTGAAATAAAAAGATATTGTGGTCGTCAATATCTCCCGCCAGAGAGGCTGTTAATTATGATCGACGAATGTAGTGTGTCTTAAAAATGTATTAAATTACCTAATTTTTTTTCCTATAGGCTGTTCATATTTGTTTATATTTTATCGGTAACGACTTTTTCCATTTATTCCTAATAACTTTTCCTTCAGTTTCCAGTGGGGTTGGAGGCTATTTCCCAAGCGTGCTATTGGCCAACCCGCCACCGTCGTCGCCGAGCATTACATTGCGCCAGTTTGAACGCTCTACTGCGCGCGCGCAAATACACTATCTTTTTGTTGGTTTAGGGTTAACCTAGATATTTCATTTTAATTTATGAACAATCACCGTTAAATTATAAGATCTTAGTGCTTATAATTTGTTTAGAATGTTGTAAAAATGTTGTAACAATTAAAAAATAATAATCTTAAACATACGAAAAACGCTGCGATGCTACGAACATCTTTGTAGTGTAATATTGATGTTCGCATACTGGTCGAAACTCAACCATTTATTTTTTTATTAAAGAAGGGTTTGCTCTTGACCAGCATCTATCCATGTAGGTAGGATGAGGCCGACGATGGAGCGAGCTCACCCAGAAGATTCACCTATTCACTCGAACCTTGAAAAAATTTGGGTTATATGAGTTCGGAAATACAGACACCAGCAGGGAGTTCCAATCCTTAGCAGTGCGCATTATAAAAGATGTTTTAATATATATACTATATACTATAGTATACAGCCAATTGTAACTAATATATTTACTGAAACTAACGTTTCTAAAGTCGGATCTAATTACTAAACTGATACCAATCTTAGTTAGGGCTTCCTCAAAAATGAACAATCATTTTTATTTAAACCTTCAATTTAATGTGTATGTTAGCATACAATTTCTAGCGAACAAATATCACGTAATGAAGTAACGCAACAGGTAGAATAAGTGTAATAGTAACAAAAAATGACGCTTTAATAACCAAACCACGAACGCAGTTCAACTCTCCACTCATTTTCACTTTTATTACGTCGACACCTGTAAAGTAAGGTGAAAAATGGAGCAGTGATACTAATAAAATTGTTCAATTAATTGAATAAATTACAATTGTCCACAATTATGTTTAACAGTTTATCTATACTAAGTAATATTATAAAGAGAAAAGATTTGTATTTATGTATGTATTTTTGTATGTTTGTTTGTAATAAATAAACTCAAAAACTACTGGACCGATACTGGATACTTTCATATATGGAAAGCTAAATTATCAGCAAGTAACATAGGCTACTCAACCTCGCCACCCCTTACCCCCTCCATCCAAATATATGTTTGTAATGAATAAACTCAAAGACTACTGGACCGATTCTTTCACCTATAGAAAGCACCATTATCAGCGAGTATTTTATAAATAGACACGGACTAAGTCGCGTTAAACAGCTAGTATACTATGTTTTAATTACATAAATATTTTTTTTTGTTTCATTAATAAAATAGTTTCAATTTTTTGTTATTTTCAGGTCTAACCAATGTGGCTCGATAAGAAAAAAAATTTTTTTTAGATTAAACAAAACTCTTTCCTAATTGCAATTGGCATAAAATTTTATTATGTAACTTAATTCTTTTCAATGCAAAGCTTATTTACAATACAATCACGCGTTGAATCGTTTAAAATTCTAACGCGCAACGTGACGTCTTCGGCTTAAAGTTCTCGCATCCAGGCCGTAAACTTTAGAAAAAAAAAAAAACAAAGGAGAGATCTGAATAGCTGTTACTAACAGATTATCAGAATAGAACTTATTGAACACTGTGTTCCCATTGTAAATTTTTACCAAATTATTCAATCACTAATAAAATACAATACAAAAACACCTTTTAACGTCATTCTTTGTCACAGCCATTCTAAAAATGTTCATTTTACATAAAGCATTCGTTGCTAGGACGAAATAAAACCCGTTTCGTTTGCAAATATTTGAATTTTAATTACCAACTTCCAAAGAGATTAAATATATGGAATATATAGAGAGGGCATTGGGAAAATTTTCCTACAAAAATATTGATCCTGATCGCCGTAATCAGGATGGACATGGCGTAGCTAAATAGCCTTGTAAGGTTGAGGATTTTGTACCACGTGGTTCTAAATGTCACATTACGGATTCTTTCGTCTTGCCCGATCTATACAGTTGAATAAATGCAGATAAAATTTGTATGTTTGTCTTTTGTACGTAGGAGATAATCTTCAAAACTACTCATCCGATTCAAAAAATCTTTCACCTGTAGTTAGAATAGAATTTCAAGATAAACATAGGCTAAATATTCCACGCGGGCGAAGCCGCGGGCACCAGCTATATAAAAATAAAGCTCCAACGCTTGAAAAACGTATAATGGCAGGCGTCAATGTATGTCAGGCATTATATCGTCGTTGTCAAACCAAAATCTACTAAACAGTTTGACCTTAGTGAATAGTTCACTGCCTTATCTATCATATAAAAAACTGGTAAATGCTTATGTCTATCATATAAAAAAACTGGTAAATTCTTATACGCACAACTAGGACCTCATGCTTGCAGTAACTAGAATCTTTTTACGGACAAAATTTACTCTATTATCAATATAATAAACAAACTAATAAATTTGCATGTTTAGAAGATCAATAAGTTTAAGTACATACACCCTAAGTTTCAAATAAAATACTTAAAAAAATTCACTTACATGTAAAATTTTTCAAGAAAACTTTTTGTTTATATCTCTAAAGTATACTTAGATTTTGGTTTGTACACGACGATACTGCTTTACATATTTTGTCAGGCGTTATATCTTTTATTTTTCGAACGACAGCTAATCTAAGACAAAGTTATAGATAGTGTACTTATAATCTTAACTACGTGTATATAGCAATTATTTAGATTTAATTGCTTTAAACACTGATTGTATGAGTCATCGAAAATTCTCCCTCTCAAATTGCGACATTTAGAAGTTGTAGATAGACTTTTCAATTGTCATCACGGATGCAACGATAAGACTAAGTGTAACAATCGATACATTATTTGATAATAATTCTTTGAATGTCAACGGACAATACACTCCGTGCCTTATCAGGGAATCGGGTCATTTTGAGGCGAGTGAGATAGCGCACAAAATGCAATTATGAGATAATGTTATTCAATCAAAAATGACAAAGACCTTTTGTGGCATCTTTCACAATCAGAATTACTTTGGGTACCTATATTTGAAAGGAGTACGGAAGTTTGCATAAACTATTGTTTATATTATACTAGAACTAGCGATCCGCTCCCGGCTTGGTGCGGGTGCAATTTTTCATATAAATTATATACCGAAACCATAGAAAACTAAAAACTAACTAGAAGGGAATCTCTTTTGATGTCGTCTAATAGCCGACAAAATAATCACCTACAGCGCGTCTCTCCCCGCGAAACACCTGATTCCCTTAACACGTCCAATATACAGCGCGTAGCGTTGTCACAGCGGCAAAGCGATAATTTTTTAGATTTATAATATGGATTTATAGTATAATTTTCGGGTTTATAATATGGTGATGGATTGCAGGTGTACCACCGATCATCCTCAAAACAATGGCAACAGGTGATCGACAGTGAAATTACAAAATAGCATACAACATACTGCACGGACATTCGGCAGCATTGCCCTTACTAGCGAGTATTACGTGCAATGCCGAATGCCGATTTCGTAGGTAATTATAACGAAAGCAGGTACATTCGCGGGAGAATTGTTTTATCTATATTGTATAATATTATTGCTTCCTTCCTCGTTTATCATTCTTCCCATTAGTGAAAACCGTAACAAAATCCATTCTGTGGTTTAGAAGTTAGCGGAGAAACAGATAAAAGCGAACTTTATTTGGCTCATTGTAAATTCGCCACAAAGTAAATTTAATCTCATACATTGAAAGTAAACTCGCCACAAGTCTCAATTTTATATTAAAATCGTAGAAAGTATTGTCAGTGTCAGCAAGAAACATTCTAGGTTTATTAAAAACAAGACTGGCTGGCAATATTTTTATTTTTTAATTTGAATTTTAAAATTAAAAGGTTGCCAGTAAATTTTATGCAAGAAACAGCTACAATAATTAAATCACAATATTAACATATAAGATTAAAATTACCTAATAAATAACAAACCTAATAATAATTCTAAGAAACCTAATAAATAACAATTAAAATAATAGTTAAAAAAATACAATACTTACAATAAAAATTATGGATAGACTATCTAATGTAAAGAGATAGCAGAGCGGTAGCGATTTGCTTGGCCACAGACCACACACCCCAAGATGGTCTGTGCCCCTGGCGTTACTTATAGTCATAGGCGAAGATAGCCAACCATTATGCAGAATGTCAGCCTATCTTTAAAAACAAAAAACTTTCATGTCCTATTTATAATTTAACTTTTTTTAAAAGAACTAATACATATTTGTTTACATGGATCTTAATATGTAGCTATTGCTAGACGCAACTTCTGACCTTGTGAGCTTCATAACTAAACTTCATTATCTTACGCATATTAATGTGTTGTGAGAGCAAACGGACAAAGGTTATTCGAATATTACATTCATATTATAAATTTCGTTTTAAAACGTATCATCGGTATCATCTAAAAGTCATGATATCATCACGTTTGTGGTATTGTACCTATCACCTGTATTTGGAAAAAATCGCCGATTCCTCGAGAGATTTTGACAGGTTAGACGAGGTGCCGTATAAAAGAGTCATCAATAAAATTCCACGTTATAAATTTGTTTTAAACTATAAAGAAACTGTAGTCCATATATTGAAATGTGATTAAAGAGCAAATTTCTATTGGGCGAAATAATAAAATATTAACAAGACACCAATTTCTTTAAAAACATGTTTTATAATCTACTAGCGACCCGCTCCCGGCTTCGCCCGGGGTGAAATTTTTATATATATGAACATTCTCCGTTTTTCCCTCTTTCCATTAGTGAAAACCAAATTAAAATCGGTCTACCCGTTCACGCCTGATGCCGTGACCAAGGGAAATGGGGATTCATTTTTATATATGGAGATATTAGGTCGGTGATAAAGTCTTTTCGGTGATAAAATCTCTTTGGCTGTACTATTTGTATCTGGCGGGTTTTGATGGCATTAAAAAGGTTACTACGATTTATGCCTTGATTTCACGACTAATTTTTTCGTCAACAGTATATCTACCAATAAGTTTACTACCACCGGTTCTAAGTTACTTATGAAGCAAATCAAACAAATTAAAAAAAAGTTGCCTTGACATTTAAACTATAATTTTTAATCGAAATCGATACAATTTACTTCTTGCATTCTAAAGTTATCGTAACACCGTTACAAGTTCAATTAAGTTTTATAAATTTTAGGGTCTAAACATAGGTCGACATAGATTTATTTATTTAATAATTTATGGCATAATTTTAATAATGGCGGGTAATGTTTTAAACCCTTAATAAAGTCCTCCAGAAAATAAGTTTTCGTATAAAGTGTCAGGTATACATATGTATAAATACATAGTTATACTAAAATGAAAAATGCGTTGAAAAATGAAATTTTAGTGAGACATCCCAAAGGTGACAGCAATACTCCATGCAAAAATGAACTTGTGCCTTGTATATAGAGAAGCTGTCCAGGTGTGAAGCATCGCTTCACCCTATTTAGGATGCCAAGCTTTTTGGCCGCTGTTTGGGCTTTGGACTCGATAGAAATGCAGATGTTGAGATTTGAGCACAACCTCATGCCAAGAAGCTCGAGATCATTGGGCACAGGTACATGGATGCACCTCGGAAAGTTGGAGCCAAGTCTCTTTATGGTAACGTCAACTTCTCTCCGTATTCCTGACAAATTCGCCATTACGTAATTTCTCCTAAATCGATTTACAAATATTTAGTGTTGAGCAAAATTATTAGTGGAGTTTGTCGAACATGTTAGACTTGTATGTTAATAAGGGCGTTCACTCACAAAAGAAGACTTAACGCTAAGCTATAAAATATTAATAACGTTTGTACAATAAAATCGATGCTTTATTTGTTATTATGCCCTCGCGGGTGACGCAACGCCGCACAAAAACCAGCCCAACATCCGTCATGACATGATATTCAAATATTGAGATTTTTCAAGGTTTGCTTAAATTGGAAAAAAACTGTGTTAATGCCTTATATATCAATGCTTGTCTACTTTCATGATGGGGACTTTTTTTTAAGAAATATATAGTTATGTTGACTCATAACCTATACTAGTCTATACTACCTATAGTAATATATTATAAAGAGAAAAGATTTGTATGTATGTATGTATGTAATTAATAAACTCAAAGACTACTGGACCTATTTTAATCAGCTACATTATCAGCGAGTATGGTTCTCAACTCTCCCGGAATGCCCGGGAGACTCCGGTAATAATGGTTAACCTCCCGAGCTCCCGGGACAAGTTTTTTTCTAAAACAAGTATGGAGCAAGGAAAGAAATCGGTTGAATATTTCATTAGTAAAAGTAGAGTTACAAATATTAACAAACTACGTTGAGGATGTTCTAAGGCCTTATATTCGTCCATTCGCACAAACGCTTGGCTCCGATTTCACGTTGATGCGTGACAATGCGCGTTCGCATACAGCTTTGCACACACGGGAGTACTTGGCAAGGGAAAACATCCTGGTATTGCCTTGGCCTGCACAATCGCCAGACCTCAACCCCATCGAGCATGCATGGGACATGCTCCAGAGACGTGTTTTAAAGGGCTTGGATGGAGTGAAAACAACCCAACAACTGATGGACTTACTAAAATTTCACTGGGAACAATTGCCGCAGGATAACATTAACAGTCTCATCGATTCTATGAATAATCGGTGCCAGCAAGTTCTCAATAACAGAGGAGGCCACACTTTGTATTAATTTATGCAATTTTAGTTTAAGTTTAGTTTAAGTTTACCTTACTTTGTACTACGTACAGTACTTACTCGTAATTATTGTTAATTAAGATTATTAAAAATAATAATAAAAAAACAATTGAGGTTTAATATAAAAAAAGCATTAAAAATTAATATAAATAAAAAAACACTAAGGATTTAATGCGAAAACACATTGTAAAATTGAAATTTGTATGTGTTGCTTAGACTTTTTTGATGTGTTTATATATTATCATCTGTAAAACGATGATGACTGAAAGTTTATATAAAGTTAAAAATGGAGAGTTTAGGTGATTTTGAGAAATCCAAATATAAGTTAACCTCAGATCTATAAGATCAATCATATTAAGTAGGGTTCAGTTTACGCTGGGCGTTTTAATTTATAATAAAATCGTTGTTTGCCTATTATGCCTTTGTGGACGCTAATCTCAGAAACGGCTTAACCGATTTCCATACGGTTTCCATTGATGTAGCAAGCTTCCGGTAATATTTAGTGTATATTTCATTCCAATCTGTTTACAAACAAAAAAGCACAAGTTATTCCCCCGAAGTCGCGGGCACACGGCTAGTGCTAAATAAATTTTGTAGATCTGTTTTGAGTTTATAAGTAACTTCGTTATTTGGATAACTTATAATTTACGCATCTGTTCTGTTATTTTATGCACCCATACTAACGTCCTCTTTTAATACTAGCTTTTCCCTGCGACTTTGTGGTGTATTTTTTAAATATTATTGCCTGTGTTATTTTGATTTATGAACTATTAATATAAAGTTTCATCAAAATCTTTTAAGTATCTAGTTTTTGCGTAAAAGTGTAACAAACATCTATAGACAATACAAACTTCTTCGTTTTATATTACTAGCTACTGCCCGCGAATAATATATTTTTATAAATGTTATTCTATATCTTATTTTAATTTATAAGTTATATTACTGTAAAATTTCTTTAAAATCCTTTTAATAGTTTTTGTGTGAAATAGTATGAAACATCCGTAAACACAAACTTTTTCGGAATAATATCAGTAGAATTAAGTTAATAGGCATCCAGGAGCGTCGCCAAGGGAGGGCAGAGAGCTGCAGCTGCCCCCTAGAAATTCTAAAAAAAGTTACCAAGTTGAAAAGTTTACAAAAAAAACCCCGAAAATTATGTTTTAATTAACCTAACCAAAAAAAGAATCTTTGTCGACCACTATAATATTAAAATCTGGTACATAATTACCAAAAAAAAAATACACTGTACACTAATTCAAATTCAAACTCACAAATTATTTTTATTCTATTTTTTTATAAATATAACAGCTTATTTATAAGTTTTACTTATTGTACAGTCAAGAGCTCGTGTAGCTTTATACGTTGGACTCTGTACCGTTGCTATTACAATCGCCGTAGATGTAAGGCTCGTACTACGAGTGAAAAGCTTCATGTGCTCTCGATTTTATCTACAATTCATACTTTTCTCATTCTCCATTCTGCAGAAAACGCGCAAACAGACAAAATTCTAAAAACTATTTTTTTGACCTCAGTAACATAAGTATAACGTGTACAAATTGTTTTTTTTTATTTATAAATTACATTTTATTTCGAAGACTTAATATATATTTTTAATATAATATATTTATAAAATTAATAAATATATATGTTGTAGTAACTATACCTACCTATTTATTTAAAAAACCCCTTCTTGTAATTAATTTCAATTAATTCTATTTTAATTTATATATTTTTTATTGATAACAACATTTTCGAATTCAATGCGAAAAAGTTTATGAAGTATTATTATTTATTAATTATGAAATATGAAATTTATGGACAAATTATATTATATTAAACATCTAATTCGTTTCAACTTTGACGAAATTCAACTTAATGGGAATCCTACTTAACTTCAAGATTTAACTTAAATTAGTATCCGACTTATAGTAATTTAACTTTCATAGAATTCAACTAAATGGTACGGAAGGAACTTTATACCTACCGGTGTAAATGTCTACAGAACAATTTTAATGTACATGCCCAAGGTTATAAAATGTTAACGATCATATGTCTTGTTCAATGCCCCAAATTTTAATACCATAACATTTAAACGTATCGATTTTAGCGATTATTTATAAATTTAATTTGTATAAAATATAAACTTCCAATATTGCTAATCAAACCACAATGAGTTTTGTATAATAATAGAAAAAATAAAAATAAAAAATAAAAAACGGATATTTCATGCAATTCACTTTCAGTTTCAAAATACTATCGCCGCTTCTTACGTAACGTCGGTTACACAATATGTAATTTGAACTTACGTTAGAAAACTTAATATTAAAATGTTATTTTATCTGAAATTTTTAATAGCATTGTATAATATTTTTATTTAAATTATGATTATTTTAATAATACTTATAATAATACCAAGTTCTTTGGTCATTTAAATAAATACACAATAATAAAAAAAATATTTGAAAGTTCTTTTGTCAAAAAAAAAGAGTCCCTTAAAATTAATAAGTTCCTTGCAACTTGAAGCAGATAAAATACTTACGTTTTCATAGGAGATTCAAAGTGGGAAGGGAGGGCCAGGCGCACTGCTGTATATAAAAACACTTGTCATACACTTAATAAGAGACATGCACATAATCCATAACGATACGAAACAGGCACTGTTTTTAGGCAAAGAGCGAGGTCCGCGGCACTCGCGACAAAATTTTTCCAAAGGAGGAAAAACTAATGGCGCGCGACGCGGGCTACGCTAGCGGCGGCGACCGGGCGACTGACCTGCACAGTGCACAGCCTGCGCGAGCGCAGACTCGAGCTTCCCCCACACAACAATAAAACGTTCCAATTTCAAGAGTGGGGCTGCCTGGCTGGCGGTGCGCTTTTCAAAATTTGAACCCGCAATCGGATGACATATTTCAGAAACGAAATGTTTTTATTTTTTTATTTTTTTTATTTTAAACTAACCCCCGACATTCTATTGACACCATTCTAATGAGCCCAGGCACCCTATATCTACTGAAAGTTGCTGAGCAGTGGGGTATCCCGCAGACTACACGATGCTGTAGCATCAAGTCAAGGTTACTGTGTCATGGAAATACCACCGAAATAACAGTACACCAAATTTAAAATCAGTCGACCCTGTGGAAGTTAGCGAAATCCCTTCGTCAACTAGGAAATGAACTAGGAAAGGAAATGATATTCGAACGCCTGAACAGATCTTCGTAAGTTATAGCTAAGAACGTCTCGATAAAGTCAGATTTCAAAGAAAATGAAACGTATGATGTCTTAGTTATGTCATCTTATTAAATTCGTTTTAGCAATTTTAGAGATTTATTACGCTTGCACAAATACCACCATTTCACCGGTATTCGCTTAGCTAATGGGTTGTCGCTGGGGAACAAAGACACCACACGAGCTGGCTCCGATCATCGGAGCACTTTTTTTTATATTAAGTTCGGCAGACAGGCTAACGGTCCACTTGATGGTAGGTGGCTACCCGTCGCCTATAACACAAGCTATGCCAAACCTGCTGCAAGTGCGCTGCCGACTGCAGTAGGATTAAGGATAAGGGATTTGGAGTGGATAGGGAAATGGGCTCTGGTATCCCTTACTCACTCACCGAGACACAACAGCACACGTGCTGTTATTTCAAGGTGCTGTTATTTGACTGCGAAAACGCAGTGTGCCCTGCCACTACTTTCCAAATCCAGACCAGAGCCAAATTTGAAAAGTTGATTTTTCAAAGTTGACCCTGCAGGGAATCGAACTCGGGAACTCTAGAACAGAGTGTTAAGGCAAGCACCCTAACCACTCATCCAACGGGCTCGTCAAACTTAGCTTGGGTCGTTAGCTTGGAGGCTCCAACTGTCGGTTGACGCTTCACCGGGCACCGCTGGTTGGGCCGAGGATCCGTACTCTGTCCACGGTGAGAGACGGCACCCACGGTCCTTGTACATCGGACCGAGATATGCGTTTCAGCGAGAGACTCGTTTCTGCGCACTAAAACCGGCGCGGCTCTATTGCTCAGTTGTAGTTGGGCAACGCACGCGAAGACGGACCTGTACAGCAGTGAAGGACTGTCTGGCAGAGTACTGCGATCGTGACTTTGTGTTGGTGCTGAAACGGTTGCAGAGGTAGTAATCACCCTCCGCAGTCATCCGGAAGAGTGAACACCCGGCCTCATGACCCGGTTTAGTAACACGAGGTGGAGCCCGTCTCTTGTTGTGGAAATGTCATGTGGACACCCCTAAATACCCATAATGTTATAGCGATGAACGGACATACGAGCAGGGGTTATCCGAGAGTTTCAGGTGGAAGCGTCCTCCGACTCTGCGGTAGATTGTGCTGCAGAAGAGAGGTTATGGGGTGCTTTAGAGATGAAGCCCCTAGCTGATTCCCTGCTCCGAGAGGTGAGTATGGGCGGCTTGTGCCATTCGCCCGGGGGTGGCGGGCATAGGGTCGTCCGCCGTCCATACAACACTGGTCCGCAAAAATAAAAAAAAGAAAGAAACAAAGAAACAAACCATCTTTTATTCCTCTATTAATGCAATATGTGAACAATACAAACAATATACAACAATATAACAAACAACAAAATAATAATTACAAGCAAACAAATATATAGAAAAGTAAACGAGAGAAAAAGGAACCCTGGCTCAGTGTTTGTGGTGCAGACCACAACACTGATATAACAAGAAAACATTTTTAAAATGTTTTTGATCAATATTTACTTAAATTATAAAACTAGCCCCGGCATTGCACGGACAATTTTTCCAACTTTTCTCTTCATGAATAAGAACCTTCCTCCGACTTCAACAATCTTTAATATATAAAAATGAATCCCTATTTCCCTTGGTCACGGCATCACGCGTGAACGGGTAGACCGAATTTAATTCGGTTTTGACTAATGGAAAGAGGGATAAACGGGCAATGTTCATATATATAAAAATTGCATCCTAGGCGAAGCCGGGGGCGGAACGCTAGTTATTTATAAAATAGTCTATACTTATAAAAACAATCAACGCGCAGCTAAAACTACTAAGTCCAGAAAACTAAAATTTGGAAAATACATAGCTTTCTTTATGAAGTATGCATCCCCTAAGAAAGAATTTTTGAAAATTTCAACACCGCACGAAGTCGGGGGCGGGTCGCTAGTATTTTATAAGGTGAAACGAACTTATATTATCACATTGATATTTTCTAACTTTACGGCCAAGCCAAAAGACATCAACGATGGCCCACATCGTGCTCCCTCCTGTCCATCTAAACACGGTACCCATAAAATGCATTCATAAATCGTAAACATGTTTTGGCTTACAAGTCTGTGCTATATTTTCGTTAAAATTAAACTAGCAGCTACACAGCAGCTGGACCGATTTAGATGCGATTTTCACGTAGGTATATTTCATACTTATCCTACTTATATATATATATATATATTTTTATGTTATGTCGACAGACAGGCTGACGGTCCACTTGATGGTAGGTGGCTACCGTCGCCTATAACACAAGCAACGCTACAAGTGCTGCAAATGCGCTGCCGACTACAGTAGGATTAAGGATAAGGGATTAGGAGGGGATAAGGAAATGGGCTCTGGCATCCCTTACTCACTCACCGAAACACAACAGCACGTATATGCTGTTATTTCACGATGGTCTTCTGTAAGGGGGTGGTCACTGCCGCCAGGCGGGCTGCCCAAATGACTGCGAAACGCAGTGTGCCCTACCACTACAAAAATATTAAAAAATATTATAAAATGTTATAAATATTATAAAATGTTAGGTTCCTGTTGGATCCTGTAAAAATATAAAAAACTGGGCTCCACTGTCGCCGCGGCGGCACCACTGTCCGATCCTCTAAAATCTTTAAAATATATTGTAAAAAAAAAAATATTTTTCCTGTATGATTTTATTTTACAGAATGTTTTATCTAGATAACATTAATTGTTTTAACATCTAAGAAAAAGGGGTGCGGACGAAGTCGCGAACACCAGCTAATAATTTATAAAAAAAATAATATTTTTATTAATTTAATCTTAATTTTAAGTTTTTTACCCAGCCATCTAGTGAGAGCCTCTTGAGATGTTGGTCGAGGCTCTTCGCTATGAGAGCGTTGGCCGAAACAGCTATCGAGACGATGATTGTCGAATCGACATCCCACATGGCGGTCACCCCGTGAGGCAAGTCTATGTACTTAGTGAATTTTTCTTTTTCGGCTTTCACGAGGTTTTCGTCATGCGGGACATCAATATGATGATAGCTGAGTTCGGAAAGTTCAGAGCGGTAGACTAGGTTATACCAGCTCTGAAAAAAGTAAAAAAAGTGCAGAGATAATAGAGATATATTTGAAAATCTGGAAAATCGGCACCCTGAACGACATTTATTTATTTATTTATTTATTTATTTATTTATTTAACACATGAAATAATTAGTAAAATATTTACAATTTACATTGAGAAATTGCGAAATTTCACGATTGTTCTGCAAAAATCGAACCTGTAGTGCGTATCCTTATTTCACCTTGCAGTATGTACGAAGTCGCTGACGCAGATTGTGTGCCACTGATTTTTTTGTTACGTATCAAAATTATTCTGACCCATACGTAACATCCATTAAAATAGCAAATAAGTTTGCATGATGTTATGCTTAAAATACTTCGACCCAGTTGCTAACATTCACTCCGATTATATTCACGCCAGTACTGATCAAGCGCACGCAGGTTATGACGCCGTTTGGCGTAACTTTGCTTATCTGGCATACTTTGACTCACGGTTGCGTGTTTACGTGGAAGGATGATTTTTTGTGAGGCTTTAGTTACGTCGCTTTAAGAAGAAGGCGTAAGAACCTGCAGTGATTTTTACGCCTTGGCTTGGCCAGCAAGATCTATACTCTACAGTTTAACACTTATCTATACTTATAAAATCAGCACACAGCAACACTACTACCTCTAGATACTACGTTATACCGCTAAGAAAGGAACTGCCGGGGCAGTTCGCTAGTATCTATATAAGGAGTCCCTTCCCAAGTAGCACAACTGGGTGGGAAATAGCTCGTATATCATATCTATTTACATACTTAAGTGAAATATATAGCCATGATTAAGTTCTATATAGGTGGAAAGAACCCTTAGGCAACCAATATAGAAAACCACGGGGAGAAAAATTGCAGCCTATTTTTGGTTCTAAATTGAATCCATAAGAGATCTCACGATTACCTTAAGTGTCTATTAGAACTATGGATGAAAATTATGCGCAGTGAACTATTTATTCACTCATTGACCGAATTAATAATTTCAGTTCGGTCAATGAGTGATAAATGAGACGCCAAAGTTCCTTTGAGTGGCGTGGCAACTTTTCAATAAGTTGTTTTTTATAAGTGAATGTTATCTGCCATTTTAATTTTAGATTTATACCTCTGTTTGGGTAAATGATTAAAACTTCACGTTATACAAGCAATGAAACAAGCACGAAATTCCTGCGAATTTTTTGTTACTGTGAAACTATAGTATGGTTTCTTTGTAAATTTCGATGCGCCGTTGATTTGATCAGGAATATTTAAAAAGAGAGTGCTAAATCAAATAAGGAATTGATACTGATAAGAAATAAAACTGTTAAAAACCTGACCTAATGATTATAGGTTACGTACAATGTTAAAGTAACATCGTCACAAATATCAAAGGTCTGTGATTATGCGCAAGTGTGATAAAATTCTGTTTAAAATAATTCATTTTCAAGGACTCCAATTTGTAAACATGGCGAAACAAAAAAGATCTTACAGTGTTTATTTTCACTTATTTGTTCTCTATTTGGAACTATCAGGTCTGAAAATAACTTATTTGTATCTTGCGAGCGGCAAATCAGTGAATGCTATTACCAATACTAAAGTAGGGCCAATTTAATAGATCACATTTGACATCTGTCAGCTTAAGTTCATAGTAAAGCTTCACTGACAGCTTCTGTCATTATTTCAATAAACGTTCAATAAACATTGAACGCTATTCTTTAATAATAGCGTTCAATGTTGCACAGTAATTTTTTCAGATAAAAATAGAATTATGAAGCTAAGCTGACAGATGTCAAATGTGATGTATTAAATTGGCCCTACTTTAATTATTTGCTCTTTTGTAGGACGAATAATGTTATTTTGACAAGGGCAATAGAAATAATAAAATATTATGTCCTAATTTTGGAACTGTTAGATCGTTAGTGGTTTGAAATAAGTGAAAATAACTGCTTTTGGTTTCAAAAACCTCCTATTGAGACTTTTATGAGTCTATTGCGACTCCTATTTATGCGTTGGAGTGGCAATAAGGTACTTCTAGGCCTTAAAAGTTGCAATCACTTTAGGTTCCAAAAGAGCCGTAAAATCATCTTTTTAGCCACTATTGGTGATATACTACTCTATTATACTAGTCATTTGGAATTAAAAGTTCCAAATAAGGGTATGTTCCCACTTATATGTAAACGTTGCTTATAAGTGACTTTAGGGCCTTATATAGCACTATTGCTTCTTATATAGTGACAATTAAAACCTGCATGCAACTTTAAGTAGCAAAATCTACTTTACCCAACCATAAGTAATAAAATAGAAATAAAAAACGTTCGTAAGCAACTACAAGTGAGAGGAAGAACTCATATACAATTTTGAGTTGTGTTTAAAGCTATAAGATTTATCAAACACTGTTAAACCACTCATTTAGAACATAAAGCTATAAGATAAGCTGCAAAATTCACTAATGTGCTGCTTGAGTTGGTCCTTACTTACATCAACGCTCTGTCTCAGCGATGGCAAATTTTTCAGATTCAACTTTCAAGATTCAAGACCTTGAAAGTTGAATCTGAAAAAATTGCCAGTCCCTTCCTTCTACCATCCTGAAGGAAGAGGAACTAGCTAGTTGCAAAGACACCTAAAATAAAAAAAAATAACAACGATGCGGAACTTTGGTTTTAATTCAATAAAATATTTCCGCAATTACATTCTGATTATGTGTAGTTTTGTTGTTCGGCCATTGTTTTACACCGCAACGAATTTTACCTCAGTTAGCGAAAATTCTCGATGCGATTCAGTACGCCGTTTCTAATACCTGTACAATTGGTGATAAAAATTTCCTGATTTCAGACCTTCAATATTGTCATGGTGGAAAGGGAATGCGTTGGACTTTCAAAAAATATTCAATAATCACAACGTTACTAAGCTTATCCAAATTTTGCAAATGCGTAAGTTTTTGAGGGTGGATGTAAGAATTTATGGATGTTTGTTACTTTCACGAAAAAACGGCTCAACGATTTTAATGAAATTTGGCAGTTTATTGCCCTAATTAACATAGGTAAGGTACATGATACTTTTTATCCTGGAAAAGTATGTGTTCGATAGCTCACTTTGTATTGATCTCGGTTGATCTAAGAAGATGCTGTTATAGGCAAATGAATTACTTATAACGTATTCTAATCTATGTATTTGAACTAAAAGCCTTGACAGAACAAGACCTGAACTGAACAATGAACTTGACACAAAACCTTCGACAAAGACACCTTTTGATTTCAATAAAGACAAAAATTAATTATTCATATCTTTCATTGGATATCTTCATATCACAAAAACGCAGACGAACCTCCATAGCGACATTCCTTGCAATAGCGACATCTAGGCGCAGGGCCGTCTTTACCCGGGGGTGCAAGGGGTGCGGTGCACCCGGGCGCGGAGCGCCCGGGGGCGCCTTCCGAGCGCTGAGTATTTAGATTTTTCATTGAACTTAACGCCATTGCATAGTTTCATATACTTGTTACGACAAATACGTATGCGCAAAATTAAATATAAAAAAAAAATAGTCATCAACAATAATCATTGTTTTACTTTTATTAAAGCGCCTACACACCGCCCTAAAATTGGTGGCAATATCGGGGAAGTGGTGGGGAGCGCCCTAGATCGCTCCATTGATCGCCTCATGTGTAGGCAAATCATAATCAGTTTCCTCCTAACTCTGAAATCGGGTCGGTCGAACCCACGATTTAGGGGCGATTATCGTCTAGGGAGCGTTGTCGCATCGTGTGTAGCGAAATCGGTGCCGATTTCACCGCAGTGTGTCTGCGGCGACAAGACGTATTTTTGAGTTTTTAATTTGTATTCCGTGCGAAGACATGGCTAAGGAAAAGAAGTGAGAAGCCTGGACGAAAGTCAATGATCTCTTCAAGGAGTTCCTCAACACATTCTATATCCATTCTTAAAAAGTTTTCAGCTGCTTCCAAATGTCTCTCTCCCTTCTAAGGTGTTTCCATCTAGCTACAATATGGGCTTCTTCAAACTAGCAGTAAACAAATTCCTGCAAGGTCGGCAGCGCACATGCACCCCCCCTGGTGTTGCTTGCGTCCTTAAGCGACTTTTTCGTCTTTGACTTGGTTGCACTGTAGAAAGTGCCAGAGTGATGCCTATTCTCTGATGTTTTGAGAGTGTCGGCGGCATCTTGATAGACGAGCGCTTTGTTACCCAGTCGGTTTCACACTTAGTGGAAGGGACGTGTGTAGAGTAGCGGCCGATTTCATCCCCACTACCACGCTCCTGATATTGTCAAAGATTTTAGGGCCGTGTGTAGGCGCTTTTACGCTTTCGGCGCTTGTTATACCGCTCATGATGTGAAAGCTAAAATGACTCTTATTACTACACAAATAAAAACGCCTACACACTGCCCTAAAATCGGTGGCAATATCGGGGAAGTGGTGGGGAGCGCCCTAGATCGCTCCATTGATCGCCTCATGTGTAGGCAAATCGTAATCAGTTTCCTCCTAACTCTGAAATCGGGTCGGGCGAACCCACGATTTAGGGGCGATTATCGTCTAGGGAGCGTTGTCGCATCGTGTATAGCGAAATCGGTGCCGATTTCACCGCAGTGTGTCTGCGACTGCAGCGGCGACAAGACCTATTTTTGTGTTTTTAATTTGTATACCGTGCGAAGACATGGCGAAGGAAAAGAAGCGAGAAGCCTGGACGAAAGGCAATGATCTCTTCAAGGAGTTCCTCAACACATTCTATATCCATTTTTAAAAAGTTTTCAGCTGCTTCCAAATGTCTCTCTCCCTTCTAAGGTGTTTCCATCTAGCTACAATATGGGCTTAGTGGCACTTAGTGGCACTACCACTCTCCCGACATTGCCACCGATTTTAGGGCCGTGTGTAGGCGCTTTAACAATTTTATTAAATGCAAGACGCGCGCGGCAAAATCTCTAATCCAAAGATAGCGTACCTTTGACACATTGCCGCCCGGTCGCCCGCACTTGAAGCAAAATGATCTCTAAGTCAATAAAGTGTAAGTTCATTTGAAATGGGCGCGAGGCGGGGCGCGGCACCTGTGCGTCTGTCATAGGCGAATAATTGAGCCCTTTGACATAGACGTCCGAGTGGCTAAGGGCGCAGGCTGAGCCCCGCACCCCGGCACCGAATAGACTTAAGACAGAATGGCCCCCCCCAAAATGAAATCCTGGATCCGCCCCTGACTGGATACCTAATAATTTATATTATTTACTTACGTTCGGTATACATAGATGTCACTACGTTTATTAAATTCAATTAGTTCATTATTTCGGCGACAGAAGTCGCTGAGCCGCCGGCGGGTTATTAAGGCAACGCCAGCCCCTAATGATAATTTATTTGTAACCGTTTTCCTTTTAAATTATCATAATAATTATAATTTTAAGAATACTCAAATCATTTGCAGGATATATGAAAGGGGATCATCATAATTATTTTTTTAATATTATATAAAAATATCGGTCTAATATCGATGTTGTAACCGTGCGATTTGCTTAATAATCAATATTAAGCAAATATTAATAATTAATAATAAATAGGTAGCTAATTCTTAAGATAAATTTTAAGATCCACTATCTGCAGGCTCATCAAAAGAAAAATTTGAATTATACTTTCTTTAATTTTTAAATAGATATTTCCGAGATTTGCAAGTAGCGACTCCCCCTCAGCAGTCTCGTCAATTCAGTACAGGACGAGTTTTGCGGCTAGAGTCGCCTTAATGCGCTATCGTTTCGTTCCTCAACCATCCTCAACTCGGAATAATTCTACACTTTTCATATAAGATTTCGACGTTTGCTTTTATAAGCCCAGAAAATAGAATTAGGGAACATACATAAGCCGCTAGGAAAGTTTTGAGATCGAGTGCCTGATGTTTTTTTAAAATAATTTCCAGCATTAGCAACACATTTCTCCATACGCCGAAACCAGTCATTAAAAATATTATCCCCCTTGTACTTTTAACTTTTACAATTGCTATAAATAAGGCTTTAAGCACGACACCGTACCGCTTGCCGGAACAACATCAAAAGATCATTAACATATTTCACACAGTACTGTCAACCTTCAGGAGATGACACTGGAGAGAAGAGATTCGCACAATTATTAATAAAATAACAGATATAAATAAATAATTATTATCCTTAATAATGACCGGTGCACACAAGGATGCGGAAGGTCCCGCAGTCCGGAAGTCTTGGGAACTTTGCAGTAAGAACTATTAATACGTACCTATATAATAAACGCGATTTGCTTTAGGGCGGGCACATACTGGATGGCTAATTATATGTTTGTCCACTTGTCCATCTGTATACAAAAAGACTTATTGATAACTTCTAATAAACATGTATGATTTCTACTAATTATATTTTCTCCGAAAACATTGCCTCTCCAATGAAGGCCTTTAATTGTTTTAATTTTGTTGATTTTTTTTTTAAATAGTGTCACACTGTGACAGGTTTCTGTGCGACTTGGTGGAAATCGTCACTGATCCCGATTGTTGCTTTCGCGCCTTAACTACTGAACCGTAATTACTCATCGTGAAGCTTAACTTTCATCCGAGAAAATGTACTTTTCATGTTTTACAAACAAAACAATACCATGAGAGTCTTAAATAATGTCTTAATAGAATTTTGACGACCGTTGGATGAGTGGTTAGGGTGCTTGCCTTAACGCTCTGTTCTAGGGTTCCCGGGTTCGATTCCCGGTTGGGTCAACTTTGAAAAATCAACTTTTCAAAGGCTCTGGTCTGGATTTGGAAAGTAGTGGCAGAGAACACTGCGTTTCGCAGTCATTTGGGCAGCCCGTCTGGCGGCAGTAACCACCCCCTTACAGAAGACCACCGTGAAATAACAGCACGTGTGCTGTTGTGTTTCGGTGAGTGAGTAAGGTATGCCAGAGCACATTTCCCTATCTACTCTTAATCCCTTATCCTTAATCCTACTGCAGTCGGCAGCGCACTTGCAGCAGCTTAGGCGTTGCTTGTGTTATAGGCGACGGTAGCCACCTACCATCCAGTGGACCGTCAGCCTGTCTGCCGACCTTAACATAAAAAAAAATATCTAGACAATGAGTTCGTATAGTGATAAGTATAATATAGATCACATACATTTAGAAATTAAAATTAAAATTCAACTTTTAACAAAAAGATAAGAACTACATATAAAGATTGAATAAATATTTTTACCGCCTAAGTGTGTGCCATGTCAGCTCCGATTGACTTTGACTATGCAATAGGAAATGATGGTAAATAAACGCGATATCTATTATACTACAATAGAGTTAGATGAAGCGGCGACATCTATCGGATTTGTGTAGAACTGCTTAGAAGAACATAACGCTTTTTAGTTAACGCTTGTATTAATTTTACTCCTCACAAAATGTCCATACAGGTAAATACAGGCCTTATAGATTCTTAAAGAGTAAACTCCAAAAATATCGCAAAAAAAAATATATATATATAATACAATGAAATAGTAATTAATGCAATGAAATGAATGGTGTACCATTGAATTAAAATAAACTGAAATATATTATTAAATTATTATATGTATAGACTAGCTGATCCGGCAACTTCGTACGCGTGGTATTCGGTATAGAGCGTAACTTTTTTGTTTTCAGAAGCGTAACTTTTCTGATTGGAATGAAACAAACACTAAATGTTACTGGAAGCTTGCTACAATATATCAGTGAAAACCGCATTCAAATCGGTTAAATCGGCATTCAAACAGGCAAAAATTCTTAAAACTATTGCTTTTACCTCGGTAGCATAAGTACAACGCTTACATTGTTTCTTTTTTTTTTTTTTGAAAAAAACGTTTAATGTACTGGAGACGGTTCGTTTAAATACAAATATTATGAAATACAAATCAACACAAGATAATCTACGTTCCTCATCCTTACATAGTATAAATTCGTTCACTGGTCAGATCGGTTTTTTAGATCAATCTGACCACGGCCACTGTTTAGTGTCCCTGGTCAGATTAATTAAATTACAATGTCCGTAGTCAGACTGGTGGACGTAGTCAGATCGGTCATCCTTGGTTAGATGGATGAAATAAATGAAATTGTGACAGGCGGCACCACTATATTTTATTTTTTTATAAATTTAAGTCGCTACACGCGTCTGTCTGTCTGTCTGTATATCCGCTAACTCCTAAACCACGCAACGAATTTTGATGCGATTTTCACTATCAGTTAGATAATTTTTCACGGAATGTTTATATATACAATAAAACATAATTGCATCCGTGCGACACCGGGGGCGAGCAGCTAGTCAATAATAAAATATTCATTTAACACAAACTTTTTTAATTTATATATGAATATAAAGCTTAGTAGCCCAGTTTAATATTAAATGGATGGATTAGTTAAAACCGTTTATTCGGTTTACGACAGATTCTGTTTATGATAGATTCGGCTTGTGATGCAACGACAATTAACTAAAAGGTTTATAACACAGCCGTAAACTGTTGAAATTCTAATTGATTTCTGTATCCATTTAAAAATATTTAATGTGGTCCGCGTACATAAAATTTTATTATGTGTACACGCCTTAAACTAAACATTAGCAAACACAAGTAATAATTAGTTATAAGAAGACGCGTTTCTAACTACGGACAGATGTAATAATTGTATTTGCATATATGCAATAGATTATATGGAAGGTGAAGTGATGTTTGTAAAAGATTGTAATGTGTTTAACTTATGTACTTGTTACGTACTTACCTTATAATTATTTCTATTATTGAATATGTAATTGAAAGTTTAAATAAAAAATAAAGCCCTTTAGATGAGTGGTTAGGGGTCCTATTCCAGAGAATCTAACCTGGGAACCCTGGGTTCGATGCCCGACAGGGTCAACTTTCGAAATGGACTTTTTAAAGTTAGCTTTGATCCGGATATGGAAAATAGTGGCAGGCTGCACTGCGGTTCGCAGTAATTTGACCAGCCCTTCTAGAGGCACTAGATTAATTTTTTTATCAAATAAGGTAATTTTAGTAAAACTTATATTCTATACATATTTATTGAAGTCTCAGCAAAAAAAAAATTCTATTCAAAATGGCAACATTTAGCTTTGACACAGGCCTTTAATCTGTTTGGTCACGAATCTATGGATTTACGCACTGTTTCCATGGGAAATTTAGCTACTGTTGCTCCAGAGATTTCTTAAGAGACTCAATGACGGCGTCTCGATTATAGCAGGCCATGTCCTCTAAAACTGGGCTCTGGGCTAGACGAGAGCCAGTCTTCAGCTCTCTCTTAAAAATGTACCTTAGAGAGTCCAAGGTACATTTTTAAAAAGTGCAATTTTAAAATTTAATTTTTTTTAAATCCACCAAACCATAACTGCCGCAGGATGATGAGCACGTTGTACCTTTCCTACCACTAGGGCGGGCAGCTTCTTTAGAACTGTGAGCGTACACTTTGTCATTTTGCTTTATGTAAGTAGTGCTCTTCAAACGTGAAAAATTTTTCACCAGTAAAGAGTATATTTCTGTGTCTTTCACCTGCGTATCGGGACAGGAGGCGTTTTGATCGATCCACTCTCTTTATCTGTAAGGATTGGTTCAGGACATGTCCCGTATATCGACGATAATCACCGAGCTTAAGGTCTTGTTTTAATATACGCCACAGAGTTTTAGGGGAAATAATAATTGCTCGTAAAAAATTTTTTTGTTTCCTTATGGGGTTTCGGCGAATTCTGGATTTAACAACATTAACAACAGATCTTTTATGGTCATCGACAGAAGAAGTGTTGGTATATCTGCTGATACCAAGTTTTTGAAGTGTCTTGAATATGACCGACGGCTCCAAACCTACTCTGTGTAACCTACTCTCTGTGTACTCAGTATTTGATAATAAACACGAAAGATCAAAAAAATTTTTGACATAATAAGCTCTTTTCAAATTCAAAATGAATAAAGAGTTGAAAAAATTTTAATGTAGGTATTGCTTTGTTGCAAAAATCAATTCAACTTAGTTGTTTCAAGAATTAATGCAATGTGTATTTAATCAAATGATAGAGTTTCATTTACACTTTAAATAACACGAACAGTTTTTCATTTAATTCAATAGTTTCAGAAAAACAAAGGTTTTTTTTGAGTAGCTGTTGCCCCTAGCGAGGGCCGGTTGTAGAGAGCCCAGTTGCTCAAGGTCATTCGCGTAGTAGAAGACGTTAGTTTTGTTAAACTCCGAACACACGGGTAAAGACTTACTCAATCATAGCAATTCAACATCAAA
Source organism: Bembecia ichneumoniformis (assembly GCA_910589475.2). Taxonomy (NCBI): domain Eukaryota; kingdom Metazoa; phylum Arthropoda; class Insecta; order Lepidoptera; family Sesiidae; genus Bembecia; species Bembecia ichneumoniformis. Next base: position 7,753,629 of record OU342543.1, read on the forward strand.
TTCTCTGTTATTTCCCGGTAGTCTTCCGTAAGGGAGTGGTTACTGCCTCCAAACGAACTGACCAGTTGTGACTTCAGAAAGCAGTGTTCCATAATCATACTGACACGGCTACAAAAGGAGACACGTCGTGATTTTTGCGTTTCACGATTCCGAGCCAGGTTAAGCCCATTGCGGTTTAACGCAGAGCGAATAATTCATATTCGCGTTTCCATTGAGAGCACGTATGCTTAAATGGCCATTGTGCTGTGTCCTTAGCCCGTCACACAAGGCCATTAACGATGTCGCAGGATTGCGTACTACAATTGACTTTACGAAGTGTTATTCCCGCAAAGAATAATACTCGTACGACCTGGCTGGTTCTATTGAGTAAGAAGAACAGTTCTTTGCTTGAATTGACGAAATATAATAGATATAATGTTTTATTCTTCTGATTTATCTTCTATACATATATAATAAAATCGTAAGTTACACGCTATACCGAATACCACGCGTACGAAATTGCGGACTCAGTAATAAATACACGCTATTCTCCGACCACCCAACTGATTTGAATTAAATTTTGGGTTCCATCTATTTCTGATCAAATTTCTTTAATTGAGTGTCATAATATCCTTTACATTTCTATACTAGTAAATAAAATTAAAATGTCTGTTTGTAATGTCAAAATTACTGCTTTTTTACTGTAGGTATATCAAAGTTTATACGGCACTTATTTTTTGTCTCCCTGTATGTTCCGGCTAATCTCCAAAACGACTGGAACGATTTAGGCGGGACTTTCACTAGCAGATAGCTGATGTTATAAGGAGTACTTAGGTACTTTTATTTTAGAAAAATAAAAAATAAAATAAAATACAGTGGAGTACAGCACGCGCCCAACGCGTACGCCGCAGCGAAGCGTTGTCGTGTTTTTTTTTAATGTTTTTTTTATTGGTATTCAACTAGTTATTGAATAAATTGGTAAAACGGTGTTACATTTTAGCTATACCTACATAATATCTTTTGCCTTTGTTACTATTGCTTGTGTTACTTTCTTTTTTTATGTTGTACTATATGTTTATGGTACAAATAAAGAGTTTAATAATAATAATAATATCTACAAATATTTATTTTTATATGCCACCATCATCCTCCCCCCTAATTATCCAAAAGGATTGATCAGAAGCAGCCTGGATCCACCGTCGTCCCGCGGCCCTTATCCAGGTCGTCTGTCCATCCTTGTGGAGTACGCTGCGCTTGCCGGTCTTTGGCCTCCACTCGTGAACCTTCCGGCTCCAGCGACCCGTACTATGTGCCCCGCCTACAGCCACTTGAACTTACTAATCATCACTAATGGTAATTACATAGGCATCACTAATTTTTTTTCAGAAATCTCCGAATCAGCAACATCTCAAAAAAGTTTTGGTAAGCAAAGTATTGAAGTGAAGAGATTTTCACATCAATACTTTGCTTACCGTCCTCCAATTTGCGATGGCCCTAAACCAGAGCGCTAAGACAGGCACCTTAAACCAGTCAACAAATAAGATCGTCATAAATGAAATCACCAAGTGACACCGTAATGTATTCATAGAAGTATTTTAAAAAAAGCATGTCAACGACACGACATAATGTTGTATTCAAAGATGGAGACGAAGTTATGTGTGCACAAGACAAGTGGAGCATGCGGTGAGGTAACGACAATGGGTTACAATCTTGTAGGGTAACCGAGTTACGCATTAATTACCCTATCGGCGTACCTCGTGTCTATGTGTTGCGTAATGCTTTATAACACCGTGCTATGTCGCGCTCCATAAAATCTAGACTTCGCTCTGTTCCTGTTTGAAATTCTTCGCTACTACAAAAGCAAAGTTAACGGCTACTGTATAAATGCTGTGGTAAGATGTTTTGTTTATTTACAGATCTACCCCGCGGTTCCACTCACCGTTTAATTTCAAAGAAATCGGATTCTCTGCGTCAATGGCATGTGGGATGTCGTCTTATAGCGAAGAGCCTTGACTAACACGGAAGGTCAACCAATATGGAAGGTCAAGGGACAGGTACAGAAAGCGGTACTTCTTGACAGGACACTTATTGTCAGGAGGTTCCTCACTCTGCTGGTTATTTGCTCACTTCTAAGTTTTTTATTATATATATTGTTTTTTTTTTTATATTATAAAAAAATTAACATTAAGAAAGTAAATAAGAGAATAATAATAATGATTAACGTTTATTTCAGACTAAATTATCCATATGTTTTACAACATATTACGGTTGTTAAAATGAATGGTTAGGGTTCTTGCCTTAACGCTCTGTTCTAGGGTTCCCGGGTTCGATTCCCGGTTTCATTCCAATTACAGAAACCACCCCCTTACAGAAGACCACCGTGAAATAACAACACGTGTGCTGTTGTGTTTCGGTGAGTGTGTAAGCGATGCCAGAGCCCATTTCCTATCCCCCTACTAATCCCTTATCCTTAATCCTACTTGCAACGTACTTGCAGCAGCTTTGGCGTTGCTTGTGTTATAGGCGTTGCTTGTGTTAACTACCATCAAGTGGACCGTCAGCCTGTCTGCCGACCTTAACATAAAAAAAACTAGATTGAATATGTAATTGTGAGAAAAATAATATAGAAGAAAAAGACGCACAGAAATGATGTGTTTTTATAGATTTCAAAAAATGTATTATATACAGAGAAGATAATATAATGTGCACATTAATATTGAACAGTGTGTTTTTATTTAATAGAGATATCAAGATTATCAAAACGTAGTGATGGCTTTAAAAAAAACTTACAAAAACCAATAAGAATTTTGTCCCTTAGAAAATAAGTGTATGTCTGATTTTACTGGGATCTTGGGCCAAAAACATGAAATTTGTTGGGACGATTTCAAACATTACTACAAAAGACATCAACGTGACTGTGTCCGTGTACATTCATCGTCCTTGATATTATATATGCAATCAATCGAGCAGTCTTGCTTGCGGAAGTCTCTGTAATCTGAATGGAAAAATGTAAAATTCTATTTTTCTTTTCCCGTTCAAAGTTTTAACAGAAAGAGTAAATCTCTCCGGTTAACTAGTAAATATATACTAATATTATAAAGCTGAAGAGTTTGTTTGTTTGTTTGAACGTGCCAATCTCAGGAACTACTGGTTCGAATTGAAAAATTCTTTTTGTTTTGAATAGTCCATTTATCGAGGAAGGCTATATGCTATATAACATCACACTACGATAAATAGTATTATATATAAGCAGTGTCCAAGTACCGCGCGCCCCGTGCGCACGCCGCCGCCGTATGGGCCGCAGCGAAGCGTGGCCGAGTTCAGCTGGTAAATTATATAATTTAAGAACTGCCTATATTGGTATGATGATTTACTTCTGATTTTCGCGCTCGATAAAAGTGGTTTGAATAAAAATTCTCAAAGTGTTTGATATCCTCTGTATAGATAATCTTACTAGCCTTTGCCCGCGATTTCGTCCGCTATCTATTATATAATCAGTTTCTGAGATTAGCGTGCACAAACGCACAGACAAACGGACAAAAATTCTAAAACCTATTTTTTGACCTCGGTAACATAAGTATTGTTAGAGAAAAGAATTTGACTGGCTGGTAATAATTATTAAATAAATTTCAGATTCAATATTTAAAAATTGAGGAGTATAGTCAGCCAGGTATTTAAGATTCAGAGGGGATGTTAATGTATTTTGAACTTGAATACTGGCTGACTTAAAAAGTTGAAATTAGAATGTTTTTAAAAAAAAAAATTATATTATATTCTTCGTATACAACATTTTATGAAATCAATTAAACACTATCAAAAACACATCATTTTCTTTTCGTCTTTTTACTTCAACTCATTTTTTCTAACTTTGACATTTTCTATATTTCTTTTTAAAAACATTCTAATTTCAACTTTTTAAGTCAGTCAGCCAGTATTCGAGTTCAAAATACATTAACAAGTATAACGTGTATAATTTTTTTTTTATATTTAATGCACAGACACGGCTTGTTTACGATTTCATTACGGGGGGACAGTTCTCGGGAACAGTTTTTTTTTTTTCTGAATTACACTAGGTACTAGGTATATCCTTTTTTGACTCTCTGACAACGGTATGCAAAATTTCATGACGATCGGCTGAGTAGTTAAGGTGTGAAAGCTTATCAAACTCACTTTCGCATTTATAATATCAGCTAAGATTAATCGAAAAAAAAAATACGTTCTCTGTCTTTGTACCTACTGTACAGAACCATCAAAAATGCCTGGTATTGGAACTTGAATAGAATGAAACAAGAAGATCTTTCCGATAAACTTACAATTTTGGGATAATGAAATTAATTGACATACTTACATATTAATTAAATAATTAAATTAATAAGTATTTATAATTAAATTAATTTGCTAATTTAAGGTTTTAATTTAAGGTTTGCTAATTTTCGACAAATCTCTAGATACCATATTTTTTTGCAGTTTCTCAATTTTCAATTTCTATGACGTCATCAATCGTTTGCCCAATGGAAACCAACCATAATTCTGTCTGCACACTTAATGAGCTCACTAATTTCGCACTTTCGACGCAGATAATTATAAACTTTATCTTGCGTAATGGAGGCCCGAGTCGCTTCTGCAGTCACGATCAAATCATTCCGCAGACAATTACTTTACAGTCGCCGCGACTGGATGCCATTTAAAATTGAACCCTGTCACTTTGGCGTAAGGTTGACGAAAGTATTCGCGGGCCGGTAAAAATTAGACGAATTTCAGCATAAAAAAAAACAAGACGGCAAAGTGAAAAATTATATCAAAACTTGAAAAGGCTAGCGGTTACGTAACCTCGTTCCCAATAATATAATAACAGTGGATGTCGCAGAAAAAAAAAATCGAAAGTGGAAGGAATTGGAGCGGGGCAATAGACACAAACACAATGGCGTCGCGATCACGAGGCGTTTGCCTCAATAATTAAATTAAACTCACGACTTAATCTGAATTGTTAAAAGCGCCTTAATAATTAAAGGGTGGCAAGCAGGAAGAGGGCCTACTTATGGCAGATATAAACATTGGCAACACCGGGAGTTCTATCCCACAAGTGTGTTGGTAACCCTTTTGAAAGTCTCGGATAGCAGAGTGTACTGTCGCATTTGTTATTCGCACTCCGAAACAGATTCTGTGAATTCATAGTGGTTTTCTATGAGCGGTGCTTAGATACTCTGCCAGAAGGGATACCCGAATTTCTACTGCAAAACTTAATATGCCACTATTCAACAACAACAACAGCCTATTATATGTCCTCACTGCGGGGGCAGGCCTACCCTCTCAACAAGGGCGTATGGGCTATATGGTCCACCACGCTGGCCCAGTGAGGGTTGGTGGACTTCACATACGCTATAGAATTTCTTCTTTGCCGTATTCAGGTTTTCCTCCACCGCCATATATCAAAACCCCAATATTGATACATGGCATGGTGAGGATCGAACTCGGACCTCTCGACATGACACATGTTACAAAGATGTTACATCTGCGTAAAATGTTTAGAAAGGAAAAAGTTACGCGCTATACCAAATACAATGCGTACGAAGTTGCGGGCTCAGCAAGTTATAAAATGAAGTCGCAGTCCGCCTCTTGCTGTTTCTTCGCTAACTTCATATAAACTATCCAACAGATTTTGATACGGTTTTAACTAATAGAAAAAAATATAAACGAGAAATGTTTGTGCATTTTTTTAAGTTAAGGTTGGCAGACAGGCAAACGGTCCACTTGATGGTAGGTGGCTACCGTCGCCTAAAACACAAGCAACGCCAAGTGCGCTGCCGACTACAGTGGGCTCTGGCATATCCCTTACTCACTCACCGAAACATAACAGCACAAGTGCTGTTATTTCACGGTGGTCTCTGTAAGGGGGTGGTTGCAGAAAAAAAATATAATTTGCAGAAAAAAATGAATGATTGCAAAACCGGAGGCGGGTCGTTAATCTTCTTATATATAAAAATGAATCCCTATTTCTCCTGGTCACGGCATCACGCGCGAACGGGTAGACCGATTTTAATACGGTTTTCACTAATGAAAAGAGGGATGAGCGGAGAATGTTTTAGGGTATATGAAAATTACGGTAAATTCATATATGAAAATATATGAAATTTACCGGGGGCGGGCCGCTAGTTTATTATAAAATCGCGGTTCTACTCTATATATCTGTTTCTATCCGCTAACTTCTTCTAAACCACCCAACGGATTTTGATACAGTTTTCACTGATGAAAAGAGTGATAAACGAAAAGCGTTTATGTATATACATATATAATATTCAGAAATAAATTGCTTTAATGGGAAGCCGAGCGCGGTCACAAATATATCATAAGATCTTACAATTCAAGGGTAACTAAATATTTTTTAATACAGTTGCTCAAAAAGTGGCGTATTGCAGGGACGTATAGCGTTCGGGAAGTGGGCTATTACACACTCGTGCTTTTTTTTTACCTTTCCCGAACTAGTGCGTTCTCTTTCCCAACTGTCAAAATAATGTCTATTAAAAAGAAAAACCAACCATGAAGTTTTTACTAAAAAAAAATCATAGAAGTTTTTATGATTCATGCAAATACGTATATTTCTAAAAAGAAGCTACTGATTTGTTTCAATATCAGATTTAATGATTTGATTGAACGAGTTAGGTTAGGTTTCATTTCATTTCATATCAATAAAAAAATTCTACTGAAGACTTGGCTGTATGGGCACATAGTTTCCTTTGCCTACCGGAATGCGTGAAGAAAAAAAATGTCTCTGCTTATATTGTACGGTTGGCGCCATTTTCCAGAAAGTCTCTTTGCGAGTTTAGTTGTTTGTTTTATTAAATCGCTTCATTTTTTCGCAACTGTATTAAAAATAGTCGTTCAGTACACGTGCGGAACCGTCATTGCAACTTGTTCCGACTGTCAACCCTCGCCTTCGGCTCGGGTAGACATTTGTCGGAACTCTTTGCAATGACAGCCTTTCCGCACTTGTAATGAAATATACTATTACAATCGATTTAAAACGTAAACAATTCGGCAATATTAACAGTCACGCAAATAGGTACGAACGATTAAAAGAAGTGAAATCCGATCAAAGGTCAGATGCAAAACGCATTGCTTTGATACACCGTTAAATGCAATTCTGTTATGCAACCTAACTGTGCCAACCGTACAATCGAAGAAAATCCTTAACCCGTATCGATTAAGATCTAAATTAAATGAGCAATAATTTAACAAATCGCATTTGAAACGTTGTTCTTAAACCCTAGCAAAAGTCATAAAGAGCAACAATTTTTTTTTTTAAGAAACAGTTTATTAATTTTGTAAAGATTCGGTCCAAGGTTTTGTCGTTTCATGCCTGAATTTACCTTGCCGCTCAGTGTTTCACTTGCAAACGAAATAATTGATTTCAATGTAGCAATAAATTATTTATTAGTTGGTACCTACCTCGACTTCCTGATACAAAGTTCATAGGACTTACTAAATCCCTGGATAAATGTATCCATAGACACCACATTCGATTCACTGATACTCAGCAATCGCGACTAAATTATAAGGTTTTCCAGTCATAAGTTTTATCACATATTTATTGTGAAAATTGTTATGTTTATGTTATGTTTATGTTTTGGTCACTATAGTAACCAAAATACTACACATAAACAGCGCGGCAGTCTCAAAAGCATCCTGAAGGCATTATTACGCCCTGAGCGTTGTACAGTACACACTTTAAATATAAGGCTCGTGATTTGGGAATGGGATGAGCTTGGGATTGCTGACACATACTTGGCAGAATGCTTTAAATACATGATGTCCTCCAATATAATCGGAGACTTTGTCAATCTTTGATAGTTTATAATGGCTCCTTTTCTCCTTCACCCCAATCTATTAATAAAAAGAGTCAAATACCAACAACGGTAGGCTCTAGGAATAGCGTATTACCACATCTTGTGTGGTATCGAACGGAACTTCAGGCGAATTACGAGTCCAGCTGCATCCACTCTGGTTTGTACCACACCCATCACACCAAACCAGCAAGAGTTGGCTATGAGACAAGGGCATCTCTTTTCGACATCTTGAGTAGTACCGAACGACCTCTACAGTGAATTTAGTGAAAGGGGATGAAAGAATATTTAGACCAGCTCTACTCTCATCACTACTCTATCCCACATTTGATGATAGACAACGGTCCATCAAATGGACCTTCAACGATCCTGCTAACCTATATGAGGAAATATAATTTAATTGCAAACCTATTAAAATGTGTCTCTTTATTGTATTTCGAAGCCATGTTTATTTTGAAATCGCAAACGCTGTTTAAGTAAGTACCTGGATTTTAGATCAACTCTGCCCTCATCACTGCTCTGTCCCCCATTTGATGGTAGACGACGGAACCATCAAGTGGACCGTCAACGATCCTGCTAACCTATAAGAGGAGATATAATTTAATTTCAAGCATAAATGGGACTCTTTATTTTATTACGAATCTAAATTTATTTCGAAATCACAGAGGCTGTTTAAGTAAATACGTGTACTATTTTACAAATGTTTAAGACATAAAATTAGCCTAAATAGTGTCCGCGTGACTAAAGTAGGACTAGGAAGTGATCAGATCACGAGCAAGCTTTGAGAGACCAGTGAAAGTACAAAATTGTCTGTGTACCTACGTACCTACATAATAAGTAAAAAGTATACAACACTCTGTTCCGTTGTATAGATGTTATTTACTTAAATATCTACAATTATCAAAATAGATTAAGATATTAGATGAAAAGATATTAAATAGAGTACCTCGCATAGTAATAATCTAACCAAAAACTTTATTTTTCAAAAATACGATGACAAGATTTCTGTATATTATATATTTCACTAGGGTTTCGGAAAAAATGAATAAGATAAAGACGACAATAATATATATAAAAATTAAAATTATTATACACAAATTACAGTATATACAATACTAAACATAGTATGAGCCCAGAATGATTTAAATCTAGGCTTCATTATCGCTTAAATAATCAGCAACTTTATAATAATTATTATTTTTATGTTAAGATCGGCAGACAGGCTGACGGTCCACTTGATGGTAGGTGGCTACCGTCACCTATAACACAAACAACGCCAAAGCTGCTGCAAGTGCGCTGCCGACTACAGTAGGATTAAGGATAAGGGACTAGGAGGAAATAGGGAAATGGGTTCTGGCATCCCTTACTCACTCACCGAAACACAACAGCACACATGCTGTTATTTCACGGTGGTCTTCTGTATGGGGTTGGTTATTGCCGCCAGACGGACTGCCCAAATGACTGCGAAAACGCAGTGTGCCCTGCCACTACTTTCAAAATCCAGACCAGGGCTAAATTTGAAAAGTTCATTTTTCAAAGTTGACCCTGCCGGGAATCGAACCCGGGAACCCTAGAACAGAGCGTTAAGGCAAGCACCCAACCACTCATCCAACAGAGTGTGGTTTTAGTTAGATTTTTAAATTTATTTATAGGTAAGTAGGGCTCTGATTATTTCGGGAAATTTATTATAAAATCGTAAACATTGACCCATAAAAGAATTACTTACTTATGTTTTGAAGTGGCGTTTTATGTAAATAAATTTTACATAAAACGCATTTTACATAAATGTTTTGAATTTGAACTCGAGTTCCAATTCCATCTCGAAGACCAGAGCCGCCAAGTATGATGCGCCAACTCATCCAGGTGTTACTAATCAAAAGATGACGTTACCTATGTTTATGTCTATTAATATCTATTTATTACTAGCGGCCCGCCCCCGGCTTCGCCCGTGGTGCAATTTTTATATATAAACATTCCCCGTTTATTCCTCTTTCCATTAGCGGAAATAGGGATTCATTTTTATATATAAGATTATTTATTATTGTTAATATCTATTATTTTGTTTAATTTAAAATTTGTTTTCAATTTTATTTGTTTTCAATTTAATAATTTATTTTAACATAACGTAATTTAACACGGTGATTAAATACCTACATATTTTAATCTGGGCCATTTTTAGATGCCCATTCTTACCTAAATACATCATTGAATTAATTTTAAATGTTGTGACATTTTTACATTAAAAAAAAAATTCAGAATAATAATTCATTTGTCATCAAAGGCCAATTAGGTATAGCTCTACACGTTGTTTAAATACTTAATAATAATAAATAACATGGAACTAACTTAATTATACTTTTGGATTAACTAATAAATAGTCGTTATAAAAATAATGTCAAAGAAATATGATTAATTATATAAGATAAAACAACATAATACCTGCTAACCTGCTATTATGTTTCGATGAGTGCGCTGCCTTTCGGCACCAGGGGCCAGATCTAGCCCCCTGGGACGTATCTACCCGAATCTTCGTCAGTAAAAATAAAAGATAATATTGTTTGCACCACCGTATATTAATTATTATTTTACATTATAAATCTTTACGTTAAATATACTTCAAAATCAACTATCACATCTTTTTCCTTTAAAATCTCCAAACGTTATTCCAATCTCTCTCTACTTTTTCGAAGTAAGTATGTTATAATAATGAAATTCACGTGGTTAGAAATTAGAAGTAACTAGCTCGTGCCCGCGACACCATTGATGGCGCCATCTATTATGACAATATAATTAGGTGGTGCAGCGACATTTATGAGATATGGTTAGAACTACTTGGTGATACAACTGTGCGCATAGGTATGCAAATTGCATACCTCCAATTTGCTAACCCTCGGAAACCTAAGGATAAAACCTTAACTTAGACGAGCCCGTTGGATGAGTGGTTAGGGTGCTTGCCTTAACGCTCTGTTCTAAGGTTCCCGGATTAAATTCCCGGCAGGGTCAACTTTGAAAAATGAACTTTTCAAATTTGGATGTGGTCTGGATTTGGAAAGTAGTGGCGTTTTCGCAGTCATTTGGGCAGCCCGTCTAGCTGGCGGCAGTAACCACCCCCTTACAGAAGACTACCGTGAAATAACAGCACTTGTGCTGTTGTGTTTCGGTGAGTGAGTAAGGGATGCCAGAGCCCATTTCCCTATCCACTCCTAATCCCTCATCTTTAATCCTACTGTAGTCGGCAGCGCACTTGCAGCAGTTTTGGCGTTGCTTGTGTTATAGGCGACGGTAGCCACCTACCAACAAGTGGACCGTCAGCCGTCTGCAGACGCGATTGGAGACTTTGTTTTACAATATATAAAAATTATTGTACATACATATATGTATTTGCTATTTATAATTTATATGTATTTTATTTTTCAATATTATGTTTCTTTCAAAAACCTTGTATTAACTTTATGAGAGTGTATCAATTGATTTATGTAATCAAATGATTAAATATAATCAATTGATACACTTTAATTCCAAATAATTTAATTTATATATTAAATCAACATTGAAATAATATTCATTGTTCCTAACTGTATTCACAGTGTAACTCCATGCTAATATTTTTGTCCCAAAGAGTCGCACTTTAACTATTTTTGTCTTATAGGCGATGCGACGGTAGCAACGCTACAGATGCTGCAAGTGCGCTGCTGACAACGAATTTGGAAGGGATATGGAAATGGGCTCTGGCATCCCTCGTTCAATCACAGAAATACATCAGCACACATGCTGTTATTTAACTAAACGTAAATGCGATGCAGACCAAGAATCATCACCTCAGCCGTAGCTCCATAATTTCTCCAAGAAACCGGTCAGAAGCAACCTTGTGACAACCTGCCCCAGAATGCGTGCTGACTTTATTTTTGTTTTTGAGTTTTGCCTTTATAGGATACGGAACCTTTATAGGATCACTCCTGTGTCCGTCTGTCCGACCATTCCCCCCCCCCCCCTTTAAAAAAAATACAGAAATTCGTTTTCTACTTATAGATTATAGGAAAACCTATAAGAAGTCCATGATATTAAAATAACGTGGTAAATCACTCAATATTGTGCGGATAGGTAACATCGTACGGAACCCTCTTCACGCGAGTTCAACTCGCACTTGTCCCTTTTTTTTTTTTTGTAATAATGCCACGGGTCGACGAGAGGAAGTCTACTCGAGGCCTTGTCTTACCAGAATTAACGCTGCGTGCTGCGTGGGAAGTAAAAACCCATGGTAAATCTATAAGGTCTGTTGCGAAGCATTTTGGAATTAATTATCGAAATTTAACAAAATATTGTAAGAAGTTTATTGCCGAAGAAATCAACACCCTCTACAACCCAGCCTGTATCAACACCCTCTACAAAATTAACTTTGTACAAATGAATTAATTTAAATTAATTTGTTTATATTCAATTTATATACTAGTATTTACTTATTAGAATGTAAGTTTATGATGACCTTACTATGTTATGATGATTATGATTACTTTCCAAATCCAGACCAAAGCCAAATTTGAAAAGTTGATTTTTCAAAGTTGGCCCAGCCGGGAATCGAACCCGGGAGCCCTAGAACAGAGCATTAAGGCAAGCACCCTAACCACTCATCCCATATTAATAATAATAATAATAATTTTAAGTTTATTGTTTTTAAATACATACTTATTGTAAAAAATGTAGAATTAAGAAAAGAAATAAATAAGTATATGTATATAATATATAATAATAATTTATTTATCGAACCAGAGTATTAGTTAGTACAGCTTTATTTATACTATATGTTAGTACCTACAAAACAATTACAATTTGTTATTTCATATTTGACACACTCGCATGGTGTGCCGAGCCATTGACTCAACATAGGTAAGTCCCATCTGTTGGACAATGCTTCCTTATGATAGCATGGAAACCATCTACCCCCGCCTCTGCGAACATACTGGATGTACTTGAGAAACGTCGTAACCCCACCAGTGTCATTTGTGTGCTTATGTGATTGTGTGGAGCAAATAAATGCATTATTATTATTATTATTATATAATTTTTCTTGCTTATCTTTTTTTTAAACGCAACTTTATATTTTATCTTATATTGTCGATTGATTTCTAATCATCGACCTGCGAAAATCCGTTCATGAAATACTATTTTCCAGAGGCTTTGAAATTTGAAAATCGAAGCAAGCAGTGTACTGTACAGTGTAATAGAGAAGGACGCAGCTAGTTTTATTTTATTCTATTTTTTATAATTCTTTACCCTATGATATTCATTTATAGCCATTTCCACAAATCTCTATACCTACCTATATAAAAATGAATCCCCATTTCCCTTGGCCACGGCATCACGCGTGAACGGGTAGACCTATTTAAATTCGGTTTTCACTAATGGAAAGAGGGATAAACGGGGTATGTTCATATATATAAAAATTGCACCACGGGCGAAGCCGGTCGCTAGTATTAATATATTTTTTATATCCCTAAGAGTTCAAAAATCAAAAGCAGTCATCAAATCTTTGATAGATTTATTTATTTAAAAAAAAATTGCAGTGTACATATGTTTTAATAATGTTCACGCACACACCCAATCAAGGATGAATCATACACCCATTGAGAATCTCCTTTTTGTTATCAATACACCAAGTTTATATTCAACTTTTATAACTTCTCACATAAAAATTAAGTATTCAGAATACAATTCATTTAATAAGGATTTGATATGTCCATGATACTTATGGACAATATGCTTAAAAAAACAGAATTCTATCATTTAAATTATTTATTTTAATTTAAATTAAATGCAATTTGACCTGAAAAAATAAAATAAACAAAATATTTTGAAAATACACATTTAATTAACATTTTTCACAACAAACGCTCACAATAAAAATTTACTGTAGTGGAACGTCATAACCGATAAACACAGTAATTACAAGATATAAATACACTGAACAGAATCAAATTTATACAAATTCACAATTATCACACATAACCAAATGTACATTCTAAACAATATTGTTACGACTAACTATGGAACGTTCTGGAAAAAGCGTTTGAGCCGACCCGAAAGTCTCGAATGTTCTACCCTAGAGATGGTAGCCACGCACCTTCCCGACTGACTAGTGTCAAAGGGAATTGGTCCTTATGACATAAGGACCAATTTCCTTTGTATGTAAACTCTATGTTGTAAACATAGGCTTATGTTTACATTACAACATAGAGTTCACGTAGTGATTATATACTCTTTGATAGAGTTTACATTTCAACAGAAATAGCATTCCCGAACTTTCAATGGCTTGTTTACATTTTCTGGAAAATTCGAAATACATCGAGGCGTTTGGCGCCAAATATAAATAAAAGTGTGGCCGGCCGAGATGAGGAGTTAGTTGCGCGACAACAAGCGATACGAAAAGACTTTTCGGAGCTTTTGAGAAATTATCTACGACAGTGAACCGGCGACACATTAAGGGAATCATTGACGACTTTTGGCAAGTTTGACGGTTTCATCGGACACGTAAGGTGATTTTGGAAGTAATCTTGTTTTGTGAAAATAAATCATTCGTTTCGCCCTTACACGGCATTTTTACTCACCCCGCATGTAACAATTTTGTTTGGACTATAATAGGGGCAAAACCCATGAACCAAGTAAAATCAATTTTACATAAACAAAATCTATATTTTAAAATATTTTAATTTATATTTTAAGTATTCCTTATAAATAAAGTACCCATGCAAGAGCACAGTTTTTACAGTTTGTTAAAAAACATAAAATGTTTTCAAAAAAATAAGTTTAAGTTTTTAAACAAAATATGTTTACTCAGACATAAACTGATGCAGTATTTTAATCCGACGGGTGTTATTCATATCCAAAAAAGCTCTCAATTTATGAGGCAACATTTCAGTGTAAGAACCATGTTTATAACATAAAAAACCACAGGACTATATTAGGCAGTTCACATTATTATAGTGACATTCGGATTAGCCCAGAAACGGACAAACGAGGCTCTACTGTATTTAGTATCACTTGGTAAACTACTCTTCATTCTGCGAATTAACCGATTATGCTCCATCACAACCAGAACACCAGATTATGCTCTGCAAGCTGTTGGGGTGATTTGTAACCTTTTTTTTGTAAATTTTGACATTGGTGGAATTTGGTAAAATCTAAATAATCTTTTGATAATCTGGATTAATTAAATATTTGAGGCTGCATTGGAAAGCACAATGAAATAAGCAACTTCCTCCCATAATACAAACAAAGGACTATTTCCCATTCACCTAAAATAAGATGTTTCTAAGATGAACAGACCTGAAAGACTCTTAGATAGATTCTCAATAAAAATATCTTCAAATATTCATTCTCTGTGCATAGCTTCAATCTGCTCATTAATTTCAGTAAGTATTTTGGCAGATTTAAGAATGTTCTCAAACTGGTAACCCATATGTACTGCAATCAACTGCATTTTCTTTAAGTTTTCTTCGCTACTTTCCATTAGGTTTTCTGTGACAGCAAAATCCCGGGTTGCCTTTATTAATAGCTAAAAAAAATACACAACTAATGAAATATTAGGTAAGTGATGTATAAATATCTCTTCCTAATACCTTATCCTTTATTACTATTGACCATAGCACACTTGCAGTATCTGTGGTGTTGCTTGTGTTGTAGATGACGGTAGCCACCTACTATCAAGTGGTCAGTCTACAGTCTGTCTGTCGAAATTATTATTAAAAATAATAATAACAATATGTTATATAGTCTTCGCTGGAGC
This sequence comes from Bembecia ichneumoniformis, assembly GCA_910589475.2. Taxonomy (NCBI): domain Eukaryota; kingdom Metazoa; phylum Arthropoda; class Insecta; order Lepidoptera; family Sesiidae; genus Bembecia; species Bembecia ichneumoniformis. The sequence goes on from OU342543.1 coordinate 7,769,229, forward strand.
GAAAGCTAACAGAGCTCGTGCAAGGCTCTGTGAAACCGAAGAGATATTTATTTTAAGAAAGCCTAGCTAAGCGAGTCGCTTTTATTATTAGCAAGACAAACAAATTTTAGATGAAAAATTAACATAATCTCACCTCATTTGATTTTGATCCACGGTGTATTTGTCTTGCCAAAGAAGATAAATTATTCAAATTTACTTGAACCCGTTCAGCTAACCGTTGCTTTGATTCAGCAAACAAATTACGTGCACTGCTCGAAGAAGCAGAAGTCATGTTTTTAAAATAATTTAAATTCCAAAAAATCCAAAAATATAAAGTAAAAAAATTACCAGAGTTCACACAGAGAACCTCCTTTTCAACATACTTATCTATGCTCCTTTTCTGCAGAACATATTTCCGTGTGAGTATATAATGATATATTGTTCTGTGACTCCTTTTCTTTGTGAATTACCTCAGTCAAAGATAATTGTATTAGTGTATAGATGGAACAATAAAAATTGAAGATTCCTTCGATACTCGATACCCGTCTTTCTAATGGCTGCATGTCGTATGTTAAAAAGAGATAACAATAGCCGAATATGACGTCTAAAAACGCTGCGCGCCATAAAAGAGGCAACGTCATATTTGTTTATATCATGCTGGTTAACAAGCGCGTTTAGCTTTATGTGATTTAAAATACTTAAAAATCTGAAAGTGTGATTTCATAAATCTGTTGCTTGCCAAGAATGGCTTGTACTGTTCCCGTTTGTCCAAGTAGAGTGGGTGTTTTGAAGGAGAATAATGGAAACATATCATTTCACAGGTAAGTCGCACAGCTCGCACTCATTAATTTTGGCGTTTTGTAAACAAATTTTTATAATTATTTACTAAAAATGAATCATTGTACATGCATACACAGCTCTAAGGTTGATTTATTTAAAGAAAAGCTGGTGTTTATAACTAAAATTTACAAAAACCAAAGTTAATCGGAATATTTGACATTTGCCTTGCTTTATAGTGCTGTAGTCTGATCTTGATAAGTTTATCGATATCGATAACTAATTTATTTTTAGTAGAGTGTTGACAATTTCTAGCATTCACTGCAGGTTGAAAGTAATTTTTATCAATTTATAACAGATTTCCCACCGACATCGATTTAAAAAAAAACGTGGACAAAAAATGTAAGAAAAGCCGACGATTGGAGAGCTTCGCAATATACAAGAATATGCTCGATGAACTTTGAAGATTCTTGCTTTCACCAAGGATATCAGCGTAAAATTCTACACTCGTATGCAGTGCCGACAATATTCCTAAAATTACCACCATCGTGTAAACCAGTAAGTAATATCTATAAGTTATAAAGAAGTTATGCTTCAATCTATGAAAATTATGAAAATCTTTTGAATCATTAATAACCAAAAACTATTTCTTTTCAGAAATTACCCAGAAAAAGAAAACTTACTAATAAATACGTGGATACCCAAGCGTCAACATTAACTGCAAGTCTTTAAATTAAAATGTTGACGAATCACAGATGAACGATATCACAGATTAAAATGAAAGGATATCACAGATTATCCAATCTGTGATATCGTTTCTAAAAATAAAACTTTAAGATTATCGAGTTTTTTTTCTCTCGTAATAAAAACCTACTCCCGTTCTACCCCTTAAGGATGGATTCTAAATATTTCTACTCAAAAAATAACTATTCTTTTGAAATATTTTGGTGAAATAAATGCGAGAGGTTGCATACAATCTCATACAACCGATTAGCAATGCGGCGAGTACCAGTACGCACCCACATTTTATTTATATTGAATAACCAAACAGTACACTGAAACGCATTTAGCCATACTTTTTATCCGTCATATATTTAAAATCTATATCAACGATATCTAGTTATCAATAAAAATGCACAGCACTATTATACGCTATAACTTTAGCTTGCATTGTATAGTCAAAATGGAGACATTCACTCAACTTCGACCCGACAGATTATATATGTATGTCTCTTTCAATCTTATGACAATTTGAAGGTGTTAGAAAGAATAAAATATTGCTGCATTTTGTGATCCATCTATAGGTACAGACTAATACAACATCTTTGATCGGATGGTTCATCGGTGACTGGTGACTAGTCTTTGGACTGTGCTTTGGATTTGGACATATGCTGTTGACCAAAGATAATTGTATTAGTATAGATGGAACAATAAAAATTGAAGATTCCTTCGATACTCGATACCCGTCTTTCTAATGGCTGCATGTCGTATGTTAAAAAGAGATAACAATAGCCGAATATGACGTCTTAAAATGCTGCGCGCCATAAAAGAGGCAACGTCATATTTGTTTTTATATCATGCTGGTTAACAAGCGCGTTTAGCTTTATGTGATTTAAAATACTTAAAAATCTGAAAGTGTGATTTCATAAATCTGTTGCTTGCCAAGAATGGCTTGTACTGTTCCCGTTTGTCCAAGTAGAGTGGGTGTTTTGAAGGAGAATAATGGAAACATATCATTTCACCGGTAAGTCACACAGCTCGCACTCATTAGTTTTGGTGTTTTGTAAACAAATTTTTATAATTATTTACTAAAAATGAATCATTGTACATGCATACACAGCTCTAAGGTTGATTTATTTAAAGAAAAGCTGGTGTTTATAACTAAAATTTATAAAAACCAAAGTTAATCGGAATTTTTGACATTTGTCTTGCTTTATAGTGCTGTAGTCTGATCTTGATAAGTTTATCGATATCGATAACTAATTTATTTTTAAGTGTTGACAATTTCTAGCATTCACTGCAGGTTGTAAGTAATTTTTATCAATTTATAATAGATTTCCCATCGACATCGATTTAAACAAAATGTGGACAAAAAATGTAAGAAAAGGCGACGATTGGAGAGCTTCGCAATATACAAGAATATGCTCGATGCACTATGAAGATTCTTGCTTTCGCCAAGGATTTCAGCCTAAAATTCTACACTCGTATGCAGTGCCGACAATATTCCCAAAATTACCACCATCGTGTAAACCAGTAAGTAATATCTATAAGTTATAAAGAAGTTATGCTTCAATCTACGAAAATTATGAAAATCTTTTGAATCATTAATAACCAAAAACTATTTCTTTTCAGAAATTACCCAGAAAAAGAAAACTTACTAAAAAATACGTGGATACCCAAGCGTCAACATTAACTGCAAGTCTTTAAATTAAAATGTTACTTTTTGGTTTTAGTTTTCTTTACTATTTTCATTTAATTATCTATCTCAGTTTAGAAACGATATCACAGATTATCCAATCTGTGATATCGTTTCTAAAAATAAAACTTTAAGATTATCGAGTTTTTTTTCCTCGTAATAAAAACCCACTCCCGTTCTACCTCTTAAGGATGGAATCTATCCAAAAATAACTATTCTTTTGAAATATTTTGGTGAAATAAATGCGAGAGGTTGCATACAATCTCATATAACTGATTATCAATGCGGCGAGTACCAATACGCACCCACATTTTATTTATTTTGAATAACCAAACAGTACACCGAAACGCATTTAGCCATACTTTTTATCCGTCATATATTTAAAATCTATATCAACGATATCTAGTTATCGATAAAAATGCACAGCACGATTATACGCTATAACTTTAGCTTGCATTGTATAGTCAAAATGGAGACATTCACTCAACTTCGACCCGACAGATTATATATGTATGTCTCTTTCAATCTTATGACAATTTGAAGGTGTTAGAAAGAATAAAATATTGCTGCATTTTGTGATCCATCTATAGGTACAGACTAATACAACATCTTTGCTGTTGACATATGGGACATATTCACCACAGATTATAAAGACTATGAATGATATTTACATATTTATCTATGATTTGGACCTCCGCTAGGAGTAATAGTGTTCTGTGATGTGGACTGACTTTTCGCTCGTCACGGAAGGTTTTGTGTTGATGAAATTTTTTGTAATTTAATTCAATTATCGTCAATACTTTTGCAATGTATCAACTGAAACTCAGCCATTCCATTCCAATTCGGCCAGTTGTTAAAGCTTTTCAATTAAGTCTCTATTACGTGTAAAAATGTTTTTTTTACAAGTAGATACATAATTATTTTCGCATTTCAAAAATTGTAATAAAAATAGATTAAAGTCTGACCATGGATAAAATAGTGACATGCGAGCATTTAAATAAACTGGCTGATGCTCTGAGGAAGGAGTTGTGGCAATCTAAGGAGGTAAGAGAAAGGTGAAAAATAGGTACCTAACCTCAAACGTAATGTCATTCAATTAGCATTCTTTACTCCAGTTATCTTTCATTGTGTAACAACGAGTCCGCTAAATATGCTGCTTGAACGCCGCTGTACATAAACATTGCATTCCATACGTGTATTCTAATAATAAATTCATTTCTGTTTACTTTTTCTTTCTGTCTGTTTGTTCGTCTCAAAAGGGTTAAGTTTTTGAATACAATGATTGGCGCGAATTTAGTATAAGTATATGTTATGTTCTAGGTTTCTAGGTAAATACGCTAAACAAGGCGAGTGATTCAAGATAAAAAAAATGTAAACAAACTGATTTAACACTATTTAAAATGTCCAAAACTAATTAAAAACAATTCAACCCCATAGGGGTGTCCGCTGATTTCATCGTATACGCTGATTTTACATTAGTAAAACAATTTGTTGAAAACAATAATCAGTATGGCAAATCTCCTTAACCTTTTCCTTTGTGGTGCGAATTAGTGAACTTTTAGACTTGTGAAAGGGTCAAATAGTGTTTTTCTGACAGGCCATACCTATCAATAACTCCTATATTGACTTTCTTTATGTTAAGGTCTACAGACAGGCTGATGGTCAATTTGATGGTAGGTGGTTACCATCACATATAACAAGCAATGGTACGTGAGCCAGGTGAAAATTTCGTCCATCATTTCCTCTCGAGCGATAACTCGTAAAATGCTCCTGAGAATTCTATCATGAAGCCTTGTGAGCGTCAGCTACAGTTCTGTGGGTGGGTTGGGCAGTGGTAACCTCCCATATATGTAGAAGAAAATTTTTTATTCCTTGCTATTGAAAATTTATCAAATTATAGTTAACCTAATATCTTGAAGAACAAATAAGGCTAAGAGGAACTTGGTCATGAAAATCTGTTGCTGGCATGCAGTCCACAATGACAGGTGCTGCAAGGATTAGGAAGGCATAGACATCCCTTACTCACTCACCGAAACACAACAGCACACATGCTCTTATTTCACAATAGTCATCTGTAAGGGGTTGGTTATTGCCGCCAGATGGCCTGCCCAAATGACTGAAACACAGTGTACTTTCCAGATCTAGACCAGAGCCAACATTTAAAAGTTCATTTCCAAAGTTGACCTGTTAAGGCCTAAAAGAGACTACTATATATCAGACACCTTATATATCTTACGATTCAAATTAGACGTTAAAACCTTTTCATTTACATGTTGATATTAATTTCTTAACAATTTGAAAATTAAAAAAAAGGTTTTTAATAAGTATTTTATATGACAGCGTTATACACACTCGCATTCCAATGGAATGTCTCCTCTGGTCCTGTGCATCACCATGAGGTCCCAGTTATGCTAGAAAGTTGTAGGGAGGCAATAGAATAAAAGCTAAGAGACAGAACGAGGATAGGGCAGTGAATTTTTACATTCCTTACTCGCACCCCAAAACAACACACACTGTTATTTCAGGGTGGTTTTCTATAAGAGAGTGGTTACTGCCACTAGGCCAGAGAAACTGCACTGTCTGTGATTGTAGAATACAGTATTTGACCATAATGAAAATATGAAACAAATTGTTACTATACTCCAGCCATTATAAGAGTGCTGTTCTGACAGGTGTCAATTCCATACATTTTCTGTATCGTTTATTCGGAAATGAACTTTATGCAATGGACATAAAGAAATGTCAAAAACGCATTCATAGAATGACCGTACTATACACTAATTATAAATATTTTTTTAAACCAAATTAACTAACCAGTTTTTAAAAATATGTACGATTTTCATAAGAAATCATTGTTAAAAAATTAAATTTGCATGTTTGACCACTTTATTGAAAACACACCGCAATTGGTGGCATATAGAGTTGAGTCATTTGCTTTGTTTACAGTCGATGCTTAGTACAGTACATGAGCGTATACTACGATTATGTTTGTTTGCAAGCAAATGATGTATTGATATCACGTGACCCACATGTATGACGTCTTTAGCGTTTTGGCGGTCTTATTTATCATTTAAGCTTTGATTGTAATTTTCATCTATATAAATAAAAAAATGGATCTTCGAAATGTATGTACGCCCATAAATATCGAACGGGTAGACCGATTTTAATTCGGTTTTGACTAATGGAAAGAGGGATAAACGGGGAATGTTTTTGTATATAAAAATTGCACTACGGGCGAAGCCAGGGGCGGGCCGCTAGTAAAAAATAAAGCAATTCACAAAGAATGGATCAAATTGCAAGTGTATTATGGTATAATGAACAATTTGAGATATTTTCCTAAAATTGTCTTTTGTTTTCTCTTATAGAATTTATCATGCTTCGACTGTGGTTGTATGGGGCCCAATCTTTGGATTTGTTTGCAACCTGAATGCTACCACATCGGATGTTCCGAAGATAAAAATGACCACAGCACTATCCACCAAAAGGTAATATGGTTTCAAATCGATTTATTGCAATGTATTTAAACATACAATGATAAATACATTTTTGATTATGAGAGTTCATGAGTTCATGAGAGTGATTAGCATAAGTGACTACTATATTTATTTATACTTAGGTATCATTTTTTTATTAGTCTTTGTTTGTTTATTTATTCTTGACATAATAATTGCATATTTAAAATACAAACTACAATATTGACAAATGATTTTATGTTATGTAAATAAAAAAGAAAGACCTACCTCTCAGTCTTCTACATTATAACTTCTGAAATTGTCCAATATTTTAGAACTTTTATCACCCCACCATTCAATTTACATGTCTATCGTCATATTTTGAATTTATTTCTCTATTTTTTCTTTTTTGTAAAAATCTCATTGATTTTCCAGTTCATTCTGAAAATGTCACGGTCAACACGATGGATGAATTTGTTGTGTATCTGTCAAAACGTAGTTTTTATTATTTTGAAATTAATAACATTTTTTCTTTAAATTAATACCTTGTTTATATTTGAGACAACTGCAAATTGCGCTTAAAAATTCAACCTGTACATAGGTTTGTAATTACCTATGTACCTGGTTTCTTATTCAGTTGTACCTATGTACAACTGAATAAGAAAATCAACTTTAACAAACCTAGAAAGTTACTCCAAGCGGACTCCAAGCAGTGGAAACTTCCTACATATTAAAGCGACACAAGGTTACTTACTAATTGTCTTATGTTTGCAATAAATGTGGAGTACTCCACAAGTCTTGGTTCCCTTTGCTATTTTTAAGCCCCGACGTCGCAAAATCTGTCTGAGTAGTTGTAACTCCCAAACGGATTGACCGATTTATGTCCGTTTTTTTTTTGTTTGAAAGTTGATGTGATCGAGATGGTATGAAGATCTAATCAGGCGTTTGAAGATCATTACATTTCCTAGTTGATGAAAGGATTTCACTGACATCCACAGGTTCTATTGATGTGTAATTTAGTATACTATTACTTTAGTGATATTTCCATGACGTGGTAACCTTTATTTGATGCTGCAGCATCAAGTAGTCTGCAGGATATCCAACTCCTTAGAAACTTCAGCAGACATAGCGGGTTTGGGCTCAATAGAAAGTCGGGGTTTAGTTTATAATTTTTATTATTACTTGTTAGCATGTTGTATGTTTATAAATTACTTACCAGACTATATTAATCATTACTGCGTCTTATTTGCTGATGATATTAAATTTTATAGACTGTAAGGATCAAAATGCTTTACAAACAGAATACAACAATGAGCTGGGAAAGGTAATTGTATAATTTAAACTTGTATAATCTTGACGTGCATTAAAATAGTAATTATTAATCTTGACATTGTTGATTCTTCTGTTTTTCTGGGTATAACTATTGATGGTTCTGTAAATGGAAGGCTTCAAATAAGCAGTTTCAACCTAGAGTCGTGAAACAAGGTCTTGCACCAAATAATAGTAATAATAAGCCATTTATTTATCCTTAGTAATTACAAAAATATATTAATTTATGAATTTAATTTTTCTTTTATTGAATTATCTTTTACTAAGGACCTGTTTTCGAGTAAAGGCCTCCACCATTCTACTCCAAAGTTTCCTATTTTGGTGTCCAATTGTCTCCTGCTATCTTTTTAATCTCATCAAGCCACCTATCAGAAGGCCTACCCTGTTTTCTTTTCCCTTTCGGGCCAGCCCAGCCCGAATGATTGTAAGAAAAGGAAGAGGGAGCAGAGCAAATCTCCAAATGCATCAATACAAAAGACATTAATAAAAACATAGAGGGTGCAGACAACAAAATCAAAATATTTATTTATCAATTAGGTTTCTCCAAGAAACTCTTATGATCGTCATTTAAATTTACCAGTTAAATTTAAATTTACCAGGGTTTCGGAAGAAAGCCAAAATGACGATCCTGAGAAGAAACCCCGAAAGAAACTCAGGATACTATTCTTTGTCATCTTTAAAATATAAAATTACAAAAATTATATACACTTAAGTAATACTTAAATCAAAGTACATATACAATAGTAAACATAGCATGAGCTCCGAATTCAGGCTTTAAGAGCGTTCTTATTGCCAATGACCTCGAGCGTTTCACTCATTCCCTTTCCCGCCTCAATTCTGCGTTCATACATCTTCATACGATATGTTCATGCGATATAACTAATACATAAACTAACTAACTAAACTAACTAACTAAACTAACTACATAAACAAAAAAACGTCTTTTCGCTTCATTAAAAAAAAAAACATTTTGCCAAGAATTTGTAAATTATTTACTAAACTTTTTAAATAAAGCTCGAAAAAAAAATTTATTTAGTGCAACTTTTAGATAATTAAATTCTCTATCCATGCGTGTGTGTTGCAACTAAAAATAACTTTTACTTTCTACGTAGATGCAGGATATTTGCAATTATAGGGTATTTTTTAGATGCACATTTCAATGGTATTCTAAACAAATGTTATAAATATAAAAAGTGAAATTTGTTTTTGAAAAGCCAAAGATTTTTTTGGTATTTTTTAATTAATTTTCTTTCTCTTAGTTATCGAGTTTATACGCTTTAAAATGTTACAATTTTACAGCTTTGACAGGGAGAAGCCTCTTAATTCCAGGCTTCAGCATCAAATAATAATATAGAAAACATAAAAAAAAAGTTTTAGCTGTTCTTGTTTATTAAGAAAATATCTCATCAAGTTGTTGTGCAAATATAGATAAATGCGTTGGTATTACGCACAGGGAACTGGAGTTGCATTGTGTTTATGTGCATCGATATGCACAAGTCATTATGACTCACCCCTTCAACAAGAGTAATTATTATTGTCAGTGTTTGAATTTGAGTTCAAAGTTGTTTGTTCTCACTAATTCTTAGTAATATTTATCACGTTTATAAATAAACTAACTGGTGGCCGCGACTTCGTCAGCGTTGAAAATATATGTGTAATTACGCTTGCATCAAGCGAGTCCCGTCGTTTGCGTCGCGTTGGTGCGAGACCGCTTCAATTTATTTTCTCCCGCGTACTTTTTAATTTAAGATATCTCCTAAGATATTCATTGAAATCAAATGATGTCGAGGGCAATATTGTTCAAAATTAAATACTTTTGATGAATAACGTATTTATTTGGATAAGGATTAATATCACGTTTATAAAAATAATACATTATTTTAAAACAAATTTGATTACCATAAAAAAGGTTATAGTGAGTCAACCTTAAAAGATAGACATATGTTGTTGCGGACTTTTTTTAAAAACTTTTAAACGGGAACAATTCTGTCATACATCATTTTTACGTAACTTTAACCGTTTACACAGCGCACGCAACGGAAGTTCTCAAAAGGGATAAATTTTCCCTATTTTGCAACATTTTTCATTATAAAGCTCCGCTTAGCGTGATGTTATATAGCCTATAGCCATCCTCGATAAATGAACTATCCAACACTAAAAGAATTTTTCAATTCGAACCAGTAGTTCCTGAGATTAGCGCGTTCAAACAAACAAACAAACTCTTCAGCTTTATGATATCACGTTTATAAATAAATTAGTATTAATTTTATTTTAAAATACAAAGTATTGTATGAACTCTCTTTAAGGCGGAGACAAACGCTAAATACTAAAAATATCCATTGTTTAAATAATATCCACAAAAAAAAATTAGAACACAAAAAGAATTTGACTTTTATTGAAAATTCTCTCGAAAACGGCTTATTGCGCGCATATGAATCCTGGTACCTATTAATAAGTTAATGTCAGTTTAAAAAATTGTATTAATAATTTTTTTTTTGCGCGTTCTAATGGTAAAAACAAAAAAACACCATTTCTAGGCCCGTTGAATTGTCTCCGCCGCTAGCGAGTTGTATTGTAAATGTCATTTGTCTCTGAAGTAGTTTTGTAGTGTTTATAAACTATATCACGCGTAATACTTGTTTTATTATATACTGGCGAATCGCCCCTGGCTTCGCACGGTGAAATTTGTTTCTGCAAATTATGAATACACTTGAACTTTTTTTTTTTTAAATCTTCCTTTATCACTCCGTCCATTAGTGAAAATCGTATCTAAATCTGTTGAGTAGTTTAGATGAAGTTAGTGGAGAAACAGACAGAAGCGAACAGCGATTTTCTTTTTTCCATAATCATTCCTTTATAATTAACAACCATGCTCCTTATGAAAAGGTGAAAGTCATATTCCAAATAATATTTTATGTGAAATAAGTTAAAAAAAATCGCTAACCGCTTTATTTTGGGATTATAGAGTACAGCAGATTCTACTTTTTGGTTTTAAAATATATTATAATCAAAATGACTAATTTCTTGTAATTTAAATTTGAATAATTCCAGGTATAAATTAATGATATTTTTTCGTTTATTAGCCCTAAACAGAACCAAGAGGCTGATTATGCCAATATTATAATAGGCATTCAATGTTGGAAGATATAAAGTTGAATCTGTTTTACATTTCAGAACTTCCCACATCACTGTGTACATATGAACATTTCTACAGAGAGAGTGTGGTGCTACGTATGCGAAAAGGAAGTTTTCATCAAAGCGGCCTTAACTCAAGGGAGGGTAAGTGATTCAAATCTATGATATCTTACACTTTGGTGGTGTGTAAAGAACGCAGGGGTTCATAACATTTTTTTAATGAAACGATTAATTGGAAAGTATTTTTAATAAAAGCACGTATTTTATCAAGTAACGGAACCACAGAGCAAAGAATCCCTGCGCCGCCCCCTACTAGAGACGGTATGGTCAATGCTTTCCATACAAATCCAGCGTCTCAGGGGGCGTTAGCGCTTATTCAATACCAGTACATGCACGGCTTCCGCACTGTTTAGGTTTTGTGTTCCAAGCCTATCTGGACACGAATTTTTTAAAAGCTTAAAATTGCATTTAATTACTTATTTTTGATATGATACACCAAAATTGTTTTTACATTGATTATTACATCAAAACAAAGCACATTGAGGCATTTCTATCGCGTTTTTTTATTTATAACGTTTACTCCGCAACGTGCAAATAGAAACTGGCGGCCAAATGTGCCTTGAGTGGCGCTCAGCGTAATTGCGCGGCACAAATATTTTTATTACTACCGTTTCCAGCAGGGGGTGGCGCGGCGATTCATTGCTCTCTGAGCGCAACTATTCATAAAAGTCATACATACCACTTAAGTGTTGTAAAGATCGCGCTTTCCTATACCATGAAAAAGAGATCGCCGGCCGCTTCTGACGTGCGAGGGAAAAGGACAGAGATACATACTCGATCTTGTAAAACTCAACGTGGATTGAATTTGTTTACATTGTTTGCGTTTTGCTATTAAATCCTTAAGATCTTAAAGATCAGGACTAACCGAGTTGATATGAGACAGTATTCACATTGCCTAAATGGCAATCAAATCGATTAAATGCAACCAAGGCGCTTCGGCTACTCGAGATTTAATCGTAGGTATACCTTGAAGCATTTTCATCTATAATAATTGTTTACAATAATCTATGCGTTACAATCAAGTGCATAAATATGCATCCAAGAATGGTTTCATAAATATCTTTTTTAAAACGTCATATAAACTGTCACAAATATGTTTCTAAAAACGTTAGTAATAAATATACACATATAAATAAACTGTCATTAATATGTCCCGTCTATTTTTGGGACATGTTATTGCTCGTGTTATTATTAATAAAATATTGGGACATTTGCGAAGAGATATTAATGATGAGCAAAATATTATATTTTCAGGATTCCTTTAGTACATACACGTTATGTGATGGTTTAGTAGGTACATTTTTTTACACTTGACTGTACAATGCATATATATGCCGATCTCGTGTTTCTCGCCAATGCGCAACTCAATTAACAATACAAGTCCACAGATCAACCCCTTTTTAAGGCGGTATCTGATATGCACCATATAAATGTAGGAACAATTTTTAATATAATGTTTATATGTTGTTGCAAACAATTGCAAAATCATTCATTGCCTGGATTAAGAAGTTTGTGTGGAAAATTCTTTTCAGAGAAATCCAGACACAGTGTCGATCGGTGGTTCATCGGTCGCCTCGTGGCCTACTTTCAACCCTGAAGATGAGGTTGATCCCGATGACATGGATTACGACGATGATGCTCACCAGAGAGGTAAATTGAACTGTCTACAGATTATAACTTTTTTACAGCAATCTATAGCAGTCTTAAATTTATTGTATCCACAGATGAAAATTTGTTCATGGCAGGTTAATATTTGCCTTGAAAGAAAGCAGTGAGAATCTTAAAAAAAATGTCTTGCTTAAAATTAAAATTCTTCTTATTTCATTTTTTTTTTCAATACTTTAAACACGGCGCAATGCGAAGAAGTTCAAAGAGGCAAGACACTTGACGATATTTATCACAACGATGTATACGCCTCGCGACCTCACAGTAAAGCGTGCGTGATCTGTGTACCTTTTTGTAATTAAAGTACTTAAAATACTTAAATTCCATTGAACTAACGCTTTTAGTGATTTTAGATCATCATCATCATTATTATCAGTTGTAAGAAGTCATAATTAAAAATTATAAACTAAACCCCGACATTCTATTGAATCCATTCTAATGAGCCCAATTCGCGCTATTAGTAAATTGCTGAAGAGTTGATTATCCCGCCGACTACTTGATGCTGCAGCATCAGGTCAGTCGAACCTGTGGAAGTTTGTGTGATCTCTAGAAATGTCAACTAGGAAATTAGTTGAATGTCAGCTTTCAAACAAAAAAAATCTGTTTTGCGAGCTATTGTGCCAGACAGATAACAGATACATAGGTTAACCCTCTTTTGCGTTGAGCGAGCGTGAGGGGAAAAATAAAATATACTAATATTATAATATTTTTTTATATCAGGCAGGCTGACGGTCCACTTGATGGTGGGTGGCTACCGTCGCCTATAACACAAGCAACGCCAAAGCTGCTGCAAGTGCGTTGCCAACTGCAGTAGGATTACTCGCTCACCGAAACACAACAGCACACGTGCTGTTATTTCACGGTGGTCTTCTTTAAGGGGGTGGTTACTGCCGCCAGACGGACTGCCCAAATGATTGCGAAACGCAGTGTGCCCTGCCACTACTTTCCAAATCCAGACCAGAGCCAAATTTGAAAAGTTGATTTTTCAAAGTTGACCCTTCCGGGAATCGAACCCGGGAACCCTAGAACAGAGCGTTAAGGCACGCACCCTAACCACTCATCTAACGGACTCGTCCAAATATTAATAAAATTGAAAGCTTAATCTCACATGACAATTTGCGCATATTTATAGGACTCGTGGGACTACAAAATATGGGCAACACGTGCTACATGAACGCGGCACTACAGGCGCTCAGCAATACGGCCCCATTCTCCTCTTACTTCCTCGAGTGTGCGCCTGTCGTCGCAGTGCTCGCCGCCGACAAGAAACCGGGGCTTACGCGGTAAATATAACACTACAGACAAAATATCATCAATAACATTTATTATTATTATGGCGTAGGTTAATACTACTACAGGTAAGGTACGCCCGTTTGAGAAAATAGTCGCGCAAAATAGACCGCTCCATATAAACAGACAGGACTATTGTCGCCTATAAGCCAGACAGCGTGGTTATGGACCGAACCCAATGCCGGACGTGTTTGTTGATATCATTGTTTCGCATGACAGAAACCTCGTTAAAGCCTAGAGCTTAGCAAGTACCTAAACTTGGCACACGATGTGACCACGAAGAGCTTCGATAAACACCTCAAGAGGCTTTCACTAGAGGGCTTTATAGAGAGTGTACTGTTAGGAGGTTCCTCACTCTGCAGTCCTAACCATGTGTTGGTTGGGCCTTGCCAAGCAAACTAATTTTCATATGGTCATTCAAACTGTTATTTAAATATTTAACTACGAAAAATAATGATATTTTAACTTATTATCACTTTAAACATTATCTAATCTTTATCTATCTATACTCTATACTAATATTATAAAGCTGAATAGTTTGTTTGTTTGAACGCGCTAATCTCAGGAACTACTAGTTCGAATTGAAAAAATATTTTTGTTTTGAATAGTCCATTTATCGAGGAAGGCTATATATAGGCTATATAACATCACGCTATGATAAATAGTATTATATATAAGAAGTGTCCAGTACCGCACGCCCCATGCGCACGCCGGCCGCCGCCGTATGGGCCGCAGCGAAGCGTGGCAGAGTTCAGCTAGTATAAAATAAAGTCACTGTCAGCCTCTGTATGTTTCTCCTCTCACTTTTTTATTTTGATATGGTTTTCACTAATAAAAAGAGCTATAAACGAAGAAGATTTGTGTGTATAATTTAAAAAAAAAAGCGTCTTTACGAAGCCTGGGGGCAAGTCGCTAGTAAGCATAATGTAATAGATATCTTTAAGTTTAAGTAATCTTTAAGTTTCTTTAAGTAGTTTTCATTTTGCATTACAGCTCATACCAAAAATTAATTAAAGATATGTGGAGTAAAAAGACGAGAAGCTACCTTGTACCTAATGGAATACTGTATGGAATCAGAATGGTGAGTAGTTGATAAAATTGACATTATTATTGGACAGTGTTTTAAGATAATGTATGTATACATTTTGATTGGTTTCCGTATTTCATACGATTTTATTCTCTAGTCTACACTAATATTATTAAGAAGAATGAAAAATTGTTTAAAAATATGTTAATTTTTGGCAACACGTTTATTTGTTAATTGTTATTAGTATTAATTAAATCAACATTTGTTGACAAAGTAAAATGTGTTATAATGCTTCTTTTATGCTTACTAGCTCTACACTTAAACTATTATCATTAAGCTTCGAGACATGTTCTCGTCCAAAAATCTTCAGTGTCTTAAAACAAAAGTTTTCAGCCAGTGATGACGTATGGGGCTGAAACGTGGTTTATAACTATGTGTTGTAAGAAAGCTCAAAGTCATTTAACAAGCTATGGAAAGGGCTATGCTCGCAGTTATTCAATGAGTTGTTGAGAATAAAATAAAATAAATAAATATAATCAGCAATATGGAGATCCGTAGACAAACGACAGTTAAGTGTCAGTTGGCAGGACACATAGTACGGAGAGCCGACAGCCCCTGATACCGGAAGGTTCCCGAGTGTAGGCTACGGAGCGGCAAATGCAGTATAGGACGATAAGGGCCGCGGGTCGACGGTGGATCTAGGATGCTTAAGACCGTTCCTTTTGGAAAATTAGGCGAAAGGCCTATATCCAGCAGTAGACGTCCTGCGGCTGAGGTGATAACGCCTTTTAAAATGTCTGAATTATCTTAAAAATAAAAATTATAATTGAACCCAGGTCCATCCAATGTTTCGAGGCTATCAGCAACACGACACGCAGGAGTTCCTTCGATGCTTCATGGACCAACTGCACGAGGAACTCAAAGAGCCGGTAATGTGTCTAACCTTGCATTATCACCTACATTCAAAAACCACAAGAAAAACTAACTTTTAAGAAACTAACTAACAAAAAAGAGCCGATATGTGCATTCAATTTAAATTAAACGCCTAGTGTTCTATAATTTATGGTTTCATTAATTTCAGGTGTGGGACAGTTCTCCGGCAGACAAAATGAGTTCGGAGGCAGACGGTGATCATCAGGAAACCAGGAATGTTCACATTAGACGGAGGGCTGCCTCATCTGGGGGTAAATATTGTTCATTACGTTTGCTCGCAAACTAAGTTTTGCTAACGGCTTTAATCGCCGAAATTATGAAAAATAGCATATGTGGTTCATCAGGGTTCAATTCCGAAATTCCCCTAAGCCAGATAAAAAAACTCCAATTTGGTTAAGTAAAAACGTAAAAGGCAATCAAATATAGATCATCATCATCTCGGTTGTAGGACATCCACTGCTGGACCAAGGCCTTCCCCCTAATTTTCCAAAAAACTGATCAGAAGCAGCCTTACAAGGCCATCTGTCCTATGCTGTGCCAGTCCGTGGGCTCCACTCGAGAACTTTCTGGCCCGAGCGGCCGTCGGCTCTCCATGGGAAAGCCTAGGCGTCCTAGGACCGGCCAGAAGCAGGCTGGATCCACCGTCGACTCGCGGTCCTTATCTGATCGTCTGTCCACCTTATGAGTGGATGTCCTACGCTTCATTTGTCGGTTAGTAGCCTCCACTCGAGAATCTTCCGGCCACAGTTGAAGTGGCAGTGAGCAGTGTCCTGCTCACTGCCACTTCAACTAACTAATCCGCCGGGTTATGTCGGTAGTCTACGAATCTCCTCATTCTTGATTCGATCGCGTAGTGTAACCCCGAGCATATACCTCTCCATAGCTCGTTGAGCGACGTTGACCTTCTTACAAGGCCCATAGTTAGAGACCTCGCTTCAGCGTACAGATCAATAATATTCTAGATTCACATACATGTTAGGATTAAAAGACTTTAAGGACCCGCTGGAGCTTCTTTTGAACTGTAATAGATAAATAAATAGATTTGTAAGATACCACTCAACCTATATCTATTTTATACATAAAATAAAGTCTCTGTTCGCGTCTGTCTGTTTCTTCTGTAACTTCTTCTAAACCCTCCAATGGATGTTTATATGGTTTTCACTAATGGAAAGAGTGGTAAGGAACGCTTTTGTATATAATTTTAAATTTTATCTGTGCGAAGCTGAGGGTGGGTAGCTAGTAAATATTTAATAAGAAATTAAAAATTATGTTTACAATATAATTTAATTGGCAATTTCCAAGTGATTGTTAATTTAAAAAATATATGTATTTTGTGCTTTTTTAAAAGGAACTGAAAATGACGTTTGTCAATTGAAAATGTCATCTTTTTAATTTTAATTAAAATAATGTGGACTTAGTAACTTTTGATTACTTTTAATATATATTCAAAACAATAAACCTAATTCCAGCCAGTGACGCTCCATTCTTTTCTCGAATGAGACGAAAATCTCCGGCACCATCGGCCTACAGTGAACCCAGATCAGACGGCTACTTGAGGTAAAAAATTTTTTTTGTAAAAATTAGTATGTACCTGAATACATTAATTAAGTGTATCTTCAAATAAACTATAGCAAATATATTGCTATAGTTTGACCAGAATTGCTGTACCACGCCTTGGGTATGTGCGCGGCGGGGGTGCAGAGCAGGCCGCAACGCATTGTCTGTCCGTCCTCTATGCTTGCCCATGGCAGACGCACAAGAGATGAAATATCCAGAGATATCTTATCGCATCAAAACTGACTTAATATAGCCTACCTTTAATAAGTAAAATTGACAAATTTACCAATTAACTGCCGCAAGCTGGCCGTGCGCCTTGGAATTTCTTCTTTATGCATCGGCAAGTAGAGGCAAGTATCCATCGGCTACCATTAAATAGGAGTCTCTCTAGCAGCATTGTGGTGTGGCGCTGTGGTAGCATTTTATTTACGGCGGTATGAATTAAGGTGAAATATTGCACGATTTTCTTAAATATTGTGTAAAATATGAGAAAAGAAATAAAAATTGTAGATTAAAACTTTAGTACACATCTTAAGTTAATTAATAAATTTAAAAAATAAAAACGGGTCAAGTGCGAGTTCAACTCGCGTTCCGCACAATATTGAGTGATTTACCCTGTTATTTTAATATCATGGACTTCTTATAAGTTTCCTATATTCTATAAGTAGAAAACTAATTTCTGTATTTTTTTTTTTTTTCAAAGTTTTAGGTTCAGTAGTTTCGGAGATAAGGGGGGTGAATGGTCGAAATTTTTATTACTGTGGAGAGAAGGCTTTTTTGGACAGTAATTTACAATTTTTTCTCAGAAAAAGTAATTTTTTTTCTGCTGAGTCCTCGCCTTTATACCAAACCCCAATGCTACGCAAGCGCCATTCTGGTCAATTTATGAATCACTATTTAATGGTGTAGCTTGCCAGTTTTTCAGATTAACACCTATGTAACTTATCCTCCTTACCTCTACCCTCCATGCACATAACATAATGTAACTGTTGGTAGGATAAAATGTCAATCGGAGAGCAGTGCGGCCGGAGGTGCGGGAGGGCGCCACCGTCGTTCAGCCAGCTTCACAGGTCCACATTACGTACAAATGTCACCGCACAACCGTAAGTCAACATCTTTCTGTATAGTGGTAGCATGCAGTCAATAGAATTGCTTATCGAAATAATAGAAACATTAAAAAAATATCATCTCTTTTTTTTGTCTAATAAGGTTATTTTGTCATTATATTTTCACAAACCAGGAAATGATCCTTCGACTTTGATGTAAAGAAATCGGTCGTTACGAATCTACCAAAGATATACGATATTTTAATATTAGCGCGATCAAATTACCCTAAAAGATAACGAAAATAAAATTACTTGTGATGTGACGAGATGTAAGAAATCTCGAAACTGAGAGAAGTGATTAAATAGTTGTCGACACCACATCCTTAGATTGGACATAGAATATATTACCCATATAGAAAAAAAGAAATATGTATATAAAACAACTAAAATAATTTTATATTCATTAAATATGAACTAGAATCATTACTTGAATCATCAGTAACATTAATTAACCTTAACTTCCTCCTCAGTTAATCTGGCGACCTTTGTAGTTGCATGTTGTCCGGTTACTAATTGTTTTCTTGATATCTCCCTTCACCTTTAGTCCAATAGACAATAATTTGGGCAACCCGTCTGGCGGCAGAAACCACCCTCTTACAGAAGACCACCGTGAAATAACTGCAATTGTGCTGTTGTGTTTCAGTGAATGAGTAAGGGATGCCAGAGCACATTCAATACTCCCTTTCTTATCCCTTATCCTTAAACCTACCACGGTCGGCAGCAAGCATTGCTTGTGCTATCGGAGACCACGGTACATCCATCCGTATTACCTCGCGATCCCTGTAGCACCTTTCTTCTCGAATACCCCGGTGTTATCCCAACTTTCAGTAAGCCAATCACCGGAACCTCTTTTAATCGCCTCATTCGACATGCAGAGGATACAGTGTCTGTATTCTAGTGTGTATCTGAACCCCAGATCACAGGTACTTGATGGTAGTCGCATACCATCAAGTGGATTTAATGAAATGCCGTTTGCACTTCAGCATGCGATAGCACATCGGGCGTGGGTTGCGAGGGTGGCTCCGATTCGGAGCTGTCTTCGAGCGAAGCCGACGAACGGTACGAGACTTGCTCGAGTGGCGCAAGCGATGTAGACCCGCAGCACGGACACAGGTAAACCTCAATAACTTAAAAACTGATGTTTCGACTGAAAGGGACATCAGTTTTTTTTACAGTTTGTTAATAGCAGAGCATACTGCGTTTCGCAGTCGTAAACGGGCAGCCCGTCTGGCGTCAGTTAGTACGCCCTTATTAGACTACAGTGAAACAGCGCGTTACGTTGTTGTGTTTCGGTGGCTGAATAAGGGTTGCTAGGGTTCATTCCCCTGTCCATTCCATCCTTATTCCTTAACTTTTAACCTATGGTATCGATAGCGCACATGTAATAATAAGCCTGGAGCCACCTACCATAAAATGGACCGTCAGCTTGTCTGCCTAACTTTATATAAAATACGATAGTCGTTTTCGTGCCTGTTTTTAAATGCCTTGGTGACATCGAGCGCGCGCTGTTTCCACTCTATCCTGTCTTCAGCTTTCATCATAACCATAGATAACCGTGAACTTTCAAGTAGCGCCAGACAAAAAGTGTGTCTGACTCTGACTTTCTGACTTATTTTATCTGGGTTGCTATTGACAAGCCTCACTCGATTGAGCTGGCAACTGGTAATCAGTCTAGTGACAGTGACCAACTCCTGAAAAAAGTTTATGCGTTGTTGTGTTTTGATGAGTGAGAGAGTACAGGATGCTTGAGCCCATCTCTCTATCCCTATGTTCTTCCATTTCTTCATCCTCTCTGCTCAGATGGCATACTTGCGTCTTTCCTGGTGTCATATAGGCGACGGTAGCCGTCTACTATTAAATGGACTACTAATACTACTAAACTTTAAATTAAATATTTAATATTACTATTAAATATTTAGGCATATACCCAAGCCACTCGTGGCTCGTTCTCACTGCCACTGAAATTATACCCTCATGAGGTTATTGTGTGCACAGGGTTGTCGCTCAGTGTGGTGATGCAGAGGGCTCCGAGGGCGTCGGTGGAGGGCCTCGGTATCGCAGTATCGTGTCTGACGTTTTTGATGGAAAGTTACTCTCTTCAGTGCAGTGTCTCATATGTGATCGGGTAAGTAAAAATAACCACCTCTACTACATTGCGATACCAGTAAGGACTTAAATTATTGCATTTATTTAATTAAACATAAGTGTAATTAATCTTCATTGCTTACAAATTATTATGTAACCAACTTATTAAAGAAATAATATGAATACTTATTAAATAAAAGTAACGTAAAAGTAAAAAAGAAAAGAAAAGTAGCGTGCCTATCGATTTTCTATCGTCTACACTATGGAGAGTGTGCTATATATTGTACGATTTAATCCAACCGGAACCGTTCCACTTGCGGACCACTAGACGTGGGCAGGGTTTCATCCCTTTGTGGTCGATGTACCTCGATCACGAACAAAGCGTTTCAGTTCCACCTTCCTTGTTCGAACTGCTAAGTTGTGGAACTCATTGCCTACGTCTGTGTTCCCACAGAACTACAACCTCGGGGTCTTCGAAACTAGGGTAAATGGGCATTTACTAGGTAAGCGTGGTCCACCTTCGGCCACATCTGCACCTCACATCAGGTGAGATAGTGGTCAAGCGCTACCTCGATTTCATAAAAAAAAAAATTACTAGCTGAACTCGGCCATGCTTTGCTGCGACCCATACGGCGCGGCGGCGTGCGCATGGGGCGCGCGGTACTGGACACTGCTTATATATAATACTATTTATCGTAGCATGATATTATATACCCCTTCCTCGATAAATGGACAATTCAAAACAAAAAGAATTTTTCAATTCGAACCAGTAGTTCTTGAGATCAGTGTGTTCAAACAAACAAACTCTTCAGCTTCATAATATTAGTATAGATATAAAAAGGTTACATATTTAGAGCGCCATGATACTACGCCATGTTGGGAAAAGTACAGTACAGGGAAAAAGGAGGTCACGTAGAAAGGAAATATTATGTCTCAAAAAATGGACTGGTATCAAAACCGTTAAGCAATTTGAAACCTCTTCTCACTAGCAAGGACAAGGAAAAGTTGAAAAGTTGGACTGCCTATGTAATTGAGAGGCATTGAAGGGAGAAGAATTAAAGATATCAACACACTAAATGTAACGGGTGACCACTCCTTAGTTGGCATCAGATAAAATCACATTATGTCAAGGTTTATTCAATATGGTTTTAGTAATAAATCTATACATATAATAAAATCGTAAACGAGCCATTAAATATTAAAAAAAAAAACAATAAAGATAGTTTTTTGAATTTTTGTCTGAATCAATTTGAATGCGGTTTTCACTGATGTATGTAGCAAGCTTCTCGTAACATTTAGTTTTGTTTAATTGGTTGACAAACAAAAAAGTTACGCGTTATACCGAATACCACGCGTACGAAGTTGCGTGTTCAGCTAGCTGACTAGTGATCTTACGTCTCAAACACACTATACTTTCTTATTTTCACGATACATTTTCTTATGCTTACTTTTGCGTGATAGTCTGTCTTTTAAACCATTACACATGATCCTATTAAAAAACGGGAATAAACTTCTTCCAGGTGTCAACGCGGGTGGAAACCTTCCAGGACCTGTCGCTGCCGATACCTTCACGTGAACACCTGGCAGTGCTGAGGTCCCAACAGCCGCTTCTCAACCATCATGCCACTCATGACTCGTGGG
Source organism: Bembecia ichneumoniformis (assembly GCA_910589475.2). Taxonomy (NCBI): domain Eukaryota; kingdom Metazoa; phylum Arthropoda; class Insecta; order Lepidoptera; family Sesiidae; genus Bembecia; species Bembecia ichneumoniformis. Next base: position 7,791,681 of record OU342543.1, read on the forward strand.
TATGACAATACATTCTCTCAACAATTAAGTGAATAAAATCATTGTGTGCACCGGCAATGTCAAGAAAAGCGAAATCTCCTATTTTTCTTGATTAATCCAATTAAAAATCTCATCAGCAAATTGCAAGTGTAATACATGTATTTTTTATTGTTTTAAAAATGTTTGACACGATTTAAGATATTTATTTGTTAAATAACTTTAATTTAATGTCTTTAAAAAGTATGTTAAAAATTTGCATTTTAAATTTTAAGTTTTAAAAACATTGAAACAATAAAACAATTTTTACCTCTTTAAAATATTGTGTAAAGAAAGTTCATATTTGCGGATGGAAATTAAACAAATTATTTAGCGCATTACGTCATAATACTTCTAAGATTTGAATAAGAGAAGTATATTTTTTGTTAAAGCATTGCAAGCAAGCGACAGTCTACTTGATGGTAGCAGGCTACCGTTGCCATTATACATATACAAGCAACACTGAGAAAATAAAGGGCATCCCTTAGCGTCAGTTCACACCCTGGGCCCTAATTCACTAACGCCACTTAGCGATTCCACGCGATTCCTTACTTCGAAACCACGACATATCTGCTATAAAGTCATTCTCTTACATATATCATAGATAAAATACTACTTAACCAGTATAGATGGTCAACCTCCATATAACGATCTGAAGCCAATTTCTATTGGGATTTCCACTCACTAGATGTCACTAATAGTCTCGAATTTAACATTAATGTGTAATTTGTTAAAAATTATAACCAACAAATTCAATCACGCAGTTATAGTTCCTTATTTTATTATCGTGGTAATATCTAGAGGGCGACGTTGCTGGGAGCAAAGATGTTGTATTAGTCTGCTGGGAGTACTTTTATGTATGATATTGTTCCATTTCATGCATATTTTAATGAAAATGATAGAAAAATTTTATTTAGATATTTAATATTATTATATCAGAAAACATTATGTTATTAATTTGTTTTACAATTATAATGCATAATGACCATAGTACAAAAATAACAAATTAAAATGTGTGAGTTATCATTTTTTTCTTCGTAACACAATTGACAAAAACTAGTTAATTTTTATCTATGTTATAACTAACTGAACCTGGCCACGCTTTGCTGTAAGCTCATTTTTATTTTCGTTTCCGCTGAATCTTTGGAATAGAAAGTATATATAAACACTCTTTTAATAAAATGCATCGTTTTGCAAAAAAAAAAAAGTTTTGGATAAATTAATCCATCACCCAGTTTTTCAGCTTTCTGAACACAAAAATACGTACCTAAGCAAAATTATATCGAAGTATGTAAATACAAATAACAAAAAACATAATTAATAAAATTTTATCGATTGACAAGACGTTTTTCTATTACAGGATATAATCGGTCAGTAATTAACGTTTTAGTTCCTTATTGCCCTATTTTTTAGAACAGAACCTATACTGGCCCTTTTATCGTTGTATATTATAGGTATTCTTTTACTTCTTTTATATTTTAAATAAATTTTAGTAGTGCCATCTCTTGTACATGAGAATTGACTGAATGGTCGACTGCAGCGACTCTAGCGGATTTTTAATGACAACAAATAAGCGACAAACTACACAGGCGGCATCTAGATATAAGCGAAATTGGATAGGGTACGGATTCAATGTACCTGAGTGACCATCTATACTGGTTAAGTAGTATTTTATCTATGCATATATGTAAATGTCATGACAAGACATGACGTGTTTTGATAAGGTTGCCATAGGCTCAATTTACACCGCCGCGGAATGGAACGGAATGGAAGCGTCAATTTCGCCTCATGACGCAGGAAGTCGCGGGAATTCTCGAGAATTCGCTGGAAAAAACGCCCCGCACTACTGTGACCGACCTGCGAGCGACTCCCCCGCTCGCGCCAGTTACCGCGGATTCCACAGACGGCACCGGAGAATTCTCGAGAATGCGCGAGGATTCCGCGGAAGACGCGCGTCAAATTTTTTGGCTCGTTTTTAGTTTGTGTGTTATGCAATTGATATAAAGTTCATTATGCTATGTACAATTTCGTCGCTTCCGTTCCATTCCGCGGCGGTGTAAATTGACCCATAGAGGCCCTGGGAGGCGGCGGGCGGCACGGCGCGTTCTTTTTAAGGTGGCAAAGCAATATAGAACTTATTCACTACACAAAAAGGTATACAGTTCAGTGAGTACACACGCGCCGCCATACGCAGCGCGACATCGCGAGTTGCATCGCGTACTCACTGAGTTTTATACCTTTTTGTGTAGTGGATTGATACTATATTGAATTGCTTGCCTTGAAATATGCACGCGGCGTCGCGTCTCGTGAGTTGATCCTTAGGGTCAAAAAAGATCTTATTTACTACACAAAAAGGTAGACAGTTCAGTAAGTACGCGAAAGTGATGTTACGCCGCGATGCGTGTCGCCGCGTCGCGATCTAGGTACAGCGCGTAACAACTAACCTCTGTAAGCATCTTCAGTAGTATCCGGATACTACTGAAGATGCTAAAGATACAGCAGTATCCGGATATCCAGTAATTGACTTATTTTAACTATTCAATAATTTACGTGGATATTTGATGTGGCTAAAAAAAACAGGCGTTTACGACGAATCAAGCTTACTTCATGTGGTTGCATCCCGTTCGTTGTCATAGTACCTACGTTGTTACTTTTTATTTTCTTCTTTTTAAGGTTTCCAAAGCCAAATATCCGTCCGGCTATCTGCCTATTTATATTTATGTATATTTTAGTATTTTCAGTCTATTGTATGGAGCTGAGACATAAATCTTTTTACTTATTGAAGTTGCTCTTGACCAATTTTTTTTCTGCCTACCCTGACCTAAATATCTGTGCACGCCGCTGGGTGCAAACCACAACACTGATATTCTGCCAGGGACCAGATATTCAAAAGAAAAAAAAAACATTTAAACATTTACGCGGGACAATTCAGAACACGATTGTACAATCAATGGCTGAGATTATAGCAATTTTCTTAAAAACTACTGAAGGATTTCACCAGCTTGTTTACTACTACGTTATATGTTTACGTTGTTTTACTATTATCTTTTGTAAACATAGGGTTTCTGCAGAAAGACCGGCTTCCCAGTTTGATGCGGAACGCAGTGTGCCCTGTCATTAGTAAAAATCTGTATTTTTGTATTCAGATGTGGTGGATAGTGAGTTGGCTCCGGTCGTGGTTCTACGGTCCGGTCGTGTCGCTTCAAGACTGTCTCGCTGCCTTCTTCAGTGCGGACGAACTCAAAGGTGATAACATGTACAGGTATGTACGTGGAACTCATCGAGTTATATTTATGAAGATTATTTAAAGAGTGGCTGTGGACCATTTTTTATTTTATTTCTTCGTTAGACAGGCTGACGCTTTACTTGACGGTAGGTGGCTACCGTCGCCTATAATACAAGCAACGCCATTGGTGCTGCAAGCGCACTGCTGACAATAGTAGAATTAAGGATAAATAATTTGGTAAGGGAGTTAGCGAAATGGACTCTGGGAAATGACACTCACCGAAACACATGTTGTTATTTCACGGTGGTCTTCTATAAGGCTGCGATTACGAAACCAGCAGAGCGGGGCGGGCGATGGCGGTCAAACAAATGTATGGAACTTAAAGTATTGGTGGTTTGAACACTGCGGGGCGGACGGCGGGAGACACCGTGCCGGCGAGGGTGATTGCGAAACGCACTATGCCCTGCCACTACTTGCCGCAATCAGACCAGAGCCTACTATGAAAAGTTACTTTCTAAAGATGACTCTACCGTTCGAACCTGGGACCCCTGAAGATCTTAAGAGTGCTAAACGAAACAATTTGCACAATCCACAGGAAAAGCCGAAAATTTCGATGGTATTTTTATATTAAATTGACAGGGCAACGACTGTCGTGGGTCAGCTAAGTAAATCTATAAATGTTTACATATTTTTTTTTTTACATTTGACACAACGTAATTTCTAGTTGTTCCCGATGCAACAAGTTGCGAAACGGAGTCAAGATGTCTGGTGTGGTGAGGTTGCCGGAGGTGTTATGCATTCACCTTAAGCGGTTCCGCCACGAACTCATGTTCAGCGCCAAGGTGGCTGCGAGGGTGTCGTTTCCCATCACGGATCTCAATATGGCTCCGTACACGCATAAAGGTACGATCATATTTACACATTGCCGTACACTGTGACATTGAAGTGGCAGGGCACTACTGCCTTCCGCAGTCAGTTCAGGGCATCAGGCAGTCCTGGACTGACTAATTAACCCTGAAGTAGCTGGTCCTAAATGGACTTTATATCAAATTTTGTCGAGGTACCCTTCTGCCTGACTGTGGCGTAGCCCAAATGGAGGCCCTAAGAAGGAGCTGTTTCTTTAGGGTTATTGCATTTAAACACTAAACTCTTTTTTTAATTTTTTTAAGTCAGAAGATTAAAAAAATGTGGAGCATCCGTTTTTTTTTTTTTTTTTTTTTATTTTGCAAGTGCGCTGCCGATCTTATTAAGATTAAGTTTAGGGGATAAGGAAATGGACTCTGGCATGCCTTATTCACTCACCGAAACACAAAATCAGAGATGCTGTTATTTCACGGTGGTATTTTGTATGGGCCACCACCTTACAAACAAAGTTGCCCAATGCAGTGTGCCCCATCACTACTATCCCACAATCTATGAAATCGATGTGTTTATGTGTAGAGTGCTCGTCGCTGGTGACGCGGTACGGGCTGTGCGCGGTGATATGCCACGCGGGCACAGCTGGCGGAGGTCACTACACGTGCGTGGCGCGCACTGCCCGTGGTTGGTACACCTTCGACGACACCGCGGTGCACCCGCTCGCCCCGCACCAGCTGCACACCACCGAGGCCTACGTGCTTTTCTACAGGTACTCCACATAGCCTCCTCAAACTCTTCCATGTCCATACACTGCCAAATATCGTTCGCACGCGAGCTCCGAGAAATTTCTTTATTTTAAAGCAAATTTTAATTTAATGCAGAAAGCATTAAAAAAAAGCTCCGACGCACGACTGAAGTTTACTCATTAAGTACGATTGTCTTTGACTATACAATATTTAGTTACATTCTACATACTCAGATGTCACATATTCCAACAAAAGTTGTGTTAGTTACATTCGGTGTACAAAGATGTCACTACGTTTTATAAGTTCAAATAGTTCATTTTTCTACGACAGATGTCGCTGCGCCGGCAGTTTATAACGTGCTATCTTTTAGTTTCTCAACACGGACTACACCTTTCATATAAGATTTTGACGTTTGCTTTTATAAGCCCAGAGAAACCCTCTGGTGTTGCTGGTTATACTACAATAGAATTAGAGAATGTAAATACATGCGTCAGCTGTCGCACAGATGTCAAAGTGACAGATAACGTAACAGTTTTTCCATACCGGGGGCTTTATATGAAAATCGATTCTTAAGGAGTACCTCCAAAAATTAAAAAAAAAACCTACAGTGATTGCATGATTACTTAATATCGATAACATAACTTCAAAACTTCAAAAATGTCTTGAACGTTCCTGAAGATTTCTCGGAACTCGCGAGCGAAGTATAGATGTGGATAAAAGTTCTACCAGTCGAAAAAGTAGACCAGTTCTGCCGTGAGAAGCCACGTTTCGCCACCATACGTCAGTACTGGCAGGACGAATTGATTGCAAACCTTGGTCTTCAGACATTGCGGCAGTTGTAACGAGAAAAGATGTACGTTCTCGTCCCGAATACAGCCCAATCCAGCTAAATTCTTCTGTCGGCATCTTTGTTAAAGTTATTCCTGCCCAACTGGATCGTTTTGTTAATGCCCATAGCAATTTGGGCATAAATCATCGATTAGTAATGACCTTCTTACTTGATGATCATTTTGAACATCGATGATTTTGCTTCATTAATGAATCATTCTATGTTGATCTTGATATCTTAAAATCTATATAAATAAAAATGGATCTTCGAAATGTATGTACGCCTATAACTTTCGAACAGCTAGACCGATTTTAATTCGGTTTTGACTAATGGAAAGAGGGATAAACGGGGAATGTTTTTGTATATAAAAATTGCACCACGGGCAAAGCCGGGGGCGGGCCGCTAGTTGTTAATAATTGTTTTTTAATTTACAGAAAAGTGAATCCACAAATGACGATCCTTCGACAAAAGGCAGCTGAGATATTGGAATCCACAAGTGTTGAGCCCAATGACATTAAGTTTTATGTCTCGAAGCAATGGATTAACAAGTAAGTTAACGTTTTCATTTTTTTATTAACTTGAAACATTCAAAGGGACATCCTTGTTTCTTTTTCTTGTTTGTAACATTTTAAAAGTAACGAAAACACTCGAGACCCTACTTCAAATGTAGCAATCAATCTATGTTAGGCACTCCAAGTGATCTTAATACTTGTTTTTCTAGACTTTACACATCTAAATCAAAAACCTAATATTCACTTTTATGATTAAAATCAGTGCCTAAAGAAGATTAATTTTCCGCTACATTTATTATACGATTTTTAGTTTCGTTTGATTTAAAATTTATTTTCTTCTGACTAAAACATTTTGAAAATATTATAAACTAGCTGAGCCCTCAACTTCGTATGCGTGGTATTCGGTAAAGCGCGTAACTTTTTTGTTTGTAAACCGATTGGAATGAAACAAACACTAAATGTTACTGGAAGCTTATTCATAATACATCAGTGGAAACGCATTTAAATCGGTTAAGCCGTTTCTGAGATTAGCGCGAACAAACGTACAGACGAAACAGACGAAAATTCTAAAAACCATTTTTTTGACTCCGGTAACATAAGTACGTGTATAAATTGTTTTTTTTTTAATGTTTAATGTACAGACACAGCTCGTTTACGATTTTATAATAGCTATAAATGATTAGTATCAAACTGTTGCTAGAATGTCCACTGAATGTTATGATAACTATGATATTCAACAATAGAAATAGAATAAAGGTCAAAAAATCACCCAACCTTTTGTTTGTTTATATCACCCTGTTGATTATATTATCTTATTATCCTATTCATAGCGTTTTCCATACTTTGAAAATGTTACTAACTCTAACATTTAATCTGCGTTTAAATTGCACTATATGTAGCTAAAACTCCTGGCTAGGAATTGAGTTGAAAAAAGCAAAAGTCCGTTTATATCTTCAGACAACGAATGTATGACACACCGTCATACACAGCTTGTTTACATCTAGCGTACCAGAAACGTGCCATATCAGACAAAAGCAGACAAGTCGCGAACAGTGTCTGATGGCCTCTGAGCGGACACGTAACCCTAGATTGAATAAGTTCTCACATTTCATATGAAATAATATTATTTTGTCTGACACGTTCGTTGTCTGAAGATATAAACGGACCGTAAGGCCTGTCTTTGCACAATTGGTAGAAAATAGAATGGGAAGAAATCTCTCCTAATTCGGTATTCGACTGACGTGTAACAAGTTAAATTATAAACTAACCCCCGAAATTCTATTGATACCATAGCCCAAACACGCTTTATCTACTGTAAATTGCTGAGGAATTGGGTATCCCGCAGACTACTCGATACTGCTGCATCAGGTCTAGTTTGCCACCAAATTTCACATCAGTCGTACACGTGTAAGTTAGTGAAATCCCTTGGAAATTAATGTTAATTTTCAAATTCCTGAACAAATCTTCATAAATTGAAGCTACAAACCGTCTCGATCACGTGAGCTTTCAAACAAAAAAAAAATAATTCAAAATCTGTCCTTGCCACAGACAGATACACATAGATACACAGGTTAAACTTATAAAACCCCTCTTACGTTGGGAGTTAAAAATGAATGTAAGCGAACACAGCAAACGATTGGTGCAGGTTCAACACGTGGGCGGAACCGGGGCCCGTGGACAATAGCGATTTCGTCTGCGTCCACGGCGGGGTGAGGCCAGACCGCGTCCATGCCTTGGCCCAACTGGCCGCTGTCATCCCGCAGCCGCTCTGGGAGTTCTTCTATGCACAGTCAGTATTGAATTTCAAGTTTTTAAATTAATTTATGGTAATATTTTCCGATTTTCTTTTAGTTTTTTTTTTTTTTAATTTAGCTTATTCACACCTGCAATTATCTAGCAGAAAAGTATGCATAAGACGATTGACTTGGTGCTTTTAGAGGTTTTTTGTGAGTTTGAGGACTCATAAATAATGTAAATATAAATGTTAATGAATTAAAACAAAAATCCTATCCTAATATTATAAATGTGAAAGTGAGTTGGTTTGTGACGCATACACGTTGTCATAGATATACAGAAAGGGATATTCAACGCCTGACAAAAAATTATGAGCAATAAAGATTGAATAAATGTTTTAATACCTAAGAAAAAGGGCGCGGACGAAGTTACACTCAGATTCCCGTCGTCAGCACACCTCCTGGGCAACTGGAAATGCAATACAAAGTGTCGCCTCCTGCACAGCTGTCTGTTGTACACTGCTCGGTACTTTTAATTCGACGAAGTCACATGAAAACCGTGGCTCCATCCCGTGTTATGCGAGTAGTTATTATTATAAAGGGAGTAACTTAAATGTGACTTTATTCACATCGTAACATTGATTGTGATACGCAGTTTCGGCGGCGGTCCGGCTTCGTCTCACGCGCACGAGTGCGGCGCTTGCGCACGCGCAGCGCGCAGACTGCGCGCGCGCCGCGACACAGAACTGGCGCATTTCTGCAGGCTACACGCCGCATTCCAGGTGAGTTTCCTTCAATTAAATTCTTTCACAGGTGAACGTGACTATTTTCAGCAGCACTTGGCCACAAGCGTCTACTGTTTGAGCTCCTTTGTGGTTAACAAGTAGACTGCGCATTGGGAGTTTCGACAGTAGTCTCCTTTCGGAGACTCATCTACCTCACCGCCCATTCTACCGATTTCTAATTCAGCTGACAAAACAAAAAGTAAGCGAAGAAACAAGCGGACGTTAGCGGAGACATAATATTATTATTTTATGTATAAAATAGATATGTGTCGCCTAAAAAAAATTTTGTCACATGGATGATATTTTTATATATACTAGTGTTCGTCCAGTGGTTCCGTTGTGTCTTCAGTAAAACTCTTGATTAATTAATACAGTTTAATAATTGAAGACACAAACACGTTATTACAATTATAATGGCAGGGAGCTAGAGAGAGAGATATATATATATACATATTGAAGTGAGCAACTATAGAGAAACTTCATACACAACAGTTCCCCTTATTGTTTTTGATACTATAAACAGTAATATGATGTGTCTGTCTGCAGGAGCAGAGTCGTCCGCGCGCCGTTTACGCCATCAGCATGCACTGGTTCCGCCAATGGCAGGCCTTCGTCCGCAATAAGACCCGCCAGCCACCTCCGCCCGTAGACAACAAGGGCATCCTTACCAAGCAGGTATGCTACTACACACACTCACTCTTCTTAGGCTCTAATTATATGTGTCCGAGCGGCCGGGCCGCTCCGCTGTGAGTTTGTATGAAAATAATTCGACACGAACGGTTTCATTCAATTTTAACAGCGGAGTGGCCCGGCTGCTCGGTCGAGCGGTCGCATATAATTCGAGTTTTAGGGTCTACCTAAAGTACAAACCAATTGTACCTAAGATAAATGTTATCAGGGCCTCCAAATTATCATCATTTGTCAAATAATCTCATTTCGAATACTGAAACTCTCTTACACATAGGCGCTCCGGATTGGCCTGGATACAATTGAGAAAGTTAGTGTATATAAAATTCATCATGAATAATAAAGTAGCTTCAGAGACATAAAACCCTTCACATATTAAACAAAGGAGATCAATCAGTTTTATATGGAGATCAGGCCATCAATGTATGGTACTTTCGTTTTAACGCTTGAAACTTGTACCATTAGGTACCATTAGGTAAAAAGAAATTATAGATTATTCATACTGGGAAAATATAGTGTAACTTGGTAATGGGGTTTCATAGATATTTAGGTTTCTGTTCGATAGCTCACTTTATATTGATCTCGGTTGATCTATGGGGATATTATTATAGGCGAATAAATTGCTTTATTATTTATCTTGATCTATTTATTTGAACTAGAAGCCTTGACAGAACAAGACCTGAACTATACAGTGAACTTGATACGACAAAACCCTCGGATAAAGACACCCGTCAATTTCAACAAAGACAAAAATTCATATTTATTTTATATCTTTCATTGCCGCCTATACACAGAAACGCAGACCAACTTTCATACCATGCACATTGTTTGCAATAGTGGCATCTAGGCGTGGATATTTCGTGAACAGTTTGAAAGTATTAAAAAAATCTTTGAATTGTGCACTGACTCGAACAACGTGTCGAGTACGTGCTGCGCGTTCAATGTGTTAATATAGGGATATTAACACATTTACAAAATCTGAAATATTCACAAGAAATTACTGAAATTAAGAAAGACTTGTTAATTACCAAAGTGTACGCGACGAAAAGGAGAACGTAGGTTAGAGAGAGATGACAACAGCGTGACCCAACCTTTAAGCTGTCCGACAAAGACAGCTATAAGTGAGAGAGAAATAGCATCAGATGACCCTAACAGTTGCCTTTATCGTCTCGCTACACATTTCTAAATAAGATATTTCTAGTGTATAAGACCGTAGGTTAGTGGGATAAGAATAGGCAATATTGTAAATAGATTCTAATTAGCTTAAGATACATAATAAACAACTTTAAATAATGTAAATAAATAAACGACACAGAGAGGGCCGAGATAGAAAGGGGGAAGTAACATCGAAAGTCGGTCAAACTTGGTGGGTCAAACCTATATAAACCGCGCCGATTTCCGTCAAAATTCACTGGCGTTTCCAGTCACCCCGGAATAAGCCGCATGAAGAGGTTGAGAAGAGGACTAGCCGTATGAAGAGGCTGAAAAGTGTAGCCATATGAAGAGGCTGAAGCACTTTTACACTTGAAATCACAAGGAAATTGGCCGCATGAAGAGGCTGAGCAAAGCATAAGTAGTGAAGTAAACACCCGGTATAGCGAAGAAGTGGCACGAACGACTCCCGTTAGACCTCGAGCCAAAGCCCACTCTGTACATAATACCTAGTAACGTGGTTTTTTTCTCCAATCCCAGCACTCGGTGCCGGTAACGAGTCCGGTACAGAAAGTGTAAATTAAAAACAACAATGGCCTGGTTTTGAACGATGTCCTTTACGAATACCGCTCTATCATATCGACATAGTAGATAGTTTTTTTTTATATTAAGATTTACAGACAAGCCGTCGGTCTACTTGCTGTTAGGTGGCTACTGTCACCCTATAACAAAGTAACGCCACAGATGCTACAGGTGCGCTGCAAACAATAGAAGGATAAGGGATTAGGAAGGAATAGGGCAATGGGTTCTGGCACCCCTTATTAACTCACCAAAAAACAACAACACACTTGCTGTTGTTTCACGGTGGTCTTCTGCAAGGGGATGGTTACTGCCACCAGGAGTGCTGCATAAATGACTGCGAAACGCAGTGTATAGTGCCACTACTGTCCAGATTCTTGCAACTTTGAAAGCACCTTACGCACTCATTCAATGAGCTCCACCGTGATTTTTTTATTTTTTTATCATAAGTGCACACTATCTTTTTTTTTTAATTCCAGGAAAATGACGGCAAAACCACATACGTCCTCAAACAAGGGTCCGACCATGCCCAACTGAGCGAGGAGTTGTGGAGGTTCTTCACAGATATATACGGGGGTGGGCCAGAAGTGAAGCTAAAATCGCCAACCACACCCACCGACCAACGTTGGCCATTGGCCAACGATAATCAACCGCCGATGGTCACAGACCATAGAAGACTCACCAGAAAGTACTCAGAGTCCGATAAGGAGGAATACTGCAACAAATCCACTTCCGAGATCAACCTGCGTGACAGTGGGCCGCATGCTATGGTAATAAAATTGACTCCAATAATAATAATTTGGAACATGTCTGTAGAGTTAAGGTTGCTAGAGTTACCACTCCTTCACAGAAAGGTGAACCAATTAGTTGAGTGATCAAGGTGTTCCCGGATTCGATTCAAAAGTTGTCACTGGTCTGGGTCCGGCAGTAAGTATTGGCAGGGCACAGTGCGTTTCGCAGTCATTTGGACAGCCCGTTTGGCAGCAGTAACCACCTTGTTACCATGAAATAACAATGTGTGAGTAAGGTATCCAGAGCCCACTTTCCCTATTCTTTTCCGATTCCTTATCCTTAATCCTATAGTGTTACTATAGGATCCTATAATGTTTTACTATACTCCGGCCATTATAAGAGTGCTGTTCTGACAGGTGTCAATTCCATACATTTTCTGTATCGTTTATTCGGAAATGAACTTTATGCAATGGACATAAAGAAATGTCAAAAACGCATTCATAGAATGACCGTACTATAAGTCGGCGCACTTGCAACTCCTGTGGCGATGGTTTTTTTTAATAGGCGATGGTAGCCACCTACTATCGAGTGGACCGTCAGCCTGCCTGACCTTTAGGTAAACAAAAACACAATCTTGAAATAATACCACGTGTGCTGTGTGGGCTATCTTTATCTGTAATCATTTATGCTGTCAACATCGGCAATGAACTTATACCAACAGATAAAGAGATTCAATCAGCAATCTTTAATGACTCAGTTTGAAAAGTAACATGTGGTCACAAAGCGTTAAATGAAACAATTGTTTTTATTTTTCCATTATAATTAATGATAAATTAATTAAAATTTTTCAGACCGAGTTGCAGAAGAATCAGTCGCTTCAGAACTTAAACAGGAGACATAGAGTGCCTAAAACAGCCGATTCAGACGAGGACATAACATACAGAAGATTTCATCGGACAGTTGAACCGAATGGAAATTATGACTCTGATGATGAACAGCAAGGCACTATGCTCAATTACAATCGAATCGAAAACGGTTTAGACAACTCTGATCACGACGCAAACGACAATCCAGTGGTGTCCACAGACAATGAACTGCCAAATATAGACAGTATATCGTTGAAGAACAAACCCAAGTCGGGTAAAGTGAAAAAAATGAAACGCAGAACAGTGAAATGATTGTGTCTAGCGTTACAGTTTGTGCATAGGTTGCGGCAAAAGGTCGGAACCAACCGGAACATTCCTGTGAGTGATCGCACCTAAAATGTCACTGATCTCTCTTCTACAGGGTGTCCCAAAACGCATTGTCTAGTGTGGTGCTGGTATATGACTACTTTTAACTGCAAAATTGTGGCATTTATAAATGCAGTGCCTAAATTTTCAGAAAAGTAGGGTGTCTAGTTTTAAAATTTGCAATAATATGCTTGTATTTTTTTCTTATGTAAGGTGGCCTTTCAGCAGCCGTACTCTAAGCGTTGAGTTTTGGAACACTCTTTATATACAGGTGATTCACTGAGAAGGGGTCCGAGTTCTCTTAATCCTATTAAACAGTTTATATGACCAGTTAAATAAAATTTAACTGGTCCAGTATATTAATGAAAATGTAAGCTACATTGGAACTTGTTTTTTTATAGTATTACAATTTTTGTTGGAACATGGTTGTTCTTTAGAGTGGATTAAGAGTCTTTCATTATATAGAAGTCTGAAACTCTTTAAGAGATAGAAACATTTGTTGGAAGGAATCGCGTTATTCGTTTTAGAGTATAATAAATTGCATTCATAGGTGTAGAAAAAAATGCTACAAAACTGATATATGGAATCCGGTTACTCTGAAGATTTATTTATTTTTATTCAAAAAAAGTTAATTTCTTAGGTTGAAATCTAGGATATCGATATTGTTATGAAACCTTCCGTTTACATTTAAAAACTATAAAATTAAATCTAAAATACTTCAAAAAGTTTGTTGTACTAGAAGTGTTTTTTTTTTATATTTTTTAATGCTAAAATTAAGAGAGAATTTTCTTAGTTGCATTTTTTTTTTAATAAAAAAAATTTTTCGTACCTGACCTGGTTCATCTGCAAAATTGTTAGTCCTTTTTTTTATCTATGAATGCAGTTACTCTGTTTCTTATAAACAATTCTTCTATTAGACTCCTCTACTCACCCGTTTTAATGAATCATCCTGTTTTTTAATTAATATCACTGGATCACCAATGACATTGTGCAAGGTATATAATGACAAAGGTTTGCAAAGGTGTTCCAGTGATAAATACATATACATATTTACAGTTAGAGATCAGTGTAAAAAATATATGCATTTAACTCTGCACAGAGTAAATGAGCGCGGCAACTTACATATTATCACTAAATACTTTTTTCAATCATGCCTTTTCTCACTTCTAAGTATAGAATTAAAATGAAGATTATTCAATTTGATTTCATTTTTCTATGAAATTCTATGTCACTTATGTACTACGTTTTATTCTCTTCTACTGTGTGCCGTTCTTATTTACCCTGTGTCTCCAATGCGAGCCTCCAAAGGGTACATTCGTCAAAGCAATATTTAAAAAAAAATGTTTGACAAGGAACATTTTAATTGTTTGTATATTTTGTTTTCGTGCGTGCGCGTATGTAGGTAGATTGTTAAAATCTAATTCTTTTATCAACTGAGGGTACATGTGTAGAATATTTTTTCAAATAACTTTTAATAAAATATTTATTTATTACGAGATAAGAAAATTATTGAAATTATATAAATATCGGAAAATGTGTGATCTACGCTATTTATTATTTGGACACGTGAATCATAGAACTGTCTTAATGTGTGATTCCACATGGCTTTTTAATACGACGACGATCAAAAGAAACAATGTCTCAAAACACTACGTGACGATGCAACTCGCTGAGTCGCTGAGTCTCGAGACCCAGCGCGAATACTTACTTTACATAGCTTTATGATTCGCCTCTTCAAGCATCTTTGCGTCGCGTTTCTGTATGAACTGACCCCACTTTGGACGTGACATTTATTTGGTTATCGCCATGTTCGCTATATTCCATTGTAGTCTCGTGGTTTAATGTAAATTTTATGTATTTAGGTATAATTTATTATTTTCAAAACCAATCTTGACATAAGTCAACGCCAAAGTCGGATTTGTTTCTATTTATTTTTTAATTATTAATTCTATTGGTCGTTTTCAAAAAATGTGTTTTTTGTTTTATATATATTTTGAGTTGTAAAAATGACCTAAATAGAAATCTGTTATATGGGACAAGGGAATATTTTATATTTACCTAATAAATGTAAAAAATATGAGTTTTGTGTACCTACTTTAGTACGGTTGAATCGATACAGCGCATTGATTATTTTGAATGTTTGCAAATGTATTAAGATAGTTAATATCGTAACTAAACATCAACCTTCTTGACTTTCTTCTATTAAATATCTTAAATTTAGTTAATTTAATTATCTATTTAGTTAACATTCTTCTATTTAATATTTTTACAAAGAAAAGTAGTTTAGAACATAATAATATTACTCACGTGAATATACTTGTATTTTGCAATTCTAATTTTGTATGAGAATTTAATTTAAAAAAATTTTTATGTACAGTTGCACTGAATGATATAATGGAGGATTACGTTGATTTTTTAAAAAGTAAACAGATTAATTATTTTACGTTAACAACGACTTTTGTACGAGTTCTAAACACTTTATTCATACGAAGACAACGATCATGATAAGGGATACAAAAAGATTAAATTATATAGCAAGGGCATTAGAGAATTTTCCTACAAAAATATTGATCCTGATCGCCGTAATCAAGATGGCCATGGCGCAGCTAAATAGCCTTGTAAAGATGGCGATTTTGTAACACGTGGTTCTAAATGTCACATTATGGATTCTTTCGTCTTGTCCGATCTATACAGTTGAAAATCTTTGGAAGGATATAACTAAAATGTAAAAAATTACCAATATGGACATTTTTAGCTGTCGTGACGAAATGTATTTTCGTAACGCCAACTCAATTTATTTAAGTACTAATTCGTCACATTTCTGTTAGATAATGCTGTGTTTTTGACAGATAGTAAAGTATAATTTCATTGTTAGTTTTTAATTCCCGATCAGTAAGTGAATGTCATCAATGCATATATTCTTTAAAATATTATTAAATTGAAAAAGCTGTGTACAAAGTGTACATGTAACTGAAATGATATTTTTTTTGGAAATATGTTTCGATATCTCAATTTTCTGTTAGAATGTGTGCTGTTGTCTTTAGGTGAGTGAGTAAGGGATGCCAGAGCCCATTTCCCTATCCACTCCTAATCCCTTACCCTTAATCCTACTGCAGTCGGCAGCGCACTTGTAGTAGCTTAGGCGTTGCTTGTGTTATAGGCGACGGTAGCCACCTACCATCAAGTGGATCGTCAGCCTTTCTGCCGACCTTAACATTAAAAAAAAGGCACCACGAGTTTTTTAAATATTTTTACTTGGGAATTTGTTGGCGATTAAACGTCTTGTGAGAAGTTTCGAGCTTATAGAAATGTCAATATTGGAATTTCCTCGCAATCGATTGGGGGGCCCATAGACTTGATCGTGTGTAGCTGGCATTACATAAAGTTTACTATTACGCGGCATGGGGTTTAAAAAATCTTCAAGGCCTATACAAACTATACATCTTCCGGTTTTAACTAATCGGCGATCACTCTTGCGTCTTTATGTACAGATAAGTGTTCGAAAAAATTGTTTTCTACCAAGAGTTTGTACCAAGAATTGGAGGCTTCGTATGAAAATTGCAACATGTTGATTCATTGCGAACTATTTTTTTATTAAATATTGGCCAAAGGGTCTTAGAAATTGTGTTAGTTTAGTAAAATTGTTACAATTTAGTTAAAATTCAGGTCTAGATAAAATAATCGAATAAAACCAAAGGGTTTGTCACACTGTCAGCGGTATAGAAGCGACTAGACTTTTTTTTATGGTGTAACAATTAAAAACTTTATGTATATCTATGAAGTTGCAGTAAATTAATGAAATAATGACTGTTTCTCAATGATTGGATAATCGCTTACAGTGCAACAAGCCCCTTACGAATGTTAATATTCAAAATGTGTATATTTACAAGCATGTATAATAGTTAATTAACGCCTACCTTACCTGCTGATAGTTAAAGAAAGACTTTGACTGCATTTTCTTTGGTTTTAATGTTATTATGATTCATATAGTTATTTATTTTGTTGTTCAGGTTCTGAGTATATGAGTTATCTGTTGTTAAATTGATCAGCAATAAAATTATATAACCAATGTATTGGCTGAAAGTGTGTCTTTTATTTTATTTAACCTAAATTGATTTTAGAAGTGGTTTAATTAAAATTTCCAAATCAAATCGCTTATTTCTCAAAAATAGGATAACAAGATCACTTTTTGTAGTTAAAATACTACTACCGTTTCGGGAACAAAATTGCGTTCTGGAAAAGAAGAAACGTCGAGAGAAACTTCGGCAATCTCTCTTTTTAATACTATGCATTCTTATCTGCTTAATAATTGTATAATAAGCTATTTTTTTTAAAGTCTCCGTTTTATAAATGTTTTAAGAGGCCTATGGTGATTTTGCAACGATTTCAGTCAATTTATTTTAGAGATTTTTCATAAAATAAACAGAGTTGAGTACTTTGTAATATGTCATTAGAAAGATTATTTCAATAGTAATGGAATAAATGAGCCACATTTTTGTTTTATTTCTGTAATTTCGATTTATCCATCATGTTCTAACATCCGTTTCAGAAAATTTGATGTTCGGGGGCTCAATTTTTTTGCTGTTTTCAGTCGACATTGTAGTTTAAACTTAACGAAAAAAATACTGTGCATTGGCATAGAAGTCTTCTAAGGAATGAATGAAACAATTTTTTATTTTCGTACAAAATTTTCGAAAAATAAAATATAAAACGCAGTGCAATTTTCGAAAATATCCACCCAAAACTGATGATTTTTCTGAATAGGCAAAATGTTGTTTGCTAAAAATAAAAATACCACTGTAAACTTTACATCATTAACTACTTGTGTGCAAAAAATTAAATAAATAGATTTACAAAAAATACTAAAAAAAAATTTCGTAAAAACACGCAAATCTTGCAATATATTAGAAGACACATTCCCTAGCCGGTCAGTCCGCGCCAAGCGTTTCTAGAGGGAGGACGTATCGCTTTTCGTTGTGCGCCCACGTGACCACATCGAGCGATCGAACGGCGAATCGGGCAAACAATATAGCGCAACCAAAATGTTTTGACAGTTTTCTTTTTATATTTTTTTTGTTGTCTACTAAATATTGATGAAAACTATGTTTTTGTTTATAAAGTATAATTGCGATGTATATAGTATGTAATTTATATTTCAGATATTCGTTGTTTTTTCTTTATTACGAAGATAACTATATATCGAAGAAAAATAGAATAGAATTATAAGTAATCCAATATTTTATTGATCTAACAATGACGCGCGAGAGAAAAAACAGTGCCTTTGGCATTGTGAAATGAAAAAAAAATTCATGAATTGAGAAGGTTGATAGGTGCAAAAAAATATTTAATGGACATAATTTTTACTACCTTTAAGGATGATTTATATTACACCGGGCCGTGCCCCGTCCGGAGCCCGGTGAAGATGCTAGTATGCTTTTGTATGAACCAATTCATATTACATCGGGCCGTGTCCGTGCGCTCCAATCGCGAAATTTCAAAAAAATATTTCTTTTCACCGTGCGCTCGGAGACAGCTTCGCGAGGCCCGCTCGGGTATTAGTCTTTTTAGTGGTATCATTTAATGTATACTTAGTTTCTTTTTTAAATTGTTAAAATTATAAATTAATTAATTAACCCGAGGCTGACTGCCTCGAGGTATAATATTTTTTCAATAATATATGTATATTAATTTATTCCTGGTAGGTATAATATATTTCTGCTTAAATATTTTTTCAAAAAAGAATTTCAAAAATATCTCGGGAGCGGTGCGTCACAGACCCTGCGTGTTTGTGCTCATTTAAGAGGTCTTGGGGAGAGGAATTTTTCGGTGAAGACGAAATTTCGAAATTCGCATTTTTGGACTTTTTCAAAAATATCTCGGGAGCGGTGCGTCGCAGACCCCCCGTGTTGGTACTCATTTAAGAGGTCTCGGGGTGAGGAATTTTTTGTTCACGATGAAATTTCGAAATTCATATTTTCGTTGAAAAACAAAAAAAACATCTGTTTAAAAACAAAAAAGTTACGCGTTGTTCCGAATACCACGCATACGAAGTCGCGGGCACAGCTAGTATAGTAATATTAATACAAAATAGTATAATAGTACTTGGAAATGAAAGGCATGGGCAAGGCCCGGTGGCGGCTCGTCGGCGGCACGGTGACAAATAGCAAACCCGGCCGTTGAGAAAAACACGGTGAGCGCCCGGCCCGGTGTAATATGTATCATCCTTTACTTTTGGTCTGTCTGTCTGCAAACAAAACTGAATCAATTTCTCAGCCACTTCACGTAAGCCTAGCGATCTGAAACTTGGCCAACATAGACTAAGACTGCAGGTGGAACAAGAAAACAAATTATAAGCGCGAAAAAGCTACAAAACTTTTTCTTTTTTCAAGTCTTTATTCATTTTCAATTTGGAAAACACTTATGTCAAAAACTTCTTTTGATTTCTCGCTATTTCACATATTTTTTTCGTGTTTATTATCAAATTACAATATGAAATGGGGTGTTAAAGAAAATAGGATTGCAGCCTTACACAGAGTGGGTATGGAGCCGTCGGTCATATTCAAGACACTTCAGAAGCTTGGTATCAGCTGTATGTTCGTATATATCGTACTATCGACAGATATACTAACACTTCTTCTGTCGATGACCATAAAAGATTGGGACGGCCGCGTGCTGTTAGAACTACAAAGGCTGTTAATGCTGTTAAAGCCAGAATTCGCCGAAACCCCATAAGGAAATAAAAATCTTATCGCGAGAAATGAAGATTCCGGGTAGGACTCTGTCGCGTATATTAAAACAAAACCTGAAGCTCGGTGCTATTGTCGATATACAGGACATGCCCTAAATCAATCCCTACAGATAAAGAGAGTGACTCGATCAAAACGCCTTCTGTCCCGATACGACGGTGAAAGACACAGAAATATCCTCGTTACTGAAGAAAATATTTCCACGATTGAAGAACACTACAACAAGCAAAATGACAAAATGTACGCTTTGTCATTGAACGCTTTGTCACCTCAACCCTATATGAACCAAAAAGAATTTTGAAAATCGGTTTACAATTGGCGAAGATATCACGTAACATACATACAAAAAAAGAGATCAAAATTGAAAACCTCCTTATTTTTGGAAATTGGTTAAAAAAAACCATGTATTTTCATTGTACAGAGCTCATGAGGAGGTCAAGTTATAGGGAATTAAATTCTCTAAAAGATCTTTACTGTGCCATTACAATAAAAAATTTATTACGGCTTTTACACCATTTTCAAGACGAGAAAAATTTTGAATTTTTTTTTAACATTGATTTATCTGACTATTACTCATAAATCGCCAACGAGAAAAAATTTGAAGCTTGGATTCAAGAATGAGCTCTATACGACCATTTTCTTCGAAGTTACAGCCTGTTGAAATTCACCTAAAAATTTGGAGCTTTTTTTATATCCTTTAATTGTTGCGTTTAGTGTAGAATAAAGACCTTTATCAAAGCTAAAGGTGGCCATTTTGAAAAGAATTTTTTTTGCTGAGGCTTCAATAAATATGTATACGTAAGTTTAATTATGATTACCTTACTTCATAAAAAAATAAATGCATTTTCATTTGTAACAGAATTTATGGCTTTATTAGGTACCTTCCTTAATTTTATTAATAGTTTCGGATTTCCGGCATTATTATAAAATTTTCAAAAAATAATAAATAAACAATCACAATAAATAATAATAATGAATGAAATAATAGTAAACGATAAATAAAATAATAATAAATAATGAATTGGCTTTCTCTACGATTTTACTATTAGTGATTTACTTTTTCACACATATGTATCAGTAATGGAGGTACATACTCAAAAATATTTAATATTTAAACTAATATAAAGTAACTAACATTGTATAATTCTTAATAAATATAAGAGAAAAAAATATTGAAAAAAGACATTACTAATTTATTAATTACTATAAAAATATATGGAAAGGATCAAAACCGTTTACACCGACTCAACCGCTGTCCGTAGTTTAGTTCACGAAAGATCACATGGCGGCGCCACCGCCGCGCGTCAAATACCTATTGTCGAGCGGCGCGATATCACCTACGGGGCCTTAATCGTAATTTTCTTTAATTTAGTTGTAAAATTTTTTTTTATTATTTTGTTGTGTACAGAAAACAGGTAAAATCGCTTTTGTTTGAGTGCGTGAGCAAGGGTTGCCAAAGCACATTACCCAGGCTCGAATCATATTCAACCCGAGCGGCCGCTGCGCTGTGAAATTGTATGAAATCTGTATAATTCGACAACGAACAGTTGGAAGTACCTTCGAGCCTAAGGGTCGACGGAAATTGGATGCTACGGCACGCAAAAGCCCGCTTTCGCCAACATTCCGCCTGAGATCGTATAATCGCACTGTCGTCTTGGTAACAATGGTTGATTGGAATTTTGTATATTTTCTATGGAATCTATAAATTGGAACAATTTTATGCAAAATAAAAGCAGGAACGTAATAAGCGGAAAAAATATTTTATTACTAAGGGTCAGCTCACCCCGGAAACCGGTGCGGCGCGCATTAGAATTTATGGGACTTAATTACTACTTACACTAAAAGGTGTTAATAGGACTTTTAACACTTGTCGTCTCAAAGATCATAAATTGGCTTTTAGTTACATTATATTTCAACCCATTCTCCTACACGGCCTCTCGCAGAGTTTTTTTTAAACTTCTGTTTTGAATTAAATATTATTTGGAATCAATTTTATTTTCAAAACGTTTGGGATTTGACATTTCAAAACGTCAAATCGCGTATTAGACGAACTGAGTGTTGACAATTGTTTAGACGAAACGCTTATTAGACCAAATGTGACGAAATCTTCATGTATATACATACATATATCTTAAACAGGGTAGGCGAGGTGATACCGCAGTCTCACTCCGCATTCTAATTTACATGTCTCCGACATTGTTCCCGCCCATCCCACACTATTAATTTGATGCCCACACCAATATTTAAAGATACTATCAACTTCATATGGTAAATGAATACTTTCCAGGTTTTCCCACAAGAGATCATGGGCAACCAAATCAAATGCCTCAAATTTTCATGGTGATATATAGAGACCTTGGGAGATTTGCTGTTTTGAACAAACGAACCTTAAACTTTTATACATATGATCAATGTACATATACACATATTTAAATAAAAGAAAATTTATGTCCAAAATATTTATTACAATGAAGACCGAATTACATGTTATCATAAACCAGGTACAAAATTTTTATAGTTTATTATTTTATTTATATGAATTAGTTACCGGTAATAATGTTTCGATAGCGGGTATTTATTTAAATTTGGAATACATTTGCTTGTCACTGTTCATCGCGAATGACTTTTCCTTTTGACATGAAATTAAACATATTAGGTATCCTAGAAATTCTATTTAGCACCTTAAATAACTGTAGCATGTACACGGTTTGTTCAAGGTCAATATTTTTTCACATATTTTCAATTCAAATAAAAAAATTACATTCAAGAAAAAAATTCCATTCAACGTGTATCTAAAAACAGTATTTACAATGCACACTAGATGACGTGACATGCGTTATCATTTTAAGTCTTAAATTTTAATATGCAAATGTATTCAATTTAATTCAAATGTCAAATACCAACATCTAATAAAAATGCATTTACTTGAAAACGAGTAACAAAAATAGATCTTTCTCTGTTATAAAAATATTATACATACACTTCTAAAAATATTTTTCTCTTCCACTATAACAATATAATTTTTTATAAGGCCCCTATTCATTTTAAGTGTATAAAAAATTACGTATATTTGTTTTGAACGATTTGTTATACTGTGTCAGTGTTACCAACCTTAAAAAGTAAACATAAATAAATAAAAAAATATTCGAAAATTTACAACATGTAAATGTAACTTGTAGTAATTATATTTGGTATTACAACAATAGAATTGCAAATACGAACATTGCAGTTAACGAGTCTCACTCGTTGCCTGACAAAACAATTATAAAAATAATTTAAAAAAACGGAATTAACAATGCTCATAATATCAAAGTAAAAATGAACACCCAGTGTTGCCATTACTTAATTCATACATTTTAAAGTCACAACAACCTAAATAATATACTGGGAATTATATTTGTTGGGTTCCTTATTATGCCGATCACAATTTTATCTTAGAATAATCGATATTAAAAATATATCCATGTATTCATTACATAGACCATGTATTTTTTTTAATAAAATATTTAAATTTCGAACACTATGTCATAATCGGCACAAATCTTCTTGGGCTCTGGCGATATCACGTGTCAAATATGCGCAGTAACCGATTTCGGGACTTTTTGTGAGGTATTGCGACTCAGGGAGAGGGAGCCAAGGAATGAGCGCGAGACGCAATGATAACATTTGTACAAGATAGAAAGCAGTTGCGCCATATTACTTATTCGGATTTCGCAATAGGGCATTTTAGTCTATATAAAAAAAATATATCTAAAAGTATATTAGATATATTTTTGCTTAGGCAAAAAGCAGTCGGAAAATGTTAGTTTTAGTTCGTAAAATAATAAAATAAATTTTAAAATTCAATTCAAAGTTTTCAGAATTTTTAGTCTGTTCTTAAACACAATGAAATAGTAGCCGCTATGTTTACGTCATACGGTTGTGTAAACAAAAAAGTGTCAGTCAGTGTCATGTCAATTACCGGCACATTTGTTTACACAGCCAACTGTCGTCATGACCAGAGAGCAAAATGGTTTCCAGCGTTTTCGTCAAATTACGCGCGAAATTTGAAAATGTAAATTTTAAATGCATTTTTATTAAACTTATCGATTGAACAAAAATTTGATGTTTTTTTTAGTGGTTCATTAGCACTACAGAATCTAATTGAGACACTTTTTAAAAATGGGTGTAATACCCTATTGTACATGCGCAAACGAGACGCCTGCTCAGGGTCAGAGCCCAAAAAGATTTGCGGTGATTATAGTTAATTTCAAACTACGATTTAAATGTTATTTTAACGGTTTTTTTAGCATAAACACCTTGGTAAGAACGGGCATTAGTCACCAATCGTAATATGCTTAAATGCAAGCGTAAACTCACATAAATTTTGGTCGCAATAAAGACTATTATAAGACAAAATGTAAAATTCGTATTACACATAAAACATAACAAAATTTCATACAATTGAAGTCTTTGATATTTTAACAATCGATAAAAAACTATTTAAAAATCTATAATATTATTGCATAATTTATATCGTTGTATTCTGCCTCACAAATACTAGAAGAGGATAAAGTACGAAAAAATAAGAGGAATAATATGTTCGATTTTTAAATTGAAAACGGTTATGCTTGATTATTTCACAAAATTACTTCTTGTATTTTTAGGTACACCCATGAATTTCTACTATATGTATATTGTTATACTTGTATATCTTGGTGAACTGCCATCTTTAATGCTATGATATGACTAGTGGTATGAGAAGTTTGAAAGTAGGCACATTATTAGTGTTACTACAGTTATTTTATGTAGTTCATTGAAGATTTAATTTTAAAAAAAGTAAAGATCAAAACTTTTTTCAAAACAAACATTTTTATTCAAAACTTCATTTATGAACTGTAAATTCGAACTGACAACATCTAGACTAAAGGAGATCAATCAGTTTTGTATGAAGATCGGGCTATCAGTTTATGGTATTTTCGTTTTAACTGTTGAAACTTGTACCATTAGGTAAGAAAAAATGGATTTTCCAGTTAAGGCTCCGGTCTCGCTTTGCGACTCTACCTTAGCAAACAGAACTAAGCGCACTTTCACGCGTCTTTTTTGTTATGAATTGCAATTATTAAAAAGTACATTAAAAAATATATTTTCTGTATTTTTTTTTCATAAATTTATTAAAAAATAGGTCATTATCAAGTGGTTTTAAGGACGACTGCATTAAAAAAATTTTTCAACAGAAAAATATATGTATTTGCAGTGGTAAAATTCATGAAACTACAACTTTTTAAACCTCTTTAAATAAGAAAACTAAAGCGTTTATCAAAAAAGTAACCAGTTTAGATTATTGCTAACGATATAAGAATAAATGTAAACTGAATATATTTTGTATTTTTGTTATAATTTTTACGTAGCATGTGCTTGAATGAGACTTTCAACGCGTTCAACCTAAATAGAGGCATTTTTAACGCCCAATAGAACTATTAAAATGTGAATCAAAATAAAATTAAAAAAGTGTTTTTGAAATTTCAAATCCATCACTTTCAATAAATGTAAAATATATTTCATTTATTCTTTTGTTAGTAACTGTAAAAAAACATTTATTTTCTGTAAATTATGCAAGAACACTAATTTTTAGGAGACT
Source organism: Bembecia ichneumoniformis (assembly GCA_910589475.2). NCBI lineage: Eukaryota > Metazoa > Arthropoda > Insecta > Lepidoptera > Sesiidae > Bembecia > Bembecia ichneumoniformis. Next base: position 7,817,133 of record OU342543.1, read on the forward strand.
CGAGCCTTAAGTAAGATTTTTTTTTATTTTTAAATATTATCCCATTTACAAAATCTGAAATTAATACTTATTTACAAGAAATTACTGAAACTAAGAAAGACTTTTATTACCAAAATTTCCAAAGTGTAGTTTAAAAAAAAATAGTCTGGTTTTGAATGATGTCCTTTGTCATAGACCTATGAAGGGAAGAATCGTAAACAAGTCAGTAATCGAATTAAATTCATAGATTTCATCAGGGAATATTTCCTATTAATACTGTGCTTACTTTCATGTTTATAAAAAATGGTCACCTACTTACTGTAAAGATTTGATACCTATATTCTGTTAAAAATTATAAATATCCCAAAGAAAAAAAAATCTTCCATCATTCACATAATAATTGTACTCAACGTGTATGCCATGCACATACTAATTTTTCAATTACACTTTTCGCATTAACCGAACATTTTAATACCCAGATCTATGTGTATTTAACTAAAAAAAAAAGACGATAAAATAACAAGAACTGAAATGGAGATTTTCACATATGTAATAGGAAAGTCTACAGCCGTGGACAAATGAAAAAATTTAGAATATATTTTGCAGCACACTCTAACATAAAACATAAACACAACAAGATATTACATTTAAACTTTTAAAACGAAACCCTTTAGATCATAGAGAAACTAAACGAATGACTTGTCAAAACGCGCGCCAAACGTCAGATTGAAGTTTTCTTATTCAATCAATGTAGTAATGGTCAAGTCAATAGTCAACGAATTTACAAGCATTGTCCAATATAATTGGACTGTTTGTTCTTTTTTATTTTTTTTGCGAGTGCTAAAATAAATTTTGAAAGCAAGGTTCATTCATGAATGATCTAAAGCGCAGTCTAAGTTACAACAGAAATAGAAAAATCCTAACATTCTCACTAACCTAACATATTTATACACCTATCGATAAGTTGCATTGAGGTAGATTAAATTTTTTATAGTACTAATAAATCTAAAAAAAAAATAGATTAGATTTTTACACTATTCTATTTATGAAGCGTGTACTTAATTGGATCTCCCTTCACAACATCACTCTTTAATATTACTAGACGCCGAACATTTAAATTTTCAATTGTCACAAAGGGAAACGACAAATTACATCATAAAACTTAATTTTTAAATAATGACAAAGTGTCAGGAATAAAATATACCGAACGAGCGACGTGGCTACCGCACACATGGGTTACGTACATAAAACACACTTTGCTACTGTGAACATTCTGATACAGTGAGTACGCTAATAAACCATAAATGAATTATTAAAAAGTAGCTATACAATATGAGAATGAATACAGAAAAAAACAGAACGCGTAAAATAATTGCATTTCTAAAAAAAAAATTGGAAGCGTTAATCCTTATTATCTTATAAAGATACGCGGACAAGGTCGCAGGCAAAAGCTAGTCATAATATGAAATTAACATCGATATAAGTTAGGGCTGCTCGATCCGATCCGATACTTATGTGGATCGATACAATGGAATACGATCCGCCCGATTTTTGTATCGATACGATAGCATCCGATCCGTTGGCGGATCGATACACATGCGTGGAGGATCGGATCGAAAATATCGTACGAGATAGTTCATTTAAATATTTATAACTTTATTTCAAATACCAATATCACAACGCTAAATTACAAAGTACGGCTTTTCTTTGGCGGTAGATCATTGTTAATGTGTGATATTATATTTCAATGTACCGTCAATTTCAGGACCAAATATTGGTCAGCGAGAAAAGTTGTTTGGGGAACACTGAGTGATATAGCCCTACGTTATTTATCAGTGGTAGGAACGTCTGTGCCCTCCGAACGTCTTTTTTCCTTGGCCGACCATACTTTGAACGAAAGCCGTAATCGCCTGGATCCAGAGCGTTTATCAAAATTACTGTTTTTACGTACATTACAATTTAAGAATTGGCAACTTTAGGAAAAAGCATATTTTTTCTATTAAATTAAATTTCGATGTAATAAAACAAGTCTTTTATTTAACTTGATTCGGTACTGGATCGATCCAAAACATCGTATCAAATAAAGTGGATCGATACTTGGATCGATACAGCTCATTACGATCCATTATGATCCGGAATATCGATACAAGCCACCCGGATCGAACATCCCTAATATAAGTGTACTATACCTATACTAGATTTCAAGTTCTGAACGCTCATTGTGTTCCAAAGAACTGTACTGTACTCAGTACATCTTTTTCAGTACGGCTTTGAACAAAACGCGTAAGCGTCACAGAAACTACGGCGCTTACAACCTTTTATTCCTGAGGAAATTTAGGCAGCGATCTAGCGTAGCATTCATAATTTATGTTTTAGCGCTGCAGCGTTTTTAGTTACAACTATTGTCAAAATGGAGCAAAAGTTGTACTTAGGATAGCTTCTCTAGTATTAATTAGCACATTATACTTCAAAGGAAACTGATTAATTTTTAATGACTTTTTAATAATAAAAAATATTCCTTTTTTTTTTAATATTTCCTTGCAAATAGCCTGGGCGTTGGAACGACACAAGACAGCATATTTTAAATAAAATATGTGTACCTACTTCATGTAACGATATCACAGTTATTTAGTGATTACATTTTACACTTGCGGGTTCTATATTGTATGTATTCTGAGTATAATATTATATACCTATGCAATTTTATAAACATAAGTAGATAAAACTAATCATTTAATAGCGATAACAATATTTTCCTCAAAAACTTTGCCCGAAGTTTATGTTGTACCCATTAACAACAAAAATCAACAAATCGGACTACAAAAATGTAGTTAGTTACATTTAAATGTAACTAACTAGATAATCAAATATTATCTAGTTTTCTGGAAATTTATATAAACACATCAGTTCATAGACCTCTTAACAAAAGATGAAACAATCTCTTATTAGCGCTGTGTGCGGTAGACACGTTATTATAATAAAAAAAAAAATTACCAATTAGTTATTAAGAAATGCAAGGCACCTAATAATTTCCTATTATAATAAAACATTCCTTCATCTCCTATGAACCTATGTTGTTTTGGTATCTCACTATTATTTTTCAACCAACTGACACTTTCATCGTACACAAAAAATATCCCCATTAAACACGATTTGTGTCTAGCTTTATTTTAAAAAAAAAACTCCTAGTTTTAGAGGTCTAAAATCAGTGGTTGTCAAACTGTACCTAAATTCCAAATTAGTGTGGATCTCAAAAATAGTCAAGCTATATAGAAAGAATGGTATACATAGTAACCAGTACATATATATTTTAACCAGCAAAATATGTTTGCTATATTAATACTACAAGGAATTAAATTCTTTTTCCTTGTAGTATTAATTTATTAAATTAATTTATTTTTAATATATATTTTATTTCTAATGATGAATACACTTATTAACAGTCAATAGATACACCGCTGAACGTAGGCCTCTCCCAAAGACCACACAGCTTGACTATTTAATATATTAAAAACTTTAGTTAGGGCAATATTCATCCATAGGATATTGTATATATCATATATTATATCATATTGTATGAAAATAATTTATTGGACGTTAGGGATTTACTTTCAAGGAAAATGTTTGACAATCACTGTTTCAAATAATGCTCAATGAATAATGTTATCTCGCCGAGTCTAATGAGCAAAAATCTGTAAATTTAACCCACATACTGTATTTTTCTTTTTGGCACATTTTAATTTTATGAATTTTTATTTAATTTTATTTTTTGCAAGAAATTTAAAATAAAACATAATCCAGCCTATTTCATTATACTTTGCTCATCAGACATAGATCCAATTTCACTGTCTTAAAAACTAATGAAGCACTTGCGCTTCTGAGGTATATATATATTTTTTCATTGCATTCACTAGAACTTCAATATTGTGTACTCACTGCAGAACAAAACTGAACTTTACATTTTATATACTATAAACCATTTTATCCAATCTTAGTATTCCAATTTATCATTTTAACCTTAGACAGATCTGATGTTACAAAATTCCAGCAGAAATTAATTTTTATATGTATAATAATAGAAAAGGTATACTCTCTGTTGTAATATCACATAATATAAAGCAGCATACTCCTCTGAAACATATTGTAATAGCATGCGGCTCTCGAGAGCTATATCCCTTTTTTGCTTCTGCATATTTTGGTCACATTTTGATCAAAGTTTAGTAAATGGGACAGTTGAATTCTTCATTAATTTAATGTTAAGGGAGTAACTACATTTATCCAGTTCAATTCAGCTTTTGACCATGGAAAACAGCAGTTTTGTATGGTGACATGTTGCATCTGTTCGTATTTTCTCAAGTCTATTCAGCTTTCGCACCAAACAGGCGAAACTGAGGACAAGTGTGAATTTTCACAGTGAAGAGCGCTGTTCCATTGCATTCAGAGCTGTACACAACCATTCTCAACTCCTCGTAGACAAGTTGAGACTTGCATAGATTCTCAAGTCATTCAGCTCTATATGCTGTTGATAGAAGCAGAACTATATAAGCGTAACTAAAATCGTCCCGTGAAATGTAATGGAAGCTGAATAAGTGTAGTTACTCCCTCAATCTCTCCGCCTTTATGTGAATAAGGTAGTGAGGAAGATTCTTTTTTGTTTCCAGTCTTTTTTGTCTTTAGTGTCCCATTTGCTACACTTCGAAATTCTGAACACAATTCTGATGTGATTTTACAGACAGGAATCACACGTAATATGTGCACCTTGCCTAAGAACAAACTGTTGCTTGGTCCCCATTTACACCAAAAACGCTATAAATTAACAACATATCATTCCGAAAGTACATACACGACTAGATCACATACTCATGTAGAATTCGGAAACATTTTGGTAGAGTAAGACACAAATGTAATAATTTGGCAATATCAACCAGAGATTGGCGCTCCCTGGGGTCACATAATTTCAAACTCAAAGTCAAATTGACTTCGCCCACATCACGCCATGGCCATAACACTTCAGACTATAATTTACTGTTAACGGCTTAGACCAATCTTACCTAATGAGGTAGCTCGGTATTCAGATAAGCTAAATGCAATAATTTCGCCTCTCGAGCGAAGCTAATGAGGAGGTGGAGGCGGCGGTGGCGGCTTAGGGCTCTGTGTTGTTTGGAATGCCTGCGTAAAAGCCGGTAGCCGCTGCTGAGTCCGTCCCTCATCAGCTGAACTCGTAAATGGCTCACTCTCCTCGAGGAGTCCTAGCATCTGATCTGATAATGTAGAAGGGCCTTCCCCCGGGTCCATCAAAATGGATTGTACATTTGTTGGATCCAGCAAGTGCACTTCTAAAGGATCCGTCAGAGGCTGTGTAGTCATATACGGCAAGTCAGATGATGTTTGCGGATAAGGATGGGGCACCATGTAAACTGGATATTCAGGCAAGAGCTCGACAGTTGGAGAAGGCGGTTGTTCTAGTTTAATTTCTACAGGCTCTACCTTTATATCTATTAAAGGTGGTATTTCCACAATTATATCAGAGGACGGTACCCTCGTGGGACCTTCTGAAGTTGACTCCTCGGGAGAAGATGGTTTCCAAATATCAAATTCTTCTATTTTAAAATCAAAAGTCTCTTCAAATGAAGACGATTCTGGTGGAGGCTCACTAGATGTCCCCACTGCTGCAGACTTCCACGACTCTTCAGGATGTGCATTTTTAACATGTCTTACTAAATGATCTTTCCGTCCAAACTTTTGTGGACAAAAAGGACATAAAAAATCGCGCCTTCCCGTGTGCACTACTAGATGTCTCCGCACATCCTTTGCTGTAAAAAATCTTCTACCGCAGTGACTACATGTAAACTTTTTATCCATTTCATTCTTTACAGTACGACTTCCTGTGTGAACTTTTAAGTGGTATACTATGTCCTGCTGGGAAGTGAATACCTCATCACAAATTTTACACTGCAAGTTACCTTCTTCTGCAGAATGTAGGGCAGCGTGTTTACGGTAGCTTAATACAGACGTGTAAGACTTCTTGCAGTCGGGTCTATCACAAGTATAAAGCTTTTTAATGGGATTATGTATTCTAGCATGATTTGTGAGATGATCTTTCCTATTGAAGGTTTTACCGCAAAGATTACAAGCGAAGGCTCTGGCCTCACTATGGATTAAACTATGACGTCCAAGTTTAAATTTAGAATTGAAACTCTTATCACAAAGGTCACATGAAAAAGGAAGCTCACCGGTGTGTGAAAGGACGTGTTGGCTGAGCTTGCCCGGACTGGAGAAGCGCTTGTCGCAAGTGGTGCAGATATGTCGTTTAGTGCGATCGCGTCTGGTGCGACGCTCGGGTGTAGGTGCGGATGTGGAAGGTCCAGGGCGCTCGGTCGAAGGGCCCGCGCCAGTGTCGTCCTCCCTCGGCCTCCGCGGTAAGGTGGGCACCCGTCTCGCTGCTTTCACGGTACGGAAACATTGCTTTATCCCACTGGGTCCTGGGGCACCTACGGCGACGAAGTGCAATTTGGAAGGCAGCTGCGAGGCAGATGGCGCTATAAATGTCTTCTGCGGGGTGGTCGCGCGTTCCCCGCTCGTCTCCTCCTCGCCTTCTCTAGGGTTCGGTGGCGTACTGGCCATCTCGCGATCATTTTTAACGCGCTTACCCTATATCGCCGTTCGTTTATCACGGGTCGTTGCGGTGTTGGCTCCGTGGTGGTGTTGGCTCGTTGTGATGGCAGAAAACATTTTCTGTCACATTGACGGTCTGGAAACCCTTTTTGGTATTCGTGTCACATGGTTTCAGAGGAATTTCTCGAGTTCGATGCGAGTTTTGAGTTACGTGTAACTTACACTTTAGTCTTTACACTTCCACTCGATTAATGAAAGTAAAGAGAGAATGAAAAACGATTAAAAAAGGACTTTTTTCGAAGAAATACGTAGCTCTTGACATCGAAATGTCAAAATAATGAAGCCAAAAAAGCCTTGTCAAAAAAGTCCGCTGAATCGTCACGATTGCCCATATGTTCAATTATATTTCTTTTGTAATCTAATTACTTTTAGTGTTTTTGTGTATAAAATTATTATAAATGTTTACGAAGGCTGAAAAAGTAAATACCAGGGGCATCAAAATCGTTAAGATATTCACAAATTATAAAATCTATTCCAAAGAAAATGCATTATTACTAAAATTATTGTTCATATTAATGTATCTTGGTTTTGGAATGTGTCCGAGAGTCAGTGACCGAGGTCACAGAACATAAATATCACAGACCATTATGAAGGAGGAGGCCATCAGGAATGAAATAATTTACCTATCAAATTAAAAGCATCAAGTGAATATTGCAATATTTTTTTGTAAATATCGTATCCTACTTCTATACAAATGTCTTAAAATATATTGATTACCCAATTCCGATATAAATATATCTGGGTTTAAAAGATATCTGTGACACGGCAAAAAACAATTTATCTGGAAATGTTTGGTGTATGGCTATGGTGTGGAATGGTGGAAACAAATGGCATACTTCATTGTGGTACACATAGAGGGAAATTTTAAAATTCGATTGCCTTTCAGGATTGAAGAAGGCATCAAACAGATTTTATACGTTGAAATAGGTTGCAGATACTGCCACAATTTAAGACCCTACGGCATGCATAATCATAAAACTATTATTATATTGAAACCACATTATAGGAGATTAAAATGTAAACATCATTGTATCATATTATCACAATAGAGTAATAATTACACATTACTGAGTAAGGTTAACAAAAACCGTATCTCTTCAAACAAAAATATAAAGAAAGTATGCAATGAATTTATTAAAATCCTATAGTTAATAAATCGTTGAAAATTATTGTAGAATTTTAATATAATTTTAAAAATAGCAAAAATTAAAAATTTTAAATTTTTTTGAAATAGCAAAAAGTTTAGTCGAGATCACAGCAGACCGAAGAGCTGGCAGCTACCTCGGACAAAGAATTAGTCTAGCTATTCAAAGGGGGAACGCTGCCAGTATCTTCGGAACCTTGCCTAAGGGGACTCCTTTTAATAATATATTTTAGTTATTATATTAAAATTAAGACTGTACTATAATAATTATGATTGTTGTGAATTATGATTGTGTAGGTGGGGATAGGGCAATGGGCCTCATCCTATCTAGTTTCTCATCCTATGCAAAAATGTCTCCCCTCGCGTCAATAAAATGTGTTCATAAATCACAAATCCTGCCAGAACCCGAAAATAATTCCGTAACCCGTTTGTGGCGCCATCTATCGGGTCAAATTTTATTTTCAAAATATATGTTAAAATTTTTGTAATTAGTGGTTTTGCTTACACGACACTGTAGTTATAATTTAAATCTTCTATCATATCTCTGGCATCCAATTATCTGAATTAATAAAACATTTTCATAATGTATGTGCACATATTATATGTATTCTCTTCAATCCTAATCCTTCACATTTTCTATTAAATAAATTAAAAACTATCAAACATTATTTCTATTTTGGTCTCTGTCCTTCAACTCATTTTTTCCTACTCGCACTTATCCTATATTTTTGAAAACATTCTACTTTCGATATTTTTCTTTTAAATACTGCCAGTATTTTAAGTTCAAATTTATCAACAAAAATGACGCGTCACTTCACGTCAACGAACGACGGTTAAATTATTGAATAATCTTCATCCAAAAATACTAAAATCGCCATTGAAATATGGAGGGTGGGGGTAGGAGGGTGAAAAATACTTTACGACCCATTCTCTCTCATACCTACCAAATATACAAAAAAAATCATAAAAATCAGTCCAGCCGTTTCGGAGGAGTTTTGTTACAAACACTCTGACACGAGAATTTTATATATTAGATAATTGATTTTAATAATCAATAATAATTTTCGATGTATTTTTAAAATGTGAAGAAGAATCATAAAAATAAATTCTCGGAATATTTTTAAAATACTCTTAGTCTTATTAAAACATTTCAACAAATGCCAAGACATTGTATAATTCTGGTCAATCACTCATAAGACGATTGATCATCACCCTAACACAGGTTGTTCTTTCCAAGATAAAGGCTTCGATAAATAACTACGAATGTTGCTTGTTTTTACAAATTCCAATTACTTATACAGTTTTGTTCTTATCGAAAGACCTTTTTTCATATGCAATTCGTTCATAAGGATTCATTGAGATCTTTGTGATCTTAGCTCATCTCAGCTTTTTCGAGCTGCTAACACGCTAAGAACATTTTTGGCTTTTTTTTAAGTTATCTTTAGTGTAGAATGTGTGGTCTTCTTTTGTGATGTTCATATTCAGTGGATGTTGTGCTTGGCTTAAACATCTTGGCCCAGGGTGCAACATTTGACTGTATGGACATTTATTTAATAACATTTATTTAATTATCTCTTGAAGAACAACGCTCCGGGCATTTGTGGTCTATATACATTTTTTATGCTGACCTAGTTTTTTTATTCTTAGAGGAAATAATCGATTTTTTGGATCAGCCCCTATAATTGACGAACTCAACTTTATCAATAATAAATTTGGAAAAAAATAACTTTTTTTCCCAACCTTCCAAATTTTTATGGACGAATTTCGATCACTGTGCGAAAAATAGTGAAATGAAAAGCACGTATTTTTAATGTGTTGTTGATTTTATTACATTTAAGTAAAATATATGTTCACAGCGAAATTATAAAGTCAATTCTACACTAAGGAAACAGTGCACTAACAAGACTGGAAGAGACCTTTCTTGCGCATTTCTTCAAATTCCTTTTCAGCATCATAATTTCTGAAATAAAAAATATACGATTAATGTTTGAGCTATTCACATAATTTAACAGTTCAGTATCTTTATCTCATTTATTTGAGAACAGATTATCTTTTTTTTGTTCAGTAGCTATTGACAAGCTGTATTTTGTCATCAATAAAAAGAATTTTCTTTTCCTATTTTCGAAAAAAATATGTGTGAAGTGTCAAAGTGAATTTTAAGCGCGTCATACAAGATAGATTAAATTCACGTAGAGCATCTCTCATAGATCAATCTACAACGTGTTAATAGTAGCAAGATTTCTTTAGCTAGGGCGACACTGCACTCTATGAAGTCTACAAAAAACACTACTAGTATGCGTGTAAGGGTCACATCGGAAAGCAGCGCGGCGCGCCCTTTTCAAGATAGCAATTAATTTTTTTTATGTTAAGATCGGCAGACACGCTGACGGTCCACTTGATGGTAGGTGGCTACCGTCGCCTATAACACAAGCAACGCCAAAGTTGCTGCAAGTGCGCTGCCGACTACAGTAGGATTAAGGATGAAGGAGATTAGGAGTGGATAGGCAAATGGGCTCTAGCATTCCTTGCTCACTCACCGAAACACAACAGCACACATGCTGTTTACTAGCAACACAATAGAATATTTACTACAATAATGCTACCTCTACACGATGGACCATTGCTGGTCCATCAAATGATCAGTAAGATGAGATGGCTATGCGATGGTCGCAACGCATTTACACGATGGCGACGTTCACTTCTAATTTCAAGATATCAAGATGGGCGTGGTGGCTATCGCCACTGCTGCGACAATATATATATTTAATGTGTGCTATTGTCTTCAACTCGTGCATCCCGCCATGTTGACGTCCATATTAACTCAGAAACATCTTTTAAAACAACGTTTATAATGTGATGTATCGCATGAAGTCTAGCCCTACTGTCAATCTACTGTGGACACAACAAAGTGCCCTAAATCTTTCTCTGTATGGAGTTCAGAGAGAATACATGAGACTGATTTTTCACTACTTTAGCTCTTTGCTCTATTGTGTACGACACGCTTTAATAATATTATTTAATTCTTTATGTCTTTGATTAATTAAATAGTTTAAGTTTCACATACCAACACATGGCAATTTATGGAATGGAATTATTAGTAAAGTGTGAAATAATAAAGAACCAATAAAGTTTCTGAACATTGCACTTTAAAGCGAGTATTTACGTAAATTAGCAAGAAATCAATAAAATTGATTTTATAAATGTTGATGTGAAACCTGAACACATTTTAAAAAAGTGAAACAGAAGCCCTGTCCACTAAAATAAAACATATAGTTACTTATGTATAGTTAATTAAATATACACATTTTATTTCAATCGAAAGTTTTGTAAAAAGACATTTTGAAATAATACATATAATTAAAAAAAGTGTGTGTCGGCTCCGACGCACACTTTTGTGCGTCAGCTGTCTCACAGATTCCAAAGTGATAGTGACAAATGCTGTTTAGTTAACGCTTGTATTAATTTTACTCCTCATAAAATTTCCTATGAGAGTCGATACTTATGGTGTAAACTCCAACAAATAGTAGAGAGCCTTTCTTTTTCTGACTTTAACTATTAACTGACCTGTAGAACTCGGCATATTTCCTCTTCCTCTCATTGCCAACACAGATTTTGAAAGCAGTTCCACAGATGGCTGCTAAGGAGATTGCTACAATCAAATTGCGTTTGATGACAGAATTTAGCATGCCACGCATCTGAGGCTTGCTCACTGTTGATACAGCCTTGTCCGCCATCTAAGTGAAAGATTACCACTTTTTAATGTCAAATTTCTTTGCAGTTCTTGATGCGACTTGTTAATATTATTGTTAAATAATTATTTATTTATTTTGGACCAACCAGGATCATATTATGTTAGTAACAACTTAAATCTATGTTAGTATTACATACGTTTATTATGTACATGAACCATACAACAGTGGTGCAGGTACTAACAGTCAAGCCTAGCAGCAAATGCGCTCAGGAAGCAGTTGGAGCTGCCCCTAACCCTAGGCACCAGGGATGCTCACCGCTTCTGGATTATCATATAGAAACAGTCGATCCGCGACTCGGCGAACATCCCCGATGCGCTACTTTGTCGCCTGCTTTATTTTATGTTAAGATCGGCAGACAGGCTGACAGTCCACTTGATGGTAGGTGGCTACCGTCGCCCATAACACAAGCAACGTCAAAGCTGCTGCAAGTGCACTGCCGATTACAGTAGGATTAAGGAAAAGCAATTGGGAGGGGATAGGGAAATGGGCTCCGGCATCCCTTACTCACTCACCGAAACACAACAGCCCATGTGCTGTTATTTCACAGTGCTTTAAAAAAGGGGCCTTTTTTGAAGTGTGCTTACAAATAAACGATATTTTCAAAAAATATAAAATTCTTAAATAGATGGACAAAGGTGGTAGAAGAACCGAGAGATAAGAAAAGGTTGCAGGGGAGACCATGGAAAATATGGGATGACATATTTAAGAAAAAGATAGGAGCAACATAGAAAGGGTAGCAAAGATCAGACTGGAGTGGTTAAAGATTAGGGATGCCTTTGTGAGGCAAACTAGCCAAATAAACGAAATTCTTTAACTGTTTTTTATTATATGGTATCAGTTAGCTAAATAAAGTTTTTTTTTTAAATATTTTATTCATAAAATATACACTAGTAGGCTGAGCAGTGCATTTGCCTCCGCCATTAAAGTTTCATTAGATAATGCTATTTTCTTTTTCTTTTCTGTTCCGTGACATGGCAATCTGTTCCAAAAACAACAATAAGCCACTCTGTTGGTTTCTTTCTATGTTATGTCATAGGTATTTATTTGAACGAGAATAGAGAATGCTATTATGAATAATATAAATTATATGTATAAGTGTACAGACATATTGCCTATTTGAAAAAAATAAGGAAATGTCCTCACTGGGGCTATGGAAATGTCATTCGAAATGGCTATCATAGTTGCTACGGATTGCAAACAGAAAAAAATACAAAGACATAGTAACAATTCCAATTTCAGTGTTTTCATCCTATCCAACTCTGAATCATCAGAGTTGGATAGTCAAGGTCAGGTGAAACAATGTTTGGGGATACTATCCTTATTTAATTAAACTTTAAACAGAAAACCACGAAAAAATTAAGAAATACGAAGATGAAACGAAAAAAGTTTAGTATATAAAGAAAAAAAATTCAAATAAATGTTTGATAATATTGGGAGAAAGAAATATATCTAAATAAATAAGAGAGTAGCCATTTTGTTATAAGGGTGAGGTATTATAGATTCGTCACTATTCTTATTATAATTTTTAATTATAAATTATCGTGCTTAATAAATTAACGGATTATTTTGGTATTAGACGTAAGAGCTAAAATGAAAAATACATACATAAATTTAAAATTATTTTTTTATACCCTAAAATAAACCACGAAATTAATTAACGATTGGTAAGTAAGGTGTAATTTGAATATTTAAAATTAGAATGATTATTTCGGGCTATCTATGGTACTCTGCTGTCATGTAGGTAATCGATTTGATTTTGATATGATATTGTTGTACTTTTAAAATATACAATATAAGTTACATATTTTATCATAAAACAAGCATGATGCAGTTAACAAGAGCAATATAAGATTAAAATTGTTAAAATAAAATTAAAGTTGTCAATTCAACCTGCTTATATAACAATTCTATATATTTATTTTTAAATATCTCTATATAGGAATCATATTAGATATATAAGAAAAATTTACACAAAATAATACTGAACTAAACTCACGTTGTATTTGAATTTCCTCTAATAGAAATCACGATGGATCGGAAAACACTTACGCAATGTACGCAACCAATATAATATAAACCATATAAACTTATCTTATCCTGCTTATCCACTCCATTTCATAGAAAAAAAAAACACCATGGCTATGACTTTGCCTTTAGCTTATCTATGAACGATCTAGAATATCTATGGTTTTCCTATTTACGGATAAATTATGACACCAATTTTAATTTGCAGAATTTTATGACAAAGTCACGGTTTTATCATCCCCAATAGATCTACAGATCTACAGTTTCTGAAAGATATTTTCAATTGTACACCAATTTGACGTAAACATTCTATAGGGGTTATTTGTCACACCAACGAGTACAATCGTCAATAAAATTATGTCTGTTAGACTGAATTCTCATCGGGCCTACATTAGAATAAATAATTCTCATTTTTTCATACATGGTTTAGCACACACATCACAATCACGCAAGTTAGCATTCGAGTTTGCCGGATTTATATCCGATTTATTGAGTACTTTCATAAGATCCCCAGCATTTAAATGGCCCATATGCTCATGCCATCTATAGGTACAAATCCAAATCCTGACTATATAAAACAGCAGATGCCGAGGCATCAGATTCCCGCAAGTAATACCTGGTTAAGTAGTATTTTATCTATGGTAATACAAATCGTCTTGTCGGTCGTCGGCCTCGTTGGTTCTTGTAAGTAAACGCTACATCACGCTTAAAAGTGATTATGCAACCTCGTTCTGTGAGTTTGATAATAATAATAATAATAATCTTTATTTGTTATGACCATGGGTATGGTAAATACCAGATGACATTTTCTTCTTGCTCCAAACATGATCAACCGAAAAAAATCGGTGTACAAAAATAAATTCTATGTTATTGATAATAACATACTTAAAGTTAATTAAAATAAATAATAACTATGTTCTTAATACTATATACATGTAAATATAAATTAGTTAAAGAAAAGAGAATTTTGTATTATTTATCAATTAAGTAATCATTTACACTATAATAACATTTATATAATAGTAGCTTTTTAATTTTTCGTTTAAATAAATTAACATTGAGGTCTTTATATGCATTGGCTATTTTGTTATACTTTTGGGAGCCACACAAAAAATGCTCTTGTTTAAAAGTGACGTCCTCGAGGAGTGCAAAGTGCATACACAACCTATGTTCATTACGACCGTTGTGTAATTACGACCGTCCGTGTATTTGAAGACCGACATTAAATTATTTCGTAAGTCAGAAACACACAATGTGTTTTCAAAGTGGAATTTCCACGTACTATGGTCATTGCATGCTAATAACTTAATTGTACTCTTACTTGCACGGTTATTAAAGATTCTGTGGCTAAGTTTAATTTTTGATTAGTTGAAACACAGACTAATACAACATCTTTGGTTGAACCAGAGATATGGTACCTAATAACTAGACTGTGCGCCTATATTTTTTGTTTAGCTAAAATGAGATCTATTCCTTGATCATACGGTAGCTATTTCTGTATAAGCGGTAACTAGCTAAAAGCGGTCCTAGTGAGAGGGCTCCCGACGGTAGTGTGTCCTTGTCTAAAGTCTTGCCAGCTCGACTAATCATTGGGTTTGGTAGAAATGGTAGAAAATGTTATATTTTTCTTTTGTATGATTTACTAAAACTAATGAGTCATAATCTATAGAACGTGTTGAAAGGTGTTTAATCAGTTATACCATGTCTCTGATTTAAATATTTCCACTGTTCCTATCATTAATAATTAATTTGTTGTATTTAAAATAATATTAATTAGTACTAGGTAATTGCTCATATTTGGGCCTGGTAATACTAAATGCAATATGGTGCATAGATAAGTATGTGTATTATGGTCAGTGCTGCAAACTCTCCTGATTTATCAGGAGATTACATGATTTTTAGCATTATCTCCTGGTCTACTGGTTTATTTCCGTTATTTGGAATAATCTCCTGATTTTCAGAAACTTACAAGAACATATACAGTGTAATACAATCTGTGGTATAGTTGTTAGAAAATAATCATGTTCTGTGGTTAAATATAATTTTTTAACGCATGTTGTTTGATATGAGGTTTTGTGCTGTGGTCATAGATAGAGTAAAGTAAAATGCTTTCAAAGACATCAAAGATATGCTATGTTCAGGAGTCATTGGCAGTAATGGTCGCTAACCTAAAAGTGACCCGATTGCCATAAACAAAAGTTGAAGTTGAAAATTAATACAAATATGTACGACGATGATGAATAAATAAGGACTAATATTTAAGTTATATGATACATTTAATATACTAAATAAATACTAAATACACTTAATTATGAATGCATGATGCACATTTGGTAAGAGTTTGTCTTTATTAACCCGCATGATTGCCTGTAAACTAGGTAATTTTATTTCTCCTACTTTTTTTTGTCATCTCCTGATTTTTGCTACCATGATCTCCTTTTTTTTTGCAGGTAGGAGTTTGCAGCACTGATTATGGTGGTTTGCTAGAATTTATGTTGTTTGGTTGATTCTCGTGCTTCAATTTACAATTGTGTAAATTTTCATATTAAAACTGTTTGTTTTTCATGAAAAATGGTGAATTCATGTTGTGTGGCAGGGTGCAAGAATGAGTCTTATCCCGGTAGCTGCTTTTCTTTCCACGGGTAAGTAAAAACAACAATTGTATTGTTTAGGGTGACAATTAATTTAGCAGAGACATGGTACCTAAATTTAGTGCACCAAAGATTCTTTATAATCTCGTAGTAAGATCGTAGTAGTAGGTAGGTAGATGCGTACAGAATGTCTTATATTGGAGTTGTACCGGTCACACCATCAGAGTTTACAACAAAAGGGGCAAAACTCGACACGTTGTTTTTTTATATTACGAATTTCTCTTTGTTGTTATCGTGTCCTGGGACTTTGCATCGATGAAGTTTGTTGTTATTAAATTATGTTTCTTGTGTTGTAGATTTCCAAACAATGAAAACCAAAAAATGAAGTGGGAAAATGTAGTGCCCGGAAAAATCACAAAATCATCTGTTGTGTGCAGTGCGCATTTTAAATGTGACGACTTTATTCCTGGTTATACTAGGAAAATGCTGAAAGCTGATGCTGTTCCATCAATATTTCCTAAGGTGAGAATATATTATCTGAGTAGGTATCTAATAACCTTAAGGGTTCAAATTTGTGACACCTTTAGACCATAGTTCTACTGTAACGATTTTCATAAAACTACTTTTGTCTTCTCTCGTTAACATCTTTTTTTTTACAGGTCGTGCCCTGCAACAAAAGAGTACATGTTTTAAGCAATATATGCATAGAGGAAGGAGTAGCACCAAAAATGATGAAACTGCAAGAAAGTGGCACAAAGGAGATAACCACTACCACGGAAAGTGTTTGTACCCAAACGACACCTGCTGCAATTCCTGCTACGCCACGTAAAAAAAAATTGCGTCGAAAGGTCAAAGTCTTACAGCAACGCTTGAATAGACGTAATACAACGATTGATAACCTAAAGTCATTGTTAAAAATAATAAAAAAAAGTGTGATAACTATTCTGAAGTCGAACAAATGGTCCAACATAATTTCGAAAACATTCACACGAGTTTTAATACGAAAAAATCTAACACATCGAATAAATACTCAGATGAAATGAAATCGTTCGCTTTATCGTTATATTATTATTCTGGTAAAGCCTATTTGTTTTTGAGGAATCGTATCCATTTACCTCATCCTGCAACTCTGCGAAGGATATTGGCGACGCATAAATGCAACGTGGGTTTTATGGCAGAAGTGATGGAATTCTTGAAAGTTAAAGCTGAAAAGGGTGAAATGAACGTTGCTTTAATTTTTGATGCAATGGCCATCAAAGCTAGCAAACAATATGATAAAGGCTCAGAGAAGTATTGGGGTAGCGTTGATTTAGGCGGAATATTGACAAGCGATTCTGAAATATTCGCTAAAGAAGCCTTAGTGTTTCAAATAGTCTCTCTAAAAGAAAAATTCGTCTGTCCTATCGCTTATTTTTTCATAGATAAGATTTCTGCGCACGTATAAGCTCAGCTCGTCCTGACAGCGATTCGTATGCTGGGCGAGATTAATATAGTTGTGAGGTCTTTGACTGCAGACGGGACCCAGGTAAACATAAAAACATTTGAAACTTTGGGGTGCAATTTTAACCTTCAAAATATAAAAACTTATTTTGATCACCCAATCAAATCTACAAAAGTATACCCGAAATTTACTCGCTGAAACTTGTTTGTCATCTGAAAAAGGGGATATTAAATTCGCATATATACAGAAATTACAAGATTTGCAAGAGGAAGAGGGGCTGAAATTGAAAAATAAATTGACTAGGGTACATGTCAATTTCTATGGCAAAAAAATGAACGTCAGACTAGCTGCCCAAGTACTCAGTTCCTCTGTGGCTGATGCTATTGATTATCTGAGGTCAATCGGTCATCCTAGCTTTGCTGGAAGTGAAGCCACAGTGGAATATCTACGGTATTTGGACAGACTGTTTGATATACTTAACGCCAAAAATCCTATTGGAACGGGTTTCAAATCCCCATTACGGCTTAACAATAAACACGTCTGGACACAGGTCTTCGAAGAATCTAGAAAATATTTAACTGTACTTAAAGTCGATGGGGAAACTATTGTGACACATAGAAGGAAGACGCCGGTTTTGGGTTTGATAATAGACACATACAGTTTTGCTGAATTAGCAACTGATATGTTTGATGCTAATATGACTTACCTATTACCATACAAGGCCTCGCAAGACCATATCGAAATGTTTTTTTAATGTGTGAGATCAAGAGGAGGAGCCAACGACAACCCTACTGCTCTTGAGTTTATGTTTATCATGCGAAAGTTGCTTTTTCGTAACAGCATCAGACCAAGCATTAATGCAAACTGCACAAATCCCGATTATGAAAATTCTGCAATACTAGAATTCCGAAGTGTCAAAAGATCAATCGTGGAAGACAATACCACTACAGAAAAAAATGAGACAGATAAGAGTAATGTACTTATACACTTACTAAACCGAACCGATTTATCAGGCTATAAAAACAATATATTGTACTACATATCTGGCTACATTGTAATGATAATATTAGACAAACTAACATGTCAATATTGCCGATCTTTGCTCATAACGGATCGTACACATAAAGACCATGACTACTTGATTGATGTTTGTGAATTTTCATCATTTACAGCTTTTGTAGATAGAGGAGGGCTAAAATATGCTTCTACATTTGTGTTTGATGTAGTAAAATATTTAGAAAAACTTTTTTTGGTAATGTCTCCTGATTTACAGAGTTTGAATATGAAAAAGATGCTAAATATGGCATTACATGAATTCTCCTCGAAAATTAAGCATATTTTACCTGCCCATCCAAGCTCTGACGAATCTCACGAATTGGAATTAATTAAATGTATTGGTCAAAAATACTTAAATTTAAGACTTAAAAGCCATGGGCAGTCCTTAACCCTCAAGCACGTAGGACATAAGGCTACATTACGGCAAAAATTGCGTAAAACTGTATTGTTCAGCAATGTATAAAAACAAATAAATAGATGAATATGATAATCCTGTCTTTTTAGTTATCCCCTCCATTAAGGAATGTCTTAAGCGACAGAGTTTGTAAGGTTTATTTTAAGCCGGGCTTGAGTGCAGTTTGCCTCGACACAAAAGTCCGTTGAAATAGTATTAAGCCTCTATAGGCGCCCTATTTAATCCACTCCGATATTTACCGTCTTTTTTTCCGTCCGGAATATTGCATCACATTTGGTCACCTCATTAGAAAGAGACACACTACCAGCGGGAGCCCTCTCACGCGGACCGGTTTTTGCGCCATAGTGCACAGTCTAGTTATTAGGTACCATGTCTCTGGGTTGAACCAACCCTCTTGCATCATTACACATGTGACTGCTGCAAGCGCTATTAAATAACCATTCCTGACGGTACTTAGCATCAACAGCTATGCATTCATCTGAAATATTATTTACAGTTAAAGCATGTACATGTTTACAAGATTCTATAAAATTAGTTTCTGAAGTCTTCTCTTTTTACAGTCTGATGCCTTGTGAGCTAACATGTGACACATAAACCATTTATATTTAAACCTCATTTCACTGCTCGTCTTATTGCTTTTTTTCTAGTGTTTATTTGTATACATAGACCTTTCAATCTTTTCCATGTGTATATTTCTTCTTCAAGAATTTTTACCCTGAGTTGCTCAGGTTTTGGCAGCTCGTCTCTGGACTCAATGGCACATCTGAAGTTTTCGTAGCTCGCTGTTTTTTTTTATGTTATCATCAGTGGCTACCGTCGCCTATAACACAAGCAACGCCACAGGTGCTACAAGTGCGCTGTTGACTACACTTGGTATCGAATTCTGATCTCATGAAATACAGTAAGATAAAACCTATATTTAAATCAGGTAGTACATAAGTACTATTAATCTCTCTAATTTTAAACCTATTTTTATACTACCTGTATTCAGTAAAATATTTGAAAAACTTATTTTAAATCAAATGCATACCTACTCACTTTAGTACTTTGCTACTTGTAAGCAGTTTGGATTTAGACGAGAGGTCGCTCAACAACTGATGTGAGTTTTGAGCTTAATTATCACATATTTAATGCTTGGGAGTATCCAATGGATGCCTTAGGTGTTTTTTTATAATTTGTCAAAGACTTTCGATTGCGTCCAACATGAGACTTTAATCAGGAATTACAACACTATGGCATAAAGAGTAATGCACTGAAACATATTAGCTCTTATTTGGAGAATAGAATTCATACTGTTGATATCAAAGAAAAGCGCGCAACTGCATCAACGATTAAATGGGGTGTGCCACAGGGTTCAATTCTTAGCCCGTTCCTATTTCTAATTTATAATAATGATTTCCCACACGCTGTTAAAGACAATAATGAAATAATGTTATTCGCAGATGACACATCACTTTCTATACAAGGTTAAAAGGCGAGAATCGGTCTGAAACGATGTTAACGACCCTTTTTTTTTTTTTTAATTTTTCATTGGTTCAGTGTAAATAATTTGCTTGTAAACAGTAAGAAAACTAAATTAATTAAATATTTAACACCAAATGTCAACATTATGAAATCTCCTGTACTTGTAAATGGGAAGCACTTGGATCTTTTGGACACCACAGTTTTCTTGGGCCACTCTAGATGCGAAACTTCGATGGGGCCCACAGATAGCTAGATTGGCGAATAGATTCTGCAGTGTTCGCGGTTTAAAGCTCATGTTCGCAGATATAACACGTATACTATTTTACTGTGGGGATACGCCGCTGACGTACAAAGATTTTTCGTGCTGTAAAAGAGGGCTGCTCGAGCAATTTATAATTTATCCAATAGAGAGTCATTAAGAAATAAATTGTATTTGTACAATAAAATCCCTGACGTCATACGTGAATTACAATTAACACATTTTGTAACATTTGTAAAAAGGATATTTGTTAAAAAAGCGTATTAGACCATTAAAGATTATTTATCATATAAAAATGCATGGGATTAAAAAGAACGATTGCTGCAGAGTTTCTTCTCTTCTAGAACGTCATTTTGTTTCTGAAACGGTGGTGGTATTTTGACTTCAAAAAAGTGACCTTGTTATTCTATTATTGAGAAATAAACGATTTGCGTTTGAAAAATTTTAATTGAATATCAATCAATCAATAAATTTTATTTGTAACTTATAAAACATACAATTAAATGAAAAAAAAAAAGTTCTATCAGCAAGAAAGAAAGTTACAGACGCCAGCACTCATCTTCCGTGGAAATCTTTAGTTCAGTTCAGCATACACACGGCAAATGGTAATACGCCATGCAAGTCAAAGAGTATATAAATATAATCACTACGTTTTATGCATGTACTCATTAAAAATAATAACGCAAATAAATAAATTGTCAAAACACAATTGCTTGCACGAATTTTGAAACCAGTTCCCTGCCGCACATAAAAAATACAACTTGGCTAATGATACCTCAATTATTAGCTCAATTATTACATAAATAATCAGTTTGACTAAGAGCGAGGAGGTTGGCTTTAAAATTTATAAAAATTCTCTACTTTTAAATTCTCCACTTTTATTTTTACTTTTAATTAACATAAAAATTATTAGTGATTTTTTAGATTTGCTCGAAATATTATGTATTAATGAATGAAATTAAAGACGGTTTTCATTGACAGCAGTTGTCTGTGGCATATTGGTTATCACCGGTTTTTATTTATTAGCTCTGTCTCTACACACCGATACGTACCGAACGAAAAAAAGTTTTTCACTTGCTATCGCCAGAAGCGGTCAGTGTGAATTATATGAAAAATGGCTTCCTTGTGTAGACAAATTATTCGTGGAAATGCTTTAAGAGGTGTCCTTCTATCCTCTGCACGACGAGGATATTCAGACAAAAGTAAGATTTTCACAATCCTCAGTTACCTGTTCGTTTTTCTGTCAAAATTTAGTTACGTAATGTCAAAAAACTTTTATTTTCTCATAAAAATAGAACACTAAAAATACTATTTACATGAAATGCCTGAAATAATCGATTATAAAGCCGTTTCTATCAAAAATACTCAAAAAGTATATCGTGTTTTCGAAGTCAGCTGAATGTCAATGATCACGTTCTATTGATTTTTTTTGTATAGCTTTTTAAATGCAGTACATTTTTTTACAAATTCTTTTAATACATTAATAATGTTTTCAATGTTATTGCTTTTTATTTATATGGAAAGTGATTAAATAAAATTGGTGTTGAAAATTTTGTGCTAAATTTATGGAGGTTATCTTATCTGTATTTTTTAATCTATCCGATGTACTGTATAGTTGAACCTAGCTAATTATTAATAAATCGTTCTATAAACGAATTTCAGTTATTTACTTATTATCCCTAATATAAAAGATACAAAGATTTTAAAATAGTAATGCATACATATATATTGATTGAGCGTATATTATATATTATTTACACTACAAGAATACAAGTAACAGCTAAGGACTCTATACTACAAGAAAAATCAATCTTTAATTAAATGAGATTAGACTATTATACCAGGCTCTTAAAGACATCAAATTTAATTTTCATATCTTTATTACTTACTAGCGACGTGCTTCCGGCTTCGCAGGGTTGAAATTTTTTTTATGCAAATCTTTTTATATATAATTCTTTTATACATGCGTTTGCAGCCTAACTCCTAAACGGCTGGACTGATTTGGATGAAACTTTGTGTATATATTTGAGTGGGTTCCTGGATGGTTTGAAAATGCAATTGGACTCGATAGATTATGCTACAATCTGGTCACAGAATTTTTTCGGGTTCCAGCAGGACAACATCAGCTGGGTCCGCTAGTTATATACAAAAACCTTTCTCGTTTAACACCCTTTCTGTTAGTGGAAACCATATCAAAACCTGTTGCGTGGTTTAGGAGTTAGAGAAAATACAAACAAAACAGACAGATTATCCTAATTAATATTATAAATGTATACACTTAACCAATCATCATGAAATTTTGCATACACATTGTCAGGGATACAGAAAAGTACATAGGGTAACCTTTTATTCAGAAAAATGTACCGTTCCCGAGGAATCATCTAACAAAAAATATGAAAATTCTACACCTGCAAAAATATATGAGGCTGGAAGATCGCTGAGTTCTATTGCCAGTTACTTCATCAGTGAATTCGATCTCATTGAAAGACCTTGAACTGATATCATGTCAATGCAAAGCTGGTTGTCATTCATTCCATTGTGGATGTAGCGCAAAAGAACAAAACTGTATAGAGGGATATGTCATGTCGGATTTAAATGTTTAACCAGTTTAATTATGTAGACGATGTTAATCAAAATGATGATGCTGATTAGAAAAAAATTGGGACAAGTGCGAGTTGAACTCATGTGAAGAGGGTTCCCTACGATGTTACCTATCATGTTTTTTTTAATCTATGCACAATATTGAGTGATTTACAATGTTATTTTAATATCATGGACTTCTTATAGGTTTTCCTATAATCTATAAGTAGAAAACTAATTTCTGTATTATCCTCAAAATTTTAGGTTCAGTAGTTTCGGAGATAAGGGGGGGAATGGTCAGACAGATGGACACACGAATGATCCTATAAGGGTTCCCCTTTTTTTATTCGGACGTACGGAACCCTAATAAGATATTTTTAATTATTATTGTTTATATTATGTTACGATTAACGATAATTTTTTTTTGAATAGTTGCATATTCTTATAAATGTATTACCAGTTTATATGCGTGTAAATACTTATAACTATAAGACTTTTATACAAATTGGGCTTATAGTGTTAAAAATTGGCTCCAGCTTCAGTCGGAACTGATCATCGACTAATTTACGAATCCGACACCAAACGAGTGGGAAAGAGCGCTAAATGAATAAGGGATGCCAGAGCCCATTTACCTATCACTCTTTCTAATCCTTTATCCTTAATTAATTCTATTATGCAGCATCTGTGGCGTTGCTTGTGTTTTAGGCGATGGTAGCCAACTACCACGAAATGGTCCGTCGAACTGGTCTAGCTATAGATCAGCCTTTATTTTTATTTAGAACAAATAAAAATAAAGGCAGTTAACAAATAAACTCTGTGGTCCCGTTTTTTTCTGAATTACTTCTTATGTAATTATATATGTATTTATTTCTTCAAACAGTGATGCCTGATCCTCTGGAGCACGCCACTGGTATGGAGAAGAAGGAATTGCTGGCGTTACAGAGAGGCGACGATGATCCCTTCAACATGAAAATATTGAAGAAAGCTGCCGGTACTCGCGACAATCCTACACTCGTGCCTTCCTGTTTCGATGCGCGAATTGTCGGATGCATATGTAAGAAGATTTTTTATTCTGCATTAGACTTTGCATAGGAACTTGGAGAATGAAGTATGTGAGGTCATGGATATTTGGGTGTTTTTTTTTAATAGTCATAACTTTTAAGGGGATCGAGTTAGGGTCCTACCTCGAGAGATTTTTTATTTAAAATAACCGCTTCTACCTATCTGTTTCATTTGATCCATGATTTTTGAGCCAATCTGTATATTTTTTTCCTTATACATAATACATTATTATGAACATTATTCCTTATTATAAAATTCTATTTAAAAATAGCATCACAAAACTTTTAGTATCCTAAATATTTTATTCAATATTTAATAATAATAATAAAATCTTAAACGAGCTGTGTCTGTATATTAAATATTAAAAAAAAAATCACGCACTTATGTTACCAAAGTAAAAAAAAATAGTTTTTAAAATTTTTGTCTGTCTGTGCGTTTGTTCGCGCTAATCTCAGAAACGGCTTAACCGATTTAAATGTGGTTTTCACTGATGTATTATAGCAAGCTTCTCGTAACATTTAGTGTTTGTTTTATTCCAATCGGTTTACAAACAAAAAAGTTTCGCATTATTCCGTTTGATCCACGAATTTTGAGCCAACCTGTATGTATACCTATAAAAAAGTTAAGTTTTAGTTTTAAAAGAACAAAAATGAAAATTTATTAAATTGTAGGTGAAAAATAGTTGTTTTTTTTTTTTTCAATTTTTTCACACAAAAAACCTTTTCAAAAGGTTTTTTGAAAAAGTTTTGCAACTATGATATTTGAATAAATGTATGAATGTCTTATCTTTCCAGGCGAGGAACACTCTACATCTATAAACTGGCTCTGGGTACATAAGGTAATATGTTTCATTTTTATTTCTATGTGTATACCTATATTAGCTACTATCGTACGGGCAACGCGTGTCGTCGTTCGGCGTCCATATTGTTGCATGCGACAACTTCGCAACTGCACAGCAACAGGGATTATGATGGGACATGGGATATCAGTTATGAGGGAAATTGATCGCTCTAGCGACAGAATAGTCGCTTATGCAACAGGATAGTGTGTATGCGAATGGTCACTTCAGCAACTATCGCTTAAGCAATAGTAGCCAATGAGCGGTCTCCCTTAATAAGTATATTTACAAATAACAACTGAGTCTTATCGGTCCAGTAGTCTGAGTTTATTCATTACATACATTTGTGTGGAGGTGGGGAGATTGAGTAGCCTATGTTACTCACTGATAATTTAGCTTTCTATAGGTGAAAGAATTTTTAAAATCGGCCCTGTAGTTTTTGAGTTTATTTGTTACAAAAATACATACATACAAATCTTTTCTCTATATAATATTAGTATGGAAGTATAGATAAAAAAAACACATATTGTTTATGATAAAAAAATCTTCATTTCAGGGTCATCCCCGTCGCTGTGAGTGTGGACATTGGTACAAGTTGACAGAGAAGGCTCCCATCTAAACAATTCACTTAATTAGTTTAAACAATAAAGTAGTGATTTCATAATTGCAATAAAATAAATATGTTACGCATTTCCGAAGCCGCACACAGTACGTTTTCTATGGTTCCTCGTGTTGCCATACGCCAGTAAAGTTTAAGCTGAGAATGCGTTATTGGAAAACTAAGATAAATGAACGCAAATCAATAAAATATTAATTATAAGCATGAACAGTGTTTTATTCAGATGTTATCTCTGACTGTGTAAACCTGTGTAAGAAAACTTGACTGTAAAATGGAATTAGTGTTATGTAGTTAATTAATAAATAATCTAACTGTTACGTTTGTGTGATTTCTTTGTACATTGGATTTTAACGGCGAGCAAGTTCAAGTCGGCAGCTAACCTCATTTCAATAACATTTTCAGGAAACTCAAGTTTCTATATAGGATTACTAGATAAAAATTTAAAAGCTGGAGAAAAAGCCCGATTTCCTTCAAAAATTCCCGATTAACTTCTGATTCGATCTTGATATCTAATCTGTAGTTGGTACCTAATGAAGCTGTTATGAGTAAAATTAAACAAATAAAACTATTTCAATTATTTATTGTATTATTTCATTACATATAGATACTTACAATTTATTCACTTATATAGGACACTTCATTTGAACTTTTCTTGATTAGGCCTTTGTGATTATTTCATTAACGTAAACTAATACATCACCCGCTACGCTAAAATTAATTTAAAACATCTTCAACTACTAGTTAACAGATGGCGCTTTTACTGTATTTTGCATTGAATCATTAAATTAAAAGGTTACTTGCAATGTGGCAGATTTTCAGGCTAGATAAACTTTTAAAGAAGATTATCCAATACATTTTTATAATTCAAAGAAGATTTATATTCTATTTTTAAACATTTACACTTCACTTACACATATGATAAGAGATAATACTTCAATGAGTAGACTGGAGGCAATAAGTACCTCGAAAAACGTACAAAAAGAGTGTGGACAGAACAATAGTTGAATTGCAAATGAGAGCGGCTGATATTTGTGTGGCTCTCGTGCGTATACCATATTTTTTTTTAAATGTTAAGATCGGCAGACAGGCTGACGGTCCACTTGATCGTAGTGGCTACCGTCGCCTATAACACAAGCAAGCAACGCCAAAGCTGCTGCAAGTGCGCTGCCGACTACAGTCGGATTAAAGATAGGGAAATGAGCTCTGGCATCCCTTACTTTACTCACCGAAACACAACAGCACACGTGCTGTTATTTCACGGTGGTCATCTGTAAGGGGGTGGTTACTGCCGCCAGACGGGCTGCCCAAATGACTGCGAAAAGCTGTGTGCCCTGCCACTACTTTCCAGATCCAAACCAGAGACAAATTTGAAAAGTTCATTCTTTTTCTTCCCTGCCGGGAATCGAACCCGGTAACCCTAGAACAGAGCGTTAAGGCAAGCACCCTAACGACTCATCCAATGGGCTCGTCAAAATATAGGGATTTGGAGCAGGCCCGCCTATATAGGTACAGGTGGAATATTTTAACCTCATCTGGAGGGAAAGTACTCTACGTACTGACGATTACTCAAAATGAAGATTTCTTTATTTTTTTTTAAAGAATCTAAACTGCATTCAAATATTTTTGAAAATATGCTTGCCACACCCGAGAATCAATTAATAATTATTGATCAATTAATAATAAATTCTTATTGACATCACTGTCCCGCATGACGAAAGCCTTGTGAAAGCAGAGAAAGAAAAACTCTGCAAGTGTATAGCTTGGCTCACGGGGTGACCGCCGTGTGGGATGTCGATACGGCAATCATTGTCTCGATAGTCGTCTCGGCGAACGTTCTTATATCGAAGAGCCTCGACCAACACCTCAAAGGGCCTCACTAGATAGCTGGATCAGGAGGTACCTCACTCTGAAGCCCTAACCGCCGTTAGCTTGGGCCTTACCCTGTTACTTGCGGAATTCTAGTTTTTAAGTTTTTTATGATATTTACTGTTATTTATATTGTAATTAAGGAAGTAAGAAAATAAGTGTATGATAATAATTAATAATAATTTTTTAAAAAGAAAATATTTATTTTTAAAAGAAGCTAAAGGCATTTAAAGACTTTTTACGCTTGTCTACTAAAATCCGAAAAAAATAACACATACTTTTATGGCATCGATCGATTGGGTCAATCATAAGGATCAAATCTCATTAACATGGTAAATTAAATGAAAAGAAAACCATGTAAGTAATCATTTTATTAAATAAATTAAGATAAAAATAATTACAAACATAAAAGTCTTTGAGTTTTGAGTAAATGTGATTTATTTTGTCCCATTGAATTTATAAGTTTAGATTTCATGGTTTTCCTTTCATTTAATTTATTACATTTGAGAAAGATTTTCCTTGACCCTATCGTTTGTTGCCCTAAAAGTAGTTTTTTTTTTCGGATTTTAGCCTGTTCGATTCTCGGGTGTAGGAAGCGTATTTCAAAAATATTTGAATGCAGTTTTGCTTCTTTTAAAAAATAAAGAAATGTTTCCAGCATTTAGAGTAAGTACCTATATTCTCTCGAGGTGCGGTTAAAAATTTCCACCTGTATATACTATAGCTAGTCCGGTGCGACTTCCGATTTTTTACGCCTTTTCTTGGCAAAGTGGCCATTGAAATTAACTAAATCCTTTGTAAATTAATGAAATACGCTGGAGGGCTGGAACAAAAATTATCAAGCCTAATCAAACGATTCTATTAAGTAGCGCTAGATTGCTCTAACCTATATGTAACACGCCGATAAAAATAGTGCGGCGCGGCTTTTGCGTAGTGATATTATGGTCCACAAGCCAGCAATAGACTTCCATAACCAAGTTCCTCTCGTAAAATGCTTGTGAGAGTTGTATCGTGGATTGAGCGGCAGTACCCTCCCATACACGTAAAAAAAAAATTATTCATTTTCTCGCGTTTGAAATATTTATCAAATTACAGTTAACCTAATATCTTGAAAAAAAAAAAAAAAAGAAAAAAAAAATCAGCTGACTGTAAACTGGTGGATTAGGTATACGTCAATTGAAGACATTAAAAAAAATTTTTTTTCTTTTTTTCAATGATTTCCTCTTAGTTGAAAGATTATCAGATGACAGTTTATACGCTATTATGAAAAAATAAAAATATCAGCTGGCTGAATCGCGGTGGAAACGTTGTCAGCTGATGTCCTGAAGAGTGTAACGTAGGATTAAGTCATGATGCACCCAGACGGGTGCACCATGACTAGTCCCTCTCGGGCGACTCTCACAAGCATTTTACGAGTTATCGCCCCAGAGGAAAAACTTACGAAATGTGTACCTGGCTCGTGGTCCATTAAAAAAAAATACAAATGAGCATAAAAGAAAAGGAGAGGTTTTTTTTTACTTACCGGTGAAATGTCACAACTTGAGGGCATTTTGACAACTTCAATATTTTATACACGCGTTGTACACACGACGTGTGTATAACGTCGTAGGATTCGACGTTCCACTAGATAGTAGAACGTCGAAGACTGATCAATCGATGTTTAGCTAAACAACTTGCTTTGAGATGTGTACTCTAGTACATTATACCTCAATGGCGACTGACCCTAAAGCAATTTTTTTTTTAATCTCTTTAACCTCTACATAGGTACAACCGTCTCGAATATTCTAAGAGCAATAATTTGGCATCTTAAATTTACACATTCACAATATATAAAAACTAGACTATCACAATATTCAACGAATCACTCGTAATAATATAATACTTACATATTATCTTCTTATAGATAAACTTTAGCTTAAATTTATTCCACTAATGAGTCCGGAATAAGCAATCTATTTAATTCGTAAAATACATATCCACTCTAAATCTTATATTTATTTCAATAGAGTTGTCATTCAAAAAAATTAATTAATTTCGCTTCATTTTAGACTGCCCAGTTAGAGCCTAAGCACACGGCGTATTTTAAACGCGCAGATGACGGGCGTATACGAGCTTCGAACGCAACCTTGTAACCTAAGCACACGGGGCTACAGACGCGCTGTAGTCGCTAATAGCTTCCCCGTTTTGATCATATGCCATGTAGCTGGACGATTGTTTATTTCCGTTACAAAACGGTCGGTGTCGGAAAAGTTTCAGTTTAAACTAAAATATTATTGTTATTATTGTAGTTTGTTTATTATTGCAACTGCGGCGCGGGCGATGCGGTGGCGTGAGCACGCCCCCTCCGCCCCTTTGTATCGATTGAAACGCGCGAAATACGCGCTTTAAACTAGTTTCGAACGTGCTTCACGTGCGCGTTAGTATCGCGTTTTAAGGTGGAGACAAACGCTAAATACTAAAAATATTCATTGTTTAATGAAGATGTTACAAGAAATAGACAAGACAATTGCTTTAAAAAATATATATATTATACTTAAACATGTGAAGAACCAATTGTATTAATTAGAATTTTCGTTAAAGTAATAGAAACTCCACAAAAAAGTTAGAACATAAGAAGAGTTTGACATTTATTGAAAATTCTCTCGAAAACGGCTTATTGCCCGCATATGAATCCTGTACCTATTAATAAGTTAATGTCAGTTTAAAAAATTGTATTAATAATTTTTTTTTGTGTATTGTTCTAATGGTAAAAACAAAAAAACACAATTTCTAGGCCTGTTAAATTGTCTCCGCCGCCAGCGAGTTCTATTGTAAATGTCATTTGCCTAAGTGAAGCCCTTAAGCGCGTTTGAATCGATACAAGCGCAACAATCGGCATCTACGGCGCCGAAAACGCGCGTCGTCTGCGCGTTTAAAATACGCCGTGTGCTTAGATTCTTACATATTTCCATTTTACATGCACTCTCATTACAACATAATGATTCCGAACTCCAGTTTATAACTAGTTAATAAATATAAGGACGTTCAACTAAGTTATATTTGCTTTCTTTGCCACATGTAAAATTCTAATTTAGAGGCGAACAACACAAGAGATTCCTTTGCTCGTACCTACAACAATAATTAACGAGATATTCCTGTCTTACTAAACCACCATATTTGAGGTTGTTTGTCATAATTAAACAAATAAAAAAGTGTGTGTGTCAGCTCCGATGCACGACTGGACTTTAGTCCTTTAAACGTATAAAATTTTCAATTTTCGTGTCAATAGATAACTAGATACCTAATTATTTTATATTATTAGTTACATTCTGCATAATCAGATGTCACGTGTTCCAACAGAATTTATATTAGTTACGTTCGGTATGCACAAGTCACTACGTTTTCAGTTCGTCTTAAAACGTAACTACGTCATAAGTTCAATAGTACATTTTTTCGACGACAGATGTCGCTACGCCGGCAAGTTAGAATGCCCTATGGTTTCGTTTCTCAACGCGGACTACACTTTTCATACAAGATTTCGACATTGCTTTTATAAGCCCAAAGAACAGAATTAGGGAACATAAATACATGCGTCAGTTGTCGCACAAATGTCAAAGCGACAGATTAGGTAACGCTTTTTAGTTAACGCTTGTACTAATTTTACTCTTCATAAAATTTCCATAACCTGGAGCCTTATATGAAAATCGATTCTTAAGGAATAAATTCCGATAATAAAAATCAAAGTAAAGTGTTTTTGGGCGTGCTCTCTAGAAATAATAACTGGCAATTTTTTTGGCACAAAACGTAAACTTCGCAGAAACCAAATTTTAGGTCTCCGTGGTGATGGGACCGGGGGAGAGGTGGGCGCGTGCCAAATTGTGCCAAAAAGTTTGCCGGGATCTATGCATACACGTAACATTTTAAAATCAATTCTTTCTAAAATCAGTTTAGAATCTGTCATGGAGCCGACACTCTTATAACCATTTTTTTTTTTTCAAATAAATTACTCCTACTATAATATTTTCTATTATGAATAAAGCTACTATAATATTTTCCCAGAGCAAAAGTTATGCTTTTTACTAAAGAAGAAATCGCCTATTGAGAATATTTTATTTTTCTACTAGCGGCCGCCCCCGGCTTCGCCCGGGTGCAATTTTTATATACAAAAACATTCCCCGTTTATCCCTCTTTCCATTAGTCAAAACCGAATTAAAATCGGTCTACCCGTCGGAAAGTTATGGGCGTACATACATTTCGAAGATCCATTTTTATTTATATAGAAGATTACTACAATAATAATTATATTTGTAATGGAATCGAGTTTTCTTGCGTTCATGCAAAAAAAAACTAAACTTCACTCCACCAAGATATGAAAAAGTAGCCAAGTAACCGATTATAAGCCCCGCAAATTGCTAATGTGCCTAGCCGCCATTTTAGTGACGTAATCTCGTGACACACTCTGTACCGTTAACAACACTGGCCAGCGAGTTTATAGTTGTGGATGACGTCACGTGGATGTAAATTTGACAAGCTTCCAGTGCATTAGATTGTCGGGGATTATAGCAAGGTCACGTTATGACTCAAGATAAGGGAAAGGGGAATTACCCACATGCTGATTGGTAAAGACGGCGAATGTCTGGAGATAAACGATTTCAAGAGGCAATATCTCATTGAGTAATGCCTTGTATTTCAAGCTATTGCATATGAAATTACATAATTTGATGACGGAAACTATTATTCATTTATGCACATTATAGTTATCACAAGCCGACCTGCACGAATTGGAATTTGTATCTGCCAGGACTTGGCAATAGAGATATAGGTCGAGGACACCTTAATTTATGGTCCATACCATTTTCCTCCTTAGGCTATTGATTGGAGTGGGCATTTTACAGCATTATAATAGTCAAAAACAAACATGTGGTAAGAATTGATTATTTGTATATCATTTTAATATTATAAGCGTTATCTTTATCTAATAGAAAAACTATTTAACCCTGAGGATTGAGGCGATTAGTACATTCATTCTTGCTATAAGATTATAAATCAGAGGATCCCAGACTTCTTTTCTCATAGACCACTTTCAAAATTTAGCTGGTTCCGGTGGACCCCCTTTCGAGGACACCTTAATTTATGGTCCATACCATTTTCCTCCTTAGGCTATTGATTGGAGTGGGCATTTTACAGCATTATAATAGTCAAAAACAAACATGTGGTAAGAATTGATTATTTGTATATCATTTTAATATTATAAGCGCCTATCTTTATCTAATAGAAAAACTATTTAACCCTGAGGATTGAGGCGATTAGTACATTCATTCTTGCTATAAGATTATAAATCAGAGAATCCCAGACTTCTTTTCTCATAGACCACTTTCAAAATTTAGCTGGTTCCGGTGGACCCCCTGTAGCTACATTTCTACCATATTCCCAAAATTCGACAAAAATGTGAAGAAATTTGCATTGCGGCTGAGTTCCAACCACGAATGGGGAGTTGGTTATAAATAATTGTTATTTTTTTAAATGAAATATTTGCCAATGTATGTTCTGTTTAAATTAGACCTATACCATAGGTCTTCGTTAAGTTTGGATAAATAATTTTGGTTATTACTTTTCTTATAAATAATAAATGATTTGAAATTTTAGTGATTAATAAATAAATAGTTACGTAATTATCCACTTCCTATAAATAATGCAGATAAGAATTTTTAAATTATCATAAAATGCTTTTACTGGAATGCTGTTGATTATAGTTCTGAATACAAATATTGTTTTTTTTTTTTTAAATATATTATTGCTTTTCAGATTATTGCTTAAATACGTTTTAGTTATGCTCTATGTTATTAATAATTTTTTTTTATTAAGTATAATAAGTTATTACAGAATGGAGCATTTTTACACATTGTCAAAAATTTGAACGAATTCCTTTTTCTTCTTAAAAAAAGAAGACTATTACAATTGACATTTGGCTAATGACATTCTGTTTAGCAGTTCTGAAGCAGATTTTACATTTCTAAACAATTCCTGTGTAACAAAATGTAAGTCAAGTTATGCATTTTTTTTAAGCAACTAACCATTTTCATTTACCTCAACTATAGCCAACTCATCATCTTCCCCGGAAGTGTTTGTTTTTGTCTCGTAATGGACTAAGTTTACTTCAGATGAGTCATTGCTGGATTCATGAGATCTCGGACTGGCACTAGACTTTCGTACATACAGCATGTTTGCATCCAACCTATTTGCACGATCACTGAAAGGGCCGTATACATTGCCATCAGATATTCTATTCAGCTGATGAATTTGCTCTCGTAGTTCGCAGACTTGGCTATATAGCTTCTTATTTTCTCTCAGTATAGCAATGTTTTCAGTTTCGAGCAGCTCTCTTTTACTCCACTGTATTGTATTCTCCGACTTGAGCTTCTCTATCTCCATTTTAAACTCTGCCATCTTCTCCTCCAGGACTTGTTTAGCTGCAACTTCATCTTGCAAGTCGTTCTGTAATCTCTCCATTTCGCTATGACTAGAATCCGTTGATCCCAAAGTTCTATCGCTATGTGCTATCTCCGCTTTAGCATTGTGGATTTCTGCTGTCAGCGCTTCTACCTTCGCCAGAAGGAACGCCTTTTGTTCTTTCTCAGTCTGCAAACTCCTCTGTGTCTCATCTAATGTTATCCTAATCTCGCTCAATTTATTCGCTAAGACATTGTCTACATTGGAAAATTTGTGCGAATCTAACGACGCTCTTTGCCGTAGCGGCGGCTGGTCGTTAGGAGATATATAACCTACATTCTTTCTTCTCAATTCGACACTATCGTCAGTCAAGTCACCGGACACTATCCTGCTCTCTCCTATGCTTAAAAGTTTCTCGTTGTCTCTTTTTATATCTATTAATTTTTGTTCTACGTCGACTTTTTCAGATTTAAGCGTGGCAAGCTCCTTAGTTATTATGTCTAGTTTATTTTTTAACTGTTTAGCCTCCTCCCTAGCTTTGTTTCTCTCGTTACGTACCTTGCTCCACTTCTCTCTCCAGTTAGCGGTGCAGTCTGACCACCATCTCATAGTTTTCTCCATCTGGGTAGCTCGCGCTCTTGCCTCATCCAGCTCACGTTGGTAAAGCGCCTCCTTGGCTTCCCAGTCAGTGTTGGTATACCTCATGGATCCATTATCGTGGTCCCGACTGCGTCTATGACTTCCACCATGCGAACTTTGGGCCATATTTCATTTGTAACTATAATTAAATGATAAACAAGTTACATTGACATTACTTCTAATTCATTCATGAAGTTGAAAAGATGCAGGCTCAACTGTGATTCGAAGCTCCAAAAGTGAAGGAAAATGTCACAGTCACCAGTGTGACTATGTAGATTAGAAATCTTCAAAGATAAGTGGATTTTTTCAACCTATTAACAACCAGGCAATATGTGAAGGTCACTTACTCCTTTTTTTAATGTTAAAGTCGACAGACAGGTTGACAGTTTACTTTATGGTAGAACACAAGCAACGCTACAGGTGCTGCAAGTGTGCTGCCGACCATAGTAGGATTAAAGATAAGGGACTAGGACGGGATAGGGAAATGGTCTCGTCAATCATCAATCTTGGAAAAATAAGAAATATGATGTATCTGAGAGTACTGAGTGATTCCTAAAATCTAGTGCTTTAGTGATTTTGACTCATTTCTAAATATAAAAAATTATTATTATTTGACATAAGTAACATAAGTATGTGTACAAATTGTTTTTTGAAAAAAATATTTAATGTACAGGCACAGCTCATTTACGATTTTATTGTTTGTATAGAATAGATAATGAACAATTGTTCATTTTGCCAAATACATTGTGTAAGGAAATTCAGTAAATAGGAATAAAACTAATTATCTTCTAAAAAGGCTCTGTTTTGTGTTCCTCTGCTCTCAAGTCTTTGCTACCCTCTTTTGAATATAAGCTTTGCACCATTTGCCCAGACCTTAGACTTTTTCATTTTTCATTTCCAGTCAGAGGCAACTATAATAGTCCAGGAAAATTTAATAACAAATCAAAATTTGAGAGAATTTAATTTTGCATAAAAATATTCATATAACTTCTTTTGCTAAAATTAAAGTCAAGAGAGTTAAGGAGGTTAGAGGATAAGGTTGTAGTATACTGTACTGTTGTTTGTAGTATTACTTTTTTGAATTTAAAAAAAAAATTTTTTTTTGAATATCTGGTCAATTATACACCTCTCCATTTCAAGTTATTAAATACATTCTATACTATAATGTATTATTAACTTTGTCAATCATAGTGATCGATGCCTAGTAAAAAATAACATGATGATGCTGGAATGCAATTTAATTTCACAGCAAAATGAGTTGCCCACCACCAGTGCCAGACCCCTGTGCACCAGTTTGCCCACCAGCTCCGGGACCACCACCCTGCCTTGTGAAGCCAATAATGCGCGGCTTACACATAGCACAAACCAAGAGGCTACTGGTGCAAGCATTGCTATTGAGTATTACATGTGGAATGGCCTATCGTATTCTAGTGGGACAGCCTAGAATAGAATGCTACAAACATTTCTACAAGTAAGTCTTAGGATTGACTAGATTTTAAAAAAGGGTTAGAACAAATTTTTCTCATGTCAACCATCTTGATGGATTGCTATATATTAACTGAATGTATATGTTACAGTCAAAATTCATTCTTAGTTACAATGGTTTTCTCTAGTTCAAACTAGTTTTTACTAAATGCCTTTGTTGCAACTAGAATTTACTGCTACTCAAAAATTAATATCATTTAAAACTAGTTCTAACTAGACAAAATGCGTTTTAGAACTGTTGCTAAGGAAGGAGCCATAGGAACAGAGCAAGGATTTATTCGCAGTCTATTTTATATGCAGGGTGTTGTCAAAAAGGTCTCTTCGTAAGAAAAAAGGCCTTGCAATAACCAGTAGATAAACTTAGCTCACTACGGTTGTATGTTTCTTTATGTTCCTGAACAATCTTCCTTTAGTACCTGAATATTTTGTTTTAACTAACATTAATGCCTACGTCCACTGCTGGATGTGAGCCTTCTCCATAACTTGCAAATAGAACCGGTCAGAAGCAGCCTGGATCCACTGTCGGTATCGCAGCCCTTATAAGATCATCTGTATAGATAATTTTATGTACACAAAACTTCTCACAAAGAGACCTGTGCTCATTAGTGGTATAGGTGTACAGCCTGATACAAATTGATAAAATGCACACAAATTGGATCGGTATGCATTTTATCACTCCTGCATCACTGAATATCTTTTATGTCACATTGATCACTTATTGAGAAAGTGAGAACATATCTCTTTGACCTTTAACAATCTTTTAATTCTTAAAATGTAATTTGAAGTTTTTAATACAATACTCAATTTATGGTAGGGTCAGCAAATCAACGATAGAATCAGAATGAGCTTACAACAATAACAGAAACAAGTAAATAATAAATTATTGTAGGAACAGGCTACCTTTCTGGTTGCAAGTTTTCGAACTAGCGTCACCCTATCCACGATCGTGACAAAGCCATCTGACAATGTTTTCAATATACTTAAATTCTATTTATTAATAATTTATGCGATAAATAATATTTCTTTAAAAAAATACCTTTGAAGACGAATTATTCCAGTATAAACAACGATATCGATAATGATTAGGCGGTTTTATGTTCTTTTTTTGAATTTGTGCTGCTTTTTTAAATATTTTTCACCTTATTTTATTTTTCTTTGAAGTCGAAAAGGAGAATTATTTTATTTTTCAAGTAGTTAATAGTTATGTACTTGAGTGTAGAGCTGTTTCTGTTCTATCTATCTGTCCATCCATGTTCTGTCTGTCGGGTAACGGGTTCTGTCTATTGTCTGTGGTCCGCCAGCACAACCATAATAATCAAATGATATAGAATACTAGCTGGTGCCC
The DNA here is from genome assembly GCA_910589475.2 of Bembecia ichneumoniformis. Lineage (NCBI taxonomy): Eukaryota > Metazoa > Arthropoda > Insecta > Lepidoptera > Sesiidae > Bembecia > Bembecia ichneumoniformis. The sequence goes on from OU342543.1 coordinate 7,854,797, forward strand.
GCGGCTTCGTCTGCGTGGAATATTTAGTCAATGTCTAAGTCCACCCTGAAATTCTATTCTATTGATGAAAGATTTTTTAAATCGAATAAGTATAGTTTCGAAGATTACTTCCTCCTACATACAAACAATCAAGCCTTACCTCTTATATTATTAGTATATCGACTATGGACTACTCTGGAGTATTCTGTTTTGGTTCTATATCCACAGATTAGTATTTTATAGTCTGAAACACTCGGCTGTCAATCTGCCGCAGACCAAACAAATTATCTTCAATTGGTGCGGGTATTCGGGTCGGGGTATTCAAAATGGCAAACAAACTTTGTCCTTGATCTATACTGATTTCATTCTTTCGAATATGTCTTTTGAGACAATTCCGATTGTTTTAATTTTAATATATACCTTAGTTATTACCGGCTTTTATATGTTGCCCTAGATATTGTATTTATATTGTGTTTAGACCACAGGCTACAGCAAAAATGTTTGTTTTTCAATGGAAACTACTTAATCATTGCTATACCTAGGTAACTAATAAAATACTAAAAGGTCATCTTCTCCTTAAAAATTTTATGACAACAAAGATACCTAATCCATGTTTAAATCAATATTTAGAATATTTTGAGAATAAAGTTTGTCTTTTCACATATTGTAATACTCTCACTATAAGGTAAGGTAAGGTGTAAGGTACCTTTTTATAGGTACCTTACACCTATATAAAAACTAGGAATCCTAACATTATTTCCTACAGAAACCCTTCTAGATTCCTACATCTCGAATAGTGCAAAGTTCACACAAGTTTAGTAAGTACCACTTAGTTCATGAGTTTCCATTTCATGACTTTGCACTATCATTTTATTACGTGTAATATTGCTGAATAAATTATGTGCCTGTATTTGAGTTTAGAACCTATCTATTCGGTATGTATAATAGTAGTCTCTGATTTTGATCAATACTAAGCAAACAACCCGGGTATTCGGGTGCCTCTATCGCAATTTATTAAGCACGTATCGCTTGGCTGAGCAATGGCAAGTGAATACCTACACGTGTGGCTTTTCATATGTATAGGTATCTACGCTTTTAGTTAGGACGGTGGACTTCTGTTCCGTCGGATGTCTGATGTCGAGTGGCTGATACCTACCTTTTACTAAGACCAGACCAATATAGAGGTGATTATGACTTGTCATTTGTCATGAGTGACTAACTAATCAAAAACAATAAGCAAAAGTATTAAGCTTGTACCTTATGTTCACTGAGCAATAACATGGTAGTTCGCGGCAGTTTTACACTGTACCCACCTATTTCGCGCGTTTTTTCACTACTATGAAAACGAACTAACTGCTGCTGTGTTATTCTTTCGAACTTTATTGTTGCAAAGAGAGATAGTGGGTATATTGTTTTGTTTTGTCACGGGACAAAAACCAAATAAGAACATTCACGTAACCACGAAGAGTATTCGCCTGCACACTTCATGCCTCTGTACTATGTTCCTTTCTTCATGCCCTCTCCGCGGTGTTTGCGCACGATTCACGGAACTACTGAAATTAGTCATTGCAATTAATTCGAATAATTCAAATTTTTCAATCGCATTGTGTTTTTCGATACTTAATTCTTTTACCTTTAGATACAATGAAAATACCTAATTTTCTAATTCATAAACGAAATTATTTTCAGAGTATCGGAATTTGAAGATTGGGGCGATGAAATGGCGAGAAAAGGGTTATTTCAATCTGTACCACAGGAATCATTAAAAGACAACCAACATGTAAAGAAAAAGTAATAATATTTGATATACTTGTTCAATAATTTCTGTCGAAATTGATTACATAATAATAAATAAACATGATTTGTAATTTATATACTTTAGTATTATTTTATTAAATTTACGAATGAATATCTATTTTCCTACAAATAACTTATTAAATATTGATAATATCACAAATACAATATATAGGAATAAATCCTATGTACTTATCCTTACATTCCTACTAAGGGTAAGGATTTTCTTATCCTTTTTATTTACGAACATCTATTTAACCAAAAAAAAAACTAAAAATGAGTAGTTAATAAACTGGGCTTCAGGAACCCTAAAATACTGCTGCTTGTAAATTTGGGTATAGTATTCCAATTTTGAAAATATAAATAATAAAATTGCTTTGAGGGCGCGTAAATTTATTGGAACCACAGGAAGTGATTCGTGTCGTGTCCTCACGTTTCATGGCGGTAACCAATAGAAATTTTCTGTATTATTACAAAACATGGAGATTAAATTCTCCACCAATCACAAAAATTCTCATTGGAGCATGAAATAATATAAACGTGACTTTAAGTCAACGTTGACTAATATTTGAACATGTAAAAAATATGTCAACTATTGTGCCAAAATATCTACGAATTTAATTTAGTAGGAAATTATAAACATTTTAATGACACAGTTAATAAGCTAAATGTAAAAAATAATAAATAAATAATCTCTATTATTAATTTCATTACTTCAAAATGAACCTCACTCAAAAGTTATACCGTGTATGTTTGTCTAGTTCGAGTCAAATGCGCATGTCAAGTTGAAAATTGCAAATGGCGCCCGTTGTTATTGTTCGTACCGAATTAACTATTTGTAAATTATATACCAACATTTTTAGCGATTTTTCTACTGAACTGTTAGACTGATGGGATGCTATAACTTTATGTAATTCGGCGCGACAATATTTATGTACGTTTTTGAGTGTTTTAAGTGTTTTTTTCGCATTTTATGTGTGTCATGCAAATGGGGTAAGCTGGAATTATCGGATGTCGCTTAGGTTGTTTTGGATAGTTTCAGTAAAAAAGTGAAGTGAAGTCGTGTGATCTAAAATGTGAAAATGAAAACTGTGTAAAGTTTTTTAACCATCACACCACGCTTAGAGAATATCCAGAAACGGAGATGTCTGTAATATTCGTATATTCCATGCCGTGATTGCACTCCCCCGTACATTTCAAAATGGCTGCTGCTCTTCACGATATATGAGCTTTGCGTCACTGGAACATAAATCAGTGTATTCGATTCGTGATTAAATTTTTGTGTTTCTAGTCTCGTGATAAAGTGTGAAAAAGTGAAAATACAGGAAGACACGGCCCCAGGTGTGCCTGGGGCGAGATATTCGTCGTGTATCATATGTTTTTGAAGTACATAGTGGACAGTGCATAGGATTGATATTGCTGTGTGGTCAAGCCGGATTGTAATGTTGCGTTTGATTTTCCAGGATGATTTGGAACACAAGGGAATAGATCTTGTGTGGAATTGAGCGGAATGTGACATTGTATAAAAGGTGAGTTGTGTGTGTGTTTTTTTAAAGTTTATTTACATTTCGTAGGGGGTTGATTGTTCGTGTTTCTTGAACGAAACAGGCACATTATATGGTTGACAACCCGCAAGCGATCGACATCCCTTGCGCGGTGTATTCCTCTGATATTATTTTTGGTGTAAAAAAATCACAAATCATACACGACATTATTAAAATTTTAATAATTTAATATTGTTGTGTAACTCATGCTTCAATGTTGTTAATATGTCGACCTTGTGAATGTTGATCACACAAAATATTCCACGAATTGAAAATTTCGTACCTTTACAACATAAAGTGTGACATTTGACTATAAAATTAGATTGCTTATTAAATAAATAAACACATATCTTGCTTTTTAGTTTAATTGGCTAATAAATTAGGTTAGGACTTATAATTTATGATGTCTGATTGTATACCTACCTAAAATCTTTTTATTAATGTTGTTGATAGTCAATAATTTCTAGACTATTTATAATGAAAAATATATTTATAATGCCACTAATATTAATTTATTTTATTTTTAAATGTCCATAAATACCAATAAATATTTATGTTTTTCTATTAAATTCAATAAAACTGCTGAGATGATACTAATTTTTGTGTGTAACTAAAATATATTATGTATGTATATATATTTTAGTTTAGAAATGAAACATTTGTTTTTTTTATATTCATTTATAGGGTTAATAAATTAGGTTAGGACTTATAATTGATAATGACTGATGTATCTACCTAACATTTTTATTAATAGGATTGTTGATAGCCAATATATTTCTAGACTATAATAAAAAATATATTTATAATAACGCCACTAATATAAAGAAAAATCATGTTTTTAAATGCCAATAATTTTTCTTTCTTTATTTCTTCTAAATAATTTTTTCTCTCTATTAATTCAATAAAACAGTGATGAGATGATACTACGTTTTGTGTGTAATTAAAATATATTTAGTATGTATACCTATATACATTTTAGAAATAAAAATAACACATAAATTTGTTTATGTGGGATGCAATTTTTATATATATGAACATTCTCCTTTTATCCCTCTTTCCATTAGTCAAAACCGAATTTAAATCGGTCTACCCGTTCAAGCGTGATGCCGTGACCAAGGGAAATAGGGATTCATTTTTATATATATATATATAGAAGATTAAGTTTCCTTATAACATATTTATATTTAGATTTTATTATCCCCCTTATATTAAGTGACCATAAATTAGAGATAAAGTATTCTTTTAGGAATAATTTTTTTGTTAATATTCTTATGTAGCTCAGCCATAAAAAATCAATTCACTTCATAATCAAATGTGTTCAAACTAGACAAAGATTTTATATAAATTAAAAATAAATACTAATTTTAGTATAATGTGTAAAATAAAAGATAATTTTTTTGACACTATGTAAAACTAATTGATATTATTGATAACATCTCATACATTGTTATGTAATACAATAAATAATACAGTAACTAATTGAGTGTTCAACTAGTTTTTAAAAATAATTAAAACCTATAACTTTAATAATAATTAAAGAAGCAACATGAAATACATGAAATATGAACATACAAGATATGTACATATTTCATGTATCTCGGACGGCTCTAACAATTTGGATGAAATTTTCTATTTAGATGAGGTTTTGCTTTATTTATTTGTTATTTTCATTTATGTTGTGTGAGTAATAAAGAGTTTGTCTGTCTGTCTGTCTGTCTGCTTTTTAAGTCTACCTGTATAATTGTATTTCTTATTAAAACCCAATTTTACATAAAAAAAGTTTTTATAACTATTAATTATTAAAACACTCTTTTTTTGCATTTTTAATGAAAACTTAAATGTCTTATGATTCATTTTTTTTACATATTTTTTTTTTATTACATATGATTCAGTTTTTTAAATTTCCCTGGTAATGAAATATTGAATATATTAATAAGTTTACTGGATAAACTGTCCTTATCGGGTATTAGTTTTATATTATTAGGCATAAAATTTGTGTATCAATTATAGGTTATTTGAAAGTTTTCGGCCCATTCTACCTATATTATCTTAAAGTAATGAATATTTAAAACATTTTTTTCTATGTAACTAGTCACATATGTTAATACACTTGGCCATCTTGCCAGAAGTCACTACAAACCTCTCTGTAAAATAGCCTGAACAGCACTTTAGCTTGCAATCTGGCTTCTCTTTTTTCATTGACTCGATATCTCTTTTTTTTTTATTACTGAGAACATGTAACTATGTCTCCATTTTTATAAAGAAATCCACCGTTCAAATTCCCTTGGAAACCCAAAACCTGCAACTTTAAATTTTTTCAATTTTTTTTTTGGTGAGGACAGTTTACTTGACTGTTGTTTGATGTTAGGATCAAAGTGACTAGTTCAAGTTTTAAATGGTCACGAATTAAGTCTGGGTTGGCTCACTCTCCATATATCAACTTGCTTCTTCTTGAATGGTTCCTCTGAATTCTGCTTATCATGTTGGCTTCTATATCATTGGTAGCATATTCGCAGGCAGAAGAATTTGACATACGACTGTGACTTCATCTTTCTTCATTTTGGTGTTAACTTTTCAACTACACATATTGAAATTATTGTAATTTCTAAATATGATGGTATATATATTTTTAGTAGCAACTGTAAAATATGAGGGTAGCATAAATCATACATGCATCAATTAACTATCGCATCATATTTCTATGAACTTTCAATTAGCTGGGCTATACAATAACTAACAAGGGTATGGCATGGGGAATCCCCAACTAGCCATCACAGAGAAACAATGACTTAGTAGTATATCCTTGGTCAAAGACAAGCATTGCTTTCCATTTCACTTGACAGGAAAATACTTACTACATCTATATTAATAGCAATAATATTTGGTGAATACGAAGTATTTGTATTCGTTGCATCCCTAGTGGATATATTTTATACAATAGAATTTGTTTTAATAATTTCTGAAGGATTGAATTATGTGAATGCAATTATTAATAATAATTATTAAACATTTCTTATTTAGTAATATAATATTACTAAATAAGTATTTAAAAGTGTGTGTCTGCTCCGACACATGACTGGAGTTTACTCCTTAAAATTTTCCTTGGGTCAATAGATAACTGGATACCTAATTACATTATTTAGTTACATTCTGCATACTCAGATGTCACATGTTCCAATAAAAGTTATGTTCAGTACACACAGATGTCACTACGTTTTATAAATTCTAATAGTTCATTTTTTCGATGACAGATGTCAATATCAAATATCACGTATGTATCACAATTGGATTAAGTGTAATTTAGTCATTATCACTGAAAGTAAGTTCATACTAATTTCTAATATGTAATAGGTATTTACAACCAAACTGTTATGGGGCATTTCATTATATATTATTTAATATTTTTAATCTCACTGAATTCTACAAGCTCTGACAATATATTAATAATAGGTTGGGGAAAAAGTTTCTTTGCATTTTATATTAAAATTTAAGACATTTTTTTTTTCAAAGTTTATTTACATTTAACTACAGTATATAATATGTTCCATTTCGTTCAATGACTTTTTGTCATCTCGTAGGTAGTGACATGATCCTGTTGCTGTAGAAATTTTGGGACTTTTGATCAAAAAAATGCGACAAGTAGTTTTGGCAGTCCTCTCTTGATGTTAACCTGCCTGCTTAAAGAATTCTGAAGAGACCGAAACAGGTGGAAATCTGAAGGTGCAAGGTTAGGGCTATATGGCAGATGCATTAACACCTCCCAGCCAAACTCTTAATTTTTGTTGAGTGGCTAAAGATGTCTATGGTCTAGTGTGACCATACCCTTTCTATTTATCAATTCCGGTTGCTTTCTCACAACTTCTTGCTTGAATCTCATCAGTTGTTGGCAGTCTATGGTTCTGCCCGGCGTTAAAAGCTCATAATGAACAATACCCTTCCAATCCCACCATACACACAGCATCACCTTATTGCGAGTTAACCCAGGTTTTGACACAGTCTGTGAAGCCTGACCGACCTTTAACTGACCTTTGACCACGACCTTTTTCATGTATTTTTGTCATATGTGATCCACTTTTCATCACCAGTTATCAATCTCTTCAAAAACGGTTCGGTTTCATTACGTCTCATCAAAGAATTGCAAATGAGTACACTATTCATAAGGTTTCTTTCAGTGAGCTCTCGTGGCACCCAAATATAATCTGGCACCAAAAATCTTTTTTGTGTACCCAGCTTGTTTCGAATGGGTCAAAACTGTTTTGTGGTCAATTCCCATTTCTTTAGCTATGTCTTAACTACTGATATGCCGATCTTACTCCACCTTTTCAAAAATGGCGTCCATTTTATCCGTAATAGGGCGACCAGAGCGAGGTGCTGTAACTTTGACATCAAAATTCCCAGATTGAAAACGCTTAATCCAACTTTGTGCTACTCTTCTGACACAGCATTAGGTTCATAAATGTCACAAACTTTTTTCGTGGTTTGCGTTGCATTTTTCTTCTTTGTAATAAAATTTTAAAATGTATCGAATTTCTTCATTAGATTTAGTCACATTGACAGAAAGAAAAACAAATGAAAAATAGCTGGAAACATACTCCTATATTGCTAGTCCCCGTGTAAGTTGCAGCATTGCCGAGACGGAACTACATATTTTCTCTCACTCATTGATACTTGACGAGTTTACTTCGTTGCGACAGTAGTGGGAGTAGTGGGAGAAGCCCAGCCAATAAGATGCTCGGACATGCGCACAACGTTCGAAGTCGTCATGAGGGAGACAGACATATATATTTCTGCACCGTTCGGTCGGCATTGGTTCGGTGCACCCTACTAGCAATATAGCAGAGTATTAAATATATGTGAAAACAACATTTTACTAATGTAACCTTTTTAATGTCACCCAAACCAACCAGATACAAATACTTAGTAAAGCCTAAGAGATTTTATTACAAGTTTATACATACTATATGCGAAGAGACTTTTTTGCCGACCTAATATTATTATATTTTAAAGTTATTATTTAAATGTTGTCTTTACTAGATAAAGACTGTTTAATTAAGATAAAAGTAATTACATCAATTATAATTATTTAATTTTGAACTTCATTTCTTTTAAAAATTGTATATTGAATGATAGTTCTAATTATTTGTCTTTTATTAACCATAGTGGTGTTTTCTCATAATTAAAACTAATAATTGACCTTTATGGAACATTTTTGTTATTTTTGGTAACATCAATATTAAAATTTATTGAAAAACTGTTACAAAATGTATGTCAATAAGTATTAAAGGTAAACGAATTTGTTATTTTATGCACAGTTTATTATTAGGGCAAGTAGGATTTTATTATTTCGCTATTTAATAGGGAATATGCATGTAGTTTAAATATCATTCAAATTACTTTTTTCCAAATCTCTATTGACCAGACATTATATCTAAACCATTATTTCCTTATTTGTTTCCTTTTTTATTGCATAATTTTATAAATAAAAAGTGCAAATTGTGCAATCAAACGCCATTGGTTGAGATGAAATGTGACGTCAGATGCTATGTCAACAGACTCATATCGTTGATAGAAAACTGACAGTAAACAAACGCTGGACATAACTAGTGACGTCAGTGAAAGCGCAGTAAATAAAAATATTGCTTTTTAAATTCATTTAGAAACAGAAGTTATTTTAATTTTTGCTCACTGTTTAACACTGTCATTATTTTTAATGTGATATTATGTAAGTCTGTGATATTAAAAATGTTCCTAAATTGTGGATCAGAGCACTTATAAAAAAAAATTAACTATATTAATACCAAATAAGACTACTCAAATGATCATTAAAGATTCTTAAGTTTTTACTTTTTATTGCTTTGAAAGTATAGTGAGTGTGGCATAGTCATTTCAATTGTAAAGTTTTAATGAGCAACTTCTCTAAACTTCTCTGGCTGGCTAACTTACGCCGCGAGGTTTAGCACTCTTATACATTTCTGTACACTACCTAATACTGTCCACGATAAAAATCTTTAGGTAATTACCCTCAATTATCTCTTAATAGTTCATAAGCAATCTCGGAATTTGCATTGAATATATCCTTAGTATTGAATTTTCAAGTTTAACTCATGTGTTCAAAATTTGTGTTATATATACTGTTAATACTGAGTGTGATTTAATTTTTCAGTATGGCAGCGGACAGCGATGGGTTAGGTGCGGCGGGTGGCGGAGGTGGGTCTTGTGGTGTAGTTGTGACCTGTGAGGGTGATCTACGTGACCCCCGCTTCCCGGCGCGACTGCGTAGCCTTCTACGGGAGCTGCGTACGTTGCTCGCCGAGCCCCATCCGCATACGCTAAAAGTTAACAAGGTAAAAATCTCAAATTTGCTTCTTATATAATTATTTAGTGGGTCTATTTCAAAGCTGTTCACTTAGTATGGTTGCCCTTGTTATTAATAACTGCGGACTCGGCAGACTGATCTGCCCAAACACAACCAAAAATCTGTAATTCTTTTGAAGTGCAGAGCTACCTTTCGGTTCCAATCGTTAATCTAAACACCCACTCAAACACAAAAATGTCATCAAAATCGATCCAATAGTTCAGGGAGATGAGAGACAGTTGTTGCCCTGTCAATTTTATTTAAAAAAACCATTGAAATTGCTGATTTTTCCAGTGGATTTTCCAAAAAATTTCTTTCATACGAACCTTGTTCTGACGGTTCGGTCAGAACAAGGTTCGTGCCGTTCGTAAATGATGCTCCGTCGTACATGTGGCCATCGATTTTTATTTATATAGATTTCATTAAATTATATCTAATTTTATTATATTTTTGATGTTATTATATAATGAGCTACGTTCTATTTACAACTCTATTGAAATGTCACAAAGTCGAATATTGAACGGTGTTCGTGACGACAGGTGGAGCCTTGGAACTCGGTGCGCGTGACGCTGTCGGTACCGCGCGCGGCTGCGGCCCGACTGCGTGCGCTAGCGGCTGCCGGTGCGCCGCAACTGCGAGCCCTCGGCATACTGTCTGTGCAGTTGGACGGCGACGCTGCGGTCTCGCTGCGACTGCAGCACGGCACGGAGCTACGGATCAACACCGACGCCGATGGTAACCAACATTATATAAATTATTATATCACTACCTGAACCCTACCACGATTCGTTGGGGTGCCCTCCTTCTGTGACAAAAACCGTGATAACTGGCAAATTTAAATAATATATTCATGAATCATACAAATAAACTATCCTCAGAAATTCCTCTTTCCACTGATACAATCAGGAACAAAATCCGTTCACAACTTTCCTAGATTAGCACATACAGTCAGACAGAGAAACAAAGAGGAGTTATACTGTCTACTTATATTATATCGTAAGCCCTTTATTCAGAAAAGTCAAGTTTATATATTTTTTAAATTTGCTGTTTTCTTCTCTTCTGTTTGCCCAAAGACAAAGGCCAATCTTTTCACTTTTCTCTGTCCTTTGCAAACCTTAATCATGTGCTATCCATTTATTTTTGCCTCTTTAGGGCACCTCTCTTGCTCCATTTTCCCTCTCTAGCTGACCGTCTCCACTTTAGCGTTTTTGTATTCACTATTATAATCTTGCACTTTTGTCTGTTTGTAAAATGTTTTATTCTTCCTGTTTTTCTTGTTCCTGTCATAATTATTTCCACACTTGTTTGGCACGATCTTAGTTTGATTAGGACTATATATTTAAAGACTTGTAACTGTTTTGTGTTGCAAGGGATGCCGGGGCCCATTTCTTTATCCACACGATGTCTTGTGCATGACCTTTGGCTGTGTGCTTATGACATTCTAGATATTTGCGATTATCTACACTTAAGCAAAATTGTGCTGCAAATTATTTCGAATCCTTCTGCTGCAATATCATCCCGTCCGTATTAAATATGCTCAGAATTAAAAGAAATTTCCAAAAACTAGTATGTGAGAACGTATTTTTATGAACCTTTTGAGTAAGAAGCCCAATTGTAAAACATTTCAGATGCAAGCACGTCGCGATCGCAGCCCAATCCAGAACTCGTGGCCGGATTAGGTGCAGTGGGACGTTTACTCAGCGACGGCGATGGCGCGTCGACCAGTGCCGATCCCACGCCACCGGCCCCGCCCAACAACTTCAAATCACCGAACACCGTTTGTCCCATGGACGGGAAGCTACCGCAAAACATTCCCACTCCGGCGGATAGGGTGGAGTATCCTTTCGGCAGTATGACGCAGGCGAGGGTTATACATCGGAAGGAGAATACGCTAGGTAAGTCCATCGAAAGACCTGTGAGCCTTGCAGGTTAAAATAAGCGTCGGTTAACACCGCAACGCTACGCGACATGCACGTTTTAAGGTAGCAGCTTTACGTCGCGTCGCGTTTTGGCAACATTACAAAACACGCAGTCTGGAATAACAGCTATGTCGTCCCAAAAGTTTCTAGAGAATTGTTTAGAAAAAATTTTTTTTTTTTTTTTTTTTTCAAAGCAATTGTGTTGTCTATTTCTTGTAACATCTTCATTAAACAATGAATATTTTTAGTATTTAGCGTTGGTCTCCACCTTAAATTCCAAACACTTGTTTGATCACTGTCGCCCGCCTCAGTCCTGTTTTCGTAATCGCAGTCTGATGGAACTGGAACTGTATAAGTTTAACAAAAATACGTCCAGCGAAACGCGAATAAAGCTGAATAAGTGTAATTACTCCTCAATGCAAATTGTAGACACTTGTCTCATACTTGTGTGTGGCGACACTGTGCAGGTCTCGGCGCCCCTCCGCCCCCGCCGCGCGCTCCCGAGCCGTTCCTTCGTCCGTCGACGTCGTTCTCGGGACCCCCTCCTCCATACCCCGCGAAGCCGCCGCCTCCCTCGGCCGCACCGCCGCCACCCAACGTGGCCATGTCGTCGCCGCTGCTCGTCAACCTGCTGCAAAACGATGCCGCTGCGCCGGCGCCCCGAGTGCGCTCGGCCAAGCTCGACCGTCTCGACGATGGACAGGTAAGACACGCGCCTTTAATATACTATTACATCGTCCGTTAAAATAAAATAATCCATATCAGTACATAGTCCTCCTTTTTCTCTGTCTGTCTGTAAGTGTGCGCTAATCTCGGAAAGTTGTCAACGGATTTCGTTTATGATTGTACAATGGAAAGAGGAATTTCTGAGAATTGTTTATGTGTATAATTCGTTACCATTTTATTTATATTTGCCGAGTTATCATGGTTTTTGTCAAAGAAGGCGAGCGCTCCACGCGCATGTCGTGGCGAAGCGTGACCCGATTTCAACTAGCCCTCGCTTATTGTTGGATTCGCACAAAGTGACGCCAGTAATTTCTATTTTATAACGGCAAATTCTATTTATTTTAAAAATTAATGACATGTTTATTAAAATGTCATCAAATTTAACATTATTACTTTTTTGTTTGGCTCATATACAATTTTCTAATAAATACATATTTTTGTATACAGAAGAAACTAGTTCACTATATTAGTTTTTTTATTTGAAACATATATTTCTACTGGCTGAGAAACCCAGTATGTAGTTAAGATAACACCACTAAATGATGTGGAATGAAACTAAAGGCCGGAGCACACCGGATGCGTGTGCAGCACGTGTACCTCTGTCACAGCGGGTTTCGTATACGTATACATGCTGCGCACGCAACACTGCAATCTATTGCGTGTACAGCCGCTGTGGTAACCATTTTTTTTTGTTTGCGTTAACTCTTGTGTACGATGTCAGACGAAGATTGGGAGAATGGACCAACTAGTTCGTCTGATGAAAAAGAAGCAAAATGATTTAGTTTTTATTTTTAGTATTGTACAGACATTCATACTTTCTCACCAATTCAATTAATTTTTCTTTTGTATCGTTATTCTTTTTTTAAAAAAAAAAACAATTGCAAAAACAAACACCCCTACCTGTATATTTGTAAACAAATACAACTGGTACGCGCGTAGCTACGCACATGACTGAGCTGTACATGTTCAAACTTGTTTGGCGTGCGTCCAATAGAGAATATCATCATAGAATACAACGTCGTCACTGCACGCGCCAACGCGACGTTGCCGTTCCGCTTTGCGTAGGGTACGCAGCCTGTTTGTTTCTCATACAATTCCATACATTACAACGCAGTGGTACGGATCGGGTGTGTTTTGGCTCTAATACAACAAAAATCACCCATTCTCCTCATACAACTATTACCTATAATTAAAACAAGTGCACCAGATAAAGTTTCTGTGCGTGCAATACAAGAAGAAGGAAATAATATGAAAATGACTTCTTTAATTTAAAAATAAGTTATGTTGAATTTTAAAATAAGTATCCGATTTTAATTGTATATCATTGGGTCGTGTGTTAATTGATTACAGGTGGAGCTGGCAGTCGGCCGCGCGCCGTTCGAATACAGAGCGCCGCGTACTCCCGCACCCCGCGCGCCTCCTCCTCCATCCCCTTCGCCGTCACCGGTGCCCGCCGCGCCACCGTCACCTGCGCCGGCTTCCCCCATCCACGCGCAGCCACGCCCGGCGCCGCGCTCTCCCTCGCCATACATCCGCCGCGGTTTTCCCCCGCGCCCTTCAGTGCCGCAGCCCTCCACCGCCACGTATCGTGCTCCCGCGCCCAACGCGACAGTGGTGGGCCGCGCGAGGTTTCCTTCCTCCGCTGGCGGCTACTCTGAGTTCCCCGCGCCTCCTCCACCCCCCTATCGCCAGCAGAGTGCGCCGACGCCTAGGCCTCGTCCGCCGCCACCGCCGCCGCCGCCACCACCGCCGCCCGCTACACGTGTCACCCCCGAGGATTTGCAAGCGTTGCTGCCGCCGCCTTCAATGGACCAGAAGACGCAGTCAAGTGTACAGGTAAAATTCCCTTCGATTTTTTTTATCAAAAACATGCTTAGAAGACACCCCACTAATTTAGCTCAATATGTTGTTCTAATGAGATTAAACACCACTCTCAATTGACATATATGTACCATGCTACAAGCAACGTTAGGGGCAGAAAGAAACTGTTTGAGCTATAAGTATTGTCAATTGGCTATAATATGGTCACAGTCCTCATCAGTGAGGACAGTTACATTTGTTCTATAGTATTAAAAAGATTTTTAAGCCTCATCAGTCACATTTAATACTTAAACTCTGTTCATGGAAACGAACTAATAGAGTGCTTTCTCTTTCACTCAATTCCATACAAAAGACAAGGACAGCACATCTTGAGTGGGCGTTTACAATAATAGGTGAACGTTCACATTAAGCTGCTTTGTAAACTATAATAAAATATTATAGTATAACTACGTACCTACCATAAGCCTACACTTTGGTTCCTGATATAATCATAAAATGAAAAATATACCTTTATTAAAATACAATCATCAACAATATTTGTTTATTCTATTCACTATCCGATGTATCACTGCTGTTGCCTCCCAAATTTATAATAAAATTTTCGGTCATAACTTCTACGTTTCTATCTATTAATTTCATTTTTGGCTCTACTTCTTCCCTTATATGCTTAATACATTTTTCCCACTTAGTGGCATCAATATTATTAATTGCATCAACTAAAATATTTTTTAATTCTGCCATTTTAAAAGTTTTATTTTGTGACGCAATGTATCATTTCATTTGAGCCCTCTATGGGATTGATATCGGCTCAAATTAACTCAAATTAACTTCAACTCTCAGTCTTAAAACCATTCTACTATAGCTTGTAGAGGTTGCATTATAACAAAACTTTAAACACAAACAAAACAGTAACAGATATAAAATAGCGTCTCCAAGATATTTCGAAAAGAGTCAACATTAACCCGCTACCGCTCTGTGTAAAAGTACGTGTACTGTGTACACTCACATTGTCTGTTATCTACACCAATCAAAGCCGAACGTTTTATCTCCCTATAAGTTCGTTTCAATGAATAGAATATAGGAAGAGGTATACATCAAATTAAAATTTAATACAGTACCTTGAAGTGCATAATTAAACAAAGTTACTTCAAATTTAAATCTTCAATTTAATCTTCCAATTAAAACAAAAATTACATATAAGTTTTGACAATCATCAAAACTTATATGTATTATTCATTATCTGAGACATATAAGATATTTTTAATGTTAAGATCCACAGACAGACCGACGGTTCACTTGATGGTAGGTGGCTACCGTCGCCTATAACATGAGCAACACTACAGGTGATGCAAGTGCGCTGCAGACTACAGTTTGATTAAGGATATAAGATTCGGAGGGAATAGGGAAATGGGCTCTGGCATCCTTTACTCACTCACCGATACAACAGCACACCTGTTTCACTGTTATAAAGAAGTGCCCTGCCATTTCTTTCCAGATCCAGGACCAGAGCCAACTTTGAAAAGTTCATTTTTAAAGTTGTCCCTGCCGTGAATCGAACCCGGGAACCCTAGAACAGAGCGTTTAGCCATTCATCCAAAGAGCTTGACAATTATAGTATTTTATAGTTTTTAAAATGGATTTTTTTTTTGAAATTTTCAACATAAACATAGGTGTTAACTTTGTTAAGTTACTTAGTACTAGGTTCACTACACAGACTTAGGAATGAAAATAGTCTATGAACCTATTTTCATTCAAATAAATACAACATAACATCGAAAGAAACCAACAGAGTGGCTTATTGTTGTTTTTGAAACAGAACAGTCACCATCTCACAGAACAGAAAAGAAAAAAAAAACTTAGTACATTTCTTCTATGGGTGTTAAAGTAGCTGTTGTTTTTTAATTCCAGGAGTTCCAACGGTATCAGCAACAGTATAATGCGAGACAACGAGCGGCGTCCCGAGCGGCTTCCCAGCCAGATTGGAACGAACCATACCGGGACACTCTGGGGCTTACTCTGTCTGACTTACCTGACAACTGTGATTTGGACCATCTATTGCCAACCCTCGGTGCCGATCTAAATTTAGACGACACAGCTCTATCGGCAATATCAGACTTAGATACCAACACCAAATTGGATCTTCTCTATGATCCGACAGGATCCAATACGTCAGATTCAAATCCGGACGCCTTACTTCAAGAGATCACCAGACAATTCAACGGCCCGTACGCCGAATCTAGTGTTAATAGTGAAGTGCCTTCGAAACCGGCTGAATTGTTTGACAGTGCGACAGAGACGAACTTTATGCCTCCACCGCCACCCCCACAGTCAAAACCCCCAATCCCAAACCATCATCCTTTCAAATCGCCACCGAATGCTACCTTTTCAAACTCATTGAACATCAATTCGGATAGAGTGACCGCAAGTAATGCATCGACGATGATGACTAATTCGAGTCATTTGTCTATGCCGCCACCCGCGAGAGTTCCAATGAGGGCAAGTACTTCAGTTTCAACGGCGACTGTTGGTTCTCAAGCGACTGCCCAAGAGATCGAGGAACAGAGCAAACAGTACCTGATTAAAACCCTCATGAGGGATGATGACCCACCACCTAAAGAGCCGGAAAGAAAAGTTGAACAGGCTGTCGAACAGACCAAATTGAAAGAGGAGAGTTTACCAAAACCTGAGATCTTTGGGATAGCAAAAATTGTCGAAGACGATAGTAAAAAATCGGAGGATGATTTCAAATTGAAGAATAGGGTTATAAAGAACGATAAACTCGTAGCACAGAAAGGTGGGAAGCCGAGAACGGCGGGTGCCAAAGAAAAGCCCGCTGTGTTAAAGGATAAAATTATCCGTGATGGTAAATCTGCCAAAGTTGCCTTACAGCGGCCACAGGTCGCCAAACCTCCCACGCCCACGTCGGACGCACCAAAGTCGCCGCCGGGGGAAAAGGAATCCATTAAGTTGAGGCTCAAACTTGACAAAAACGAGCCAGTAGTTCAGCCTGTGTATAAGGCGGACGTGAGTTTCGTCAACCAACAGACTAAAGGCGAAAAGGCGACGGACAGTGAACTGAGAGTTCCGCCTCTTCATATTAGTCTTAGAGGGCCGAATTCAATGGTAATAAAGAACTCCAAGAAGGAGAAGAAAAAGTTGATTCCAGGAGATTTGCATTCGAAGAAGATTAAAATTCGAAAGACCTCTGAAACAGACGACAGCAAGGTTCACAGAAGAGATTCAGAGGAGTCTGCGACGAAATCGGAACCGACTGAGAATTCGAAGCCTGAAGATTATATTCACGGCAAGAGTAAAATGAATAATCATTATTCAGAAAGTGTTGAGACTATGAAATCGGAAATAACTGGTGACAATAATGTCGTATATAGAATGAAGACGATATCAAAAAACGCGCATATAGTAACAAAGTCTCATGACTATACGAAGATGACAAATAATAAGGCTACCTTTGAAAGTATGAAGGCGAGAAAGAAGACAAAATCTCTGAATGAAAGCGGGAAGCTTATAGTGGAAAGGGACAAGGAATGGCGGAACGACATGTTGGAGAAGGAGGGAAAGTATGCCCAGAATGAAGGCTATAGAGAGATGGCGAACAACCACGAAGCTAAGAAGAAAACGACTGGAATGAAAATTGATAAGGACATTAAAAGTGATTTGAAGACTAGTGATGGGACAACTGTGCAATCGGACACTGATAGTGGTGAATGTGTGAAAGGTGCTAGTGATGTGGATAGTAGGTTGCTCAAATGTCATAAAAATATAGAGAGGACGCTCAGTGTTGAAGAGTTGACGGACACATCTAAGTTCGTGGAAACTCGGCGGGGCAGCGAAGGTGATAATAAGTTGAAAAGGACAATTGGGGACACTTCAATAACATCACCGAACGGACTTCTCAGTACAGAAAAGAAGAGGAAAACCAGCCATGGCTCGTGTCCGGGTATGTTTACTCATAAGATTTTATTACCTCTAGAGTAAATATTCTTTATAGAATGAGGGCATGTATGTATTTGACGCGAATTTTGATGGTTCCTATTAGGCAATTCCCGAGGGTTCTCAATTTTAATCTGTTAAAAAGTCATAAAATTTGTAAATTAAATTATTAATTAATTATCATAAAATAAAAATTATTTACTTATAAATGATCCTATAAAAAAAAACCTAATTAAATGCAACTGTGAATAAACCCTATAAGACTTTTAATTTGTATTTTTATTAAAAAGCACCTCATAAATTTTAAACAAGAATGTTAACTGTAAGATCTCAATAATGTTGACCTCTTTTATAAAAAGTGAAATTTTTTGAATATTTTCAAATTTAAAAACCTTAAAATGTAGGAAAAAGCAATCTAAAACAGGGTTAATTAACTGTGCTTTTAATAGTATTTCTTAGATGGCGTTAAAAGGTGAAAAGACAATAGTCTCGTAAATGTATATTCACCATTTGGTTTTCTTATAAAGCTTATATATAAAATAATAAACAATATTATCTGTTTTCTGTAAGAATAAAAAATCGTGTATCATTGGCCTCAGAATTTAGTGTTACTGCTTATACTGCTTGATTTTTTGGTGAAATTAGGTAAATGAAAATTGTATTAAAAAAATTATTAAAAAGAATTTTACTAGTGTAATAAATGTCACTAGTGTAATATAAAATAGTTTACTTGAAAGTATAATATGAAATCTAGATCTAAATGGGGAACCATTTGAAGCTGTAAATCTATTTAATTGAATTATTTGCGTACCCGCTCTATAGAAAATATGCACTCTGAGGTTATTAAAATTTCACAGTACCAGACACTTGAAAATATTAATAATATCTCGCTTACATTTTTAAACCCTATACATCCGTTTCCGTTCGTCCTCTCCCTGTCTCTAATGCCTTATTCTTTGTACCACTTTTGTTGAATATATTCCTTTCTACTCTTTAACACATAGGGTAAGTTATATCGAGAATCAACGGAGTGGAGCGGAGAGACAGCGGCAAACGCCAGTGAATCCACGCTGCGCGCCGTGGCGGTACTGAAACACTATCATTTTATCGAAATAAAATGTCTGAACGCTACAATATACAATAAATAAATTGATTTAGTACCCAGCAGGTCCCCGATGAATGGACCATGTGAACCAGTGGTTGTCAAACTAAAGATAAGTCTTGGGGAATTTATTATCCCCATGTCATAGTCTTCATTTACTTATAATGTTGAGGAAACTCCACTCGACCTAATGAGAACAGAGTATGTGTCAGTTTTCGGGGGCTTTATATGAATTAGACTTAAATTTAGTGCTAGAGCCATTCAGTGGTTTACATATTAAGGCGGCTTTTCACTATGGGATGTAATATAATATATATTACATCTTGAGATAATATTTTATCGCTCGTCATACATTTTGTATGAGACCGTTCACACTGTACTATAATATATATATATTACATCCCAAAATATAAATATTTTTTCAACGGACTGCGCTATATTTAGAGGTCATTTGAAGGTGTACATTTTACCTCATGTCCCCGGACACCGCGCCTCCCCCTGCCTCGCCCTCAGTTTGAATGGTAACGTGATCGTGTGCAGACGTGTCAACTAATCACATTTTGAATATGTATTTGTTTTTACATACGCAATCCTTACCTACGCAATAAAAACTTACTACGCATAAGCCGAAATTTACCATAATCTTCTCTTAGGCCCGGTTCCTATATCCCAACAACGAATCGTTTTTGCCTACCAACGGTACTTATAGCTACGAGTCGTAAGGGTGACGCGTTCCTATATTCAACTACTCGTAGATGAAATTACCGAAGCTTGTTAACGAATGGGAAGACAACCTATAACGATCCGTACGTCCGTTCTAAGGCAATGAGTGATTGGTGCGTTCCTATATTATTTTCGAAACGTCAGTGATCAGTGAGCTGTCAAATCAACCACTCCTAGTAAGAATTTTTACCGCCTGATTTTGGTCGATAATTGCAGTGGTGATCATAAAATTATTACATTTTTCAATTATGGGTACAGATAGCGATATGGAATTATTAAACGCGTTATCGGATTGGAGTGACTCATTGTATTCATTGGGTATAATCAATTTTTAAATTAAAATGCTTACCCGAATTATGTCCATATTAAAGTTTTTTTTTTAACAAAAATTCAAAGTTTGAAACCAAAGCGAGAACATAGCGAGGTGTTCGACATATTCCTACGATTTTTGTTTTAGTATTTTATGATCGTTAGACCAAGATCACACAGAAAAATAAGAATTTTTATGACTTATTTATTTTTGTATTACCTGGAAGCATTTTTTACCTGGCATCAAACATTTATACATGGTGTATCGTATAAATGGTACATCACTACCAGCTACCAATGCCAAAAACCTTTGCCGAAAAGAACGGTGCGGAAAACGGTTGTCGGTATTTCAATATCCGTTGCGCAAAGATATCGAGAATATCTGAAAACGCCCATAGCTACCAATTGGCGCCAATATGACAGCATCAATCACAAACAAAAGACAAGTGTCAAATGCAATTGGTGACGTTTCGTTACACAACAAATAACTAAAATATTGATGTTTTTAATTTAAGCTACTTTATTCCAAATTTAAAAAATATACTTAAATTACGTAACATTACAGATAAATTATCTAAAGTTTCCGCATCGCATTTTGAATGAAAAGAAACGTGTGTTGTAGAGAGGACTCTGTAGACAATCTACCGACGGACGGTCGTCGATATGAGGCATCGTAAAAAACTTGTGGAACGCTTTGCTACTATCCGTTGTCGGAAATGAAAACGAGTAGTAACTTTTAATCAATGACGGATGGTAGATTATAGGAACCGGCTGTTAGTCTAATATGATTCGATATCCAATCCAATGATTGACGTTCATTATTATATTTCTTTATTAATAATGATGCATGTAAATCGAATACAACATCGTCGTCGTCTGATGAACTATCGTAGGATGATTCCTACGATATTCTGAAATGAATAATAATAATATGGAGATTGTTTTACTTGATGTAAAACAATCTCCATATTATTATTATTCATTTCAGAATTCAACCGTTTCGATAAAGAACGTGATGACACAGTGGTTACCGAAGCTGAACTGTATACCAAAATATCTATTTTACAGTGTGAAATCGCGGGATGTAATATATAGCTCAAGATGTAATATATATTATATTACATCCCATAGTCAAAAGCCGGCCTTTACATTTACAATATGAGAGAGATAAAAAACATTATTTTTAGGTTTTAGGTTTTTAATGAAATAATTTATTCATTATAATAAAGTGTTTATTTAGAAAAACCTTTAGATTTTTTTTGTCTTTTTTCAAGTTTCCAAGCTAAGGGTAAGAACATTCCGAAGATGCCTCGCGGTCGCAATTCGACGTCAACACTCGCGCTTGCTACATGGATGGCGGTGCGAACATGTCGTGTCAGTCGCACCTGGATATGCGAACCTCCAGAATAATATGTTGTCTAATAATGATAGTGACAAATTTATGTCAGACTGTGAAAAATGGTGGCTATTTACTTTCCATTGTGCCTAATCGGCATATCTGTTGTGATTGTTTTTAAACTGCTTATCCTACAGAGAAGGAACATAAAAATTAATTCAATCAATGACTCCTTTTCCGTAATATAATATTTAACAAAGAGCAAAACGAGTTGAAGCGAGTGACGCTGATGGTTACCGCCGGCCGCGATGTAAAAACAAAATATTTTGTTTTCACGTAGGCATCGTTGTAAATCTACATGTAGAATAATGTATAATAAAAATGGATCTTCGAAATGTATGTACGCCCATAACTTTTGAATGGGTAGACCGATTTTAATTCGGTTTTAACTAGAAGGAGAGGATAAACGGGGAATGTTTAAATATATAAAAAATGCACTACGGGCGAATCCGGGGGCTGGCCGCTAGTATTTAAAAAAAAACCTTCCAATTTTAAATCTGTTAAATCTCCGAGAATCTACAAAAATTTGTTGTGCAATATTGCACCTTAATTCGTAGTTTAATTAGGTTGCATTTATTTTAAATCGTGTTTGGTCTAATGTTTTCAAGTTGTTTTGACGTACAAACATATAAATAGAGGCAATTACATCTAATTAATTAATGATAATTTGCCAGTTTTAATTTTTTGTTGTGTGTTGACTGATATAACTTATTTGGCTAGTAGATATATAAACTAGCTATGCTATTTTATTATGAAGCATCTACCCTAAGGAATTCTTAGGGTAGATTCTTAGAATACTTAAAACGTTTGAGCGTACATTTTAATCCATCACCATCAGGTCACAACTCAGTGAGCTTAGATTAAGTTAATTTTATTTATTAGAAATGCCTATTAATAAATTAATATAGATACAAAAAAATATTTGAACTGCAAATTCATATTGCTTCTTTATAGAAGCATAGAAGAAAAAAGTAAAAAATAGTTTGACAATCACTCACATTTTTTACTTAACTATGCTAGATGGTAAGATTAATTGCTGCGATTTAATGTGGTATATTTTTTATACAGTTTCAGAACCTCCGGGATCGACGCACGTGGGCACCATAGTAAGTGGTCGAGAGTCACCAACGGTCGCCGCCACATCACCAAGACGGAAAGACCGCCCCAAAGATAAGTCTTACTGTAAACTTGTGGCCGAAAGGGTGACTCGGCCGGATGCAGACAAGTTTAGCAATCGTTCGCCCAACTCACAAGCGCAGGGTGAAGACTCTGGCATAGAATCTATGGACGCGTTGTCAGAGAAGTCCCCTAATCAAGCGAGCCAATCCCCACCGGGACCCCAAAGAAAAGAACGGCTCGACATGCCTCATTCAACTAGTCCTACGTCAGTGCAAAGGATAATAGGTGTCATAGATCCTCCACCTGCTTCGGATGAACTTTTAGAAAGGTTGTCGTTAGCGGGAGCGCAGACCCATTACGATCCAGTACCACCAGACATAGACGATATGGGCGATATTGAAGCGGAATTGGCGAAAATGCACGCTGATCATATAAATGGAGATGATGCACCTAGAAGGCCACCACAGGATAATTCTCCTAAAGAGAAAAAGAGAGAAGCCACACCCATCTTGAGAGATGAACCTGGACAGAGCATAGATAGGGTTACGGAACCGGAAAAGTCGAAGGAATCACCACTAGATTGCAGCAAAAACGAAAACAAAGCTAATTCACCGAAGAAAGAACGAGTCGAGGACTTTGATCCTCTTCCAAGTAGAGTTTCACCTCCGCTTTATACTTATTCGAATCAAGAGAAAGTGGAGTTGTCTGAACATTTGATGACATCAGATAATGGAGGGAAAGAAGACCATAAAGACTCGAAAATTAAGGAGGAATCTAAATTGGAACGGTTACCTCTCAAAGCAGACTTTCCAGATAAAAGTTTGTTAGAACAGTTGTTGATAGAAATTCCTACACCAGATTACACGGGGAAACGGCCGGAGTCACCTTCACCGTCTGCCTTAGAAAGAGTTGCAAGGTCTAGTGTTAGGACACGATCGAGTAGCAAATTGAACAGTCCAGCGGACACCCCTAAAGTGCCTAGATTAAGTCCGGGGCTGTCTAAAACTGAACGTGCCGACTCACCCGCTTTGCAGAGAAACTGTTTGCGCAGTGGCTCCGTAGACAAAACCAGTCCAAGGACTGCTAACGCTCCCGTCAAACCGGTGACTGGGGCGAAGCGAAAGCGACGGGAGTCTGAAAGCTCTTGTGCTTCAACAGTGAGCTGCGAGGAAGGACTTTCTCCCGCTTTGCGAGCGAAAAAGAAGCCAAGAAAAATGGAGGGACATAAACCAACAAATTCATCTGCACCAACAGATGGAACAGTTAAAAAGGATAGTGACAGTGATAGTGATGAACCTTTGATTTGTAAAGTGCGTGGCAAGGGAAAAGGAGGGAAGGTTGCTCCGGTGAAGCCGGCAGTGAAAACAGTTGGTCCAGAAGGAGTGGGGACTAGGAGATCAGTCCGACACCCCCCGCCTGCACCTCCCGCACCAACCACACCAGTTCGGCGAAAGACAAGGAGTGCTGGTAAGTGGGTTATTTTTTTTTAATGTTCGACAAGCTTGGGAGGGGATAGAGAAAATGGATTCTGGCATCCCTTACTCACTCACCAAAAACACAGGACGGTAGTCTTTTGTAAGGGGGTGGATACTCTCGCCAGATGGACTGCCCAAATGACTGCGAAGCATAGTGTATCCTGCCATTACTACTTTCTAGATACAGACCAGAGACAAACTGGGCAATACCACTAGCAACCAGTACTTACAAAACTACCACGAAATAAGAGCAATTTTTTTTCTTAAGTGTAAGTTTCCCTCCCTTTCATCTCATTTAAATAGGTGTCATGTCAACTCATTTTGTCTCACTTGTCAAGTAATTATAATAGATAATCATCAAGCAGCATGTCTATAAGTTGCTGTCATGAAATCATGACACATGGAAAATGATCTGAGAAGGTCTGCAGGTCGATAGTGAATCCAGGCTGCTTCTGACCTATCCTATAGGAAAATTATATTCCTACGGTTGAGATGATGACGATTCTGCTTGCTGGCGACTTGTGTCACGCTTTAATACTTATGTTAATCTTTTGCTTTTAAACAGTAGGTGAAGGTGGTGCGGCGTCGACCGCTGGTGTGGTCCGACGGAGACGCGCCTCCCGCGATGGGAAGTGACGGCGGCGCCGCGCGGATCCGCCCGCGCCCCCACCTCAGCCCCCGCTGGCATCTGTCGCGCCCCTGCCTCTGCCGCTGCCCAGGCCGCTGCTGTGCCCGCTCGACTGACCGACGGACCGCTAACGGAATCTCAACGGAACGCGGTTTCCACATTGGAAGATTGTGCAATAACAGTGTGTTACAATTTAGTGCTATATTATGAAAATACCCGAGTGACCGTGCTAAACTTCAAGAAGACGACGCGCGTGTTTGCTAAAAATAGTGCAGTGTGTTGTATAGTATACCCGCATGTCCAGGTGTTATAGTTTCTTTTAAACGTACATAACATGCGTTTCATCGCTCTGTTTTAGTGAACAAAAAAAATCATGTTACCATATTTTCACATTGTCGTTCATATTTTTCGTTCGTGTTTTTAA
This sequence comes from Bembecia ichneumoniformis, assembly GCA_910589475.2. Taxonomy (NCBI): domain Eukaryota; kingdom Metazoa; phylum Arthropoda; class Insecta; order Lepidoptera; family Sesiidae; genus Bembecia; species Bembecia ichneumoniformis. The sequence goes on from OU342543.1 coordinate 7,880,062, forward strand.
TTGTAAGTTGATTTTTTGATGTATAAATTTAGGTCATCTGTGGTTTATATGCGTGTGTTACGTTTTGTTGTTGCGTACTGTACTGTGTTGCACCGGCGGCATGGTCGCGCCGCCGGTCTAACCGGGGAGCCTTACAATTAGTCGGTAACGCGTGTGTAATTATTGTACAAAAGAGCACTTTTGAAATGTGTAGCCACTTGGTTTTATATAGAGACGAGTTAAACGAGAGATATAAATGCATAAAGCTCTAAAAGATATTTTCATACGTTTTTTGCACGTAATTTGTGAACGACTTGAAGTGGTTTGTCGTTTAAATGTAGTTTCGTCTTGTTTCGGCGTCAACATGCGTCTTGTAGGAAATGGCGCCGGAATTGTTTTTTTTTTTTTTTCAATATCACATTATCAAATTCTCTATTTAAATTATTTTCCAATCGAACCGATTTTGTCCTATTTTTGACATAAACGTGTGGTGGTCGTCGCCGCGCCACTGTAACGTTTAATATTTGTAAGAATTAAATCACGACCAATAATTGTAATGAAATATGAACACCTATTTAGTGGAGTTTAGATATCGTGACTGAATGTTTGAAAACTTTAAAATAGATTATCTGTTTGGGCTTCCAGTATAATTAAAATATTTGTTTTTCATAGCCCCCCTCTCCCCGTCGTCCCCCTCCGTCATACACAATTTTTTATTTCAAATTTAAATGTTATCTTTTGAATGGACATTGCAACAATATAATTATATTTTCAATCGACACCAGTGATGCTGTCTCAGTCATTCATTAAGACACTTTGATTTGCACTGTACATATTTTTATTAAAAAAAGAAATTCTATAGTTTTTAATTAGTATATAGAAATATTTATTATCACAATTTTTTATTCAGTCACTTAGTAGTAAAATAACCTCAGTCTGAGGGGTAGATTAGCTTACTGGTTTTTTCTTACATTATTTAGGGTTACATATTGGCAATTTTTAACTTTTATCACACAATAAATGTGTTCGTTTAGAAGTAATAATGACTATACACTTATCCGTTACAAGTTTTTTTGCATTTTATTTGTTTCATCAATCATTCCATATTAAATATCCACATAAAGGCCATATTGAAAATCAATTATTATTTACAACAACCCAATGATGTATTTTCGATACTAAATGGTATATATAAAATGCAAATTTTTTTTAGAGAAAATGGCAATAAAATTTTTCTAGCTCCGACTTGCACATTAAAAATATAACAATGTAGTCATTATTACTTACCTGCCAATAGCTGGTGGAAATTGGTGATAATTTAAGCCTCTTTGTTAATTCCCTGTGATGTTACCTTCGGGGATTTCCCGTTTTCGGAGTCCACGGCGTTATTACCCCCGCCGTAAAAACCTACCCCCTACATGGTGATTCTAAATTAGAAGCAATAAAACGTGGATGTGAATTTTCTACAGTAATTTTTGAGTGTTTACTCCTAATTCACTCGTAGTGCCCCTCCCCAAAGAGAAGTTTTCGGTATTTTTTACTTTTTTCCAACTACCCTTTTCCCCGATGATAATACTTGACAGTGATAGTGCTACAATACAAAAAAAAATGTGTTTATACACATTATAGTATATAGAATAAAAACGTGACTATGTATGGTTAGATGTGTATTGAATTGCCTGATAAATTTGTGCCCTAAAAAGAGTGCCGTTTGTCGGAGACGTGTGTTTCAATGAACTCGTTGTCTATTAATGAATGTAGGAGTGGGTAGTGTCAAAAGAAGGTGGTGGGGGAAGCCGCGTTGTATAAGGAACGGATATTTTTGTTCTTGTAGTTTAATAATACAAGTCCGCGTGCGATGTACAATCTGTAAAATTTTTTATATTTTAACTTTAGAAAATGTGGAGAATTTTAATATATATATATATATATATATGTGTATATGAAATGTTTTTTTAAATATCGTTTTTTTTTTATAAGTTTTCGCCAAATTAGAGCTCGTTCTGAACGTAGGTGTGTTGACAGCTGTGTGACGAGTTCGGTGTGTCCACTGCTTGCGCGTTTTAGTAGCAGTGGTGCGTTTTTTAACACGCGCGTGGGGTGGTCGGTTTTTGAGAGCGTTTGCAGTAAGATGGCGCCTGTAGCTTAGTGACTGTACCAATCACGGACCGACTCTTTAGGAATGCAAAGCCTTATAATTGTATTATATAAAATAAAAGTATGACTTGCTAGTTCTATTGTATAAAAATGTAGAGGGCGTATTCGCAGATATAGATGTGTATATTGGGTGTATAGTTACATTTTAGTTTGTTTTGTTTTCTTTTTAATTATTATTATTTCGAGTAATTATAGTAATTTATGCCGATAAAAATATCTTATTATACATTTATATATATATATCTATCTATGAAAGAAACGGAAATACAAATAGGTTTAAAGAAACACATTATAAATATAGTTTTAGTGTTTACACCGGAGTTGATATAGCGTATAGTTTTGGTATGTAAACAAGTTATATTATAAAACGTGTAAATAGTTGACATGAAAATAGTAAATGAAGAGATGAATTGAAACAATAAAATTTAAAAGTTTATTATTTGTATAAAATTATGATTTTTGTATTTGTGACGTGGGCCGCTCCTGCCTATGTCGATGACATTACAATGTGCCTGTATATTTTTGGTTGCTGGCGATTTTTATGAATGAGAAGTCTACTCTTCCTCTTTTATTGTGCATTATATTTTCTGTAGGTTGCTTTGACTGTCCTTTCTATATTATTTTTCAATAATTATATATTTCATACAGTACGGATGAGTCATGGTGAAATATTATCATATTATTATGAATGAGAAGAAATAAGGAATATTATTGTTCTGCTATTATTAAATTTGTAAAGTTAGTTTATTAATAAATGAATAAAAAAAATGTGGTCGTTTTACTAGACCTTCAAACGCATCGTATTCGCATACTTGCGAAATGTCATGTTTGTTTAATATGAAAAGAAATTTAAAACTAGATCGCGTCAAGATCGTAATTTTACAAGAATATTTATAAAATAAAATTTAGCCATTTATGTTAATATTCCAGTAGAGTTAGCTCAAAAATAGTCGTAATTCGCAGAGCTGAAAAAATTTAAAAGACGTTATAAATGAAATGTGAAAATTCCCCATCGATTCCACTTCTCCAAAAAAATTTAGATCAAAGTTCGCAAAGAATACCCACTGTTACTAATTTTCGGTGCGTTTTAAGTATGGAGCGGGTCGCTTGGGGCTTTTAAATCTTTGCTAAAAGATGTAACTATTTAAGTAATACTTTGTTTATTACATAGCCAATACTACTATGTAATAAACATAGTATTGGCTCAGTCTAACAACACTTAAGCCTGGCAACGCTTTTGTAGTTGGGCGTCGTCGCCGCCCGTGCAAGTACCTACTTACGCTGTCTCACATGTACGTATGCAAGGGTTGGCACAAAATGGAAAATAAAATAAATGTGATTATTTATTATTATGTAATCATTTATTTACAAGTATGTTAGGATTGTAAGACATACGATGCACTTAAGATTGCGCCATCAACACAGGTGGCTTGCAATTATTCATGCTGCAAGTGCGCTTTAATTAAGGGGATAGGGAAATGGGCTCTGGCATCCCTTACTCACTCACCGAAACACACGTGCAGTTATTTCACGGTAGTCTTCTGTAAGGGGGTGGTTACTGCCGCCAGACAGGCTGCCCGAATGAGAGCGAAACGCAGTGTCGTGTCCTGCCACTACTTTCCAGCTCCAGACCAAAGCCAACTTTGAAAAGTTCATTTTCAAAGTTGACCCTGCCGGGAATCGAGCCCGGGAACCCTGAAACAGTGCGTTAAGGCAAGTACCCTAGCCACTTTTCCAACGGTCTCGTCAAAGTCGTTGCTCTACGCAAGTACTTTCGTAGCCTGACTGTATGACGTAGCCTAAAGTATGGTTAGAATGTGGTATTGGTTTAAACTAACTTTTCCCAAAAAAATATTGTTGCCCATGCAAGCATTACCCTGAATTGTGTTTTTTTTCTCTCTCTTTTTAGCAAGATGGTGTGTTCCCTACAATAAGCCACTTCTCTGGTGTACTCTTGTACTGAGTAACATCGAGATACTGGAGAGATTCCAAAGTAAGACGAATGTTGAAAGGAGTCTAAAAAATTACTCATTTTTTGTATTAAAATTGAGATGAAAAGTATTTTCAATAAAATAGAAATATAAATAACTGCAATCGGCCACGTTAACTGAAACACCAAGCAGAGCGAATGATGTCACGCCCAGGTAAGTTCCATCGTGTTGCTGTTGCTTGACTTTTCTTTGACAGAATGAAAAATCTAATGAGATGTCGGTGACGTCACGGTTCATCAGACGCGACGCCATGACACCTAAGAGCGTTTTCGCGCGTAATTCAAAATAGATTTAAAAACATTCAATAATTCGTGTCGAAATTTAGTTTTTTGCTGAAATATCGTTTTTTTCGGAAATGGTAGACGTGTATCTACATTATGGAAGGGCATTTCAAAATCTGTCATCATATTGTGGTTGCTTCACAGACGTAGATAGTATAGATACCGCAAGCCGTTCGCCACTACGTGCCCGCAAGTTGAGCAATGCTCAATTACGACCGGCCTCAGTTCACTTTCGACTGTGTTCGCGGAAAGTCGATTTTCGAAAAACAAAAAATGCCTAATTGCGCTGTTGTTAATTGTAAAAATACGTCAAAAGTGGCTTGTCGAGTGAGCGGAGACGTTTCGTATCATTCGGTAAGTAGTTTTGTTATTTATAATATGTGCTGTAATTTAATTAAAATCAATGTTCGAAAAATGTCGTAGCCAGCTGCGTGCGCGCCTCCTCTCCCGTTGAACGTAGGTGGTAAATTAAATAGGCGCCGCAGAGTTGGGCGTTGAACACAGATACCGCCTACAGATTCCGCATACAAGGCAATTGACGCGCACAACACATATATGCTTTTGCCATTATATCAACCGCGTTAACAAATCGCCACTTCAGTGCATGTCTGTGAGCTGTAAGCGCGTCGCCATTATAAACAATTTAAAAATCTGTTTTGTATCTAAAACTTAGTTAAAAGTCTACTTGTGCAGTAAAATGGCGTGTTAAGTCGTCTAGAACATTTTAGTTACCAAAAAGATGGCATAACTTTCCACAGGTAAGTAAAATGTTTCATTTTTTTTTCTAACTTTATTGCCGGGATGCTACTCCGACTTTTATTGGCGTAGGCTGTGCGGCGGCATCTGCCATGTTATTTTTTCCTGTTCCTTGTGTGTTTTTTCGGTGCCTGCCTCGTTGGAGGCCATGTAATAATAAATAAATAAATAAATATTCTAATAAACATTTGCTGCATACCGGAGGTCAACGTAATCTGCTCATAAATGGCACGTGTAATGCTAGTGTTGCTATTGATTTTAAATACTCAAGTTAGTCGATATCGATATTTATCGTAATTCTTTGGAAAACTTATTTCGATATCATATTATCATAAAAATAACGACGTAACTATTGGGGTTAATATTTAATTAACCAAATCCATTAAAGTTTTAATAATTAAGGCACGCTGTGTAAAGGTCTTCACTCACAGCGCTCGATCCCTTCCGCCGCGATACGATCGTGGTAATTTTAATGCATTTACCGTAAATAAAACTTTTCCCACAACTGATTACAAGCAAACCAAACGCGGTACATTACACATTTTTCGCATCGTGGTGGGTTGCTTAAACGCTCGGAACGATCGAGCGGCTAACGTTTGAGACGTTAACGAACGGAACCATTTTAATCGTTACAATAAAATGCCAAGATATTATTTTCCAGTTCACACTCAGTGTTTCAATTATGGGCTCCAGTGCAATGTCAAAAATGTCAGACATTTAGAATGGCAGCCAACTTCTTCGTTTATGGACCGATTTCGATGAAACTCGGTTTGTATTTTGACAATAAAACATCAGCACAATATCAAAAATGTCGAAAATCAAAAATTGCGGCTAACTCCTTTGTTTTTGGGCCAATCTCGATGAATCTCGGTTTGGGGGTAATTTCAGAACTCGCATTCATTCTACCTCCTTTTTCACTATGGCGAAACTTCCCCACAAACCTGCCCTTTTACTGCGACAGCAGCATGTATTGTTTTTATTCTGAATTAAATTGTTATTAATATAAACACTTTTCATGTACCTACTTTAAGCCCCTTAAATCTATTAAAATATTACGAAAACTAACCTAAGCTCAATCCCAACCACTTCCAATCCCAAGCCCGGTCCCAATTTCAAGCCCAGTCTCAAGCGGATCGGACGCTGAGTGAAATAAAAAGGATTACAAAATTATTTTTTACTGTTTATACTTTTAATAATTTTATCAATAGTGCTACAATACTTAATTAGTATAGTTTATTAAACGTTAAAATACATAATTTATTCATTTTAGAAATTATCGGTAATTAAGTTCATGCCCCATCACTGCAGCCAATCACACGTCCTTGATATAGCCAATCACAGCTCTTTTGTCACGTCCCCCGCAATGCATGCGTTCCGCCAAATTCGGTGAGCTTGAATCAGTACAAATCTTCAATAATGCGGAATCTATAGGAGGTTATCTGTGGCGTTGAACATTCGATAGAGTAGTCGTCGCGTCGTTGCATTGCGGGGTGAGGTGAAACGATTTAGCATGTGTTTTAACATCACTAAATTGTGCTCGTGACGTCATGGTAGGCACTAAAAATGTGACACGCTTGGTTTTCATACACTTTGACGAACTTGCGTCATCTATACTATCTATGTCTGTGGGTTGCTTTCAAATATATTTTTAATGTAGGTATAAGCTTTATTTATAGGACGAAATAATAACACAGGATTTTTTAGTACACATTTTATTCCACTTTTCTTTCAAATTTCGAAAAATAAACAAATTTTTTATTTGATACCTATGCGTATCAAATCACCTGATTTCTTCGAGAAATTCCTTTTGTAGCGTTATTTTTAAGAATGATATTCGACAAATCTCTTCTTTTCTTCCACCAATGACTCCAACTTCACTCAATTTTAGGATTTTTGGCTCGCGGTTTCTTAACGGGCGAACCCTTATTCTTTTTCCTACTTTTGCTTTCAGCAGTTTCACAATATGCCGTTTTCTCGTCGCCTTGTTTGTCTGTCGTTTCAACAACTACATCTCCACTGGTCAGGTCGGGTATCCCTTTTGACACATCCAATAACCCAATCGCATTGAGGTCTGGCAATCCAGAGTTATTCCCTTCCTCTATAAACTCTATCACAACATTGTTGCTTTCTATTTTTTCAACAACATATTCATCTTTCGTTTTATCCCCCACGGCGATTCCTATTTTATCTCTTCTGGACTTTGTAACTCTTCTGTTGTCCGTGCGACTCTTCGCATTTTTCGTGGTGTTCTCTACTTCCTCGGATTCAGGGTAATTGATTCTTCGTCTACCCTTACATCTGGAAAAAAAAACAAATATTAGAAAAACACGAAAAACACAAACGTGTAAAACATCAATATTAGAAATGACGTATCAAATATGATTTAATTAACATCATAAGTATAATATTTACTAATAGCGCTGTTATGTTTTGGCGAGTGAGTGAGGGATTTCACAGCCCATATCGCTTATCCCTTATCAATTGACCCTGCAAGGTCTTGCAGCACCTAAGGCATTAACGGTAGCACAGTCTAACCGTACTCACGTCATACAGTCGGACAACGCTTAATATTCGAGCCTGCAAACTGAAGTGAGTTCGCCGAACGTTGCTCTACGCAAGTACATTCGTTGCCTGACAGTCTATTTGATGGTACTCATGTACCATCAAATAGACTGTGAGCCTGTCTGTTCACTTTTACGTTAAAAAATCATCGAAAACTACCAACCTACATGCATTATTTTTGTTATTTTATAATGTATAGCATGGGACCCCATAGTACTGACTTGTCTAGTCTAGTGTGAGGTCCGGGGTGCATTTTTGTAATGAAATTATAATGTGAAAAGATTTTTTTTCTTTTATGTTAAGATCGGCAGACAGGTTGACGGTTCACTTGATGGTAGGTGGGTACCGTCGCCTATAACACAAGCAACGCTAAAGCTGCTCCGAGTGCGCTGCCGACTACAGTAGGATTAAGGATAAGGGATAGGGAAATGGGCTCTGGCATCCCTTTACTCATTCACCGAAACACAACAGCACACGTGGTCAAAAAAATGGTTTTTAGAATTTTTGTCTGTCAAAATTTATTTTCTATGTTCGTTTGTGCACGCTATTCTCTGAAACAGCTTAACCGATTTGAATGCGGTTTTCATTGATTTATTGTAGCAAGCTTCCTGTAACATTTAATGTTTGTTTCATTCCAATCGGTTTACAAATAAAAAAGTTACGCGCTATGTCAAATACCACGCGTACGAAGTTGCGGGCTCTAACAGTACATAAATATAAATGCGAAAGTTGCGAATGTTTGTTACGCTTTCACGCTTCAACCGATCATCATGAATTTGGATACACGCGGTTGCGAAATGAGCGGAGCGGGGCGGGCTTTCATAATCGCAGCTTCGGAGATACACAAAAGGACATAGGGTACCTTTCATCCAGAAAAAAAGTACTGTTTCCTAGGGATCACCTAAAAATATAAATAAATTCAACGCCTGACAGAAATATATGAGCATTAAAGATTTTTCAACACTTAGGAAAAGGAGCAGGGGGCAGACGTAGTCACTGGCCAGAAGCTAGTTCACAATAATTACAGTCAAAGCCCGGTGACGAATTATATGAACGATGAAGACACCAAATGTGGCGTTGCTTGTGTCAATAGACGACGGTAGCCACTTACCAATAAAGTGGACCGTCAGCCTGGCTCAAGTTGTAGGAAGTGAAAGAGATTCACCTGTCGTGCACGGCGACTAGATGCTTTATAGGACTGACTGTATTCTTCATGGCCTTCTCTCTGATGGCAGGCACCGTTGGAGTGCTAGGCTCTTCGCTTAAACGCGACGTCAACAGCTTGAAGCTTTCTGAAAAAAAGAAAAAAGTAAAACCAATGTTGACCTGTTCATAATGTTGAATGAGTGGTTGGGCTGCTCGCCTTAACGCTCTGTTCTAGGTTTCCCGGGTTCGATTCCCGGCAGGGTCAAGTCAACTTTGAAAAATGAACTTTTCAAATTTGGCTCTGGTCTGGAGCTGGAAAGTAGTGGCAGGACACACTGCGTTTCGCAGTCATTTGGGCAGCCCGTCTGGCGGCAGTAACCACCCTCTTACAGAAGGAAGACTACCGTGAAATAACAGTACGTGTGCTGTTGCGTTTCGGTGAGTGAGTAAGGGATGCCAGAGCTCATTTCCCCATCCCCTCCTAATCCATTATCCTTAATCCTACTGTAGTCGGCAGCGCATTTGCAGCAGCTGTGTGGCGTTGCTTGTGTTATAGGCGACGGTAGCCACCTACCATCAAGTGGATCGTCAGCCTGTCTACCGATCTTAACATAAAAAAAAGAATGATGTACCTGACATAATCGATTATTAGAGAGTTATCCATAATTTAATATTCAAAAGCAAGAAACTCGGCAATCTTTATTCAAATATACTCATACTGTAAGGGCCTGTAAGCTCCCGTATGTACATGTGGTTACGGTAGTGCTGTGTATTTGGAGTGGGCAACGCTTCCGGCTAAAGAAGCGCGCTTGGGCGCTGGTCTGCCGATTCGGTATGTAGGCCAAAGAGTGGGTTACAAGTTATACTAGTAACCAGGTTTTTATTGCGGTGAACGAAGACAAAAATATTTACAAAATGGCCTATTGATATTTACACTTATAACAGCTAGTGGCGACCTTGCCAGGCGCCGAACAATATACGCCAATGACGAACGAGTGCGACACATAAAATATGTCGCAAGTTTTTGTGGAAACTTCGTCCGCATATCTTTATAAATTATACACACTAACCAATGTTTTGTTTATTTATTGCGATTCACAATAACAGTTTCAGGGGCACAGATAAGGTCATACAGAGGGCATAAGAATAAATAAGAACACGTAGAACGGAAACTCCCGCTCCGGACGCGCTCAAGGTCACGATATTAGCCTACATGTTAAACGGATACTCAGTCGAGCTGTCACGGCCAGCGTCTCCGCACGCTATGACGCGCGTTTGCCTGTTTGTGCGTCACCAGTCAACATTTTTTTCTCACAATAAGTATTAGCTATGATAATTTTTATTTCATTTTATTCTACTACCTTTTATCCGCGACTTCGTTCGCGGAAACTATTTCATTTTCTCTAGATATCCATTATGGTTTTTAGCTCTCGGACTATACTGCGGTGGTGAACCCTTAGGGCCGGTATTTCAGTTTTTACTTAAGTCTTACACTTAACTAAGCTTAACTTTACCATAAAGCTAAGCTTATGGACCTTACGCGTATTTCAGTACAATTTTAAGTAAAGCTTTACTGAGTTGCACTTAACAGCAAAAACTGGCAACATTTTAGTGATTTCGTGCGAAGTTCATTCATTTACATGTCAAAACTGTCAGATTTACAGACAGCGATATGGACAGGACAATGGACCTTTTGGACCAACTTCTCAACAGTGAGGAACTTATGTCATATGATTGCTTTTAGGCTATAATTCATTTTATACTGCGGCAGCTAAGTTGAAATCAAGCACGAACATAGTGTTTTCGTAGATTTTAAAACTAAAAAAAATGAAAAATCAAGTGTTTGAACCTTTCTTTGTGTACAATGCACGTGTGCTGTGCACTCAGGTAGTTATTCCTAAGAATAGTAACAGTTGAAATACCGGCCCTTAGTCTCCCAAGGCCCTGACCGCTGTGCCGTACTCCAAGATCATTATGGGACTTAGCTCTCAGACTATACCATAGCTCACCCAACGCTGAATAAACTTACTTAGTGGTTTTAAGTGAGCCTGTATGTTTTTATTTTATATTTGTAGGTAAGTAATACTTACTTAAATGGCTTCATTTGGTATGGTACTGTCTTATAATAACTTATTATTTATAAGTACATATATTTAATGTAGGTACGTAACATAATAATGTAGGTAAGTATTTATAAATCTCATATTTTATAAAACTAGAATAAAAAATGGTTTCTATGGTTTTCTGTAAATTTTGTATTAAAAAATAAAGATTAATTGAGTCACAGTTAAAAATCTCTTTTTAGCCAACTTTGACACTTCACCTATAAAAAAAGTACTATAACCCCTTGGCAAGTTATTTAAAAAAACGGGACAAGTTCGAGTTGAACTCGCGTAAAGAGGGTTCCGTAAGATGTTACCTATCTGTACAATATTGAGTGATTTACCATGTTATTTTAATATCATGGACTACTTATAGGTTTTCCTATAACCTATAAGTAGAAAACTAATTTCTGTATTATTTTTTCAAAATTTTAGGTTCAGTGGTTTCGGAGATAAGGGGGGGGGGGGGAATGGTCGGACAGACGGACACACGAGTGATCCTATAAGGGTTCCGTTTTTTTATTCGGACGTACGGAACCCTAAAAATGGCCCAAGATTTAAAATGGTACAATATGTATAGTTGTGAAAGTTTTCACTTCTGATGTCTTATGACTGAGCTATTTTTATTTTTTTTGGGTAAATAATCCATTCCTTTTAAGACTGTTTAATGCTATAGCCAAATGACATACCACTTCTTGAGTCTCCTTGCGAATAATTTCCCAGGCTGCAACTCGACAGCATTTTCAAAGACGACGAAATCTTCCTAGGCAACGCGGCGTCCCAATAATTGAGGCTGCTGCTTGTGAAATCTGAGGAAATGTTTAATTTTTATGGGTCAACTTTTCAACAATATGATTTGTGGCCAATCGATATTAACTGCCCTTGTAAGACAAATGAAACACATGCTCAGCTATCGGCTCTAAATCTATTCGATTATACGTATATAAAATGATAATTTATTTGTTAAATTTTTAAGTAGTCATGCAACGATGACCATTTTACTTTGTTTAAGGTTTAGAATCGATTGTTGGCAGAGATGCGATATGAAGATGTTGATAGTTGCTAATCAGTTGCACATGCTTATTATATCCTTACAAGCTAATAATATTATCACCATTGGGCATGCGCCTATTCAAATTTAGGCAATTTAAATATTATTCAAAATATTCATTTGATTGGCTATGCGGCAGTAACTGCCCGCTGTGCCAGAAGTCGCAGCTTCGATACCCGCTCAAGACACATTTGTAATGTTAAATGTAAGTGTGTTTGTTTTAGTTTGGGTGTTTTCTACGTAATCTGTGTCTACATAGGTACGAATACATGTACTCACCTTGCAACTGCATCTTCAAATGTACGTACTCTTGGCTGAAGTTGGACAATTCTTTTATGACCTGGTGTATCTTGTTCTGACACTGAAGCACACCGCGAGATTTCGGACGGTTCATGTAGCCGTAACCTGTTTGTCAACGAAATATTTATGATACAACTGGCAGGTGTCTGCAATTTCATCCGCGTTGGAAAATGAAAAGGCCCTGCCATAATTTTTCGTAGAGTAGGATCCCAGGCATGCCAGGACATAGCTCATTTTCTAAAGGACAAAATGTGGAAAATCGAGTAACTGTTCCTATGTACTTTAATCGTATCTGGTAAGTTGGGTAGATGACCAATTTAGAGATAAGAAAGGCGAGTAAAAATAGGACTAACTTCACTTATTTTCTAAAGGCTGATTATTTACAAAACAATATTCAGCACTGCCAGACACTTCCTGCTGGTAATGGGTTCTGCTTTTTTTATGTCAAAAACGACAGACAAGCTGACGGTTCACTTGACGGTAGGTGGCTACCGTCGCCTATAACACAAGTAACACCACAACTGCTGCAAGTGTGCTGCCGACTAGAGTAGGATTAAGGATAAGGGATTAAGATGCGATAGCGAAATGGGCTCCCTTACTACCACAACTGTTGTTTTACGGTGGTAGACGCTTTAATACGCTTCATGAAGGCCAATGAAAGCCATCATGAAACCAATGACGGCTTTCATTGTGCCGCATGCTTTTGGTCGCGTTCCGACGCGCTGAAGGAATTTGATACGGTTTCCAGTAATGAAAAGCATTATATGTTCCGGGTGTATATGTTCTGAAAATGCTACATCATTTTCAGAAAAAATTGCATCAGTGCGAAGTCGGAGAAGGATCACTAGTTTGTAATAATCTCGTATTTAATATATTAAGCAACCTGTTGCTTTTTATAGTAAGCAGTAAAATTTTTAGTAAAATTACCCGCAAAATATTTCCTCAACGACCATTCCATGCCCCTTTCGCGAGAGTCTGCATGGAACTGTGCCTCCGTAAGAAGCGAGCCAAGCACGTAGAGCACATCCAGTCTATTCTCTTTACGAGCCATGGTCTCTATTCGACGTATACCTTCAACATGTTCTGGGCAAAGTCGTAATGCAGCGAAACCTGGGTACGGTTGTAACTTCACAAGCCCATACACTAGAAACACGGCAACTACTAATTCCTGAAAAGCGAAAAAAGATTATTATTTAGCTATTTAGATCAAAATTTTTAATATTAACCAGACTAACAGTATATTAGCCAGACTGTTCTGTTTTAATGAGCCCGTTGGATAAGTGGTTAGGGTGCTTACCTTAACGCTCTGTCTCAGGGGTCCCGGATTCGTTAATGTACAAACATAGCTCATTTACGATTTCATTAATATGTATAGACAGATAGATCCCACCAAAAACATTCTGTAAAAAACTAGCCAAGTCTCGATGGAGCTGCTTGTTTATCTCTAAAAAGTAATGAAATCTAGACAAAGTCGTGCCAAGTCTAAGGTTCCTTACTGCGATTTCTTTATTATTATAGTTAATGTTGTGTGACTTGGCCGTTGAAGGGTACACAAGGGTACAAAACCAGGTGCTCCAAGCCGTTTCTGAGATTAACATGCACAAACACACAGACAAAAATTTTAAAAACTATTTTCTTGCCTTTGGTAACATAAATACAATATGTACAAATTATTTTTGTACACAGCTCGTTTACGATTTTATTATATGTATTGATTAATTATCCATTTCACAGGTAGAAAGGTCTATGAAAAGAGTAATTTTTTTTTATGTTAAGGTCGGTAGAAAGGGTGATGGTGCACTTGATGATGGTGGCTACCGTCGCCTATAACACAAGCAACACCTAAGCTGCTGCAAGCGGGCTGCAGTAGGATTTATTTAAAAAAAAAAAAGGAAAGTCAAGGTTAAGACTAATTTGATTACCATGAGGGGACACAAATTTACGAAGTGAATAGTTACCTCGAAAATTTCAGTGTCTATAAACATATAATCTTTGGCCACTAGAAGCACTTCTTCGGATAACTCTGCAATGTCTGCAATTATATTTCTGCCCCTGAAATATTAAGCAAGTAAATTGTCCTTAGATTACCCTATAGCCTTCCCGACTGCGACCAATCATGCACATGATCCAACATATTAAGCCACAGCACAGATGTAGTTACACAGACCACCTATCTTGAGACTAGAGTAGCGTTGCTTTCTGCCATGCATTTGCGTAAATGCACCAATAAGTTAGAACCCAAACACCTATAAGTTATATATTTATATATATATATATTATATATTATTATTCTTACATTGAATAAGAATATTCAAATGTATAAAATATAGAAGCATTTGAAATATCTAAGGCTACCCAACTTAATCTATACTATTATATAAAGAGAAAAGATTTGTATATATGTATGTATGTCTGTAATGAATAAACTCAAAAACTAATTTTAAAACTTCTTTCACCTATAGAAAGCGAGTATATATAACCCTTGGGATGTTATTTTAGAATTAGATCTTTGGAGGCCGGGGGGGGGAATTAATGCATGGGATTGGTTTTTTTGGATGCCTCTCAAGGGCTACAAAATGCATATAATTTTACCTCACTGTTAGGGAGGAGGGGGTTATTTTCGTGACTTTAAATCAATTGCAGTAATAAATAAATATTTAAGACTTCATAAAATCATAACTATACAAAAAAAAGAAAAACAAGATACAAAAAACAGATTAACTTACTGATACAAACAGCCAAAATTCATTTCTTTCCACACTTCGCAGAATATAGGATATGTTACTTTACGACTGCCTTCTAGACAATTACGTATGAGTGTGTCACAGTCATCAGAAAATCCATTTGCTATGTACAATTTGTAAGTTTTTAAAGATACCATGTTTACCTTAATTTCATGGATTTTTCCGGTCGAGATAGTTAAGAAAACTTTTATATAGATTGTGGCGAAACAACGTTACTATGGACGTAAAGAAAGAAGCTGAAAGCACTAACGTATTATTTCAATTCAATTCAAATTGTTTTAAAATGTTCGGTAACCAAAAACTAAATGTAGAAATCACAACACAATTCTTTTCTATTCTATTGTATATTTGTATCAGTGCTGCAAACTCCTACCTGCAAAAAAAAAGGAGATCATGGTAGCAAAAATCAGGAGATGACAAAAAAAGTAGGAGAAATAAAATTACCTAGTTTACAGGCAATCATGCGGGTTAATAAAGACAAACTCTTATCAAATGTGCATCATGCATTCATAATTAAGTGTATTTAGTATTTATTTAGTATATTACATGTATCATATAACTTAAATATTAGTCCTTATTTATTCATCATCGTCGTACATATTTGTATTAAATTTTGAAAGCATTTCTTTATTTACAGTGTGGGACACATAGAAAAAAATAGACAATAAAAATTAGTAAGTACTTAAAGATGTACTGTAATGATTTACTTGACAACAGAACTTAATGATTTATCTTTGAAAGCATTTTACTTTACTCTATCTATGACCACAGCACAAAACCTCATATCAAACAACATGCGTTAAAAAATTATATTTAACCACAGAACATGATTATTTTCTAACAACTATACCACAGATTGTATTACACTGTATATGTTCTTGTAAGTTTCTGAAAATCAGGAGATTATTCCAAATAACGGAAATAAACCAGTAGACCAGGAGATAATGCTAAAAATCATGTAATCTCCTGATAAATCAGGAGAGTTTGCAGCACTGATTTGTATAAATAAATAAAATCTGATGACACAGGACTACACCACAGGCTAGTACCAGCTAGTACTCTTTATTATACTGTGCCACAGGACACAACAATATAACATACTAGCTCTAGCATGAGTTTACGATGCCCGTAAACCAGTAAACTCGTAACCGTGAGTGTAGTTAACTACAGAGGCTCTAGTATGAGTTTACGATACTACATCAATTCTACACTCGCTAGCTAGAACGTAAAACTTTTGTATGGAAAATCGTGAACTGTCAATGTCAAATTATCAATTTTCCATATAAATGTTTTACGCTTTCGCTAGCGAGTGTAGTATCGTAAACCATAGATAAAATACTACTTAACCAGTATAGATGGTCAACCTCCATATAACGATCTGAAGCCAATTTCATATTGGGATTTCCACTCCCTAGATGTCACTAATAGTCTCGAATTTAACATTAATGTGTATTTTGTTAAAAATTATAACCAACAAATTCAATCACGCAGTTATAGTTCCTTATTATCGTGGTAATAACTAGAGGGCGACGTTGCTGGGAGTACTTTTATGTATGATATTGTTCCATTTCATGCATATTTTAATGAAAATGATAGAAAAATTTTATTTAGATATTTAATATTATTGTATCAGAAAACATTATGTTATTAATTTGTTTTACAATTATAATGCATAATGACCATAGTACAAAAATAACAAATTAAAATGTGTGAGTTATCATTTTTTTCTTCGTAACACAATCGACAAAAACTGGTTAATTTTTATTTATGTTATAACTAATTGAACCTGGCCACGCTTTGCTGTAAGCTCATTTTTATTTTCGTTTCCGCTGAAACTTCGGAATAGAAAGTATATATAAACACTCTTGTGATAAAATGCATCGTTTTGCAAAAAAATCAAGTTAATCCATCACCCAGTTTTTCAGCTTTCTGAACATAAACATACGTACCTAAGCAAAATTATATCGAAGTATGTAAAGATTATGAATACAAATAACAAAAAACATAATTAATAATATTTTATCCATTGACAAGACGTTTTTCTATTATAGGATATAATCGGTCAGTAATTAACGTATTAGTTCCTTATTGCCCTATTTTTTAGAACAGAACCTATACCGTTCATACGGCCCTTTTATCGTTGTTCGTGCCCACTTCTTTTATATTTTAAATAAATTTTAGTAGTGCCATCTCTTGTACATTAGAAATGACTGAATGGTCGACTGCAGCGACTCTAGCGGATTTTTAATGACAACAAATAAGCGACAAACTACACAGGCGGCATCTAGATATCAACTAGATATAAGCGAAATTGGATAGGGTACGGATTCAATGTACGTGAGTGACCATCTATACTGGTTAAGTAGTATTTTATCTATGTCGTAAACTCATGCTAGAGCCACAGGTGACTCGTCTATGCGTTCGCTCGCTTATCACTCGAATCAACTATCGAAACCAAAGATGTTGTATTAGTCTGTACCATCGAAACTCATACTAGCTAGAGCTACTGTGCTTATGACAAAGTGACATTGACAGAGACAGATTTCTGATTGTTATTGTTGCCACCACAAAAAACTTTTTTTATTGATAGCAACTACCTTTAAAATATGTTGAAAGTATGTTTTACCTACAATAAAATAAAATAAATAATAAATATTAAGAAGTAGTTAAGTATTAAGTAAAATATTAAACGTAAATTATATTAAGTATAAAGACAAAACCTATTATAAAGACAAAACATAACTAATTTTATTTGATTGGGCATCGGGTCGTAAAGCGAGTATACTCATATTGTTTTCAAATCACAGAACTGACAGGTTCGAATCGAGATACAGAATGAAACATGAAGGTGAGCGCTCACCAAAGAGTATATAATCACTATCACCTATCCGCGCCGAATCGGGCGAATCGTCATAAAAATACGGAAGGCTCCCAATTCTTAAAAGAATTCGTATGACGTCATTACACTCGGCTCGAAGAGTGCGGACGATTTGGATGAAGCGACCACACTTTGCCAGTTGCGTTCAGTGTTACCAACTTAGTTCTTTTTAGAGCTAAATGTAGCTTTTGTGGGGTTTCGCCAATTAAATATAATAAAACTAATATCAAAAATGACAACGAATTCAATTTCAGGACTTTGTTGTTTAAAGAACATTACAACTAATATTTAATTTTTTTTTTTTTTGAGAAATTGACACTCGACATCACTTATTTACATGCGTTTTCCACACAAGAACGATTTTTTCCAAAACGGTTATTTTGAAATTTTTATTCAAAAAGTGGTTCTATTGAACATTAAGTATTTTTTCAATAAATTTTATAAATTTCTTAACAATTAAGAAATGCTGAGATAGAGGCTCCAATTTCTTTTAATATTCTCTAACTTTGAGCTGCGGTTACGTAAAAAAATATACTAAGCCTAAAATGGTTGATTATCTTAAAAGTTCTCTAAACTTTAATTGTGAAATATTAAAAAAATACGTTCTTTTATAAAACATTTTTATTTTATTTAACGGGTACATTAAATGCATCGCCCATTTGGTGTGGATGGTATACCGAGCCCAACGACCCAGTGGGAATATCTTTGCTGTCGCCTTGTGGGTATGGGTGATGAGGTGGAGCGCCCATCCATTGCGGGTACCAGTATAGACCCTGAAAATTGTAAAGTATAAGTAATTAATATAATTTGAAATATTTAATGATACTTTAACATTTAATAATAAATTTATCCTAACTAACATCATAAAGTGAGTGTTTTTTTTCCTCACTTACACTTTGTCAGGTCAGATATAATGAAAAGGACATAGAGTACCTTACATACAGAAAAAAAAAATGCTATTCCTGAGCAATCGTAAAAATTTCAATGCCAAACACAAATATATGAGTAATAAAGATATTTTGTTAGAAGTTGAATTTTTATTTATCAAGGCTTAAGAAAAAGTGACGCGGACGAAGTTAGGGAAAAATATAGTTATTTATAAAATAGTAGTACCTGAGATTCCTGATATATATGTATATATATTGATTTCAGCCGTCATCATGCATATAATGCGTCTCTCGCTTGAGCGCTGCGGACTAAAATCCGCTGTTTGATGCGCCTTTACACCTTAGTTCTATATTTTTTTTGGACTTACATGTAATTTTGTCTCTCGATCTCCTCGGTTATTGTAGTATTCGGACTTTAAGTCCCTTGAATCTATTTTCGAAGAACAAAAAGTACCTACCGCGATGACTGGTCCCTCATCTGCGCTGCCCCTAAAGGCAAATACCAGGAGATTCTTTATGCCTAATAAAAGGTAAGTAGGAAATGTTAGTGCAAACCTTATTCCCGGCTCCTGAACAGCTGAACCTGTATTCGTTAATGTAGAGTGGATCTAAGTAGCTGATGCCAGCTATTGATCCGTAATTGGGTGGGAACATGTACCAGCAACCTTCTAAAGAGTCTGAAAACAGATTAAAAATATGCATAAGTGATTTCTTTGGGGATATTTTATGTTGATATTCTCAAATATTTGCTTTCCTAAGTATATATAGTTCTTAGGACCAACAGGAAACAGGAGAAGAGGACGTCCTAGAAGGAGGTGGATAGAGGATATAAAAGCGATTGCAGGAAGCGAATGGACAAAGAGAGTAACGGACAGAGAAGCCTGGAACAAGCTGGAGGAGGCCTTTACCCAAGAAGGGGTTCCGATCAATGGCAACGAAAGCGATAATGATAGTGACTAAAACAAATAAATTTATACGTTTTATAATTTATATTTTAAGTCACAACATGTTATTGTAGATTGGAAATAAATGGGCTTTATTATTATTATTATTATTATTATTATTATAAGTAAATAATTTAAAATCTATCTGCCAAATAATTTGCCCCAAATTTAAATAATAATTGCTAAAAACACACCTGCTCACTCGTGAGACAGGCTGACGGTCCACTTGACGGTAGGTGGTTACCGTCACCTACAACATTAGCAACGCCACAGGTCGCCCAAGTGGGCTGCGAAGTAGAATTAAGGATAGGGGACATAGGAAGGGATGGTGAAAATGAGTTCTGGCATCCCTTACTCACTCACTGAAATACAACAGAACAAAAGACATGCCAGACGGGATGCCCAAATAATTGCGAAACGCATTGTGCTAATGCCACTTGCCAGATGCAGAACAGAGTCAATTATGAAAAGTTCATTATCAAAGTTAGTTCCGCTTAATTATATTTTGTATGACGAGCGACATATGAGCGATGGATTTTGCGATAAATTTGAAAATATGGGAGAGAGTGCCTACTTTTGTGCAGATTTTATATTAGAAAGAAAGAAAGCAACTTTTATTCCTCTAATGCAAACAATATATGAAGAAATAATAATAATTACAAACAAAACAAACAAACAAATATACAAACAAGTAAAAAGAGGAAAAGGAACCCTGGCTCAATATATAGTTGTGGTGCAGACCACAACACTGATATTCTGCGATTTTTTTTTTCTTTAAATATTTGGTATATTTAAAGAAAAAAAAAATCGCGGGACAATTCAGAACGCGATTATACAATCAATGGCTACAATCAATTATCACAATTTTCTTAAAAACTACTGCAGGATTTCACTAGCATCGTAAATATGCAATAGCACACGAGAATGTACATTGTACATGAAATGGACCGGCCGCCCCCATAAACTGTCTCCACCCGTCCCCGTGAATCAAAGACTTCAAGCGTTTTGAAGATCCATTAATGATGAGCGAAGTGGTTTCTTAAAACATGCCAGAGATGTATAAGATCGCGTAGCGGGGGCGGAAGATTACACTTAACTAGCTGAGCCGCAACTTCGTACGCGTGGTATTCCGTAACAGCGCGTAACTTTTTTGTTTGTTTGAACAACTGATTGTAATGAAACACACACTAAATGTTACGAGAATGTTGCTACAATATTACCTAGTTAAAACCGCAATCAAATCGGTTAAGCCGTTTCTGAGATTAGCGGGCACAAACGCGCAGACAAACAGACAAAAATTATAATAAAACTATTTTTTGACCTCGGCAACATAACTACAACGTGTAAAAATTGTCTTTTTTTTTTAAATATTTAATATACTGACACGGCTCGTTTACGACTTTATTATATGTAAGTATAGATTATTCATTTATAATGAATATTATTCATTCATTTATATACGACACTTATGCGAAGCTATATGAGAGGTATACTCCTCATATGACACTTCACTTATGAAGTGGGCTAATTCCACCACTAACATTAGCATATTAGGATTATTATAAATGGCAATCGCAATGTCTTCGAAGATTGCTACTGTTACAATGAAAGAAAAATTGTTTATTTGGAACAATCATAACAGAGAAAATATAGTTTACAAAAATAACCTAATATACGTATGACAGTAACAAAATTGTCCCAGCATAGCATGAGCCACGACGCTGACCTTTCGCAGAAGCCTTAGTACAAACTTGAGGCGTAGCTTGCCCTACATCGTCTCTGTATTAAATTTTGTTGAAGGGCTCTTCTACCGGACTGTGGCGTAGCCCAAATTGAGATTGAAGATATTTTTCACAAAAGAAACAAAAGCACACAATGCATTTGGACTCTAAACTCTTAAACGCTAAACTTACAGCCTGTTGATGCGTTAAAGTAAGATTGTGGATATTATTTTACGAATTTTTGCTCATACACGTCGGAGTCCCTCTAGCCCGGGGTCCGGTATTTATTTATTTATTTATTTATTTATTTATTTATTTATTATCTCATACATAATTTAATACACAATGTTTACAATGTCTGTAAACCATTATTGGTTTGTCTAGACATTTACTTCACGCCAATACAACATTACACTATAAATCATATATACGAGTAATTACAATAACAATGTTACAACTCAATTTAAAAGATGCAAAACCGGCCGACCGAATCATCGGCACACATCGGTATGGTTTGATATGGCGGTAGCTACGCCCCTGTTAAAAAGACATTTTTAATCGTTCCTTATGCACTATCGGTCCTAGCTTAGGCGAACAATTAATATATTAGCAGCCCTCTTGTAAACTTACACGTGATATTAGTGACTTCGGCGAAGCGAGTTGGCTCCGTAGAGAAGTACGTCTCTGTGGTCGACCTCTCCACGAAAGGTGGGACCGGTGCCAGTGTCGTACCAGGATCACCAGGTATTATAAATGGTCCTAAATTACAAAAAAAATATTTATTTCCTTCCATTATCGCTCTGCAGCATAACGCTCCTTCAGACGTTGGCTCCATTTATTCTTCTTAGGTCATTCGAATTTTTCATTTATTAAACTTTACGTGTTCTCTATGATTTGTTTCATATATTTTCTTATAAGTTAGGAAACGCTATGCATTAAATTAATCTTTTTTTAATGTTAAGATCGGCAGACAGGCTGACGGTCTACTTGATGGTAGGTGGCTACCGTCGCCGATAACACAAGCAACGCTATAAGTGTTGCAGGTGCTGCTATCACGACTTTGTTCGATTCAATTTCATATTTTCACATTTAGAATTAAAAAAAAAATGTAAGTTGGTTTAGGTATGGATACTGACCCCGTGTAAGTGGGGTTCACGACGCTAACCCCATTATCAGTCCCATTTGTAAAAGCCAGATTCTTATATACTTACATGCAGATTTTTTCGTGATATTTTGCATCTCTGTTATAGGAAATTGATAAGTACTTTTAAATGCAGATGTCGACAGCCGAACTTTCGAGACGCCATCTAATAAATCTTCTTATATATAAAAATGAATCCCTATTTCTCCTGGTCACGGCCTCACGCGTGAACGGGTAGACCGATTTTAATTCGGTTTTCGCTAATGGAAAGAGGAATAAACGGGGAATGTTTTAGGGTATATAATACTAAATATAGGTCTCAGACCGACAAAAGCTATAGACGGAATATTACACACCCCTAAGTGAGGCAGTTAATAGGAAGACGATTCTGCAATAGGATGACGGTCGCTCGATAGCCTGACGCGAGTATTTGATAAACCTAACTATATTTTTTTGTTTAATAAGTGTTATAATAATTAATTGGGGTAAAAGTTGTTAGTGGGCAATATATTTAACTGCATGGTCACTTTAGGACAAGTAGTGTTACGCACACATCTCCAGCGAACCGGCTTGATTTTTTAAAACGTTTTTGTTCCTAAGGACTCCGTCTATAGTTTTTGAGGGTCTGAAATATAGGTATACTAAGTATATTTAGTAGCTGTTTATCAATGTAGGTAAATTTTAAAGAGATTTCTCCGCCCTTACCTCCATAAAAATTGGTGTAATTCCACTCGCAGACGTGATGGTCACACACTAGTGGTGCGAAAGGTTCTTTAGTGTAGTAGGTATGTCCGTTGGGCATTATCTAGAGCAAGAATTTATATAATTAATACATACTTATTTTCAAATTCGATCAATATCGAAAGATGTGATTGTCCTGTCCAAAATCACTGGACGAGGATAGCCATAGGACTTAAATAATTTTTAATAACGTATTACCAATGACTTTAAAAGTAAGGATACGCCCAACAGAACATTTTACATAAACTTACTTCTTATAGCCTTACACTACACTAAATATACTTACATCTACACCAAATTTCTAAGAAAAAAAAAACAAATAAAAGAATGACGTCAGTAGTACAAGGTTTTTTTAATTCGCGTGCTGCACATGGCCGCCATTATGAACTTTGACTTTAGAATGAAATGTGTTAAAATTAATTATTTAACATGTAACAAGAACAAGATGATACGATATTCTCTGTTCCTTTTTAACCTTCGTATCATGGTTTTTGCGGCCTTTTACTACGGAACTATATAGGCATTTTTATAACAATTTATTACAAAAATTCTCTCAACCATAATGTTACGCGGACGAGGGACGACGACTGCTGTTAGCTGGCCCTAAACTGAGATTTTAGTGCCAATGCGCTGCGCCGCCGTTGGTTCGTTCTTACGCTATTTATAGTAGTACGTACAATGCGTATTACTGAAAAATAAAGACATGGACTATAGTCTGGAATAAACGCTTATTAATATTATTATAACAATTGTTCCTCTAAATACATCTTGAAGATGAAAAACGATTTTTTAAAGATTAATTTCGTCCTTCTCTATGGTTCCGTGGTATTCCCTACTTGCGTTGGCTTATTAACAGAAGGGCAAATTCTCACTAAGGCAATTTCGCATAAAGGCAAATTCTCCAAACGGAAAATACTCACGAGGGCAATAGTATGTATAAACAGCAACACATTTAACTGCACATTAAAGACGCATTGAGAGAAATTATCAATGTTGGAAAGGGATAGATATATGTTGTCATTTGCAATGTTATAGTCATAAGTTTTCCAGGAAATTATTAATTCAGTCGCATTGCAATGCAACTCTTCTTTAATAACACTCAAATTGACATGTTTAGTCCGAATAAAAACTTCATTACACAAAAGTCTTGATGTTCTTTACTATTGAGAAAGTCTGTCTATTTGACACAAGATCTTTTATCAAAATCTACATTTAATCTGTTTCAATAATTTCAAAGCAAATATTATAATTTCATCACGGGATCCTGGCGAAATGTTTTGACTTAGACCAAAATAAAAGCCATTCATTAAATAATTAATGAGTTAAGTAATAATTTGATGAAACAAGTCTTTATTAAAAAAAAAACAACAAACAAAAATATTACCGTATCTATTCACTTATTCCGCCACTTTTTTTAAATTTATATAATATATACTAGCGGCCCGCCCCCGGCTTCACCCGTGGTGCAATTTTTATATATATGAACATTCACCGTTTATCCCTCTTTCCATTAATCAAAACCGAATTAAAATCGGTCTATTTATTTATATACTAGCGGCCCGCCCCCGTATTCGCCCGTGGTGCAATTTTTATTTGTATATGAACATTCCCCGTTTATCCTTCTTTCCATTAGTCAAAACCGAATTAAAATCGGTCTACCCGTTAGAAAGTTATGGGCGTACATACATATCGAAGATCCATTTTTATTTATATAGATAAGAAAGATAAGATATGCAACTCTTCGCCTGTTGAGATGCTAATGACTGTTTCTTCGCTAACTTATTCTAAACCACCGCGAAAGAGCGATAAATTAGGAAGGTTTGAGCACATACATAATATTTTTTTCCTATAATAAAATTAATTCAACCAACCAGCATGAAGTCGTGATGTCTAAATCGGACTCCTTCAATGTTGAAATCCAAAATGAATGAGCCGGAAGTGATGATGCAAGAAACGGCTGTCAACGGCGGAAGCTTGTACATCACTAGGCCACACTTTACTATGGCTTTCGGTAAAGTGGACACGTCTCGAATGTGCTGTAACGATTTCTTGAATGGAAACCTGAAATTTTCACATTCGGATAAACTTTTGACATTTGACGTGAAGCGGTCCGCGATTCAGTCACAAAATATTTTTTCAGTAAAAAGTCTGGGCTTTGAAAATTGAAAATTCAGTTTTAAAAAGTTCAATAGAACAAATGGATTTTCAACTGTATAAGATCGGGCAAGACGAAAGAATCCGTTATGCGACATTTAGAACCACGTGGTACAAAATCGCTAAGTACACGCCATGGCCACCCTGATTACGGCGATCAAGATCAATATTTTTGTAGGAATATTTTCCCAATGCCCTCTCAATATATTCTATATATTTAATCTTTTTGCAAAAAAATAAATAAAGCAAGCCTTTAAAATGCAGTTTTGAATATTAAAAAAATAATTTCTTTTAGGTTTAAAAATATATTAAAATTCTTCAACCTTTTTCGTAAAGTTGTACGTACAATTTTAATTTTTTTTTAAATATGGCTAATAGTGTATAGATAATCTTTGCCAATTTTCAAAATGGGCGTATAAGACGTTTAGAAGATAGAAAAGTTACAGTGTTACATTTATTAAAATATATCTATATCCTATACATATAATAAAACCGTAAACGAGCCCTGTCTGGTATATTAAATATTTTTTCAAAAAAAAAAAAAACAATTTGTATTTTTTTTTAATACACGTTGTACCTATGTGACCGAGTAGGACCGAGGTCAAAAAAATAGTTTTTAGGATTTTTGTCTGTCTGTGGGCGCATTTGTGCACGCGAATCTCAGAAACGGCTTAACTGATTTTAATGCCTTTTCACTAATGTAGGTACTGTAGCAAGATACCCCTAACATTTAGTGTTTGTTTCATTCCAATCGGTTTACAAACAAAAAAGTCACACGATATACCTTATACCACGCGATTGCGAACGAAGTAGCGGGCTCAGCTAGTTCACAATTTCCAATAAATCATCTGAGACCGCTTTGATTTTTTTGGTATATTCCCAGGAGTAGGTACCTACCGTTGAAGGAGTCTCGTGGGGGAACTATTGAGACATCTTCCCAATAAGTAGTTCTTAATTAGTATTTAAATAATATTGTTATTATTGTACATTTATTCATTTTAATTCTTAGTTCTAAGTTTTTTACAATATGTATCTATCAAAAAAAAAAATATATATTACAAAAAACTTAAAACTAGTCTTCCGCAGATAGCGGGGCAGGGCCCAAGCTACCGGTGGTTAGGACTGCAGAGTGAGGAACCTCCTGACAATTCGTGCCGTGTCAAGAAGTACCGCCTTCTGTATCTGTCCCTTGACCCAACCATCTAGTGAGAGCCTCTTGAGATGTTGGTCGAGGCTCTACGCTATAAGACCGTTGGCCGAAACATCTATCGGGACGATGATTGTCGAATCGACATCCCACATGGCGGTCACCTCGTGAGCCAAGTCTATGTACTTAGTGAGTTTTTCTTTTTCGGCTTTCACGAGGTTTTCGTCATGCGGGACAGCAATGTCAACAAGCATCGTCTGGCGCTGGGATCGGTCGATAATCACGATGTCAGGCTTATTGGCGACAATAGTCCTGTCCGTGATTATGGAGCGATCCCAGTAGAGCGTTGTATGACCATATTTTTGTTTTTATTATTATTATTTTTTATTTTATTTAAATTTAAATAAAAATATTATTATTTAAATTTTTTTCTAATCCCAGTAGTCCTACTCGAGTACCAAGAAGAGTTATACCCATACTATATTACGAGTAAGTAATAGGTTGGAGAAAAAGTTTCTTCGCATTTTATATGAAAACTCAAGACATATTTTTCCATCGTGTAGGTACATAGTGACATGATCCCGTTGCTGTTGAAATTTTGGGACTTCTGATTAAAATTGCAACAAGTAGTTTTGGCAGTCCTCTTTTGATGTTAACCTGACACCGCCTAAAGAATTCTGAAGAGGCCGAAACAGGTGGAAATCTGAAGGAGCAAGGTCAGGGCTAAATGGCTGATGCATTAACACCATCACCAGTTTTCATCACCAGTTATCAATTCTCTTCAAAAACGGTTCGGTTTCATTACGTTTCAATAAAGAATCCCAAATGAGTACACGATTCATAAGGTTTCTTTCAGTGAGCTGGTGTGGCACCCAAATAACGAGCTTTTCTGTGTACCCAGCTTTCAAAACTGTTTTGTGGTCAATTCCCAGTTCTTTAGCTATGTCGTAAGTAAGTACTGATATGCCGAGCTTGCTCTACTTTTTCAAAAACGGCGTCCATTTTACTCGTAACAGGGCGACTGGAATTCCCGGATTGAAAACGCTTAAACCAACTTTCTGCTACTCTTACTGACACGCATTAGGTCCATAAACGTCAGAAATTTTTTCGCGGCTTGCGTTGCATTTTTTACTTTTTTTGTAATAAAATTTTAAAATGTATCGAATTTCTTCATTAGATTCACTCATTTTAACAGAAAGAAAAACAAATGGAAAGCAGCTGGAAACAACATTTTACTAATTTGTTTCTTTTTTTGAAATTTAACCTTTTTAATGTCATCAAAACCAGCCTATCTGGCTGGTATCTGGCAGCATATGTGGTCAAATAGTACAGCCAAAGAGATACATAGCCAAGTTTATACATAGGTACTATCATAGATAAAATACTACTTAACCAGTATAGATGGTCACTCACGTACATTGAATCCGTACCCTATCCAATTTCGCTTATATCTAGATGCCGCCTGTGTAGTTTGTCGCTTATTTGTTGTCATTAAAAATCCGCTAGAGTCGCTGCAGTCGACCATTCAGTCAATTCTCATGTACAAGAGATGGCACTACTAAAATTTATTTAAAATATAAAAGAAATGGGCACGAACAACGATAAAAGGGCCGTATGAACGGTAGGTATAGGTTCTGTTCTAAAAAATAGGGCAATAAGGAACTAAAACGTTAATTACTGACCGATTATATCTTATAATAGAAAAACGTCTTGTCAATCGATAAAATATTATTAATTATGTTTTTTGTTATTTGTATTCATAATCTTTACATACTTCGATATAATTTTGCTTAGGTACGTATGTTTGTGTTCAGAAAGCTGAAAAACTGGGTGATGGATTAACTTAATTTTTTTGCAAAACGATGCATTTTATCACAAGAGTGTTTATATATACTTTCTATTCCGAAGATTCAGCGGAAACGAAAATAAAAATGAGCTTACAGCAAAGCGTGGCCAGGTTCAGTTAGTTATAACATAGATAAAAATTAACCAGTTTTTGTCGATTGTGTTACGAAGAAAAAATGATAACTCACACATTTTAATTTGTTATTTTTGTACTATGGTCATTATGCATTATAATTGTAAAAAAAAATTAATAACATAATGTTTTCTGATATAATAATATTAAATATCTAAATAAAAATTTGCTATCATTTTCATTAAAATATGCATTAAAAAATGGAACAATATCATACATAAAAGTACTCCCAGCAACGTCGCCCTCTAGTTATTACCACGATAATAAGGAACTATAACTGCGTGATTGAATTTGTTGGTTATAATTTTTAACAAAATACACATTAATGTTAAATTCGAGACTATTAGTGACATCTAGGGAGTGGAAATCCCAATATGAAATTGGCTTCAGATCGTTATATGGAGGTTGACCATCTATACTGGTTAAGTAGTATTTTATCTATGGTACTATATACTCGTACATATATGCGAAAAGACTTTTTCCCGACCTAATAGTTATAATAATTTCCTTAAAATACTGATTTGAGATCCCGGGATTGGCCAGTTCAGGTTTAACCCTGATAACGAAACATATAGACTTATGAACTTTAAAAAAAATGCAAATTTTAAACGACGACTAGCTAAAATTATTACCTAAAAATACAAATTCCCAGATGGCACTCCAGTCCGTGAATGTAATTGTCCATGGAAAAGGTCACAGTGGGATCTTCTTCCAGATAGTACTTGTTGTCGTCCATGAAATGAATGAATCCCAGGAAGTGGAAAGCCCTGTCGCGACAGTACGGCGCCGGGCCCTTGCCCATGTTGTAAATGTCACTATATAATTCCGAAACGAAGATGTACACGTTCTTTCCGCAATAGAATTCTAAAAAGATTATATTATTTATAAGCGTTGGATGATTGGTTAGGGTGCTTGCCTCAACGCTCTGTTCTAGTGTTCCCGGGTTCGATTCCCGGCAGGGTCAAGTTTGAAGAATGAACTTTTCAAATTTGGCTCTGGTCTGGAACTGGAAAGTAGTGGCAGGGCACACTGCGTTTCGCAGTCATTTGTGCAGCCCGTCTGTCGGCAGTAACCACTTTACAGAAGACCACCTTGAAGTAACTGCATTTGTGCTATTGTGTTTCGATGAGTGAGTAAGGGATGCAAGAGCACATTTCCCTATCCCCTCCTAATCCCTTATCCTTAATCCTACTGTAGTCGGCAGCGCACTTGGTGCAGCTTTTGGCGTTATAGGCTTGTGTTATATGCGACGGTAGCCACCTACCATCAGTGGACCGTCAGCCTGTCTGCCGATCTAAACATTAAAAAAAATCCAGTCTTATAACCTACTAGCGACTGATTTCGCACAAAGTTGAAATTTTCAAAAATCGTTTCTTAGCGGATGCTTACATTACCAAATAAAGCTATCTTCCAAATTTCAGCGTTTTAGTCTTACAATTAGTAGTTTTGGCTGTGCTGTCCATACTTATAAAATCGGACAAACGATTTTATAAGTATGGACTAGCGGACCGGACCCAGCAGACGTTGTCCTGCCCGAACCAGAAAAATAAAACCTATAACCCGATGCAGCGCCACCTATAGGTTTCAATTGATAATCTAAGGCATTCTATTTAAACCGCCATCTGTTAGAAACTTATTGAACTTATCATTCTATAAGAAGCATTTAATTTGAAATAAAAAAACTTGAGGTCATTAATCGAAATAAAAAACAAGTTGGACCAAATTACACATTGTGATTTTTTTTTAGATTTGTTAAGTAATTTCCGAGTTTCTTTCCCGGCAAAGGTCTTCTCCTAAATTTAAAATGACATGGGCAGCAGTCCACCATTATAGCCTACTGTAGATATTTATGATCTTCCAGGACATGCAGGTTTTGTCAGGAATCGTCACCGTGAGTAATTGTTATTTCTAACTATAGAAAGTCTTATAACTTTTTGGCTGACGGTTCATTTGATCATAGCTGGCTACCGTCGCCTATAACACAAGTAACGCCACAGGTGTTGCAAGTGCGCAACTAACTACAGTAGGATTAAGGATAAGGGATTAGGAGGGGGATAGGGAAATGGACTTTGGCATCCCTTACTCACTCATACTGAAACACATACTGTTATTTCTCGGTAGTCTTTTGTGTCCATTGGCGACCGTAGCCACCTACCCCTATCAAGTGGACTGTCGGACTGCTTGCTATCTTTCTCTAGATATTCCAGGCTCGTAGAATAAGCACGAATGTTAGCAGGTTAAGAAATATTTTATAAATGGATATAAGCTCAGTGAGTTATTATATGTACTTGTATTGTAGTTTATTATATGGCGCCATCATTGAAATTCACCAAGTAGTTCCACCAAAATCGATAGATGTCGCTGGTTCACTTAATTCTATTGTACTATAATAGATGGCGCGTTTATTAACGCTCTTTTCCTATTGCATAGTCGAACTGACACACACACTTTTTTTACGTAAATAACAATGTCTGACGTTGTGGAATCAACTAAAATAAATGCTTAAAATCGAATCTGAAATGTTACATTACAGGCGAATATTCCCGGTGAGGGAGCACTATTATGTCAACAATGATTAATGTCTTATTGTTACCTTGACTCATGTAAAACTCTGAAGGCACTTCACCACCACTTCCAGAATTGAATGCTGATACTCTATCAGTCTTGATAGCGTTATGGTTTTCGTATAGGGTCAACATGTTATCTATTGCATCGTCTAAAGCTATCAATAATACCTGAAAACACAAAAACATAATTCTGTAATCTGCGTTTCGCAGTCATTTGGGCAGCCCGTCTGGCGACAGAAACCACTCCCTTACAGAAGACCACCTTGAAATAACTGCATTTGTGCTATTGTGTTTCGGTGAGTGAGTAAGGGATCCATAGAGCCCATTTCCCTAACCTTTCCTAGAGCCTTATTCTTAATCCTATGCAATTCTAGGCAGTATCAATTGCAGTAGCTGTGGTGTTGCTTGTGTTTCAGACGACGATAGCCACCTACCACCAAGTGGATCGTCAGCCTGTCTAACGACCTTTAAGAGAAAAAAAGAGGAGAACGACACAGGAGAAAAAAGTGTTCCTCTGTCATGCCTGACCGGAAGAATAAAATAATCGGGTAAATTTTTGGATTTTTCATTTTTGCAAATGCAAGGTAGCAGTCACGAGGCATAACCTGTACTTGATTCATTATAACACATTACAATGAATACTTATAATTAATCGATAGCAGCGGACGAGAGGTGTGTTTAATTTTCTTTGTTTTTAATTTTTAGCCAAGTTAATGGCGCGGGAAGATAGAAGGATAAAATTGGCATGCTTAAAATAAAATTTAAGTATTGTTGGTTATATTCATGAAATGGACAGGCCTTCTTACGGCAACCTCCTATAAAAGACCACCGAGAAATAACAGAGCATGTGTGTTGTGTTTCGATGGACGATTAAAGAAGGATACTATAGAGCCTAATCCGATATTCCCACTGGTTCTTTAATTTTATCCTGTACTAGATCCAGCATTGGACAGATATTCAGTGCAGAACATCTTTGTCTTCTGTCTGGCCCAGGATAGGCATAAGTTTAGGAGCTGACGGCATATTTATTTGCCCTGACTTTGCTTGTGTTACAGGCGACGGTAGCTCTGTGAGCCTATTTTCAGACTTTTACATAAAAAAGGATTTGATTTGCAATATACAGTTATTAATCTTGATTAGTCGATTTTTTTTCTCTAAAACATGTCCTGCCGGGGTAAGTCCAGACGGATATGCAAAAAAGTAAGGACATATCAGGATAAATTCGGACAGTCTTCATCTTAAAGTGCCGCTTGACTGCGAAGGTTGGTGACCGTCATGGCTATCTTAACCCTAAAAGCTTTTGTAAGGCCTAAGTGTCAGTAGTACCACTGACTTGAACCATTGATAGTACAAGTGACACAATTTTGTATCTTTAGTACCATTGAAAAAAAAGTAAAGATATTCCCCGTAATTGTAACAAGGGCGCGAGTACTCATACGAAACCTTACCTCTGCTACGTTTGCCCTGAATTTTCCCTTGCATCACTGATTGAAGAATGCCTTTCATCCCTCATTACATACCCAAAATATTGTAGGTTCCACTATTTTATCCTGATCCCCAATTACGCATGATGAGAGAAAAATATGCTAATATATAGTCACTCTGCAACCACAATCATAAACTTAACGGCCATATACTACTAAGCGAGCCGTCAGCCTGTCTGCCACATTATATCCTTAAAAGTAATTGATTCGCAATTTTGTTTACTCACCTTTAATTCCTTTATGTGCATATGTATAAATCTACCCAAATGATCTGTTGCTATGTGTATGTGTTCGTTGATAATATGCTACAAAAAAAGTAATAGTATTAATTAAAATTAGAGTAGTTCATGACTCTGCATGTGTTTAAAGGCGGCGGCCTCATCCTTCCTACATGGATAGATGCTGGCCAAGAGCAAATCCATCTTTAATAAAAAAAAAAATTAAAAAAATGTATTCCCCTATTTTCTCCCTGGATAATGCTTCTAGAGCAATAATTTTTTGTCATAAGAAAATATGTAGAAATGGTAATAAATGGCCCTTTTATACCACCTTAATCAGACGACTATGAAACAAATTTGAAAGATTTTTAAGATAATGATTGTGAAAGAAATTATTCGTTAGGCTCAATTTTTAGGGAGAAAACAGGGGAATACGAAACCTCTATTTAGTCAAAAATTTAGTAGGTATAATCGGTTTGAGCTGCATTTGTCCCTATCGCACTCTACGGGGGAAGGCTGAAGGCGAGGGGGGTTCAGACTAATACGTATATAACAAAGGAAGTGGTATGTATTTATCGATAATGTTATCGATACTCTAGAATTGCCACGCACACACAGACTATTCACACACACATAGCTTACTGGTTCGGGCGCAACGCGATGGCAATAGTTTTTTCAAATACCTATTTTTCAAATAGGGAATCGGACAAATTTTCAGAAAGTGTTTTAAATTAATCTTCATGGATATTTATTTCCATAAAAAATACTATTTTATTTCTTTATAGCCTTTTAGGTCCTCAAAATCATGTTTTAATATTGTTTGTTTGAAAATGCCGCCAAAACGCCACGATAGTTCATCTGTGAGCGCGTAACGTCATTTGTGGTCATATCATAACAAAACAGCTGCATTGCCCACAAATGACGTCACGCACTGTGATTGGTGTTTCAGTATATATTAAAAATATTGTAAATAGTAATATTTTATTTCTTCATTTAAAAATATATAAATGAATTATATTAAATTATTATTTGATAAATAATCGTAAAAAATTATAAATTTCCTTTCTAAGTACCTACATTTTAAATTTTAATCTGATTACTGTCCGATCCCCTATTCCGCTGGACCCGCGTTCCCTCTTAAAATAAATAACTAGTTGACCGCGACTTCGTTCGCGTTGATAAAAAATATAACACCTGAGAAAATAGTAGCCTATGTTACTCGCTGATAATATGGCTTTCTATAGGTGAAAGAATTTTTAAAATCGGTTGATCGGTTGATTCATTACAAACACAAAATATATATACATACATACACACATACAAATCTTTTCTCTTTATAATATTAGCTAGTATAGATGGAGTTAGAAATCCTGATGTAGGGAGATTTTTTTATCGGAAATTTTCTCCTCTTTAAGAATCTCTTTTCTCCGATTTTCGTTATCCCATATGGTTTTTGAGTTATTAGAGAAAAACTAAATGTCTTTTTCATCTTATCTTAAATTGTTTTTAAATTTTGCAATTGCTTATGTGCGACCTAGGGCACGCGGCACAACAAGGCTCGTTATTTTATTCCGTGATTAATTCGGATTTTTAAAAATTAAATATTCCGATGAAGTTCAGCATACATATTCAATATCTTGAGAAAACCATGCTAAGTAGGGGAGACCTGGGAGAGTTGACACAAAGGTAAGTTGACACAACTTCAATATCTCGGCAACTATAGGCATTAGAAGGTTAGCAACAACGTGGTTCTAACCCGCTGCTCCGTCGCTCCGACTAGTCTGTACACCCCATGACCGCCGCGCTACGGTTGTGGAGCTAGAGTGTCTGTGGCGAAAATTGCACGAAAAGTAAGTATTTCATCATTTCTTCGATGCCATTTATTTCCATGTTATATTATTTATTTTGTGATATGTATGGATTTGTTTTAAAGTGTAATTAACTAAGTTTAATATATTCAACTCATTTTTTAATTAAGTAATGACGTGTATTTTTAAAATAACAATGAAGCGTAACTAACCGTCAGTTTCAAGAGAGAGGTAAGTTGAAACACCTTGTTTCAACCCACCTCGTTTGTTTCACCTTTCCTCGGTTTCAATTTAATATTTTGAATTTGTATTTGTTTTTGTAGAATCCTGAACAAATATAAGCCCAAGACGGATAGAGGCGAAGTAAGCATCGAAACATATGTATGATTTGGCCGCCGAAGAGGAAAAAGTCTATTCGATAATGCAAAATCGTATAACTTAAATTATTCTTCTTTCCACTGCTTCATTTAAAAAAAAACTAAGCATAATGTTAACGGCTATATTATGTGCATAATCTTATATTTAGGTACTCAAGAGGAAGAACAAATATTGGACGAATATTTTGTAAATTGTGCAGCAACTAATTATGGACTGAGTACTAAAGATACAAGGCGACTGGCTCAAAAGCATAACAAGAAATTCACACCTTCTTGGGAAAGCAATAAGATGGCTGAAGAAGTATGGTTGAAACTTTTTATGCAACGACATTCTTCACTCCCTTTGCGAACTCCTCAAGCGAACAGCTTTGCCAGGGCGACTAGCTTCAAGGAAGCAAATGTGAAATTGCTTTTCGACAATTACAGTTTTAGTTTTGGATAAGTAGGTAGGTACTTATAAATTTTCACCCTCTGATATTTGGAATATGGAAAAAACAGGAATTGCAATAACAGTCCAAAAACCTAACAGAGTAATCGCCCTCAAAGGAGACAAACAAGTCATCAGCTGAGAGAGGGACGTTGGTTACAGTGGCCTTATCTGTAAATGCTTTAGGACTAAGGATAAACTAACTTATGATGAGCCTTATTACCAATTAT
Source organism: Bembecia ichneumoniformis (assembly GCA_910589475.2). Classification (NCBI taxonomy): domain Eukaryota; kingdom Metazoa; phylum Arthropoda; class Insecta; order Lepidoptera; family Sesiidae; genus Bembecia; species Bembecia ichneumoniformis. The sequence continues at coordinate 7,915,833 of OU342543.1, forward strand.
AAATAAAAATAATATTAGTACAAATTCAAAGATTTTACTGCTGATTGATCTAAAGATCTAAACTATTTATATTGACATTAAAATGTTGAATAGTATTATGTAAGTGCAAAGATTGTACTGCTGATTGATCTCAAGACATTTATTTTGATATTAAAACGTTTTTAATCTCTTCATTGCGTTTTTTTGTTCTTAAAAGCTTAACCTCTCTCTTTGTGTCAACTTACCTAGTGTATGTACCTGTTTCAACTTATCTCGATACTAGGAGGGTTGAAACAGACTGACTTGATGTAGAAAAACCATATTTTTAAATAGTTATGACTGTTAATTAATAATTTTTTGAGATTCTTAATTAAAGGATGAAATTGGCTTTCTAATAATACATTCTTCGCAAAGCCAGCTCATTTAATGAAGTAGTAATGTCCGAATACGTAAATTTTGTGTCAACTCTCCTAGGTCTCCTATAAGTCTGACTGGAGAAGCAAGAAAGAAGCGTATCGCTTCCACATCTTCCCAACCCTTACCTGATCAGGAGCTCGTTTGATTTTCATCATTTCTATCTGGTAATGTGCAAGATGATCCAATTTGTCTGTGGGGTCATGTCCATATATTTCGAAAGCGTCGATCATCATCGCCAATGTTATGTTATCACCTGGTTCTTGACAACACGGATGGTTGCGAATATTGTAACATACCTGAAATTTAATTGAATCGGTCATTTCAAAAACCTCATAACTCACTTAATTAGAATTTTTCAGAAAGCAATAAGAACTGTTTCATACACAAACAAATGAGTTTTAAAGGACTTAAGTTTTATGTTCAATTTAGTATTTGAGTGGTAAAAAATTAAAATAGCGAATAACCTTTACAGCTTATTAATAGAAATAATGAAAAAAACCCGAAAAACAGTTCTTGACTTATGTTGTTTTAGCGAGAAATAGGGTTAGTGTTAATGGTATATAATTATATTTTTAATATAATTATATATGGTGTAATCATATTTTTTATTGCTTATAATTGAGAATTACGCTTAAAATAATCTTATTATCATTTTACATGAAGATATTAATTTGTCATGTTTTAATATCTTTATGGGTCATATTCTCAATCATTCTCATCTGGATTATCTTCAACATTTGCAGTTGGCCATCTAAAATGTTGTTATAAAATGGCATATGCTATCCAGAATGCTGTCTTGATACGCAGCTCTCTTTTTAAGAAACCATTTTCAGCAAAAAAAGCATGTTGGAAAAAATGTGACTTGAGAGACACACACACACACACATATACACCTTACACAGATCTCCAATCATTTACAAATGATTTTATTTATTAAATTTAATAAGTATTTGTTTAGATAACAAGTTGCAATTTAATGTTTGGTTATTAATTTTATTTATGGGTCGTCAGACAGGCTGACGGTCCACTTGATGGTATGTGGCTACCATCGCCCGTACATAAGCGAAGCCACAGGCGCTGCAAGTAAGTTGCCCACATTAGTAGGTTTAAAGGGATTAGGAACAGATAGGGAAATGGCTCTGGCATCTCTGCTCACTTACCGAAACACCAGCACACGTGCTGCTATTTCACGATGGTCATATGTAAGGGGTTGGTTTCTGCCGGTGTCTGTCTGTCTGAGGCTCTAGTATGAGTTTACGAACTACAACATTTCTACACTCGCTAGCGAGAACGTAAAACTTTTGTATGGAAAATCGTGAACTGTCAATGACAAATTATCAATTTTCCATATAAATGTTTTACGCTCTCGCTAGCGAGTGTAGTATCGTATACTCATGCTAGAGCCACTAACTCCTCCTAAACCACGCAACGGTTTTATGATTCGGTTTTCTCAATTGGTTAGATAATTTTTCACAGGAGGCTAATAAAATAGAATAAACAGAAATAATAAAATCTATTTCCGTCCGTGCGAAGCCTAGGTCGGGTCGCTAATCTTATATATATATAAAAATGAATCCCCATTTCTCCTGGTCACGGCATCACGCGTGAACGGGTAGACCGATTTTAATTCGGTTTTCGCTAATGAAAAGAGGGATGAGCGGGGAATGTTTTAGAGTATATAAAAATTGCACGCCGGGCGAAGCCGGGGGCGGGCCGCTAGTACGTTATAAATTAAAGCTATATTCCAAATTTCAGCTTTCTAGACTTAGCAGTTTTGGCTGTGCGTTGATAGTCAGTCAGGACAAACGATTTCATAGGTATACCTATTAGATATTAACAAAAAAAAATACATACCGTAAAAGTGAGAAGGCATAATAGAAGAACAAATACAATTCGTAACGGCTTGTCTAAATCTAAAATCATTGCCGGGAAGTCTGAGAGCGCCGGTCATTTGTAGATCAAAAACAACAAGAGATCTAACTAACTTTAAACTTTTAACGATCAATTAGTTTTGAAAACAATTAAAAGAGTAATAAAATTTAAAAAGTTTAATTTGTTTAACGATTTATTTTTAACTTTTTAATAGGCACATATGTATAAATAGGAAAATGTTTTTTCTGTGCGTTTTTTTTTTATTAAATAATATTCAAGTTCTATAATTCACAGTAGATATAGTTCTACAGTTCACAGACGGAGAATATTTCGACATTGAAAATAACTTTTAAATACTAACTAATATTAGAAATGCGAAAATGTGTGTTTTTTTATATTAAGATCGGCAGACAGGTTGACGGTCCACTTGATGGTAGATGGTAACCGTCGCCTATAACACAAGCAACGTCAAAGCTGGCAAGTGCGCTGTCGACTACAGTAGGATTTAGGAAGGGGGATAGGGAAATGGGCTCTGGCATCCCTTACTCACTCACCGAAAAACATCAGCACATGTACTGTTATTTCACGGTGGTCGTCTGTAAAGGGTTGGTTACTGCCGCCAGACGGGCTGTCCAAATGACTACGAAACGCAGTGTGCCTTGCCACTATTTTCCAGATCCAGACCAGAGCCAAATTTTGAAAGTTGTCGGGTCGGGAATCGAACCCGGGAACCATAACCACTCATCCAAGCGGGCTGTTTTTCACCCCTAAGACAAGGACAAATTTTTTTGTAGTTTCTTGGAGATAACCGAGATTTAAAATTGGAAGGTTTTTCTTAAATATTGTGTAAAATATGAAAAAATAAATAAAAGTAGCCATCGATTAACAACCCTTAAAGTAGCCGAACAACAAAAACTATAGACCGAAGTGAGGCAGGTAATAGGAAGACGATTCTGCAATAGAATGACTGTCGCTCGACAGTCTTGACGCGAATAGTTTACGCAGCGCGTAGTCGTGTTTATTTTAACAAATATAAAATAATTTTTTTTTTTTAATTATTGTTACTGTGACGAGAAAGCTGTTTTTGGGCAGGATATTTACTGTTTTTGTTTCTCAGAAATTATTATTCGTTGTATAAATCTGCCAGATTCAAACTTTTTAAAACATAATTTTATTATGTTCTGTTTTTATCTAGGTTTTAATTTTACTCTATAAGGTCAAATTCGACGACAAAAATAATGCTTTTCTGCTAAATCCTCAAAACCTATCTCAGTGACCTTTATAATTTGCGACTACCACAAATATAGTAAATGGTTCAGTTTTAATTATTTTTTTAAATCAAGTTGCAATTTAAAAATAAAGAAACAAAGCCTTGTTTTGTAAGGTCTACAGACAGGTTGACGGCCCACTTGATGACAAAGTGGCTAAGCAATGCCACAGGTGCTGCAATTGCGTATTAATAATACGGGATTAGTAAAGGGTTAGGAAGGGACACTGTGTGGCAGGCCGTCTGGCGGCAGTAACCACCCCCTTACAGAAGACCACAGTGAAATAACAGCACGTGTGCTGTTGTGTTTCGGTGAGTGAAGTAAGGGATGCCAGAGCCCATTTCCCTATCCGTTCCCAATCCCTTATCCTTAATCCTATTGTAGTCGGCAGCGCACTTGCAGCAGCTTTGGCGTTGCTTGTATTATAGGCGACGGTAGCCTATCCTACCATCAAGTGGACCGTCAGCCTGTCTGCCGATTATAGTCGGAGAGATGAGTGACCAAAAGTGCAACAGTTTTATAAAGGCTGATATTTTAATATTAGGTCATAAATAGGTTGAATATTAATAGTCTGTCGTCAGTCAGCCAGTTTTTGGGATATCTGGCGCGGAGGTGGTTCCGAACTTGTAAAAAAAACACGTACGTCGCAACTGTTTTATAAAATCTGAAAATTAGTCTGTAGATAGCAGTGAAATTCGTTGCGTGGTTTAGGAGAATAAATAGTTTTTAAAATATTTTTGAAAAATTAAGTTTTATTGACTGCGATGATAAAATCGAAGTGTTTGCTTGTCTATTGCGTATTTGGAAATAAATTGCCAGTGGGTATATAAAGAAAAGATAATTCACAAAATATAATTTTGCATAAAAAGCAGGTTGCAAGCACCACTTTGTAGACGCTACACCAAAGGTATTTCTCACGAATCTAATCCCTCCCTCCCAAATAATATCGATCCGAAACCTGCGCAGAATTCCCGCGTCGGAACCGAACGACCTCTATACTACAGAAAATTCGGCCGGGGAGCCATTACACATAGGAAAATTAATTTAAAAAAAATGTTTAACTCCTTCAAACGCTTTACCGGAAATCGGTAAATTCTAACAAGTGACAGAATCGAGTGATCACCGCGTCGAGAACGCATTAAAAGCGCGGTTCAGAAATGTTATTTTCAATCAAAAATAAACTCAAAATGGCTCCCCCCATTGGCTCACATTCAATTGTTAGGATTATGTAAAAATTTCGTCTAGTTTAGTGTTAACGTGTCTTCCAATGCTAATGTTCTAAAAGTAATATTTATTATATATTAAAATTTAAAGTGTTAAGAGTTGTTAATCGATGTCTTCCCGATACGTCAATTTCTAGTAGAGACTAAGAAGAGATTTTTTGGTGAATTTTCTAACGCGAAACGTGTATAAATAAAATTTATTAAAATGATTAACATGGGCAGATTTAAGTTACCGCCTATAAAAAATGTTTTGGACGTGGCTATGCAGACAGTTAGACAGCAGGTTCCAGACAAGCAGGGGGCGGGCCGTCCCCCTCAAAATGTCAGATTTGCTAACCAAGGTATGGTAGTATCAATTCTATTTTAGATTTTAGTTATTACATTACAATTAATTTTAGTTAGACCACCGTGAAATGATAGCATTTGTGCTGTTGCGTTTCGGTGAGTGAGTGAGGGATGCCAGAGCTCATTTCCCTAACCCTACCCAATCCCTTATCCTTAATCGTTTGGAAGTCATCAGCGCACTTGTAGCTCTTGTGACGTTGTATGTATTAATCAAGGTACCATCAAGAAGATCGTCAGCCTGTCTAACATGATATCCACTTGGTGGGACCGTTGCCTATTAACACACACAACGCCACAGGTACTGCATAGTAGGATTAAGGATAAGGGATTAGGAAGGAATAGGATGGGTTCTGACATCCCTTATTCGATATCGAAACACAATAGCACTCAGTCATGCTGTTATTTCACGATGGTCTTCTGTAGGAGCTGCTCAAATGACTGCGAAACGAAGTATGCCTTTGCCTGCCATGCACTACTAAAAAAAGATTAAAAAAAAAGCTTTTATAAATATGGTAATATTGATTCATGCTAATAAAAGCAGTCTTTCACAAATAGTCTAGTTCACAAATTTAAATTGGTGTTAATTCTTGATAAATTTCTTGATGATGTTTAGAAATGTTTTAGCAATACATAAACAATTGCAAAAATTACAAACAGATTAAGATGAGAAAAAAAAAACTCTAAACTGCTAATAATTCAAAAACTGTAAGCGATAACAAAAATCAGAAAAAAAAAAGTTTTTTTGCCGCAAAATGAAAAAAAAACAAAGTTTTTTTTCATTTTGCGGCCGCTATGGTATGCGCGTATCGCCTCTGAACAGGTACCTACTCATATAATTTTTTTTAAAATATTATTAACTACTTAAAATTACAAAAACAAATGGACCTATGCAACAGTGTCGAATTTTTTAAATTTTTTTTTTGTAGACCCTGAAAGTAGACCCGTGACAGTTATTAAAAGATACCTACGCAATGGCTCATCAACAAAGATTTCATCATCGCGTGAATGTTGAAGCTTCTCGATGTCACGCTTCGTTCTCAAAATATCCCATTCGCTAAATATCACATTCTCAAAATGTACTATTTGCTAAATATTATATTGTCATATCACAAACAGGACAGTCAATAGAATAAATGATTTTTCCATTTTCACTTACGTTGAAATAAATATATTAGACGATTGAAAAGGACAAAACCTTTTGAATTAGTTTAGTTGGTGCTATAAAACAACACAGCGTTCGGGAAGCTCCGAGACATCTTCTCGTCCAAAATTCCTCAGTGTCTTAAAACAAAAGTTTTCGACCAATGTGTGTTGCCAGAGAGTGTCATCTCTAACTATGGGCCTCGTAAGAAAACTCAACTTAAACGTCTCTAACTATGGGCCTCGTAAGAAAACTCAACTTAGCTACTCAACGAGCTACGGAGAGAGCTATGCTCGTGGTTACACTGCGAGATCGAATCAGGAATGAGGAGATCGAATCAGGAATGAACGAAATTTTTCATCATGACCGAGCGGATTAGAATGTTGAAGTGCCAGTAGGTACTTCAGGTTCTTGACTGGAGGCCACGGACCTGCAAGCGCAACGTATAGGACGTCCACCCATAAGGTAGACAGACGACCTGATAAGTGCCGCGGGTCGACGGTGGATCCAGGCTTCTTCTGATCGGTCCTATTAGAAAATTAGGAGGGAGGTCTTTGTCCAACGGTGGAAATCCTACGGGTGAGATGATAAAGAACACAAACAAAGTATCTTCCCCTCAAAGAGACAATAAGAATCTTGTTAATGAACATAATCCTTAGTAAATAATCAATTTTTTTTATGTTAAAAAATTGACAGGCTGACGGTCCACTTAATGGTAGGTGGCTACCGTCGCCTATAACACAAGCAACGACAAAGCTGCTGCAAGTGCGTTGCCGACTGCAATAGGATTAAGGATAAGGGATTGGGAAGGAATAGGGAAATGGGCTCTGGCATCCCTTACTTCACTCACCGAAACACAACAGCACACGTGCTGTTATTTCACGATGGTCTTCTGTAAGGGGGTGGTTACTGCCGCCAGCTAGACGGGCTGCCCAAGTGACTGCGAAACGCTGTGTGCCCTGCCACTACTTTCCAAATCCAGACCAGAGACAATTTTGAAAAGTTCATTTTTCAAAGTTGACCCTGCCGGGAATCGAACCCGGGAACCTTAGAACAGAGCGTTAAGGCAAGCACCCTAACCACTCATCCAAAGGGCTCGTCAAATGATCCAATTCAATCGTAAAATGATGTATTTACCACTTACGCAGATATGGGAGAGAGTTGCGAGTTGTCTACGATGAATGAAACTACCTCTCCGACGTACCAGTCCACGAATCCAACGAATCCGTTTCTTAGCGGCGAACTGCAGGCTGAAGATACATTCACGAGCTACCAAAACACGTATCCTCAACGTGATGGCGCTCCACGGTGAGATCACACAAAAATTTTATATTTTAAAATGTTCAAAGTAAGTTCAAAAGTTCAAATTGATGTTAATTCTTGACGAAGGTTCTTAAAATATGTTCGATAGCTCATTGGATTCGGCTTGATGTACGTGAGTCTCACTACTATGCAGATAATTAATATTTTACATTTGCTTTCTTAGGACCCAAAGTATGCAGAGCGTCGATTTCTACGCTTCCTCCGAAGAAGGAGGTTTCGAAGAATGCGGTGGCAATTCGGGGGCGAAAATCGATGAGTTCCAAGCTGCTTGGAATGTTACTAATGCTATTCAGGTAATAAATACTGCACGTAATTTCAAAGCCTTGTTTTCGTAATTAAAACGCTAAAATCGTGTTTCAATATTTAGTAAACGTAAGCTGTATTGGATATAAAAGATGACTAATTATTTGTTAAGAGATCTTAATAAATAATTAGTTTTTTGAATAATTATTTGTTTAACACTTTTTAATTAAATAATTACACAGTCTTCACAAAAATTGTAATAATTTTTGAACAAATCAAATGATAAATAAACAAATCATGATACTGCCGAGCTTTACGAAGTAGGCCGAATGATGCGCGCCTTCACAAACTTTTGACTAATTTTCGGCTTGACGGAAGCTTCGTCTGGTTTATGGCCGAAAACAAAAGTATGGCCGAATCACTTTTTGGCCGAGAATAGTCGAAAACGAGAACAAAGATTCGGTCGATTTACAAAAACATTTATGAACACGAGAGAATAAATTTACTATGTATGTATCTGCCTTATGTATTACCTACTTTATCGGGTCTTACTGCTGCGAACAGTCTTTTTGAATTCTGGTTCACTAGCGATTCACAGTTATACTAAGTGATAATTATAACCAAATTATATAATCTTAAATCTGATATTTAGGCAGCTGATGTTCGACTAAACCCCTATTGCTGTTTCAGCAAATTACTATATTGATCTTTACCTAAGGTTAGTTTCGACGTATACATATAATAATATGCTTATTTATTAGTAACAACCACCGCTAACTTAAAAATTCACTTTACAGGGTATGTTCGTCGTGTCTTTGCCATTCGCTGTTCTCCAAGGAGGCTACTGGGCCATTGCCGCAATGATTGGAATCGCTCATATTTGCTGCTACACCGGTAAAATTCTAGTTGAATGCCTCTACGAAGACGATCCAGTCTCGGGACAACGAGTGAGAGTCCGCGATTCGTACGTAGCAATCGCTAAAGAGTGTTTTGGTAAAAAGATTGGTGCTAGGGTTGTCAGCATTGCTCAGATTATCGAATTGCTCATGACATGTATCCTTTACGTGGTTGTCTGTGGCGATCTCATGATAGGGACATTCCCGGATGGCTCCATTGATACCCGTTCCTGGATGATGCTGACGGGAATATTCCTTTTGCCTTTGGCGTTCCTGAAGTCTCTCAAAAGCGTAAGCATGCTCTCTTTCTGGTGTACCATGAGTCATCTGATTATAAATGCAATAGTTCTTGGATATTGCGTTCTCTATATTGGCGATTGGGGATGGTCTAAAGTCAAATGGAGTTTGGATTTCGAAAATTTCCCGATAAGTCTCGGAGTTATAGTTTTCTCGTACACCTCCCAAATATTTCTTCCCACTCTCGAAGGCAACATGGAGGATCGATCGAGGTTTGAATGGATGTTAAATTGGTCACACATTGCTGCCGCCGCGTTCAAGTCTATATTCGGATACATCTGCTTCTTGACATTCCAAAACGACACCCAACAAGTCATCACTAATAACCTCCGCTCTGCTGGATTCAAAGGGTTAGTGAATTTCTTCCTTGTAATCAAAGCTGTGCTCAGCTATCCTTTACCATATTATGCAGCCTGTGATTTGTTAGAGCGTGCTCTATTCAGAGGCAAGCCGAAAACACCGTTTCCTACGATTTATGTGTTGGATGGAGAATTGAAAGTATGGGGCCTCGCTTGGAGGCTCGGTGTGATAATGTTTACAATCATGATGGCTATATTCATCCCTCACTTCACGATACTCATGGGCTTTATTGGCAGCTTCACCGGGACCATGTTAAGCTTCATTTGGCCAGCTTACTTCCACTTGAAACTCAAAGGCAATCAGTTAGAGAGTACTACGGTTGCCTACGACTACTTCATCATCGGCCTCGGTGTCATATTTGGCATCATCGGCATGTACGATTCCGGTTCAGCTCTCGTTAAAGCTTTCAAGATAGGCTTGCCATTTTAATTTGGGTAGACTTTAGGTAATTGTTGAACTATTTTTAGTGCAAATACTCGGTAATGTATAAATTTTATTGCGGCTGTATTAGTGTGGTATTTGGGACAATCGTTAAGGGTTAATTTGGTTTTCTAAAAGGCCTTCTTCATTTCTTCATATTCTTAACTCCTTTAATTAATATTTTGAGCATTCTAAAGTAAACTTTAGAAATTAAATTCACACATCTCTTTGTGTAGACTGCTGGGATTTTGAGGCAGGTCTAAAAATATTTATACTCTAACAATGTGACCAGTTTTTGTCACCTAATTTACCGCCAATTTCTTCGTACATGAAGATTTCTACTCAGACTTGACTCAGACTCAGACAAATTCAGATTTTAAAAAAAAGTTATTTATGACTTATATAATTTTATTATTCTTTTACCGAAAGGAGTTTCGAGATAAAAAATATTATTCTTTTATCGAAACCAGTTTCGAAAGAAAAAATATTATTTTTATTTCGAAATCGGTTTCGAACCATGGTTTCGAATGTGGCCGCAGCGCATTTGAAATGTGTCCTTTTATAATATGGTATGCCCTACATAATGCTCGCTGATATCTAATCTGATGTGATTGATTATAGACCTTGTGAAACTGGATAAAAGATCGACTTCTCTGTTAATTCAAACTGTCACCTCTGTTTCCGTTACCTCAAACAAGCACAAAAACACAATTTTTATCAAGCCATTTTAAAGAACTTTTCAAATTACTACAAAGATTATTTTCCACAAGACACAAACTTGCCTACAGATCAAACCAAAGATTTAAATATTTCGATCGATCTATATATTTTATTGGTATAGCTTACATCAGTTATATTTTAATCCTGGTAGGACATACTGTGTTCAGAATACATAAACTGGCGTCTGACATCGGTTTATGGCAGTCTGGAGTCTGTCCCCCTAACAGAAAACCACCGTAAAATAACAGTATAAACGCTGTATTTTGGTGAGTGAATAAGGGATTGCAGGGCCCATATCCCCATCCTCTTTTCATTCCTTGTCCATTATCCTAATAAGGTCGACTGCCCAATTGCGTGCTCTCTTTGGTTTAACTTGTTTTTATAAGCGACGGTGTCATCTGTGATCAAATGGACCGTCAAATTGACGAGCCCATTGGATGAGTGGTTAGGGTGCTTTCCTTAACGCTCTGTTCTAGGGCTCCCGGGTTCAACTCCCGGCAAGGTCAACTTTGAAAAATGAACTTTTCAAATTTAGCTCTGGTCTGGATCTCGAAAGTAGTGGCGGCACACTGCGTTTCGCAGTCATTTGGGCAGCCCGTCTGGTGGCAGTAACCACCCTCTTACAGAAGACCACCGTGAAATAACAGCACGTGTGCTGTTGTGTTTCGGTGAGTGAGTAAGGGATGCCAGAGCCCATTTCCCTATCCCCTCCTAATCCCTTATCCTTAATCCTACTGTAGTCGGCAGCACACTTGCATCAGCTTTGGCGTTGCTTGTATTATAGGCGACGGTAGCCACCTACCATCAAGTGGACCGCCAGCCTGTCTGCCGATTTTAACATTAAAAAAAGTCTGCTTTGACTTTTTTTGACTAACTTTTTGGGCTTGTTTTTAGAGAGTTTATGAAAAGTGGGGTCTCCTGCGCCTGTTTTTTTTGTATGTATACACGTACACAGTACACAAAAACATCTACACATAAAACATTATTATGTATATATATAATGTCATCTTCTTGTTCACGTTTTTTTCATCGTAGAGTTTGATATCGATTAGAATACCTAGATTTTGAGTTGGACCCTATTTACTGAATCGGATTTTTAATATTTATGTGCGCCTATTTTTCGTCAGGCCTAAAAAACAAAAACATTGTTTTTATCAACACGAAACAAAGTTTTATCAATAAAAATGTGTAGCGGTGTAGATGGTTTTGTGTAGTGTATACTGTCTTTTAAAAATATGTATATTTAAACCTTTAATATATTACATATGTCCCGTTTGACGACAACAGATAGTAACTACATATAGCGTTTTAGAATGTATAATATTGTATACTTAAATGTAAATTAAGTATCCAAATTGTTATCTTAATATTTGATAGATATTTGAAACGTGTCTTCCATTTGATATTTTTTGGTAGCTAATGAAAATAGCTGGTGTATATTAGATAAGAATATTATATAAAATATATAACTTTAAAAACATGTCTTCCGATTCCTCTAAATTTATATAACAACGAAAGTCTTCCATTCAAATATAAGCTGCATAAATTGATAGAGAAAGTTCAATTTACTATAAATATTACTATACACTTTATTCATTACGTTGTTTAATTTAAGTATTGCTTTTTAAAAAAGTGTTTTTAAAATACAGTTTAAATAAATATCTATTGATAATTTCATGTTAATATAAATATATATTGTAATACAAGGGGCTTAAGACGATTTTTGTCAGTTTTTTACCCCCTCCCCCCTGTTTAATATTTATTACATTAGAATCGAAAAGAAAAACACGTTTGCTTTAATTTTTATTTTTCAATTAAATTTTTTAGGAACCAAAATTTGTACCAAACTTATCTTTTAGTAATAATTTTTATCTTTTGGTAATAATCAACTTTGGTTTTATTTTAAAGACTTTCTTTATCTTTCATATTTACGCAAGTTTTTGATCAGTCCACGGATTTTGTGATCTTACGTAAGAAAGAACTATCAAGTTATATCAACTACATATATCTTACCCCCTTGTAAGAAAAAATAAGACATGGTCGACCCCCTTCTCCCCATAAATCGGCTTGTAATAATTGAATGGCCCCTAATGAAATTTATACAAAACAATAGCTTTTTCCGCTACTTCGTCCGTACTCCTTTTTCTTAGGCGTTAAAACATTTATTCAATCTTTATTGCACATACATATACTTTTTCAGATATTGAATACACGAACAGTGCGTTTTTATTGAGTATTTTTTGAGGTTGCCAATTAATAATTTAACAATAAGGTCGACTCAAAATATATAATATCTAGTGTTCTATTATTCATTTATTTAAAAATTGTTATTTCAGTGAAAAAATTTGTTCACAAAACGAGACGAATATTTAATAAAATAATATTTAGGTGCACTATGTTGATCGCAAATATTTTCTCCTTCATATCTTGTACAAGAGTTATTTTTTGAAATGTTACATTATAAAAAAATAAAATTCCCAAAAATTTATTCCTATAAATTTAATATGACAATTCTCATTGAGCTCAAACTATAAACAATTTTTTTATGCAATAAATATCACCGACTAATTATTCAGTGCCTTTTGTATATTGTTTTTCTCTCACAACATATTATACTTAGTTAAATTTAATAATAATATCACTTATGACATGTTCTTTTGATAGTATTACATGCAACTATTTTAAGTTGATACGGCTACTTACGAGTAATATAAAATAACAAAATGTCTTCCAGACCTATACTTATAGAATTAATTTATTGTTGTTGAATATAAATATTAAATTAAAATAAATTATACATGTTAGTATGTAATTATACGAAAGTGTGAGAAAAATGTACCTAAGTGTGTAACGAAATATCTTGCATTAATACGACTTCAATATACAGGCTGATTACGAAACTTGGCTTCGATTTTTTTTAAATCGCGATATTGTCAGAAAGTAAGAAATATAATATTTGCTTAAAATGTGAATACAAAGTAAGAAGTCATGGCAATTGGCAACTTATTTTCGCCAAAATTCTAACTGTAAAAAATATACAATAAACATATAATTTAAGAATGGAGACTTTATTTTAAAAGAATAAAGAACTTTACTATGTTATTTCAAAATTAACAAAATTAAGGCTTCGTGAAACGGGTCGCGTATTCAGTCTTAGTTCTCCAGCGACTCGGATGAAGCTGAGTTATTACGTTCGTCAAATAATAGAATATGGGAAGATCGCTTTTTCAATACTTTCGCATGTCACGAGAGTAAATCGAAGTATTGCATTACCTTTTTCTTTCCAAAATTCAGAAAATAATTAAAAATAACTTTCACTTGATTTTCCTTGACACCAGCAAGAACGTCCGGTGTCAAAGAAAATCTTGTAAAAAAAGTACAATGCGACGTCCTGACGACGCGCAGTGACAAAGCATTGCGTATTGCTTGCATGCTGGCACAGTGTGACAAAGCAGCGCTGCGCTGTAGCGCGCCTTAACGCGCGTTAAGTACCATTTGTGTTCGACGAAGCCTTTATTACATATACAAATTATTTAATCGTAATTATAAAATTTTGACGAAGACAAATACTTCATAAAGCTTGAATCAAATTTGAAGTTGTAAATTAAGACGACTAATTTATTTTTAAATATATATTAATATGTATAAAGTAGAATTTTTCATGAGATATACACACTTAATGAAAACATTCTCCACGAAAAAAATACTCACAGGTACGTGGCAACTTCGTGGCGATAGGTCAAACGGTGTTGGCGTTTAGCGATTACATATGTATAAAAAAAAATATTTTTTATTTTGCTCATATTTATAAACATAACATGAACGAACAAAACTTAAATAAAACATGTGTGGCAACCAATTACATGTGGATACCACTTGCAAAGTAAATTAAACACATTAATATAATGAGAACATCAATAAACAGGCACGTATACAAGGATATATAATAAGGAAAGGTAAAAGAAAATATGTCTATCTACAAATGCAGAGTACAAATAATATGCACATTGTAATATAAAAGAAGAAGAAAATATAAAATTATACTTATTTAAATTTTCAAAAAAAAAAGAATTTTTTTCTTAAGCAAACCTACAGAATCTATGGAAGATCGATCATTTAGTAATCAGCCTGTATATGAAAGTCAGTGAAATGCAATCCGGGGCTTCCAAAAAAGGTTGGTGTTTTTTTGTAAAAAAAAACTACATTTAGAAGCTTGTTCATGAACTAATTTAAGTGAGCTGTTTTGTTAAAAATTTATCAAAGCTTAAAATATTTAGAAATGTAATCGAGTGCAATAATAAAATGTATAAATGATATACATATACATATAATATATATATATATATTATGTATTGTGATGAAATGAACAATTCTAGGTGTGTATTTTAAATAATATAAAATGTTATTCCCAAAGTTTTTGTTTTATTTGGCTCTGGTCTGGAGCTGGAAAGTAGTGGCAGGGGCACACTGTGTTTCGCAGTCATTTAGGCAGCTCGTCTGGCGGCAGTAACCAACCCTTACAGGAAACAACCGTGAAATAACAGCACGTCTGCTATTGTGTTTCGGTGACTGAGTAAGGGATGCCAGAGCCCATTTTCCTATCCAATCCCTTATCCTTAATCGTACTGTAATCGGCAGCGTACTTGCAGCAGCTTTTGCTTGTTTGTGTTATAGGCAACGGTAGCCACCTACCATCAAGTGGACCGTTAGCCGGTCTTCCCATCTTAACATAGAAAAAAATTACAGACAGACACACACCATTTTATTATTTTAAAATTTTAACTTAATTAATTTTAAAATTAAGTCTTATAATATTATCATTATAATAATACCTATAATAGGTTGGGGAAAAAGTTTCTTCGCATTTTATACGAAAACTTAAGACATTTTTTAAAATTTTGTTTACATTTAATTACAGTGTATATATGTGCCTTTTGTTCGATGACTTTTTGCTATCTTGTAGGTAGTGACATGATCCCGTTGCTGTAGAAATTTTGGGACTTCTGATCAAAAACACGCCACAAGTAAGTTGAGACCATAGTAAGTCTGTCGATTGCCATTCCTCTTCACATGACAAAACAGATATGGTATCGTATATCCAAAACAGATGATAAAATGTATCTGGCTGATATTGTAGAGTATCATCTTTTATATCTTCATATAAAAAATATATATTGTTTGTTGAGTGCTTGCCTTAAGTTTCTTGTCCCTGGTTCGATTACCGGCCGGGCCAACTTTGGAGATGAACTTTTTTAAATTTGGCTTTGGAAAATTGTGATCCTGTCAAAAGTTGACAGATGCAGGTGTAAAGTTTTGGCAGGGCGCACCGCTTTTGCAGTCATTTGGGCAGTCCGTATGGCGGCAGTAATCACCACTCCCTTACAGAAGACAACCGTGAAATAACAGCAAATGTGCTGTTGTGTTTCGGTATTCACTCATAAGAGATCTCAGAGCCGATTTCTCTATCCTTTCCTAATTCCTTGGGGCCGACACAATAAAATATTTCATTTTCTTTTCTAATATTTTGTAACAAGTGCTATTAATATAATTTAGATTTAGCGTGCTAATAATACACGGCATAATACAATGAAATTTGGATTTTATCAAAAGCCTATATGGTACAAAATATGATGAAAAAATTTAAAGACTGCCGTACAGTCCTCCAATTTACGCCGGTCCTGATTTTTAGTCCTACTAAGGCACTGCGAAACACAGTCACGTGTTTCGCTGTAAAACAATAAAAATAAAAATAAAACAAATTGCCAATTAGTTAATTGTGGAATAATTGGCGCGTAACGTTCCTTTGACGGCCGCCATGTCGGAAAATGGACGCGCTCATCCGCGCATGCGTGATAATCGCGATATGTTTCGTATTGACGCGGCTCACGGTAATTTTTTTTTTCTTATATATAAGTATATGTATATATATTTATTACACTAAAACAAAATACTTAGAGAAACATGCCGTCTGATATTGCTTGCTGTTTTAAACAAAATAAATGCAACGTTTAAGTGTTAAATAAGTGTTAAAACTATTTTTTGACTTCGGTAACATAAGTACAAAGTGTATATATTTTTTTTTTAAATATTTAATGTAATAGACACGGCTCGTTTACGATTTTATTATATTACGTACCTATAGACTAGCCGAGCCCGCAACTTCGTTCGCGTGGTGTTCGGTATAGTGCGTAACTTTTTTGTTTATAAACCAATTGGAATAAAATAAACACTTAAATGTAACGGGAGGCTTGCTACAATACATCAGTGATTGTAACAGTTATGAAAACGGTTAAGCCGTTTTTGCGATTAGCGCGCACAATCGCACAGACAAACAAACAAAAATTCTAAAAACTATTTTTTTTACCTCGGTAACATAAGTAGAAAGGGAACCCTGAAAAGGTATGCGTCCAACCCTGAAAAGCTAGTTAGATGACTAGAGCCGTCGTACAGCAAAGTATTTAAATTTTTTCATAGCACTTTGTACCATAAGTGCTTTTAATATAATTAAAATTTCAATGTATTACGCTACGGCAACAATCAACGTGGTACGGCATTTTGCCGTGGCATAACACAATGTAATTTGAATTATACGTGTGTTATAAGTACCTACTTAAGTTACAAAATACAATGAAACTTTTAAATTCTCTGCCTTGCAGTTCTCTAATGTGCGCCGGCCCTAAGATTTACTTAAATTGTCTTAAATTATTTAAAATTATATTGAATTAAATGCCGAATCACAGTGGTCTGATCCAATCAAAAAAATTAATTGATCCATTAGTAAAATTAATGACTATTATTACTATTACCTAATTATATTTTAGTTACCTTACAAAATCTGGAACCATCCGTGCTGTCAAGACTCCACGGAGAATCTCACGTTGGCTATGATCATAGACGCGTTTGAAATATACGGACACGATCCCACAGACAAACTGGACAATCTGTGGCTCTATCAGAATGAAATGAAATATATAAAAACTGCCGAGGATCAGGTATTATTTTGTATATAATATATTAAAATGTACATGTATTGGCTGAATTCCGGAGTTTCATAGATATTTAAGTTTGAAAGTATTAAAAAGTCCAATTGTTTCAATTGAGAAATAAGCTCCTCAATTTTCAAATATTATCCCCATTTACAAAATTTGAAATATTCACAGGAAATTAGTGAAATTAAAAAAGACCTTTATTACCAAAATCTCCAGTGTAAATTAAAAAAAGTCCTGCGTTTAAACAATGTACTTTTAATTCTGACTTTTTTTTTGTACATCTGTAGTACCAGATCAACGAAAGAATTCACATAGCAACCGACCATTTGGGAAGATTCATTAAATTACACATACAGGAGTTAAAGGTAAGTTGAAGGGTCTCGATAGCGTAGCTAGCATTGATCATCATAAATATAACAATATTATATTTTCAATGCTAGCTAAGTATGTAAGACTTATATCTTCTATATATAAAATTCTCGTGTCACAGTGTTTGTAACAATTTGTATGAACAATATCCAAATAATTTAACCGTCGTTGATTGGCGTGAAGTCACTTTGACGTTATGGTTTGAAAATAAAATTAGATCCGAGCCATAGACTATTATGTTATATACAGAGATCATGGAAGTAATAAGTACTATATACAACAGGAATGACCTGTTGTCGCAAAATTGAAGCCGAAAGAGAGATCAGTAACTGTACCTCTTATCCCTCTCTGGCGATGGTGAATATATTGAAATATGATTTAAGGACAATAATTATAAAAAATGATTTGTGATTTGACGTCAGCAGATCATTGCTTCAGATGGATTTTAATCGAAGATGCTAATGATAAACTTGCCCTTTGCGGTACTATACATTTCCTGTTTTTGCTTGCTTTTCACACTCGCGTCATATAGGTAGGTACTTACCTACTGGTCCTTGTGGGACACGACATGCAGCTGGACTGAGATAAAATTACGATAAGCTACCTATTGTGGTATATTTAATTAATTAGGTAAGAAAAAAACAGTTAAGTTTGTAACCGCGAAACCTCTGCGGGGCGTTAGGGCTCCGCAGGCGTTCCAACCGTTACTCACCGACTGAAACTCAGGGGTAGACACTACACGAGACCAGTGTTAACTCTCAGGGCGCCAAATACCTGGGGTGGACTTAGACAAAAGAAAGCCAAGTTCAATCACACAACACTTTACTATACCAATAAATTTACACACTATATAACAAATGAAAATTTATACATGAAAGAGAAAACAATTTAGTTTAGAAGGTTGGTCCCGATCTTCCTCGCTGAAGGCGGGGGATGCTCTTAAACACTCACTTGTAGACACAAAGCACACAGACCACGCCGAAGTGATGCCACGTGGCCTGGTGGCTCGGCGAAGGGGTACCTGTCGACACGTGGATGTCGTCGCCGTATTTATCCATATTTCCCTAACATTAGGATCTTTAGGAAATCTGAAATTGAACCCGTTATGTTAATAGAGAAAGGAATAAAAAATGCATAGGTATTTAAGTTATTTGTTCTTGAACTAGGATTGGATAGTCATGCATGGTCACCCTAATTGTTCACTAACAAATTATGTTTAAAACTATTACCTGTGTAAAGATAAACCACAATCAGGATAATACTCGCTTCCGCAAGCCTCCACGACACAAATTCTCCCCATTTTAATTAAAATTCTTCAAAAATATCACGAAATCAAAAATTTCCGCCATTGACGTCAGAGTCGGCGATTTCATGTGGGGTTGTCAGGTCAGGTGTCCGTATTTCATACAAATAAAAGAAAACCTATACGCCAATCGCAAAATTTTTGCGTTAATAAGGCTTTACACGTAGCAACAAATAATATTGCTTTAACATGTCGGTAATAAATTATTATTTATATTTAGAAACATTTTAGAAGTAAATGTTTTTACTTCATTACATTACATCAATCGCATATTTTTCTACCATTTCTACCAACTTAACTCTGGCAACTCTATAGAACGGGACACAGCGTTCAGTGGTGGCCCTCTCACTCGGCTTCATTTTTATTTTGCGCGCAACAAGACTCTTACGACCTTAGCATAAGGTTTTATTTTCTTTATTTTAGCTGCAAGATGCACAGATAGAGCTTATTCCTTATATAATACTTCCATGACAGAGATAGATATGCCACTCAAATTGAAACTGTTTATTATAAATTGTTATGTACCCTAGAATACAGATGGCACTGTATCTCCTGCTATTGACTACTAGATGGCGCTAGATTTTCCGTTTTAATTTATAAGTTACCAATTTATTTCCACGTTTTTAATTACTACCACTTATTAATCATTAAGCAAAAATTTTGCCAATCAGATACAATCTTTAAATTCATATTATAGATATTAACAAAACTATTGTACAATGACCAAAAAGTGATTGTAATTAATAACGTGGAAATAAATTGACAAAATAAATGCTTCATACATACAGTTGCAATTTTATTACGGATTTCACTTTCCAAAAGTTCACGTTTATAATGGGTCAGGCGAATCCTATAGAGAATAGCTATAGTTAGAGATAAACAGGATAAAAAAAACATGTGAATAAGTAATCAGGTCTTTATTTTTTTATGTGTGACATAATAGGTCGCGGCTTGAACTTTTACCGGGTCCCTACTGTCGACATTATTGATTTTTCCAGTTAATATTCTATTTACATTATTGCACCAACTGTAAACAACAACATTTGTAGTTAATTCTATTATTCCTCCTAGAAGACTTCTAAAAATAACTCTGTACCTTCAGTTACACAGCCAAAATAGCATTTTAAAGCTGATTTCCGTGGCATGTTTGTTTTCAGAAAGAAAAATGTTTTCAAAACACACAAAGAGTCACTATCTCAAAACAGAATCACTGAACGGAGGAGGAGGAACTCAACTCGACTCAACATATACATAAAACAATAAAACGAAAGGCGCACAACAAATTAACACAACATCCAAAGTTATTAACAAAATTTGCTAAACACCAGTACACGTCGTCCATTCGAAATCGAGATGTTGCCATATCACAAAAATATGATTAGGCATCTCAGGGTTTATTGTAATAAATATATATAGGTACAGAGTCATTTCTTAATATTACATTGATATTTAATAACAGAATTTATATTAGTAAAAAACGCGAGTTAAATTGTTTATTAGTATTATCAGAGAGGGAGTTATTGTTCCCTGGTTCTTAGATGGCGTTTTTACGAAGCTTTTCGCGTTATATGAAAGTTGCACGGCCCTGATCCGAGCCGTCGAGCCGCATCACAATATTCTAACAACAAACCAGAGTTTTTATTTTTCAGACCAGAAATGGAAATGCAGAGCGTTCTTAGTGTGGCTTATTATTTTCAGGTCCTTCTAATAACCTTGGATGATGTGTTAGACAACATGCTGACGATGTATGAGAATCACAATTCTATTGCAGCAGAAAGAAAAGCTTCTTACACTGGTGGACCAGTACCTATGGAATTTTACATGAGTCAAGGTTTTTCGTGATTTTTATGTATAAATCATTTTAGTACAGTATGGCAGGTAGGCTGACGGCCCACTTGACGGACCTTATAAAGTCCCAGCGCAGACTTAGCTAAAATATGTATTAATATTGATATATTATAATGTACATTATAATATAATTATTTTCTGTAGTATATTTGAGTGTACACACACATGCAGCTATAAATAGGTACCTATATGTTTTTACTGCGTAACAACCTATACTGATATATGTATATAGTAATCTCTACACTGTTGGTCTCCCCCAAAGCTCGCCACTCTGCGACATATGTGAACGACCTATTGCCACTCCAACTTGCTAATTTTCTTGGCTATGTCAAATTTGGTGTTTCGGTGAATTTCAGAACTTCTGATCTTATCCACCAAAGAAACTCCGAGCATAGCACCCTCCATAGCTCGCTGAGCAACTTTAAACTTGTGGATCTTTGCCGTGAGAGGTCACATTTCGGCACCATACGCCATCAATGGCAGGACGCACTGGATTCAGACTTGGTGTAGGTCTTCAGACATTGCAGCGGTGGTGATGATAACAGAGGAAGTAGCTTCCCGAATGCAGTCCAACTTCTGTCAACTTCTTTCTTAAAGTTGTTCCTACCTAACTGGATCGTTTGTCTCAAATATACGTAATCCTGCACATCTGCACAACTTCAAGAAGCAGGTCTTGGGAGAATATGCTCGCGAACATGACTTTCGTTTTGCCCAAATTTATCCCAAGTCCTACGCGCCAAGAGACGACGCTAAGCATGTCCTCTGAGTTCTTCCAGCGACTGTGCCAGAATGATTATATCGTCAGCAAAATGGTGGTGAGAGAGATATTCGTCGTTGACATTAATTCCCAGTCCAGCGTTTTGAAAATATCTTCCAATGCGTTGGTAAACAGTTTCGCGAATAACCGCTGTCGAACGCCTTCTTCGTAGATGGATCGGTTTTGTTTGCTGGCCCTTTGGATTCCGTACCCGTGCGCCGCCTCTTAATAAATTTAGGGCCCACTTATTGTCGGACAGTGTTCACCAGATTTCTGGGAAGTTCATCAACATTTGCTGCGATTTATCCACTCACCGAAACACAACAGCCCTTATACTGTTTCGCGGTTGGTATTCTTTCTTTTTTTTATTTTTTATTAAGCTTTGTCCGGTTAGCAAAGGATAAGGGGAGAGATGAGAACAAAAATGGACTCTAGCGTCCTTGATTCCATGATGCTAATGAAAATGATGGTAATGAATCCCGGCTACGTAACATCAGGGAACGGACCGGGATATCCAGTGCAAAACGTCTGTTCCGTCTGGCCTAGGACAGTCACAAGTTTTCAGACCTAACAGCCAACCTCCAGTAATGGCGAAGCATTTTAAGAAAAAGAAGAATCCTTGACTCATTCACCAAGGAACAACAGCACACGTGGCGTTGCTGAAGTTATGGTCTTAAGTGAAAGGATGGTTACTGCAGGATGGACTGCCTGTTAATAACTGCGAAACGCAGTGTGCTCTGAAGTATCTGTTCTATACTTACTGTATCGTTTGTCCTGATTGACTATCAATGCACAGGCAAAACTATTAAGTCTAGAAAGCTGAAATTTGAAACATAGGTTTATTCTATAACGTAAGCATTCGCTAAGAAAAGATTTTTGAAAATCTCAACCTTGTGCGATGCCGGAGGCGGGTCGCTAGTTTACTAATAAAGTTTTCTACCCTTTTTTAGAATACCACTGTGGCAAGAACGTGTACATATTTATATCGGAGCTGTATAGTGATATCTACAATATGGGCCGTGGTCCAGCACCTTACTGTAGAGACCGGTCCTTCGTCTTCCTTGGCTTTCTTCATTACCACGATGAGCAGAAGTACTATTTGATTGATGATCCAAGCATCTCATTTCCCACCGATAACTATTTACACGGTCTGGAGTGCAATATAGGTATTTGCATATTCAGGTAATAAATTTAACAAGGTACCTCTTTTCTTTTATATCTGTTTTATGTTGGGGGTCAACGTTAACTTGTGGCCAATTAATTGTAATTGTTTGAAATAAATAAATTAATAAATTACACAGTATACCATTAAAAACATAAAATCAAATTAAGGCATTATTTTTTAAATTGTATTTAAATATATCAACATAGTAGTTTTGTGTATATAGTTAGACATTATATATTTCACCATATAATATATATACCATATATATATTTCATTATAATCTTCTAATATATAAAATTCACGTGTCACAGTGTTTGTAACAAAACTCCTCCGAAACGGCTGGACCGATTTTTATGAAATTTTTATCGTAAAGTATTTTTCATCCTGCTACCCCCACCCCCCATTTTTAATCGCAATTTTAGTATTTTTGTTTCAACAATATCCAAATAATTTAACTGTCATTGATTGACATGAAATGTCGCGTTACTTTGACATATGGTTTGAAAATAAAATTGGACTCGATAGGTGGCGTCACAATCGCGTTACAGAATTATTTTCGGGTTCGGGCAGGACGTCTGCTGGGTCAGCTAGTATTTTAATAATAGTTTTAAAGCATAACATGATAGCACAAGGGTAAACCTATGTGGTTTTTAGTGCTATCATTTGATATATATTTAGTTTTATTTTTAAAATTAAATAATATAAATTTGCAGGGTATTAACAGACTGCGAAAAACAGTCAAAACTGTTTTTAACTAAGGACATCGGTCAAAACTACTTTTGCCAGATTTTTGCAGTCAAAAGTGGTTTTGACCGGTTATGAGTTTTGACTATAACATATATAATTTACAGAAAAAAAAGCCGTGCGAAGCCGGGGACAGGCCGCTAGTTTAAAATAATATATATTTTTTTAAGGTTTCCATTTAAGAAACTATTGCAAAGAGAGCGCGATATATCTGCAATGCCGAAAGCGATTGTCAAGTGCGGTCTGGTCATGTACAAGTTGCCACCATTGTCGGCTGCCTCATGCATCATCACATCTGGCTCTTTCATACTGGACTTCAACATAGAAGGTTTGAGATACAGGCATCATGATTTCATACTGGTAAGTAATTGAATAAGTAAAACCGTCGAAAAAATATAGGTTGGTTCCTTGTAAAGCCGTCTTAAATGGTGGTTCGCATAAATTGGCCAAAATGGCGATTGGTGTTTGATATGTTTGGTTGGTAGCGTAGTTCACGAAACCACCACAGCGTCTTCTATTTAATGGCGGCCGACGGACACTTTCTCATGTATATAGTTGGTCCTCCTTACTTCCTCACTCTATTCTCCATGATTGCTGCATTAATTTTGTACCATATTTTAAAGCTCCAAATTTAGCTTAAATCTAAATGTCTAAATTATTTTTTAGATTTAAGTAGGATTTAAGTAATTTTTTATCGATGTTGAGTACGCGGCAAGTACTTAATTCTATGGACGTGCGACGTCTTGTATCTTTGTATTGTAGATCATTTGTATCTACAATCCTCTTAGAACAATTGTTGTTCTAATTTTTGTTGATTTCTAGGTACTTAGTGTTGCTCGATTCATTATTTAAAAAAAAACTATTGTTTAATATTATAGGTAATATTTTTTACCTATAATATTAAACACGTAATATTTTTTAAGTCAAAAATGTGTAAGTACATAATACAATTATTGTAGACAAGTAATTTGTCTCTTATATAGAGTCACGGAACAAACTTAGTAGAAACACAACAAACCGTGTCATATTAACATCCAAGTGACGTCATCTGCGACTAAAATCTTGCCGGCCACTGTTGCTAGCAGTACTGAGCGTGTCACCATATTACGTCACAAAAATGGCGGCCAGGCTCATTATCAACTTATGGGTTATAATATTTTAAGATTAACATTTTCTTAGCGTGGTTGCCCGTAATGACTGCGGTTTCAGTTCGACAAAGTAAGACTGAATACATATAATGTAATTTATTTAAGAGTTATTAGCATATATGTATGAAGACATAAATAATAAGATTTTTATTACTCCAGACAATACCAAACGGTGCCACCTACTACACAAAAGAAACAGGAACGCCGCTGGTATGTGATCATTATGTTTGCGAATGGAACTATACTAACCATTATGGTGGTAAGATGCAAATCTTTTATACATGTTACTATAGAGAATAAAGAAATTAGTATACTTAGACCCATAGATAAATTTGAAAATATAGGAGTAAAAAAATATATTTATTTTGTTTTGAATAAAAATCTTACAGCTATACAGAAAACAATAATGCAATTGAGACAGTAAGGTACCAATCGCATTGTCACTTACGACGTTTAAAGAATAAAATCAATTTTATCATAGGGAGAGAGGATCTGTGTAAGGGGTTAGGGTGTGTGTGTATGTAACAATTAGCTGGTCCCGCAACTTTGTCTGCGTTGAAAAATGAACATTATATGACATCTATATCACTGTGGTGTTGAATTTTTAATATTTTTAGATGATCGCTCGGTAACCTAACAAGATTTCGGGATAAAAAGTATTCTATATATTAATCCAGGTAATAATCCAGGTTTCATGGGTCAGTGTATACGGTTTTATAATGAACTGCCTGAGATGATCAGAACCTTATTCTATAAATAAATTTAAAGATGTCATTAAAACCAAACTCCTCTCGAAAGGCTAAAGGTTACTGATTATTTAAGTGACAATGAAGCCTGAAATTAAAGCCTGGATTCGGAGCTCATACTATGCATTCGGGGTTTCTTCTCAGGATCGTCATCTTGGCTTTTTTCCGAAACCCTGGTAAATTTAAATGACGATCACAAGAGTTTCTTGGAGAAACCTAATTGATAAATAAATATTTTGATTTGATGTAATAAACAATCTGTGTGCCAAATTTCATTCAAATACGTTCAGTAGTTTTTTCGTGAAAGAGTAACAAACATACATCGTCACAAACTTTCGCAGTTATAATATTACCTACTTAGTATAGGATTAGTTCCTTCAGCGCACTCAGGACAGGATAGTGAGCTTGAAAGATTTTTTCACATGTATAAATTTAACATTGTAAGTTTCGGGTAATCTGTGGTATACACAGTTAAAATCGGCATTGGTTAAAAAAATATAATAATAATAATAATAATAATTTCTTAATAAAATTTATAAATAGTGTTATTTAGGGAAAATTAAAACAATGCTAAGTCCTGTTGGACATATTTCAGAAGATATCTATTTTTTTTATGTCAAGGTTGTCAGACAGGCTAACGGTCCACTTGATGGTAGCTGTGGCTACCATTGACTATTAACATCAAAGATTTGAATCTTTGATTAACATCACATAATCAACCACAGAGGTGCTAGCAAGTGCGCTGCTAACAATTTTATTGCCATTTCATGTAAGTAGGTATATATACAAAAAGAAACTAGGTATATCAAAAATTTCACAATCGTGTTAAATTTTAAAGAGCGAAACACGTTTTTTTTATGTATTTAACAAAGAATTTCGTATATGGTTGATATTATTAAATAACAGCATGCGTGTACTTTTCATTTTCTACTCGTAACATCTGTATCACGGAGCATATACAAAGAGGAGATGGCCTAAACAACTGTGCACTGATTTCAAACTAGGTCCTGACGTCATTTTTTGTGGGCGTGGTCTTGGTCAGTCTGCTGTCGGCACTGGTCACGGTGTGGCGGCGCTTGTTTGTTGTAGACTACAGTCAATTTTCATTGGCAATTTAAGATAATTGGGCGGGGTCTAACTTCCTCCTTGCCCCGCGCAGTAGTCACGCGCCGCTCTATAGAAAAATTCAATAACAACATCTCCTCTTTGTATATGCTCCGTGATCTGTATAATTACCACAGAATATCTAAAAACACTATTACAGAGTATTTAACACAATATGCACAGATATTCTCAACAAGATTGTATCTGCGCATTCTTTCTATAAATAATAACAAACTAGTATTTACCCTCTTTGCTAGTGTAAAATGTTGTGCACAGAAAAATAAAGTAATATGTGTAACGTTCACAGGACCTTTCCTGATTCCCGGTGATCCTGGTACCGGAATCGATCCGGTACCGCCGTTCGTTGAAACTACACCTAAACCAGAGCCGGACGAGCCAGAAAATATAACAGTTCCATGTAAGTAGGTACCTTACTCACCATATTTAAATATTTTTCGTTTCAAGTAACTACTGGTAGTTTTTTTTAATAATTAGCTTATTTTTTTTTATATCTCGAAGATTCAGACATAAACTAGCTTTAGATATCACTTTTTAACTAATAGAAATATAATCACTTTTTGTCCGGCAGACATACTGGATGGATGTCTGTTCATGTATCCACCCAACTATGGGTCGATAGCGGGCAAGAGTTACTTGGACACTGTGGAAATACACGATGACAGGTTCACTTGTAGTGCTGCCAGCGCTAATAAGGTAAAATATTTGTTTTCCAGCCAGACTGCGCGGTAGGTGAACCAAGAATAGGTATTTCGGTTTGATAGATAGGAAGCTCCGTACAGTTAGTTCGCTTTTAAAGTCGAACCACAAGAATCTTCGGAACGTCGCAGTTCGATCGATCGAACCGTAACACTTAAAATGCAGCCTTTCAAAGGTAAGCGTCCACATTTCCGCATCTCGGACTAATCGCATCAAACGGATCTGTCTGTAGGCAGTAGGTATGTTCTACAGATGTCATTTTTCGTAACAAACGGACGGGTGGAACTTGCGTGTATGTGAGGTAATGGATGTGCAAAGTGATGAAGAACAATTTGATGTGGTTTGTTTGTTAGTAGAAGAAGAAAAGGCTATATATAGCATATAAAGACTACGCTATATATGCTATTCCCCGATTTGCTAAACGGCGGGCACGTGGAGTACTTGATTCGGCATTCCCTTATGACGTCATCGGCAAGCAACGGAAAAGTGGCCTCCTCGAGCGATTGATTCGTCATTACCGACAGTCCGATGCGTGCTATGTGATCCGTGGACGCACTTGTATGAGTTTTTATACAAAGAATACTAAAATCCGTTTAATGCTATGCGTAATTGTGAACGCTTACCTTAAGGTGTCACTTCTCTGGGAAGGTTGGCGACCATCATGGCCATCTTAACCTTGGAAGCTGCTGCAAAAGAGGGAGCGAAAGCTCATGCCAAACCATTCTCTTAAGGCAGCGACTGACATGAGCATTTGCTCGATTTGAATTTTCGCATCGAGAATTTTCGCTCTGAGCAGACGCTGCGCTGGTGAAACCTGGGGCCCTAGCCAAGATGCAAACTGTTGCAAACGCTTCCTTAGCGTACTTACGAAACGAAAGAAATAAAGCCCGGTGATTGGTTGTTGTAATAGTTGTAACTTCAACAAGGAAGATACGCAAAGGAAGCGTTTGCAACAGTTTGCATCTTGGCTAGGGCCCCTGATTCGCGACGAATATAACGACTGTGCGATAACCTCAGCGGTTGTAGTCAAAATGGTGGACGAAGAGGTAGTGTGTGCTGCGTTCCTTTTAATCCGTTATTGCTATTTAAAGAAGAAGCATAATATTTGGATTTAAACAAAAGCGTCGCATGCGCTCGCGTTAGCGACTGACTTTTTATGTAACACTAGCTGAACTCGGCCACGCATCGCTGCGGCACATACGGCGGCGGCGTGCGCATGGGCCGCGCGGTACTGGACCCTGCTTATATATAATACTATTTATCGTAGCGTGATGTTATATAGCCTTTAGCCTTCCTCGATAAATAGACTATTCAAAACATAATGACATAAACAAATGGACGAAAAACATTTCGTCCATTTATCGAGGAAGGCTATAGGCTATATAACATCACGCTATGATAAATAGTATTATATATATAAGCAGTGTCCAGTACCGCGCGCCCCATACGCACGCCGCCGCCGCCGTATGGGTCGCAGCAAAGCGTGTCTGGCCGAATTCAGCTAGTTAATCATAAACCTATCTCTGCATACCTACTTACATTAAACCTATTTAAGTATATATAGCTTTAAAATTTCTTCTGCTTCTACTACGTTTGTTGTAGATTTTTCTTGCAGTACCTACTAATTAAAGTAAACAGTATCTTTCGCCCATTATTATGTGCTCGAAATATTGCAGCTTCCTCTCATTTATCGGTCTTAGTAAAATACTAAGTTCCGCAAATTTCATTATAAAATCAAAGTACAATTAATTTGAAGTTTAAGTAGTTTGATTAATCGAATTACGGGATCGATCTTCGCGGTCGGAAGGGTACTACGCAGGATGAGCCAGCTCCGGTAATTATACAGCTCCGTGATCTGTATAATTACCACAGAATATCTAAAAACACTATTACAGAGTATTTAACACAATATGCACAGATATTCTCAACAAGATTGTATCTGCGCATTCTTTCTATAAATAATAACAAACTAGTATTTACCCTCTTTGCTAGTGTAAAATGTTGTGCACAGAAAAATAAAGTAATATGTGTAACGTTCACAGGACCTTTCCTGATTCCCGGTGATCCTGGTACCGGAATCGATCCGGTACCGCCGTTCGTTGAAACTACACCTAAACCAGAGCCGGACGAGCCAGAAAATATAACAGTTCCATGTAAGTAGGTACCTTACTCACCATATTTAAATATTTTTCGTTTCAAGTAACTACTGGTAGTTTTTTTTAATAATTAGCTTATTTTTTTTTATATCTCGAAGATTCAGACATAAACTAGCTTTAGATATCACTTTTTAACTAATAGAAATATAATCACTTTTTGTCCGGCAGACATACTGGATGGATGTCTGTTCATGTATCCACCCAACTATGGGTCGATAGCGGGCAAGAGTTACTTGGACACTGTGGAAATACACGATGACAGGTTCACTTGTAGTGCTGCCAGCGCTAATAAGGTAAAATATTTGTTTTCCAGCCAGACTGCGCGGTAGGTGAACCAAGAATAGGTATTTCGGTTTGATAGATAGGAAGCTCCGTACAGTTAGTTCGCTTTTAAAGTCGAACCACAAGAATCTTCGGAACGTCGCAGTTCGATCGATCGAACCGTAACACTTAAAATGCAGCCTTTCAAAGGTAAGCGTCCACATTTCCGCATCTCGGACTAATCGCATCAAACGGATCTGTCTGTAGGCAGTAGGTATGTTCTACAGATGTCATTTTTCGTAACAAACGGACGGGTGGAACTTGCGTGTATGTGAGGTAATGGATGTGCAAAGTGATGAAGAACAATTTGATGTGGTTTGTTTGTTAGTAGAAGAAGAAAAGGCTATATATAGCATATAAAGACTACGCTATATATGCTATTCCCCGATTTGCTAAACGGCGGGCACGTGGAGTACTTGATTCGGCATTCCCTTATGACGTCATCGGCAAGCAACGGAAAAGTGGCCTCCTCGAGCGATTGATTCGTCATTACCGACAGTCCGATGCGTGCTATGTGATCCGTGGACGCACTTGTATGAGTTTTTATACAAAGAATACTAAAATCCGTTTAATGCTATGCGTAATTGTGAACGCTTACCTTAAGGTGTCACTTCTCTGGGAAGGTTGGCGACCATCATGGCCATCTTAACCTTGGAAGCTGCTGCAAAAGAGGGAGCGAAAGCTCATGCCAAACCATTCTCTTAAGGCAGCGACTGACATGAGCATTTGCTCGATTTGAATTTTCGCATCGAGAATTTTCGCTCTGAGCAGACGCTGCGCTGGTGAAACCTGGGGCCCTAGCCAAGATGCAAACTGTTGCAAACGCTTCCTTAGCGTACTTACGAAACGAAAGAAATAAAGCCCGGTGATTGGTTGTTGTAATAGTTGTAACTTCAACAAGGAAGATACGCAAAGGAAGCGTTTGCAACAGTTTGCATCTTGGCTAGGGCCCCTGATTCGCGACGAATATAACGACTGTGCGATAACCTCAGCGGTTGTAGTCAAAATGGTGGACGAAGAGGTAGTGTGTGCTGCGTTCCTTTTAATCCGTTATTGCTATTTAAAGAAGAAGCATAATATTTGGATTTAAACAAAAGCGTCGCATGCGCTCGCGTTAGCGACTGACTTTTTATGTAACACTAGCTGAACTCGGCCACGCATCGCTGCGGCACATACGGCGGCGGCGTGCGCATGGGCCGCGCGGTACTGGACCCTGCTTATATATAATACTATTTATCGTAGCGTGATGTTATATAGCCTTTAGCCTTCCTCGATAAATAGACTATTCAAAACATAATGACATAAACAAATGGACGAAAAACATTTCGTCCATTTATCGAGGAAGGCTATAGGCTATATAACATCACGCTATGATAAATAGTATTATATATATAAGCAGTGTCCAGTACCGCGCGCCCCATACGCACGCCGCCGCCGCCGTATGGGTCGCAGCAAAGCGTGTCTGGCCGAATTCAGCTAGTTAATCATAAACCTATCTCTGCATACCTACTTACATTAAACCTATTTAAGTATATATAGCTTTAAAATTTCTTCTGCTTCTACTACGTTTGTTGTAGATTTTTCTTGCAGTACCTACTAATTAAAGTAAACAGTATCTTTCGCCCATTATTATGTGCTCGAAATATTGCAGCTTCCTCTCATTTATCGGTCTTAGTAAAATACTAAGTTCCGCAAATTTCATTATAAAATCAAAGTACAATTAATTTGAAGTTTAAGTAGTTTGATTAATCGAATTACGGGATCGATCTTCGCGGTCGGAAGGGTACTACGCAGGATGAGCCCATGAAGATAAATTATTATGTTGTGGTCATAGAAGGTAATGATTTTGAGACTAGTTCTACGTAGCTGGTTATGAAAAATGGTTACGAATGTGGATGAAGAGGACATTATGAATTTAAGGTGACGCTGTACGAGCGTGGGAATTTAGTAATAGGTATTTGGGAGAATTTGTTGTCTCAACTTACTATAATGCGAATAACCGAAGACAGAATGCGACGCAACACATTCGCGCCACTTATTCAACTCGCGTAAATAATAAAACATACGCCAACAATTCCAATATTTTAGAAAATCCTTTATAGGTGGTAGCTATTGACATCCCAATTTCAAATATACATTATAGGTAAGATGTTTCCATGGAAAAACATTATTGGATTTTAGTCACTAAGTACAAGAATGCAACCCGCGAAAATGTCACAAATTCTGCACATTTTAGAAATTAATTATACTAGATACAAAATTATTTTCAGTTTTTTGCCATATTAAGTCCCAGAAATGTCATGTTTTTAGGGTTCCGTACGTCCGAATAAAAAAACGGAACTCTTATAGGATCACTGGTGTCCGTCTGTCCGTCGCTCACAGTCAATTATCTCCGAATCTACTAGACCGATTAAGTTGAAATTTGGTACACATATCAATTTCTGTGACCCAAACGCAGAGGTGTGACGTGAGGTAAATCTGTATATGAGAGGTCATTTTTGGGGGAAGGTGGAAAATTAAAAATTTTTTTTTGAAAACTGCATCGTGTGACATCAAATGGAAGGTCTTGTTGTGATTGTGAAGGTCTTAAATGTAATTTTGTTTTTTGTAATTTTAAAATAAATAGTTTCCAAGTTATTCAAGAAAATAGATGTAAATTGACCATCCCCTCCCCCATCTCCGAAACTACTGAATCTAACATTTTGAAAGAAATACAGAAATTTGTTTTATACTTATATATTATAGGAAAACCTATAAGAAGTCCATAATATTAAAATAACATGATAAATCACTCAATATTGTGCGGATAGGTAACATCGTACGGAACCCTCTTCACGCGAGTTCAGCTCACACTTGTCCCGTTTTTTATGTATTGCTATGTATGTATTAATGAGTAATCATGGAATTACGTAGTATGGAATAAGTAAGCTGTTCGAGTTGGAAAGTGCCCTCTTAAAAGCCAGCTTTTCCATTTGCGTTTTTGTTGTCTTCAGTGGATATAATGCGATTTGAAAATAATATTTTATTCCATATCGCAACCAACCAGTAGAGACAAGAGTACTAAAACGTGAAAATGTCTCTATCAAGGCAAACAATGGTAGAGACAAGGGAACCGTGAGGGAAAAATGGCTAGTCCCACTATTTCCATTTTGTATTTCCACGGAAATAGTGGGATGCATCCATAATTTGACCAATCTGGACTTGACAGATGTGGCTAAGTTACTGTCGCCGTAAAGGGACGGTAGTAACAACCCTGAGACAGGAGAAGCACATGAACTGTTTTTGTTTCGATGCCTAAACCCATTACCTATCTTTAACCTTGATCCCCTAAACTTCATCCTATCGGGTGACATAACAATTGCACCCTCTAACGTTGTGGGTGTAAGCGACGGTAGCCAACTACACGAGGAATATCATCAAGTTCACCACCAGCCTGTCTGCCACGCTTTATCATAAAATATTTGTCATTTGAAATACAATTCATTAAAAAAAATTGCAGGGACTTTATTGGTATCCGCAATGGATGGGGATGACACCTCACCACCCCTACGTTGGTCTTCTAGACGACAAAACAGGAAACTACTACCCGCATCAGTTGGAGAGTTTTGCAGACACCGAGCAAGATAGGGGTACTTAGGATAAGAAAAATATATTTTTCCCCATATTTAACGAGTATCATTTTTAAACCTTATGTCATGGCATTTCTCGTGCTTAAATTCGATGGTATTCACATACCCTCAAGTGGACCTTCAGCCGGTCTGCCATCCCTTACAAAAGAAAATTGGAAATTTCAACTTTACAGTTCTATATGGAAACTGTTCGTTCATAAAAAAATCTTACTTTAATATTAATTATGTATTAAATAAAAAAAAGTGAATTTGAATTGAAAAATTTGTATAAAATATAATACATATAGGAAAAATTAAGCTGAGGTCCTTAGGCAACTATATATAATTTTAGTAATAGCAGGTAATAAATAACAGGCATGATGATATTAAAAAAAATACAGAAGAAATTATATCAGATAAATATGTATATATGTTGAAAAATTTCTAAAAAATGATAATCAAGATTTTCAATAAAATAAAATTAACAAAAACTGCAATCCCATCAGAGCGAATGACGTCACGCTTTTGTAAATATCACCGACTGTCAAACTATTTCTGAATTAAGAAAGCGTGACGTTACAACAGACGCCATTGCTAATATAACATATTGGGCAGTGTAAATTGAATTATTTAAAACATCAATTATTCTTTCAAAATCTCCATTTTTTTAGAAACGAAATTTATTCCGTGTTATAAAATGCGTAGAAACACCATGGAGTAGATATTCAAAATCAGTCATCATGCGTATTATATTAAGCGCCGCAAATAGTAGTGGCGAATTTTATTATGAACCAGAAATAAAGATAAAATAAAAAATAAACTTAAGCTATATTTTCAACAAATTAAACAAAAATTAATAACCCATATGAACAAATGTTTCCAAAAAATTCTTTTCCGCATCACTACCCCTCAGTAAGACATAGAATGTCGGTGTACCCGATTTCAATTCAAACTGTTCCATTGACATAATTTCACCCAGTGTCTTGTTAATATCCTCTAAAACGTGAAGCCTCTCACCTTCACCGTCATAGTAAACATTAATGGAACCACAATTGTACTTTTTATCGACGTCCCAAGGAGGCGCTTCACCAAACACTTTATCCAACTGTTCTCTGAGTGTGACATTATCCGGAAAATCTTTCACCAAATCCTTCACTTGATATTCAGGATACAACAAATACACCGGCCAATGTAATACACCATTTTCTAAGTAAACCATGCAATCGTGACCACCGAAAAATGATGGTATAATTTGGTCTACATCGATTTCACTTGCATCTCTCTTGTGATCAGCTATTTTAATTTCTTTATCTGTAATAGCTTTAATAACGTCACGAATTTTAGCCTTTTTCTCGGCTTCTTGCTTCAATCTACGTCTATTATCTCTGTCTTTTCCAGCCTTTTTCTTTTTCGACTCATTAAGCAACTGTCTAACGCCTTCTGTAAACTCAGACGTCCCATCTCTATGTTGCTCCAAAATTGTCATACAGTGTTCTATAGCTTTCTCGTAACATTCTAATTGATGTGCTGTTTTTGCAGCCTTCAGTCGACACTTAGTGTACTCTGGATCGAATTGCAAAGCCTTCTCGCAGTCGAGTAAAGCTGATCTGTAGTTTTTAAGCTGCAAATGTGCGGCTGCACGATTGTTGTACAGGGCCGCATTGGTTTTGTTGTCATTGCATTTGACTCGAATGCCTTCTGTATACCTGTAAAAAAAATTATTTTATTTTATTTATTTATGTATTTACTCGAAAGCCACAGGTCTTAATACTCAATTTTAAAAAAAAAGTTCTCCACCCAGTAGGCGACCATGACTGCGACCATCGTTTTACATTAAATGAGATTAAACAGCACACACTGCGACCGCAACGAGATTTGATGAGCGAGACACACACACAACCGCTACCGTCGCGTTATAGGCGATTACTCCCCCGCCTGCATTTGGTTATGAGACTAAGTACGAAGCAGACGTGAGCGCACTTTTCGCAATGACTTCAGACATGGATTTGGACGTTGAAATAGTCGTGGTCATGATCGCCTAGTGTGCAGGGGCTGTAACTTTTTATTTTTTATGTTAAGATCGGCAGACAGGCTGCCAGTCCACTTGACGGTATGGCTACCATCGCTTATAACACAAGCGACGCCAAAGCTGATGCAAGTGCGCTGCCGACTACAGTTGGATTAAGGATAAGGGATTAGGAGGGAATAGGGAAATGGGCTCTGCCAATTAAGGCTTTTGTATGTTATAGACGTCCTATTCAAATTCAAATTCTTTATTGAGATAAAAACGGAGAGGTCCACTAACATTTATCTCACAATACATATCTTCGTAGTTAATATGATAAAAAATAATAATAATAATAATAATAATAATCAATAATAAGAAAAATATATCCTACATTACAATATTAGTCAATTAAACTAACGGCTTACATGCCTTTGTCCCATTGGTCTATTAAATTTTCACAATATGTCCGAAAAGTTTTAATTACAGTAGACCAATTGTCACAAATATCAATGTCAGGGTTGGTGGTAAGGAGTGCATTGAAATGGCGGCGGATCAGTGGAGACATGGAGCGCGCCACGGTGCAGCTGATAGCCACGTTAAACAATTTGGGCAATTCCCCGCGCCTATTGCCCAAAACTCCGGGTCCGTCTGGCACGAACAAGGTGCACAATAAATCATGCAGGTGCAAGGAATCGACCGATCCTCTGAGCACCTTGTATGTATAAAGTTGCAATCAAATATTTTTGGTTGTACTATAAACTTTCATTGGTATCCTTGGCACCATATGAATGAAAAGACTGACAGGTTGACGGTCCACTTGATGGTAGGTGGCTACCATCACCTATTATAACACAAGCAACGCCACAGGAGCTGCAAGTGCACTGCCGACAACGATAGGATTAAGGATTAGGAAGGGGGATAGGGAAATGGGCTCTGGCATTCCTTACTCACTCACCAAAAAACAACAGCACACATGATGTTATTTCACGGTGGTTACTGCCATAAGGAAATTAATGTTTTGTAAGGGGTAAGGTTACTTCCGCCAGATGGGCTACCCAAATGACTGCGAAACGCAGTGTGCCCTGCCACAATTTTCCAGATCCAAATCAAAGCCAACTTTGAAAAGCTCATTTCCATAGTTGACCCTGCCGGGAATCGAAACCAGGACCCCTGAGACAGAGCATTAAAGCAAGAACCCCAACATGACAAAAGTGGGTGGCAAAATTATAAAATCAAATTAGATGTTTAGACAAATTATTTTACGACACCCAAATAAAGAATAAAGATGATATTCACAATAAAATATACTCGCCCCAAAATAGCCAGGCGATAATTTTTGTGTTTAAAATTAAAATTGCCATCTTCTTTATAATTGTTTGCCAGCTCTACTGGTGTGTTCTCCAATGGATCATATTTGAGTTTAGCAAGGCCCTCGGCCAATGGAGACATTGTATCATCTGGTGTTGATTTCATGAAGAATGGATGTTTTTCCATTTCCTCCTGAAAATAGTAAATTTATATGACAAACATGAATTTAGTTAAATTTCTATTTAATAATTCCCTAGAAATCATAATCATGAGCCCGTTGGATGAGTGGTTAGGGTGCTTGGCTTAATGCTCTGTTCTAGGGTTCCTGGGTTCGATTCCCGACAGGGTCAACTTTGAAAATGAACTTTTCAAAGTTGACTCTGGTTTGGAGCTGGAAAGTAGTGGCAGGACACACTGCATTTCGCTGTCATTTGAGCAGCCCGTCTGGCAGCAGTAACCCCTTACAGACGAGCACTGTGAAATAACAGCATGTGTGCTGTTGTGTTTCGTTAGTGAGTAAGGGATGCCAGAGCCCATTTCCCTATCCCTAACCTTCCTGCTATGGTCGGCAGCGCACTTGCAACACCTGTGACGTTGCTTGTGTTATAGGCATTACCACCATAGCCTGTCTGTCAACCTTAACATAAAAAATGTTCTAGTAAAATTCTTCATTGATATTTACCTGCCAATTATCTTCCGACCATCCTTCTGAGTAACGTTTCCTTTCTAAACCGTTAATATAATCATCAAGTTCCTTATCCAATTTTTGACACAATTCCAATCTTTCTTTGTCAGTCATAGAAACCTTTTTGTTTCCACTTTGCTCCATTACATTTTCATTTTCCATAGCTTCAGCAAATGAAGGTTGCTTTATTTTGATTTAACTTGATGCCTTATTTTACGTAAAATTAACTTACAAATCCTACGAAATCTTAATTTTTACTTTCCCTTAAATATATATATTGCAAATTTGCATTATTTGCAGTTTAAGAGTAACTTTGCCAGTAGGCTTTAGTTTAATAAGCGAAAAGACAATTTAAATTGTGTTTTCTAAACGGCAGAGTCAGACATCCTAAATTCCTAACCTGTGAATTATACATCACTCACACAGACTGTGTGAATAATCATAGATAAAATACTACTTAACCAGAGTAGTATTTTATCTATGGTACTAATACAACATCTTTGGTGTGATGTATAATTGTAGTCAAATTTAGTCTTTGGTGTGTCAGTGCTGCCAGGTCCATTTGAGTGTTGGGCGCCAGATCAGTTTAAAAAAAGCGCTAGATTCCGCTAAACAAGCGTGATTTAAAAAAAGTGCTAAATCTTAATGCTATTTTTAAATTAGAGAGTTAAATAGATGCGTTCTAGATAACAATCATATTGTTTGATTAACCAAAAAAATGTGCTTGTAGGTATAGATTTTTCTTTTCAAGTACCTATGGTTTTCGTTCTGAACAAAAATTTCTTTAACCACGACTTGAAGTTGGGATTACATTCCCATTCAGTTTTATAGTGTTGTTTGTAAAATGTTTTCTTTTTAATGGCACGTCTATGATGCCAATCACATCGATGTGTCATTCAAATCTATCAAACTTGAAAAACTTAAATATAACTTTAAAAACACGATAAATAAACACCGGCACGTTAGAAGAATACGATCACACACAATGAATGTATGAGAGCAATTGTTTAATAATAGTTTATAAATATGAGACGGTATTCAAGTTTCAACCTGTTAATGCGATGCGAGACCGCTCCGGGAACCCCGCAAAAGTTTAAAAGTAGTATCGTGTGTCATAAATACATTTTCAATTATCCTGAATAAGTTTAAAAGCATTCAGTGGAAATAACTTTCGTTTTGAAATGATTATAAATAATAAGTATGGTATAATATAACAATCATTTCGATAAAGCGCTAGGTTTCCGCTAGCAGTCAACTGCTAATATTGGGAGTTGATTACCCTAAAATTCCGCTAGATCTGGCGGCGAAAGCCCTAAAATGGCAGCGAAAACAAACAACATTTAAGATTCAACGACAGAAACACGACAGCAAAACGTTTTTTTTTACATTGTCATGTCATGTGACAATGACTAAAGAACAACATAATAAATTGAGGATACGATAGATAGTGACATGAAATGTCAATTTTAATCAACTTCAATCACGTCTTTATTTTAATTAATTTATTTTACTTAAATTAATTAATTTATAACACGTTTTAACACTCCTTGTGAGTTGTGTGTGAGGTAAGAGTATAATAGTATATAGCACGTAGCGATGGGCGAGTCGAGTTCAGATTGTAAACGAGTTAACTCGAGTCAAGATTATTGCAAACCGAGTTGACTCGGTGTGTACGCGGCGAGCGAGGCAGCTTCGGCCGACGAGTCCGATCCGACGACGCGCGACGAACGATGTCAGTCGACTCGGTCGCTTGCGAATCGCGCCAACTCGGTCGTTGTTTCGCGGGTCGTTTTTGTACGTGGCGTTATCGGTTAAGAACAACGCGCGTCAGCGATGAGACCGAGTCGAGTCAACTCGAGTTGCAACTCGAGTTAGTATCCATTTCAACTCGAGTTACTCGAGTAGCGAAATCGTCAACTCGGCGCATCGCTAATAAGCACGCACGTATACAGTAGTAGTGTTCTGCGTCACACACACGCACACACTCCTAACCATAGACATTAATATACTAACCTAACGTATTAATGTCTATGCTCCTAAGTCAAAGCTTAATCAATGTCATTGTCATTGTCAAGGCAATCAATTTGACTCAAGCTGTCAAGTGTCAGTGAATTATTCGGTCGGACACCGGGACCGGTTCCTAAATAATATTTTCTAAATAAAAATATGCTATAAACATTTTAAAAGTTATTTCTTTAGCGATTCTAATATAGACAGATTGTGGATACATTGTTATCACGTCATTATGTTTTAAAACGTTTTTTCCATTGTATTGTATAGTTATTGAAAATGGCAGACGCTTGGGAAGAGATACAGGCTGTAAAGAGTAAGAGAAACAGCTTGCGAGAGAAGTTAGAGAAGAGGAAAAAGGAACGGCAAAATATTTTAGGAGCAACATTAATTAGTGGGAGTGGTGGGACAGATAAATCCGATGGATCACCAAGTTCTAGTGATGGAAAAAGGGATCGTCAAAATTCGTCTATTCAGCAGAAGAGTGACGGTAAGACTTCTTTTCTCTTTTTACTCATCTTTTTAAAATTTAAAATCACTTTTTAAATTTTTAAAATCAAGTAATTATTAATGAAATACTTCAAATATTAATATAGTCACAACTGAGATACACCTGGGTTCTTGGAGATCACATTCTTGGATTCACATATTTTCATTTTGGAGAATTTTAGTTCTACTGTGTATGCAGTTAGAAAGGTATGGCAAATCACAGTATATATGTGCCATTTTGTTCGATAACTTTTTGCCATCTTGTAGGTAGTGACATGATTCCATTGCTGTAGAAATGTTGGGACTTCTGATCAAAAAAACGCGACAAGTAGTTTTGGCAGTCCTCTCTTGATGTTAACTGACACAGCCTAAAGAATTCTGAAGAGGCCGAAACAGGTGGATATTTGAAGGTGCAAGGTCAGGCTATATGGCAGATACATTAGCACCTCCCAGCCAAACATTCTTAATTTTTGCTGATGGCTAAAGATGTGTGGTCTAGCGTTGACATAATGAAAGACCACACCCTTTCTATTGATCAATTCCGGCCGCATTCTCTCAACTTGTTGTTTTAATCTCATCAGTTTTTGGTAGTAGAAAATCTAAACTGCCCGGCGGTAATAGCTCATAATGAACAATGCCCTTCCAATCCTACTACACACAGCATCACCTTATTGCGAGTTAACCCGGGTTTTGGCATAGTCTGTGAAGCCTGACCGACTTTTGACCACAACCTTTTTCGCACGTTCTTGTTGTATGTGATCCACTTTTCATCACCAGTTATCAATCTCTTCAATAACAATTCAGTTTAATTACTTCTCAATAAAGAATGGCAAATGAGTACACGATTCATAAGGTTTCTTTCAGTGAGCTCATGTGGCACCCAAATATCGAGGTATTTTGTGTACTCCGCTTTTTTCAAATAATAATAATTTAATAATTTATAATAATAATTTATTTATTCATTATCAATTCACTTCTAACCCGCAGACACAAAATAAAATCACAAAAAACTTTTGGAGACAACTATACAGATTAGATTAGATACAATTTAATTGGATCCCTGACTTTGAAACTATTTTTAATGTATTATCAAAGTCAGGGAATTTAGCATTAAAGACTAATTATATTAATTAATTATATTCAATGATAGGAAATAATGAAAATAAATACTACTAATAATACTAGCTTGGGTTAAGTTTTAAATTAAATTAATTATTTTTAGATAAATTTTAAAATAATTTCTATTTTGTATATATAATTATATGCTTATTTACAAATATATAGTAAATAAATAATATAAATATATGTTAATGTAGGGGAAGCGAGAAATATTATATGATTAAATTAATAAATTTTCTGTCTGTAAATAAGACAAGTTCAGGTATGAAGTGGTAGCTTTTTTTACTTTAAACTTCGTCAAAGGGTAGATGTAGATGGTTGTATAGTTTGGAAGAAATAATTTCAAATTGGCTAGCGACAAAGGAGGTTCTGTGTTTGTAGACATGGCATATATTAACACAGGAGATTCAATTTAGGATAGTTGCATCAAGAGACAGGTTAGCGTGCTTCCGAAGAATGCACCGAAGTATATACAGTTGTCTCACTGTTAAGACCTGACACTCTGAGTACAGTTTATTGGTAGAGTATCGAAAATGTTTTTGGGTCATTAAGACCCATCAGTCAAATGGGTCAAAACTTTTGTGGTTAATTCTCAGTTCTTCAGCTACGTTGTAACTACTGATATGCCGATCTTGCTTCACTTTTTCCATTTTATCCGTAACAGGGCAACCAGAGCGAGATGCATCTTTGACATGAAAATACCCGGATTGAAAACCCTTAAACCAACTTTGTACTGATCTTGCTGACACTGCATTAGGTCCATGAATGTCACAAATTTTTTTTTTGCTGCTTGGGTTGCATTTTTTCCTTTTTTGTAAAAAACTTTTAAAATGTATCGAATTCCTGCATTACTCATTTCGACAGAAAGAAGAACAAATGAAAGATAGCTGGAAATAACATTTTATTAATTTGTTTCTTTTTTTGAAATGTAACCGTTTTAATGTCATCAAAACCAGCCAGATACAAATAGTACAGCCAAAGAGATTTTATTACAAGTTTATACATGCTATATGTGAAAAGATTTTTTCCCTGACCTAATAGTATCATATTCTATGGTATACTATTTTGGTTACAAAGGTATTTTGTGTACAAATAATTTTTTTAATGTTGATACTATTAAATTCAAGCTGTATGCATTCTTTGAGGACAGATTCTAAGAACTTCATAACTATGGTAAGTACTGTCATAACTTAACATACATGAAAGTTTTTGCTGAATGCCTAATGGGGAACCAATATTGTATCTAATTAACTCTTTACAATATTCTATCACGGTACAGACTGGGAGTGAAACCATGGGGGGCGGTGTTTGGTTTTAAAAGCTGTATTAATACGTATAATAGTTTATTTCAGGTAAAATGCCATATATTGTTAGAGATCCAAATACTTAAAACCTATATAAAAGTAGTAAAGATATAAAAGTATGGTTTGTGTCCACATTTTATTTGATAACCTTTACTAGTTTAATCCCGAGCAAGATGATTTAATTGATGCTTTTTTTTTTAAATGTTGATTTCTTTCATATTTAATAATTTTTACTCAACTTATACAATTTATAAAAATACCAAATTTTTCTTTGGTATTTTTATAAATTATTTATTCATATTAGAATAACAAAACTAAAATATAATGCCCATGGTCATGCCAATATAATTTTATTTCATTTGGAATAAGTGAAAATTAAGCATAATAATTGTATGCCTTATATAATCTAAATAAATACAAATAACTTATGATTTGTTATATTTATGATAAGTTAATTATAATACTAAAGATTACTTATATTTAAAAATTAAAATAAAATAGCCTTTATCTGCTGATACATATGTTTAAAGTAAATAAAAATAATGCACATCAGTCCGGTTCCATATCAGCGTGTCCTGCCGACACATAGGCCTCCTCTAACTTTTTCCAATCTATTCTATTCCGAGCCAATCTCATCCATAGGGGTCCGGCAGTCCTTTTTATGTCATCTGACCATCTCTTGAGTTGCCGGCCTCTCTTCCTTTTAGCGTTTTATCTTGGAGTCCACTCGGTTAGCTTTTTTGTCCATTTTTCCATTGCCATTTAAAAATTACTTAGTTTTTAAATACTGTTAAAAAAATACTACTTTCATACATTCCAGCACCAACAGAGAGGCCGAAGCTGGTACCGTCAGCTTCTTTAGAGGTTCGTCTTCTACAAGTCCTGTCAGATATGCAATTGCAACTACCAGCTACTGCGGGCGCATTACTACCAGGTCTCGGTGACG
This sequence comes from Bembecia ichneumoniformis, assembly GCA_910589475.2. Taxonomy (NCBI): domain Eukaryota; kingdom Metazoa; phylum Arthropoda; class Insecta; order Lepidoptera; family Sesiidae; genus Bembecia; species Bembecia ichneumoniformis. The sequence goes on from OU342543.1 coordinate 7,959,181, forward strand.
TAGACTCTGGGATTGTTGCTAGTTTATTACAGAAGTTTGCTACACAGAAGCTTATCACGTAAGTCCTTTAATATTTCCAGTTTATTATAGAACGACACCAGAACTTCTTTCTTCCTTCTCCAGAGCATTTTTCCATCTGAAGCAGGTTGAGTTATTATAGCACAATACATGTTTCTTTATCATCAAACAAATGATCAACCACTGTACGATTTAAACCTGCATCTGCTGTGTGTGCAGCCAAGAGTTTATATCACTATTATTACTTCATAATCAGGGTCGATAATAACATAAGTACATACCTTACATACCTGTATTGTATGTACCTTAAGAACATTTTATATGATACAAGTTCAGGACATTTTACTTGCTAAAGGTTCGCTTTTTGTCCACTATAATTTTATTTTGACGAGCTCTTTAGATGAGTTGTTGCCGGGTTAGATTCCTGGTCTGTTTAACTGTGAAATTACGGCGTGTGTGCTGTTGGGCTCTGGCAGTAATAGATGCCAGAGTCCATTGCTCTATCCCTTCCTAATCTCTTATTTTAATCCTGCTATGGTCGGTAGCGCACTCGTAGCACCTGCCATCTACCATCAAGTGGAGCTTCAGCCTGTCTGTCGACCTTAACATTTAAAAAGTGTCAGCAAGCAAGCTGACAGTCTACTTGATTGTAGGTGGCTAGTATACAGAATTACATGACAGCACTTGTGTTGTTTTCGGTGAGTGAGTGAGCAAAACAAGAGACCATTCCCCTGTCTTCTCCCTTCTCCTTTATCTTCTCAAGAAGATAGCACACTTGCATTTCTCCTGGAATTCATTTGCTTGGTGGTGGGTCTTGGGAGAGGCCTACATCCAACAGTGGATAGACACATGATGATGATAGATAGATAGGTGGTCATAGCCCCTTGTGGACTGTCATTCTGCCTGCCACCTCTATATAGAAGAGTAATCTTCTGTATAATAGAAGAGTAATCCAAATGTGATGAAGTATCACAAAAACTTCAGTTGCCGCTAGTCTCCAATGATAGTATGTGCAGAAATGCGTTTAATTCTAAAATTACCTTATTTATACAACACTAGCTGACCCAGCAGACGTTGTTCTGCCAGAACCCGAAAATAATTCCGTAACCCTATTGTGGCGCCACCTATCTGGTCCAATTTTATTTTGAAACCATAATATGTTAAAGTGACGCGACAATGAACGACGGTTAAATTATTTGAATATTCTTCATACAAAAATACTAAAATCGCTATTAAAAAATGGGGGGTGGGGTAGGAGGGTAAAAAATACTTTACGACCTATTCTCATACCTACCAAATATACAAAAGAATTCATAAAAATCGGTTCAGCCGATTAACATCGCCACATAGTAGGTATATCAAAGACGGATGCCTGTTATTGAGATAGCAAAACCGCGGTGTATTGATACGTGCACACTAGGGGCCGCGTAAGTATTTCGCCATTTTGCGCTGGCGACATCGAGGAGACAATATCTCGTCGATTAGCCATTCAATATCGTCGATATTCAGAAATCCATTGTAAATTCAGCGATAGTGGTGTAATAATGTAATAAAACCACGCTAATAAACAGCTCTTTTCAGAACTTCAGGCCCCTATTTGAGAACCTCTGGATAACACTTAAAATCCAAAATTTCAAGTCTGTAGGTCATTTAGTTCCGAAGTTAAGCGAAAGCAAAGTTTCGCATTTTCGACACTCACTCACTCACTCATGATCATGAAAATAGAACTAGTACTTCCCATAAACTCAGAGAGCGGCCAAGTCACACAACATTAACTATAATAATAAAGAAATCGCAGTAAGGAACCTTAGACTTGGCACGACTTTGTCTAGATTTCATTACTTTTTAGAGATAAACAAGCAGTTCCATCGATACTTGGCTAGTTTTTTACAGAATGTTTTTGGTGGGATATATTTATTTCTTACCCCTTCACTTTAAATGATTTTACAAAATTATTTCAGCATTGGGGAACGAACAGAGGGCAGTACAGAGGATATAGAGGTCATAAGCGCTGAATCTGTTAGGCTCGGCGCAGTTTTAGCAGCACTCATAGAAGAGCAGTCTACCAGTAAAAAGAGAAAAGGTAATAAGACTTCACAGTAGTGCCAGTTGATCTCATGTTCACAGTGAAAAGGCGTAAAAAGGCGTAACCTGAGTCATGTTTTTAGACATGAGCTATATGACTTGCTTCAGCGGGTTTGTTCTTCGCTTCCGCCACAGCGGAATATTGACGATGCTCTGGCTCATTTGGCGAAAAACTTTGGATGACGGAGATGCCATTCTGCGGTGTGCGTGAAGCCTACTTCTGACATGGAGCTCTACCATGTCGGAAATACAATTCACTCTGTGTGAGGTTCGGAGTGGGTTGGAATATTTTAATACATACCATGTGACCCACTCGACTTCCGGACGTTTCCTTTGACGTGTTAAAAATTGGCGCACCCGAATTGTCTCCTATGCTTTCGCGGCTCTTTGAACTTCTTTTTTCAAGCAGGCGCTTCCTTCAAGTTTGGAAAGTAGCTCATGTCCACCTTTTGCCTAAAAAGGGATTCGGCCGACTATAGACCGATTGCTTTTACCTCCCTCCTTTCCTAGGTGATGGAGCACATTATTAATGTGCAGCTTCTGAGGTATCTGGAGAATCATCACCGCCTGTATGAATTCGAGATGGTTGTTTGACTGATGATCTTCTCTTTTGATGGTCAAGTGGTGAACTCACCATTGGGTCAACATTGTGGCAAATAGGGGAGAGGCTTTGGTGGTTGGCCTGGATATAGCAAAAGCATTCCGCCCGATCGGGCACCAAGGTGTTCTTTCCAAGCTATCTACTTACGAGTGGTGCGGGACTATGTGATTGGGTCGCCGACTTTCTAACTGGTCGGAGTATCAGAAGTAATTGTCGACGGATGTTGCTCGGACAGCATGACGGTCAATGGCGGCGTCCCGGAAGACTATGCTATCCCCCACACTCTTTCTGTTGCATATCAATAATCTGTTGGAAATCAACAGCATTTGTTGCTTTGCAGCACTGGGGAAACATATTGCGAGGGCCGCGCTTATATCTCTCCTTGTGACTTGAAGAAAAGCCGCGACTGACTTGTGTCTTTGATTGAGACAATATTATCCGAAGTTTCAAATTGGGGTTGCTTGAATCTTATACCATTCAACCCCTGCAAGACCCAAAGTCTGTGCTTTCTACAAGAATTTTACACTGCACAGCACAAACATTTAATAAAATATTATCAGACACAACCAAGGTTTGTGTAAAATGCCAAATTAGCTAACACAACATGTACATTGGTTGATTAAAAAATATTCAGAAATTTATAAAAATGTTTGCTTAATCCTCAATTTATTTTGTGACACAGGAAATTCTGAGACTTGATCATTCAATGCCTTTTACATATTGATGAAATTCTAAGTATCAAGGCGACTCCAGCCGCAAAACTCGTCTTGTACTGAATTGACGGGACTGCTGAGGGGGAGTCGCTACTTGCAAATCTCGGAAATATCTATTTAAAAATTAAATAAAGTATAATTCAATTTTTTCTTTTGATCTTAAAATTTGTCTTAAGAATTAGCTATTAAAAATATTGATTATTAAGGAAATCGCACGGTTACAACATCGATATTAGACCGCAAATTAGTATTTTTTTTATATATATAATTTAAAAAATAATTATGATGATCCCCTTTCATATATCCTGCAGATGATTTGAGTATTTTTTAAATTATAATTATGATAATTTAAAAGGAAAACAACGGTTACAAATAAGTGGATTTTTTGTCATTAGGGGCTGGCGTCGCCTTAAGGGGTAATATTATCACTTCAGATACATGCCCGTTGTGCAGCAATTTATTAAAATATATATTTAACGGTTTTAATGATAATAGGAAACAGTTGGCGCTGAACAAATTTTATTGAAACACTTGAGTTTACGCATATATTTTGACAAGAGAGTAGCAACACAGAACCATCCATTCTTGTGGGCCATCTGTCCCACCGATGTCAAAGTGACGTGTGTTATTAATTTTACTTCTCATACCGAGGCCTTATATGAAAATCGATTCTTAAGGAGTAGACTCAAAAAAGAAACTTAATAATGATTCTTCAAGTGCGTTGCCGTCCCTATAGGAATTTATATTTAACACTTAATTTTGTTTCAGGTGACAATGAAGTTGAAGAGCCAACAAGTGCAAAGGCAGCAAAAATTCAGACTGAAGATAAGAAAACTACAAAAAACGATACTGATATAATGGTAAGTGAAACAGATTGATAAAATAGGTACACCTGGTAAAATGGAGCATTTAAAGCTTAGTTTGATCTTAATGGCTCCATTTTCATGGTGTTTGATAGATTTTTTGGCTTGAAAGTGAACGAAAGTTGAAGTTGCTCTATGGGAACACCGCTATAGACAATTGTAACACTGTATAATGTATCCTGGAATGTATGCCAGCACTCCTTCGGCCAAGGCTAATTTTGCCCTATGTCATTTGATCATTCCGGCAGGCAGAGCACAATTAGCTCTGTCAGATCGCCCGGAATGGGTATAATCAAATCTTGTCCACATCAAATTATGCTTGAATAGAGTGCTGACGGTCCACTTGATGCTAGGTGGCTACCGTCGCCTATAACACAAGCAACGCCACAGGTGTTACAAGTGCGCTACCGACTATAGCAGGATTAAGGATAAGGGATTGGGAGGGTATAAGGAAATGGGCTCTGGCATCTCCTACTCACTCGATGAAACACAACAGCACATGTGCAGTTATTTCACGGTGGTCGTATGTAAGGGGGTAGTTACTGTCGCGAGACGGGCTGTCCAAATGAATGCGAAACGTAGTGTGCCCTGTCACTACTTTCTAGATCTAGACCAGTTATTTTCAAAGTTGACCCTGCCGGGAATCGAACAAGGCAAGCACCCTAACCACTCATCCAACGGGCTCGTCTTCTTTATTAGATAGCTCTCATCACTCATGGAAACCTAGTATTCTATCAGACAAGTGCATGCATATCAATATGCTATTAATAAGAACGCACTTATTAACTGCTGATATATTATAATCTTAATGCATTATATTATAGAGTCTAAAGTCCAACTGAGGTCTGTCTATAATTTACTTTCCCTAATGCATGTTTGCATATGTATTATTACAGAGTCTGCTTGCAATGCCTTCAAGTCGCGAGAAAGCCGTGAAGATGGTCGGTGAAGAGATCATGGATTTACTAAGTAAGCCCACGGCCAAGGAGAAGTCTTTGGCAGACAAGTTTAAAAGTCAAGGAGGTGAGGATCACTTTAGTCGAAAATAGTGCTATGATGGTCAGGTCTTCAATGTTGAGGCTTTCAAACTCGAAGACAGCTTAGCTTAAGCAGTAGCGGGGTACATTGCGTTCCGCAGCCTGTCTAGCGACAGTAACAACCTCCTTACAAAAGAGCATCGTGAAATAACAGCATGCGTGCTGTTGTGTTTCTGTGAGTGAGGAAGAGATGCCAGAACCCATTTTCCTTCCTAATCCCTTATCATTAATCCTACTGTGATCGGCAGCGCACTTCCAGCACCTGTAGCGTTGCTTGTGTTATAGGCGAAAGTAGCCACCTACCATCAAATTGTTTTAAAAATTTTGTCTGTGCGTTTGTGCACTCTAATCATTAAACGATTTAACCTATTTGAATGCGGTTTTCACTTATTTATTGTAGCAAGTTAGTGTTTGTTACACATCAATCGGTTTACAAACAAAAAATTCCGAATACCACGCGTACGAAGTCGCGGGCACAACTAGTAATTTCTAAATCCATGTTAAAAGTAATGCTGCTTTGTTAGATGTTTTATTTGTAATTTATCTCGTCTGATTTTTTGTCAGACATGACTTATTACAATCTAGACGTTTTGTCCACAAACACATTTTACAACTTAGAATCTAAGTCTTTATGAAACGCACTGATATGTATTATGACTTGTTTAAAATTCTAACTTCACTTCTAATAAAAAAAACTTTTATTACAATATTAGGAGCGCAAGTACAGGAGTTTTGCGCGCACGGTACTCGCGCGGAATGCCTCCGGAGTTCCACCTCGACGCGATGCTCCAAGCTACACTTTAAGAAGATCATCCAGCCTCACACCGACGAAGCGCTGGGCGACTGTTCCTTCCTCAACACCTGCTTTCACATGGACACCTGCAAGTGAGTATGTACTCACTATCACACACACTATCATATCAACACTTTTTTTGCGTGGGATCAGCGAGCCATATCCCCACTGACTATGGGGAGATCGGTGGGGTATGTGGGACTTCTACCCACTGAAAACCCGCAGTGCTTCCTCGCGTCGTCTATGGGCGGGCGGTAAGGGATCGTGGAAAACATGCATCTACCTCCCCCGCCAGACGAGGCCCGCGCACTTGCGGGCTCAACCTCGATTAGCGCGGAGTTTGACCTGCGCGCCGTGGAGAGACGTGCCGGAAACATACAGCACGTCTCCTCTCGTTGCCTGGTGTTGTGATGACGGCGGACGACCCCATGTCCACTGCCCCCGGGCGAAGCGGCACGAGCCGCCCGTACTCATCTCTCGCAGCGGGCAATCAGCGAGGGGCTTCACCTCTGAAACATCCCATAATCTCTTCTCTGCGGCACAACCTACCACAGAGTCGGAGGCCGCTTCATCATATCAACACCTGCTTTCACGTGGGCACCTGCGAGTGAGTTCGCACACACACACACACACACACACTATCATATTAACAGCACACTTGAAGGATTCTGATCTAGAAGTTTATAAATCGTAATCGTGTCATATACAGTCAAATGTTGCTGACTCTGCAGCCAACTTTCATCAGATAAGTGTTACGTTCAAATGCGTTGTGGTTCGGTTTAAACACAGTAGTTTAGGTTAATCATTTAACATTACTATAGGGTATTTCAATAAATGTGTATATAATTTGTCAATGTATGTAGGTAGTAGTTGGACAAAATGGTGTTAAAATTGGTTATCATAGTGATCGCTATGGTAGCCGAACGCGTACTGGTGTTAAAGCGTGCATTTAAATGGCCGTAAATTATAAAAATGCAAGAAAAGCATGAAAATGGTCGCGCGACACTGTTCGGTTGGCGTAGCTCCGAACAACCTGCTACGCTGCGTTTGCCGGTCCGTGGTCTTTACTCGAGAATCATCCGGACTCAAATCCATCCGTCGGCTTTCCGTACTAGTGTCTTACCCATTCAACATTTACCGGGTAATGTCGTTGACTTACCTTTGTATATGGAGCTCCACATCCCTGATTCGAAATTGCAGAGTGATTTGCAAATGTCAAAATATTAATAAATGTTTTACCCCATTAAAGATACGTTCACTATGAAGTGGATAATGCCGATCCCAGCGCAAACACCAACAAACAGCTAACGGAACTGGTTCAGAAGAGTACGCATAATGGTATGTTACTTTGAACAGTTATTCGTCATTTTAATGCTTTCCAGGTTAGGCTGACGTTCCACTTGCTGAAAGGTGGCTACCGTCGCCTACCGTTGCAACGCTACAGGTGCTGCAAGAATTAAGGATTAATTGATAGGCCAATGGGCTCGGGCATCTTTTACTCACTCACTGAAACATAACAGCACACAAACATGCTTTTATTTCATGGTGGTCTTCTGTAAGGGGGTGGTTACTGCCCTCAGACTGGCTGCCCAAATGTAGGGCAATGTAAGGGGGTGGCGAGACGCATTGTGCCCTGCCAATACTTGCCACTATTTCCTAAGCTGATATACGAGTGAATACATTTTTAAATGTTAAGTCGTCTAAATAACATTAGTTTATTCAACTCTCGTCATTTTTCGCCTTGTTTCTTCTGCGTACTAACGTTTAATGATTTTAATATTTAGTTCAAGTTATTATTTCAGTTTTAATTGAAATAAATTTGAGTTTTAATTAAGGCGGCTCCCTCCAAAAATTCCTCTTACGAGACTTAAAAATTACTCATGTCATTTGTAGATGTGAAAAAACATTATTTGATTTTCAGGTTCGGTCGTACCCAAACCCGATGGCGTGTTGACGTTGACGCCTTCGCAATGGATACAGTGCGACTTGAGATACTTGGACATGACATTTCTTGGTGAGAATCTAATTCGACTTCATTACGGTTGAGCAATTTCCTTTACAATGTTCAATATGAAAGAAAGACAGATCGTTTCATTATCAACAGTATATATTTTATTATAAAAAACTACAATAAAATCTCCTGCCAATCGGCGGTGAGCTTGCATAAAGGCCTATGATCAGTAGTTGGACGTGAAGTATAGATTGGTTACGATTAATGTTTTATTGATTGTCCATCAAAGGTAAGTTTGCGGTTATAATGGCCGACCCTCCGTGGGATATCCACATGGAGTTGCCTTACGGCACGATGTCCGATGATGAGATGCGATGTCTGGGGGTACCGCAACTACAGGATAGTGGGCTCATATTCTTGTGGGTCACCGGCAGGTGAGTTGTGTACAAAATTATTGTTTTGAGGTCGTAATTCTCTTTCTTCAGTCGTACACTCCTGACGTCTGAATGTGACAGTGTGACAAGTTGGTAGGGGCCTCCGCGAGTCTTCTCCATCTCTCTCTATTACTGGCATCACGAGTGCAATCTGTGAGGGAGCACTTTGTACCGTGTCTGTCAATCTTGTGGGTGATCGGCCGTGAAGTGCTGCCCCTCCACTCTTCACAGTATCATTTGGTACATTGGTAGAAGAGGTGGTAATACATTTAGTAGAAAGATAGATGTGAATGCGTACTTATATTGCTATGCTTTTGTTGGGTGCAACTTCTCACTCACTATTATTGAAAGAGGCCGTTTATTTTATTTTAAGTTATCGAAATTCAACAGCGTAGCAAAAAAAGTCACACAAGTTTACACAATTGAGTAAATTGGACATTTTCCACCTATTGAAAATATCTTTCAAGCGACACTCCGTGAGTGCGCTGAGGGACAAATATGTAGTTACACGTAAACACCCAACTGGAAATGAAATTAGTAACTGTCTCAATTGTATTGTAATTATTTTTTCTGTATTGCTGTAGGGTTCTTGTTCAAAATAAAATACACTTGCATGCCAGTTACATACCAGGGCGGATTGATAAGTCTGGTAAAAATCTATTTTGGATTAAAATTATCGCAATTTGCATGGAACATCCTTGATTACAACTCTTTTGAAGGACTAAATTAAAATTTTCAGCTAGTACCGCCGGTTAGTTTTTTGTGACGGCCATTAAAGAAAAATAATTGAACAAATTTTTGCAAAGATGGTGAAAAAGTGAATTTCGTGTCTTGATTAAACATTATTTTTTGCGCAAAAAAACCTGTTAGAACAATCGAATCAGTGGATTGCTACTGGCGAACCAGCTCCGAAGAAGGCCAAAGCAGTTTTATTAGCCAATATAGTGATGGCTACAATTTTTTGGGATGCACGTAGGGTAATCCATATTGACTACCTAGAGAATGATAAAACGATTAATGGCGAATATTATGCCAATTTATTGAACCAATTTAACACAATTTTACGTAAAAAATAACAATAAGAAGAAAATTCTCTTCCACCAAGACAACGCACGAGTGCACACCTTTTTTTTTTACGTTGGGAAATCCATCATGGATACCCAGCAGCGAAAGGGGGACGCTGCGGGTTATGCCGGACTCCTACCGGCTAAAACCCAACTACTTTCTAGCGCGGCCGTAGATGGGCGGGGTCGCAGGAACGTTGTTGCACAACTTCGGCGACCACGAGTGCACACCTGCGTGATTGCCATGGCAAAACTTCATGTGATGCTTTCTCACCCACCGTATTCGCTAGATTTAGCCCCTTGTGATTATTTTCTGTTTCCGAATTTAAAAAAATGGCTTGGTGGGAAAAGATTTGGCTCCAACAAAGAGTTCATGCACGAAACCAATGCCTATTTTGAAGGGTTCTCTAACTCGTATTTTATGGAAGGGATCGAAAAGCTAGAGAAACGCTGGGTGAAGTACATTGGAGCTACACGGAGACTACGTTGAAAAAAAAAATTTAATTAATTTTACTCTTTGTTTAATTTTTACCAGACTTATCACTCCGCCCTCGTATATACACTTACATCGAATATACATCGAAATTCGAAATCGAATATACTTACACTTTTTTTCAGTAATATGACGATGTATGTTTTTTCTTTGTGTTTTATCATTGTTATCCGGTTTTTAAATATGCAAAACAAAATATTATGGCTTAAAATTGATCAATAATTAAGGATGAACTAGTCGCGGGCTCGAAGTCACGCGTGGGCGCGGTCAAAAAGCACGCTGTCTCACCTAGCATCGTGTCCGACAGAGATTATTGAGTGAAATGCACGATAATTCAAAGTAAACCGACAGCGTAAAAATAAACGAAAAGTCCTTTGAAAAATGGAGTTTTATGAAAAAACTTCTGCATAAATCACTTATAATTAAAGTTTATTGAAATCCTCAATAATTGAGCTTTGTCGGTGCCGGTTTTGTTTTGGAGATTTTACACTTCTTTTATTACTTATTTACGCCCAAAGTTACGTTAAAATTAGCAAGAAAAATTAATCTTTATTGGCTCATAACTTTTTAATGGCTTTTTATTTTACTATTCTGTTTCCGTACAGACAAAAGTAAAAATGAGGCAAAACGATATCAGGTTTAAATTTTAATGTACAATGTCAAACAGTGGAGTAAAACCCCCCCGAAATTTGTATGGAAAAAGTATCGACAAGTTCAACCTTAAGTTTAAACACTCTGAAAAATAGGCAAATACCATACCCTATTCAGCCACCGCTAATCACAACGTATAATGATATTTCTTCTTAGAAGCTGTAACCGTTTTACTAATAATATATCACTGATTTTTTTTCTTTCTTTAAATTGAAGCGTTGTTTTACTAATGGTTTCGCATTCATAACATCTGGCGGCAGTAACCGACATTTTTCAAAAGACCGCGGTAAAATTACCTTACTCATATCTTTTATCTTAAGTCTGCAATGGTAGGACGTAGTAGAAATTTTCATTTTTAGTAAGAATAACATTTGTTGTGTTCTTGTACATTGTATTTTATTATGATGTAAACCGACATGTAGCATAGGTTGATGGTTTAAGATGAACGTGTAGGACCATCAGGCTACTCGTTAACTATAATGATTTTTTTTTCTTATAACATTCCAGAGCAATGGAACTCGGTCGGGAATGTCTAAAGTTATGGGGCTACGAGCGAGTGGACGAACTGATTTGGGTGAAAACCAATCAGTTGCAGAGAATTATACGTACAGGCCGGACCGGCCATTGGCTCAACCATGGCAAGGAGCATTGTTTGGTCAGTGTACAACCAACATATTTCTTAAGTTCATATATACATAGTTTATGCAGATGGGATGTATGAGTGTTTATTAGTCCTTCGTATCGCTATTGGATGGATTTCAAGGATATTTTAAAGTGATATGATTTATATAGACTCTAAAGTTGGTAAATTCCCGTAGTAAAATATTTACCACATTAAATTCCGAACTAAATGGCACGTTGATGTTTGTTAGTTTTTTTCCTATGAATCTTTGAAGGGACTTTGATATCGATGGTTCTAAGCTTAGTAAAGGATCGATTAGATTTATAAACTATTCTATACTAATAAAAGCATGGATTATAAACTATTCTATACTATGGATTAGCGTATATTGAAGACTCAATGATTAAGAGTCATTACCAGTAGATGGCACCATCAGTAGGGTTATATTTTTTGTTTTCGACGCGGACGAAGGCGCGGGCACTAGATAGTAAACAATAAATTAGGTGGTTAAGTTACTATGGAGGCATTAACGTCCATAGCCGACTTTAGACTAGCAAGTTGTTGCTACATGTTTCTTCCACATGTTTTTCTCTTATGTCAAGGTTGTCAGACAGGCTGACGGTCTACTTGATGATAGATGGCTACCGTCGCCCATAACAAGCTATGGGTGCTACAAGTGCGCTGGCGACCATAGTAGGATTAGAGATATGGATAAGGAAAGGAAAATAGGGAATTTATTTAGTTACATTGCGCATACTCAGCTGTCACGTGTTCTAACAAAAGCTATGTTAGTTACGTTCGGTATACACAGATGTCACGGTATACACGTTTTATAAGTCCAAATAGTTCATTTTTTCGACGACAGAAAAAAGTGAACTAAAAAAATGTCGCTGCGCCGGCAGGTTATAACGCGCTATCCTTTCGTTCCTCAACGCGGACTACACTTTTTATACAAGCCCAGAGAAACCCTCTGGTGTTGCTTGTAATATTACATTAGAATTAGGGTACATAAATACACACGTCAGCTGTCGCGCAAATGTCAAAGTGACAGATAACATAATGCTTTTTATTTAACACTTGTATTAATTTTATTCTTATATTTCCATACCGGGGGCCTTATATGAAAATTGATTCTTAAGGAGTAAACTCCAATAAAATAAGTTATTAAAAAAAAAATGTAAAAAATTTAATCTTCATCGTTTTCATTCAAGGTGGGTATGAAGGGGCGTCCCGAAAGCTTAAATCGGGGCCTCGACTGTGACGTGATTGTGGCGGAAGTGCGCGCGACCTCACACAAACCTGACGAGATTTACGGCATCATAGGTGAGTAGATCGCGCACTACGCGATATTGGTAATCAAATATTAGCTCTTACAAGTTAAAAATATGTTAACAGCGCGCCATGTGAAATTCGAATCCAAAATGGCTGCTCTACTAAACGAATGGGTGAAGGACGATCCTTCTTCTGATCCTGTACTATAATAATTGAATAGAATTAATTAAAAGAAATATTAGTAAATATCGCCAATAGATAACGACAAATGATTTCAACAATATTCGACAACAGACAGAACACCAAATAGAACCTTACCGTGTAATAGCACAATGTGTGCTGTTATTTCGGTGAGTATGTAAGGGATGCCAGAGCCCATTCCCCTGTGCCTTCCTAATATCTTATCCTTAATCCTACTAAGGTGTGGCGTTGCTCGTGTTAAAAGGCGACAGTAGCCACTTGCTACCATCGAGTGGACCGTCGTCGACCTGTCTGAGAAGAGCTTTACAGAAAAACTTTACATAAATGATGCGATTTATAGGCGGTGGTTATTTAGAATAGCAGCCTTTATGACGTCTGGTAGTCTTTGTCTTTTGCAATTTACTTACCGAAAGTCGACCGTCCATCACAACCAGCCGACAGTACAGAATACGTTCACTTTAACATAAACAATTAACAGACATGTTTTCTTTTCATTTCAGAAAGGCTCAGTCCTGGCACTAGGAAAATAGAATTATTCGGTCGCCCGCACAATGTCCAACCTAATTGGTATGTTTTTTGAATGCTTGATTTTATTATTACAAAAGGTGGCAGGTAGGCTGAAGGTCTACTTGATGGTAAGTGGTTACCGACGCCTAAGGACACAAGAAACACCAAGATCAATCGATGTGCACTGCCTACACTGAAAAAGAATTGAAATGTGTTGACTTGAAAGACTTGATTTCTCGCTTCGTTGTTTATCATCTCAGCTGTAGGACATAGGGCATAGGGCCTCCCCCACAATTTTCCAAGTCTGGATCAGTCAGGAACAGGCTAGATCGACCGTCGACCCGCGGCCCTTATCAAGTCGTCTGTTCACCTTGTGTGTGAACGTCCTACACTGCGTTTGCTGGTCCGTGGCCTCCACTCGAGAACCTTCCCGCCTCAGATGCCTCAGCGGCCGTCGGCTTTCTGTACTATGTGTTCTGCCCACCGCCACTTCAATTCAACTTAATACTCCGTAATTTTATGTTATCCATAACTGGTTATGTCAGTAACTTTTATTCGTTTACAGATCTCCTCATCTTCGTTCTCGCATTGTAACCCCGCGCCTACGCGCTCCATAGCTCCTATAGCTAGTCTATGAGAGGGGGATAGTCATAGCATAGCCTATGACTATCCCTCTCCATAGCTCGTTGAGTGACGTTGAGTTTTCTTATTAGGCCCATAGTTAGAGACCACGTTTCAGGGCCATATGTCATCACTGGAAACACACATTACTCGAAAACTTTTGTTTTAAGACACTGAGAGATTTTGGACGAGAAGATGTCTTGGAGCTTCCCGAAAGCTGGATTCGACCTCCTTCTCGAAGTTGGCTCTACTTAACTGGAACTGCTTAACCGATTTGTATGCAAGCTTCCCGTAACATGTTTGTTCGTGTGTTTGTTTCATTCCAATCGATTTACAAACAAAAAAGTCAATTGAAAAAAATACGTGTTATTCTAGAAACACGATTCGGCCGATTGGATATTATTCCGAATACTATGCGTACGAAGTGGCGGGCAGAGGTAGTTACAATTATATTATTGAATAAGTGCAGGAGGTTAGTCGGGACGACATAATAAAGAAGATTCGGTCACCAACGCTATGTTTTCGCTGTCTGATCGCGTCCATTACACATTGTCATTTTCTTCAATTCAAGTTTGATAACCCTTCCGTATTCCTTATCTTCATTCCTACTATGGTCAGCACCGCCCTTGCAGCACCTTTGGCGTTGCTTGTCTTATAGACGACGATAGCCACGTACCATAAAATGGACCGTCAGCCTGTCTGACGACTTTAACATAAAAACAATATGAAACTGTTTGTAAATTAACTTGTACTTATAAAATAGTTTGTCCTGATCATCAACGCACACCCAAAACTACTAAGTCTAGAAAGCTGAAAGTTGGAACCTAGGTTTATTTTATAATATAAGCATCTTGTGAGAGATAATTTTCGAAAATTACCATTCCATTCACGCGAAGCCGGAGGTGGGTCAATTAAATTAATTTAATTTTTACTTTAACTGGCCCCTAGGGACCCTGTGGAGAAATAGCTGGGTGATGTTGAGTTTGTTTTTAGGATCACACTCGGCAATCAAGTGGACGGCGTGAGGCTGGTCGATCCCGATTTAATAGCGGCCTTCAAGAAACGTTATCCCGATGGTAATTGCATGGCGCCTCCACAAACGGATCCGGTGCTTTCGTAGACTAAGCTAGGAGGGTAATCATTAAGTATTAGACTATTAGTGATAAGCGACTTCTCGTGCAAATATCTAATTGTTTTTGATTATTACAATTATTGTAACAGTAGCAACTTATGTTAACACATATATTAAGTGGATAAGTGATAATTTAATTCTGATTATAAATGATGGCTAAAACGGATTTAGTAGCAAGTTACTAAGAAAGGCTTCAAGTTTTAAGTTAACTCCGTTATTTATTATAAATTATTAAAAAAGTGAAAAATGTGTTAAGAATGGTAGGGCAAGAGTGAAAAATATCATTTGGGCAGACCGTCTGGCGGCAGTAACCCCATTACGTGTGCTGTGTTTCGTCGAGTAAAGGATGCCATTTCCCTAATCCTTCTTAATCCCTTATCCTTAATCCTACTGTAGTCGGCAGCGCACTTGCAGCACCTGTGGCGTTGCTTGTGTTATAGGCGAAGATAGCCACCTACTATCTAGTGGACCGTCAGCCTGCCTGCCGACCTCGTCATAAAAAAAATTAATACAAAATATACCTAACTAAAAAAGGTATTCAATACCTCTCTTTGCGCTGGGGTTCGCTTGAATACAAATAAAACACCGTCTAATGTATTCTGGTCTAATCTCCCGAGTGATCTAAAGTAAAGTTATGGAGAAAATGCAAATAATGTAATCAAACCCGGCCCATACTGCGTTTTAAAACATCGAGTGATAAAAAACAAGGCCACACTAGGAAAGTAACGGGAATTGAGTACTTTAAACTGAGTTATAATAAAACCTTTTTTGTTACGTCCGTACTGGCCTCTTACAGTCACGATGGCATTGTCATAATTAAAAAAAAATATTACAGCGTTTTGAAATTGACAAGTCGATAAACAAAATGGGCTCACGCGGGAAAATTTCCGTGCAATTATTTTATCACTTTTACCGAGGTCTCAAGATGAATGTCTCAATTAGCTTGTTTCTATACGTGATGTTGAAGCACTTGGTATATCGATGGTATGCAAAGTTTCGACAGGGCCGTGCTTCTCAGTACCGTGCCCTCTACGGGTCGACCAAAAACAGTCGTGACACGAGTAGAAGCCATGGTACAAATTGAGATATCGTTTCACACATAAACACTTGCGAAGAGTGTTATAATGATTATAAGTAGTTTCTTAGAATGGACAATTCCTCTTATGAAATTTTATTGAATAAAGTTCGACCAATAATAGAAAAAGCAGGGTAACTAACATGAGCCAAGCCATACCAAGTGGAGTGGACTTGAATATTTAAATGCGCTGTTCACCCTCGAACATTAGAAATAATAATTATAGGAACTTATGAAGCTGTCATACAATTATTAAAAGATTGAATAAAAGTGAGAAAACTTAATTTTTATTACTTTACAAATTAGAAAATATCAAGCAGTAGGTGCTTAAGTCTTAGAAAAGTTAATTAAATATTCAGCTGCAGTGTAAGCTTCGAGATCACTGTCTGGAATAAGATTTGAATTATTAATGGAAATGCAACCTTCATTTGATTGGTTTTGACTTAAGAGGCTCGTCGTTTAAAGCATTTGATTGTAATTAGACTGTTTCAAAAGAGATCTACGCAATTCTGCCGAACAAGGACTCGTTGAAAGGCGAACAGTGGAACATTTGACACGATCAGAACGTTTCTGCGAACACGTGTTGGTTGTAGGCTTTGTGCTTGGTTTAGGAGACTGGCATTTACCAAATTAGGCTTATTTGACGCACAAAATGATTTTCAAATACATGTAATAAATTCAAGGGTTATGTTTGGTGAAGGATTCCCAACTAGCAAAAAAGTTGTATAATATTAGAATTATACAACTAACAGACATGTAAGGGCTTTATAACAGTTTTGCAGCAACTAAACAGTTGTAAAGTAGTATTCAGTTCGACGCATTAGTTATATATAATTGAAGTCATATTAATGAGTCTGGTAAACGTCATCTCAATAATTTATATGATTGTCATACAACGTTAAGTTGAGTAAACGTTTCAGTCAGAAAATAGTCATAAGTTGCCATGTTTTGTAAATTGAAAACCTTTTATTCAACACTTAAATAACAAACTGTTAGGTAAGTAATGATTTTATTTTTAACTACTATAAAATCGTCTTATTAGGTCATATACTTCGTCCTTTAAGTAACTTTTAGTTTGAAATGTTATTTTAATATAACTTATGTAAGTCAATTGATTATTTAAACGATAATGAGCTTCTTTTATACAACTTTTAACAATTTCATACTTTTGTTTAACTTAGTCGCCATTTTTCATTAATTATACAATGGATTTCAAAAAGTGGAAAAGAATTAAACGAAGTGGTGGTTTTAGAAGAAAAGTAAATAAAAATTATCAATTATTATTGTTAAATACATCAACGATACCTACATTTAATCTGGAAGAATCTGTGCCCAGCCAAGAACAAAGTGGTAAAAATGAAAGTGGTTCCTTACATTTTTCAACATTTAATGCGGTCAATGCTGGATCCAGTCAAGATAGGAGTTCTACAAATCAAATTTGTTCCGCTCATCTTTTACCAGAAGGCACACTAGATAGCGAAAGTAAGTTATTGCATAAAAAGCTCCTTTAACAAATTAATTCGTAAGTTTATATTACAATTTTTTTTTGTAGACCAGTCATTCCGATTTCTCTGAAGAAGACAACTCTTCGGAAATGAGTGACGAAATTTCAAAACAACTTGATAAAGATGATCAATTCCGGGAAGACTTTAAAAAATGGGCAATCACTTGTAATGTTCCTCATGAAACAATAAAAAAAGTTAGTGAAATAATTAACAGAAGATTACCTCATATTCTCCCCAAAGATCCAAGAACACTTCTTCAAACCAAAACTGTATCTTTAATTCCATTAGATAAGGGTTATTATTGGCACAATGGTGTAATTGACCCACTTAAAAAATATTTAGAACATTTTACCGTCATACCAGAAAGTATATCGTTAAATATAAACATTGATGGATTACCACTTTATAAGAGTTCAAGAGAACAAGTATGGCCAATACTATGCAATATATTTGAAAAACCCTACCTGTCACCATTTGTAGTAGGCATATATTCAGGAAAAGGAAAACCTGAAGATTTAGAAACTTACTTCAGACCTTTTGTAGCAGAAATGAAAGAACTCTTGCATAACAGCTTGAAAGTTACAACAAAATATGGAAAAGAGTTGTTAGTTAAGGTTACAATTAGAGCTTTTATCTGCGATTCACCTGCAAGAGCACTAATTAAAGGTACTAAGTTATTTTTTTACTCCTATTATAAGATAGTACTACCTAGCAAATAGACGGTCCTTTGTACATTTTATGAGATGCTTAACGTTCCTTCATATTTATTTTTTATTGTTGTACAATGAATGAAATATTACTTATCTGTTTATCTATATCTATTGAAAATTTATTTTCAGGAGTATGTAATTTCAATGGAAAACATGGATGTTTAAAGTGTACTGTGGTTGGCGAGTATTCACACCAGTCTAATACAGTCATATTTCCTAAGACTGATTGCCCCAGACGCAATAACGACGACTTTCGCTCCAATATGTATGGCCAGCACCATAAGTACGATTCCCCCTTACTTGAACTGCCAATTGATATGATAGAAGATTTTCCTGTGGGCGATTCTCTCCATCTTATAGATTTAGGAATAATGAAAAGGTTACTCACAGGTTGGAAGGACGGTAATTTTGGTAAAAAAGTTACGAAATGGTGTGCAAGAGATATTGCAAAATTCTCCCAGTTTATGACGAGTTGTCGCTTGCCAAAGGAAATACATAGGTCGGTTAGAACTATTAATGTTTTGGCTCATTGGAAGGCGTCAGAGTTTCGTACATTTTTGTATTACCTGAGTTTTATAATACTAAAAGATTTACTGTGTCATGAAGCCTATCATCATTTCTTGTTATTTTTTTGTGCTATTACTATTTTCTCCAATGATAAACATTTTAAGTTTCTTCGACTGGGTGAAACTTTAGTTAAGTCTTTTGTTGAAAATTATTGTAGATATTACGGTAAACAGCACATAACCAGTAATGTTCACAATTTGACACATGTCATCGATGAAGTAAAGAGATTTGGTATATTGCAAAGCTTTAATGCATACCCGTTTGATAATTTTATCATATCAAAAGAATGGTCAGAAATGGAAATCGGGCCCTTAGTCAAATTGCCAGAAGACTTATAGAGAAGAATAATATCGAACTAGAAAGTTACAATAACAATGAAAACAAAATACCGTTCATCCGCAAATGCAGAAGTAAGAATGGCTTGATCTCAAACTTGTATCTAGAAAATTTTGTTTTGTCAACGCAGAGCCAAGACAAATGGTTTTTGACTGCCAGTGAACATGTGGTCGAAATTTTTATTCATATATAATAACAAAGGAAATATAGAAATTCGTGGCAATTGCTTCAAAAATTTATCTGATGTGTTTGAAACACCAATAAAATCTTCATTTTTGAACATTTACAAAATATGTAACTTCAATATACAAAACAATTCCGAATGTATATATACTGTCAATGATATAAAATGTAAATTAGTTAGCGTTACGTATAACAATGCTATATTTTTTATACCCCTCCTACATACTCTTTAATTCTAAATAAAAATCACAAATACTTAAATTGTTTTTTATTTGGCTTAAGTAATTATAAAGTTGTTAATTATTTTAATTTAACTTGAAAGTTATTACACAATGTATAAAATTAAATTTTAAAAATGAATACAAAGATACAATGAACGTAGTATGTACAGTGCACGTATTACGTACATACTCTCGTATCTTTAAATACTCTTCCCTAATTAAAAGTATTTAATTAGAGAAGAGTACTTAAAAAATGTTATACAACAGTTGAAAAACATCATCAAAAACTACATTATCATTATAAGGATACAATAACAGAAGCGTTCTGAAAAATCTTCAAAGAAGATTCATCAATAGCTGTTCAGAAAAATCATTCATTTGGTTAAAAACGTTATTACCTTCTTTTGTATGTATTTATTGCATCCTTATAATAACAACCTTAACCTTAATAACATTAATAATAACCTTAATAACAAATGCTAAAACAAAAACAAAATCAACACAGTATTTTCCCGTTTCATATTGCTCCGTTTAGGGCCGGCGCTAACTGACGGCACGGCATGGCAAAGGATTTTATTTCTGATCAAATTCTTTTTATCTTTATTTCAATTAGTTTAGAATTCATATTACTTTATTTCTTTAGAAGGATGCCGTGGCATGCCGAGACACGGCGTGGCATGCCGCGGCACGTCGTCACATCCTTCGGCATGCTACGGCATGCCACGACGTACCGCAATATGATTGTACCGAAATAAAGTAATATGAAATCTAAACTCATTGAAATAAGGATAAAAAGAACATCATCAAAAATTAAATCAGTCAGTTCCGTTCGGAAGATTGCCGAAAAGCCTTTTGGAGAAAAACTGTAGTTTAGAATTAACATAATAGGCCTCAATCTTTTTAGAATATTATCGTTAGCTCAACTTAAATCTATACATATAATTATTTTCTAAAAACCCTAGTTACATAAGTAGGAACTTTTGGCACTTGTAACATATTAATTAATAAAAAAGCTTAAAAATATTCAAAAAAATATATCAACACAATTCATAAGAATGTGATTCGTCTATTTCTTGTGAATCGAGATCATCATTGATATTATGGGAATTTGGCTCAAGGAAATGCTCATTTTGTTGAATTTCTTGAAGTACCTGTCTTTCGGTAATGTTACTTCTAGGCATACTACGTTTGGGTCTAGTTTTGCTAGATGAAGCACGCAACAACTTTATTTTATTTCTAGTTTCGGCATGGCGCATAATATTTTTAAAGAAATTTTCGCATTCTAACTTAGTATAGGTGTTGTCTGATTCATGTACAAGATCAAAAAATAAATCGATTGTCCGAGTGTAAATTTTGAAACAAATTTTTGAAGTTAACTTTTTAGAGCCTCCAGCCCAAGAGCATGTTGTCATAAATTTTCTGGTGAACATTACGTCCACTAATGCGTAAGCGTTGTTGCTCCCTCGTCCTTTTCCATTTCCACAAACCGCTGCCAGTTTATTTTTCAATATTGACACCATGGTTGGATCTTTGAGCTGATCTTCAAAGGCGTCAAGTTCTTCTTTGTCAGATATTGGTTTAAAAGCGTTTGCTTCTTGAATTTTAATCTCTGTGGTGCGTTTTACATATTCATCAAGCTGAGTGCTTAAATGTGTCATTTTCATTAACAATTTACTCTCCACATTTTGCACATATTCAAACAAAACTTTCTGATTCTCTTGAATTATTTCCGTTATTTGTAACAAATTATCAAGTTTTTGTGAAATATCTTGAGAACTTTGTTGATCTGTGTGCAATATGCTGTGTGTGCTATGTTGGTTTTGGTCTATTTCTTGATTGGAAGTTAAAACAATAACTTTAATATTTATAGAATTGGACGTGGACGTGGATGGTTGTAGATACTGAGCATTAGTCTGAAAAAAAAAAAATAATAATATAACATCATGATGATATCCTCATAGACAGCTAGTAAGATTAAGCTCAATAAATTAATATTATTAATTTTAGAATTATGGCTGCCTAATGCTAAACCTGCTAATCCGACATATGAACGTGTGAACGCGCCTTACTTACTCGAGTCTATACGGTGCACAAAAGTATGTGGTTTTTTGAACTTAAGATACATTCTTCACATTATTTTATTCGTAGATTATAATTACATTTTACTTACAACACAAGCATTTGCCAAGTCATTAAAACACTCTTGAACGGCAATATTCTCAATTGAAGTACCTCCGCATTGTCTTAAATCTTCATTCTGTTCCTCTTCTGTGTCGCTCATGCTTGACATTCGAGTGACCTCTATCTCAGCACTTTCAAGTGAATTAATTCCACTTCTTTTAACTACACATTGTATTGATGTCCATGATGCTTCGGGACATGAAAAAGGATTCTTTAATAAATCCTCCACTTTTCTTCTTGGCCAATAAAGGATACCATCTTTTTCCCATTTTTCAGGCACCGCTGATAAAACTAACTTTCCTCTTTCTAAAGTCTGTACAATTTTGAAGAACATAATATCTAAAACAAAACATTGTTATGGTTAAATATTGCTATATTAACACATCAATTTCCATTAACAATAAATAGTAAACATCAACACTACAACGTACTCGTACTATAATTATTATTGTTTATTTGAAACTGCTTCTTAAACCGAGTATCAATCTATGATATCTATGACTAACCTAAAATCTAACGTAATGAGAGCCGCTAAGGAAGTGCGTAGAGCGAGACGGAAGAAAGGGGAATTTTCCCTGAGAACTAATATTTTTATTGCGCGTTAACTGTGTCGATACACTGGTTTTGAACTTGGAGGCGGCTTGTCTTTGACAAATTTAATATACCTACTTACATGTATTTAAGTATAACTGAATCAATGATAACAATTGGATGATATAATTAAGGAAACTTACCTTACGAAATAGTGACGATTATAATATATTTTTTATTTATAAAAACAAATTAAAGTTTAACAGCTGCAGTTACATTCGTCCTCAGGAAAATGGTCGTATATGGCAAACTTCTTACAGTTTTGGCACCAAAAGAAATCATAGTTCAATAATTTAATTATGCTTCTATTATTATGGATGATAAAATGTTTGAATGTCGAATTAGTAGGATGATTACATCCATAGCACTCCTGTGATAACTGAAAATGCGTATTATCCCATGGCCATTTTAAGTATTTGAGCAACTTTAAGTCTGTTTTTGTTAAAAACTTGTCAACGTCAAAATATATCAGTATCACCATTATTTCCCTGTAAAAAACAGAAGTATTCACATAACTATACACAAAGATTTTTTCTATTTTCCAAGAGAACCCTAATTGCAACTGTCATGGTGGAAGCCATAAATCGTATAAAAATATGTATATGACCAATAGAATGTAATGCCATAAATATGTATATACACGTCTAAATGCAGTCGCCCAATATCTATTGGCAATATGGCGGAAACTATTGATGAGAATTAATGTATTTTATTTTTATAAACAACATTGAAACACCAATATTGTGAAGGCCCATTAAAATATTAACAAAGATAACCATCATATCATCGGAAATTTTAAATTCCCAAGTATCAGTCACCGCTTTTTATTTTCCACCACAATAAGCTTTCTTTACGTTAATAAATAATAAAGATTCTTAAAACTCCTTTTTATAATATTATAAGTTTTTTCACAACACAATAAACTGTCACGACAAATTGTCTAACTGAATGCCCACTGACTGCGCGATCACATCTATACGATCATATACGATGATATAGTTATATAAGCGTATTACTTAAAACTGTTACAAACCTTTCTAGTTAAACTTACAATGTCTACGTGACCTTTTACTCAACGTAATTGTCGTTGACGCGACCGCAAAACGACCCTTACACGATTTAAATGTTATATAATCTGCGCCCAAACCTGCGTTATATTTACGAATAAAAAACTATTATAAAACTATTTTCATATGGCTGAAAGTTAAATATAAAACGTTAATGTAACCTTTATATAACACTATTTTGCTAGTTGGGTTGTTCTTGCATTTTGGTGGTGAGTATTGAGATTATTCATTCAGTGTGTTCGGAAATGGAGCACAAAATCTTCTTCTTTCCCTGGCGGTGCAATTGGCTATTTGTAGGAGACAGGTTAGGTATTGAAACGCGAGGGGTTCTCGGAAGTCAATATTGAACTGCATTTGAAAATGGTGTATTAGTTGGGATTTATAGAGGAAGTATCGATCATAAAACACTTTGTTGCTGATCAGTGTGCCCATGGAATCCTCAAATAAAACGTTTATGATTTTTCGTGCAAAAAATATCTTTTGATCAGGTGTTAGATGTCTAATTTGCATAGCCCAGGCTTTAGCCATTATTTCGAATTCGTCTTCCTGTTTGTTACCAAAATATGAAGTGGATTCTACCTATTCTATCTATTCTTACGATCTAATTATAGGATTAATTTTTTTCTATTACCCATTACCTTTTCGTAACCTTTACCAATTATTTTTATTTCTTTATTAAATGTATCACCAAGATTCAGTACGTGGAGGCCGAGCTCCTCCAGACTACCCGAAAACTCCCCACCTCTATTGTCGACCTTGTTACTGCCCCACCACGGGCTTTTTGCATTCGCGTCGCCGCCAATCAGCCACCTCTCAGCTCCAAGTTTGGTTTCGACTCGCTTCAGGCGCCCCATGTAGGCTTCGAGTGGCTGGTCCGGATCCCCACCACCACGATGTTGTTGGTGGTGAGTTCGGGGTACTGTATAATTTTAAGGCTGCTATCGAAAACTAATATAGCAGCCTTTACAGTCCCCTCTCCCGGAGCGGTGTTTTGGAACACTCGCACCCCCCTGTAACCCCGAACCGTCCTAGTCGCTCCCACATAAGGCTCCTAAAGGAGCGCTATCGCCGCTCCCCTCTTCTCGGCCTCAACTAAGAGCTCGGAGGTAGCTAACTTGCTTCGCTGCAAATTTGCCTGCAAGATGCCGTTCTGCAGCTCATTATGATTTTTCTGTCTTTTGCTTTTCTTACTCTTTCCCTTTAACCCATCCATCCTTTGCGTTTACGGCTTCCCTAATTTTGCCCAGCACCTCCTCCCTGGTGTCGTTGAGCCTTCCTATTACTTTTACCTCTTACGGCCTCCGCATATGAAGGTCTGGGGCCAACAGACTTTAGTTTGCTAATATTCTCCGAGTTCTCCTTTAATAATTTCGAATTTTCAATTATTTCCAATTCTTTATTTGCCAATTTAGTTTTAAATTAGTAGGTTTAATTTTTAATTAGTAATTAGTAGTGGTAGGGCACACTGCGTTTCGCAGTCATTTGGGCAGCCCGCCTGGCGGCAGTGACCACCCCCTTACAGAAGACCACCATGAAATAACAGCATATACGTGCTGTTGTGTTTCAGTGAGTGAGTTAGGGATGCCAGAGCCCATTTCCTTATCCCCCCTCCTAATCCCTTAACCAATCATACTGTAGTCGGCAGCGCACTTGCAGCACCTGTAGCGTTGCTTGTGTTATAGGCGACGGTAGCCACCTACCATCAAGTGGACCGTCAGCCTGTCTGTCGATATAACCGACAGACCGAACAGCCGTATTTTGTTTTAATAATTTCGTATTTTCTTCCAACGCTTCTAATAATTTTTTTCTTTCACTGTCTGCTGGCCCCTTCTCTTCTACCTTACTATCCACCCCTTTCCCTTTGCTATTTTCAGCCTCCGCCTCCTTTACAATATTATATAATCGGTCGAGGGCTTGCACAACTGCTTCTTTGATTTCAATTTTAATATTTCTAGAGCCACTGAGGTGGAGCTTTGCCTTGTTTAGGCACGCTCTCGCCTCAGCGACACTATTCGCGTATTCAACCTTGTGAGTTGCCCTCGCCGGCTCAAGCTTTCCTTTCGATGTCGATGTCAGCGGGGAAATGGAGACTTTGCCAGTCTCCCATTCCCCTATGCTTCTCCTTCCCTTCGACATCGTAGGCGGAGTTTCTTTTGCTTGTGGGGGTTGGGACTTTCCGGGTTCGTCCTGCGTAATCGGAAACCGCAGCATAATATTTGGGGGATTCTTGTCAATAGTGATTAAAAAGTTTGTAAAAGTTATATATACGTCTTAATCTAATTATATAAAATGGCTGTAAAGGGGCCTTATTAGTAGTTGGCTGTATAAGGGTCGTGTCTAAAATAAGCTGTATAGAGGCTGTCAATAATACCTCAATTAATACCTCAAATTAATTACCGGCATTCTGTGGCCCAATACAAGGCCAAGAAAAATATTTAAAAAAATAAATCATTAACAATAGGAATTTTATTGAACGAAAACATCAAGTTCCATATTCGGAACACTATGCAGTTAAGGGCTCATTGCATGATGCTCCATATATGGTACAGTATGCAGTAACAGTCGTAAGGAAATCTCATTCATTTATATATTTGCTGTTCAGAAGCATAAATGTGAAGAATGTAGTGTAAAAGAAGATAGTGTGAAGAGATAGGTGTATTTATGAGTTTGTTTGGAAGGGATGTGAAGCATGACTGACAGATCTGAAAGTTAGTATATGTGGACTGTGAATGAAATGAAATGACTGGTTTGGTCAAGTTGAAGTAATAAAAAATCTCACTTTTCATAATAAGTAATTTATTCGGTGTATTTTATGTTATTTCGGTTATATCTCATGGAATTCTTTGAAGCAGTTACGGTGTTTGTTAAAGCAGAAACTGCAAGCACATTTGCTGCAATATATATATATATATAATTTTGTTCGCAATTTTTGCAGCGCTGCCGATCTTTTCCCCAAATGGGCCAGTGACATAAGCCATCTTCTGCCACTTTTCGTGGAGGCATCTCGATGCGTCGCCTCTTCGGCTTTTTAATGTTTTCGATGTGTTGATTCAAAGCAGGTCGCCCTCTGCTTCGAGTTGTAGGTGTAAAAACACCGGTCGTTTCCCGCATCAATACGTCTGCAATGTATAGTTTAAAGTCTAACAATGGCATGTACGTATCATGCCCCTTTTGTTTATTCTTTCTTCGCCATAATAACCAACTGTTCACAGTTATCAGGTCGATCATGTGAAAGAAGATGCGGTGGTACCATTTTTTGCTTCGAATTTGGATTCTGTAGAATCCCAACATAGAATCTAAAAGGTCGACCCCACCCATATATTTATTATATATTTCCATAGCTTTTTGCGAGGAACATCAATCCACGTTTTAAGTTTCTTTGAATATATCGTTTTGCAATATCCATTGGTTCTTTGCCGACACCACTACGTCGCCGGGACTCTACGCCGTTACGGCCTACGAAGCGCTACGGCGTCTGTAGCGTCTACGCCGCGCCGCCCACGTAGGTCTACGACGTCCGAGGGGTCTACGACCTCTACGGTCAATGATCAGCTGATCGATTTTGTATGGAAGGTCCAAAATATTTTTTTCATATTTCGACCTATGTTTCTTGGGGAAAGTTGTTCAGTTTCATGGTTACATTCACCCCCATAATATTGTCAGTACCTTTAATGGGACCTTATATACAAGTGACGACCGCGTTCCGGAGCGCCTAGTTTATAACTTTTTTTTATTCTAAAATTAAAATACATAATACGAAAATGAAAAGAACTCAAATTTATTTTAAATGATTAAAAAAAATACAATTATTTTCCGGCAACAATGGCGGCAAATATATACAATTACTGTCCCTGAAATAGCACGTATTTATTAAGCAACTGCCTTTTTGTCACTCGGCTTGTGTTTTTTTAATAAAAAATGTAACCTGATGTTCATATATTTCTCAATGATTGCTTTTATTAAATCTGTAACGTGGTTTGATAGAGGAAATTCATAAAATTGGTGAAAACTTATACAATTAAATATTTTAGTACCTATAAAGTTCCCCAAAATTTTATTCATTAATATTTCTTTCTTGATTTTGGTTAGGTTATCTGTATGTGCTCTAATGACAGCTTCTGAAGTTTTGCAAGTTTTCATCAAACCTTTATCTTTCGCGGTTATAAATTTATGTAATGCAGTAGTATTATTGGATAAAAGAGCACCGGTACAAATGTCACAGTGGATTTTTTTATCAAAACGTGCACAACATTTCCTGCGATGTATGCTATTATCTGAGAACTAAACTCGGATACATTTTCACAAAAGATAGCTATTTCTTCGCTAAAACCGTCTTTCTCATTAAAGTCATCATCTTCTTTTTCACAACCGGAAGTGGTGGCATTGATCCTTGGTCTCGATTTGGTAGAAAACCAATTTGTTCGTCCCGTCGCTTCGATCCATTTTAATTTGGTTTCAGGTTCCGAGGGAAAACTAAAAAAATATTTCAGGAGTTAAGTAGGTGCTCATAATAATAATTGAATGTTAACTACATTTATATTAAAAGGAATCATGTACACTATAATACATAAGTTGTAAAGTAGATTTAAAACCGAAACAGCTATTTTTATGTCATCGTTTCCGAATAGTTGACTATCGAAATTTTTTTTTTTCACAACGCGACCACAACACTATCTTATGTATGAATAACATTCATTGCTGATTAGAAACGCTACCACTCACGTAAGCGAATTGTACAGAAATGTGCAATATATTAGTGTGTCTTTGTATATTATTAATCTTTTTTACTATTTAACAGTAAATATGTACTTACCGATGATATGAATCCCCCCCATGAGATAGATTTGATGTTCCACTTCGTCTCCTGCATGAGAATATTGCACAAGCAGGCATTTTTCCTATATTTTTAACATTAATTCCCTGGCAACAGTTCGCGACTGAGGTGCGTAAAATCGTGCATACGATCTCTTAAGAACGTGTGTACATATCAGTACCACGTGTGCTACGCCCACCTAATTCTTCTCTCTCTCTCTCTGTTCTGTGACTCATATGGATACCGGCCGACAAAACCTACATTCTACTATTATACTAGCTTAACGCTGTTGTAGCAATAGTTCCGCTAGGTTAGCTTTTGCTTTTGCTTCTCGAATTATTTCATCGAGAAATTCCCGCTCATGGACTTCATTAGCCCGTCTCTGCCTGTTTACATATTCTCGCTCCAAATTTGTGGCATTTGAATGACTCCACCGATGCAATGATGCACCGATACCGATGGGGGTGGAGTAGATGGAATGGATGAAGGGGGTGGTGTAGTGCGAGAGATTTCACTTTGCGTCTATTTGTTTGATTTCTCTTTGGTGGAGCTTTTGGCAATAGTCTAAGAGTTTCAGGTGAGAATGGAATTGCTGTCACAGTAACTGAAGTATCTCATGATGTAGATGTTACAGGTATTATATCTTCAGTAGTTGAAGGCATCGTGATAGTTTTAAGCATTATATTGATAATTCAATATAATGCTAATACGATAAAGTAACAAAAAAAACTTACTTTTGTGTATATTTCTCAATAAAACGCTTTTATTTAGCGGCCAAATGTGACGCACGTTCACGAAAAAACAGTGAAATGAAAACTGATTTTATTTAGTTTGTATGAAAGTGACAAAGGAACAAATTGTTTCTACAGTTCTGTCATTTATTCGTTAAATTGTTGTACAAATTTCAACTTTATCCGTAAAGAATTAACATTTAAAATCGACTAGAATATGAAGCAAGTCGGTTTGGGCACAGATCTGTGCCGTTACACACTAGAGGTTTAACCGCAGTCGTTTGGGATTAGTACGTAAAATTTTAGCCTGATGTTAAACAAGTATTTTTTGAATAGTTGTAAATCTTTCTCAAATTGTTCTATCAATTCACCAGTAGTTGATTTAACCTTGCATATTTTTTGTTTTTTACGTTCCATCGTTGTCTTGTTTAGTGTAACTGTGTTCTTTTCTGACACATGATAGCCAAGTACTTTTTGTGTCTTTGGCTATTTCATATTATATTAGGTTTTCTGTTTTTACACAAATTGCAATTTAGGCACATGCATCTGTGAGAATCAACGTTGCGTGTAATTTGATCAACCAATTCATTAGAAGTTTTAATTGAATTAATTTTTGTAAGTCTTTAAAGGTCAAGTCGGCGTGCCTAATACAGACACACGTATCTCTGTTACTCAGTTTTGGTTGGATGACATAAAATGGTTTGTCTCACGAAAGTGGTATAGGTCGCTTTTCCTCCTTCTGCTTTGTATTTATGATGAAATTTCAGCATTGTATTCTTATATTATTAAAAAAACGTTATTTTTCTTAACGTTACTGTTTCTTTATATTATTAAAAGTGAGACAGCCTTTCTTTCCCGCTGTTGCTCTACTTACATCGTCTCTAATAAAGAGACATTTAATCTTTTTAATTTCATTTGTTTACTTTTTTTGTTTTTAATGATTTACGAATTTCGTCTTGAAGTCCTAAATTGAGTGATATTTCTATGATCATTTTATATTTTCTTATAATGTCGTTGCTTATAATGTCGTGAAATAACGTCTTACATTTTTAAAACATTATTAGTTTTTTTGTGCTTTTTTTTGTAAACATGTGCTAACGATTCCAAAATTTCTAAAACTTTCTTTTTTACACATGTTTTGTCAGACTGATTAAACATTTTTGCCATATTATCTGGGAAATATTTGATTCTAGTGTTGCGGTTAGATAATTGTGTTTTTGCGGGAGTAGTTCGTGGAGAAACTTATGATTAATTAACTGAGACTAATTCTAATATTTGCAATGAGATATTGGAAACATCTTAACTATATTTTTT
Source organism: Bembecia ichneumoniformis (assembly GCA_910589475.2). Taxonomy (NCBI): domain Eukaryota; kingdom Metazoa; phylum Arthropoda; class Insecta; order Lepidoptera; family Sesiidae; genus Bembecia; species Bembecia ichneumoniformis. Next base: position 7,989,533 of record OU342543.1, read on the forward strand.
ATTATTTATTTTATTTTATTTACATTTATTTTTTACAAAGGTCAAAAATTTTGTGTATTAGGTATTTATAAAATGGTACAACGTAATTGCATTGATTTCGTAGACTAAATGCTATTTTTAAAACTATTTTATATTAAAATACTTATTCTAAAATGGATAATTGCGATTTATTATGAATTATATAAAGAATTTATATTCTAAGATATATTATAGAGAGAATTATTAATTAATTCGGATGCTGTTGTTGTAGAATCATCTGATTGCAATTTGATTTCCGAATTACATAGTTTCCGTTGAAACTACCTCATCCTGCCGAAACTATTTGGGTTAGGTATGCTTAGCATAACTTTATCTCCTAGGCTATAACTAGGTATATTTTTTATTTGTCGATGTACCTTTCTTTGGCTCTCTCTTTCATTACTTCCACATTGCGAATTGCGGCGTCTCTGGCAACTTTGAGCACTGGGCACTCATTTTTACAATACACCGAGAAATATACCGCAGGGAGTCCATTCAAAATCTTTCTCTCAGAGGTATCTTTACGAGGTAACCGAGGATCAAGAATTTCTGGCAAAATATATTTCATGTAAAGATTTTTTAGCTTTGCCAGTTTGTCGGTTGTCCACAATGTTTCGTCACGCTCAATTTTTTCGTACTCGATTCCTTTTGGAGTTCATACAATAAAATAACAGTAGTTTCTATTTGTTATTTTCAGCTGTTTGACTTGATAATAATAATTGTGATTGCGTTTGAGTTTCATTCCATCTTCAGTATTCATACAAAATGTATTGTCCTAATTGCTTCGCGGAGTGTTAGTGTTGCGGCTGAGCTAGGTCATTTGACTTCGATTATATCATCAGGTTCTATAATACCATCTGGACTAGCACCGAGGTATAGTTCCTCTAAGTCATAGGATCCCAACCTTTATGGACTACCGCCCCCTTTGTCGAGACACTTTCGAATAAACAATTATTCGAAAGTGGACTATATTTTTTTTTCTGTTGCTGATGAAATATTTATGAGGGCGCTGTGGCTTTTATATTTAAACAAAATGTTTTCCTTTAGTTCACCTTTTTATTTATTAATCATCTTCAAATTTTCTTTATTACAGTAACAACAACAAAAATTACGGAAACCCTTCTACTTATTTCTATTATATTGTCACAGTGCAAGTAAGAGACCATAGTGCAAATAACAGTCCACAGAAAAGAAATGTACAACATCTGACAGAGAGGAACGTTTGCGTTGCATTTTCAACAGTTGCGATACGTGCAATCGAAGGAATTGGAAACAATGGAATCTGCCACTTACGTCTTTCCCTAGTCCTCCAGCGGCGATGAACTGCAACGAGCCCGTAACCTTTAGAGTCCAGATGGTCCAACACTTTCACCATCTTTTTCAATTGCAGTCGCGAAGTGGAAAGCGCTATTCACAACACAAATGTCTGATACATATATAAGCGGATGCGGATGAAATAATTAATCTAATCTCGCGATCGAGATCGGTGGGTTTTTTCGCGTATTTATTTTAGACCGGCGCGGCGGCGTTATAAAATATGGCCGGTTGTGCGTAAGTGACAGATAAGGAATTAGTATTGGTGGGAGCGAGACAGCACATACCACAGCGAACCACTATCCATCAATGACGAAACATGTGAAGATTATGTACTCGGACGATTACGTCCGTTTCCGATTCAGCATTTAAAAATTCGTATTTCATCAGGATGTCAAAAATTTCTTTCTTCGCCTTTAATTTTATAATCGGTGTCATTTTCTTTAATACTTGTTTTATACGTTCCGCAAAAGATGTTAATTCATCATCTTCTTTATTTTTATTCATGTTTTCTAGTAAAATTAGGCGAGATATTTCTCTTTTCTGAAGGTACGTTAATATATACGTATAGTACTTAAACGTTAGTATAGGTAGTTGTTTGTACGTTTCTTGTTTGACATGTGAAACTGCTGCTCCCGGTGATGTTGGGGAATCTGCATTGCCGTTTTATTCAGCCAGGTCGTCTTGCATATGAGAAGAACCAGGATGAGGAGAGATTTGACTGTTTCCTGATTCTTCTGTAGTAACGTCGTCTTAGACCTTGGATTTTTTGGTGCTGCAGATCCTGTTCCACTCTTGCTTTTCCGTTTTTGTCGTAAATATGTGTCTTTTAAATTTTTCCACTGTTTTTATAACTGTCATGTTCGCCTTAGAAATAATGTCTCGCGCTCCAGACTCTCAATTTCATTGCGAGATAATTTTATGGTGTCCAAAAACTCTTCATTTTTCCGTTCATAGTCTTCAATGGATATGTCTGGTATACTTGTCAAATAGCCATAATGTCTGTCTGTCTCGATTCTAGTTCGTTTCGCTCTTTTCTTCCCTTGCATTTTGTCGGTAGCTTTTCACTTACGGGAGGCCTCTAATTTACGTATTTTTGTTTGTATGTAACGTTCAGTTGGTTTGTAATGGGAATTGGGGGATATTTTTTTGCTGCATTTCTTGTAACATACAACCTATTGTGTTATAAGAAGCTACTGCTGAAAAACATCTGGCCTCATATGAACCGCGTAAAGGATTTACCCCCTAGAAATTTTGCTATTACATAGTTGAAATATTCTGCCTACAAATTTTGCTAGAGACAGAGCGTTGGATTATTTGTCTCTTGTAATAGTAAACTGTCAACATTTTACAATAACCAACTCAAATTTTCATAAACTTCATTCCATTTACCATATGATTTTAATTGTGGCACAAAGTTTTCTTCTATTTTCTTACACTAATTGTGTGACCCATAAATGTGACATGGACTATAATAATAATAACATCATAAAGGATGGCACAGAGGACATATGTCGAGCCTGTCGTCATCCTGGAGAGACCCTCCGTCATGTCACTTCCGATCGTTCGACGCTTTTTACCAGGCGTGGAAAATACACCAGCATTTGATGCGCCCTCACCCGTATAATTCTACTGGAAACCCCCTATTTTACGATACACATTGAAAACAATATTTCTCGCTTGAGATTGAAGTGGCTTTTTGGACATTTTCACAAGAACAAAAATGTTTTCAAGAAATAACACAAATCTTAGCAGCGCTTGACAAATCTCGTACTTTGTATTGATAGATGACATTTGGTGTTGCCATATCAAAATCATAATTTTATTTTATTTTTTAATATCTACCATTACATTCTGGTTGGGCTATACATTATTTTTGTAGTATGACCAAGTATGTAAACACATATTTAACTTATATCAAATATTTGCTGATTTGCTTGATTTTGAAACAAGGTAATGTATAATAGAAATGCAATAATTCTTTTTTTTTTAAATTGCCCCTAATACCAAAAAAAATTGTGAGTCATGTTAGGATTTAATTTGAAAATACATATTTTTGTCATATATGAAGCATTGGACATACAATGATTTATAACCGGTTGTCCCAATTGGGTATTTAATAACCGACCTCCTCCTATCTCGTCACAAAACATTATCACACTTTCCCTATCAGCAGTTTTAAAATTTGTATGAATACAATGATTTTGGGAACTGGGAACTCAATAGTTCCCTTTTCGTCCCTTTCGCTTGATAGACTATCACACTTTTCCTCTGCAACAAGAACGTTCTATCTTCGTCAGTCTCCAAATCATTTTTGTGTTGTATGGAATTTAAAATCGCACCTTCAAAAGTTGATTTATTTTTTGCCTTTCTAAACAACTTAAAGGTGTTCACAGAATGTACACTTGGTGGAGTATCAAAGAATCATTGTGGAAGCTAAGTAAAAACTGAGAATCTTCATCTTGAAAATTAGGTTCAGCGTTTGTTTTTCGTTGAACAATATTCAAAATTTGTTGAGGTATATCGTCGACTTTATTCTTTTTCATTTTGGGCTGGCTATTTGCTGACTCATCTCTTCGACGATCTCGTTCTCCTTCATTCTCTTCTACACTTTCTTCGGCTTGTGTTTGTTGTGTGTTTTCTTCGTTGTTTTAACAACCTCCCTGTGGCGATAATGGTAAGCTTCCTTCACGTCTGAAAAATATCGAGAACAGAATACCATCATAGTTGGTCGGTCTCATTTCAGTAACAAAAACAGGCAGACGAACAAACACAATCGCATATATTATGTTTGCAGGTATTGAGTCTGCTTTTGTCAAAAACTGGTGTCAAAAAGTATAAATATATAAGTGTATTTTTTTTTAGCCACTTTTTCTCTTTTCATGCCGTCAATCCTTGCTTTTGACAATCCTTCTGGTTTCCGAATAGTTAACTTCTTATTTCTTTTCATAAAGCCATGAAACCAGTCCTGACCAGCCATTCCTATTTTTCTGTTAAAATTATGCTTTATGACGTTCTACGAATTCAAATGCATATTTACGAATCGCCTTGGGTGTGATTCCGTTTACTGCACTCGCTAAGTGATAGTTGGAATCCCTACTTATCATAGAAGGGATTCCAACTATCGAGGCATATTCAAGTGTGATCGAACAAGAGTCTTATACAGAGGCTCTAGTATGAGTTTACGATACTACACCAATACTACACTCGCTAGCGAGAACGTAAAACTTTTGTATGGGAAATCGTGAACTGTCAATGTCAAATTATCAATTTTCCATATAAATGTTTTACGCTCTCGCTAGCGAGTGTAGTATCGTAAACTCATGCTAGAGCCACAGGTACAAGTAAGTTGCAGGACATTTGAAACTTGACGTTCTTTTCACTAGACCATAAAAATTAAATTAAACACTTGTCCATTTAATACGTGTGTCAATTAATGTTTTACTTAGGGAGTAACTGCAGTTATTCAGCTCCATTCGCGTTTCGGTGGACGATTTTGATTACGCTTATAGATTAGCCGCCTACGACCGTGATAGCGAGCTATCCCCGCTGAACAGCATCTGTCAGCGTTCAGGCTGTTCACTGTCGTTAGCATGCGTATGATACTTGCTCTCCTGTTTGGCGTGTAAGCTGAATACACTCGAAAAGCTGAAAGGTGTCTTCTTTGTACAAAGCTGAATAAAGGTAGTTACCTCCTATCACGACTAAGCATGATTTAACTGCCTTTGATAGATCGTTGTGCATCCATCAAAAAGAATTGAATGAATTGAAGACTACGCATTAATTACTTAGGTATTATGTGAAATAAGTAGCAGTATTATTTATAAGGAATTGTAAATAAATAAGCACTATGCAATTTTTTCAATTTGTTTTATTGTCGACAATATGATAACCTCATAAGACTAATTTAGTACAACACTATAAAAATACACAATCATTGTCGTATAAATTCGTCAATTAGTAAAAATTAATATGGCATATAAATCTCGATTCCTTGATAAATATATTAAAAGATTTTCTCATGGCTTTGGCTTGGTCTCTTTAGGCAAAGTATTTTTATTCAAAGGTATAAAACGAACAATATAAAAAAAATGTAAAAAAACAATACAAATTAACACAAGATATAGAAAAAAATCGCTTAATAAAAACTACTAAAGAATTTTTAATAAAATTAATAAAACGGGGAAGTTCTTCGGCCTCTAGGCGAAGACGGGCGCAAAGGATTGAGCGCGGCCCTTGATGAGTTACCCGGCATTTTATCATTGTTTCTGGAATTGATATCAATCACTCAAAATTATTAACATTTTATTATTATATTGTATATCTGTTACTTATTTTCGTCTATAATTATATCTAAAGTCACTGTCTGCCGCTGTCCACTGTCAACAATCAGATAAGAAAAAGCTTCCCTTGAAGCATCTTCATTTGGTTCATCCACATAAGCCTATATCTATACATATAATAAAATCGTAAACAAGCCGTGTCTGTACATTAAATATAAAAAAAAAAACAATTTGTACACGTTGTACTTATGTAACAAGAACAATATTTTTTTTTTAGAATTTTTGTCTGTTTATCTATGCGTTTGTGTATGCTAATCTCAGAAACGACTTAACCGATTTGAATGCGGTTTTCCCTGATGTATTGTAGCAAGCTTCCCGCAACATTTAGTATTTGTTTCATTCCAATCGGTTTACAAACAAAAAAGTTACGCGCTATTTCGAATACCACGCGTACGAAGTTGCGGGCTCACCTAGTATCGTAATATAAAGTCGCCATTCGCCGATACGTTTTTTTTTTAATTTATTGAAGATGGGTTTGCTCTTGGCCAACATCCACTTGTTGGTAGGTGGCTATCGTCGACTACTACACAAGCAACGCCACAGGTGCTGCAAGTGCGCTGCCGACCACAGTAGGATTAAGGATAAGGGATTAGGAGGGGATAGGGAAATGGGCTCTGGCAACCCTTACTCACTCACCGAAACACAACAGCACATAATAATATGCTCTTATTTCGCGGTGGTCTTCTGTAAGGGGGTTACTGCCGCCAGGCGGGCTGCCCAAATGACTGCGAAACGCAGTGTGCCCTGCCACTACTAAAATTTAATTACTAGCTGAGCCCGCAACTTCGTATGCGTGGTATTCGGTTTAGCGAGTAACTTTTTTGTTTGTAAACCGATTGGAATGAAACAAACACTAAATGTGACGGGAATCTTTGTACAATAAATCAGTGAAAACCGCATTCGAATCGGTTAAGTCGTTTCTGTAATTAGCGTGCACAAACAAACAGACAAATATTCTAAAAACTATTTTTTTGACCTCGTTAACGTAGTGTATAAATTTTTTTTTAATATTTAATGTACAGATATGGCTCGTTTATGATTTTATTATATGTAGGTAAGCATAGATTAAAATTGGAATTCAGAACAGTGAACTCACGTATAAACTTGTGATCCGGCTCTCGTTCTATTGCTTGTTCTTGAGTTTAGAGTCTTATTACTTGTCTTCTCTTTGGGCGCCAGACTTGTAAAAAAAATTACATAATTTAATTATTTTGCAAAAATAAATACTGCGGCAGTGTTTCTTTTTAATTTAAAAAGACGTATGAAATTTAAAAAAAGTCACCTGGGCTTACTATTATTTGATGTAACACTGAGCTTTTGCAAATCCTTAGTGTTGTGGAGTCTTCGTTGAAACTGGAAATAAAAATAACATTGAGACTGCGATTACACTAGCAGAGCAGGGCGGGGCAAGCACGTTGCGAGCCCGCACCGCTCGTTTCACGACCGCAACCTTAGGGCCGGCGCAAATCATCACGGGGCAAAGTATTAAAAAAATAACATAGTATTTTCCGCCTAAGTGCTTTTAATATAATTCAAATCTCATTGTATTATGCTACGGCAGAATGCCGCTCGCTGTCGTTGGTAAGGTACAAAATAAAATTAAAAAAATTTAAATACTTTGCCGTGCCTTCCTCCAATTTGCGCCGGCCCTTAATTGAGTAGGCATTGAACAAGTATTAGGCTGCGATTATGAAACCAGTTCGCTTGGTGACTGACTAGGCAGTATAACCAGGTTGATATGTCGCTTGCAGAGTGGCAAACTATGATAGTACCTATCACCTAGTACATATGCAATACGTCTTTTTAAGTTATCTTGGAAAAGACAAATAAAAGTGAAAAGTCCAGATTAAAATAGAAATGTTCCTTCAAAAAAGTGGCAATTTAAGGTAACAACATAATGTGGAAACTAAAAATAAAAAGGAAAAATTCTACGTTACTGCGAAAAGAAATTAGATAAGACATAAGTAGATATATTTTAAGATTCAAATTATTGTTAACAGCAATAAAGGCTTTTATTTTATTATTATTAATATGGAAAGGACCTCACCTCCTGAATGGTGATTTACTCGGGTTTAAGTAAGTACTTTTGAAATGAAACAACCGAGCCCTCGTAAGGGTCATATTTAATTTTTATATTTAGTCTTAAATGACATTCTCGTGTCCTCGATAGGATGTGCGACATCTAGACACTTTAGCGTCAGATTAAAATAAATAATTCAACACACACCTACCGCCATCTATTTATCTATAAATTACATTAACATAATATGAGGTAACCTTGATACTGTTGAGTAAGTCACCCTGTGTAGCAATTGGTCTCTCGTCTGAACGGACTGTTGGCGCTCGAAGGACCTGAGGCGCGGGCGCAACCCGTCTTGCGCCGAGAGACGCCGCCCCAACACTATTCTCTCGCGGTAGACACACTATCAAATGATGGGTGGCAATTCAGTACTGTCAAATCCGTATGAAATAATGCATTTTTTCTATATAAAAATATGTGCATTAAATTTCATATTTTGTTATTTCAAACGCTAATGCCTGGAACGTATTGCGCGCTACAGATGCGGAGATCATTACTTGAATAAGGTTTTTTTAATGTTCAGGTCGACTGACAGGCTGACGGCCTACTTGATGGTAGGTGGCTACCGTCGTCTATAACACAACAGGTGTTGCAAGTACACTGCCGACCATAGTAGGAATAAGGATAAAATGTGCCGCTGTACAGTCTGGTTGGAAACTTCATCCTTCGGACGCGCGAACCTTGAAACAATCTTCCTTGAGCTTTTACCGCTTAGCTAAAATATGAGCTTCAAGCTTGCTGTAAACAAATTCCTCAACGTAACCCGAGCCAATAGCGCACTCGCATTCTCCCTCATGTTGCTAGTGTGCTTAGCCACTTACCATCAGGTGTATCTACCGTCGGCCAGCCTGCCAACATAATATTAAAAAGGCTATTGTTAACACACTAAACACAACGTAACAAAATATCGGAGTTTCTAAAACAATTAAATTTCTTCGGCGCTCACCTCTCAACTATTTTTTCTAAAACTATTTTTTAAATTACGCGGAACCTTCACTTTTAAGGACCTCCATATAACTAAACATTTTTAAATAATGATATCCATGTTTTTTTATATTAAGATCGGTAGACAGGCTGACGGTCCACTTGATGGTACTACCGTCGCCTATAACACAAGCAATGCCAAAGCTGCTGCATGTGCGTTGCCGACTACATTAGGATTAAGGATAAGGAACTAAGAGGGAATAGGGAAATGGACTCTGGCATCCATTGCTCCCTCACCGAAACACAACAGCACACGTGCTATTATTTCACGGTGGTCGTAAGGGTGTGGTTACTGCCGCTAGACGGGCTGCCCAAATGACTGCGGAAACGTAGTGGGCCCTGCCACTACTTTCCAAATGCAGACCAGAGCCAAATTTGAAAAGTTCATTTTTTCAAAGTTGACCCTGCCGGGAATTGAACCCGGGAACCCTAGAACACCCTAACCACTCATCCAACGGGCTCGTCAATGTTTTGCCACAAGTCACTGTTTCACACCAAAGCGAACGTAGTATCTTCATTAAATCCGTGCCGCAGTACAGGTTGTGGAGATTTAAATAAAATAACAGATTGTCAACAAAAAAAAAATTAATTCTCATTTAATTCATTTACTACACTAAATCACATTATTATCTAACAATAAAGTATTATTTACTTAGAAAACTATGCTTTTTTTGTAACTACATAGGCGTGGAACGCTGACGCCATAAACAAGTGAGAAAATAGCATTTGAAATTACCAAAAAACTATTAGCAATTTATCAGTGGAGATGAGATAATATGTAAAAAAAGGAGAAAATGGATTTCTCTAAGTGAATAATCCTGAGCCAGCAGGTTTATAAAAAAAAACACGCAAACCAAACATTTTTTAATACATAATATACTGCAAAATTAATTTGGTTACGCTTATGTATTTAAAAATACCACAGCTTTGGTCTGAAAATTTCAACATTCTTTAAGAATAAACAATATATGGTACTAAGTATATTAAACTTCTCTTGTGGATAATAAACTAAACAAAATTACACTATCGCATATTTTGCTATTGCCACAACTAAACAAACAAACTATAGTAGTACTCCGTGGTACTCATATCGCGTCTTTCTACACATTTAGTGTAGTCTGTGGGAGCATGGAAATAGAGAATACTGTGGAAATGCATAAAGAAAGCATTTTCTGTGTCGATATTGTTTTTGAGTATTGAAAACACAAGCTGGATAGATAGACAGCTCAATTCATTAAGCTTAACACTTGTACCAGAGATGTGTTCCAGCACTCCTTCGGCCAAGGCTAATTTTGCTCTACTGTCATTTGATCATACCCGTTCCTGCAGGCAGCTCGCCCAGAACTGGTATGATCAAATCTTGTCCAAATCAAATTATGCTTGAGTGCTGGAATGGCGTAGTTAGAGCAAAATTAGCTTTGACCGAAGGAGTGCTGGAACACACGCCAGCGTTGTTGCAGATATTTGCATCCATATATGCATCGTTTTAGACATTCACATCCGCAATAATCAATGCGAATCTTTTGCGGAAGCAGTCTAATCCTAATCTATGTTTAGTCTAATCTAATCTTGAATTTTGAAACTGTTTAAGTTTTTTAATTAAAATTGTTTCAATGTCCTAAATGCTGGATTACTTAATAAAAATTTATTAAAATGACCCATTTAAATAATTTATTTCTGCATTTAAAATTGTATTAAATAAACTTTAAATCTACATCCGCTTTCGCGGATATGATGCTCATATCTGCAGATATTGAAAATTCTGCATCTGCAACAACCCTGATTTGTACCATAAATTTATACAACTACATGAACAGTAAATATATTCTTTATGATTGTCATCAATTCTCACTTGAACATTAAGAATACATAAATATGAAAAATGCAAAATTCAGAAGTTCCCACAAACTGTTGCATAAGCTTATTTCATTTGATATTAATTAAAAAAAAAAGAAAAGTAATAAACTATTAAAACCTTATGTTAACCATCAAAACTTTCTAATCCTATAGAAAGGTCCGCCTTCGTTATACTTGTCCGCTTCCTTTTTCGCATCTAACTGTTTTATTTTATTTTCTTCCAGCTGCTTCCTCAATGTCGCCGCACCGGCAAACACAGCCTTCGATGTTTTCGTTGCCGGCAAAAATATTTCATAAGTCTTATAATACTTCAATATATCGGCGACAATGCTCTCCTTTAGTTTATATTGTAGTGCAATTTTTGCAGCCGTCACCTCTTCAGGATTAACTTGATGAGCTGTGATGAAATCTAAAAACAAAATAAAAATAAACAGAGCAGGAAAAAACAAAACAAAATTAGAGTGATACGTCCCAACTTCGTTCGACAATTGGGAGGAAATGTAGATTATTCCAGATGGACATAGGGTATAACATATATGCTATGTGCATGTGGAATAATCTACCTTTCAAAGAGATGCATGTCACCCTCCACATATAAACAAACATAAAAAATCCACCCTCTCTCTTTATCATATTAGTATAGATAAAAATTATAGATTCAATGTTATAAAAAATTGGTTTTTGGTATTCGAGCCCCAACGTTTTTCTACAGACTTCAAATATGGTTGATACTTGATATTGTAGCTAGTGGCTTCAAAGGAGGCAATTAATTTTTTGTATGGAATCTACATATCAGAACAGGTAATAATTCAACTCATGTCAATATAAAATTATTCCCTAGGGTTATAGCTCACCTAAGTGAAATGTGGGGGAAAATCAACAAAAAAAATTCTCAAAAATATCTTTTTATAAATAAAGAGTCTGTTTTTATACATCTGGATAGATGGTTGCGAAATATTTTGTATATAAGTTATTTTAGATGTTCTGAAGTAATTAAGAAATAAACAAGATATGTGCACCAGCCAAATAAGTAATTTTAATTACATCCAATAAAATTTAAGAAAATGAAGTAATCCGAAGAAGTGAAATCTACAAGAATAAGCATGACATAAATAAATAATGAGATGCATCAGTTTGAGCGGTTACATTTTGTGAGCTGAGTTGTTGCTACTTGGGTATCAAGGAATTTCAAGGAGACATAAATACAAAGACATTTAAAAACAATATTTACATACCGACAACATTCCTTAAAGTCACACGTCCATACGGCACTTTATCGGGCTCCTTAAACCCCAGTTCAAAATCCTCCACAGTTCTTCGATCTTGAGGCAAAGGTCTATTAGGATTATTCTTTATACGTTCTTTGGTAATGTCATCTTCGGGGCGCCCGTACGAAGTTACATAAACATCTTTCAGTCTTGCATCGAGTGCCGCGTCTTTTTTATCCAATTTTTCGTCTAAATCCGGCACAGCGTCGATCGTTCTCTTCAAGTCTTCAAAATTGGAAGGATATTTCGGTGCCGGTGTTGGTTTTTCCTTGGATATAATACGCTCGGCACGATTTTCAATGTTGAAAGACTTGAGAGGTCTTAGAGCTCTCGACACTAAAGCACCCATCTCAGGTGGCTTTAGCAAAGAAAATCTATTTATCAAGTGAATATTGTCGCTTCTTAACGTAGGAAAACATTTAGATAACGATTTTTAATTCACTTTTTGAGGTTATATTTTTTTTATGGTTTTCATTTGACATATATGACAAATTGACATTTGGTTCACTCGGTTACAAATTTGACATAAGACAATTTTATTTTTCGAACGCGGAACAAGTTGCCAGTTATATAAACGTAAATACTGGAGGTCGGCGTTATGCATTAGTGTAATGTAAAGATACATTATATTAAAAATAAATGAAATTTATTCAAAGAAAACAAATGTTTAAAATAACGTCCTAAATCAAAAGGAAAATGTCGGAACTATTGTAAAAGTATTGCGTACCTTTTAAAAAAGTTACGAGTAAATCTTTATTCTTATTCTATCTAGAAACCAAATATTTTTTTCTAAGTTTTAGTGCCTTTAAATCAATTGTTTTTGATAAGAATATCTTAATTTCGCAATAAAAACAGGACGAATTATCGAAAATACCAATTTTCACTTCAACATACATTTCATACGGCAACGCAAAATGATCAAAAGAAAAGTGTATACGAGGTAGCTATTATTCCTTGTGTAACAAAATAAATAGTAAACTGTAAATAATAAAGAGATAACTTACACTTTAGCCTCGATTGTTCTTCTTTTAGCGCCGTTTTAGAAGAGATTATACTGAAATTTCTCTCACGTAGCGATGGAGTGTTAGTTGCTCGAGATTGCTCCGCCACTACTACTGAGCGCATTTGATGCGTCGGACTCGGACTACGTCCTAACCGACGACGATTTAGATCCCTTTTTCCTAAAATATATGTACATCATTCGGTTCTTTCAACTTGTTAATTGCTAGGATGGACAACTCGATAATCAACATATTTTAAGTAGGAGGCAATTTCCTCGCCACGCAATTCCACTCAAATTGAATCGACAGGCAGGATAAGAAATTGCATCGTGAGTTATAATGTTATTGTACAAACAAATAATATAATTACAATTTCAAACTAACCTGTACTGTATCCAGAGTAATTCATATAGGCAACATTTCCTTTACTATAACCGGGACAATTACTATTTTCAATCGTTGAAGCTTTTGCATTATACTTAGGTACTCCAAACGAATATTGTGGACATTCGGTGTTCAATTTGAATTGTTTTTGTCTTTCTTCCGAGTACGTACTTGTGTTCAGTAAGAACTTCTGCATTTATATATTAATTCAAATCATTAATTACGTATTTTCTATTTGATCAGCTATTGACTAGATTTTTTTAGATAATAAATTGTAATAAATCACAAAAAAAAGAAAAAAGAAATTGCAAATATACCTTTGCGTCGCTTATTGTTTTTATTATTGGACCTTGAGATGTTGTAAAAATTGTTACTGGAGGATAATTGACGATGGCTTTCGTTTTTGAATTCTACGAAATGATAAAACGATTAGAAAACATTAGGTTAAATTATAAATTTGTACAAAATAATCAATAACTTACAAAGCCAGTAAGCTGAAGTATTTTTCAGCAAACTATTTTTAAATATTGTGCCAACTACTCAGAAACGATTATCAGAAATTATCAAACTAAATATATAATTATCATTAGTGTAACAATGTTGTTACACAAATGATCATTATTCCAATACCTTAAATAAGGGACACCGGATTTTCGACGCAGATAAATAAGAAATACCTGATACTGTTACGAAATTTTATGCAAATGCAATACCCGCTACGGTAACTCATTCGCAAAAAACTATTATGGGTAATTTCCATCAAGTTGAGCCGGTGCACGGTGCATTGACAAAGCTAATTATTTTTATAGAAATCGTGTTTTTTTTTATAAAAGCTAGGAATATATTCAGTGAGCAGATTAAGTCGGAGTATAATCAGTATGAGAACATTGAAGCTCCTTAATATTAGATAGAGGAGCATATGAAATTAAAAATAAGATAATTTTGTAATTACCTTAATTGTGGAAGTATGTGGGGTAATATGTGTACGTGACAAAGTCTGGGGTGTGCCCGTTAAGCTTAAATCTCCAGCACCACTACTCCTCCGCGATGTTCCACTGCTGCTGTTAGCCCTGTCACTTTACCAATAACCCGTCTTTATTGAGACCACATCCAAGATTTTTTTTTAATGTGAACAATAACTTTCAATTGACAAAGTAAATTTAACTCTGAGCCTCAATTTACGTTACCCTTAAACGGAATGGAACTGAAGTGCCAATTTCACTTGTTAGCGCGAGAAGGCACACGAATTCTTATTTTTGGATTCATATTTTTTAATGGACATATACAACCTAGCCCTTCAGTCGCCGCTTTCACTTCACTTAATTCTATGGATTTTTCAGTGTTACCCTACGGATTTTTAAAAATCAGCGCGCGTCTTTGAAAAGGCACCATCGATATTAATTGATTTTTCGCTGGAAATTGTTTTTCCATTTGGCGTTTTGCCGCTTTTTTCCACCTGACGTCTAGAGTGACCTCTACATTCGGTCTATCCCAGGGCCAGCGTTGGATTGTTGTCGCATTGCGAATCCCTCTTCCCGCTTCTTTCAACGAATTCCTCAGGCATCTCCAAAGATAGCAGTGGGAATACTTAGTGCGCGAGAGTTCAGAAGAAGGGCGGTCAATTTTTCACTCGTATCTAGTTTGCATTTTTATACAGTTGATACAAAATTTATTATGCGATCTATATCCACACAATACTTCTCGCAGCTCCTAGTACTGCCGTGATGTTTTACGTCACAACCACGCACTTTCCTACTCGCATTGTTACTTCATTGAGGCGTTTTGACTCATACTGCCGTCCTTTGATTCGCCATAAAAACCGACAATAGGGAGCGGCAGACATGACGAGGAGCAGAGGTACAGAATGACGAGTAATAGAGCCACAAATAGTCGCTGACTCATTTCCACGCCATTTTCTTCGCCACTCGTTCGTTCAATTCCTTTCAGTAGTAATGTAAATTGAGCCCCAAAAACTAAACCATTTGATTACAATTTTTTACCTTATGATATTTTGAAACTAGCAACCAGTCAAGAGTATTCGGCGGGATAGATAACTACACATTAATATATGCAATGCCTAGATTGGTAGGTTTCTGTTTAGGAGCTTAAGTAGCTTAAAATTATTGACGTAATATACCAACCAATTTTGTATTTGCATATTTCGTTTAATAATGTTTCGTAGAGTGCTCATGTTCCACTCGCGTTGGTCGTTTTCGGGCGCCTTACTAGGAGCTGCATGCAACATTACAAAAACAATGATTAATGTACTAATTAATTGAACAAACATTATTCAAAACACTATTGAAGTACGAACCATATCTAGAAAGGCACAAAATTTAGAAGTCAGACATATAGTCGGCATTATATTTGTGCAACGCACCGCACACATCCACAAACAGTCATTGCAAGTTTTTTTACAGGGATAACAGTTTAATATATACTTCTTCCAAAACGACATTCTTTCGTCCTCCTGATCGCTATTGGAATAGCCTTCCTCATTATCTTCGTAAATGGCGTTATTTTTTATTATACATCCTTTTAATTTTGTCTGTGGTACTTGAGGTTGGACAGTCAAATCACACGACGTTAAGAATATCTCATCTTCGGTTATGGATTCTGCGTTTAAGTAAATGAAATTGTACGCGTTCAGTATTACACTTACAAGTTCGTTATCGATTTATAATAACACTGTTACTATAATAAATTTATTTGGGAAATTTTGAAATAAAGGTGCTGTGCGTTGCGCAAACTGTTCTAAAAGTAAATTCAAGACAAACAGTGTTATTGTAAATCGAATAAATATATAGGATTTTTGTGTCAAATAACTACTTTTAAAAGGCGTAAAATATCACATTACAAACATACAAGCGCTTCCAAAACCTAACAGCTAGCTAGTCAACCAAATATATCAGCAATGAGCATAACTTCTGCTCACATTTAAGTTTTAGATATTTTAAGCGAGAAAATAACACTGTTTGAAATGAATTATGGTTGATGTTGATGACACTACAATATAATTAAAAAAATCCATCAAATCAAATGTTGGTGTAGCTTCAAATTAGTAGATACCTTCTCTAACTTTTGATGCCTGTGGTCTCGTAGAAGGCGACGATAGTAAGTGTTCTTTTCTGTGCATTGGCGGTGGAGGAGACGGTGATCTTTTATATAACACAGGTCTATGTTTAAAGTTTTTCTCGGCTACTGAGTAAATTCCAAATTTATGCACCGGCATTTTGTCTATGTCTCCATGCATTCGTTTTCTGCCAAACTTTAAAAATGTTAAACATTCGGAAGAGTGAAATTTTTGTATGAAATCATTCAATAAATTACTTTAAGATATATAAGTTATGAATGAATTTTATTATGTGGTAATTAATGTTTACCTGTAAAGATTTCCCTGTTTCAAAAGCCAAGGCTCCAGTTGTTCCAGCCAAGCCTTCAACAGATTTTTTTAAAATTTTACTTACAGTTACAGTGAAATAAAAGTGACTTTGGAAATTTTATAGTCTTGAAATAAAATTTGTACCTGTTGTTGACCTATAACAGAGCCTGGTCTGCATATCCTCATCCAGCTTATGGCTTCACGAGCAGACATCCGATAGTGTTTTATCAAGTAACAGCCAATTAGCGAACCAGTGCGCCCTAAACCTGCCTAAACGTAAGTATCATATTAAAATGCTTATTAATTACAAAAAAAACTTGTAAAGTAATATTAACAAAGCCCTCCCCCCTCTCCTTCCAACTTCAGTCTGCCGAGTGTGTCAAGGTTTGTCACAGCATGCTACAGCATAATTATCACATCATTCTTGCGATGACGCGGGACGCTATAAATTCCTAGTATCGAAATAATGGAATGTGAGTGCTAATGACATTAGCACTTACATTCCTTTAAGTCGATACTTTACAATTTATTTTCGACCTTATTGGAATGTTAATAAATTAGCAAAAAATTCTATGCCATGCCATAGATACTGTCAGCCAGCGCCGGCTCTGAAAGTTTAGAGCAGTTTTAAAGTGACTAAACCGTGAACAGCATAACAGCGGTAATCGACGTAAGGTCGGTATTATATTGTGTTTTATGGTATAGAATCGTGTGTTCACAATGAAAATCTTTATTTGTATAACTTGGACATCGGATCGAATGGTTTTCAGAATATGGCAGTTATTAAATATGGCAGAATATGGCAGTTATATAAAAGATTGAAATCATTGAAGTGAGTAAATTATCTATATAATTAGAATAAATTGTTGAATATAAAAAAAATTAAAATTTGTCCAACCTTAAGATAAAAATAAAGCTAACAACCTTGCAATGAACTGCAATCGCACCACGAGTGCAATCTTCGCTTATCGCCAAAAACTTCAACAATATGTGACGCGGTGGACACGAGCCGTCGGCGAAATATAAATCGTAGTGTGTTATTCCAGCCTGAGTAAATCTAAGTATGGAATTATAAAATATTATACAAAAAGGGAACTCTAAAACGATAAATTATAATAATTCTGTATCTGTACATACTTACACGTTAGCATTGTATTGTTTTTTATTCAATCTCATAATAATTTCCACGTCATTTTCCAGAAAATAGTCGATATACATTTCAGGAGGGTGATACAATGACAAATTTAAATCAACTGGCCCAATAAAGGCAAGGAATTTACCTGGAAATTAACGGAATTTTAAGTTTTTTACATTGAAACTTTAACTAGAGATCTATCTGATTATTTGCAAACGCAAAAGCTAAACGCACTCTGAAGTGATAACAGAGCAAAAGACGAAATCTACTCCAAAACACAACAACGCACATGTCGTTACAATGTGGTATCCTGTATCATTTTTAGCGCTTTAAAGCTATATAATAAACAAACAAATCACGATGCCGTGTCATTTATAAAAATAAGTGTCGAGATATAAACTTCGAGACGCAACAATATGATGCTGCGCAAACGTAAGACACTTTTGTGTTTTGTGTAGGATACAAGATAAGAGTTAATATTTTAATTTTTATATAATTAATATGAAATGAAAATAAACAACACTCCCTGCGCAGACATAGACACTATTTGTATCCAGTTACTTCCACTTGACACATACAGATTGCCAATCAAAAAATATTCATCATCATTATCAGTGCGTGTCTCTCCACTCCTCGATGTAGGCCTCTCCCAAGGCTCGCTACCTCGCATCCAGTTGCTTCCCGTGAAGCCTTTCAGGTCGTCTGACCACCTGGTCGGAGGGCGTCCCACGCTGCGTTTTTCAATTCCAATGTGCGTTCGAGAACTCGTCTAACACATCGGTTATCCGCTCTACGACATATGTGACCGGCCCATTGCCACTTCAGCTTGCTGAGTCTATCTGCTAGGTCTACAACTTTGATACTTCGACCAAAAAATTTGACTGTATTTTATCGATAATAACATCAGATATTTTATTATCGACACTGTCACAACTATCTCCGAAACAATGTCGTGCCGATAAACATCGATAAAATAGTATAACACTCGTGAATCTTCTTGGCTCTGAACTTGAGAAGGTGTCTTTCGTTTGCGCATGTACAATTGCGAAATCCGAATAAGCAATACAGCGCAACTGCTTCCTCTCTTCTACGAGTGTTATCATTGGTCTCGCTCATTCCGTGGCTGCCCCCCTGCGTCGCAATACCGCACAAACAGTCCCAAAAGCGGTTACTGCGCATATTTGACACGTGACATCGCCAGAGCCCAAGAAGATTTGCGCCGATTATACCTAACTATATAGTTTAAGTAATATTTTATAGATGCTATGAGTCACTGCACCAGTTGTGGGGAGAATTTTTTAAACACTTACCAGGAACAATCCAGTTTAAGTCACCCCCTTGTATCTTGTCCAGTCTTTGATATTCCTCATAATTGAAATCTTGAAAACTAAAAAGACCTCTTTCGTGTGCTTTCTTTATACCTTGCAAACAATCTATAATAGATATTGTAAATGTCGAGTCACCTTGAGTTGCGTCTTGGAAAGGCCTGTATTAATATAAACTCTTGTTGAGACAAAATTATTATTAAGTTTTTATTAAAGAAAGATTTGAATATTGTTACTGGTTCACTCACCGATAACACTGTCTCTGTGCTAATAACGGTTTTATGGCGTCTTTTGGCGCAAGACTTAAATATAAAACACCGTAACATCCCAAAAGGAATGCAGCATTCGCTTTTTTCTTAGGATCGTTAGATGTATAGTGGACAATAGTTTGTTTATTTAATAATTCCTTCAGTTTGTCATTTAATTTTTTGCAATACAAATACACGCACCCGAGATTTAGTGGTCCGAAATCACAATAATAATTCTCATACACCAATTCGTTATCGATTGAAAAATAGTGTACATCTGAAGTGCTTCTTATAGTTTTCCCCTGTTTTACTATTGCGAAATATAATACATGTTTGATATATTCAGTTGTCCACAAAATATCAGGACATCGTGCCATCATACCATACACCCTGTTTTACGAGAATACATTTTAAAAAATTAATATATTCCTTCTTTGAAACTAGTAAAAAAAATCTGTCTTTATAAAAATAATCACTATGATTTCATCTCGCAAAATATTTTTTACAGTCTTACAAATATAAAATATTAATAAGGTGATAGGAAATTTAATGACATTGACTGATATTGGCGCTCTTTTGTTTTAATTGCAATAGGTATCGTCAGGTATCGTTGAGGTCAAAGATGTTGTTGGTTGAGGTAGCCACTATCGATGTTGTATGTATACTTATTTATATTTTTCTTGCCTGTGACAAAAATAGTATCACTACTTATTTTCATGTTTGCGCTCATATGAAAATAAATAATGTAATAAATAATAAATAATGTAAAATAAATAATCTTTTAAATTTATATTTACATTACACCTCGGAATATTGAATAAACCAGAAGAAGAGATCGCGCACGAATTATTGTATAGTAATTATAGTTAAGTTAACCAAATACTGTTTAGACTTTTATTTAAAACGTTCCTAAATGGTGTTCCTTGTGGGAATAGGTGACCTAGGCGACGGTAGCCAACTATCATCAAGTGGACGAAGCAGGCAGGACCAACCTTTACATTAAAAAAAATTACGAATGCTGCTGTGTGGCGTTTATTTTGTTTCGGACACAGACAGGTAGTCTGTGCTGCTCAAAGATTTTCAGTTGTAGTTAAATTTTTTTAAACAATTTTCAAGATTAAATATGAATGTTCTATATATTTAATCCTTTTGGTGCTGCAATGAAATTATGATTGAACGCTCGTTATTATACATTGTTTGTTTAAAGTTTTAACTAGGTAACTAATTTTTGTTTTAGAAATAGTATTTAAAAGCGTGCTTATCTCAGAGTAATAATAATAAGTTATAATAATGAATGGTGCATACTGCATACCAAAGACATTATACCTAAACAAGATTGTGCACTAACATAATCGGTCTATAGCAAATTAAACTCAGTTTTGTTGACATAAGGTTTAATTAAGTTTCTGTACAAGTTATAAAAGGGGAAAACTAACCGAACGAGAGGTACGAAAGGGGGAGTGTGTCCTTGTCTTTTGATTTTTACGTTGTTGCAAGCATTAAAATTTATTGTGGGTGGTAGAATTTAGAAATTAATTTATAACAGGGTATTTTAAGGAAATTTTGGCACACATTTACTATCTTACATTCTGAATTTGTGAACTACCATTTTAATTTTATGATTTTAAGTTTTTTGTTGGTTTTAAAATCAGTAATTTTTTTAAAATGAATTTAAAAATAATAATTTAAAAATGGTAATACTGATTTATAACCAATATGGCACATAGCTTCGACATGGTAAGATCTTTGGACGTGGTTTTTGGTTTATGTGCTAATTTGTGGAGTTATTTTGTTAATTTTTTTACGCAAATGGTGAAAACTTGTGTAAAAGTGAACTTTATGCGGGATGTGGTATATCTTTCCACAAATGAGTATTAATTGTTGATTATCTCTCTAATCCAGTGTAGGGTGACCATATAATTTGACTAGCTGTTATACATTATTGCAAGGCAGGCCGACCATTTTTATGTCATGGACATTTGTGAATTTTCTTCATTTACTGCTTTTGTTGACAAAGGTGGCTTGAAATATGCCTTAAAACTTGTGTTTGAAGTAGTTAAATACGCTGAAAACTTCTAGTGAATCCTCGTGTGATTCATACATAAAGAAAATGCCTAACATTATAACGCTGTACTTTTTCCCAAAACTTGATAAAATTTTTATTCATTCTGTTTTATCAACAAAGTGTGAAAACAGGCATGAGATAGAAATCATTAAGGATATATCGAGGACATTTCTTATATTAAGATTGCGAACGTTTTCAAAAAATGAGACCATTGAAATCGTTGGCCTAAAGCTACAGTGCGACAAAAGCTCCGTAAAACTATTATATTTAGTAATGTGTAGTGAATTTATTTTATTGTATAATAAATCTGTTAAATTATCAAATTAGTTTGATTTTCCTATTCTACAATCTAAAACGCTTGCATTTCATTGGTTTGTAGGGAAAAAGTGAAAACAAAATCCGTGTTTGAAGCCTTGTAACAACTAAAACATTTGAGCAGTTAATTTTAAAATTTTGGCTTCAACTGACAGTTAAAAAATATAAGTACTTCTTAGTAATATTAATTAAGCTAAACATTAGAGAAAACGTATACGTAGTGTCCAGTGGTACATATACACATACAGTGGTACATTTTTTCTCTAATATTATTACACAAGTGTCAATAAGTTGCGGCCAAAGACATGTTGCGGCAACCATTTACATAAGGCGGACCGTATGTATGCTCGTCTGTCATTCGAGTCTCAGTAAAGAGCTCGTAAAAGGGACTCAAGGATGGAGATTCCATAAAAATTTAAATCGCATGGTCATTACATTAGACAGAGACGCACTCTCCCTGTTAAAAACTATTTTACAAAACCTGTTTGGTTCAATATTTTTATATTTAAAAATGTAACAATCTAGAAAATATAGAGTTTTCTTTTTGACATCGGCAGTCGGCACCAGCGTTTAATTTTCTCAACACCCCCTTAAGACCTTCTTTGCTCGGCTCGTTTTTTTCAGCTAAGTGCACACAATCTTGTTTAGGTATAAGGTTTGCTATTAGTTAGTCTGTGAACAAATCACCTCTATTTAAAATGGTAGTTATCTGTAACCGACCGATTCTTTTTCCGGTTCCCAAGGTAAAGTGTCAACATGAACGTTGTGTTATTTTCATTATCTTAATGTTATAACGAAATCTTTATAAATAAAGTGACTGTGAATATTTTTAAAACATGTCGGAACATCATTTATCACATTCCATTTCGTATTTCAGGACGACAGTTATTTTCAAAACATGGGTGAAGTTGAAGTGTAAGTTGGATTTATTTTTCTTTCCTCCGTTTCTTTTTACTTTTATAATTTAACCCAATAGTAAGTATAATACGTACAAATACTATTTTTGACCTTTTACACACAATTAGTTGCATGCGTCTATTTTGTGTTACGTGAGTTTTCTTAGTTTATGTGCAATTTATAGGTTAGTTTGCTTTTTACATATGTATATATTTCTATTTAAATAATTTATACACATTTTATTTATTATTTTATAATTTGGAACCCATCCGGGTATAAGCTTCCTCCTCTGTCTCCTTTCACTTTTCCCTGTTTTTGGTAACCTATAACCAACTCTTACTGGCTTCTGCTACTATATTATATTATTACGTTAAAGTCAACAGACAGGCGGTCCATTTGATTGTGGTGGCTACCACCTCCTATGCACTGCCAACCTGAAATGGGCTTTGGCATCCCTTGCTTAGTCACCAAAACACAACAGCACACATGCTGTTTTTTCACTTTGGTCTTCTATAAGAGGATGGTGCCTAAATGACTGAAATGCAGTGTAGCCTGTACATATAAAAATATGTAGTATGCATCTAATGACAGTTTTTGATTACAGTGAAGTACCATCTAACCCCGTGTTGAGCGGCGGTGCTATGGATGTGAACACGGCACTGCAAGAGGTCTTAAAGACTGCCCTCATACATGGCGGTCTAGTCCATGGTTTACACGAAGCCGCAAAGGCATTGGACAAGTGAGTTGAAATTATTGTTACTTATTTTTCCTCTGACTTTACATAAAGTATATATTTTGTTTAGTAAACATAGCTTTAAAATATTATACTTAGTTGTGATCCTTTTTTAAAAAAAGTCTTGGTTGCTGCTGGTCACTTTTTTCTTTGTAGACTCAAAAGTAAAAATGCTAAATTTTATTTGCACGATATATATGTGTTGCACCAATAAGACTAAACAGTCTAAAATTGAAGGATAAATTTTGTTGTGTTTTAGTTAAATGTGTGGGGTCGATTTTATTTACATACTGAGTTTACTAACACATTTCAATAATCATAACAGTCAATAAAAGTGACATTTATTGACAAGGATGCTATTGCTTATGTTAAATATCTATGTTTTCAAATATATTCTTTTGTAGATGTTCTCATCTAGATTCTAGGCCCTGTGTAGACCTACTGTAAATACAATTTTTAAAGTTAGTTTTCAAATGGCTCCAAGTCTAATCGCACTATTCTTAATTCTTAAAAGTAGTTCTTCTGCATGGACTTGCACAATTTTTTTTAAATAGTATTTTGGTTTTTTTCTTTAATTACAAGAAAACATATTTACGCAAATGAAATGTTTAATTATTTTAAAGTGGCAGTAGTTCTCGTTACCAATATTCACTTGATATATGCCTGTTTTAGTCATATGCCGAGTGAAAATATCTGTTATGATTTTTATATCATTACTGATTTAAACTATTGCCAATATGAATTGCGCATACATAGTACCACAACACTTGAACCTCAAGGTTGTGGCCTCCCAATTGTGCAACATAATTTATCTTTCTTAAGCCATGTATTCACTGTAAACAATGTTTCGGATACAAAGTTTCTGAAACAACACGTAGATGTTTACAGAAACAATGTTTCGGGAACTTGGCCGTCCACATCTAGTCGTTTCAAATATGTCGCCTGAGGAGGTAGTGTTGCTCGGTGCCGCGTATATTTAATCTGTAGTCGTGCAATCCCATAATATCAGATTTGTTTCAAATAATTCTATTAATTTAAAAACAATGTTGTCGTCCCAGACTAACCGTCATGTTTATATACAACTGAAACACACGTCCACACTTGTAAACACCTGTTGCGAAACTGTTTTGTTTCCGTGCTGTCCACTCCAATCGGGGAGCACAGAAACATCGCGAGAAACACGTAGTGTTTACCGCAACAGTTTCACATGTTTCAGAAACATATTAAATTGTTTCAGAAACACGTAGATTTTGTTTCTGAAACAGTGTTTCTAAACAATTGTTTCTCAGTGAATACATGGCTTTACATAGTATATAATACCCATAGTGTCATGAAATAGCCCATCTTCAGGTTCTAAGATTCCTCAATAAAATAAAATGTATATTTTATAGGAGAGCTAAAAATACATAGTGCATAATCTTAATATTACTTATAAATATTCTTTTGAACATCTAAAAATCCTAATCCTAACTAATATAAATGCGAAAGTGAGTTTATTTTTTATGCTTACATACTACATACTTAACGAATCATCTTGATATTTTGAATACAGGGATATATAAAAGGCCATAGGGTTATCTGTCATCTATATAATAATACTGTTCCCGAGGGATCATCTGTAAATAAAAAAATCAACCCCTGACAAAAATGTATGAGCGATAAGCCCCGGATACACTAGGGAACATTTTGTCCCGCAACATGACGCGCAACACAAAATATACGTGACGCTGCAACGTTGCATAGTGTCCCGCAACATGACCCACAACATTGTACGTGACGCGGGGCATGTTGCTTGCTCCCGCCTCGAGAGCGAGCGCATGTGTCCCGCGTCAGTGTTGCGCCATTTGTCACCGAGTGTAGTCGCGTGCGCAACGTGCCTTTAAAATGTCTGTAGTGTGGGGAAATGATACAGTGCTTTTGCTTATAGAGCTTTACGAAAGTCGTGACTTGTTGTGGGATACTTCACACCGTGACTATCGAAATAAAATAAAGAAAAATGATGCATGGGAGGATATTGCCAAGGCGCTTAATTTGCCTAGAAAAGAAATAGAAACCAAGGTTCATACCCTGCGTTCGCAATTTGTCCGAGAAAGGAAGAAAGTGAAATCGTCAAAAACTACTGGCAGTGGACGAGAGGACGTGAAGTCCAGTGTATGGTTTGCATATGATGCAATGAAATTTTTGCTAAAGGGAGCCACAACGTCTGGAAGCTTGGACACTTTGGACACAAACGTAAGTCATACTTTTTTATTTATAATTTATTTATTTATAATTTATTGTACGGACACACAAGGAAAGGAAAAGTGCGACACAGAAGAGTACACATACAATAGGTAGGTACACCTTATCACTAAGATAATATTTATTATTATTAACTAAGATAATGAACTAAGATTTGTACACACCTCACCCACAAAACTTCACTTCTAAAAGGATTCACGTTGTTCAGTAACATTAAAAGAAAAAATATAGTACAATACTAGTTTATTCATTTAAAAATTATTCTGCCAGGGAACACGTCCTTCTTCACTCATGAAATATTCAGCAAATTTGTTTCTTATTTCCATAGCAGATTCAGGGTAGCGTCGTCCCATAGCATTTAAATTCGACATATTAACAAAGCCAGTTTCTCTGCGCCAAGATCCTTCTAAAATATCGTGATCCACATTTTCAGAATCAAAAGTTCCATGTGGGTTGTACAGTGATCTCGATTGACTATTTCGCCTTAAAAAATTATGGAGGTATACGCACGCCATTACAACAAGTTCAGCATTAAAGGGTAGGATGGTTATGGGAGTTCGGAATATACGAAATACAACACCTAAGATACCGAACACATTTTCGACAATTCTTCTAGCTCTTGACAGTCGATAGTTGAAAATGCGTCTTGTTGTACCTACGTCATGATTACCGGGATATGGCTTCATCATATTTTCTGTCAGTGCAAAGGCGCTGTCTCCTACAAGTACGTAAGGCATATTCGGCCCATCTTGTCGTATTGGGTCTGGAGTCGGCCAGTTAAGTAGATTATCAGCCAAAGCTTTATAAAAAGCAGTCTCTTGGAATACTCCACTGTCAGAAGATTTTCCTTTAGCACCACAATTTGCATAGATAAAATTGTAATTTGCATCGACAATACCCAATAGGACAATACTAAATTGTTCTTTATAGTTAAAATAGTCACTTCCCGAATTCGAAGGAGCTTGGATCAAAACGTGTTTACCGTCTATAGATCCAACGCAATGCGGAAAATTCCATATATTTTCAAAGCTTCTAGCCTTGGCTTTCCATTCATTTGCAGTAGCTGGGACCTGTAAAGAAATAATTATACATTAAATACTATTTTTACGTACTAATAATTAAGGATTCATGTCTAACAGATGTTTGAAATAATACAATACGTGTTTTATAGTCTATCCTTATTATAATAATTGATTTAATATTTATATCATTAATTTTTCAGAGTCCACAAAGCCAAAACACGATTTCGTCTCCGGATGAAGATGTCGTTCTACAGTCTCAATCTACCGTTCCGGAATTTCAATCTCCTGATCAACTAGAATCGCAATCTACCATTGATCAAGCAGAGCAACCCACAACCCCTGCACCAACACCTTCATCGTCGCGACCAACTCGCAAGAGGAGCCACCCCAATGAAGATAGATTGGAGGAGGCTTATGAAGTTCTGCATGCTGCTAAAAACAGAATGATGTCCCGAGATGAATTCGATGTTTATGGACAGTACGTAGGAACTGAGTTACGTGCATTAAATGACGAACACAGTGTAATTATGGCTAAATATTATATTAATAATATTTTATTAGATGCACGCTTAGGAAAATACCGTACAAGTTATAATAATCAAAGCCAGCCAGTTGTTCAACAGGGCTATAGCACTGCATCCAGTGATATTAGCCCCGAGCCTTCTGAAGAGCATATTATACAAAATATACTTGAAACTATGGATTCCTCGAGCACTAATAGCATTGATGGCACTAATACTAATTAATTTACGTTGGTCGCTATATCCATCTTGTACTCTTTAAAATTTATTTTACTGAAGATTAAAATACAATTATAAATAAAATGTATGCGTTTTCTTTAACTTACCTTTACAAATATCTTCAATTTATTTATCAGTTCTTTACAAACTTCTGGTACTATTTTACGTATCAGTTGTTTTGACACTCGAAAAGTGTACGACAAAGAAGCATAAGAATCTCCAGTCGACAAGTACCTCAATGTAATGGCAAGTCTGATATGAGGACTAATAGCGTTCCGTAATATTGTATCCTGTTTGGCTATGGAAGGTGCGATCATTTGCAATAAAGTTTCAAAATCAGATGATGACATGCGAGTAAAATTCACAAACGATCCGTCAGACATTCGGAGATCACTTAGAATATTTACTCTTCTTTCTCGTTGTAATAAGAAATTCCGCATCCACCACCTTCTCTTTCTCTTACGTTTCAACACACTCGATATAATTACTATGTACGCAGCACTAATAGCCACAACCTCCTCGGGCGACATTTCTATAAACACTGAGAAGTGTGGTCGACAAAATGTTCCGCGACATGTATCTCGGCACATTCCACGTAGTTGTTGAGGAACATGTTCCGCAACATGTTGCTCCATTTGTCCCCTAGTGTATCCGTGGCTATAAAGACAACATCTTAGAAAATGAGGCGAGGTTGAAGACGCCGGTCAAAGCTAGTATGTAATAATATCTATCACTTTTCAATTGTCAAGATTTTCTAACAAATCAAAATTTGAATCCCTCAGAATCCCTTTTGGTATAGGTTTTTAGAAGCTATGAAATATCAATGGGTGAAAGAAATTTCCCATCTCACCCTGTAGAAGTATGAAAAAAAATAAGTGTTTTTTCCAGAAAAAACTTAACTTCATTAGAAAACAAAAGTTCAAACAAAACTATAGAGGTTATAGATATAAGGGTCGTAGGTACATTTAAAAAAATATCTCTTTAAGGGCTTCACTGAGGCAAATGACATTTACTATAGAACTCGCTGGCGGCGGATCCAATTCAACAGGCCTAGAAGTACAACAGGCCTGGTGTTTTTTTGTTTTTATCATTAGAACAACTCCGAACGACTCAAATTTTGATTTGTTTTTAAATTTTCCTAAACTATTAGGATATTGTAAATGTCTAGCACCACCTTCAAGGAAATTCTAATGTATCAGTTAAAAGAAATGTACATTCAACTATAGACCAACTAGCCTTTGAAGTAGTTAAATTCAATAGTACAAAATTCAGTAAATTTATCAACTCAAGACATTGTATTTTCAATAATAAACGGATGTATTTGTTTTGTAGGAGACAAGCAGTGTTGTGTGTTTTAGCCGAAAACTGCGACGAAGCTGAATATAAAAAGCTGGTCCAAGCCCTCTGCAATGAACATCAGATTCCACTTGTAAAGGTATATTTATATAGCTTAAACATACTTAATAGAGATAATTAATAATGAGGCCCATAGTTTATTCTGCATCATCTATTGTCAGTAATTCTAAAGGTTGCAGCATCTTTTTTTATGGTAAGGTTGACAGACAGGCTGACGGTCCACTTGATGGCAGGTGGATACTGTCGCCTATAACATAAGCAACATCACAGGTGCTGCAAGTGCGCTGATTACCATAGAAGGATGAGGATAAGGGATAGAGCAATGGGCTCTGGCATCCCTTGCTCACTCAACGAAACACAACAGCACACATGGTGTTATTTCACAGTAAGGGAGTGGTTACTGCGAAATACAGT
This sequence comes from Bembecia ichneumoniformis, assembly GCA_910589475.2. Lineage (NCBI taxonomy): Eukaryota > Metazoa > Arthropoda > Insecta > Lepidoptera > Sesiidae > Bembecia > Bembecia ichneumoniformis. The sequence continues at coordinate 8,018,655 of OU342543.1, forward strand.
TTGGGAACCTGGGACCCCTGAGACAAAGGGCAAGTAAGTCCTTTAACCACTCATCCAATGGGCTGTCAAAAGTAATATATGTATCTGTAAAGTAATACAGTAGAAACTGGATATAACAACCTTGGTTATAAGGACAGATTGGTTACGACTAAATGGCAAATTCACTCCCAAATTAATTATTAGGAATTAATATTGCTTATAACTAATTTCTTTTTATTACGACAAATTTTTATGGTCCCTTGAAGGTCTATATAACTGATTTTCACATCTTGTATAAGTAAGTGACTTGTTATTCTGGTGGCAAGTTATGGCCACACCGAGGGTAGACTTGCACAAAGGTTCTAAACAACAGAGTTATTGATTAATTCAAAGAGTAAGAGGCGACATATAAATACACATGGCAATATCTGGTTAGCATTGTAGGCTAGTAATGTTATGCGCTCCGCACGAGCCTCCGTTGCCTTTATGTAGCGAAAGGCCAAAGGAGCGCAGATTGAATCGTGTGCCCCTATGGTTACTCACAACATGATGAGATAACTTTCCTAGCACTCGGACAAAAAAGCCTGCAGTTTCATCCGTCGTTCTTCTTGGTATTGCCCGGTTTTCGTCGGACAGGCACCAACCCACTCCATCACATAGTACAAAAAACCAAAAAGGCAAATACAAAAAGAATTTTATCTAAAAATCTTACAATACATCTTTTAGGATTATCTGATCATGAGACGGCTCAAACCATTACATTTCATATTAAAGATAAATCAACCTTACCAAAAAAAACAGATTTTTGGTTTACAAAAAAAAGAGATATGTCTGAAGAGAACAGGGCGAAATTCCTGCAATGCATTTCAGCTTTGTCCTTCAAAGACGTATATAGTGAAACTGACACAGATGAAGCCTTTAATGTTTTTCATAACACATTTACACTGTTCTTGTGCTTCCCATCAATCTGGATAAAAATTGTACGTAAGCGAAAACGTTTGTGGCTTACTAAGGGTCTTAAAAAAGCGTGCGTAAAGAAAAGACGTTTATATTTAAATTATAGACTTTTCCCGGAGAATAAAAAAATAAACAAAAAAATATATATTAGATATGCATCAATACTACGTAGATGCATACTTAAATCCCAATCTCTTAACAATACTAAATTTATTCGTAATTCTTTAAACAAGTGTAAGGCATCTTGGCAGGTTATAAATAATAACTTCGGTAATAAAAGTTTAGGTAGCGAAATAAACACGATTCTTTTAAATAACATTGCTCTGAGTGATCCGGAAAAAATAGCAGAGAGCTTCAACAACTACTTCATTGGTCTATCTGACGAATCTGTAAACACAAGTACAAATACTAACTTAAGAACAGTTACTAGTACCAACACTATATTTTTAACACCCACACATCCTCTGGACATTTATAAAATAATTAAACAATTAAAAAATACAAAATCTACGGGTTACGACCACATCAGCACTATAATATTAAAAGAGTGTGCACATTTCATATCGGGACCTCTCTGTCATATTGTAAATCTATCATATACACAAGGAGTTTTCCCTTCTCGTTTAAAAACTTCCATGGTTGTACCCTTGTTTAAAAAAGGAGATAAGAGCGATATGAGCAATTATCGTCCTATCACATTGATACCGGTTTTGTCCAAGGTTTTGGAAAAGGACATGTATAATAAACTAAAGTGCTTCTTAGATAAATATAATCTACTTAAGTCAAACCAGTATGGATTTAGAAAAAATAGTAGCACAACTAATGCAATTTTTCAATTAGTTAAAACTGTAACAGAAAGTTTAGATAGGAAAACTGTGCCTATTTCTATATTTTTGGATATGACTAAGGCTTTCGATTTTGTCTGTCATGATATACTGCTTTATAAGCTAGAAGCACTTGGAATAAGAGGATGTGCCCTTAAATGGCTAGAAAGTTATATAAGGAATCGTAAACAATATGTCGAAATAAAAAAACTAAAATCACAATACGAAAACAGTTTCAGATCGACACTAAAGCAAAATAGATACGGTGTTCCTCAAGGAAGCGTCCTAGGACCGCTAATGTTTCTGATCTATGTTAATGACTTACCAGATGCGGTCCAACATGAATCAATCCAATTTGCAGATGATACAACAGTAGTTGTAAGGTGTAATGACAAAAATAAAATAAAGTCTGAAATCAAAAATGTTTTAAATTCTATAACAGAATGGTTAACCAAAAATAATTTGAAAATTAATTTAACAAAGACAAAACTTATATCATTTCAAACATACAATAGTAACCCTTTAAGTTTAGATATTAGATGTAAAGACACTTCTATTGAACAAGTTAATACTATGCCGTTTTTGGGTTTGAAAATTGACAAATTTTGCAATTGGAAAGCTCAAATCGAAGATGTCAATAATAGGGTGAACAGATTCGTCTACGTTTTGAATAGATTAAGAGTTACTGCAACTAAAGAGTCAACTTTATTGGCTTACCACGGTTACGTCTCTTCCATATTAAGATACGGTATTTTGATATTTGATTTTGACTTGTTTTCCATGCTTTGACATAGTTATTACACATGACGTCATTACTGTTTGTTTAATTGTAATTTGACTCAATATTTAATGTGCTTTTTCCCTTTATCATTGTATAATTAAATGGTATAATTGACATCTATATAGATACTAATAATAAAAAAAAAAAAAAAAATATTTGTACGTCGTAATTACGACAGAGTGTGCATAGGACTGTATTATACTTAATTTTATATCATTGTACTCACATTCTCATGCAAATAAAGTTATTATTATTATTATTATTATTATTATTATTTAATTAATTCTTCTCGTCTCCCCCTCCAAAAGCCAAAATGAGGGGGAGACGGTGTTACCCCCGACAGAAGCACAGTCGGTCGGGGTTCAGGACGACAAAGACAGAAACCGACGCACGATCCTGGCCGTATCGAGCAGCACCGCCTTCTGCATTTGGGCCGGGAGGGAACCGCCACGGAATCCCAACCGCTTCAGGTTACTATTGAGGCTGGTTGGGATCAAACCGTTGACGGATATAACGACTGGGATGATTTCAGTGGACGCAACAGCCCACATGTCAACAATTTCGTGAGCCAAGTCGAGGTATTTCCTCTTCTTTTCGGTTTCAGCTTTCACGAGACCGTCATCATGCGGGATAGTTACGTCCACTAAAAACACCCTCGACTGCTCCCGGTCCATCAACACAATATCAGGTCTATTCGCTAAAATAGTCCTGTCTGTGATGATAGGCCGGTCCCAGTAGAGCTTGGCACGGCCGTTCTCAAAAACTGGTTCCGGAGAGTACCTATAATAAGGAATCCTCTCCTCAATGAAGCCGTATTTCAGAGCGAGCTCCTGGTGCAGGATCTTCGCTGCTTGGTTGTGCCTGTGCAGATACTCAGTGTTGGCAAGCGCGGAACAACCAGAAGTAATATGCCGGAGTGTCTCTCCAGGATGGCGACAGGCTCGACATATGTTATTATTATAACATATTATTATTATTATTATTATTATTATTATTATTATTATTATTATAATAATGAAACTGTCCCTAGGCAAATAAAGGTATTCTTACGTCTACCGAGTAAGATTGCATTATGTTTTAAATATAAAAATTGAACAATTTCATATAGGTCGATAACAACAAGAAACTTGGTGAGTGGGCCGGTCTATGCAAAATCGACAAAGACGGCAAGGCCAGAAAAATTGTCGGCTGTTCTTGCGTTGTAATCAAAGTGAGTGTAAAATTATTATTTATATATCCTATCCTATATTTTAGATTTGTGTAACTATTCTTTTAGTTATTTCTGTCATAATAAAATTTCCTGGAATTAAACATTAATCTTATGACCTCGATGACGTCACTGACTAAACTCAAATAGAACTTCACAGCTGCTATGAGATAAACAGAATAATGAATTGAATCTGAATGTGTCTAGGTCTCTATCATTCAGTTTCAGTCATAATATCTAAATGTAGGTAAGTATGACATTTCTAAACTAAAGTAGAAATTGCAAAAGAAATGTAGAATTTCATATATTCATTCCTAGAGCCTGAAGAGACTGTAAATCTCCTCAGATACAGGAAGTCCTATTAATCTAGGCAATTTTTAGTAATTTATTTACCTATATCCAAATAACTAAAACTTTAGAGAGACAAGCGCCTAGCACGAACACATGATTCCACTTGTTGGTTTTGTGTGCCTATTTTACGTCGACGCTATAATATATTGTGTGACCCTATGGTGCCGTACTGCTTGTACGTGCAACTTTCCTATCACTCGTACATTTGCAACAAAATACAAAAATATACATTTTCAAAAAAAGAATTGCTTTTGTTTAGGTAACCTACATTACCAGTGAATTTAAAAAAAAAATCATTTTCAATAGAAGAATTACAAAAAATAAAATTAAAAAAATACATTTAAAAAAAAAAAAGGAATCGCAGTTCACAACTGATGCAATAAAATTTGGGTCAAAGTGAAGTAAATTTACACCTTATTGAAACCATTCTGATTTTTGTAGAATTTGCATAATATTGACCTTTTTTAGGTCCCTGTCTCCCATGAAGTCCATTTACTTAAAACCTGAAGACATGTTATGGGATAAAATATATGGGTTATATGTTATGAATTTCCAACCGAACCCCTTAGTGTATGTTGTACAATAATTAAAAAGTTATGTTCTCTTTTTTAGAAAAAGTACCTTATTACACACATACTAATGCTCGTAGAAATCCTTATAAAAGAATAATTTATTATTTACAGGACTTTGGTGAGGAGACGCCAGCTCTGGACGTGCTCAAAGACTACCTGAAGTCTTCGAGCTAACTTCTAGGTGTAAGAATTAATAAAAATCCAAAAAAATAGTAACGTGTATTATTTATTTGAATTAAATTTAAAAATACATTTTAAATACATAGTTTGGCCAATTGGTCACAAATGTCCTTGTGTTTCGGCCACGCTTGTACCTGGCATTCCCTGCGAAAGTTAGATAGTCAATATGATATTTTCAAAGTAGAAATTAACAAATAAAAGCACAAGAGACCTTATGCGAGACATGGGATCGCAAACAATTACGCAGTCTCTACGCGGTCGCTCTAAAAAACAACCAAAATTAAAAAATATCTTATTTTTTCATAGTTGAAAAAAAAGAAAAAGTTTTTATGTAACTGTATATTGGACTAGTTACTTACATAAATTTCGGAAAAAATGTAGCCTGTGGGAATATATGAGCCATTTATGTACATAACAAAACTTTATAATATTTTTTTTATAAGATTTAAGTTTTTCTCAGCACGTCTGGCGGCAGTAATTACCCCTTTACAGAAGACCACCGTGAAATAACAGCATGTGTGCTGTTGTGTTTCGATGAGTGTTTAAGGGATGGTAGAGCCCGTTTACCTATCCCTTTCCAATCCTTAATCCTATTGGTGGACCGTCAGCCTGTTTGCCGATCTCAAAATAAAAAAAAAATCCCCACATACTAAATTAGGTACTAGTGAATATTTTTAATACTACCCACTCGTATCATGTAATTTTAATTACCTTCCACAATACCATTCGGTCTTGCATCTTGAACATTTCTTGCTCGCTTGATCCCCACATTTGGCACACTTGGCTCCACCTCCGTCCAACGCTAGCGCAGCATCCGACGCATAAGAATCCAACAGCTGCCGCGCTCTACTCCTGGACTCATCAGAGCCATCCAGTTTAAAGAACTCCAATTGGGCCTTGGCGAGAGTTTTTGTGCGTTTGTGCACTTGTTTCATGTAAGCTTCTTTTATCTGCTCAAATAAATAATTTTTAACCTATTGTGACAATAATAATGTCTATAAAGTCTATCTATATTTATAAAAACATCAAAGAACGAATGAAAGGATATAAATAATAACTCTGTATTTAAAAACTACCCACAGTGTTGTAATGAAATAATTCGCTATTTACAACTCACACTGGAAGATATTTTTATTGAAAAAAATCCGGATTCGCAAGGTTGATATGTAGGCTATAACATCAAAATTACCTTCGGAACAACTTCTATCAGAGTACACCCGGGATTTTTGACGCCATTCACTTTATTGTGAACACCGGAATAGTTTCCGACTGATAACTGACATAGGAACATTTTCAATTCACCCAGCGGTGGGATTTGGTCCAGGATTATGTCCGACATTTTCGACTGCAGCTAAAAGAATGAAGAAATTTTTAATTAATCTCAATCAGAGATAATTAAAAATTATTAAATAGATTTATTAAAATTAAAGAGACTCTTAATACTATTATGAAATAGACAATTACTTAAATTTTTTATTCATTTATAGACTCGAATAGTTAATTTGAAGAAACAAAGAACAGGTTGGTAATTAAAACAAATTGCGATTTTTAAAATATATTCCCGCTAAAAATGTTAATTGCACGAAGTTGCCATATCTTAAAATATGTTTACCCTGCAAAAAGCATTGCGTCTGCAGTCATCTATGGCATAATAATGATTAAGTCTTGGTTCTAACAGTAATTGGCGAAGACAAAGCCATAGTTGCGCCTCACTACGATGTAGTCTCAGAGATTCTTCTGCTGTAGGCTTTGACCACCTTCCAACTGAAAAAAAAAAAAAACAAACAGATTACTGTTTTAAGTTTCTTTTATTGACAAATATAAGCTAGTTACTCACAATTAAAAGTTTCCAAGTCCCCGTTTTCCTTAAATCTTTTCCATGGCTCCACTTCAATAAGGTGTCCCAAAAGAGAAGGTACATCATTTATTTTGTATAGATTCGTGGCAATAGAAGCACCAACGCCGGCTGCTTCCATATGTTCCGTCAAATATCTGAAAACACATTGAAAACATATTTATTATTATAACAGTAAGCAAAAAACTTAGCCACTTAGGTAAGTACCTGTATATGTAGGTACTCTAATTTTCAAATAAAATACTAACCGAATGAGCGAGATGCATCTCATGCTAATATCAAATTGCAGTTCACGTTTTTGTCTTTCTATTTCCTCTACAGCAGTTTCATACTCTGTGTCCTTGACAGCTGTAGACTTCAAATAACCGTCACTTGAAATGAGATGATAGATATTTAAACGAAAGACAGATACAAAATTTTTATACAGAAACCAACAAACACAGATAGAATTCATACTTCACTAGGGCAAGCAAGGTGGTGAGTTGTTCGATGGCGTAGTTAAGTAAGTCGATTGTGACGTCGCTTATACACAAAGCCCCGTCTTCGTGAAATAAAACTGTTTCTAGCAGACCCACAGCCGCAGCTTCGTGGTAAAGCTACAATTATCGAAATTGATATTATAATCAATTAGGTATATATGTTAAATCGTTGCATGACATTAGAAAATATTTAAACTTATAATAATAACTTGCCACCATATATATCCCAAAAGTGTTCGCAGGTGCAGGTTCAAGTTTTAAGACTTGCGGGTAGATTTTTAGGCGCCATACTTGAATGCAAATTGCCTCATGAACTAACACAGGTAACTGTAAATATAATTGTATATTTTAAATAACTTTCTAATCCATTTGTTAGGTATTTACACTAGAAAAATGGAAAATAATAATATACCACGTTTTTCATGTGGAACATCTCTACATATAAACAGGGATGGAATAAATGCGGATATGGAAGAAATAATAAAAGAGTACGAAAAATGGAAGCTAGTACTTCCGATTTATCTTTTGTTAGTGAATATTTAGTTAAATTGTGATTTTGATTATATAATGAGTAAATTTTAATCTTAAGTTCAATGTGTTTATTTTTTCTTTTTAAACTTATTCTTCGTATTGTTTTTTATGTTAAGATCGGCAGACAGGCTGACGGTCCACTTGATGGTAGGTGGCTACCGTCGCCTATAACACAATCAACGACAAAGCTGCTGCAAGTGCGCTGCCGACTACAATAGGATTAAGGATAAGGGATTGGAAAGGGATAGGAAATGAAACCTGCGATTTTCATTTCAATTTTGGATTACCAATCCACACAATAAGTTTAGAAAGGACACCGCCACTGTGATAATTTGAAATATGTATTTCATAATTATATGAAAAGTATATATTTTATATTACAACAACGGGCGTTATAAGTACCTACGCATTTTTTGCCGCCCATTTTAAGTCTCATTTTTAAGAGCCAAACTGGATTTTTCACCCACATTATATATTGTTGATCTATATCGAAAGCTATAGACTAGTATAGACTAAAAACGTAAGCATGATTGTGTTTCTGAAATATACCTATTTTGTTTAATTTAATTATTTGTGTATCAGTACATATTTCACCAGTGTAAATATTAAGCTATTGAACCTAAAAATTACTTGACCTTTCCTGAAGAAATAAGAGTTTCTTTTGTAAGTTCTTCTTGCATAGAAGATGCTTCTAGTACAGCTTGTTGATTCAATTTTTGCAACCTAATATGCCAGTCTACCCACCTAGAACCAATAAATTTATATAAATAAAAAGGAGTAAGTATGTAAAATAAAGACCATATTAGAATGAATCTTTCACTTACACTTGGCTGCCAATTTTTTCTATGGAAGACGGTTCCATACTGTCTACAAATAAATCTAATTCACCTACATCAAGGGCACGAAGTTGAGGATCTTTTTCAACCATCTCTACTGTATTTTCTTCAATTATTCAATCAGAAAGTAGTATATATAATACTAAATTATAACAGAGTTAAATCGATTTCGAGTCGATGCGAAATTATTAAAATATATCTGGTTACTATGGTAACAGAAATCTCATTTGAAATTCGCGCCAAATGAACTAAATGAAATATGAAAAAAAAAACTTTTAGTAAATATTTCCAAAATTTTTGTAATTGATTGTAATTTTGAAGAGAAACTAATTATTTTTAAAAAACTGAACCTAGAAAATATAGTGTTCTGTGCTAAAACTGCTTGAAATATTTTAAAACATTAAGTGTTGCAATATTGAAAAATAATGTTCAAAATGGCGATTACCGGAAGCTGTTTTTCTCTGTCTTTCTTTTGATAATTTGACACACGTGCCGCGTGGAGTTTTGACTCGCAGGTTGTTAATAATTTTGTTATATTTATCTCAACAGGTGATTTTTAACTAGATTTTTAGAAGAAATATAACTGCAGTGTTAAATTCTAGATCGTTACTGTGAAATTTGTGAAAAGTGCTGTTAAAACGAATGAGTTCACAATTATTTTCATCGAGGGTGCATGCCGCCCACCCTTTGCATAATTTGTTTTATTTGTCATACAAAAACTTATTTTTATTATTTATAAAATTTTGCATAAATTCAGTCTAATGAAGCATAATTTCATTAAATAATAACTAAGTAGAAATTATTACATCCTAACCTATATGCTGTCACATTGTAATTATGGTTTCCTTTTTGTGCCACTAATTTCTCAATGTATACATTATTCATTGAATATTTTGATAATTGTGTCTTTAGTTCACCTGTACATGTATACAAACGCTTTGTAGGCTCTTACGTTAAATATACCTTGTTCCTTACTCTAGCACGATGGTGGCTACAACAGAGAAGAAGGCTCCGGCCGAGAAAAAAGTTGTCAAGGGTAAGGAGGACAGCAAAAAACTGCCCGCTGTACCAGAGTCCGTGCTTAAGCACCGCAAACGGAGGGACAATCTTCGTGCAAGACGTATACAGGTACTTATTCGATACTAGGTGATGCCCGCGACTTCGATAGCGTAGTATACGGAATAGCGTGTAACTTTTTTGTTTGTAAACCGATTGGAATGAAACAAACACTAAATGTTATTGGTAGCTTACAACAATATGTCAGTGAAGAGTTGAAGACCATACAAATTGGTTTAGTCGTTTATGAGATGCACAAACTCACAGATTGTCCTTATATGTATGAATCTTAAATATCTTAGTTTTTGGGAGTTTTTGCCTTCCAAGTAACTTAAAAACTTGGTGTTTTGTAATGTATGGACCGAAGGCAAATGCCAGTTATGACAAGAAAGATGAAACATCATCAACAGCCTGTTATATGTTCCCACTGCAAGGGCTCAGGGCCTACCCCTCAACAAGGGCGAATGGGCTATATGGTCCACCACGCTAGCCCAGTGCGGATTGGTGATCTTCACATGTGTATTAGAATGTGTATAAATTAAGTTTCCTCATGATGTTTTCTTTCACCATTTGACCACCGTCTTTCTTCATATTGTTCTGCTGCTTAAATTGTCATGTATTGCATATCTGTGACATTGAAGATTCATAGATATTGTTTGGTTTTAAATACAATATGTTGTACAACAAGCAAACACAGTCTCCGCCATACCTGTCTGGAACACACATTCCAATCTTTTGTAGCATGTCTATTTCACATTTTCCCCTGCACTAAAGATGTAAAATATATGTTTTAAAAATGTAAAAAGAGAGTATACCAGATCTCATCTCACTCCCAGCTCATTATAGACAACTATATCAAGTATAAAAAGGGTGGGATAGACAAATGGATATAGAGGATATTATACTCACATAATGTCTGTATACAAATATTGTTTATTGTGCACACATTCCAACATTGTGGCATATTTACTTTATGCAGCAAACATCCTACTAGATTGCTCCTTTAGTGCATTTTATTTACTTTAACTAACACAAAATACATACTAAGCAACATACAAGGGATGGGTTATTAACCATCTCAATCAGCTGTCTACAAGGTTAATTACACCCGATTATGTAAGACATCTGAAAAGATGATATTTGCTCACCCTTTAAATTGAAATTTATTGTAATATAATAGGGAATCTTCTTTGGAAGACTCTCCTGGATACGATTTTGCAAGACATCTTCAAAGTTGATGATTGATTGCAGATTCGACTATGAAAAAAAAAACATACTAAATTGCATTGAAATCAAAATCTACTTGATTTTGGCTTTTATTTTATTGAATATTTTAAATTTACATTTAATTTAACGATTAAATCTTTCTGTAATCTCTTTTCTTTTCATTTTAATAAAAAGACATGCAAAAATAAGGCAAGTGTAAAGAAATGACTTCTGTTTACCTTATACCATAAGAATAAGTAAGAAAAGCTTATACAAATTGTAGATTATTATTACATAGCTTTACAATTTGATAGTTGTGGCCTATGGCCTTGGAGGGTTTTTTTATTGGTAACCTTTATTTCAACCTTACTTTAAACAATAATTCAGTGTCGGAATTAGTTTAGCCCTGGTAATTGCATGATGATTTTTCAATTTCAAAGGCATAGTTCATCTGATAATGAGATGATGTTCACAGTTTTATACTGAATTAGATTCTAAAAATTCTAATGCGATCACTTGTCTGTATAGAAATACATAAAATAACCATAGTATTTCAACAGGTTACTCTTAAGAGGCGTACGGCCGCTATAAAGAAGAAGAAGGAAATCTTCAAGAGAGCAGAACAGTATGTTAAGGAATATCGCATTAAGGAGCGCGATGAGATCAGGCTTGTTAGACAGGTAACTCTTTTCTTTTTAGCTTTTTTTTCCAACTTTTTTTTTGTTAAGGTCAGACAGGCTAAAGGTCCACTTGATGGTAGGTGGCTACCGTCGCCTATAACACAGGCAATGCCACAGGTGCTGCAAGTGCGCTGCCGACTACAGTAGGATAAGGGAATAGGGGAATGGCATCCCTTACTCACTCACCGAAACACAACGACACATGTGCTGTTCTGTTCTGTAAGGGGGTAATTACTGCCGGCAGACGGGCCTCCCAAATGATTGCGAATAGTGTGCCTGCCACTACTTTTTCAGATTCAGACCAGAGCCAAATATGAAAAGTCCATTTTAAAAAGATGACCCTGCTGGGAATCAAACCTGGGAAACCTAGAACAGAGCGTGAAGGCAAGCACCCTAACCTATCATCCAATTAGATATGAGCCAGAAAGAGGTCGCATGCCTTCTGAGGAATTCTCGGGGATTCCCGTAGCTGCTGTCGGAGCCTTCTATTGAATCTGCGAGAAGTGGCTCGGAGGAAAAATGTTTTCGTATTGCACGCGCGTTCTCGCACTATGAGGCGTAATTGACGCTTCCGTTCCATTCCATTCCGCGGCAATATACACAAATATAGTGCACTAGCTTGTCCTCGTAAAATAAAAAATATTACGCCTGACAAAATACTATGTGAGCAATAGTTTATCAATCTTTATTGCTGGCTTTGCCAGGTGTTGGATTTTAATTTTGATATGATCCCTCGGGAGCAGTACTTTTTCTGGATGATAGGTTACCCTATGTCCTTTTTTGTATCCCTGATAATGTGTATTAAAAATTTCATGATGATCATTTAACAGTTAACAGACAAGTTACTTTCATATTTATATTAGTATGGATGTTTTAAATAAATCGAAAATGCGACTAGCAATTCAACATTTAGAACAAACAAAATAGAGCCATTCAGCAGCAATGCTAATGTGCTGGGTGTAATTTGTTTTCAGGCTCGCAACCGTGGCAACTACTATGTACCCGGTGAAGCTAAATTAGCGTTTGTCATGCGAATCCGCGGTATCAACCAGGTCTCACCGAAGGTAATTTTATTGTTTAATTTGTTTATGTGTAAAAGTTTTAGCTTTAGCATTCAAGATCTCAGATTTTAATGTGTAGAATCAAAAAAATTCCAAGCATTTACTATAGTCGCCCACGCGAGGAGCTGTAAATTGTGTTAAACAAACATTCAGGGTTTCACAACATTTGGATCGAATATTAATTATTATGTAGCACAATTAGCCAAAACGACACTGGTTTCTAACTAATAAAAACAAAATGAGATAAAAACCAAAATTAGTAACAAAATGCAATAACCTAATCCGCAAAAACAACAAGCAACCCTGCATTTTAAACTAATTTTAAGCATGCGCATTTTAAACTCGAATGACGGTGAGTTGACTTGTCAAAATTGCAGACCAAATGTTTGCATCTTTATAATCCAATTAAATTAAATTGTTTGCGAGCATCGAAGTGTGCTCTATACAGATATATTCTTTGATAATTGCCTGTGTGGCAAGTTTGTTTGTGTACATAATTTACAGCTTCTCGTGACGGCGACTATAGGTGATGACATATGTCGCTGGAACGTGGTCTCCAACTATGGGCCTCGTAAAAAAAGCTTAACGTCCGAGCTATGGAGGGCTATGCTCGGGCTCGGGGTCGAATCAGGAGTGAGGAGGTCCATAGACTAATGAAAGTTACTGACATAACCCGGCGGATAGTAAGTTTAAGTGGCAGTGGGCAGACACATAAGGAGAGCTGATGGCCGCTGGGTCGGAAGGTTCTCGAGTGGAGGACCTGGACCGGTAAGCACAGTGTAGGATGTCCACCCACAAGGTGGCCACAGACGACCTGATAACGCCGCGGGTCGATGGTGGATCCAATCTGCTTTTGATTGGTCCGTCCACCTAAAACAAAATTTAAGGGGAAGCCTTTGTCCAGCCAGTGGATGTCCTACGTCTGAGATGATAATGATGATTAAGTTAAAAGTGAACTGGGTACAATAGGTGCCAAATTCGTCCCCCAAACCTAACCCAACCCAAAAGTTTCACCTGTCTTAATGCACTCCGTTTTTTTTTAACTTTTTATTTTTATTTTGGAAGTACTACTTAAATTATTGTTGAATTAAATAACTAAGTATAAAATCCCTTTGAAATGTAAATTAGCAAAAATCTTAGCAAATTTCAGTATCTAGATTTAACTGAGATTTAGCTATTAATTGGTCGGTGAATGGTATTGCAGACAGATGACTAATTACGTTGGAAATTGCAGGCTTCTTCTTACTTTACAGAGAAATAATCTGAAAAAAAAATATCACAAAATGTACTCCCCGTAAAATGTAATTGTAACACCTTCCACGGAAGTTTATACTGAGGCCACATTTGGTGAAGAATTTCAAAACTAAGCCCCATTCCACCAAAGTAAAGATGTGTAGCGGAGATGCGTACGAACGCCTCCAAACATTTCCGCTGCGCGCCGTTGCCGTCTTATTAATCATAGTTTACCCTACGAATATGACACATCTCCACTCAGCTTCAGTGGAGACGGAGCAGAGATGAGTAAATAACGAAATCCTATTGGTTATTTCTAACACATCTCCGCTTTGGTGGAGCTCAGGCCTAAGTAGCTACTACATTTCTTAGCAATATAGCATTAATGACAGCACTAATATTGAACTAGAAAAGGTTCTGCCAAGCCACCAATTTATATAGAATATAATAAAATGGTGATCTTATTTTATGATGATTACAAAATTACAAGGCATAGTTCAACTGACAAAACCATGCTGTTTACTGTTACCCTGATGGATAAGCGCACAATTCGCTTAAATCTTCAATAACAGCTTCACAAACTGAGCGAGTAATTTGAATAGGTCCGCAAAGTGCTGCAATTGTTCAGACTGCGTCAGATCAACAACGGCGTGTTCGTCCGCTTGAACAAGGCGACTGTGAACATGCTGCGCATAGCCGAACCTTACATCACCTGGGGTTACCCCAACTTGAAGAGCGTGCGGGAGGTGAGTTATAAAATACCCATGTCATCTATACAAATAAATAAAGTGTTTGTTTGTAATGTTAAAATAATTGCTTTTTATTAAATGAATATGTGTATAAATAGTAGTTACAACAAAAAATCAATTTTAAATATTTTTGTCTTGTCTGTCTGCTTGTGCTAATCTCCGAAAAGAATGGACCGATTTTGACGGAACTTTCACTGGCAGATAGCTGATATTATAAGGAGTAACTTATTTTAAATTAGAAAAATTAAAATATAATAAGCAGTGTCCAATAATGCACGCGCACTCCGCAGCGAAGCATTCAGCCAGTATTGTAATATATCTGTCATTTTTATATCATATTATCACATTAATTTTACTGTGTATCTATTACTATGAGAGTGGTCCAAACCGTCTAGTTATTTTTTTATGTTAGGTCGTCGGAATAGCTAACCGTCGCCTATAACAGAAGCAACGCCACAAGTGCACTGGCATCCCTTACTCAATCACCGAAACAAATCCTGTTATTTCAAGGTGGTCTTTTGTGAGGGGGTGGACTGTCCCCAGATGGGGTGCCAAAATGGCTGCGTAACGCACTGTGCCCTACAGCCGTAGGTTAAATATACTGACTGCAGTCAGTATATTTTTAGCAGTATCCTTTTTTGATCCGCAACCAATAAACAGGTTTAGTAGTTTGTATGGTAAAAAAATTATCTGAGTGACAGCAATTTATATAAATACATCTGTGTTTCCAGTTGGTGTACAAACGCGGTTTCGCCAAGGTGAAGGGCCAGCGTGTTCCCATCACCTCCAACACCATCATCGAGGACCGTCTCGGCAAGAACAACATCATCTGCGTCGAGGACCTCATCCACGAGATCTTCACAGTCGGTGATAAGTTCAAGGTGAGATGGGTGTTTGTTACTCTTTTGCACGAAAACATCTCAACGGATTTCGATTAAACTTACAGTTTATATTCTGATGAAATCTTTATATATATCCTACAATCCAGTATAAATGATATATTTTTTAATAAACCAGCCTACATCTGTACCCACCTTATCGTAGACTTTTGGAACACCCTGTATAGGAAGTTTCTCAAACGCACTTTAGTTGTAATATTAAGCTGACTTTATGATTGTTACAGTATGCCAGCAATTTCCTGTGGCCGTTCAAGCTCAACAACCCGACGGGAGGGTGGCGCAAGAAGACCATCCACTACGTGGACGGTGGAGATTTCGGCAACCGCGAGGACAAGATCAATGAGCTCCTCAGGAGAATGGTCTAAATAAATCATAAAGTTTAATTTTAAAGTGTGTTTTATTTTGTACTAGCGACCAGCCCCCGGCTTCGCCCGGCGTGCAATTTTTATATACCCTAAAACATTCCCCGTTTATCCCTCTTTCTATGAGCGAAAACCGAATTAAAATCGGTCAACCCGCTCACGCGTGATGCCGTGACCAGGAGAAATAGGGATTCATTTTTATATATAAAACTAGCGGCCCGCCCCCGGCTTCGCCCGGCGTGCAATTTTTATATACCCTAAAACATTCCCCGTTTATCCCTCTTTCCATTAGCGAAAACCGAGCAGATTCAGGCTGTTATCAGTATCGGAATGACTGCAATTCAGTCGATATTACATAATGAGCTGTGTGTAAGAAAGCTACTTTCCCGCTGGGTTCCCCACAATTTGTCCGAAGAGCAAAAGGCGGCTCGTGTAGATTGGTGCCGGAATACTCTGCAATGCTTCAACGGAGGGAAGTCAAATGCCGTTATAATATCGTCTCAGTCTCAGGTGATGAATCATGGATTTATTCATACGAACCTGAAAGAAAACATCAGTCAGCAGTTTGGGTCTTCGAAGACGAGGTCGAGCCAACGAAAGTGGTTCGCTCCCGCAGCATGTCAAAGAAAATGGTCGCTACGTTTGTCTCGAAAAAGGGGCATGTTGCTACAATTCCTTTACAGGAACGCAGAACGGATACCGCCGAGTGGTATATCACGGTTTGTTTGCCAGAAATGATAGCCGAACTCCGAAAAAATAACCCGAAACGTCGCATCATCTTACATCACGATAATGCGAGCTCCCATACGGCTCGGAAGACAAATGATTTTTTGAAGCAGGAAAACGTCGAGCTGATGAGCCATCCTCCGTACAGTCCTGACCTGAGCGCAAACGATTTCTTTACATTCCCTAGAATGAAAGATTTATTACGCGGTCAACGGTTTGAAGACCCCGAAGCAGCTGTGGAAGCGTACAAATCAGCCATTTTGTCAACATCAACTTCAGACTGGAATTACTGTTTTAATGATTGGTTTGCACGAATGGAAAAGTGCATTAAGTTGATACTTCGACAAACAATAAAATACAATTTAGCTATACCGTGCATGTGGTTTTTCTTATTCCCGATCATTTCAGTGTGCCCCTCGTAACAAAAAGCCAACTTAATTACCATTGTACACATGCAAAATAGTTTTTCTTTAACGATAATCTAAATTATTTTTCTTTAAATTATGAATTGTTTGTAATCAAATCCCTATTTCAGGATGAGTGGTATTGTTTGGGTTCGCGACGATCGGAATTCATCAGCTGTAACGACCGCAATTATGCTTCTTTATTATCATCAGTCCGTGTCTCTCTACTGCTGGATGTTGTTAGGGATGGCAATACTGCCCTCTCAGCGACAGAAGTGTAGGCCTTTCCCAAGGCTCGCCACCACGCACGATCCTTCCCATCCAGCTGCTTCCTGCGAAGCCTTTCAGGGGTCTTAGTCAAAGTAACGAAGTTCGCAAGAATAAAATGTATGGGATTGACATATGCCGTCGCTAAATCACGTGATACATCCCATACATTCGTTATCGTTATGTTACTTTGACTAAGGCCCCTGTTCTGTCCACATGGCTGCAGGGTGTACCACGCTGCGTTTTCCTTCATAAACTTTCGCAGTGACTTGGGCAGCCTGTCTGACGGCAGTAACAAACCAATTATAAAAGGCAACCGTGAATTAACAACATGTGTGCTGTTGTGCTTCAGTAAGGGATGCCAGAGCCTTTTCCCCTATCTATCCCTAATCCTATTATGATCGGCAGCACACCTGCAACACCTGTGGCGTTAATTGTGTTAAAGGCGACGGTAGCCACCTACCATAAAGTGGACCGACAGCCTATCTGCGTCGACATTAACATAAAAAAATACATTAAAGATAATATAAAACTCAGATGTTCATAACTGTTTATTTATCTATCACTGTTGTCGAGTTTTTCCACAATCGTTTAAAGAGGAAGCCCACCAATCACGTTCTTGTTAAACCATTCGGCCAAAGGCTCGAATTCTTCAGGTTTCAATTCTGCAGGCCATACATCTTTTATTGATTTGTGAAAATTCTGTAATGAAATAAATGCAATTTAGTGACTTCATTAAGTTCCTGGTGTAGATGGCGCTCAATTCTTTATATTTTTAGACGATCCCTCGGGAAACTAAAGGAAAACTGGAAAAGGGGTTTTTCCAGGATAAAAGTATACTATATGTTAATCCAGATAATAAACTATCTGTGTGCGAAATTTCATCCAACTCCGTTAAGCCGTTTTTGCGTGAAAGAGTAACAAACGTAAAAAAATGGGCGCCACTGTCATATGACGAGCCCGAATGAGTAGTTAGGGTGCTTGCCGTAACGCTTTGTTCTAGGGTTTCCGGGTTCGATCTGGAAAGAATGGCAGGGCACATTGTATTTCGCAGTCATTTGGGCAGGCCGTCTGGCGGCAGTAACCACCCCCTTACAGAAGACCACCTTGAAATAATAGTGCGCGCTGTTGTGATTCGGTGATTAAGGGATGTCAGAGCCCATTTTCCTATCCAATCCTTTATCCTTAATCCTACTGTAGTCGGCGGCGCACTTGCAGCAGCTGTGGCGTTGCTGATGTTATAGGCGACGGTAGCCACTTACATCAACTGGACTGTCAGCTTGTCTGCCGATCTTAACATAAAAAATAAATTAATTATGAAACAACTATTTACTTACTTCAATGTTGGTGTAAAAATTGTAATGAACATATTGTGTTCCCGGTCTACAGTCGCTATATCTACCATAATATATATTCGAGAAACACATTCTTATATCGAAGGCGGCTTCAATATTTGCACTTGTGAAACTCATAAGTGGCCCGAATTCATTAAAAATTTTAGTGATTACTGCATCTCTAAAAACTTGAAAAGGAAATTCTTCATTAAACTTATCCAATGCATTCGAAGAACATCTGTTTTCCAATAAATTTCTCGCATCTCCATTTAAATTATCCAAATAATTGGAACTATCCAGTTGTGTTCTGTAATTGTCGGGTAGTTTTAAATAGACGCACCATCTCTTTGGATTTCTAAGTCTAGATATATCTGTGATTTGAAATAAGTCGTTGTGTTTCTTGCAAGCAAACTCATAAATTGAATTTTGTATTCGCAATCTAGGAATCATTTGAATGCATAATTTAAAACTACAACTTGTCCTAAGGAAATTTTTATAATCGAGTTTTATAGTATTTGTATAGATCGTTGCCCAAGTACCTTCCTTCACCGTGTGTACACCGGGAATAATCGTTACCAATCTTACGCATACATTTATCGGAATTTTACTATTCAGAACCTGTTCACTGCAGCAAGTTAAAAAAATTAAATCGTTTAACTCTTTATTAATTTTTATGCTAACAGTTTTTAAAACTTTCTTCTCAGCGGATATGGTCACATGGAGTTTCAAGTCGTCAAATAAATAATGTAATATATTGGCAAAAATATTTTCCAAATCGACAACAGTCAGTTTTATTAGGAACAAATAGAGATCAGGTTTGAAATAATCGCTGAAATTATCACATAATGTCACAGTGCCTCCGACACTGTTCAAAATTTGTTGGTAATTTTCGTATACAACTACAGTTGTTTGGATTACTTTATGCATTATGTTTTGTCGTTTTGTCAACGCTAAGGCGGTTATATAATAACTTTCAATCATTGCTTTCTCTGTTAGTTCTTTATTTTTAATACTCACACTTACAATTTCTTCTAAAATATCAGATTTATTTAACAAATTTTCTGACAACAGATAATTCTCCGTCTGAGGTATTTTGACAAACGTTTTTTCATTAGATGGTGTGAAAATGAGTATAAATCTGTTGAATGTTGTACAAACAATGCAATCGTTAAAGAAGGTAAAATCTTTGATTAACTTGGGATAGAATATTTTAAATTGTATTAGTTTATCCGAAAATGGGTTTTCTACTTTCCAAAGAGAGTGATAATCTGTGTAGTATATCGAGTCTTTTTTTATTATGGATCTTTGAACAGAAACATTCAAATGGACTATTTTAGGAGGTATCAGTTCATCGCATAAGGAAATTTTTATAACAGTTCCTATGTTAAGTGACAACACAACATAGACAATACTATCATCAAAAATAATTTTTAAATTGGATATTTCTGTTGGACTTGTGTACAATTTTTCAATTGTAAGGCTACTGTTGGGTTCATTAGTTGAAATTGTTGCATTTAAGACACAAGCATAAACAGACAATTTGTCAAAAGAAATCAAAATGATGTGACAACCTTCGCTATCTGGAAGTTTAAATATTTTGCTTGATATCAAACCCTGTTCATGTAAAAAATAAGAAGTCAATAAAGATTTTTCCCATGTTATGTGTGCATCGCCACAAGCGTATTCCAGAAGATATTTATTATTTACTGAAAATTCTTCATCGGTTCGATGTAGGCAAAGATAAATTATGTTTGATTCTAATTTCAGACTAAGTAAGTATTCTTCTGTAAGCTTTCTAATTTTTATAATATTTGTATGTCTACGGATAAGAGTGGTCTGTGTTGCACAATTTTTATTTATCAACAAGGCAGTATATATACTACCATTGCAGTCTAAACAAATTATTAAGTTCTTCGTAGACATAAAATCACATATTTCAAATTCAACTTTTAATGGAACGGCGTCTTTGAATGTAAATTCCTCGTTAGGATCCGCAACGAAAATTTGATAACTGTTCCATAAAAATATTAAACCTTTTGTAGGATCATACGTCACGTTAAGATTCTCAAGTATTAGATGGTCGAATTGAAAACAATCATTATTAATTAAATCGTCACTACTCGAAGAGCTCAAGCTTTGTGCATCGATTTCCATTGTGCTAAGTTTCCATACGTTTAAACACAAAATTACACACTTTTCCCGAACCCGAAGAAAGAAACAAATAAGACCGGGAAACTAATAGGTTATAAATAAACATCACAGAAGAATAATTTTACATTTAATGAAATGGACATAGTACAAGAAAAAGACACAGATTAATTTTTTTTAAGGTTTTTTGGCTATTTTTTTCCGAAACCGCGGTAAAAATATACTGACATTTAAAAGTGTTTCTTTGAACCCATTTAATGAACAAATAACCGTTTCCTGAATAGTATGAATGTGACATCTTGTGATTTTATGTTTTTAATTATATTGGATTTGATGTATTTTATTATAAAAATGCCGCTTGTCGATTTATGAAAGAGTATGTAGTAATCTGTGCATCAAACACATTTGAAAGTGTATCTACCCACTACATATAAATAAATCCCATTTCACTCTTTTTTATCTTTATATCGATTTCCATTTTGCTAAGTTTACAACACGCACAATGTCAAAGCAAATCTATATAAATAAAAATGGATCTTCGAAATGTATGTACGCCTATAACTTTCGAACGGGTAGACCGATTTTAATTCGGTTTTGACTAATAGAAAGAGGGATAAACGGGGAATGTTTATGTATATAAAAATTACACCACGGGCGAAGCCGGGGGCGGGCCGCTAGTAAACAAATAAAATCGACAAAATGATCCCAGTGCACAGATACACAGAACAAACGCTCTGTTCTAGGGTTCCCGGGTTCGACTGGGTCAACTTTGAAAAATTAACTTTTCAAATTTGGCTCTGGTCTGGAACTTGAAAAGTAGTGGCAGGGCACACTACATTTTGCAGTCATTTGGGCAGCCCGTCTGGCGGCAGTAACAACCCCCTTACAGAAGACTACCGTGAAATAACATCACGTGTGCTGTTATGTTTCGGTGAGTGAGTAAGGGATGCCAGAGCCCATTTGCCTATCCACGTGGACCGTCAGCCTGTCTGCCGATCTTAATATAAAAAAAAGGTATAATAATTTATACACCAATATCTTAAAGTCTGAAACCTTACCTAAACACAAATCATGGAGGAAGAGCAAGTAGAATTTATCTTATATGTAATTGATTACGGATGTTGTAGGTAAAATTTGAGTGGTTCAGCAAACAGAAACTTCAAATAATGAGACAAACTTTGGAAATTTGAAGATTATTCAACTAGATACCGATAAAATTAATGGCGAACAAGTTTTAGGAGAGCCAACTTGATAGTAAGGTTAACGTATACATAACAACCTAACTCTTGGTTGATTGCTCCCAACACTGACAATTAAATTAGAGCTCATATTTATTTGTGTGTGGTTCGGAGTTGGCCGTAAAGTTAAAGCATTGTATATTTATTAAATCTTGCGTTTTTGTATTGTTTCTCAGTACTTGCTTGTATTTTCTCATGTGATTTGTTTTTACCAGTAGGTAAAAGACATTTTTTTTTACAAAATAAAAACTGAAATGCGTAAGTAAGGCTATTTGTGTAGGGTATTTTAGTATAGTTGATTGTGTTATGTATATAGTATGTAGGTAAGCAGCATTATTTGTATAATAAAACAGTCTTTTACCGCCGCTTGTGGTTTTAATACACACGTATCTAACTGGCGACGAGTTTCTCGGTTTTCGACGTTATAATCTTCAATATAGTGTTTAATAATGCCTTACGGTAAAATAGAACAGTTTGACTTATCTTCGCGTAAATGGACGGCTTATGTAAACCGCGTGAAACAGTTTATAGCACTAAACGAAATTAAAGAGACTTTACATGTGGCTACCCTAATAACTGTCGTCGGCGAGTCGACTTACGATTTAATGTGCGATCTGTGTGCACCAAACAAACCCGAAGACAAGACCTTCAACGATCTAGTTGACATTGTGCAGAAACATTTAGAACCCAGGCGTTCCGACATCGCTGAGAGACATATATTTCGTCAGCGACGTCAGAGACCAGGCGAGGAACTCGGCGAATACTTGCAGCACCTCAAACACCTGGCCAGCACGTGCAATTTTGCTGACAAACTAGAAGAAAATCTTCGCGATCAATTTGTTTCGGGTCTCGCGAGTGACGAAATGCGCAGTAGATTATTTGCGGAAGCCGAGATTGACTACAAGCGAGCGGTGGAGTTGGCGTTGGCCCTGGAGGCTGCAGAGAGGCATGCGGTGACGAGTGGAGCTAGCGGCGCGGCGCAACAGGCGCCGGCCATTGGGCTCGAGGCGGCGACGGCGGGTGCGTCGTCGGCCGTACACAGGTTCGACGCCGCGCGAGCAGACAGCGGGAGCCGTGCGCCGCGGCCGCAGAAGTGCTGGCGGTGCGGCAGACAACATGCAGCGGATAAGTGTCGTTGTCGTAATTTTAATTGTGATGAGTGTGGTGCCAGAGGCCACATCAGGGCCATGTGTAAAAGTGCGCGTCGTTCAGTGCCTAGACGTAATCAGTTTTACGTAGAAACGGACTCGAATATGGGAGAAAACAATTTTTTCGGCTTGCATGTCGATGGAGTTAACGATAAGCCTTATATTAAGACACTTATTGTTGAAGGGGTGCCGGTCGTATTTGAGGTAGATACGGGGAGTAAAATTTCGGCCATTAATGAGTCATTATATTATAAGTATTTCAAAAATCTTGCTATTTGTAAAAATAATTTGAAATTGCGATCATATACGGGCGGCACCATAGTACCTCTCGGATTCATAAATAGTCCGGGCAAAATAAATTTTTTAACACATTATGTCCTATGGTTTTTTTTTCTCGTTTTGATTGAAGTTTAGGTTTATTAGAAACCCGTCTTACATTTTCTCCCCTTCTCGCAAAGAGCGTTACGAGAAATAGGGGTTAAAAGATTTAATTGTTATATCTCTTATTGAAAAATTTCTATAGTAGTGATTTTCAGTTTTACATTCTATTTATGTAGTTAGATGATTGTATTAAAAAATCACTTTTTTTTATTGAAGGTTTATTGATATACAATGAATTACAAATTTTTTTTTTTAATAATTTCAAATAAAATAACTTAGAAAATCTTACACAAGGTGAAATTTTGCTAATAAGATCTGGAGATATATCTAGTATAATCACTATGAGTTTTCTCCCGAGTGACTATGAAAATACAGTTATAATGAAGTTTTTTGTCTTTATTTTACTGAGCATTAATTCTAGTGAAGATATTTTGTGTTATACACATTGTATGTATATTATACACACTTGACAAAAAAATCGCCAAATTTTAATTTAAGCAAACGGAATTATTTCTATTTAGGTAATAATTACCTAGTTCGCGCAATAAGTAGGTTTGCAACACGACCTTGGAACCAGTGCGACCGTCCTTTGTGAATAGTGTGCGAAAGAGAGCGAGAGATAGTATCGATGCAAGGTCAAAGCACATCCCATTTTTAATTCATTGTTTGTTTACGGTCAGGCCTAGCGCACTCCGTACTTTAGGTATGAAGCTTGGTCCTAATTCAAAGGATTGCGCGCGCCGATTTGTATTTTATTAAACATAAAAGTTATATTTTTTAATTAAAAAGAGAGTACATATACATATAATTGACCACAAAGGTTAACATTATAGATATGGTTGGTTTCGTTTAAAATAGAAATAAATATTGTTATATTTTCTGTAAAAAGAAATTATAATTTTTTTTTAAATAATGTGGAGGTTAAGTATATAACATTTTGAATATTAGAAGTTTCATTTTGTTTCAAATAATTATTTTATTTTTCGTATAAAGAAATTGTAAACACCTACAAACTTTACATGTAAGAAGACTTTAGATTTGATTACACCTTTCAAATGCTTTTTTCACAATATTTATTATAGTTTAAGATATTTTTTTTAATATTCATTTATATCTTTAATATATTTTATTATTTTATTTTATTAAACGGTTTGGTTTTATTAGAATCGACATTTGTTTACAAAAGTTAAGTAATATGGACACAATCGATAATTAAAGATTCAGATTAATTATTCTTTAAAAAAGACAATCCTAACGTCGTCAGAAGAGATAAAAGTTCGCGACAGAAAAAGTTCTATGTGAATATAACTAGGTAATTAGCGCTGTGCGACCTGAATTGCACTTTTTTAATATTAAGATCGGCAGACAGGCTGACGGTCCATTTAATGCTAGGTGGCTACCGTCTCCTATAACACAAGCAACGCCACAGATGCTGCAAGTGCGCTACCGACTACGGTAGGATTCAGGATAAGGTATTAGGAGGAAATAGGGAAATCGGCTCTGGCATCCCTTATTCACTCACCTAAACACAATCGCACACGTGCAGTTATTTCACGGTGCTCTTCTGTAAGAGGGTGGTTACTGCCGCTAGACGGGCTGCCCAGATGACTGCGCAGTGTGCCCTGCCACTACTTTCTATACTCAGAACAGAGCCAACTTTTAAAATGAACTTGTCAAAGTTGACCCTACCAGGAATCGAACCCAGGAACCATAGAACAAAGCTTTAAGGCAAGCACCCTAACCACTCATCCAACGGGCTCGTCAACTGTATTGTGTCGGAGTAAGAGTCGCTTTTTTTTTAAATATTTATTTGAATGACTTGGAGGAGTGAATCAGAATATCAGAAGATACTTGTACAATTAGGTTTTCTGTATGTATTATATATCAGGTTACTCAAAAGCTCATTTATGTATCCTAAAAATGCAAAGTAGTCCGGGCAAGAAAAAAAGATTTGTGTGAAAAAATTACATTATGTCCTATTTTATTTTGTAGTTTGATTAAATTTTAGCTTGTAAATGGTATTTTCGAATTATGGCCAAAATTACGTTTAATATTTTTTTAAATGTTGTTCGAATTCAATTATTATTTTAATTGTAAGATTTTTAATTTAATTTTAATTTTAATCTTATTATGTTCATTTCAACGCCGTCAAAGTCGCGGACACGATCTAGTATTATACTAAGACTATATAAGTATATTGAGAGTAGTATTATAATAAAAAAAAGGGACAAGTGTGAGTTGAACTGGCGTGAAGAGGGTTCCGTACGATGTTATCTATCCGCACAATATTGAGTGATTTACCATGTTATTTTAATATCATGGACTTCTTATAGGTTTTCCTATAATTTATAAGTAGAAAACTAATTTCTGTATTTTTTTTTTCAAAATTTTAGGTTTAGTAGTTTCGGAGATAAGGGGGGGGGGTGGTCGGACAGACGGACACATGAGTGTTCCTATAAGGGTTCCGCTATTTTTTCCGGAAGTACGGAACCCTAAAAAATATATAACTAAATTATAAGTAGATATACCACAGGCTTGGGTAACTTTATTGGCATCGTGGTACGAATCAGGATTATTATTTAAAAAAAATTATATACCGATTTATTGTGCTACGTCCCTTCTCAGCATTAAAGTAACTTATAGCGTTTTCGTTATAAGTAGGAAAGAAAGAAAAATATCCAAATTTTACCAATCTTATGTAATTAAATTATATTCAATAGGTAGTTAAATTATTCCAAGCACTAATAGTTTTTAGTGCTCGGTGTCTTCCAAGTTTGCATGACGTTTTTTGCTGTCTATATTTCTTTGTTTACAACCTCAGATGACTTTCTTAGAATTTAGGCACGTCAAATTAATTAAACTATCAACTTGTCTTGTAACTCTTTATCATAAAAAAACGGCCGATGTATACGACTTCGCCACTCGTGCAATTAATGGGTTGTCTACACTTTGCCATAAAAAAATATCAATTTTTTTTTACTATATTTGGCTCAGTTTAATTGAACGGTCAACTTTTCTTGTACTGGTAACTTTTTCTTCTTTGTCATAAAAAAATGGATGTAGGTATATGACGTGGAAGCTTGTGCAATACAATAAATAGTAAGTACATATATTTAATTTGAAAAATCTAATTTAAAAAAGGATATGGGGCTAAATTACTTGTTCTTAAAGAGCGAATAGCTATGGCAGAGTTTTATTTGTGATTTTGTTTTAAATAAAATGACAACTTTTCTTGTTAATGTTTATCATAAAAAAAATCTTTGTTCAAGTCGCAGTGATGCTCGGTTCGATTCTCCCGCCACCTGTGTTAATTCCCCACAACCTCGAACACCAAGTACTTATTATCAATCATTCAAACCTATTCAAATGATTTCAAACCATTAACATGAATTTGTAAAAATATACATGTGTTCAATCAACACTTATTTTGTTTAATGTCTTAAACTGATCTAGATCTATGTTTTAAACACTGTCATTTATTTATTTGTTATAAAAGGACTAACCCATTTTAATTCCTTGCATCTACTTTATGAATTTTGTTTTTCGTATGTAATATATATAAATATAATATTTATTAATACATATTAAATATTTTGTTTTGATTGGTAATATTATATCTTGTAATTTCATTTCAAAACAGACATCGAAAACGCAAAAGTACTGCATGAGTACGTTTTTTTACACATCTTACAAAAAAAAGGTTTCATCGCCGACACACCACAATACAATAGGGTTGGGGTCGACCTTTAATTTATTTGTTTCATTTTTTCGTTCAAATAAATTTTCGATATAATCTTATAAATTACGCGTATATAGACTTTCGAAAATATTTTTTTGGAATATTAAGAATTTTATAATATAAAACAAAAAAAATTTTAAGTTTCTAGCTTAAAAATTGAAAAAGTTGTATGTTGTGTAAAAAATGTATGGGAAGGGGTGGAGGTTGGTAAAGTGTTACAGACTACCGGCGACCCTCTATATACCTCCGAAAACCCGACTCTCCTAGCTGTCATAGTTTCCAAGATCCTCTCACCATTTTTTTACTACATAAAAAAGTCCAAATCCTCGGAATTTTCTGAAACTGCTCCTCTATCCGACTATCCAAACGATACATAGCAGAGCCTCCCGTAATAGGAGAAAAATTGCTTCGAAACGAAAAGAAAAAAATGTGTGGGAGGGAGTTGAACGGGGAGGAACACTCCCGATCGGAGTAGACCATCGAAAGCATTCTCAAAAATGATGACAACCTACCCTATGATTTCCCAAAAATGATTTCCCCCCTTCACCCCTCCCTAATGGGAGGGGTGAAGGGGGGAAATCCCCAACATCGAAGTAGTCCTGTGGAAGCGTCCCTAGGAGAATAAAAACTCGCCCCAGTGAACGTGGTTGTAGCTCTCACCGATCGGGGGCTATGGCGATTTGAAATTTCCAAAAAGTTGTTTGGAGTTTGTAAAAAATGTTTGGAAGTGAAAAATTTTATTGCAGCTTTGGTAACTCTACCTTTGATAAACAGTACCGCCCCCTATTTTTGGTCGTCTTTTTACCAAATCGAAAAGACAACGAAGGTTTCTAAAATTTTGTTACTAAAATTTTAAAATAAAATACTATTTTAAAATAAAATAGTAACACAATTTACCAAAATAAAATCGTTCTTTGCCTACTATGCCTTTGTGCACGCTAATCTCAGAAACTGCTTAATTGATTTTCATGTGGTTTCCACTGATGAATTGTAGCAAGCTTCCGGTAATATTTAGAGTTTGTTTCATTACAATCGGTTTACAAACAAAAAAGTTATGCTTTATACCGAATACCACGCGTAGGTCGCGGGCACATTACGTAACGAACGGTGTTTAATCCATTAAAGTTTTAGAAAAATGAAACAATTTGTACATGTTGTAGGTACTTATGTTATCGAGGTCAAAAAGATAGTTTTTAGAATTTTCGTCTGTTTGTCTGAGCGTTTGTGAACGCTAATCTCGGAAACGGTTTAACCGAATTGAATGCGGTTTTCACTGATGTATTGTAGCAAGTTTCCCGTAACATGTAGTCTTTGTTTCGTTCCAATCGGTTTACAAACAAAAAAGTAACGCTTTATTCCGAATACCACGCGTACGAAGTCGCGGGCACAGGACGTAACGAGTTGTCTATACATCAAAGATTAAAAAAAAGAATTTATACACGTTGTACTTATGTTACCGAGGCCAAAAAGATATTTTTTAGAATTATCGTCTGTTTGTCTGAGCGTTTGTGAACGCTAATCTCGGAAACGGCTTAACCGAATTGAATGCGGTTTTCACTGATGTATTATAGTAAGTTTCCCGTAACATGTAGTCTTTGTTTCGTTCCAATCGGTTTACAAACAAAAAAGTAACGCTTTATTCCGAATACCACGCGTACGAAGTCGCGGGCACAGGACGTAACGAGTTGTCTATACATCAAAGATTAAAAAAAAGAATTTATACACGTTGTACTTATGTTACCGAGGCCAAAAAGATATTTTTTAGAATTATCGTCTGTTTGTCTGAGCGTTTGTGAACGCTAATCTCGGAAACGGCTTAACCGAATTGAATGCGGTTTTCACTGATGTATTATAGTAAGTTTCCCGTAACATGTAGTCTTTGTTTCGTTCCAATCGGTTTACAAACAAAAAAGTAACGCTTTATTCCGAATACCACGCGTACGAAGTCGCGGGCACAGGACGTAACGAGTTGTCTATACATCAAAGATTAAAAAAAGAATTTATACACGTTGTACTTATGTTACCGAGGCCAAAAAGATATTTTTTAGAATTATCGTCTGTTTGTCTGAGCGTTTGTGAACGCTAATCTCGGAAACGGCTTAACCGAATTGAATGCGGTTTTCACTGATGTATTATAGTAAGTTTCCCGTAACATGTAGTCTTTGTTTCGTTCCAATCGGTTTACAAACAAAAAAGTAACGCTTTATTCCGAATACCACGCGTACGAAGTCGCGGGCACAGGACGTAACGAGTTGTCTATACATCAAAGATGAAAAAAAAAAGAATTTATACACGTTGTACTTATGTTACCGAGGTCAAAAAGATAGTTTTTAGAATTTTTGTCTGTTTGTCTGTGCGTCTGTGAACGCTAATCTCTGAAACGGCTTAACCGAAATGAATGCGGTTTTCACTGATGTATTGTAGCAAGCTTCCCGTAACATGTAGTCTTTGTTTCGTTCCAATCGGTTTACAAATAAAAAAGTTACGCGCTATACCGAATACCACGCGTACGAAGTCGCGGGCACAGCTAGTATATAATAAAATGCCTTGGTGCACGCTAATCTCAGAAACGGGTTAATTGATTTTCATGTGGTTTCCACTGATGTATTGTAGCAAGCTTCCAATAATATGTAATGTATATTTCATTCCAATCTGTTTACTAA
This sequence comes from Bembecia ichneumoniformis, assembly GCA_910589475.2. Classification (NCBI taxonomy): domain Eukaryota; kingdom Metazoa; phylum Arthropoda; class Insecta; order Lepidoptera; family Sesiidae; genus Bembecia; species Bembecia ichneumoniformis. The sequence goes on from OU342543.1 coordinate 8,048,501, forward strand.
TAAAAAAGTTACGTGTTATTCCGAATAACACGCGTACGAAGTCGCGGACACAGCTAGTGTCAAATGTACTGTTAGAAAGGTACCCTAGTCCTTTTCTGTACTATTAGATGTTGCATACAACATGTATGTAAAATTTAATGATGATCATAAAGTGTGAAAATGTAACAAACAAACAAACTCACTTTTGCATTTATAATATTAGTTAGGATTTTACTTATTCTTTACTATCGAGTGGCGGATTGCTTGAGTGGCGGATTGCTTGCTTTTATAGTGACATTTTTAAATGTTCACATAATGCTTTTAACTATAGTTGGATACATTATTATGTCACTATTGTATACATATTATTATTATTTACGACGAAACATTTTGTACATATTTATGAACTCTTAGATATTTAAATATTTGTAATACTGTTGATGATGACATTTTTGAGCGAGTGTGGTGTACACATATTTTTACCCTTGAATGTACTTATACCTGCTCATCCTATCTCAAATAAATGATTTCATAAATAGTCATAAAAGTTTTAAAATTCTGTATGACCCATGTCTCTTTAACAAAGACATTTTTAATGCAGCTTATACCTACATTGAATCTGTTAGATCGGACCGCATGTTTGGTGCGCAGCACGTGCGCAGTGTCCTACCTCGCCGCCCGCTTCACCCCTGCCCCCTTACTAAAATTTTCATTGTTATTTTTACAATTACTAGAAATGCTCTATGTATTTTCAGGAGATAATTTCAATTTACGATAATTTAATTATTATTTTATTTGTTATTGTCCAATAAAATCCATAGAATTAATGCTTAGGTATTAAAAACATATAAAACTGTCTAAAAAATGAACCACAGTAGTCACTCGAGAGAATTTTTTTTCTATAGTTTACCATAAATAAAGAGATGTTATGGTGAAAAATCACTGATTGTTGAAAATTTGTTTCAAAGTTATAATTTTCTTTTTCTTTTTGGGACCTTTTTGTGACATTTTTTAATAAAAAAATGGTGATTTTTTTAAATTTCGTTTCTAATATTTATTATAGGTCCCTCAATAAAAAAGTCACCTGTGTAATATTTTGTCTCATTTCAAATTTAAAAATTCAACATTCGGACTAAATTTAAAAAAAAAGCTGAAACGTAATTTTGGCGATTATTCGAAAATACCATTTACAAGCTAAAATTTAATCAAACTATAAAATAAAATATTCCGTAGGACATAATGTAATTTTTTCATACAAACTTTTTTTCCTTGCCCGGACTAAAATGTGTCGGTGCAACTGCAGCGTGAGGGGCGGGATGTCTCCGGCGCGTGCGCAACGGGAGGGGGGCAAGAGGGGTCCCGTCCCGGCGCCCGCGCCGCCGCCGTGTCTGTCCTACCATTATACGTAATAAGTGGAGGGGGGCCTCCGCTTCTCGGTCGCGCTTGGCTGCGTTGTTTACAATTTAATAATATCAATATTAACTTTAATTTTTTAAAGCAGCGCGACACATTTGTAGAAACTGATGATGTTGTTGCACAATTAATTAAGGAATATTCGAATGTGTTCTCTCCCGGGCTAGGCAACTGTAGTAAAAGATTTAAATTGACCTTATTAGACAAGGAACCAGTTTTTATTAAGGCTCGTAATTTACCTTTTGCGCTGCGTAAACGTGTAGAAATTGAATTAGAGCGGCTGGTCAGTGAGGGAACGATCAGGAAGGTGGAGCACTCCGAATATGGAACTCCCATCGTTCCCGTTATTAAAAAGTGCGGCGGTATTCGTATTTGCGGTGACTACAAGGTCACGATAAATCCCAAGTTAAAGAGGGAACCCTATCCGCTACCCCGCGTAGAGGAACTCTTTGCCGGTATTAGTGGGGGGCAGTTCTTTTCTAAAATTGATTTGGCACACGCGTATGAACAAATATTCTTAGAGGACGAGTCGCGAGCGTGTACTACGATCAGTACGCATGTTGGCACTTACGAATACATTCGTACTCCGTACGGGTTATGTTGCATACCGGAAAAATTCCAAAAATTAATGGAAGATGTACTTAGGGGGGTACCCATGACGGTTGTATTTTTTGATAATATTTGCGTATCTGGTAAGTCTATCGAAGACCACGCTAAGAACTTACGCGAAGTGTTAGGCCGGCTACAAACTGCAGGGTTAAAAGCGAATTTAGAGAAGTGTGATTTTTTTAAATTAAAGATATCTTTCCTGGGACACGTTATCGATAAGGACGGTCTTCATCCGGATATTGACAGGATCGAGGCGATTTCGATGGTACCTCGTCCGAAGGACGTCCATCAATTGAGAGCATTCTTAGGACTCATTAACTATTACGGAAAATTTATTCCTCGTTTAAGTACAATACTACATCCGTTGCATCAATTGTTAAAGAAAAATCAGCCTTGGTTTTGGAACTCCGAGTGTGAGTCATCTTTCGCTGAAGTTAAGGAAATATTGAGTAGTAAACAGGTATTGGCACACTTTGATCCTACGGTGCCACTGGTCCTCAGCGTGGACAGTAGCGCTTATGGCATCGGCAGTGTCTTGGCCCATAGATATTCCGATGGTTCGGAAAGACCGATCTGTTGCGCCTCGCGAACCTTAAATGAATCTGAGAAGTCGTACAGTCAGCTAGACAAAGAGGCGTTAGCTATATATTACGGAGTTATCAAACATCATCATTACTTGTATGGCACACGTTTCATTATTCGCACGGATCATAAACCACTGTCATACATATTCGGAAACAAAATAGGTATAGGTACCTCAAACGGCTGCTAGCCGACTTCAACGTTACGCCGCTCGCCTGGCGGCGTACGACTTCACTGTGGATTGGGTCAGTTCCGCACAGAATGCGCCTGCCGATTGCCTGTCGCGTTTACCGCTGCCTAGTAACCACCAGCCGTGTGATAGTGATTTCGCATATTTGAACTTTCTTGAAAAAGATTTTCCAATCAATCATGTAGATATAGCAGAGGCCACAAAGGTCGATCCGATATTGAGTAATATCTATAAATATATTGTATACGGTTGGCCTAATACGATAGATCGAGAACAGGAAAAAGAATATTTTAATCGTAGGAATAATTTGTACTTGGAATCAGGTTGTATTTTTTATAATTATCGCATTGTAGTGCCCCCTAAGTTTCGTGAGAATATCTTAAGTGAGTTACATGTAGGCCATTTAGGTATTGTTAAAATGAAACAAATAGCTCGTAATTATGTATATTGGCCCGGAATAGATTCTAATATAGAAGAGTTATGTAAAGGGTGCAATACTTGTAGGCAACAGCGAGACGCTCCACCCCACGCGCCGCTTACGCCTTGGGCGTTTCCATCGGAACCTTGGCAAAGATTACACGCAGATTTTGCCGAATATTGCGGGCAACATTACTTCATCATTATTGATGCCCACAGCAAGTGGATTGAGGCCTTTAAAATGAATAGCACCGCAGCGAAGTTTGTTATTGCTAAATTTAGGGAAATTTTTGCGCGTTTTGGCCTTCCATCGCAAATAGTAACGGATAACGGCCCTCCTTTCACTTCGCAAGAGCTAAAAATATATTTTCAAAAAAATGGAATCATTCATAGCTTAACGAGCCCTTACAGACCGAAAGGTAATGGAGCTGCGGAAAACGCAGTTAAAACGGTGAAAAATTGCATAAAAAAGGCGGTTTATGAAGGGGTGGATGTCGAGCAGGCCTTGAGTGGGATGCTGTTTCAATATAGAAACTGCGAGCAGGCGACCACAGGAGTAGCACCAGCCGTAGCTCTAATGGGGCGCAGACTGCGCGGTCGCCTGGACGCATTACGTCCGGTTAGTTCGCAGCGCGTGCAGACCGCTCAATGTAAACAGATTGAGAGAGCGGGTGGCATGCAGCGTGATGTTAGTCGCGGTGACAATGTATACGTTCGCGATTACAGTAAGAATAAGGACAAGTGGATTGAAGGACGAGTCAGCGAGAAGGTCGGGCCGAATTCATATGAGGTTAAATTATCCAATGGGGTCGCAAGGAGACATATCGATCAAATATTAGCGTCAAAGCCGAGTAAAAACCGATACTCGCTGACCCGTTATGAAACCCCTAGTTTTGAGGATACGTCCACCGCCGTACCCGGTTCGCCAACCAGTTCGCCGGGCGTCGAACCGGGTAAGTTGACAAATGTCATAGCCGACGATGCTTACCAAACCCCATCGCCGAAGACGCGAGGGGCTGTCGGTCGGCGTGTTTCGACGAGCGATTCTGCTCCGAGCACCAGCGATTGTAAATCTCCAGTTACTAAACACCAAATGGAGTTACGTCCTCGTCGAAACCCGCTACCAAAATATAATTATTAATAGCGAGTTCCGTACTGTGATGGATACTCGAATATACGTATGTAAATGATTATAATATGTGTATGTGCCTTATTAAGTGAGGAGGTGTAGGGTATTTTAGTATAGTTGATTGTGTTATGTATATAGTATGTAGGTAAGCAGCATTATTTGTATAATAAAACAGTCTTTTACCGCCGCTTGTGGTTTTAATACACACGTATCTAACTATTTGAAATTATGGTAAGTACTTAATTATATTTTATGGTTTATAGGTATACGCATAATGTCGAGAGTATCTATATTTAAAAAAATCCACTAGGAAATCTCAGATAAAATAAGAACTATAGATGGACTTCTGTGGACGCTAGTGAAGACGGTAAAACTATGCCTCGCCGTGTCATACACGATTACACACACACAAATGCAATAAACCTACGCCTCGCCTTATTGTTGAGCAAATCGGCGCGTGGGGCGTGACGTAATAATAAATTAAAATATTTACTAGTGAAAGTGTCGAATTGCGTTGTGAAAGGGTGTACGGGATTTTCACTAGCAATAGCTGATGTTATAAGGAGTAACTTGGGTTGTTCTTATTTTAGATTTTTTTTTTATAAAGAGTGTCCAGTATCGCGTGCGCAAGTGCGCTGCCGACCACAGTAGGATTAAGGATAAGGGATTAGGAGGGGATAGGGAAATGGACTCTGGCATCCCTTACTCACCGAAACACAACAGCGCACGTGCTTTTATTTCACAATGGTCTTCTGTAAGGTGGTGGTTATTGCCGCCAGACGGGCTTCCCAATGACTGCAAAACGCAGTGTGCCCTGCCACTACTTCTCATTCTACTTATTAATTTTGTTTTATTCCCTATTCTACTTGGAGTATGTACTAACATCGATGGCACTTTCATTTTTATACACGTCATTTTATTCAATGTTTTGGAAATGTGAATTTTATCATTTTTTTAAAAAGGTTGAAATTATAATAAATAATAACAATGAAAAATCAATGTAACATCTCATTCTTTTACTCCACGAAACAAAACCATGAAACATACTTAATGGTAATCCAAAAAATTACAATATAATATACAAACATATTTCAAAGAATTGCTTTTTACAAATCAAAAACTTTTTTATTAATGTTCAGAAGAGCTGAGCAGAGACAATATAATAAATTATTCGGATATTAGTAATTATCATAAATATTCTTTAAAATTTAATGTAGGTAAATCCTATATTTCTGAGTATTTTTTCAGGATTCTGGTTGAATTAAGAACAAACTTATCACACTAAAACGAGCAATTTAAAAATAAAAATAAGACCTAAGTATTGTTATGTCATATTAAAATAAATGTAAATTCAGAATTTTGTCACCTAATTCTGAACACATTATCACATTGAGATTATTGGCACATAATGAGATATTAACCAAATTACAGTTCTGAACTCATAATGAATATTAAAATGACAGATTAGATAGGCACGTGTTTACTCATAAGTACTCTTAGAAGAATTTTGTAGATAAAAATCGGATCACATTATAGCAACTTTTGTGCAGTCAGACAAAATGACAAATTCTTTCTGGTGCTGTCTTTTTTCTACGATTGCAATGAATGTTCATTGTGATTAGTTTGATTGTGAACATTCGTGAAGTAGATCGTAATTCATAAGGGTTTAGAAAGAGATAGAAATAGAAAGAACTAATTTCAAAGTTACACTTCACCGATTTTTACAGTGTCTGTGTTCCAGTTTTACATACAAATTCTTTGTTTAAATTGCAGGAGTATACATGTATACACTTCGGGGACTTGGCACATTAGTATTTAGTTTATTTATTTATCGTTAGAACCTCCATGTACTCTTTGATTTTCATTAAAAAAATATTACTGTGATACTTTAGTTTAACGCTTTACTCAAAAACTTGATAACGTGGTGGTTTTCATTCACTAATGAATTATTCAATATTTATATTGGGAACAGAGACTCCTAGCAGATAATGAAGGATCTAGTCTATGTCCTATCAGACCAGTGGCTCTAGTATGAGTTTACGATACTACACTCGCTAGCGAGAACGTAAAACTTTAGTATGGAAAATCGTGAACTGTCAATGTCAAATTATCAATTTTCCATATAAATGTTTTACGCTCTCGCTAGCGAGTGTAGTATCGTAAACTCATGCTAGAGCCATTGAATTATAGTCGCCGTCACGAGAACTAAACTATGTAAACAAACATTCAGGGGTTCACAACAATTGGATCGAATAATATTTATATGTAACACAACAATTAACCAAAACGACATTGATTTCTAGCTAATAGAGACAAAATGAAATAAGAACTAAAATTACTAATAAAATCGCACACTCACGCGCATTTTAAATTCGAATGACGTCAAAAGTGCGGACCAAATATTTATGTTCCTTTCTTTATAACCATTTATAACCCAGTCAAATTAAATTGCTTGCGAGCGTCGAACTATGCGCTATACAGATACTATCCTCGATAATTGTCCGTGTGGAAAGTTTCTTTGTTTACGTAAATTACAGCTTTTCGTGACGGCTACTATAGAATACAAAAATGCAATGTATCTGTCATTTATTGAGATATTTATAAAGTAATGTGTCATTTACTCTGTGTATAATACAAAATAGATGAACAAATACAAACTAAATATTTAAATAGGTTCTATCTAACTGATTGCAATTCTAAATACACATATTGCATAAATTTGCGTATGCATAAACAAAATTTTACTTAGTTGCGGAAGTTATAGGTACTCAATTTTTTTTTACAAATTCAAAAGTAGTTAATTGTTTTTTTTTGTCGTTATAATAATACTTATATTGCTGATTATAAAGAGAAACAGTGCAAGTTGTGTGATTGATCTATTTAAATAACAAACATGATGCAAATGTTTTTAGAGAATCGCTCCAAGGATTTTGTGTGAGAGCAATAGGAGCTCATTTTGCCCACTAAGCGCTTCACTTAGGCCTTACTTAGTTATTTACTTAAGGGGAATAAAAATAGAAATGTAATTAAACATTGACATCAATAAGTTTTATAATAAGAATAATAGACTAGAAGTAAACAAGGCAATTGTTTGCAAATGTTTAATTTTAGTGCAGTTTTTTTTTACAGAAAATAGTCTTTTTACATTTAAACTAATCATTAATTTTAAGGGAAAGTGGTAGGTGTGATTGATTGCAAAAATATTTTACAAATATCTGAAAGTATACTTCTTTAAAATGATGCATTTTGAATTTCGAATATAGATTCAGACGTCACTTTTTATTATCGATAGTTACATAGATTTTAAAGGATTTTTTTTTATAAAACGCTGATAATTCAGATTTTGTGTAGGTATTTGTTGGCACATTAGATTTTTTTTATTTTTGACACAATTTATTTAATTCTATATTTAAACCGTATCTATAAGTAATAAAATAAGTATCCACCAACTAGTTTAAAAGATAGGTAAAATTTAGATAATTTGCAATTTGAAATCTGATTCTTCATATGATCAGTAGGTGGTAGGTACTGGTACATTGCTTGAAACTAATAGGACACAAGTCCCCAATAGAACACCAAATTAGTCTATACCAAGCCGTGTTTAGTTTTTTGTTGAAATACACATTAAAAATGATTTAAAAAAAATAAAGCAATGAAAAAAAATATAGTATCAAATATTGGCAAGTTGACAGCGAGTTTCATTTTTTTTTAAATATTTACATTTGTATTATTTATAATAAATATTACTTACTTAAATAAATTATGTACTCGAACGGAAATTCATTGAAATTTCCAATTTACAAACTAATTGGCACACTTTCACATTGATACGCTAGCAAAACTATATCTAACTATGAACTAAAGAGGTCTTCATTACTTATATTTTTGTTGTTGAAAATTTTTAGAACGTAAGGGGCATCACACACTGTACGCGAAAACGTCATTCAAATATCAGCTTTAATAAGATAGTTTAATTATTGTATTATGAGCTTTTATTTTCCACTCAGCCAGTCAGTTTATCATTAAAAGAAATTTTCTTTTTACAAAACTTGCTTGAATGTATTCGCATATAATACATATATAATGATAATAATTGTCTGTTCAGTTGCGGACGAAGTTATTAAGATGAACAATTACCGGAAATATATCCTAAAGGTCGGTACGGTCGACACGACATCTGTCGAGCATGCCACCGTCCTGGAGAGACACTCAGGCATATTAATTCCGGTTGTGCTCATCTTTCTAACGGCGAGTATTTGCACAGATATAACCAAGTAGCCAGGATCATTCATCAACAACTCGCTCTTCGATACGGTCTTATTGAGTCAGAGATGTCTACGCCCGTTCTCGAAAATGATAATGCTACGCTCTACTGGGACCGCTCAATAATCACGGAGAGGACTATTGTCGCCAATAATCCTGATATCGTGGTTATGCTTGTAGACATCGTTGTCCTTGTGATGAGAACCTTGTGAAACAGAAAAAGAAAAGCTTACCAAGTACATTGACTTGGCTCACGAGGTGACCGCCATGTTGGGATGTCAGTTCGACAATTATCGTCCCGATAATCATCTTGGCGAAAGGTTTTATAGCGAACACCCTCGACCAACATCTCAGAGGCTCTCACTAGATGGCTGGACCAGGGGACAGATACAGCAGGCGGTACTTCTTGACACGGCACGAATTGTCAGGAGGTTCCTCACTCTGCAGCCTAACCACCGGTAGCTTGGGATCCTAGTTTTAAGTTTTTATGATATATATATATATTGTTTGTTTGTTTTGTTTTAATATTTAAATTGTAAAAAAATTATAATTAAGAAAACAAATAACTGAATAACAATAATAATAATAATAAAACTTTATTCATTCTATTTCCATACACACATAATCACAAATTTTTTTAGTACCATCCACAAAAAATAAAAACAAAAATACCAAAACAAAACCATAAAATACCATCCAAACTTTAGACATTTGCTCAATTGATGAGGTGGTGCCGTTTTCAAGTGAAGCTCCCGTTATACATATGGCAATTGGTTTTTTATTTATATAGTTCCACAGAATAATTCATGGATCTATCTTCCGTCCCTTTTATAAATTTTTAAATAAAGGGATTGCTCTTGGCCAGCACCTAGCCGTTTAGGAAAGATGAGGCCGGCGATACTAAAATAAGAACGAAGGTGAATAGTAAAAAGAAAATAGTTTACATAATATCCGCTAGATGCGTTTACACTCTTTAAATGCGAGTCCGCGTCAAGTGTGGCGACGCCCTTACATTTACAAAAGATTTTATGTGAAACTAAAAGTTGATATGTGTTTTTATTGCAGTGTTTCATAGAGTAATGTGATTTGTCATTATATTTTATTAATATTATGCACCTAAAAATCGATTCGGTAAGAAAACAAAGTTCTTATCTTTAACTAAATAATACAAGCTATAAATGCTTAATTATGTAATACTATGAATACAATAATTATTTACAATTCTCACAATCTTGAGTATTTTTAATTGCACTTTATTTGTATGCGGGTTGCTGATTGAAAAATAAAATCAGCCATATCGGCGATATCATTAAGTATCACTTATTTACGATCACAATAAACTAATTAAAGTATTAATATTATAACCGCTGTTAAAATTATTTCTAAAATTGAATCTAACAAGAGCAAAATATTCCTATTTCGAAAATTTGATAGTGATTAAATAGAAAAAAATTGCAGAATTCTATATTTGAATGTGTCTTGATTGATTGGGAAGCATTGATGCTCTGAAGCGATGTAATTAGAATGCAAATTGTAAAAGATCAAATTAAATTCAAATTGTTACGATTTCTAAGAATTACTGTTTTCGTAAATGAGCGATATCACCCACTGTACCTTTAATGGCGCGTCATAAAAAATATGGCGAATTATTTTGTGAATAATAAAAGTTTGAAACCTTTCATAATCATGTTGTTACCAGACAAGTAATACATAGATATTTTTATATTATACAATAATATTCTATAAAAATTAATCGTAAAGTGTACTTGATCGGAGAGAAGTTATAGGTAGTTAGTGGTCCAACTTCGCCATTTTTCCTTAAATACATTCGCACTTCTTCGCCATTCGCACGCTTCCTTAAATAGGGTTGCTAACGTGAAAAATTTAAATTTGACAAAACTCAAACCTATGAAAGTATTCTGCGAAAATATAATTATTGCTATGTTCAATGCTAAATTTATAAACTAGGAATATTATATGTATGACAATGAGTACTCAAATTATTAATCAATAGGCATTGCATATGGTTTATACCGTAACAAATTTAAAAATAAAAAACCTACTTATGAAAATAGTTTTGTTTATCGACTGGTCTATAGATTAATATGGACATAACGTAACCTTTATAAAGACTTTAAATGTTTTTAAATTATAAAGTATATTTTATATATTATTTTCTAATATCAAGTTCAAAGGTAAAATCTGGGCAATAAAAATGAAATAGTCAAAAAGCCAAATAGATGAAATTACGACTGACACCTATTTATATTAAATTAAAAAAAAAGCGTTAAACGTAAACTTAAAATTATTTTTCAAATTGTTTCAATCATAACTCAAAACACTAGCCAATGGATAAAATTTTATATAATTGGAAATAAATTTTAAATTATGGCAACATTCACATGATCTCCGTTGGCAACCCTATTTTAGAAATGTGGATCCGCCATACTTTGTTGAAGAGAGGTTTCTGACATAACTCTTTTTTTAAACTGATTCGTTCTCATCACGCGCAAATGTTTGATAATATATTCGACGTCACCGTCGATCCGTATTTGTTACTTCTTGATGTCCGGATCCATTTTTGTTTTGTCCATTGTCGACGAGACCATACCGCTTTGGGGATATAATTTGTCTAAATGCTTTAGTGACTCGTTTAGGAAGTTCTGTAACCAAAAAACAAAATACATTATTAATTTTCAATTAAGGAATCAAACTCGCGCACCCTGCGTCTGAGTGTCTTAGTAGTGGCCAAGACGCAGTGTGTTTCGCAGTCATAAATGAGGCAACCTGCTTGGTGACAATAACTACCCCCATACAAAAGACCATCGTGAAATAACAGGGTGTGTACACATATATTTCTCTGAGCAAGTAAGGGATGTCAGAGCCCATTTCGCTAACCCTTCCTAATCTTTTATCTTTAATGATACTGAGGTCAGCAGGGCATTTGCAGCACCTGTGACCGTTGCTTATGTTAACAGATGACGGTAGCCTCCTACCATCAAGGTACCTGTCAGCCTCTCTGACAATATTTACACCTTTAAAAAACTGCACCTATAATAAATAATATGTGATACTAGCTATGAAATAAAGATATAATAACCGGCAAACTTCTTGGCACAAAATGTAAACTGTGCAGAAGTCAAATTTTAGGTCTCTTTGGTGTTGGGGTGTGGGAACCGGGGACGGGGCGAGCACGCGTCGTTCGAAGCCGCGCTCGATGGATTTATCATTGAATAGCGCCAACAGAGATTGGCTCTGATTGGTTCATCAGTCCAAATACGCCAATAAAGATTGGCTCCGATTGGTTCATCAGTTGAATTGCGCTTACAGCGATTGGATCCGATTGGTTCATCAATCAAATTGCGCCAACAACGATTGGCTCCAATTGGTTCATCAGAAGAACTGCGCCAACAGCGATTAGCTCGCCAGTATACCTGGGCCCTGGGCAAACCGTTCCCCTACTACCCCCAAATTGTGCCAAGAAGTTTGCCGGGATCTATACTTGCCTGTATAGCGGTGAGGGCAGCCACTATGGCTGGTCCGCCGAACCCGTGCGAGATCAATGAGAAATGTGTTAGATGTCTCTGTATGGCCGGCTCTAAGAGATGCGGTGGCCGCGTGTTGCACAGTGGCGACCGATCTTGGTTTAATAGGTCCATTAGTTCCTTTGTCACCTGTAAATTAAAACATTTTAAATTAGGGGGCTAGCAAAATATGGTCGCAGTCAAATGGCTAATAAAACAATTTGTCTATTTTTTTTTTAGTTTTTTTTTTAATCAATCATTTAAATGAGCTAAAACTTGGCTTTCTTATCGAGTGAAATACATCAATCCTATAGCAAATTTCCAGTGCTATTTATATATTTTATCCGTGTTACCAATTTTGATAAAAAAATTCGCGTGCATTTGAGTAAGTTATTGAATGATTTAGATTCACGATTGAATCCTATAGGTGGCGTTGCAATCGGATTATCGGGTTTGGGCAGGTCAACGTCTGCTGAGATCGCTAGTATACGTATAATTCGTCAGTACATGTGTATATTCATTGACCCCCCCCCCCCAAACCACTGGACCGATTTTGATGATTTTTTTGGGTGTATGTTTGAGTGGGTCACTGGAAGGATAATTAGACCCAAAAGGTGGCGCTTTTACAGGTTTTGGCAGGACAACGTCTGTTCGCAGTTTCGCTAATTTTTAATAAATTGTTGTAAAGATGTGTGTAAAGATAATTTAAAAATCTCCCAAATGAAATTACTTAGTATGGACACAATAAAAAAAAACTTAAGAAAGGTAATAGTAATTTTACAAGCTGTAGGGTCGGGCACACTGCGTTTCGTAGTCATAATAACAGCATGTGTGCTTTATAGTGTGGTACACATTCTTACTAGTATTAGTTATTGTATATAATCTGTGTATTCAGTACCTGTTTGGTAGCTTGAAGCAAGTCCCTTCGTCGCCTGGCGTCGTGCTCCGCGTATTGCCTCGCTAAATATTCCGCCAGCGCTCTTGCGGGAAACTCGGTTTCACAGACGTACCCGAAATCTCGAGCTAAGTGGACTGCTTCGGCTGTAATATTATTATTATTATTTACAGAGTAAATAACTACTACTGCTGTATTCAAAATATGTAAAGCTGCGTGCACATTATGTCGATTATCATAGTCGATCGACAAACTGATTCGACACTTTTGACTTGACACATTACCTCAGCCTCAGTATAAAATATGTGGACGTGTCGACTCGACCGAATACATCACCGAGCAATTAAATAAGTGAAAACATTAAATTTTTTTGTTTAATTTAAATTTGAATTGAGTAATTCTGAAGATGCTGCAGTAGCGGCAGCTGCAAATAAACAAAATGACTATCAATGATTCAAATGTTGAGCAATATCCTTCGACACGTCTACACTACACATGTCGCTTCGACTTCCTTTGATCAGGATACAAGGATACGGATCAGGATCAGGATACGACTTCCTGTACCGACTTGATACAGATTACGTTCGATTCGACCCGACATGGTTTGACAGGTCGAGCGACACGTCCACACTAGGTTCGACATTGTCGATCAGCAATGTCGATCATAATCGTTCGACATAATGTGGACGCAAGTCTAGGCTTTCTACGAAGGTTGGCGACCATCACGATTATCTTAAGCTGCTCCACAAAAGAGGGAGAGAGTGCTCATATCAAACCATTCTTTTATTATTCAACTAGAATGTCTTTCTCCAGTGTCTGCTACGTTTTCTCTGTATTTTACTTTGTACTTGTATCACTGCAGTTGAAGAATACGAAAAAGTTCAAAGAGATGCCAATCCACATTGAGCTAGCATGATGAAGTGAGGGCTCAGCAGTGGGAAATAATAAACGTCATAATTATGTTAAAGCAACAAACAAACATATAGGTAAAGAAGGATACCAATTTTGGTACCCCCTTTTTGGCGCCATAATAAATTTAGTTCAGCTCAAAAATACCGCTTTAGTAAGATGCTTGCACCATATTGTTTCTTACTTCAAGACATCAAACAATACAATATTTATCGTAACAACAACTATAAGGATCAGATCATAGTGAAACGCGACGCGACGATGCTTTAAGAATTCGGTCACATTGCGTCGCCGAGAGGCGCATTGTGAAGCTACTTCTTGGCAGTGCGACACACAGCAGCCTATATCACTTTCGAGTACTCTCACTGAACTTTATACCTTTTTGTGTAGTAGATAAGTTCTATATTTTATTGCGATCTTAAAACGTGCCCGCCGCCGCGCCTTCTTTAGGTGTGATCTGACCCTTAACCGTTTTACTGATAGTCTATAATAAAGGGCGCTAAATGCTAACGCAAAATTACAGCATTTTAATCAAGAGAGTATATAATTATGTTCTGTGATTGTAATGGAATTGGAGAAATTTCAGGACAATATTTTCGGAAGTTGATTAAGTTTGTGAAAATAAAATTAAAATACACCGAACTGGTCGTTTTTATTATTTGAAAAAATAATAATAATTAAACAGTAAATTATTATCAGGTGGCCTTGCTCGGGGATATAGCAATTAAGTTTTTTTTAAATTGAGTTGGTTTTCTGATTCTGTTTTGAAACTAATCCTAACCCTATCTATGGATAGGTAATAATTAAAATACCTTCAACTAATGATGTGAGAAGCGTAACATTGGCAGCTTTCCGCCGACCGGCTGGCAAATTCAAGCCAATCTTTTCAAGTTTCTCACGAAGTAGTCGACCGCCATTTTTGCTTTTCGCTCTGTAATAAAAAAAAAGTGTGTGTGTATCAGCTCCGACGTACGACTGCCAGCTTAAACGTACAAAATTTTCATTAATTACTTTATATTTTTTAGTTACATTTTGCATACACAGATGTCACTACGTTTTAAAAGTTCAAATAGTTCAGATGTCGCTGCGCCGGCGGCAGGTCATAACGCACTATCGTTTCGATCCTCAACGCGGACTACACTTTTCATGCAAGATTTCGACGTTTGCTTTTTTAAGCGTGGTGGTTGCTTGTTATACTACAATAGAATTAGGGAACATAACTACACGCTTTAGCTGTCGCACAAATGTCAAAGTGACAGATAAAGTAACGCTTTTTAGTTAACGCTTGTATTAATTTTACTCCTCATCAGATTTCCATACCGGGGACCTTGTATAAAAATCGATTGTTAAGGAGTAAACTCCAAAAAACAAATTATATTATAATTATCTGTTATCTATAGAATATTTATTTTGAAACCAAAATTTAATACTTTTTTATTTCTGCCCTTTAATTTATTCAGCTTTAAGCTTTAAGTTAATAGAGTGTAGCTCTCAAAGTCTATTGATTTTGAGGGTTACACTTACACCACCACTTTTTTCTTTCATATAACTGAAGGCCACCATAAAATAAAAGCAAGTGTGCTGTTGTGTTTCGGTGAGTTTTTTATTTATTTCTTACTCGTATGTTAGAAGGCTGAAGGGCTGACGGTCCACTTGGTGGTAGATGGCTACCGTTGCCTATAACACAAGCAACGCCACAGGTGCTGCAAGTACGCTGCCGACTATAGTAGGATTAAGGATAGGGGATTGGGTAGGAAAATGGGCTCTGGCATCCCTTACTCACTCACCGAAGCTCAACAGCACACGTACTGTTATTTCACGGTTGTTTTCTGTAAGGGGGTGGTTACTGCCGCCAGACGGGTTGCCCAAATGACTTCGAAAAGTAGTGTGCTCTGCCACTACTTTCCAGATTCAAACCAGAGCCAAATTTGTAAAGTTCATTTTTCAAAGTTGACCCTGCCGGGAATTGAACCCGGGAACCCTAGAACAGAGCATTAAGGCAAGCACCCTAACTACTCATACTCATACAACGGGCTTTGGCCGTTGCTTTGGCCCATTCGCCTATTTTCTCCATATTCTTTCAAAATCGGGAGTGCAAGTGCATTAGCAGCCTCTCTCTATCTTACAACTCATCAACCTTTAGTTTATAAGCCTATATTCTAAATGAAACAATAATTCGCGGAGGCCCATCTCTAGTTCTTATTAATGCAAAGCAAATGTAAAGTCATTAGCGTAACATCAAAGTGATTCGTAGCTCGTGTCAAAATCATTTATAATTAAATGTCATTGACCTGCCAGTCATGTGTGCATAAAAAATATAGCTGTCAATTCTTACAGGTTCTGTGACGTACGTATGACCAGTAGTAGTTCCTTTATACCACAGATTAATAAATACACGTACCTGATAACCTATCGATTACCGCCAAAAGTACTCTATGATTGACGTATAGAAAGTTGGATAAGCAACTAGTTGGTGATCACAAATGAAAGTAGATTCGAGCGTAATGCATTGTAATAAAGTTGAAAATTATTTAAAATGCACTTGTTCAGTACTAATTTGGAAATTGGTAATCGAACGGAGGCGGTTACACGCTAAATTACCAGTCTCAACAAAAGACGAATAAAAGTTCATTATATATTTTTTTTAAATTACAATGGCAAGAACACTATAGCATGAAGCCAATATAATGTTTCCATATATAAATAATTTATTGATTTTTTTTAAATAGATTGTTCGCTGACTTTTTTACGCTGTGTAAAAAGAGGCTACTTCGTTTTTTTTTTAATTAACAGGTTTGGCAGGCCGCAGCGACTTTCGTGACGGGTGTGAAATTTTGTCAGTTGTTCTCAGTTCATTATAAGGTTTTATGATTAATGGCGACATTTTTGATGTCATTAGGAAATGTTTCCACGTTTTTATTTTTATATATTTCACACTTGGCGATTAGATATAAAGTTGTTGACATGGTTTGCAATTTAATTCGGCAATTAATATGTGAAGCAATGATTGCTTTTTATTTCGTGGTAAAGCAGCAATAAAAGAAAGCTGTTTGCAAAAAACAACTTATTTTTGGGACATTCCTTAATTTTAATAAAAAAAAGTATCGGTTTCAAGTCATACTCTCAATTGTACATAGAAAATAAATTACCAAATTGTTTCTTAAGCCTTCTCCTCGTTTTATGGCTACACCATAAAAAACTAAATTATCGAAGTTTAGACAACATTTGGTACATTTTTTTTTGTATAAACAAAACTTCTATGTGTAAAAAAAAAACATTATTTTTTTGGTATGAATTCTCTACTGCTCTTAAGCGGGTACGGCGATTGGAAATATTTACTCGCTAAAAAAATTAAGAATCTGTTGTACTTTAAACACAACCACAGAAAAAATAATAGTCAAGTAAAAAATACATAGAATATGTAAATCAATCAACATTTTCATTCAAAACAACGAGATGTATTAATTCCGGTATGCGGCGCGGGTGTAGAGGGCTATACCAGACGGTCAACACCATTGACAATTCTAAGGCCTTATTTATTTATTTATTATTACATGGCCTCCAACGAGACATGTAATAATAAATAAATAAACTTTATTATTCCTCTTAACTGAGTTATTATTTATATGTTTTTATAAAAATTCACTTTGTACCCTTAAGTGTGAACTACATTTTAGAGACGAAAGGGACGAGTTAATTAATTGCAATGAGAAAAAAAAACTCATTTAAACTTATTGAGTTTTTTTAAAATAATCTAAGAGAGAATCATTAAAAATTTACAATGACAATTATTTTGTAGGGTCGTATCTGTGGGATCGTGATTAGCGTAGTTTTGTACGTCGACATCTTCAAATTGCGAAGGGGCGACTTTTGGTAAAGGAATTCCTCGGCGTAATTATTAGTTTCAAACTATGACATAGATTACAGTTATAATATTCATGAAATTTTTAGAATTATTTGAATACTTATAGGTATAAAATGATTATATATTTCCATTTTTGATACCGAAAGGGAGAGGGACATGTCATAGAATTCACAATTTTCATTTTTCTGTTATCTATTAAACTGTGTTGTTATCCTTTTTAGTCCTAGGACTAAAAACTTTATCTTGGGATGACTAGAAAATTAGATTATATAGTTATATAATTATTTAATAAATAATTTCGATAATTAAAAAAAAATATGAGTCAATGTAACTTGAATTAATAATAATAATTATTATTAGTATACAGTTATTTACTTATTTTTAATAAGTGTATAGTATAAATATTAAAAAAAACAAACAAACAGTATACCTATATCATACAAAACTTAAAACTAGGATTCCGCAAATAGCGGGGCAAGGCCATAGGTACCGGTACCTATGGCTGCAGAGTGAGGGACTTAGGGCTGCAGAGTGAGGAACCTCCTTACAATTCGTGACGTGTCAAGAAGTACCGCCTTCTGTATCTGTCCTTTGACCCAGTCATTTAGTTAGAGCCTCTTGAGATGTTGATAGAGGCTCTTTGCTATAAGACCGTAGGGGATCGGACAGATTTTCAGAAAGTGTTTTAAATTAATGTTCATGGATATTTATTCCCATAAAAATACTATTTTATTTATTTATAGTCGTTTAGGTACTCAAAATCATGTTTTAATATTGTTTGTTTGAAAATGCCGCCAAAACGCCACGATAGTTCATCTGAGAGCGCGTAACGTCATTTGTGGTCATATCATAACAAAACAGCTGCATTGGCATAAGACAATGATTGCCCACAAATGACGTCACGCACTGTGATTGGTGTTTCAGTATAGATTAAAAATATTGTAAATAATAAAATTTTATTTCTTCATTTAAAAATATTTAAATGAATTATATTAAATTATTATTCGATAAATAATCGTAAAAAATTATATATTTTCTTTCTAAGTACATTTTAGATTTTAATCTGATTACTGTCCGATCCCCTATTGTCGAATCGACGTCCCACATGGCGGTCACTTCGTGAGCCAAGTCTTGTACTTACTTGGTAAGCTTTTTTTGGGCTTTCACGACTATTGTTATTAAGACTAATGATTTTTATAGCTAGTAAAATACGTAAATTCTTTTATTTATTATTCAGTTAGAGGAAAATTTATATAATAAATTTTACATATATGTAAAAAACATATAATATTATATAAACATATTCAGTTACATATAAGAAAAATAAGAAAATTTTCAATAGATTTTCGTAGTGCAGTCGGTGGAAAACAAAGATATAAAGTGTTATTGCAAGATTTTACGCTTCGAACACTACTTTGTGTTCCAGAGAACTTTACTATACTCTGTACTTCTTATGTAGATAATTTTTTTTGTGAGATTATTTATTACGGCTTTGCATAGATCTAGATCTATGCGGCTTTGAACAAAACGCGTAAGCGCCATAGAAAACACAGCGCTTACAACATTTTCATCGCGAGAAAATCAAATCAAAGCAACGATCTAGCGTAGCTTGTTTTATTGATTGATTAGACTTCGTAATGTTTGTTTTAGCGCTGCAGCGCTTTTTAGTTATAACTATTGTCAAAATGGAGCAAAACTTGTACTTTATAGCTCTTCTCTAGTATCACTACTATGTTAGTACATACTTCAATGGTGAAGAACAGACAAAGAGAGTTTATTTTCTTTTATGTATCTAACTGTAGATGTTCATATTTATTACATTGGGGAGAAGACAGGAAATCTCCCTTATTATCAACCAAATTAATGATTATTTTAATTGAAAACCAATAAAAAACGGCATCATTGAAAATGCTCGGCTAAATTGAAGGATTAAAAACTCCTTGTCATGTTTGGCTTTAAATTAAATAAAAAAAAAAAAAAAACTAAACAGTGAGATTTTAGATAATTAACGTGTCCATTTCAAAATCCAATCTAAACAAGATAAATCATTCGTAAAAATTTCTAAACCGCTAAGTACCTTTGAATAGAATCACTGTCAAAACAGTACTCGACGATCGCCATTATTTCGAAATTCAAAAACTCATTGTGTTGTAAGTAGGTGCGTCAGTTCGATTTAATCAATCGCAGATTATTAATGGATCCACCGACACACACGATATTGTGTTATTTTATATTATTTCACGTATTGGTGAAGCTTTTGTAAATAATTGGATGTGAATGAGGTTTGTTAAAGTATGGCCGACTGACATTTTTTTGTTTGACCTTTCACTAATTATAAATTAACAATATCAAAAGGTGCAGAAGAGTATATTCAATTAAAATTAAAGGAGAAACCCCGTTTCCCATACAAGCCTGGGCTATGACTGTACAGGACTGGAAACGGGCCTGTATTTAAGACATTAAAAAATCTATAGTGGGATCTTTAGATCTATAGATGGAACCCTGATTATTAAACGCAATGTCGGTTTATATCTAAATTAGATAACTAGCTTTTACTTAAGCAAATTTCATGATGATGGGTTTTTTTGATGTGAAACATCTATAGGCGCGGGTGAAACTGACTGATAGCGCGGCGACGCAGTCCGTGGAGACGCGTCACCACGCTATACGATGGTATATACATATACAGTGTATGCGTAGTAGTGCGTACGGTGTGGCGACGCGTGCCGTGGTGATTGTTGTTGTTGTGATTGTTGGTGGTTAAATAAATAAATAAACAGTCATCATTTTATTTCACTCGATGTTTCACATCTACCAGGCGTCCCGTGATGGCTCATTTTTTATTTTATTATTAAAGGTGGCAGACAGGCTCACGGTCTACTCGATGGTAGGTGGCTACCGTCGCCTATGGACACAAGCAACACCACTTACGTGTGCGCTGCCGACCTTGCAGGAATTTGTTTACTGCTCGCTTGAAGAAGCCCATATTGTAGCTAGATGGGAACACCTTAGAAGGGAGACTGTTCCAAAGATCGCGCGTCCGTGGGATAAAGTTTATACGGGGATAAAGTTTCTAATCGTTGCTGTACGAGCATTGGATCGTCAACAATTCGACGCTGTAAGGTGTTAAATGGATCTAGCAGGTACTTAGGCGCGCCAGCCCAGAGGTGAGAGCTGTACTCCATGTGGGGCCTAATTTGGGCCTTATAAAGAATAAGGCGCTGCTCCGGTGTGAAATACTGCTTTGCTCTGTTCAACACGCCAATTTTTTGAGTATTTAAGGCGTGAACGCGTTACAAACAAACTAACTAACTCACTTTCGCATTTATAATATTACTAGCTGTGCTATAGCGACTTCGTATGCGTTGTAGTTAGTTTTTTGAAAATTCCACAGGACCCTAACATATTTTCACGATGCCAAATTTTATCCAAATTCGATGAGCCGTTTTTGCGTGATTGAGTAGCAACATACAAATTTTCGCATTTATAATATTATTAGGATTAGGATAAGATAATATTACTTATCAGCGAGTAACATAGGCTACTCACCCTACCCCATTTCCCCCCTTTACCACCCCTCCATACAAAGTATGTTTGTAATGAATAAACTCAAAGACTACTGGACCGATTTTAAAAATTCTTTCACCCATAGCTACATTATCAGCGTTACATTACATACATTACCGTTGGTGGATGAGTGCGGTTAGGGTGCTTGCCTTAACGCTCTGTTCCAGGGTACCCGGGTTCCATTCCCGGCAGGGTCAACTTTGAAAAATGAACTTTTCAAATTCTGGTCTGGTCTGGTCTGGTCTGGATTTGGAAAATAGTGGCAGGGCACACTGCGTTTTAGCAGTCATTTGGGCAGCCCGTCTGGCGGCAGTAACCACTCCCTTACAGAAGACCACCGTGAAATAACAGCACGTGTGCTGTTGTGTTTCGGTGAGTGGGTAAGGGATGCCAGAGCCCATTTTCCTACCCAATCCCCTATCCTTAATCGTAATGTAGTCGGCACCTGTGGCGTTGCTTGTGTTATAGGCGACGGTAGCCACCTACCATCAAGTGGACCGTCAGCCTGTCTGCCGACCTTAACATATAAAAAAAAGAGTAATATAGACTACACACCCTCCCCGCTGCACTAGTTGATATTAATATATAGCCTAACTATTAATAATACCTGCCATTATGATACCAGTTAATATTCGTCTAACTAAAACAGTAGGCAAGCCCTACTCGTCTAACTAAATATATGTACAGTTCATCGAAACTGTTTACTGTACTTGTAATACAGTAAACAGTAACAGTGTTCAATAAATGAGTAATGCAGAATTTCTTAAAAGAATCAGCCAGCTGCTGTTTCGCGGCTATAACGGTGTTGCCATGATCAATAAATTAATATTCACTACTTGAATAGTTTCGCTTGGTGCATGCGCGTTTGAGGTAGGTAAATAATAACTGACAGCAATTAGGCTTGCTCGACTGAAAATAAATTTAATTAAAAGACGGCTAACTGGGTGGTCGTATTTATAATTAATTATTAAATTAAAATAATTTGTAAATATATTTTAGGGTATAGATTTCTTCGTATCAATATATATATAATAAAATCGTAAACGAGCCGTGGCTGGTACATTAAATATTAAAAAAAAAAGTCTTTCTTTATTTCAGTAATTTCCTGTGAATATTTCAGAATTTGAATAATTTGAATAACATTCGAAAATTTAAACCTTATTACTTTATTGGAACTATTGGATTTTTTTATATTTTCAAACTTAAATACCTAATGAAACCCCATTACCAAATTACACGACACTTTCCCAGTGAAATCTATAATTCCTTCTTACCTAACGGTACAGGTTTCAACTGCTAAAACGAAAATTAAAACAAAATGGCTCAAACAAAATTGATCGATCTCCATTTATAATGTAAAGTCAATATTTGCATAAGAATAACATATAAAGAAATAACATTTATAACTCGTTTTTAATAGGTGTGTGTGCAAGAGAAATAATAAAATTGAAAGACAACGATAAATAAAAGGGTCGCAATGTATAACCAATAATTACATTCAACAAACACATAAAGGGAATGTTTCTCGAAGCCGCCGTCCTACATCTAACCACGAGCGAACGCAACAAAAAACAAGTCTAATAACAACGAACCGAAACGATCCTATCGCATAAAACTCAAACATGTCTTTAACCACACCGCAAATTGTGGCAACGGGTGTTGCAAGCGCAAAAAATGTAGCTAATATACGGCTGCGGGTACTTGTAAGACTGGAGTGAGTTCAAGATGGCAGCGAATTGTATTAAATGCATATTTACTTTTTAATTAAAAAAAAATCAAACACAATGTTTTTTTTTTAATATTTTTTATATCGAAAAGTATTACATGAAATAATATAAAATTACTAGCTGACCCAGCAAACGTTGTCCTGCTCGGGTCCAGTTTTATTTTCAAACCACGTGTCAAAATGACGCGACACGTCACGTCAATGAACGACCGTAAATTTTTTGGATAACAATCATACAAAAATACCAAAATCGTGATTAAAAAATAGGTCGTGAAGTATTAAAAAATACTTTACGACCTGTTCTCATATCTACTAAATATACACACAAAATTTCATAAGAATCGATCAAGCCGTTTCGGAGGAGTTTTGTTACAAACACTGTGACACGAGAATTCTATATATTAGATAATCACGAAAACCCTAGGCGACAGTAGTCATAGTAGCATGTCTTTTTTATGTTAAGATCGGCAAACAGGTTGACGATTCACCTTGATGGTAGGTGGATATCGTCGCCTATAACACAAGCATCGTCACAGCTGCTGCAAGTGCGCTGCCGACTGCAGCAGGATTAAGTATAAGGGATTGTGCAGGAGTAAGTATAAGGGCACATAAACACAACAGCACATGTGCTATTATTTCACGGTGGTCTTCTGTAAGTGGGTGGTTACTGCCACTAGACGGGCTGCTCAAATGACTGTGAAACGCAGTTTGCCCTGCCACTACTTTCCAGATCCAGACCGGAGCCAAATTTGAAAAGCTCATTTTTCCAAGTTGACTTTGCCGGGAATCGAACCCGGGAACATTAGAACAGAGCGTTAAGGCAACCATTCATCCAACGGGCTCAAGTCAATATCAAAGTAACTTTATAATTACTTGTTGAGCGCCATCTATAGCCAGTTATCATTGAAATTCTTGCAGCGTTTAAGTTTTAGAAAATATCTTCTATAACGAGCGATTAGCTTTTTTAAAATAACATGATAAAGAAACATGTTGTATGAGAAGCCATATGGGTATTCTTACCTCCTTAAAACTCCTCCAAGTAACGATGCATTGAGGCATTCTGGAGGTGACAACCGCCTCTGTACTTCGGCGACTGTGACCTTGTATTTACTAGTTGATGACAGCAGCGATAGTCTGCCGGGCACAGAGCAAAACACGTCGTTTGGGGCGCAAGAGCCCGCAGCGAGACCGTCGCGGCCTTTCATTGCTGTAAAACGAGAAAGCGTTTAGAAAAAAGACAGCGCGTATAGATCCCATCATTTGACAATAAATAGTAGGAGCTTCATCACTGTCGAGACAGGCCTCTGTCACTCCGTATGTGCCGTGATATAATTGCCGTCGCTCACATTGAATGTGAAAGGAGTGCAACTTCTGTACGCTAGTACTATTATTTATTCTGTGGTCGAGGGCTGAAATAAAGCAATTGACAGACGGCAGAACGAGACAAATTTCACTGAGTCGTCGCTCAGACGCCACTTTTGAAGTCGTTTTAACTGAAAGACTTTCGTTTAGTATCCTTTATAACTTCTTATTTATAGACATTTTCTCTAAATTTAAAAATTTTTAATGTCAAAAAATTTGACATTAAAAATTAGGGCAAAAAATAATTCAAAAAATAAATAAGAAATAACTCGAATTGTTTAGAACGTTCAGAGTACTATGAGAACTTTCAGATGTTCAGAGGTTCAGATTTTCAGATATTCTGTTTCTCTCAAACAGAAACAGAACATTGTACACTAGCCCGCAGCTTGGTACGCGTATTCGGTATTCGGTATTGCGCGTAACTTTTTTGTTTGTAAAGCGATTAGAATAAAACAAACACAATTTTATTAAATGTATAGATATAGATGAAAAGGCATGCCTAATTATGAAAATTTTGTCAAATGGACTTTTTTGTTTATTAAAGAAAATTCTAAGTCTTTTATAGCCTAGCCTCATGCATCAGCCGATATAGCAATTAAATGCCTCGTCTAGTAAAAATGGAATATTTTTTAAATCACTGTATATCTATCTACCAGCTTCTTTTCCTAATTCTAATATTTTATCAAATACCAATTACTTATTAATTTTAAGTTCTTTTATACCATTATCTCGTTTTTGGCTTAACTTATCCGTGGAAACAGCTTTACTACTTTTTTTAAAATTATTATTATGAATGTTATATTACTTTATTCAGTAGAATAAATTAAATGAGATCAATTTCACCAAATTAGGTACTGTGACAATATGTTATCAAAGAAAATAATTAAAATCTATACTTAATATATTTTGACGAGCCCGTTGGATGAGTGGTTAGGGTGCTTGCCTTAACGCTCTGTTCTAGGGTTCCCGCGTTCGATTCCCGGCAGGGTCAACTTTGAAAAATCATCTTTTCAAATTTGGCTATGGTCTGGATTTGGAAAGTAGTGGCAGGGCACACTGCGTTTTCGCAGTCATTTGGTCAGCCCGTCTGGCGGCAGTAACCACCCCCTTACAGAAGACCACCGTGAAATAACAGCACGTGCGCTGTTGTGTTTCGGTGAGTGAGTGGGATGCCAGAGCCCATTTCCCTATCCACTCCTAATCCCTTATCCTTAATCCTACTGCAGTCGGCAGCGCACTTGCAACAGCTTTGGCGTTGCTTGTGTTATAGGCGACGGTAGCCACCTACCATCAAGTGTACCGTCTGCCTGTCTGCCTGTCTGCCGACTGATTCGAATTGAAAAATTATTTTTGTGTTGAATAGTCCATTTATCGAGGAAGGCTATAGGCTATATAACATCACGCTATGATCATATACATAATTACATATATAAGCAGTTTCCAGGACCGCGCGTCCTACGCGCACAACGCCACAACGAATCGTGGCCGAGTTCAGCTAGTGTTTAATAATAAAAAAATTAGGTCTACAAATTCGTCAACCAAATAGTTTGAAAAAAAAAAAGTCTACATGTTTATCTAACCTATAGTACTCTTATGTATACGTTAAGTGTACTTAAGTATAATTTATTTGTAATCAAATGTCTATAATATTGTGATTATTGGTGAAAAGATATTCCCAATGATCAGCCAATATTTAAGACAATAAGGACTAACCTCAGACCGAACCACAATTTTTACCAAAATGAGCACAACCTAATAACCTAATTAAGGTGCAAAATTGCACATAAAATTTTTATGTGTTTAAAATTGGAAGGTTTTCTTAAATATTGTGTGTGAAAAATGAAATAAAAGTAGCCTTAAAAACCAATGATTTTCAATCACGTTGTACAAAATGGTCTTAAAAACCATTTAGAACCATGTGGTACAAAATCGCTCAGTCCAACGCCAACTTTACAAGGCTATTTAGCTACGCTATGACCATCCTGATTACGGCGATCGGGATCAATATTTTTGTGGGAAAATTTTCCCAACGCCCTCTCTACATATTATATTTACTTATTTAATCTTTTTGTTAAAAACAAATGTAATTGTAGCTAAAAAAAATTATTACTCTGACGAAAAAGTTTTTTTTGGGAGTAAATTATTATGTTTTTTCTTAGAAAATATAATTTATTGTATAAATCTCCCGATTTAAACTTTTTTAAATACATATATAGTCTATTAATAATTATATTTTTATCTAAGTTTTAATTTTACTCTAAGAAGTCAAATTTTGCGACAAAAATAACGCTTTTCTGCCAAGTCCTCGCCTTAAACCCCACACTGTACAAGGTATCGAAAAAGAATTTCAAATGATTTCGAATTACAAAAAGAGTACTACAATGCCCGTTACAAATGTAATAGAATAAATACGTGTTAAAAATATGGGTGATTACAAAGTCCTCAAATCGAAATACTAACAATAGCGTTCGTCACAATTACCGCCACGCCCCAAACATGAGCCCAGCGTGATCACCATTCTTATTCTAATATTTCATTATGGCAACCCTAATACAATAAATATAACCGTGTCATTAGCTTTGCCCCATACTGGCTCTTAACACTTCCAATTTCAAAATGGGGAGCATTTATGTAAAAGCCAATTAAGTAGGTATGTTTTTTATTTGAGTTTTAGATTACATATTCTGAGTTTTATTAAAAAAGAAATTTTTGCTGGCTTTATGTTGGGGTCCAACGGCGCTTGATACACGCCTGCCTCTTGGCGAGCGAAGTCACCTTGGCTGGATGTTATCTGACTTCAGGAACTGGGCTCTCTGCACCCGGCCCCCGCTAGGGGCCATACGCTACTAGAAAATATCAAAAACCTTCGTTTTTCTGTAACTATTGAAATAAATCAAAGACTGTTCGTGTCATTTATAGTGTAAATGATACTCTATCACTTGATCATAGACACATTGCATTTTTTCTTGAAACAATCAAGTTGTATCGACTTTTGTAACAAAGGAAGACATTTAAAATTTTATTTATTTTCTCGTAAACCGTTATACTTAAGGCAAAAACAACTCCTCAGAAATAAGACCGAGAAGTTATTCAATTCAATTCAATTATTTATTTTAATTAATTTTATTCTGGTAATTTTGATTTTAATGTTGTAATAGTATTGACATTGTATTGGTAATTTTGTGTTATTGGATTATTGGATTATTATAATTGCTTTAAATTGTTAGATGATATTCATATTATCAGTAATATTAGTTTTGTACGCCATTCAGGTAGACCATACATGGTGCCAAGAAAATTTAAAATTTCATCAAATGTATGTTACATAAAAATAAATAATTGAATTGAATTGAATTATGTATCACGTATAGTTTTTTAGTTACATTGGCTTTATGTTTGAAAGAGCTGAATAGGAAAAAAGCAGTGATTTTTTCTTTTCGATGGCGTGAAGTCTCTGAACTCAGTAGGCTCTTCGCCTGCCATGTGAAAATAATTTGAAATTATTGAACAACAATTTTTAAACCAACAAAATTAAACTTCGTACGCATTGTATTTGATTTTATATCAATTAACTTGGCTTTTTTTGTTTGTAAACCTATTGTTGGAATGAAACAAACACTAATGTTACTGCAGGCTTTCTATACATAAAAGAAAACCGCATTCAAATCGGTTAAACCGTTTCTGAGATTATCGTAAACAGACGAGAAGTCTAAAAACAATACTTTTTTTTTTTAAATTTTAATATACAGACAAGGCTCGTTTAAGATTTTATTAGTGCATTGATAATGTGCTATAATTAATGTGATTTTATTAGTGCATCCAATTGAAATAAATTAAAAAATTGCAGTATCTACCACATACGAAAATATTTCCTAAAAAAAACTGTATGCCAATGACAAAGATAGGTTCTGACCGGAAAGATAGGCTAAAAATGGCTCATCTTGTAAGTTCATATAATCATACATATTATAAAATAAATTCCCTATCCGCTTCTCTCTGTTCCTCCTTTAATTTCTTCTAAACCACTCAACAAATTTTGATACGGCTTTCACTAATGGAAATAGCGACAATCGGGAAAGATTTGTGTACATAATATGCAGAAAAATATGCATCCATGCGAAGCCGGGTTGCAATAATGTAAAATAAACGAAATAATTTCTTATCGCGACAATTACTTATAGTTGTTAAAGGAGATTAATCAGTTTTGTATGGTATTTGATATTTGTATAGGTGAGAAGAAATTATAGATTTTACTGAGAAAATATCGTGTAATTTAGTAATGGTGTATATTTTAACTGCGCACTGACTCGAACAACGTATCCAGTACGTGCTTTGCGCTCAATGTGTTAAGGTGGAGATAAACGCTAAATACTAAAAATATCCATTGTTTAATGAAGGTGTTACAAGAAATAGACAACACAATTGCTTTGAAAAAAATATATATTATACTTAAACATGTGAAGAACCAATTGTATTAATTAGAATTTTTGATAAAGTAATAGAAACTTCACAAAAAAAGAATTTGACTTTTATTGAAAAAACGGTTTATTGCGTGCATATGAATCCTATAATCGTTATAAGTTTAAAAAATTGTATAAATATTTTTTTTGTTGTTTATTGTTCTAATGGTAAAAACAAAAAAACACAATTTCTAGGCCTGTTGAATTGTCTCCGCCGCCAGCGAGTTCTAATGTAAATGTAATTTGCCCAAGTGAAGCCATTAATTTTCAAATGTTATCCCCGTTTACAAAATCTGAATTATTCACAGGAATTATTACCAAAATCTCCATAGCGTAAGTTAAAAAAAAACGGGCTGGTTTTGGAACGATGTCTTTTTATGAGATTTCTTTTTCATTATATGGTAGGTAGGTAATGCTATACCATTCGCTACAAAAGCATTAGGATAAAATAAATAATGCATATTATTAACATATCAAACAAATTTCATTGTTGCTCTCGGAACGATGATCTGGCCAAGATAAAACTGTAATTAGACATTACGCCGCACTTATCGAATGGGTGTATCTATGAATCGTATGCGAGAAAAAAAGGCCATCTCATTCAACGGCAGAATGAATCGATATCAAACGAATAAATGTATCGATCAATCAATCTGTATTTGAATAGCGAACACGTATTTGGGAGTCAGACTTGTTGAAGTTCTATTAAGAAATCTATGTCCAACGGGCAGACTCTCAACCTGTTCAGCAAAATGGACTGAGTCATTGTTTCCTTTTAAAATTTTCAAGTTTCCCTAAAGAGGCAATGAAGAAACACTAAACGGACATGCAAGTACAACTTCATCAATGTTCTTGTACATACATTAAATTAGTGAGCCAGCAACTTCGTACACGTGGTATTCGGTATAGCGAGTTTGTAAACAAACAAAAAAGTTACGAAAAGATTGGATTGAAACAAACACTAAATGTTACGGGAAGCTTGCTACAATACGTCAGTGAAAACCGCATTCAAATCGATTAAGCCGTTTCTGAGATTAGCGTGCACAAACGTACAAACAGGCAAAACAATTTAAAAACTATTTTTTGATGTCGGTAACATAAGTACAACGTGTAAAAATTGTTTTTTTATTTTTTGAAAAAATATTTAATGTTAAATCTATAGATAGATATAAATCGACGCCCGACACTCGACGCAAAAACAAGATCTGTTCAGGCTTTTGAAGATCATCAGCCCATTTTCTAGTTGACGAAGGGATTTCACTAACTTCCACAGGTTCCATTGATTTGAAATTTGGTGTACTGTTACTTCGGTGTTATTTCCATTACATGGTAACCTTGATCTGATGCTGCAGCATAAATTAGTCTGCGGGACAGCCAACTCTTCAGCAACTTACAGCAGATATAGCGTGTTTGGGCTCAATAGAAAGTCGTGGGTTAGTTTATAATTTTAAATATAATATATACTATAAATGTAGACAGATAATTTTAAATTTTCTATGGCAACATGATTCCAAACAGCTTTACTTGTGTACAAAACAAAAATCTTATGAATAGTTAAGAAGACTTACGAAGGTTCTTGAATACTTAATGAGCAACTTTACATAAATACTGGCTGTCAATAAAAAAAAAAACAATAGAAATCTCCTTCAACCGATCTAAAAATGTGTCAAGTGCAAATATGCCGATGGCAACACTGCTTACTTAATGAAATCATCCATGGCTATAAAAAATTGTAACTTAGTACCTAGCTACTTACTTTTTAATAAAGGCAGGTCCGTCATGAACCCCGTTGTGTCGTCCATACCGGCGTTCTAAAAAAAAAATATCCAATAATAATTTATAAACAAGAGCATTATAATGCTACTAATATTATAAATGCATAAGTTTATGAGGATGGATGGATGTTTATTACCACTTTCACATAAAAAGTACTGAACGAATTTTGATAAAATTTTGAACACGGATAGTTTAATTACCTGGATTAAGATATAGGATACTTTTTGTCCTAAAAAAACGTTAGGTTCTTGAGAGATCGTCTAAAATATTTAAAAAAAAATCACTTTTCAACGCAGACGAAGTCGCACTTTTCTTTGGAATGTGAACATATTAGATTTGAATATGGAATATAAAATATATGTTTTCAGAAAGATGTTTAAATTGTTCCAAAAGTAATTATGAAACTAGGCTGTATAAGGTACCCTCATGCCTTTGCGTAAATACGAAAAAAAGAGAATGATAAATTAAAGATTTATTATGAAAAGCAATCAATACTCTATAAGAAAATAACCTTCTTTGGAATGTGAAAATTGTTTGAAATCCAAGGAATTAGATTTGATTATGGAATCTGAAATACTTTTCTTAAAAAGATATATGAAACTAGGCTGCATAGGCGCCTTGTTGCCTTTGCGTGAACTCGAAAAAAAAAAAAGTAAAGAATGCCGACATACTTCGGTTGGGAACATTTTAATTTGCCTCTTATTAAATTCCTATTGGATTTGCGGACATATTTTCTAGTTAATATTGGCTACTTTATCCATTTTCGCCGAAGGTCGGAGGGTGAATTTGAAATTATAGACATTTTATTAAATTATATTGAAAATTTTAGTCGTTCCATCTTTTGGGAAAATATTTATTGCTCGCATTTTAATCGTTGTCTTTAATAATTAGCTTTGTTATTTTAGTGACTAAAAATTAGCTGGGAGTGCATTGAAAAAATAAATATTTTCACTTTTAATATTATAAAAATATTGATCTCTAATAATGAATTTTTTGGAATGAGCGGAATAAGCATACATTACAAACAACATACTATTGAGAAAATAGGATTTATTATTTGACTAGTTGCGCCAGCACCTTCGTACGCCTAGTATTCGGTAAGCGCGTAACTTTTTTTGTTTGTAAACCGATTGTAATGACACAAATACTAAATGTTACGGGAAGCTTGCTACAATACACAAGTGAAAATCGCATTCAAATTGGTTAAGCCGTCTCAGAGAAGAGTCGGACAAACAGATAAACCGACAAATAAACAAAAATTCTAAAACAATTTTTTGACCTCGGTAACATAAATATGGGTATAACGTGTACAAATTGTTTTTTTGAAAAATTATTTAATGTACAGACATGGCTCGTTTACGATTTTATTATATATCTTCTATATAGAATCCCTATTTCCTTTGGTCACGGGCATCACGCGTTAACGGGTAGGCCGATTTTAATTCGGTTTTCACTAATGGAAAGAGGGATAAACGGGGAATGTTTATATATACACCCCGGGCGAAGCCGGGGGCGGGTCGCTAGTATAGAATAGATTTGAACGGCTATTCACTCAGTCCTTTTTCTTTTGGCAACATCGACTACTTAGTCTCTTACGAACACTGTATTTCTGGGAATATGATTCAGAGTACTGCCGAGTACTACTTAGCTCACTGATAGACTTGGAATGTATAAACGGGTCAATTACTGAATATCCACGCCTCAGTTCAATAAAGTATATCAAGACAGGAGATACACACTAACAATAGACCCTCTTTAGATACCTATTGAAGATGAAAAGACCATGGGGAACAGGCTTAGAATAGTTTCCCATCATTTCAATCGATGGTTTTATAAACAGTCTAAAGGAAAAAGAAAAGACCGAAGGGTTGGTAGCAACGCCCATGAGAACAATTATGACTACTCTCGCTAATCCGACTAGCAAGCATGGAGAGTATTAATTGATAACAGATTATTTTTACAGGTGTAAACATAACACCATGGATCTATTATGTTATTGGTGTTAGAACGGGTCCGATCTATGGAAATGTAACATGAAGATATCTTACCGGCGTTTCTTCAGCCGAATGCAGGGCATGGTGTAGTGCCAGTTCATGCTGCTCTCTCGCACCGTAGTCTGCTCTTCTGTCGCCGCCACCATAACTGAATCCGCTATGTGATAACTGTTGTAAATATTCAAAATTAATAAATCTGTTTCTTCTAAAAATCATGGCCAGCATCTAAGTTATGCGAGGGATAAGGAGTGGCAAGGAATTCAAGAAGTGGCCGAGCACACTGCATTTCTCAGTCATTTGGCAGCCGGACTGGAGGCAGAACCACACACATACATAAAAGACCACCATGAAATGAGGGTGTGCTTTTGTGTTCAGGCGAGTAAGTAAGGGATGCCAGAACCTATTTCCTTATCCCAATCCTTTATCGATCGGATTGCAGTACATGTGGTGTTTCTTGTGTTATAGGCGACTAGGCGACGGTAGCCATCTACCATCAAGTGGACCGTCAGCCTGTCTCTCGACCTTAATATAAAAAATAGAGTTTAGAACGCGTTTCAAACGATCAATGTTAATAAATGTCATTCGTATGTCATAATTATGTTGTTTGTCTTTCTATAGTATAAATTGAAATCGATGCCCGCGTTTGTCTATCTGTCTGTATGTCCTCTAACTCCTTCTAAACCAAAAGGATTTTGATGCGGTTTTCACTAATGGAAATAGTTTTCACTATTGTGGAGCCTCTCAAAGTAAGCAATTTTAGGATTGTTATATTATGGGTTAGTCATACAACGGACAGGAGCGAAACCTTGCACACCCAGGCCAGCGTAAATTTTGAAAAGTTCATTTCCAAAGTTTGCGCAGTCGTGAATCGACCATTTGGGCTCGTCTTTATAAAGTCGCTTCTATCTGTTTCTTCGCTAATAAAACATTTTGTTTAATTAAAATCGTCGGCATTATTTTAATTAAGTGAAAATAGTGTAAGATCCCACCGTAAAATTCAAATAGTTTCCAAATAGTTTCCAAATAGTTTCCAACACCGGCACTTCAAATAGTTTCCAAACAAATGAGTGCAATTATTAAGAAAAAAGTATCCAAAATAATCATTAATTAAACCTTTAATTTAAATCACATTTCTTAGATCTTAGACTCAAGACTATTAATAAATGGATGGAAACATTAGTTATATAGTCCATTCAAATCAAATAAGAGTAATTTTTTTTATGGAAACAAAAAAAAAAGTAACAATATTTTCACGTAAACTATCGAGTGATATTGGGATGGGAATCTTGAACATTATATTTTTAAACCAACAAAAGCATTTTGTGCGCAAGACGTTAGGGTGACCCCACTTTAGGAGATTAGCAGCTGGTAATGTTCCGGTACGTAGGCGGACAATGGTTTGTGATCTGAAGAGGGAAACTCCACATCATTTTACGATTGAAACCCGATTTATGAAAGCGTATTTATACTCGACATTGATGTGATATAATTTCACTGGACACACAAAAATATAGGAATATTTTACAACGACAAATTTTTTGTCAAAGAAGTTGAATTGATTTGTTGGAATTTCTTTAATTTTGGTGAAAACACCCTTACAGAAGACTACCGTGCAATAACATCACCGTGCGAAGCCGACTTCTTAATCCCTTTCTATAATCCCTTATCCTTAATCTTACTAAGGTCGGCGAAGCACTTGACGAGCCCGTTGGATGAGTGGTTAGGGTGCTTGCCTTAACGTTCTGTTCCAGGGGTCCAGGATTGGATCCCGGCAGGGTCAACTTTGGAAATAAACTTTTCAAAGTTGGTTCTGGCCTGGCTTAGCAAAGTAGTGGCAGGGCACACTGCGTTTCGCAGTCATTTGGTCAGCCCGTCTGGAGGCAGTAACTACCCCCACAGAAGACCATCGTGAAGTAACAGTGATAGTTCGGTGAGTGAGTAAGGGATGCCAGAGAACATTTCCCTATCAAAATCCTTTATCCTCAATCGCAACAATGGTCGGTAGCGCACTTGCAGCCAGCACCCATTACGTTTTTTTTTACATTTTCTTAAAGCAATTGGAAATGTACATCCGGAATACTGGTTTTGGAAAAAATATTGTTGAAATGTGTATATTAAAGAATGGTTGAAAAATTATTTTATACATTTCATAGTAACATTGTATACACATTTCCGGTAACATTGTATAAACTCCACAATTTGACCAGGGCGAAGTCAGGACGCGACGTGAACCTTACTAATAGTATAAAATGCGAAAGTTTGTGAACTACTGAAAGGATTTGTACTTCCTGGATTAACATATAGGATACTTTTTATCCTGAAAAAATGTTTGCTTAACGGGGATCGTTTAAAAATATAAAAAATAGCGCCACTGTCGCCGTGGCGGCGCCAACGTCATCATAGCGATAAGATTACATTATTACTATTACTTTTTTTAATGTTAAGGTAGGCAGACAGGCTGACATACCTCTTGATGGTAGGTGGCTACCGTCGCCTATAACACAAGCAACGCCTAAACTGCAAGTGCGCTGCCGACTACAGTAGGATTAAGGATAAGGGATTAGGAGTGGATAGGGAAATGGGCTCTGGCATCCCTTACTCACTCACCGAAACACAACAGCACACGTACTGTTATTTCACGGTAGTCTTCGGTACTGCCGCCAGACGGGCTGCCCAAATGACTGTCAAACGCAGTGTGCCCTGCCACTGCTTTCCAAATCCAAACCAGAGCCAAATTTGAAAAGTTGATTTTTCAAAGTTGACCCTACCGGGAATCGAACCCGGGAACCCTAGAACAGAGCGTTAAGGCAAGCACCCTAACCACCCACCCAACGGGCTCGTCATTTTCTTTTTCAACGTAGAAGAAGTCGCGGGCACCATCTAGTATATAAGAAAATAAAGATAGGGACCAAAAAGATTATATATATATATATATATATATATATATATATATATATATATATATATATATATATATATATATATATAGAGGGCATTGGGAAAATTTTCCTATAAAAATATTGATTCTGATCGCAGCAATCAGGATGGCTATGGCGTAGCTAAATAGCTTTATAAAGTTGGTGTTCTAATAGTCTTGAGTCTTAGACTCAAGACTATTAATAAATGGATGGAAACATTAGTTATATAGTCCATTCAAATCAAATAAGAGTAATTTTTTTTATGGAAACAAAAAAAAAAGTAACAATATTTTCACGTAAACTATCGAGTGATATTGGGATGGGAATCTTGAACATTATATTTTTAAACCAACAAAAGCATTTTGTGCGCAAGACGTTAGGGTGACCCCACTTTAGGAGATTAGCAGCTGGTAATGTTCCGGTACGTAGGCGGACAATGGTTTGTGATCTGAAGAGGGAAACTCCACATCATTTTACGATTGAAACCCGATTTATGAAAGCGTATTTATACTCGACATTGATGTGATATAATTTCACTGGACACACAAAAATATAGGAATATTTTACAACGACAAATTTTTTGTCAAAGAAGTTGAATTGATTTGTTGGAATTTCTTTAATTTTGGTGAAAACACCCTTACAGAAGACTACCGTGCAATAACATCACCGTGCGAAGCCGACTTCTTAATCCCTTTCTATAATCCCTTATCCTTAATCTTACTAAGGTCGGCGAAGCACTTGACGAGCCCGTTGGATGAGTGGTTAGGGTGCTTGCCTTAACGTTCTGTTCCAGGGGTCCAGGATTGGATCCCGGCAGGGTCAACTTTGGAAATAAACTTTTCAAAGTTGGTTCTGGCCTGGCTTAGCAAAGTAGTGGCAGGGCACACTGCGTTTCGCAGTCATTTGGTCAGCCCGTCTGGAGGCAGTAACTACCCCCACAGAAGACCATCGTGAAGTAACAGTGATAGTTCGGTGAGTGAGTAAGGGATGCCAGAGAACATTTCCCTATCAAAATCCTTTATCCTCAATCGCAACAATGGTCGGTAGCGCACTTGCAGCCAGCACCCATTACGTTTTTTTTTACATTTTCTTAAAGCAATTGGAAATGTACATCCGGAATACTGGTTTTGGAAAAAATATTGTTGAAATGTGTATATTAAAGAATGGTTGAAAAATTATTTTATACATTTCATAGTAACATTGTATACACATTTCCGGTAACATTGTATAAACTCCACAATTTGACCAGGGCGAAGTCAGGACGCGACGTGAACCTTACTAATAGTATAAAATGCGAAAGTTTGTGAACTACTGAAAGGATTTGTACTTCCTGGATTAACATATAGGATACTTTTTATCCTGAAAAAATGTTTGCTTAACGGGGATCGTTTAAAAATATAAAAAATAGCGCCACTGTCGCCGTGGCGGCGCCAACGTCATCATAGCGATAAGATTACATTATTACTATTACTTTTTTTAATGTTAAGGTAGGCAGACAGGCTGACATACCTCTTGATGGTAGGTGGCTACCGTCGCCTATAACACAAGCAACGCCTAAACTGCAAGTGCGCTGCCGACTACAGTAGGATTAAGGATAAGGGATTAGGAGTGGATAGGGAAATGGGCTCTGGCATCCCTTACTCACTCACCGAAACACAACAGCACACGTACTGTTATTTCACGGTAGTCTTCGGTACTGCCGCCAGACGGGCTGCCCAAATGACTGTCAAACGCAGTGTGCCCTGCCACTGCTTTCCAAATCCAAACCAGAGCCAAATTTGAAAAGTTGATTTTTCAAAGTTGACCCTACCGGGAATCGAACCCGGGAACCCTAGAACAGAGCGTTAAGGCAAGCACCCTAACCACCCACCCAACGGGCTCGTCATTTTCTTTTTCAACGTAGAAGAAGTCGCGGGCACCATCTAGTATATAAGAAAATAAAGATAGGGACCAAAAAGATTATATATATATATATATATATATATATATATATATATATATATATATATATATATATATATATATAGAGGGCATTGGGAAAATTTTCCTATAAAAATATTGATTCTGATCGCAGCAATCAGGATGGCTATGGCGTAGCTAAATAGCTTTATAAAGTTGGTGATGGCCTGAGCGATTTTGTACCACGTGGTTCTAAATGCCACATTACGCATTCTTTCGTCTTGCCCGATCTATACAGTTGAAAATCTTTTATAGGGATCGATCATAGGGTTTACTGATTGACAAAACATTAAATTTACCCCTATTTTGATCTCTTCATATCACGTCTGAATATTAGCATTAGAAATTTTAGTTGGCATGAAGGAAGGGGTTACAACAAACTATGCGAGAGATTCTTTCGCGAGGGGTGCAGGCATTTGCGCGCGGGACGGAGGGGTGGAAAACCGAATAGTTCTCTTATGAGACGTCATGTTTATCGAAAATCATAATCAAATTCCTTCCAACGTAACAAACAAATAATTTCCTTTCTCATTCACACGATTGAACGACGTTTAAGAAAGAGCAGGATATCTGTCAATCTGCTATATTAGCTAAGTAGGACTTTTGATACTTCATGTGGAATTCATATGGTCAAAAACAAAACATCATATTGTAGGGATCCTTTTTTTACAGCCGTCAGACAGGCTGACGATCCACTTGATGGTTGATGGCTACCATCGTCTATAACATAAGCAACGTCACAAGTGCTGCATTGTACTACCCCCTTACAGAATACCACCGTGAAATAACAGCACGTGTGCTGTTGTGTTTTGGTGAGTGAGTAAGGGATGTCAGAGCCCATTTTCCTATCGAATTCCTTATCCTTAATCCTACTGTAGTCGGCAGCGCATCGTAACATAAAAAAAGTGCACTGCCAACAGTAGTGGGTTTAAGGATAAGGGATTAAGAAGGGCTCTGGTATCCCTTACTCACCAAAACACAACAACACAAAGGAAATACAACAGTCTTCAGTAAGAGGTTGGTTACTGTCGCCAGACAGGCTGCCCAAATAACTGCTAAACGCAGTGTGCCCTGCCACTGTTTAGAATCCAAGAATTACTTTTAGGATCCAAGAAAAATAGCAAGTTTTTTTTCAACTAGCTAAGCTAACTAGCAACTATCAACTAGTTGTTTTCTGAAACCAAGGTAAAATAAGCTGTTTCATTGTTCAGTGCAGCTTGTACTTCCAGCGATCAGATGCGTTTAATCCCAAGGTTGGGAGGACCACGAATGTTGAAGGGATATATTCTTTAAAAAATTTTAAGTCATATATCCATATTAGTCTCTTTATTAGATTTTCACGCCTAAACTGCTGACCTTACTTTAATAAAAAATTGGTATGAAGACAACTTGACACCAAGAGAAGGACATTATCGTCTCTGGAAATGTTGTATAACCTTCCAACATTTTGATCTTAGTGAAGTTAGTTCACTGCCGTATCTATCGTATAAAACAACTGCTAAGTACAAAATTTACTCTATTATCAATATAAGTTTAAATATAACAACCCAAAGTTTGAAATAAAATTATAAAAAATAAATAACCTTAATGTAAGTATCTGAAATCTCAAAAGTATCTATACTTTTTTGTACATTTTTGTTTGACAGCGACGATATGCTACATTTTTTTAAAATTTAAGTTTTGAAAATAGTTTCAAACGGGATAAACTAGGGGTGGAAACATACCTAGTCATTTTATGAAATTAGTTTGAAACCACTCATATGATTTTTTTTTCATCAATTCTTTTAACGTTTATAATGAACTTACAGGTTACCACTTTTACCTTACTTTATATGGGGGTGAAGACGCAGTCAAAAGCTAATGACTTACAAATGAATAAATAATCCTAATCCTAATAACATTATAAATGCAAAAGTTTGTATGCTTGTATGTTTGTTCCTCAATAACGCAAAAACGACTGAACTGTTTTGGATGAAATTTGGAACACAGATAGTTTATTATCTGGATTAACATATGGGATACTTTTTATCCTGGAAAGATGTTAGGTTCCCGAGGGATCGTAATAAAACATAAAACATTCGGCACCACTGTCGTCACAGCGACAAAGATGTCAGGCGTTATAACGCGTTATAACTCGTATAGTTATTGTACTATCGCACAGATAGTACAATAAGTAACTAAATAAATTCTTTTTAGACAACACAGTCGCCCGCATCTTGATTAGTATGGAATATTTATTACATAAATAGTAGTTTTGAATTTATATTGTTGCAGTGTAAAAATAAGCTAAAAGTAATAAGTAATATATGGAAGTCAAAATAATAGTAAAAGAAAACCTTAATAAAGCAATTATTAATTTTTATGATAACGATATAAGATTTATCAGAACTTTATGAAAAACATCTATTTTTGCTAGTATTACGTTAGGATTCGACAAATTTTGTACTTAAACCTACTTGAGTACTTATGAATTCATTTAACAGTAACAAATAGGTATACATTATCTAAAAAATATATATTATTTATATCACATACGTAGTTACAGGGCATTCATAAACTGGGTAGCCCGTCTGGCAGCAGTAACCACTCTCTTTCAGAAAATCACCGAATAACAGTAAGTACTAGTGCTTTTGTCCTTTCCTTTTCATCTTATTAAGGTCAGGAGCCCACTTGCATTAATCTTGTCGTTGCTTGTGTTAACGATGGTTGTCACATACCATCAAGTATACCATCAGCTTGCGTGATCATTGTAAATATATATTATAGCTAGATTTTTTTTGTCGAAACTGTCAATGAGGTATATTATGATGTCTGAATTCTAAAAAAGCATATCAGGCTCTGGATTCTTACATGGTGTGCGTGTATCGCATCATGGTGGTCACGATGGTGGCGCAGATGAGCGTGAGGTTCATGATGGCCATGGTGTCGAGGCAGGAGTTGTTGTGGGGGGTAGTGCTGCGCGTACTCGGATCCCCCGCCGCCTCCCCCTCCGTAGTCCATGCCATGACTCTGTTAAGAATAGTTTTACGTCAGCAGTCTATAAGCAGAATGATCAGTACCTATCACAGAGTAAAGAATTGCGGCAGTAATAATAATAGTCGTGCCGCGTAATTGTGTTGAGCGCAACTCAAGGCGCATTTGGCCGCCAGTTTCTATCTGTACGTTGTGGAGTAAACATTATCCAAAAAGCTATAGAACTGTCTCATTGTGCTGTGATTGGTGTAATAATCAACCGTTGAAACCGTTGACCATACCGTCCTATACCATACCCCTCTATAGTAGGGGGCGACACGAACCTACTTACGAAGCAGCTCAAGGCGAGAATTAATCCATTATATAATCCACTTTCACCAGATATTATTTTTCCTCGGCACCGACCAACAGTATTTTTTAAAAATTCCTAGTTTTTGTAAAATAATTGAAAAGAAAAAAAAAGCAATATCAATGATTACATTGATCCCTAAGTTCGCCTTAATCATTTATTTTAGCTTTCAATCTATAATAATTAATTAAAAGTATATTCGCATGAATGATTTTAGTGGCGCCCATAGACAAGGCATTTTGTCTAGTAAATACTGTTTACCTGTTGTTGATGATGCGGGCTTCCCGGATGAGGTGCCGGCGCGAAGGGTGGCGGGAAGTACGGTGGTTGGAAGTCGGCCAGGGACGGTTGCGCGCCGCTTCTGAAGCCGCCACCTCCAAGACCTAGCCCACCGCCTCCCAACCGCTCCTGGACAAAAATAGACATAAATCAGTCAAGGAGCTAGATCCTTGAATGTCCTAAGACTTGATAGACCAGCGGGACGAAGTAGAACGTGATCCAAACGGCACTGTACTTCCGGGTCTTTTCGATTTCATGTGGGGTAGTTAATCACAAGATTACGTCACTTATAGGTAATAATGTGATGGTAATTATTATTATGGGGAGCAGGAGATTTTGATAGATATACCCTGATTGCTTTAATTCACTGTTTTATTGACTTTTAACACTTCAGTACTGTATATAAATTATTTCCATCTGTTAAAGCTGTGATGACAACGTCTGTGTCACAGACTACATACACTTAAACTCTGCTGCCAGACCTTCGTCTAAGACATTTAGGGCTTGGTTTCATTGCCAACTCAACAATTATAATTGCAATGATTTAATGCGATAAATTATGACATTTTATGTACATAAGTGGTGTATATACCACTTACGTATATATATATATATATATACAAAATATTTATACTAATCCTAATATTATAAATGCGAAAGTGAGAAAAGGTATACAGAATTTATACAGAAATAAAACATCAAGTGCGAGTTGAAGTCGCGTGAAGAGGGTTCCGTACCTATCCGCACAATATTGAATGATTTACCATGTTATTTTAATATCATGGACTTCTTATAGGTTTTCCTATAATCTATAAGTAGAAAACTAATTTCTGTATTATTATTTTTTCAAAATTTTAGGTTCAGTAGTTTCGGAGATTGGGGGGGGGGGGGGATGGTCAATTTTCGTCTATTTTCTTGAATAACTTGGAAACTATTTATTTTAAAATTACAAAAAAAATACTTTTAAGATCTTCACAACAGGACCTTCCTTTTGATATGTCACACGATGCAGTTTTCAAATTTTTTTATTTTTATTTTCCACCTTCCCCCAAAAATGACCTCCCATATACAGATTTCATCTATTTACGTCACACCTCTGCGTTTGGGTCACAGAAATTGATATGTGTACCAAATTTAAACTTTGGTTCAGAGATAATCGACTGTGAGCGACGGAGTGATCCTATAAGGGTTCCGTTTTTTTATTTGGACGTACGGAACCCTAAAA
Organism: Bembecia ichneumoniformis; assembly: GCA_910589475.2. Lineage (NCBI taxonomy): Eukaryota > Metazoa > Arthropoda > Insecta > Lepidoptera > Sesiidae > Bembecia > Bembecia ichneumoniformis. The sequence goes on from OU342543.1 coordinate 8,090,864, forward strand.
AGGGTATGTATATGTCATGTCGAACAAAAATTTTATATGTAAGTCCCGCTTATCGATTTATACAATGGTTCAAATAAACAGCGCCGACCCTAATGGGGTTTTATTGTAGGTGGGGAACTAAAAAAAAGGAAACTTTTTGGTATAATTACGCATTTGGCTTGTATACACAGCCACGGCTCAATAAAATGTTGCCATCTTTGCCCAAATTTAAACTTGGCTTTTGACCAGCTTTAAAATCTATCATTAATTACAAACATTATACGTTAATTTTTAACCAACTAACGATTCATCGGGTTAAGATGAATTTGAGAGTAATTATAATGTAATTATCTTATTAACGTATCAAAATCTTTTAGGCAATTTAACACCTTAAAACTCCATTGAACGTAACATGTTAGACATCAAATTAACATTTTGAATAATACGAGTTTAATTACAAATGGCTAGTAATGGTTGGTGTGTCGAATCATATTCTCGAGATTGACACGCGATTTATAAATTAGAATAAGACGAAGAAATGAATCGGTGAACTTAATCTTTATTCATGTGTTTGAAGTCATTACAAACTACTTAAAATTACATACAATACAGACATGTAAAAGTTTATTTCGCAAGACCAATTGATATGATAGTGATGTTATTTCAATGTTTATTTACACTAGTAACCCGCTCCCGGCTTAGCACGGGTGCAAATTTTTGTATCTACAAATTATATCGCTCTTTTCATGAGTGAAAACCGCATCAAAGTTAGTTGATATACAGATAGACATACGCGGGCAGCGACTTTAATTTAATTAAGTAAGGATAAGGAAGATTCTATAACTCAACAAGGAGGCGTCGGAGAGGAAGCGGAAAGAACAGTCCACAAAGTGTACAATTATCACAGATAACAATTATCGATTGGTTATCATTATCATTTTTTTAATGATCGGCAGACAGGTTGCTGTCCACTTGATGGTATGTAGGTGGCTACCGTCGCCTATAACACAAGCAACGCCAAAGCTGCTACAAGTGCGCTACCGACTACAGTAGGATTAAGAATAAGGGATAACGAGGGGATAGGGAAATGAGCTCTGGCATCCCTTACTCATTCACCGAAACACAACAGCACATGTGCTGTTATTTCACGGTGATCTTCTGTAAGGGGGTGGTTACTGCCGCCAGACGGACTGTCCAAATGACTGCGAAACGCAGTGTGCCCTGCCACTACTTTCCAGAACAAGAGCCACATTTGAAAAGTTAATTTTTCGAAGTTTACCCTACCGGGAATCGAACCCAGGAACCCTAGAGCGTTAAGGCAAGCACCCTAACCACTCATCCAACAGGCTCGTCATTATGGTCGATTTTGCTAAAGCAGTGGGTTACTTGCTCAAAAACAACAACAACAACGGTCTATTACATGTCCCCACTGCAAAGGCAGTGGCTAACCCTCTCAACAAGGGCGTATGAGCTATATGGTCCACCATGCTGGCCCGGTGCGGGTTAAGGACTTCACATGCGCCTTAGAATTCCTTCTTTGGCGTATGCAAGTTTCCTCGCCATGTTTCCCTTCACCGCTTGAGAGCAATTAGTAGGTAAATGCTCTAAAATTTTTAGAAGAAGAAAAAACCCATCGGTATACCCATCAAACTTCTCGACATGATGGGCCGCGTCTTTCCCGCTGCGCCACCGACGCTCTTGCTCCAACAGATTACCTCTCTTTCTGGAATTTGGATAACTTCCGAAAATTCAATTCCGACGGGGCGGTCCGAACCGCATTAAAAAAAATTATTGATCTGGCTCCCGCAATTTTTTCAGCAAAGGAATGAAATGGCTAAAGTTACATTGATACATTGATACATTAAATACACAATTTCCTATCAAACCATATCAATCTAATTTTTTCCATATCAAACCCCAATATCATATGACTGTAAGGACTTAATATTATTAGTATTTTTTTAGTAGTAAATTTTTCCTACAATGATCCGAGTATTTCTGCTGTAGTAATAATAGACCGTTTGTTATTTGTTGCTAGGAAATTTTCGCATATTTATTTTTGTTTTCATAACGAATAAAAATATACTCTCGGAGTTACCGGTTTTGCGTTGGCATCAATTTAAAAAAAATACACGACGACGTATCGTCCAAAAATACACATTTTTTGTGTAATAAATTTTCATATTACACAAAAAACTATCCACGTGTTACACAAGATATTACACTTTTTTTTATACATACGTACATCAAAATATTGCCTCAAAATAGTAACCGTGAAATAACATCAGATGTGCTGTTGTGTTTCGGGGAGTGAGTATGGGATGCCAAAGCTCATTTCACTAACCCCTCCTAATCACTTAACCTGCTATGGTCAGCAGATCACTTGAAGCAAATGTGGCTTTGCTTGTGTTATAGGAACAGTAGCCACTTACCATCAAGTAAACTGTCAGCATGTCTGACGACCTCAATTAAAAAAATAATAGAGGCAAATACTTAGTAGTTAAAAGTGGGTGCGTTGCGACATAGAGTACTTTTATTTTACTCAACTACTCTTGTATAATCAAACTGGTTATATTTTAATAATATCTTTTTTAAAAGTAGATCAATTGACGGACGTTAGATAGATCTAAGCTCACAGCTGACCATTGATTATTTTTTAAAACTTTTTTTTTTAATTTATTACGCACTGGAGTCACCGGATGGAGTAGGTAGGTACGGTGAAAACGGGCCCGATGACATGTTACGCATACAGTTGTTAATTGTCGAGTGTAGTGTTAGCATAGACAACGCTTATTCACAGACTATATTACTTTCTGAGGATTTATTCATCATCATCATTTCAGCCGTAGGATGTCTACGTCCAAAGGACAATCAGAAGCAGCCTGGATCCACGGCCGACCCGCGGTCCTTATCCTTGTGGGTGGACGTCCTACGCTGCGTCATTTACGCTTTCTTTTTTTTTTTTAATGTTAATATCGGCAGACAGGCTGACGTTCTACTTGATGGTAGGTCTACCGTCACTTATAACAGTAGGATTAAGGATAAAGGATTGAATAGGGAAATGGGCTCTGGCATCCCTTACTCACTCACCGAAACACAACAGCACACGTGGTGTTATTTCACAGTGGTCTTCTGTAAGGGGATGGTTACTGCCGCCAGACGGGCTGCCCATTTGAGCAGTGGCTTGCCATTTGCCCATTTTGCCAGTGGCAGCGCATTTGTCCTGCCATTGCTACACTACTTATTGCTCCGTGGCCTTCACTCCTACCCACTGTCACTTCAACTTACTAATCCATTAGACGTTGGATTAAAGAGTTTATTATGAGCTCTCATTTCCCAGCAGGTCAGAAGTCGGTGCTCGCGTTTGTCTGTTTCTCCGCTAATTTCCTCCAAAACACACAAAGAATTTTGATGCCGTTTGCACTAATGGAAAGAGCGATCAACGAGGAAGGTTTTTATATAAAACTAGCTGAACTCGGCCACGCTTCGCTGCGGCCGTTACGGCGGCGTTGTGCGTATGGGGCGCGCGATACTGGACACTGCTTATATATAATACTATTTATCGTAGCGTGATGTTATATAACCTATAGCCTTGCTCGATAAATGGACTATTCAAAATAAAAATAATTTTTCAATTCGAACCAGTAGTTCCTGAGATTAGCGCGTTCAAACAAACAAACTCTTCTTCACTGTTTGAATATTCTGTAATACAATAATAATCTCAATAATACAATAATTTGAATATGTGTTACATTGAAATATTCAGATTTAGATGTTTTAATTTAATAAGCCTTTTATGAAATTTGGAACAACTACTTATTCACAAAAATTGCATGATTTGTTAAGAAAACAGTACCGCATCAATATTTGACAATCCATAAACTTAATAGTTTAAATTGTACAAAAAAAATCCAATCTAATGTTCTGACGTTACTGATGATCAGGTCTCGTGTCGTAAGTGCTCTGAATTTGTCCGTGCATTGATTTATGCGCGTGCGCCGACCCCGCCTGTTCACCGCGCTAATGTTGATTACCGCGTTCATTTCATCTATGTATATATCCTAATCCTATTAATATTTTAATGCGAAAGTTTGTATGTTTGTTCCTCGATAACACAAAAACGGCTGAACAGATTTGGATGAAATTTGCCACACAGATAGTTCATTATCTGGATTAACATATAAGATACTTTATATTATGGAAAAATGTAAGGTACCTGTGGTATTTTCAAAAAACGAACTACAGCGCATTCGAAGTCGCGGGCACAGCCAGTCTATTATGTATAATAATTATGTACAAAATATTAATTCCATTTTCATTTTCCCATATTCGACTGACAGTCTAATCCTGATAAATCAATAAGGATCCTATATCACCCAATAGATATTGATCTATACATTTTGTAAAATAGAATCTCTGTGTACCTCTATCTGTTTCCCCGCTAACTCCTTCCAAACGACTTAACAGATTTTGGTACGGTTTTCACTAATGGAGAGAGCGATAAACGAAAAAAGTTCGTGTATATAATTTGCAGGTAAAAATTGCATCCGTGTGAAACCGGGGGCGAGTCGCTAGTGAAAGTGAATTTGAAAGGTATGTATTTAACACATATTTAAAGGTTCTGAGCTTTAAGATAAACACATAAGATAGGCTGACGATATTATTTGATTTATTTATTTATTTACACCATTTTACACCATTTTAGTAGCAGTGTAACTGCTACTAAAATGGTGTTGTTCCAGAACACCATAGTAGCATTTTAGTAAATTTACGGTTATCAGTCAAATGGGTAATTAAAAACTAATAGGGATACAGTTTTTTATGTTCGTCAGACAGTCTGACGGTCCCTTGATGGTACCCAAGTGGTTACTGTCGCCTATAACAAAAACAATGCAGTTTAAGGATAAAAGATCAGCAAGGGATAGGGAAATGGGTTCTTGCATCCCTTACTCATTCACTAAAATACAACAGTACACTTGCTGTTATTTCATGGTGATCTTCTATAATGGGGTGGTTACTGCCACCAAACAGAGGTCTTGAACAGTTCATTTTCAAAATTCCAAGTTACTCTGGTCTCAAAATTACATCGCCTGATAGAAAAAGTATGTAAACTTTTTCTAAATCAAAATAGCTATATTTATTAGGTTTGTAAAATTTAAAAATTACTTAATGCCTGTTTAATAATAATAATATTCTCCACCGTCCTGGAGAGACACTCAGGCATATTATTTCCGGTTCTGCTCAGCTTTCTAACGGCTAGTATTTGCACAGACACCAAGTGGTCCAGGATCATTATTATTATTTATAATTATCGAGACAAATGAGTAATTATTACCCCACATATATATAACGTAAAAAATTAGAATTACATGATGAAAATAAATATGTGTCTAATAATAAAACCTTTTTTATTTCCCATAATTTAAGGCGACGGACGCCAGCCCCTAATGATAAAAAAATTATTTGTAACCGTTTTCCTTTTAAATTATCATAATAATTATAATTTAAAAAATACTCAAATCATCTGCAGGATATATGAAAGGGGATCATAATTATTTTTTAAATTATATTTAATTATATATATAAAAAATTACTAAGTTGCGGCCTAATATCGATATTGTAACCGTGCGATTTGCTTAATAAATCAATATTTTAAATAGCTAATTCTTCAGATAAATTTTAAGATCCACTATCTGAAGGTTCATCAAATGAAAAATTTGAATTATACTTTATTTAATTTTTAAATAGTTATTTCCGAGATTTGCAAGTAGCGACTCCCCCTCAGCAGTCCCGTCAATTCAGTACAGAACGAGTTTTGCGGCTGGAGTTGCCTTAAGTGTTACCTACATAATTATATGTTTTAATATACACAAATTGAGTTTCTGATTTTGTACTATTTACATTCTTATACTATTTCCTTATATCTATTGTTTGTTTCGTTTAAATGATAAATTTTCTTGGATATCCTCCAGTTTAATCCAGTTTTCTCTCAGAATGTCAGTCTTTAAATTATTATCTAAATAATTAACTCTTCGCCTTACTTTTGATAAGGTGTTCATTGATATTTGTGTGGAAAGCAAACATAGATACCTATTATACATACATAATAATAAAAATGTTACGAGGTTATAAGAGGTCAACAATGTGCTTGTATTGTGGGTAACAGATTTCCGTTGATAAATGTATCTATTCTTTTCAATGTTCTAACTTTAAAGGCCGCAATCAGTCAGAGACTTGAAAGGCTTTTTGTCGAATAGAAAGCTATAAAGAAGCCATGGTTCCTATACCGTCAAATATCCAATAAAATTGCAGATTTTTTTTTGTAACTCGTCAATTTTGTAAATTAAAAAAAAATATGTGTACCATATATGAAGTTTTGCTTTAGAAACAGTTCTAATGTCTTCTAGACTGTTATGAATTATCTATTCTATATCTATTAGCCTATTAGTATAGGATCCGAAGAGAGGTCGTCATTTACCAGACGAAAAATATGTTTTATCAATTATTATCTATGAGAAAATAAATCGCGACTGTGTCGCCTATTGAAATATGCTCATGATGTCGTTAATAAAAAAAAAAAAAAAACTAGCATCTATGCTGCGTCCTTCTCTATTACACTGCACAGTACGCTAAATGATTTTCTGTCGCACATTTTCGCTTGCTCCGTATCTCCGAATCTTTTCAAATTTCAAAGCCTGGCAACAGTAATCTTAGAACATATACATATATATATATATATATACTAATTTAATAAAGAAAGAGTGCGTATTTTGTATGTTTGTTTGTATCTATACTAATATTATAAAGCTGAAAAGTTTTTTTGTTTAAACGCGGTAATCTCAGGAACTACTGGTTCGAATTGAAAAATTCTTTTTGTTTTGAATAGTCCATTTATCGAGGAAGGCTATAGGCTATATAACATCACACTACGATAAATAGTATTATATATGTATATTTGTATAAGCAGTGTCCAGTACCGTGCGTCCCATGCGCACGCCGCCGCCGGCCGCCACCGTATGGGCCGCAGCGAAGCGTGGCCGAGTTCAGCTAGTATTATATATTATGTAGGCTAATCTCCGGAAACATAGCACCTATCTATGTCAAAAGCTCCTTCACTGTTTGAAGGTACATTATTCCAGACGGACATTAGGGTTTATATATATCCGCCTCACCAAACCAATTTCGATACGGTTTTTAGTAATGAAAATAGCGTTAAACGAGAAAGCTTTGTGTATATAATTAGCAGAAAAATGCAAGCCGAGCGCGGGTCGCTAGTGTTCCCTAATTACGAGTATAAGAGAACATTCCATTTTTAAATATAACTCATTTGACTTGTCAACGGTTCGAATTACAAATATATATATAAATTTTTTAACGTCGACAGAAAGGTTGATGGTCCACTTGATGGTAGGAGCTACCGTCGCTTATAATACAAGCAACGTCACATGTGCTGCTAGTGCGTTGCTGACTCCAGTAGGATTATGGATAAGGGATTGCATAGGGAAATGGGCTCTGGATCCCTTACTCACTCACCGAAACAGCACATATACTGTTATTTCATGGTCTTCTGTGAGGAGGTGGTTACTGCCGCCAGACGGGCTGCCCAAATGAATGCGAAACTCAGTGTACCCTATGCCACTACTTTCCAGGTCCTGACCAGAGCCAACTTTGAAATTTTTTTCTCTCAAAGTTCACCTTACCGGGAATCGAAATCCTAGAATAGAGCGCTAAGGCAAACACCCTAACCACTCATCCAACGGACTCGTCAATAACCTACTATTTCACATGTGTATTGCGATCAATTATGTTTCGATAATTCGTCTAAGTATGTACCTACTTATATCGGATATATCGATAAAAAAGTAGTGTCAAACGGAGTCAGTTTTACTGTTATACGAGAGCGTGCAATCATCAATCAATAGGTGGTACGTACTTGCTACGTCTCTATCACAATACGCCATAAATTGATCGATATGTGTTGTGTGTGTCTCATTAATATTTTAAAATAAGAACATTAATTATATGTGTTTAAATTAAAAACCACGGTATGTTAAGAACCAGCATATCAAGCCGCAACTACACAATCGACTGATTTATCTGAAATTGTTTTTTAGGGTTCCGTACGTCCGAATAAAAAAATGAAACCCATAAGGATCACTATAAAGGATCACTCGTGTGTATGTCTGTCCGTCCGTTACAGTCAATTATCTCCGAATCAACCAGACCGATTAAGTTAAAATTTGGTACACATATCAATTTCTGTGATCCAAACGCAGAGGTGTGACGTGAATAGATGAAATCTGTATATGGGTGGTAATTTTTTGGGGGAAGGTGGAAAATTAAAAAAAAAAAAAAAAACAATTTGAAAACTGCATCAGGTGACATATCAAATGGAAGGTCTTGTTGTGAAGATCTTAAATGTTTTTTTTGTAATTTTAAAATAAATAGTTACCAAGTTATTCAAGAAAATAGACGAAAATTGACCATCCCCCCCCTTATCGCCGAAACTACTGAACCTAAAATTTTGAAATATAAATAAATACAGAAATTAGTTTTCTACTTATAGATTATAGGAAACCCTACAAGAAGTTCATGATATTAAAATAACATGGTAAATCACTCAATATTGTGCGGACAGGTAACATCGTACGGAACCCTCTTCAAGGGAGTTCAACTCGCACCTGATGTTTTATTCAGAGTTTATTCTGTAAAGAAATATTTATTTATGTACTAACAGAGCCCGCAACTTTGTACGCGTGGTATTCGGTATAGCGCGTAACTTTTTTTATGTGTAAACCGATTGGAAAGAAACAGACAATAAATGTTACGGGAAGTTTGCTACAATACATCAGCGAGAACCGCATTCAAATTGGTTTAGCCGTTTCTGAGAATAGCGTGCACAAACGCACAGACAAGCAGATAAACAGATAAAAATTCTAAAAACTATTTTTTTGACCTCGATGACATAATATACAACGTGTACAAATTGTTTATTTATTTTTTTGAAAAAATATTTAATGCACAGACACGCGCGGGGTGTTGACTAATTGTTGAATTGTAAGTATACAAAGTAGTTATACGACGAGTAGGTATGTATAAGTTAAACTAAGTTATTGGAGTATATTATTTATAAAATTTGAAAAAAAAAAACATTTAAACCGTTTGGTTTAAATGTTTTTTTTTTTTTTTTTTCAAATTAGTTTTAACAGCGATTTTAAAGCGAGCAGAAAAGCAGAAAAGCGTTATTTTCGTCGCCTAATTTTACATCTTAGAGTAAAATTAAAACTTACATGAAAATACAGAGCATACTTAAAAAAGTTAGAATCGGGCAGAATTATTAAAAAAAAATTTTAAAAAAAATTGTAAATTACTGCACAAAAAACTTTTCCTGTCACAGTAGGTAATAAAAAATTTCAGGGAAAACTACATTATTTTCTAAGCTTATTAAGTTATTAATTATTATTATAAGTGATTAATTAAGTAATGTGCTCTGTACTAAAGTTTTAATAGGGCTACTTTTATTTCCTTTTTCATATTTTACACAATATTTAAGAAAAACCCTCCAATTTTAAATCTGAGGGTATCTTAAATATCTCAATAAAAATTACTTAAAAGATCTTTCAATAAAAGAGACTCACACTTGAGGATATCTTTAAAAAAGGGTCATGGAATTGTCTTAATTTATCATAAACTAAACATTTTACAAATTCGCACTCAACATTATAAAGTTAAATAGTTATTGTAAAGAAAGTTATGCCACTTTAGCCGGGTGGGCGGTTAATTGTGCCTCTGAATATATTTTTGAATAAAGAATACCTTTTGTTAAATAAGTAATGTCAGGGTAAGGAAAGGTTCTTCACCTGAAAGTCGACATTTGCTTGCACTAGGACAATAAATTATCAGTCATGCCAAAATTTCATTTCAAACATCTGTCAGTTGTCTGCTTAGTGCTTTAGTTTCAAAACGTACTAAGAGTCTACGACTTGATAAAGGAATTAATTTGAAAACTGACGAAGGTTTTCGTACCCCGACTGTACCTATACGGCTATAAAATTTCTGTCCACGTGTCCACTGTTATTGTAGTAGGTTTGACATCATTCTTATCAAAGGATACTATTTATATACTTAGGTATGTTTAATTTTTTAATAAGAACACAATGAATTATCACTGTTCACTATATTATTGGTTTGGTAGTTGCAACGATAATATGTACATGTCGGCGCTTTTGATTTGCGGGAGTGAACAGCACTGACAACTGTCATTTGTCAACTGGACAGCGGGATCGGAATGTCATTGTCGTTGACTCGGACACAACACCGAGCGCTAGCGCAGAGGCACGTCGGCCGGGGAGTACCTCACGGGAAGGCAATCGGTTGACATCAAGGGACTGGTGCTACGTGTTTGGTGGAGTGTTATCTGATTTGGTGTGATTGGCTGGTGGACAATGCGATCGAGGACTTATTTTGTGCCGATTGTGGCGTTTTGTTTGGAATTGCAGCGCGTGACCTAACGTGATCAAATATGGATCAAATATTCGCGCCTATCTGTGATCAAGTATGGAGACCAATGATACGAAGAATCCTGGTCGTGTCCTTTCGGGACCGATGATGCCGGGGACTCTAATCGTGTTTCTTTCTACATACACTATTTCATTGTTTCATATGAATCCATATTAATATTGGAAATTTGTAAATAACTTTGTGTGTTTGTCTGTACTAGTCACTGTACTGTTTTCACGCCTTAACTACTCAACCAATCATCAGAGGACACACTTCCCTTCCCAATCCCTTATCCTTAATCCTACTGTAGTCGACAACGCACATACAGCACCTGTGGCGTTGCTTTAGCGACCATCAAATGGACCGTCAGCCTGTCTGCCGATTTTAATATACAATAAAAAAATCACGAGCTGGTCTATCACGGCTGTTCAAATTTTCATATACGAAAGTCCTTTTTACTGAACCTTTTTTAATTTTCAAAAATATGACACCAATCAATACTTTTTCCATGTCATAGTCACAAAAATAAGGAAATATCGCAGTATCTATTATTGTTAGTATCATCTATTATTATTATATCTGATGTAATTATTATTTTTAATTTATAACCAACTAGCAAACTTGCTTTTTACTATTCCCTAAAAATATAAAGCGTGCTAAGTGACAAGCTTAACAAATAACAATTATGTAGTTTTAATAAAATATAAGATAAAACTTCATACACAATTCTCAAGTCTTCGGTAGTATAGTGGTCAGTATCCCCGCCTGTCACGCGGGAGACCGGGGTTCGATTCCCCGCCGGAGAGAAACTTATTTTTTTTTTTGTGTATTTTTACTTTTTTTAAATCAAAGTAATCGAAGTTTAGTCTATTCTGTAACGTTACTTTGGTAGCGTTGTACGTTAGATACAATTTTTTTTTCATTTATATACAAATTCAAGATATTTTTTATCATAGTTTATTTACATTTGATTATAATATACATGCGCCATTTTGTTCGATAACTTGTTGCCATTTTGTAGGTAGTGATATAATGCCATTTCTGTAAAAATTTTGGGACTTCTGATCAAAAAATTTAGACAAGTAGTTTTGAGAGTAAACTACTACCTAAATAATTCTGAAGAAACCGAAACAGGTGAACTTCACAACCAAGCTCTCTTAATATTTGCTGCTTTTATTTTAGTTATTATTTAAAAAATATTTTATATAAGCACCGTCCAGTACCGCGCGGGCCCCACGCGGACGCCTCAGCGTGTTTTTTTAATATTAGTTGGCAGGGCACGCTACGTTTTACAGCCATAATTTGGGCAGTCAGTCTGGCGGCAGTAACCACCCCCTTACAGAAGACCACAGTGAAATAACAGCATTGTGTAATGTTGTGTTTTGGTGAATGAGTAAGGAATTTCCTTTTCCCTTCTAATCCCCTATCCCTATCCTAATTCTTACTATAGTAAGCAGCGCACTTGCAACAGCACCTGTGGCTTTTTTTAATAATTGGCTATTTGTTTTATAATTACTATTTAGTCGATCGTCAGCCTGTCCGACGGACATTTAAATAAAAAAAAGTCTCACATTACCTGCACCTCGATCACGCTCGACAAGTCCACGTACGCCAGCTCCGATGACTTTATGAACACACAGACTAAAAAAATCTGACGTGTCAGTAATTTAAAAAAATTAGAAACTCTTAAAATATTTTCACTCATTCACTTCTTAGGTAGGTATACTTAAAATGTTTCAATTTTTTTTTTCAAATTGACTAAACACTTGATTCATAAAGACAACAGTTTTGAGCAATAGCCCAAGCAGCACGCAAGCGTTGCCGACATCAAATATACAGCACTATTAGAACTTAGAGTTCTACTGGTGACTTATAAAGGTGTCAAGAAAAGATTATTTACTTATAAAAGTGTGAAACCGTTATTATACAGCTGAAGCTGTACTAAATCTTTATAAAATACTCCGTGTAAGCTTAAGGCTTTAAAACAGAATATTTGAACTCCACTTTAAAACCCTAAGCATTTTTTGACACCTCAATCTAATGTTATCCTTCAAGCTGCATAGAGGCTGTATTTTGCATGTAATCACTTACTTACTACAGCTATAAGTTTTAAAATGGCATGATTTTATACTTGTTCTGTATAATGGTATATGAAAACTCCTTTCTAAAGCTTATTATTAATGCGTAATTGTACACTCTTGTAAGTGTAATAGTTTCATAACTTTTGTCAAATACGATTTTATAGAACTATAATAATAAATGAATTCTGTAATACAGCTTTAATCTGTATTACTGACAGTTATCCTTGATTTGCAAGTAAAAACGTGTGGCGAATAGAAATATGTGGAAAAAAAGAAAAACATTTGGTGGAGTAAAAAGGAAGATTAAAAGAGAATATCAAAATATAACTAATTATCAACCAAACAAAACCAGTGATACTGAGCCGTCATTTGAAGACATTGAAAAGAACAAATTCATTAATCCAACAATCGATAGTCAAGCGCAAGTTCAGTCAACGTCTAATGAAGGTTCCGTAGCAAAAACGTCATACGATAATAAAAGTGAGGATTTAGAAAAGCCTCCGGAACTTGATAGTGATTTAGTTTCATGCAGCAGTGCAAGTTCAAGTTCTGTTAGCAGCGAAATAAAGATTACAGGTTATAAAATAACTGACTTATCCGATGTTTTTGAACTATCGATTAAATCATCGTATTTGAACATATTCAAAGCCAAATTACCTACTATCAGGCGGACAGAGATCATAGTTAGTTCCAAAGATATAAAAACAAAATTAGTATGTACTGATCACAAAAATTACTTATACTTTATATCCCTTTTACATACAGTTTAAAAGAGAAATAAAAAGCCTTGTCATTGAGAAAATGTATTTTTATTCATTGAAAAACCCGAATAGGCACTTTAAACATAATAGAAATATCCATCAGTGGATATCTTAAGTAATTAAAAATAATCTAAAATAATCTTGACTAATTTGTTGACATCTAGTGGCTTTCTTGGCCATCTTAAAATACCATTAGACTCCCAAAAACTCGGTACAATGCATAGTCGTTTTTGGCCTTTTTCAATTGTTTCAATTATTTTGAAAGTCATTTTCCTGAAAAAAAAAAAAGAAGTGAGAAATACGCACACAAAACAAACCACTTGTTTCTATCTGTCATCTTACACTACTGCACATAGGTATTAAATTATTTAATAGGTATCTAACTGCTTTTGTTTCGTTTTGACTATACCTACGAGTTCAGTGATGCGGTGAAGAAGCGAAAAGGACAAATAAATGCGTGCTATAAGCGTCACTTGTTTGCAAAACTTGATAGGAAATATGATAAAGGGTTTTTCATTTTTAACACATAACCCTAAAGAGCTGTATAATTTATGTGCTGAAAACTGATGTACAGCCTAAATAATAAAAATATTCTATTATAACGGCTATTAAAGGGTGAAAGCTGTATAATGGAATCCAGAAAGTGTGTAGTAAAGCCACGGGACCTATAATACTCTCCAGATATCTTTTAGGCTGTATAAAATCTGTCGCCATTTTCGAACAAATAATAACAAAAGAAAATATGACTTCTTACATTATCTTGACGTTTGCTGAAGTTATAATTATGATTTTCAGCTAAATAAATTATTAGTGGTACCTATTGTGCAATATTATTTAACAATCTTATGATTCTAACCTCAAAACCATAAACTTACTTACTTGTTTTGGTAATATTCCTCGTGAATTATTCAGTATTTCGCGGGCGCGTAAATATTTTTCCACAAAACTATGCACTATTTCACAGTAAAAATGAATCGGCACGTTGAATCTACAATTATCACTACCTAAAGTCCAACATTTATTCTTGACTTATAACTTCACATCAGTAAATTGGCGGTCCACCATTATTATCATAACTAAAAAGTATGCGGTTCTTATTGTTTCATAAATTTCACATTGTAATTCTCTTATAAAACCAATGAAGAACTATTATCTTTTTAAGAAGCTTATAAGAGGATAACTATACGCCTTTGGTTTCCTTCAACACCATACTACAGCTCTTCTACAGCTATAGTACAGCCTATTTTTTAGCTATACAGCCACTATACAGCTATAATAACGCATTAGGCTGTATAACAATGGGCCCAATTTTTACTTATAGAGGCAGTATAAGCGCTTATACAGCCCTTGTACAGCCTCACTATACAGCCTGTGGCGTACAAATAAACTAAAATACAGCTTTTATACAGCCTGTCGTGCTGCTTGGGAGGTAACTTTGAAAGAAAATAGACTCAATTGACATTTTAAAATAATTAAAAAAAGCATTATTTCCATTACATATCAAAAACAAGGATAATCTCTGTTGCCAATTGCAACCAATCCTTTGGCTAAGATAAAATAAGAACTAAAGATAGAGCCCTGTGGACGGCAGAGTGAAGCCGCTAAAACTACACTCGCCGTGTGTACTATACACGGTTAGTGCACGCTAATGAAATCAAACTACGCCTCACCTTATTAAAGTATTTACACGTAAAAATGCAGAATTGCATACTGAAAGGGTGTAAAGGGTGCATACTGAAAGGGTGTCTTCAATAAATATGGAATCGCATTTCAAACGTAAGTAAACTTAAAAACCAATATTTTCAATAAAGATATGGGTAAAAATTTAATTTATAGTACAATATATATAAAAAAAAAAAGGAGTTTATAGTTTGAAACACAAAACCTCAACCCACGCAAACATGTTTATAAAACCGGCTTCATAATGTTGTCAGCAAAATTCTGTCTTTAGTTCTCAAGTGGTATGAGTCCTTTCTTTGATAAAATCAAAAGAAACACTTCAGTTAGTTTAACGCCTATCTGTTCTGTTGCCAATGAAGCGGTTGTAAATTAAACTAAATTGATTTTAAATTAATTAAACTAATAAAACAAAGCCGAGGTTTGTTTGTTTGATACTCACGCCTTAACCACTTAACTGATAACCGTTACTCAATTTTGAAAAGGTATATCGAAGAATCACGCTTTTGCAAATTTAATGTTCCCCGCACGTTAAGGTTATTTCGTATTTTTCTTATTGACACATAAATAATACAAGAGAATGTCGCTGTCCGTGTCTGTCTGTGTGTCTGCTTGGATCTTACTATGAAACTAAACTACATGCGACGGATTTAAAAAAAAACCGATTCATTTCGAAATATTGTAGAAATACGTACCTACGTATAAACTGACATTTTAATTAAATACAATCTAATAATTGTTTAATTAAATGTTTCAGATAAATGGAGAAAACTGTTTTCATTAATAATACTTATTCGTATTTCGTAAAATTACAAACACTATATTATAAAAAATAATAACAATAATAATAAATATTGAAGCCTGTTTGGTTAACTGTTAACAATGTTAATGTTGCCTTAATGTCCTTTTTTGTAAGAGTTTCTTAAAATTGAAATTTTTTAAGTTAATAAATTAACTTAAGTTAAATTTTAATAAAATCGAAATATCTATACAATTATAAATATAATAAAAAATAAAATCGTATACGAGCCGTGTCAGTACATTAAGGATTTAAAAAAAATTCACGTTTTACATATGTTACCGAGGTTAAAAAAACAGGTAAATTTTTTGTTTGTTTATGCGTTTGTGCACGCGAATCTCAGAAACGGCTTAACCGATTTAAATGCGGTTTTCAGTGATGTTTTGTAACATTTAGGGTTCGTTTTATTCCAATAGGTTTACAAAAAAGTTACGCGCTATACCGAATACCACGTATACGAAGTTGCCAGCTCCGCTGGTCATTAATATTGAAATTTCGATTTTTACCTCATACGAGTGATTCTTAATACGATAAAAAATTATATATAATACGATGCAATTAATTTAAAATTGTCTATGTAAACTTTGTAAAATTAAAAATTTCCCATATAGGTAAGGCGACCGCAAAGTAGCAATTATCTTAGTGAAAGGTATACGAGGTGGTTCTATAAAAACAATATGTAAATCTTGTGGTCAATTCGGTACCTTTAAAGGCGAGCGATTCCGGGTATGATCAGTTACTGATTATATTTTAAATTGCTCTCGAGGTCTCGATGATCGGCCGACTACTGGTGTTTCGTAGTGATGTGCTTATTATATTATTATCGATATCGATGTTATACATTTTATATTGATTTTTATGGATATTATAAAGTCATTTTTTTTCCAAATATATTAGATAAAGTCCCTAGGGACTTTTTTGTTAATTATACTGACACGCGTGCACTGTTTAAGCTATCGTAAATTAAGTAGCTCCCATAAGCTATCACAAAATGTTTATCCAAACTTTGTTCGGATGTCAAAGTTATTTTTCCTCATGTTTACCTTTGTGTCTTGATCTTTCTTTAAAAAAAAACTAAACTACCTAGTGATATATCTTCACAAGTAGCAATTGGCGACAAACACGTTAAGGTGATGTAGCGATAAACAATTAATACGGCTGTGATTGCAAAAGAAAACGAGAGCGCGCTTGCTTATGTCGTAAGGTCGTATGCGACAAAACTATTTTTATTAAAAAACTATAAAATATTTTAAATGTGCATAGAAAATTTGGAGGTTATAAATTGGTCCCGTTTGCCTGTAAAATGTAAATCTGTGTTTTAAAAGAATTTTCTTTGAATTTTTTTTCTCTGTTATAAAAGTTTACCAATCGTGTAATCCAGCTGACAAAATGAAGTCAGTAACATGAAAAAACAGATTACCAAACATCACTTTTATATGTTTTGTCATTGCTGAGGCAAATCTAAATCCCTGCCACTAAAATGTCCAAGTAGTGGCCTTAAAATGATTAAAAAAGGCAGACTTTGTTGAATTAAAAATTTTTTTTTATGTTTCGTTCTTCGCGGTAAATGTACAAACAATGTTTTATTTACATTTTTTTCTCTCTCTTGGAATTATTTACATTTTTTAACAATATAATATATGTATTGACAATTATATTCATAAACTCAACCTCAACGTTATTAGCCGATATGAATAAGAAACTGTTTTTTTTTTTTTTTTTTTTCAATCTAAATCTTAATTTTTAATAACTTTTATAACACACAGTTAATTTTATTAGATTAAATTTCAATGTGAAAACTTTAACTTAATTTTAATTTAAAAACAATCGGTTTTAAGTGAAAAGACAAACCCAAGATAATCCATAAGTATTATGTGACATCTATAAGTCAATGTGAAACCAATATGTACCTAGTGTAAAATATATAACTAAAATTACAGACGGGTTTTAAATTGAAATTAAATTGACGAGCCTGTTGGATGAGTGGTTAGGGTGCTTGCCTTAACGCTCTGTTCTAGGGTTCCCAGGTTCGATTCCCAGCAGGGTCATCTTTGAAAAATGAATCTTTCAAATTTGGCTCTGGTCTGGATCTGGAAAGTAGTGGCAGGGCACACTGCGTTTCGCAGTCATTTAGGCGGCAGTAACCACCCCCTTACAGAAGACCACCGTGAAATAACAGCACGTGTGCTGTTGTGTTTCGGTGTGTGAGTAAGGGATGCCGGAGCCCATTTCCCTAACCTCTTTAACAATCCCTTATCCTTAATCCTATTGTAGTCGGCAGCGCACTTGCAGCAGCTTTGGCGTTGCTTGTGTTATAGGCGATGGTAGCCACCTACTATCAAGTGGACCGTCAGCCTGTCTGCCGATCTTAACATAAAGAAAATGGCGAGTGCAAACAAAATAATTTAGAAAAAAATGATCAAATAAATAAACACGAAATAAGCACAATTGATCTGCTTACAATTTAGTTATGAACGTTTGAAAATGGTCACATCACTAACTTATAATTAGAAGTGATAAATCTACATCAACAAAATATACAGGCACGCGCATCGCTGTTATATAAAAAAATGATTAGAAAAATTTAAAATATACGTATGTAGTTAGAAACGAATTCTTCACTGCTAATGACGAGTCTGAGGAAGCATGGAAATAATTGTTTTTTTAATGTACGTGAGCTCTTATAAATTTAAATTTTTTTAAATTAATAAACTGTTGTTAAATATTAAACACAAAACTTTTAACAGAAATAAAAAAAAGAAACAAAACTATTGTAATTTTAAATAAATAAAATAGATAAAGATTTATGTTCACAATTCAAATTGTAAATATATTAAAAACGATCAGCAATCGAATTTTAACGATCGCGCGCGCCGCGTGCTTACAGCTAACTGCCGGAGGGCGGGCGATCCGCCCTCGGGGTACTGTGTGTTCTCGACCTTACGACAAATTATTCTTTGCGACCCTACTGCGGTGTTACCATTTGCGAAAATTCTACGAGACAAAACCTCCTTCAAATTACTCTTGATATCTGATAACTTGCCGGAATGTGTTTCTAAAAAGTATGAATTTTTATTTTAAAATGAAGAAAAAACAATATTAGTATGTCTATACTAATATTATAAAGCTGAAGAGTTTGTTTGTTTGAACGCGCTAATCTCAGGAACTACTGGTTGGAATTGAAAAATTATTTTTGCCATTTATCGAGGAAGGCTATAGGCTATATAACATCACGCTACGATAAATAGTATTATATATAAGAAGTGTCCAGTACCGCGTGCCCCATGTGCACGCCGCCGCCGTTTGGGCCGCAGCGAAGCGTGGCCGAGAATTCAATGTTTATTCTCATAAACATTGAATTCTAGGTAGAATTCAATGTTTTTCAATATAATAGTTAAAAATAGTGGTTTGACTGGTCCAGGCTGCTTCTGACCTCTCTAATTAAAAAAAATATGAAGATGTCCTACGGCTGAGATAACCTATACTCATAAAATCATATTGATGACTATCAACGCTTAGTCACAACTACTATGTCCAGAAAGCTGAAATTTGGAACATAGCTGTTATCTTTATCTTTAGTATCCGCTAAGAAAGGATTTTTGAAAATTTCAACTCTTTGCGAAGCCGGTTATGGGTCCCTGGGAATATTATAAACGCGTAAGTGAGTTTGTTTGTATGTTTGTTACGCTTTCACGCTTCAACTGCTCAACCGATCACCACAAATTTTGCATACAAGTTATCCAAAGCTACAGAAAAGAACATAGAGTATTTTTTCATTTGGAAAAAAAAGCACTGTTTTCGAGGCATCTAATCATTAAAAAATAAACAAGGCCGCGGGCAACGCTAAATTAAGGGCTTCACTTGGGCAAATGACATTTACATTAGAACTCGCTGACGGCGGAGACAATTCAACAGGCCTAGAAATTGTGTTTTTTTTTCTTTTTACCATTAGAACAATACACAAAAAAAATTATACAATTTTTTAAACTGACATTAACTTATTAATCAGTACAGGATTCATATGCGCGCAATAAGCCGTTTTCGAGAGAATTTTCAATAAAAGTCAAACTCTTCTTGTGTTCTAACTTTTTTTGTGGAGTTTCTATTACTTTATCGAAAATTCTAATTAATACAGTTGGTTCTTCACATGTTTAAGTATAATATATATTTTTTTCAAAGCAATTCTCTAGTCTATCTCTTGTAACATCTTCATTAAACAATGGATATTTTTAGTATTTAGCGTTTGTCTCCACCTTAAAAAAAATCATAAGAACAACACTTACCTATACCATTTCTTTGACCATATTCCGTATGACATTATTCAATGTGATTGCGTAAAACGAAAATTTCTTGCGAGTTACATTCGAGAATCGATGGTAACGGTTCGCCCCACCCTCAGGCAATACATTAATTAGTAGGTATAGCAAACGTACGCCGATTGGTGATCAGTCGAGTGAGCAACGATCAGTACATAAACATTCATAGCTGGCTGACAATAAAGTTATTTATGTTTCAGTGTCGATTTTACACCATAAACGCTGTTAAAACACATGGTCCTTCTTAGCACCATGACTTATTAGTAACTTGCTACTTACATGACCCATTTTATTAAAATAGTTATAAAAGTAGCAATTCAAAAAAAGGTATAAATAATTACCGATGTCGTTTTTGATTTCTGAATAATTAAGAAAGCTCATTGCTTACAAAACCAGTACAAAACAGTAAACAAGTTTAGAGTAGATGAACATAAAATTTTGTTTTTATACCGTTTGGAATGAAAAAAAGACTAAATGTTACGGGAAGCTTGCTACAATACATAAGTGAAAACCGTATTCAAATCGGTTATGCCGTTTCTGAGATTAGCGTGCACAAACGCACTAAACAGACAAAAATTCTAAAAACTATTTTTCTGACCTCGGTAACATACAACGTGTACAAATTGTGCGTGTGTTTTTTTTTTTAATATTTGATGTACAGACACGGCTCGTTTACGATTTTATTACATTTATATAACTCGTATAGATAGAAGATCAGATTAGCTGACCCGACAGACTTCGTTCAGTTACTTGTACTATTATTTATTCTGTGGTTCTGTCAAAAGCTATTGGATGTGGCATGTGGTAGGAGCTGATGGTAATTTAAAAAAAATGAAAGTCTTTTTTTTCAATTTTTCACACCTTCCTTGGACTCAACGATTAATTTGAAAGAAAAAAAAGCTGAATTGGTCCTACCTACCGCTATCGAGGGTTGCGCTTAACAACACATTTAAGTTCATTTTTATTTATATAGCCTAGCCGACCCAACAGACGTCGTTCTGTCAAATGTTAAGATTTGATTCGTTCGAATTGTCAGCTAAGATCTTTCTATGGGAAAAAGTAAGCGGTTTTTACGTTTTTCTGAGAAATTTTTCTATTTTTCTCTTCATAAGAATCTTCGTCGGACTTCGAGGAATATGAAAAATAAAAAATAACAGCCGAATTGACCCAGCCATTCACTAGTTTGCGCTTATCAACACATTTAGCGATTCACTTTTATTGATATATAATACTCGTAAATAGATATTGTACATGGTTGGTAAAAAAATATTAATAATAATTTGAGTGCAAGATTTAATTTTTTTTTAATGTTACGATCGGCAGACATGCCGAACGGTCCACTTGATGGTAGGTGGCTATTGTCGCCTATAACACAAGCAACGCCACAGGTGTTGCAAGTGCGCTGCCGACGATTACAGTAGGAATAAGGATAAGGGATTGACGAGGAGATAGGAAAATGGGCTTACTCACTCACCAAAACACAACAGCACACGTGCTGTTATTTCATGGTAGTCTTCTATAAGGGGTGGTTACTGCCGCCAGACGGGCTGCCCAGATGACTGCGAAACGCAGTGTGCCCTGCTACTACTTTTTATATCCAGACCAGAGCCAACATTGAAAAGTTCATTTTTAAAGTTGACCCTACCTGGAATCGAACCCGGGAACCCTAGAACAGAGCGTTAAGGCAAGCGCCCTAAGCACTCATCAAACGGACTCGTCAAATTTACTTATACATAGTTGGAAAATATTAATTTTTGTATTAGTACACTCTGGGATTAATTTTTTAAAAGTGTTGAATATTTATTTTATTTTATTTTATTCTCAACAAAAGAATAATGAAAAGCAAAATAAATAAAACACTCGTAATCTATCGACAATAATTTTTACTTTATCAGTCAAATGGCACTAGCAATAAATAATTGGCCTTTTTACATATATAACTATTTAAATGTTTAATGGCGAGTTAGCGCATGGTAACACTCGTCACAGGACCCTCAAGTATAGGGAATTATTACCAAATTGGATTCACTTGTGTTAATATCCGTTACATTAGTCACCCTTCTAACCTATGTGTTCTTATTTGGCGTAGATAAAGGTAGGTGACTAGTTTTTTGTATAATAGCGATCCGCCCCCGGCCTTGCACGGATATAATTTTTTTTGCACATTTTATTATTTACATAAACCTCCCTCTTTTATCGCTCTTTAAATTAGAGCATTCTGGTCATAAACTATCTGTGCGCAAAATTTTCATCCAAATCCGTTTTGGCGTAATTGACAAATAAGTTTGACGCATTCACAATATAAGTAGGAATATATACATGTACATCTATGTATATATAGAATGTATATATATATAAACAAATATCTACCTACTCCATTTCTATTATAATAATGAACTTTAAATCCAATTAGTTAAAATAAAATTCAATAAATATATTCGCTACGTAACTCAGTGAACAGAAAAATTGAAATTCATTGTAACAAAAGTTGTATGATTTTTTGAATAAAGAACGCACTCCGATTGGCTATATAGCCTCGGGCAAGATGGCGGGGGGCCAAGTGTTGCCAGCCTCTCGAGCGGAAATAGGAATTCTATTTGTATAATCTCATTTCAAAAACTTAATTCCTATGAGTGTGCTGTTTTATAAACCAAAATCTGCTATGTGCAGTTTTTTGAGATTCCAACATTTTGACCTTTGATAATATACACTAAACGCAACAATTAAAGGATATAAAAAAAGTTCCAAATTTTTAGGTGATTTTCAACAGGCTGTAACTTCGAAAAAAATGATCGCACAGAGCTCATTAAAAAAGAAAATTGTAGCTTCAAGTTTCTAGTTTTTGAATCCAAGCTTTAAATTTTTTTCTCGTTAGCGATTTATGAGTAATAGTCAGATAATCAACGATAAAAAAAAATTTCAAAATTTTTCTCGTCTTGAAAATGGTGCAAAAGCCGTAATAAATTTTTTATTGTAATGGCACAGTAAAGATCTTTTAGAGAATTTAATTCCCTACAACTTGACCTTCTCATGAGCTCTGTAAAATGATTTGTAACTGAGTTATCGTCAATCAAAGCGAAAAAGATCTTTTTGACTTGGACAATCGATTACTCGGGCAATAATGGTCGTACAGAAAATTAAAGTAGGGTTTTGTAAACTGCAAAATATTCTCTACGAGGTGCTTAAATTGGATTATGATAAAAAAAAATTTTACAAACCGAAAATGTTGGCCGAAGAAAAGGTAAAAAACTGTAAATTTAAGGATATTTGGATAACTTGCAATAACTTTGCAAATAATGCAGATACGAAAAATCTTTTCTATAGCTTTTCAACCTCAATGTGTCCCGAAAAAACCCTGAAAGTTTCAAGGTGCTGTGATTTATTTTTCTTAGTGTCCGGAATGTTTAAAATTATCGTTTTTGCTGAAAATCAAGATAACGGGCAATTTTTCATTTTTTTCCCTTAGTTTGAGTTTAAACGTTTTTTTAGCAATAATCCATATTTTTTTCATCAGAACTCTTTAATCAATAAAATTAGAAAAAAATTGAAATTTCTTTCTCAAATTTTTTTTTCTTCACATAATTTTTCGCTTTTTTGTTATTCTTTGAAGTCTAAATTGTTCACATTAGCCTAATTACGAGTAAAAGAAAAAAACAGTTCTTTTAAACTAATCCTTTAACATGCCACGGCGACACTTATCTGCCACAGATGTGGCTCGTATCGTCACTCTTCTTCAAGAAGGTCGCAGTCAGGTGGAAGTTGCAGCCACAATAGAAGTGAGCCAGTCTGTTATCAGTCGCGCCTATACGCGATTTAACGAAAATCAGCGTACTTATGACCGACGTCCGGGTCAAGGAAGACAACGGGTCACTACCGCCCGCTGTTCATGCGAATACGATTGCTCATCAATTTTTAAATCATCAACAACTCATTTCGGCTTCAACGGTTCGAAATCGGTTTCGAGAGCACGGACTACATGCACGACGCCCAAATCGCGTGCCTATGCTTACAGCTAGACATCGTCGGGCCTGACTGAACTATGCCCATGCCCATCGTCATTGGGGTCGTAGACAGTGGAACTGCGTTCTCTTCACTGACGAATCTCGATTTGGTCTTCATGGCAACGATAGGCGATATCTTGTGTGGCGTAGTCGTGTGGAACGAAATCGCGATAATTTTATGCGACCGGTTGCAGCTTTTAATGGTGGATCCGTTATATGGGCAGGCGTATCTTACAATATGAAAACTTCATTAGTAAAAGAAGCGTAAATCTACCGTGCAACCTCCACGTTGTACCCTTTTCGTAACGCTAATGCCGGTGGTAAAAAAAGGGCCTAGCTAGGCAATCAACCACAAGCAAGCATCGTTAACGTGTAAAAAAAAAAAAAAATTTCATTTTTTTTTAATTTTAATGATTAAAGAGTTCTGATGAAAAAAATATGGATTATTGCTAAAAAAACCGTTTAAACTCAAACTAAGGGAAAAAAATGAATAATTGCCCGTTATCTTGATTTTCAGCAAAAACGATAACTTTAAACATTCCGGACACTAAGAAAAATAAATCGCAGCACTTTGAAATTTTCAGGGATTTTTCAGGACACATTGAGGTTGAAAAGCTATAGAAAAGATTTTTCGTATCTACATTATTTGCAAAGTTATTGCAAGTTATCCAAATATCCTTAAATTTACAGTTTTTTACCTTTTCTTCGGCCAACATTTTCGGTTTGTAAAATTTTTTTTTATCATAATCCAATTTAAGCACCTCGTAGAGAATATTTTGCAGTTTACAAAACCCTACTTTAATTTTCTGTACGACCATTATTGCCCGAGTAATCGATTGTCCAAGTCAAAAAGATCTTTTTCGCTTTGATTGACGATAACTCAGTTACAAATCATTTTACAGAGCTCATGAGAAGGTCAAGTTGTAGGGAATTAAATTCTCTAAAAGATCTTTACTGTGCCATTACAATAAAAAAATTATTACGGCTTTTGCACCATTTTCAAGACGAGAAAAATTTTGAAATTTTTTTTTATCGTTGATTATCTGACTATTACTCATAAATCGCTAACGAGAAAAAAATTTAAAGCTTGGATTCAAAAACTAGAAACTTGAAGCTACAATTTTCTTTTTTAATGAGCTCTGTGCGATCATTTTTTTCGAAGTTACAGCCTGTTGAAAATCACCTAAAAATTTGGAACTTTTTTTATATCCTTTAATTGTTGCGTTTAGTATAGTTCAATTGTATAAGAAAAAAAAACTACTAAATAGTTAGAATCTTTTTTGTACAAAATTTATTATCAATATAATAAATGAACTATTAAATTTTCATTTTTAGAAGACCAATAAGTTTAAGTATTAACAACCCTAAGTTTCAAATAACATATAAAACAAACCAACCCTTCGTGTAAAATTTTTCAAGAAAAGTTTTTTGTCAATATCTCAAAAGTATAGGTTGCACATTGGTTTGACAACGACCATATATTTTTATAAAAAACTTTAAATTAAAAACCTTAATTAAATTAAAATATTGGTCCATTAACAAGCATACTTTGTTTAGTATTATATATACAGCGGTTTGTGTATAATAATCATAAGGAATGTAATTGTTATATATTTTGTATTAAATATAACGAAAATAATGTCATCTTGAGTTTGTTTCAGGGTTTTTTCTCAGGGTTGTCGTCATATTGGCTATTTTTATTCCGAAATCCTACTAAAAGTAGTATAAATTTAATGATCATTAAGATTGTTTTTTTTTTTAACCTATTTAATGACTAAATAAACGTTGACTGTTTACGACGACCATTTAATGACAATGTTTGAAGACGTAGCAGAATAGCGTTATTTTCGTCGCCTAAATTGACTTTTTAGAGTAAAATTAAGACTGTGACAAAAATAATAGACTATATTTAAAAAAGAAACAGACAGATAGGTACACAAAAAAACCGTTACATGAGAAAAAAATTAGTAAATTTCTATACAAAAAAAACTTTCTCGTCGCATTAATAAAAAATTTCAGCGACAACTGTTTTTAGGCATATTAAATAACTTAAGTTCTGTCTGTACTAAAGTTTTAATCGACAATTTTCATTTTATTTTCCATATTTTACACAATATTTAAGAAAAACCTTCCAATTTTTAATCTGTTCGTTTATCTCAGTGAAGCTACAGTTGTGCGATGTTGCACCTAAGTGAACTGATTATTAGGTTCCGTTTATTTTGTTAGTTTGAGCGTAAAAATTGTGTTCGTTCTGAGCTTAGTTCCGTATTTGGTAACACTAATATTAAAATGAGAAAGTGAGTTTGTCTGTTGCCCTTAACTACTCAAGCGATCATTATAAAAGTTTTCATACACGTCGTCAGTGAAAAGGATATAGGGTTCATACAGAGAAAATTCCAGAGATTTCTTTCCATAGTACGCTGAGCAATAAGAACTTCAGTATGGCTAAGTCCCTGTGGGATTAGTAATCAGTGGCAATGTACACCGTTTAAAAAATCTTTAGTTTTTTGTGGGAATTTCCTATCTATTGTCTGCGTTTTTTTATGTTTTGATATATTTGGACATGTACAAGTAAGTATAAAAAAACACTCATAATTATTCAAAGGATTATGATGCGATTTGCACTATAAGTTCGAGAATTGTAAAAAGTTTCATTATCTATACTTGTACTAATAGGTACTAATATACTAATACTAATAATATTACAAAGAGAAAAGATTGTACGTATGTATGGATGTTTGTAATGAATAAACTCAAAAACTACTGGACGGATTTTAAAAATTCTTTCACCTATAGAAAGCTACATTATCAGTGAGTAACATTGGCTACTAACCCTTCCCCCATCTCCCCCTTTATATTTTATAAATTTATGCCGACGAATTCGCTTGAATAAGCTAGTATTTTATAAATATATAGCAGAGAAAAATTTGCAAGTATTTTTTAAACAAAACCTCACAAAATATAAATTACTTGCGGTAGCTTATATGACTTACACCTGCTAAACCTTAAATAACTAAAAGGATTTTTTAAATTATTTCAAAGAAGTTTTGCTACGTTACCTTGCTAAGTCGAGGAAAATGCCTCGAACAACGATAGGCATTATACTATAAAATATCATGATAACATTGCAACTTTTTATTCGAAAATATGGAACACTGGCAAACAATAAAGGAGTTAATTATAAAATTTCGAAAAAGGAACGCAATAAAAAGGCGCGGACCGACGCGAGGCTTGTCTCACCGTTATCTTCTGGGAAATTTGTAATGTGATTGATTCCCTCGGTTACCGCCCATTGTGGCGCAAGCCCTAGATTATGTTGTTAAATATTCAAAGAAATATATTCAATAAGGCAAATATATATGATTGGATGAGTGGTTAGGGTGCTTGCCCTAATGCTCTGTTCTAGGGTTCCCGGGTTCGATTCCCGGGAGGGTCAACTTTGAAAAATGAACTTTTAAAATTTGGCTCTGGTCTGGATCTGGAAAGTAGTGGCAGGGCACACTGCGTTTCGCAGTCATTCGGACAGCCCCTCTCGCGGCAGTATGCACCTCCTCACAGAAGACCAATGAAATAAAAGAATGTGTGCTGTTGTGTTTCGGTGAGTAAGTAAGGGGTGCCAGAGCCTATTTTCCCCTATCCTTAATCCTACAGTAGTCGGCAGCGCACTTGGTGGAGCTGTGGCGTTGCTTGTGTTATAGGCGACGGTGGCCACCTACCATCAAGTGGACTGTATGAAAGTGAAATTGTATGAAAGAACGTCCTAAGATAAGTCATAAGACAAGCATGATTTTTTTTTGTACAATTTCTGTATTGTCAATTGTACAATTTCTGGATTTTTAAATATCTTGTTAGGCAGAATAGCATTTAAAAAAAAACCATCAGCGTCTATAATCGCATTTTCATTTCATAGCATTCAAACAAATAGTAAATAATAGTAAGTAACTATTAATTAATAAAATGGTATTTGATGGTAAATTACTCTACAGCTTTGTATTTCTTAAGCCATACGATTTTATTTAGCCGCTGTCTACGCTATTTGTGAATCTAATGTTATCATGATAGTTCGAAGTGACGTAAGTTCGAATCTCGGCCTAGTCTACACTTCATCGCTCGAGTTTTTGGTTTTCGATTATATATAAAAGATGCAATTTTTACTGGAATTTATATACATAATCTTACCAAGAACCGAAAATCGAACACTGGACCATCAACAGTTTTGGAATTAATGGCATTAGATTTCACCATTGATTGCACAATTTATATTAAAAAAAATAACTTTTAGCGGTTTCCTTATTAAAGTGCTATAAGAAAAAAGTAACGATGAGCCTATTTGTCGAATGGTTAAAAAGGTGAGGACTTAGCAGAAAAGCTTATTTTCGTCGCTTAAATTGACTTGTTGGAGTAAAATTAAAACTTATATAAAAATACAGAGCATAACAGACTATATTTTAATTTGAATCGGGCAGATTTATACAAAAAAAAAATCTGAGAAAAAAATTGTAAATTACTACCCAAAAAAGCTTTTTCGTCACAGTAATAAATAATTTCAGCGACAACTACTTTGTTTTTAAGCTTATTAATCAATTTAAGTTCTGTGTACTAAAGTTTTATTCGGCTACTTTTATTTCTTTTTTCGTACTTTACACAATATTTGAAAAAGATCTTCCAATTTTAAATCTAAGTATTCGGTTATTTCCGAAATTGCATCTTGCACCTTAATTCATAACGCTCATTCTGGTAAAATTGTGTTCGGTCTGAGGTTAAGCCTTGTCTTAAGCCGCTTGCCTTAGCGCTCTTAATTAAGGATCCCGGGTTCGAATCCCGATAGGGCCGGGCCAACTTTGGAATTCTACTTTTTGAAGTTGCCTCTGATCAATTTATGAAATTGTATAGATTAATGTGTTTATTTTAATAACAATGTAAATAAAATTGTATATAACAAAGGGAAATATATTTTATACAATAAATGGCCCACGGGGGAATAAAAAAAATTCCTTACAGAAACCATCCTGATATAACAGCAAATGTGCTGTTCTGTTTCATCCTCATTCCTTATTTTTACCCTACTTAGCAGCGTAATTGCAGCACCTTTGGCTTTGCTTGTGTTAATAGGCGAGAGGTCCGAGTTCGATCCCCGGTCATGCCAATGTACCAATGGGTTTTTTTTTTTAAACTTAAGTGCATTTACTGTGTGCTCTCAAACTGTGAAAACATCGCGAGGAAACCTGCATACAAAGAAGAAATTCTAAGGCGCATGTGAAGTCCACCAACCCGCACTGGGTCAGCGTGATGGACCATATAGCCCATATGCCCTTTTTGAGAGGGTAGACCTGTGCCCCTGCAGTCAGGACATATAATATATATAATAGGGACAATATAGTGAACTGTCAGTCTTATATAATAAAAAAAAATCGCATTTCGCAGAAATACATATTTTATGCTCACTTAACAATAATTATACGTTTCTAAATATTTAATGAATAGTTGTCTCGGTTTAGACACTGCCTAAAACAAATCTGCATCGTCATAAATTATTATTTGGTATTCAAATTAAATCCGAAAAACCGCAAGTGTCCAATCACACCGTTATTTATTACAAAGATAATTTAGCCTTTGTACTTAACGAATTTAGCTCTTAAGGCCACTAGTGAAAGATCGAATTTAGAGTACAAAGGTCGTTACAAACGACACTTGGTTCAAGGTATTGGGTAATGTTGACAAGCTGACTGATTTGGGAGCAACTTTCTATAAGTATAAACGAGTATGACTTATATATGTGAGTATGTATGGGGGATACGTAACCAATGTCGAAAGTAATAATGTGCGATTACTAAAACTTTGAACATAAATATTTTGTTAATTTTTTTTTTACTTTTTTTGTGACGCTTTTAGTGTTCGCTCCCTAGTCGAAATTCGGTCATATAATATTTTGAAGATGAAAAAAAAAACGATTTCCAATTTTTTTTTAATTATAAGCTATTAAAAAAATCGGTTAAAAATCAGACGAGTAAAAGGCACTGAATTGTTTTGTCTTTTTTATTTATTTATTTAAACTTTATTGCACAATCATACAAAAGGCGAACTTTATGTAGGTACTTTTTTATGTAGATAAAAAAGAGATGTATGATTTTTATGTAGATATAGAGAGGGCATTGGAATTTTTTTCTACAAAAATATTGATCTTGATCACCGTAATCAGGGGCCATGGCCGACTTAGCGATTTTATACCACGTGGTTTTAAATGTCACATTACGGATTCTTTCGTCTTGCCCGATCTATAAAGTTGAAAATTTTCTAATAAATAGATTTCTTTCTTTAGTTTTTACTTTTTTTTCATTTTTTTTTGTGATATTGCATTTAAATGAGTAAATTTTGTTGATCTTATATGGTAACCATATTTCTGGAGAAGTATATCGTCACAGCTGATGCTTCCGGCCAATTTCCACGAATACAGTTAATCAGGCAGTCCTCCAGCCTGTTATAGTTTAAACGTCAATGTTAAATTAAAGTTGGATAAGAAATCAAGCAAGGTAACGTACCAAAACATAAAAGTATTAGTAAAAGTAAAAACAACTGTCAGTTGAAAATACTGGACTGCGTGAAATTAAAATAGAGATATGCAGAACAAGACCTGTTATCAAGGAGATCGTAATAATATAATGAACAAAAACCGATTCGCGTACTTAAAAAAAAAAGCAGTGATCGGGAAGCTTCGAAAAATCTATTTGTCCAAAATTAAAATACGTTAAAATAAAAGTTTTCGACCAATGTGTGTTGCCATTGATGATGTAAAACGTATTCTCTATGGATCTCGTAAAAAGGTACGCTCGAGATTTCTCTGCGAGATCAAATCAGACAAACGAATGTTACCAAAATTTAATTGGCAATAATTAGCAGTCGAGTCCTGCGGCTGAGACGATGAATGATGAAACTAAGAAAAGTTATTAAAAGTATTTTGAAACTGGTTCCTTGACTTTAAAAATCTTGAGCACTGAAATCAATACGCATATGTATAAATTAATTTTATTATTTTGTCCTAAGTTCAAAGTTATAGTGGGTGCCTATAACTTGTAATTACGACATCGCAATTCGGCGGAGTTCAATTAAAAGATAAAAATGTGCGACAACCTCCGAACACACACAATAGCCAGCAATTGCCAGTTGGTTGGATTTAACGCACGATTTGAATCTAACCAACTAACTACATTATCTTGAATCAAAATAACTAGACTCATAGAGACGAAAATTCTTTCAAGATTGTACTAATATTTCTTTTTATTAAATACCTGAAAATATAGATTTGTAAATATTTAAACTGGTTGCAATCGCACTATTAATTAAAATATCTAAAGAAATCTGAACTTGCGCCTTTCGATATTTGATAAGACCATAGGAGTTGTAGACTTCAAAGTTAAATTGTCATGTCATGACCGTATATAGCTTTGTAAGCTCCCAAAAGCTTTGTAATGGAAAGCTACCAACTGTGCTACAGGCACGCTATCTATCAAAAGCCATGTAAAAAAACACAATAGAAGTATTTCAAATGAACTAGCAATATATTATTATTATTCGACCATTGGTCTGCTGAACATGGCGCAGCTACTACGAGTTCTCGGAAAATTTTCACTTTTTTTTTTATCGGAACTCGTTACGTGTATATAATAAAAAAACAAAAGTGAGAACGTTTAGAAAGTAATGTGACCTGGAAATAAGCAACAAAAATGCAAGAACGAAGTTTGCTAATTTAATTGAAAGATATAAGAACAGACGAAGCATTAAATGCTATGTTAAAAATATTTATCACATGCCATCGAAAACATACACGGAATAAAATGTTTGTTGCATTTTCTTCGTTAAATCAATATAATAATTCCTACATAATTTCGAATAGTAAAAAGTTTTTTTTTTACAATTTATCGAAAACAATTACAATTTAGGTATCAACTCACGAAGGACAAGGAGAAATTTTAGAAATTGACTACCGACCTTCAGCAATGGAGAGGCATATGAAGAAAAGTAAGATAAATGTACAATGTTTTAATTAATATAACAATGTTTTTTTTAAACTGCCGATATACTATTATACAGGCTCAGAATTGTCTTTGTCAAGTCTCACTTAATGCGTAATTAAAAATTGCGAATTCTCGGGTCATAATAGAGTGATAAGATAACAAATAGTAGGGGCTCTGGTAGTGTTGTGAAACATTTTACACCGTAGAGGCGTGCGCACGCGTGGGTGGCACTCCGATACTCTGATCACTATACATTTGTATGACCAGTTTCTAAAGCACTACTAGGTATACTATAATTCCCAATAATATCACCATTTTGTCGTATATTGTCGTATAATCAAAATTATCACTATTTTTAATAGTATCGTCATAATTTCTGATAGACAGGAAGACCATATTCCACAGTCGGCAACTTTATAAATTTAAACGTCCACAGACTAATTTATTTTTCAGCCATTATGTTCGTAAATATTCCTAAATATTAATTGGTTTCATTTGAGATATGTGACTCATCCTAGTAACAATGCCAATGTGTATTAGAGTTCTTGTTAATCTGGTTAAATTTAACGAGACAAGAGGCAAAAAGTGTTAGTAAAATATACGCTTGACACATTCACCGAGGTCGACAAACTCTGGCTGTACACATCCAAGATGACTTTTGCACTTGGTTATAAAAAAAAAACTAAAGGACATTTTGGCTAGAACCTGTGTACCAACACGCACCTATGAGCATAGAGTAAATGAGCTTAAATAAAAGACAAAATGTGAAATTAAATAAAATTAATTAGTTATCTGTGTAAATCTATACATTAGCTGTCTGTACATTAAACATTTTTTTTTTCAAACAAAAACAATTTTTACACGTTGTACTTATGTTACCGAGGTAAAAAAATAGTTTTTAGAATTTTTGTCTGTTTGTCTGTGCATTTGTGCACTCTAATCTCGGAAATAAACGATTTCAATGCGGTTTTCGCTGATGTATTGTAACAAGCTGATGTCCGGTAACATTTAGTGTTTGTTTCATCCCAATCGGTTTAGAAACAAAAAAGTTACCCGTTGTACCGAATACCACGCGTACGAATTTGCGGGATAAGCTAGTAAAAAAAAAAAAAAAAAAAAAAATATTGGCAACACTGTTCCTACAGACTGTTCCTTGGTCATCTTTAATTTCTTTAAAGAATTTTGGTTCTGTATTAAAAGGAAATTTGCATTTGTGATTAAATTCCTTACAAAACAACGATTGGATAACATTATACGGGGATTCATCTCCACCGTGGAAGATTGGTGTAAGCGTGGTGTAAGCAATTTCGTTTAGGAAGAGAGAGAGTCTATTGACGATGACTCTCGCTCCGGTCGCCCTGGGAATGTCAAGGAATATTGCTCAGGAAAAAACGCAATACTACGATGACAGGAATCTATTATGCTAACCTTATCGACTAATTTCGTGAAGCAATCAAGCAAAAAGGTAGATAAGAAAAAGGAAAAATAAGCAAAATCGTTCGATGTGGCTTCATAGAAATTCCTCATTATTTATTTATTTATTACACATGAAATAATTTCACTAATATTTACATTGTCCCACAAAATTGGAAAGCAGTTTGTCTATGGGATCAAGTTATGATGACAAACTTTATCAAAAATAAAATAAAACTGAACTGAACTGAACTGAAAAATAAATGTAACCTAAATTAAAAACCTAAACCTAAATTTCATTAATTAAATTAATGAAAGTAGATAATATTTCATTAATTTATTTTTAAATATAATTTTATTTCTTTCTTGGACAATGTCTTCGGGCAAACTAGGTATTTAGAATATAGGGCAACCGCTTCTCTATAGTTCTGTCACTTATAGTCTTGACCATAGTCTTCATCCACCTTATAGTCTTGACCTAACTCGCAGTGACTATCAAAAAGTCTGACTTAAGGGGGGTAGAAGATTTTCTAGTGACGATGAAGTGGCCGCTGCATTTTTGCTTATTTTGAGGACACAACTTCTGAGTATTTTTATAAAGGGAAATAAAGATTAATTAAACTATCCGAAAAGTGTATCTATATCTTCAAAGTTGACCCTGCCGGGAATCGAACCCGGGAACCCTAGAACGGAGCGTTAAGGCAATTACCCTAACAACTCACCCAATAAAAATAACGAAGCAAATTTGAGAAGCGTTAAATGGATATGCGTTAACGAAATTATAATTTAGTTGAACTTGTCAACATTTTGTGGGTACTAACTTTTTATAGTTTCTTTGGCCGGTGCGACCAAAGGAATAAATACCTCGATAACGACCAGAAACTAAAGGCTAACGGAAAGGGAAATCAGGTATTTGTATGCAGGTGTGTAAAAAAAAATTAAGTGATGTCTGACGTTTTCGGCGAAATTACTTTTATACCGCGCTATAAAGCCTTTAATGGTTCCGTAGATTTTAAAAGTTCACGAGAAAAAAAATATAACATCATCCAGTACTATGTTTTATAATAAACTAGCCCCGGCATTTTTTTTTGCAAATTAATATACACAAACCTTCATAGTTCTTCCCATTAATGAAAACCGTATCAAAATCACCATGAGTTTACAATGACCGCACTCGCTAGCGAGAGCGTAAAATATTTATATGAAAAACTGTCAACTGTCAATGTCAAATTGGTTGAAGAATTTAAGAGAATGGTTAAGTATGAGCACTCCTTATTCGTGCAGCAACTTCCAAGGTTAAGATAGTGCCAACCTTCGTAAAGAAGCGGCACTTCAAGCAGAAAAAGATCTCATGGATAGTCTTAGAATTGGCTCATTTGTTTCAGAAATCACAAATAGAAATATTTTGCCTTTTTATAATGTGTTTCCATTTTGCCTGTCTGGATTTTTATATATTGTCAAAACAAGCAGGTTTAAGATCCACTGAAGATAGGTGGCTTCCTAAACGTATATTATACAATGACAGAACAAAGGCTTCAGAAAAAGTAATGAACAGGTGGTATATAATCCCTTGTATATCGAAACATAACAGCACACGTGCTGTTATTTCACAATGGCTGTTTGCAAGAGGAAGTTACTGACACCAGAACAAGCACGATGTTTGATTTCAGCAGGTACAAACAGATATGAGAACTTTAAAATGTGACTTCCAATCGAAACAATATATAAGCAATCATACAATTTTATTGTATGTATGAGCACATATTCAATACCCTAATGTCGAATTGACTCCAAAAGATTGTTTACAAATATTAGGTTGCGAAAGAAGGCTTAGGGTTCCGCAAGGTTTGTGTGAACCCTTTTTAAATCTAACGCTAAATCTAATCTAAATCTAAATTCCGCGCGGGCGAAGCCGCGGGCACAGTATTTTATAATTTGTATAGATATGAATATAGAAATAGATTATTATTATTGCAAACCATGTAAAATTGAATAAAAAGGGTTCACACAAACCTTGCGGAACCCCAAGCCTTCTTTCGCAACCTACATATTTGTAAACAACCTTTTGGAGTCAATCCGGCATTGGTCATTGAATATGCGCTCATGCATACAATAAAATTATATGATTGCTTATATTGTTTCGATTGGAAGTCACATTTTAAAGTTCTCATATCTGTTTGTACCTGGCGAAATCTAACATCGAGCTTGGTCTGGTGTCAGTAATTTCCTCTTGCAGACGGCCATTGTGAAATAACAGCACGTGTGCTGTTATGTTTCGGTATATAAGGGATGACAAAGCTAATCCACTTGTTTATTACTTTTTTTGAATCTTTTGTTATACACCGATTCAATGCGGCGGTCTATTTTTTCTAACTTACCCCCGTGGCGGTTAACAAATATTTCATGATACTGCAAGACCATCATAACCCATAGACAATGATAATACCTCTCGGGCACATCAGCCATGAATGTAAAATTTTCGTTTATTTACTGTTATTTATTTAGTTTTAACCTTTCAAGAGAAAATTTTACAAAGATTCAACGAATCTAATTATGATGCCCCTGCGGCATCATCCGCCATGAATCGGTTAAGGAAGCCACCTATATTCATTGTATCTTAAACCTGTTTGTTTTGACAATATATAAAAATCCAGACAGGCAAAATCGAAACACATAAAAAGGCAAAATATTTCTATTTGTAATTACTGAAACAAATGAGCCAATTCTAAGACTATCCATGAGATCTTTTTCTGCTTGAAGTGTTGCTTCTCTACGAAGCTTGGCACTATCTTAACCTTGGAAGCTGCTCTACGAATAAGGAGTGCTCATACTAAATCATCCTCTTAAATTCATCAACCAGAATGTCTTTCTCCTGCCTCTGCTACTTTTGAATCGAATTTTTCCTTGTATCACTAGTTGAAGAATACGATATCTTTCGCCTCTCATTACGTGTCCGAAATACTGTAGCCTCCTCTCCTTTGTAATTCTTAGCACTTTCAACGCGAAACATCAACATTTGTTATTCTCTGCACCCATGATATGTCAAGCATCCGTGATTAACGTAGGCTATTTTGTTTAGTTAGACCAAGTATGTTTACAGTTCGAAATTTAAATATCTGTAAATGAAGCCAGTACGAAAGCACCGTTACCTGTGCCGGAAGCAAAAAATCGTGGGAATTTCAATATTTACATACTGTAATAATGATAAAATATAAAATAACTTTTTAGGGGAATAGTATATTTCATTACAAGTGCGGAAAGGCTGTCATTGCAAAGAGTTCCGACAAATGTCTACCCGAGCCGAAGGCGAGGGTTGACAGTCGGAACAAGTTGCAATGACGGTTCCGCACGTGTACTGAACGACTATTTTTAATACAGTTGCGAAAAAATGAAGCGATTTAATAAAACAAACAACTAAACTCGCAAAGAGAATTTCTGGAAAATGGCGCCAACCGTACAATATAAGCAGAGACATTTTTTTTCTTCACGCATTCCGGTAGGCAAAGGAAACTATGTGCCCATACAGCCAAGTCTTCAGTAGAATTTTTTTGTTGATTTGAAATGAAAATGAAATTTAATGAGATGAAATGAAATGAAACCTAACCTAACTCATTAAATCAAATCATTAAATCTGATATTGAAACAAATTCGTAGCTTCTTTTTAGAAATATACGTATTTGCATGAATCATAAAAACTTTTTAGTAAAAACTTCATGGTTGGTTTTTCTTTTTAATAGATATTATTTTGACAGTTGGGAAAGAGAACGCACGAGTGCGGGAAAGGTAAAAAAAAAGCACGAGTGTGTAATAGCCCACTTTCCGAACGCTATACGTCCCTGCAATACGCCACTTTTTGAGCAACTGTATTAAAAAAACTATTTTCGGACCCATATTTGACTTTAGCTACCTAAAACTATCTTATTACACAGTAAAAAATGCAATACTGTTTAAATGTGGTGGTTCTCATAATCGTTTATGATCCACGGACCATCTTAGCGATCAACAAGTTGGTCCGTGGGGAAAATATTGAAAAAATATACCCTTCCCACCAATTAAAGATTGCTCGATGGGACATTAAGAAATTAATATAGCTGATTCTATAATGTGGTAGGTAATAAATAAAGATTTTCGATTAGGTAATTAAATTATGTTTTTTATTTAATGTTAAGATCGACAGACAGGCTGACGGTCCACTTGATGGTAGGTAGCTACCGTCGCCTATAACACAAGTAACGCCACTGCTGCTGCAAGTGCGCTGTCGATTTCAGTAGGATTAAGGATAAGGGATTGGAAAGGGTTGGCGGGGGCGCGCGGGGGGGTGTCTTTGTAATCCCTTACTCACTCACCGAAACACAACAGCACGCGTACTGTTATTTCACGGTGGTCTTCTGTAAGGGGGTGGTTACTGCCGCCAGACGGGATGCCCAAATGACTGCGAAAACGCAGTGTTCCCTGTCCAATCTCCGCCTTTATTACCCCATCCCTCTATACAAAATTGCCGTTTTCCACAAATAAACCCTGCCACTACTTTCCAGATCGAGACCAGAGCTAAATTTGAAAAGTTCATTTTTCAAAGTTGCCCGCCCTGCCAGGAATCGAACCCGGGAATCCTAGAACAGAGCGTTCCCTAACCACTCATATGCTCGTCAAAAATAATGATAAAATATAAAATACTATTTTTTTAAAAAATAATATAAAATAACTATTTTCGGGCGCATATTTGACTTTAGCTAGCTAAAACACCTCTACACTATCTTATCAGACAGTAAAAAAGACAATACTGTTATGTGGTGGTTTATGACCCACGGACCATCTCACCGATCAACAAGTTGGTCCGTGAGGAAAATATTGAAAAAAGATATACCCCTCCGACCAAGAAATTAAGATAGCCGATTTTATAATACGGTAGGTAATAAATAAATGGTAAGTAATAAATAAAGATTTTGTAGTTAAATTATGTAGTAAGAGTGAAAAGATAAATTAAATCTTATCATTTCTGTCAACAAGCCAAGCAAACTTGATCTTTTTTAGCTATACAATTCTTGCCCATTGAGACTAAAAAAATAAAAATGATTCCCGCGAAGTGACTGAACTAACTAACGAAATAAAAATTTATAAAATTTATTTGTACTTTGAAGCATTTGGAAAGATGCTAGTCATTAGATCGTGCGTTTCGATATGATTGTAAAATAGTTACGATCCACCATGACGACGGATTTACAATCAGTTGAATTGCAGGAAATTGAAACAGCAGAATTTACAATCGCCTATTTAGGGATGTGCACACTTTTATGGGTCTTTAAGACATCTTTATTATTATACATATAGAAAGAGTAGGATATATTTACGTATATTAAAAAGAGATAGTTGTAATTCCAGATGCAGAAGGTGATCTCCGGAAAGAATCCGATTTAAAGAATTCTATTGAGTCAGAATATAGGAAAAATAAAGTCAGTATAAGTCAGAATTGGATGAGGGTTAGGGTGCTTTCCTTAACGCTCTGTACTAGGGTTCCCGGGTTCGATTCCCGGCAGGGTCAACTTTGAAAAAAAAACTTTTCAAATTTGGCTCTGGTCTGGATTTGGAAGGTAGTGGCAGGGCACTGCGTTTTCGCAGTCATTAGTACCACCCCCTTACAGAAGACCACAGTAAAATAACAGCACGCGTGCTGTTGTGTTTCGGTGAGTGAGTAAGGGATGCCAGAGCCCATTTCCCTATTTACTCCTAATCCCTTATCCTTAATCCTACTGCAGTCGGCAGCGCACTTGCAGCAGCTTTGGCGTTGCTTGTGTTATTGGCGACGGTAGCCACCTACCATCAAGTGGACCGTTTGCCTGTCTGCCTACCTTAACATAAAAAAAACATGTCAAAGTCATACATTGGAGGCATACATTCAAAGTCAAGAAAAAATAAGAACAAAATAAAATGCATTTATTTATTAAACCAGACAGTTATTCTCGTCTAGAGTAACTTCAAGTAAGAAGGTTTTCTTCCACAAGAAAACCTTCTTTACCAGGAGCTATGTAACCTGTGCAAGTTATATGGCTTACCGATTATTATCACTTTAGTACGTTAATTCTTAAGATACGTCGATTACGTTCCCTTACGACGAATCTTAGTTTTTGGACAAGTTTTATTTTCTCGTTTTGTTTAAGTTTAGGTTTATTAGAAACCCGTCTTACATTTTCTCCCCTCCCCGCAAAGACCATTACAAGAAATCTAAAATCTATCAAGAAATCTATCTTGTCTAAAATAATCTTCGCAGTGATTTTAACCCTTTGAAGAACCTGTCATGTAGTTGTTCTGGTGTCATTTAAACGAAGAACAGCTTTCTGTCTTAATTTTTTCTTGTATCCTCTATCCATACGATGCTCAGATAACTTTGGAATTATATTTGTGTATCAGTTTTGGTGTCGTTGATTAAAAATAGATATAGTTTTCCAAATGAGTCGTTTAATTGCTGTGTGAAAATCATAGGTTTAGGGTCCGAGTCGTAAAATTACAAATTGGTACCACGGACCAGCAAGCAGATCTACCAGCAGATCTAAGAATAGTATTCTTCTCAGTTCATTCATGAGATTTCATATATTAAATAAATTAAATATACATATATGTTTTTGTACACAAGTAATCTAAATATTGTACTTACTTCGTTTCCATGATTTTCCACAGCCATATTGTAATCGCCGTCATTGTCCACGTGCATGTCATCATTATGACTTTTTTCAGACGAATTCGTCTTAACATTATTTGTTTCTTTTATATTATTATAATTATCTATATCACCTTCTTGCATTAAAACTGGTTCAGCTTCGTTCATATCTCTTCCTTCTACGGTGGAAATATTACCATTATTCACCAAACCATTTTCACCGTTTCTTAAGGTTAATCTAATTGTTTTGTGGCTATCTTTATCGTTCTCACTTGTATCGTGGTTTATTTTTTCTATAACATACCCGTTATCTGTGAAATCTTTTGATTTCCTTCTTACTTCATTAGTTTTGTCTACGAATTTAATTGTATTGTTATTTACAAATTTCTCATGCGATTCAATTGACTTTTTAACGTCGTCATTAATTTCGTAATCCAATTTCTTTCGTTTATTAATGAAATCATCATTTAATATGTCTTCGACGTAATTATGCTCGGTCATGTCCGGCAGGTTGATTCCGTTGATTTTGGTCATGTTGGCGAAAGGTTTTTAGACGTATCTAATTGGTTACATTGTGAGGAACGGCTGGGGGTTATCTTCTGGCCATTGTCGGTTTAACGTGGCGTAAATCATCGACAGATTATTATCGAGATGACCGCTAAACGTGTCTATTTACACTTGACCTCTTATTCAGTAAGTGCATGTTTCCAAAAACCGATTTGTATAAGGCCAACGCAAACTGGTCACGTCTTATTGTTACCGAACCGCGTTGAGCAACTATCGTGAACTTTACACGATTATTGTTCCTCGATTACAATTCGTATGAGAATTCTATTTTCTTTAGATCGATAGATTTCGCCTCCGTCTCTTTTCGTTGTATAAGTGCGTCTCGTTTTCACGGATAATGTTATTGTTTACTCGCCCCGTTATTTTACGTTCTAGGAAATTGCTATTGACGATCAAATATTTGATTACACATTTGAAGATTGTGTTGAAAAATTATTTTTTAATAAGTTTTTTTTTTCAAACTGCAAAATCACCGGTACTTTTATTAAATGTTACCAAAAAAAATAATATTAAAACGTCACAACAATATAACACTTTAGAAACAAACACAGGTTCACTTTCGAGTATAAAACTATTCAACACTGCTGTAATTTATGAAGTAATTGTAGTTCGAAATTCCAAGTTTAAAATTTAAATTCGTTTTTCCCGCGGTGAGGCGATCGCCACGTGACGTGAGCGCGCGTCGCTCGCGGCTATCACATGGAGTGGCGCGCGCGCAGTCGTAAAGCCTCAAGACATGATAAAGATGGGGAGTATGTAGACAACGTGTAAAAAGGAGATAAAACATTTTTCTTTTTCTCTTTTACTAATGGGTGTCTTAGTAGGAACTTTGTTTTACGATTAGAATGTTTTGTTTGTATTTTACAAAAAGAACGTGTGTCAATGCGTTATTTTTTTGGTTTTGCCTTAAAGGTCGACGAGCCCGTTGGATGAGTGGTTAGGGTGCTTGCCTTAACGCTCTGTTCAAGGGTTCCCAGGTTCGATTCCTGGTTCGACTTTGAAAATGAACTTTTCAAAGTTGGCTCTGATCTGGATCTGGAAAGTAGTGACAGGGCACACTGCGTTTCACAGTCATTTGGGCAGCCCGTATTGCGGCAGTAACCTCCACCTTACAGTGAAATAACAGAACGTGTGCTGTTGTGTTTCGGTGAGTAAGTAAGGGATGCCATTTTCTTATCCAATCCCTTATCCTTAGTCCTACTGTAGTCGGTAGCACACTTGTAGCACCTGTGGCGTTGCTTGTGTTATATGCGACGGAAGCCATCTACCATCAAGTGAACCGTCACCCTGTCTGCCGATCTTAGCATAAAAAAGAAAGCTAATATGACTAAAATAAATAATAAAAAAAAAAAACAAATAGTAGCAGAGCACTCTGGGTTTCGCAGTCTTTTTGTCGCCTCTCTGGCAGCAGTAACCACCCCCTTACAGAAGACCACCGTGGACTAACAGCAGGCGTGCTGTTGTGTTTCGGTGAGTGAGTAAGGGATGCCAGAGCCAATTTCCCTATCCCTTCATAATCCCTTACTCTTAACACTACTACGGTCGGCAACGCACTTGCAGCGCCAGTGGCGTTGCTTATTGTGATATAGACGAAGGTAGCTACTTACTACAAGTGGATTGTCAGCCTGTCTGATGACCTTTACATTAAAAAATAGTCCCAACAGCCTAAAATTAATCACATTCTGAGACAGAGAAAAATTATTTTAAGTTGTATGTTATCTCATTGTGTTTCTAATCAGTGTGTGTGTTGCCATATTGTTTATTAAGGCACGTATTCGTGGCCCTGACTGATGAGAAATATCAAGGTTTCTGAGCATGCTATAAAAATAACTATACATTTGGGTTTACGTACAACATATCTTCGTCGTACATTCTCCGTCTCACCTTCTTGCATCTTTGTCTCGTTCGCACATAAAATTATTGTAATGTTTTTAGTAATTTTGTTGACTTTTGACCGGTGACGGTTCAAAAGTCCCCTAGACCTAGGCCGGTACGAGGCAATTTTTAAGTGCAGCTTCTCTTATGAATGTTGGCGACCATCATGATTATCTTAACCTTGGAAGCTGCTGCACGAAAGAGGGAACGAGTGCTTAGACTAAACCATTCTCTTAAATTCTTCAACCAAGAAGTCTTTCTCCTGCCCACATAACCTTAAGCATATTAAGTGATAATGAGGCATACGCTTTATCATCCCTATAGGCACCCGCGTGGATGAATAACGTACCTTACGCCACATTTTTACTATCTTAAAAAAAAACACTTATCAATGTAACGCTTCCTGCTGTCAAGAATTTTACTTACTTCACCCAACATTTTTAACGAGGAATTTCGTAGGAGAACTAAAACAATCTAATCAGCTCCTATAATAATCAAGCTGAAATGGTAAAGAAGATCAATCAGCTTTGTATATATACATGATCTGAGGGCCTGATCTATATATACCTATAGCAGGCCCTCAGTTTATTTTTATTTTCTTTTTAACTGTTGAAACTTGCATCATTAGGTAAGAAGAAATTATAGATTTTACTGAAAAAAAGAAGGGTAATTTGATAATGCGGTTTCATAAATATTTTATTTTGAATGTACGAGATCTGTTTGAACTCGAACAACGTATCGAGCACGTGCTTCGCGCTCAATGTGTAAATTTTCGAATGTTATCCCCATTTACAAAATCTGAAATATTAAGAAAGACTTTTATTACCAAATTCTCCAAAGCGTAAGCTAAAAAAAAGCTTTTGCCAGCTTTTGATTGATGTCATTTAGCTTGTGTATTCTATAACAGCTCATTCAACCAACAACCACATAAGACCTCATTTACTTAGCCATATATCCTTTGAAAATAAGAATCACCTTGTAAAATAATATTTTGTCTGTGAATTACACATATACTGTAAATTGGTTTCCTACTCGCACTACACCGCGAATCTATAACATTGTTCCTTTCATATCCAGTTTGAATGTGA
This sequence comes from Bembecia ichneumoniformis, assembly GCA_910589475.2. Lineage (NCBI taxonomy): Eukaryota > Metazoa > Arthropoda > Insecta > Lepidoptera > Sesiidae > Bembecia > Bembecia ichneumoniformis. The sequence continues at coordinate 8,134,585 of OU342543.1, forward strand.
CCATAACTGAACGCGTATGTATTGGCAGCAGCCACGCCCGTTTCTTAGTGTGCGTGCATAAACAATTTTTTGGTTCGACATGCGTGTGCGCATTTTGATGATAAAATATTTCTAAATTATTCCGTTTTTAAACGAAATCATAAATCTGGAGGACGTATTTTACCAAAACGGATACAAAAAGGGTTCCACCCGGTAATCTACCAAAAGAATTCTGTTATTGTATATAGTTTATTTTCAATTTAATTATTAAGTTTTTAAGTAGTAGGTACTGCTATTAATTAAGATATTTAATTAGTATTAAGTATTCTAATTGCCAATGTGCGGTGCCAGTGATGACATATGGCGCTGAAACATGGTCCCTGCTATGGAGATGGCTATGCTATGGAGAGCCCACTTCCCTGTACCCTCTTAATCCCTTATCCTTAATCCTACTGTAGTCGGCAGCACACTTGCAGCAGCTTTGGCTTTGCTTGTGTTATAGGTGATAATCAAGTGGACCCTCAGCCTGTCTGCCGATCTTAACATATAAAAAAAATGCTACGGGCTACACTGCGAGATCGAATCAGGAATGAGGAGGTCCGTAGAAAGTTACCGACATAGTCTGAAGGATTAGTAAGTTTAAGTGGCAGCGGGCAGGACACGTATTACGGAAAGCCGACGGCCGCTGGGGCCGCAAGGATCTCGAGTGGATGCCTTGGACCGGTAAGACTGGAACGTCCACCCGCAAGGTGGACAGACGACCTGATAAGGGCTGTGAGTCGACGGTGGATTCGGGCTGCTGCTGACCGGTCCTTTTGAAAAAGCAGGCCTATGTCCAGCAGTTGACGTCCTGCGGCTGAGATGATGATGATGAATTAGCATTCTTAATCAGACCCTTATATTTATACACACCATACAATACTATATACCATAGTATATATATATATATATCTATTATAGTACCTACATACATGCAACATTACCTATACCACACTCTAACCATACTTTGCGCCGCTCGATATATGTCGCCGCGGTGGAGCCCATAATCACGTATGCGGCGAGTGCTTGGGCACCCGCTGCTGGGAAATTGGGGGTGGCCAAGCGTTTGAACGCTGTGCAGAGGGGTTTTGCTCTAAAGCTGTGTAAGGCCTACCGCACGGTGTCCTTGAACTCGGCTCTACTATTGGCTGGATTGCTCCCCCTTGACCTACGTGTATGCGAAGCAGCTTCGATATACGAGGCCAAGAGGGGGGTACCCCGGCCGGAGCTGAAGGACATGGACGTCGAGCGGATGAGCCCGGCTATTGAGGCTCCCCACCCCGCCGAGCACATGAGCCTGGAGTTTGGAAGACTGATGGGCGAGGAACAACTCAAAGAGAACAGCAACCACCACCTTTGCATCTACACGGACGGCAGCAAGATTGATGGCCGGGTTGGGGCCGCGCTATCCATATGGAATGGCGAGGCCGAAACATCGGCCATCAAGCTTAGACTGTCGCCCTACTGTACCGTCTATCAGGCCGAGCTCCTGGCGGTGTGCAAGGCGACTGGGGTGATCCTCAAACGAAGCGAAACCACCTCTGCAATTTACAGCGACTCAATGGCCGCCCTCCAAACCATCGCGGCGAACGGCTGTTTGCATCCTCTAGCTACCGAGGCTAGGAACAACATCAGAGAAGCTTTCAGAAGGAATAAAATAGTAAAATTATTTTGGCTGAAAGCACACGCGGGGCTAGAGGGCAACGAGCGAGCGGATCACCTGGCTAGGGAGGCAGCACAAAAATTAAAGACGAAGCCGCATTATGACCTGTGCCCGGTCTCATTCGTCAGGCGGAGCATTCGTATGCGATCGCTTGAGGAATGGGATCGTAGGTACAAAACAAGCAACACTGGAGAGGTCACAAAATTGTTCTTCCCCAATGTTCTTGACTCATACAAGACCGTAAGGTCAATTGGACCCGATCGCCTTCTGACACAACTGTTCACGGGGCACGGTGGGTTCTCTGAGTACTTGAACAGGTTCAAGTGCAAGGAGAGCCCATCGTGCATCTGCGAACCCACGCAAGACGAGACTGTCCCGCACCTTATTTTAAATTGTCCCTCCTCGGAGGCGGACAGAATAGATTTGGAATTTAGGTTAGGAATAAAGATTATTAGAAATAATATTAATAAAATTATGATGGATAAAGGAAGGAAGGAGTTTTTAAAATACTGTATAAAAACAATTAAGAAGGCAATAGATAGGAATAAGTCGAAATAGCAGGATTTTAATTATAATTGTAATTACTATTTTGTTTTTGTATTATTGTATTTATTTGTAATTTTATAAATTTTAACTGTTAAATTTAGAAAATTGTATTTATTATTGTATTATTGATTTTTTGTTTTTAATTGTTTTAATTTTAATATTGCTATGTATTTTTATATTGCTATGTATTAATAAACAAAACAACGTTGTTTACTCATTCCCCCTGAATGGAAATATAGAAATAAGAAAAGGAATAGTTAGAATAGAATAGGAATAGACGGGAATCCCACCCGTATGGTAAGAAAGAGATGAATGCAAGAAAGAAACGGTATGAAGAATGGAAGTACGAGTAGAATAAATGCGAGAACTGGTATGAAAGGACAGTAGATACAGGCTTCAGCGCATAATGCTGGAGGGATTGCAAAAAAAAAAGAAAAAAAAAAAAAAAAAAAAAAAAAAAAAACCAAACTTTGCGTCATACAGTCAGACAACGCTCAATGTTCGAGCCTGCAAAATGAAGCGAGTACGCCGAACGTTGCTCTACGCAAGTACATTCGTTGCCTGACTGTATGACGTAAGTATGGTTAGACTGCGCCTATACCTACAAAAAAAAAATACGTAAGTACTTTTTTTCACATATAGTGTTGCATATTACATAAGTACAAGATACATCTGATCTGGCAACATCAGACTTCTTTCTGTTCCCTAGTGCTTTGAAGGGGAGGTGGCAGAAGTGCGTTGAACTTAAAGGTTACCTACGTAGACAAATAAAAATATAATTCATTTTAAATTTGTTTATTTTCTTGGTTAGGCCGTGTGCTTTTCGCTCCACCTAGGTAATATACATATATACCTATATACAATTTATAAATACATATATGAATTTAGGTGTAATTGTGAACTTTAATTACCTTTTAAATTCACAATTAATTTACAATAATTTGTATTAATTTATTGTAACTTTATAATTTCATTGTCTTTGCCCTATACAGTTAATTTAAAATAAATTTTATTTTGTTTGAGCTATGATCGACAAAAATTTATTTGAAGTAAATGATATTGTTGTCATTTTTAATGATGTAATTTACATAGTCATTCATCGCTTTAGGTGGTGATGGTACAAGTGAAACTAAAATTAATTAAAAGTGTACTTGCCAACAATGTACTTCGAAAAACGAATGTATCTATGACAAGTTTATTTATAACTTAACTTCCGCTCACTGTGTTGAACCTGTAGGCGTCGTGGCAGAGCCCAATATAGTTACTTAAACATGCTTAAGGCGAAAAGGCAAAGATTCACCTCATTGACATGTCAACATGTCCATTTTAAGTGTCAAGAGGTCAAGAGACTGTCAGAATATTAGGCTACTCTGGTTCCCAAGATAATATTCACACAAATTATTTGACTTGACTTATTGGTTCAAAAGTAAAATTTGTCTTTTTAACTATAAAAATATAATATATTATATATTATATATAATACATAATATGTAATATATAACATACAATATTATAACATATATCTTTAGAATTTTCTAAGCCCGTCCGCTTCGCACGGGTGGACATTTTTTAAACATTTTTGAGTTTATTCGTGGAAAACGGCAATTTTGAATGGAGGGAAGGGGTAATAAAGGCGGAGATGGGACAGGGAACACTGCGTTTTCGCAGTCATTTGGGCAGCCCGTCTGGCGGCAGTAACCACCACCTTACAGAAGACCACCGTGAAATAACAGCACGTGTGCTGTTGTGTTTCGGTGAATGAGTAAGGGATGCCAGAGCCCATTTTCCTATCCCCCTCCTAATCCCTTATCCTTAATCCTACTGCAGTCGGCAGCGCACTTACAGCAGCTTTGGCGTTGCTTGTGTTATAGGCGACGGTAGCCACCTAACATCAAGTGAACCGTCAGCCTGTCTGGCGACCTTAACATAAAAAAGGCAGTTATAGTCGGGTGACCAAAAGTGCAACAGTTATATAAAGGCTGATATTTTAATATTAGGTCATAAATAGGTTGAATTAATAGCCTGTCGTCAGCCAGCCAGGAATTTTTAAAATCGATCCAGTAGTTTTACAAATCTTTTCCCTTTATAATATTATAGTACCTAGGTATAAATTAGTATTAGTATTTTAATATTAGTATAGATATAGATGAATCTCAATGAATTAGAGTTGGAAGGCTGATTGATAATACCTCATAAACAAAATTAAATTAATTTTAGATGGCACCTGTCAATAAAAATAGTCATGGCAGAGTGTATACTTCACTTAGTGTAGTTGTTCATTAAGATAAATTAATTCCCGATATTCTCTATTCAGACAATTCCAATGAGCGCAAACACGCTATATCTGCTTAAGTTGTTGAGGAGTTGGGTATCCCGCAGACTACTTGATGCTGCAGCATCAGGTCAAGGTTTCCATGTCATGGAAATACCACCGAAGTAACAGTACATCAAATTTCATATCAATCGAGCTTGTGGAAGTTAGTGAAATCCTTAGGTCAACTTGTAAATGAGCTGCTGATATTCAAACGCCTGAAAATATCTTTATAAACCCATCTCGATCACGTCAGCTTTCAAAAAAAAATCCCATCAAAATCGGTACATCCGTTTGGGAGCTGTGATGCCACAGCCAGGCAGTTATAGAGATTTTAAAAACTAATGTGAATAGTGCTGACATCTCTACGCTAATGATAAAAATATTTAAAGTTCTACAGTATTTCTACAAAACGAATAGATGGCGCTTTATAAGTATACTTAGTTTATATCTATGCAGTTTAAATATTTTCACCAATATTAAAAATAATATAATTTTCAATTATGGCAACATATTATAATTAAAAGAAAACACTAAACAATTAACAAAACACAAACAAACTTTGCGCCACCTAGTGTCCAGTAGCTAAACTTCTTACCCAATTGGCGTTGGTGTCGTTCGAAACTGCTTGAAAAGTAGGAACGCAGTGAAATGTCATAGTTTCAATATTTACAGACAATTTCGTAAAATTACTTCTCACAGCTTACCTAGAACAAAACAAAATACTCACTTAGCGATACACAAATTGTCAAATGATTACAAGCTTGTCAGTCATTTAATTAAGCCGTTAAACTGGTAACCATTACCGTTTGAGAGCACTAGTACCTAACTTGATTACTAAGTGCCTATACATCTAGTACATTCAATTTTACAATTTATACGCAAATGAAATTGTAGTACCTGTCAGCTTGTTATAGTAATTTACTTGTAATTAGTTCGCTATTTGACCGCTACGAGCGCTGATATCGCTCTTTTTGTAACATGAAGATACACATTATATAAAATACATTTTTTAATCAATTTATTTGTTTTATACTATTTTTTTATTTAATCTACAATTTAAATTATCTTAATGTCTAATGTAATTTAATTAATTTTTTTTTGCTAATAATAGGTACCCTACCCTATCTATCCATTTTGCCTCAACCAAGTTTCCCAAAGGGTGGGCCATAAGAGAATATAGACAGGACGAAACTTATTTCTAACTAACTGGGCCCGCAACTTCGTACGCGTGGTAGCATGTAACTTTTTTGTTTGTTAACCGTTTAGAATAAAAATAAAACATTTATCAGTGAAAACCGCATTCAAATCGGTTCAGCCGTTTCAGAGATTAGCGTGCATAAACGCACAGACAAACAGACAAAAATTTAAAAAACAATTTGTTTGACCTCGGTAATATAAGTACAACGTCTACAAATTGATTTTTTTGAAAAAAATCTTTAATGTACAGACACGGCTCGTTTACGATTCTATGATGCCCACCCCATGCAATAAGGTCAATCGTGAAATCTAGCTAGGATGGGCAGCGTTTGGGAAGCTCCGAGACATGTTCTCGTCCAAAATTCCTCAGTCCTCAGTATTTTCTTTCTAGTCAAAGAAAGTGCCTTTGAGAGTAAAACACAACATTAACCTACTAAATGTATATTACTCAACCAGCTATGGAGAGGGCTATGAGTAGACGAACGAAAGTTACCGACATAACCCAGCGGATTAGTAAGCTGAAGTGGCAGTGGGCAGGGCAGAGAGCTGACGGCCGTTGGGCCGGGAGGTTCTCGTGTGAAGGCCACGGACCGTCAAGCACAGCGTAGCAAGGTAAGGACAGACGACCTGATGAGTACCGCGGGTTGACAGTGGATCCAGGCTACATCTGATTGGTCCTTTTGGAAAATTAGGGGCGAAGCCTTTGTCTAGCAGTAGACGTCCTACGCCTGTAATGATGATAATGATCCATTTTGCATTGACATTGACTACAATTAGATGATTTCTTTTTACATTTGAATTGCTTTTAAAAGTAGTTAAAAAGCGAAATAAGCATCTTCTTTTTCTTTCTCTTAGTCTAAAAGGGAATGTGGAAATTATAAATGATTTCCGAAATGTCTTCGCAAAAAAACTACGTTGCGTTATCTTGTCTACGCTATAAGCCATAAAATTGATTGACTAACAGAAAATTTCTAGGCATTCAGCGGCTCAAACAGCGTCGGCCCGTGCCACGCCTGAGGCGATCAGCACGAGTGTTTTTATTAATCGATACAACCCAACACGGCAGCTCTACCCTCATACAAATAAAGTTCATTTTACATAGATCCTTGAGCAGTTTTTTGTCGCACTTTTTGGTCCAGACAGAAAGATTTTATGCCTCATTGTAGATTGTGTGGCTGGGCACAGTGTGTTATTACCGTTGCCTCCATAAAGAAATTTGATTTATTTTAACATATGCAACGAAAGAAGTGATTTATTATTAAATTGACTTTTTTACTGTTTAAAAGTTTTATCTAGGAATTTCTCAATAATTGTTCTAAGCACATGATCGTAGAAGCGCTCATATATTATTGAAAATTATAGTTGGTAGGTATTTAGATCTATTGTTGAATTTTTTTTATTGACACTTTAAAAATAAATTTTTAATAATTAATTAATTATTTTACTATAGGTACGTGTGAACGACACGAGACGCCATAGTAAAAAATCTTACTTCCTACTAATATTATAAATACCAAAATTTGTTACCTACCCTTTCATGGAAAACTACTGAACGGATTTGAATGAAATTTGACACACATATAGTTTATTATGTGGATTAACTTATAGGATTTTATCTCGGAAAATTTTTTGATTCCCGAACAATCGTCTAAAAATATATAAGAAATTCGTGACACTGTCACCGTGGCGGCGGCGGCGCCACCGTCGTCAACTCGTCACAGAGATAAAGATGTCGGAATTTTCTCATTTTTTTTTTTCATTTTTCAACGCGGACAAAGTCGCAGGCACCATTTAAAACTTCATGTGACCCTGGCCTTATCCACAGTGAAATTTTATTACCTAGCAAGTACTCTATAAAATAAAAGTAGATTTTGTTGTCTCAGATGTGCGACAAAAAAATCAATCAATCCAGACCAGAGCCAAATTTGAAAAGTTCATTTTTCAAAGTTGACCCTGCCGGGAATCGAACCCGGGAACCCTAGAACAGAGCGTTAAGGCAAACACCCTAACCACTCATCCAACGGGCTCGTTAAACTTATGAACTCATGAAAACTTTTTATAAAAAAATTAAAATATATAGGTATTTAAATACCGTTTGAAATTAATCAAACACTGAATGTTTTGGGAAGCTTGCTACATATATATGGGTGAAAACCACATTCAAATCGGTTGAGCCGTTTCTGAAATTAGCGTGCACAAACGCATAGTCAAACAGACAAAAATTCTAAAAAACTGTTTTTTAATTTTTTTACCTCGGTGAGGTGTGTACAAATTTTTTTTTTAAATATTTAATGTACAACACGGCTCGTTTACGATTTTATTAATATATATACATATATATATTCTTTTTCTTCTAAACTACCCACCAGTTCACAATTGAAAGAACGATAAACGAGCAAGGTTTGTGTATGTGCATATGAACGCAAACGTTTTAAGTTAGCATTACAATATAAGTAAGTAGAACTTATTTACTTAACAAAAAGGTATCCATACAGTTCAGTGAGTATGCGAAAGTGTTGTCGGAGGCTTCAAGCTGCGTCACGATACGCATCGTCAAGCATTTTGCCTCTTTAAGGGCTTCACTTGGACAAATGACATTTACATTAAAACTCGCTGGCGGCGGAGACAATTCAACAGGCCTAGAAATTGTGTTTTTTTTTTGTTTTTACCATTAGAACAATACACAAAAAAAAAAATGTTTATACAATTTTTTAAACTGACATTAACTTAGTAATAGGTACAGGATTCGTATATGCGCGCAATAAGCCGTTTTCGAGAGAATTTTCAATAAAAGTCAAATTCTTCTTGTGTTCTAACTTTTTTTGTGGAGTTTCTATTACTTTAACGAAAATTCTAATTAATACAATTCGTTCTTCACATGTTTCAGTATAATATATATTTTTTTCAAAGTAATTGTGTTGTCTATTTCTTGTAACATCTTCATTAAACGTGGATATTTTTAGTATTTAGCGTTTGTCTCCACCTTAAGCTTATTAGTCGCGTCGCGTTTTCGTTTGAACTGACCGTAATCGAAGGTATTGTACCATTTAGAAAACTTGATTAAATGGGTCATCTTTTTTAAACTACTTGCCAAGGGGGGTTTCTGTATTACTTTTTTTAAAAGACGAAATGTCAAAGTTGGCTGAAAATAGATTTTTTAACTATGACTCAATTATAAACTTTATTTTTTCACACAGAACTTAGAGAAACAATTATTGAATTTAAACTGCAATCAAGAGCATAGTTATTTAGGATTACTGCAATATATAACTGCAAAATTGAAAAATATGTGATCAGAATACCCAAAAATGGTGTCTATGTTCCCCATTTTCAAAAATATCTATTATTACTTAACCAACTGACCTCTATTTTTTCCAGAGCTGGTATAACCTAGCCTATCGCCTAAACACACACACATATCTATTTATATATATTAAAAGTTGTCGGTCCCGCGAGTTCAGTGTTTTTCCCCATACAAAAAGTGCCCTAAAGAAGTTTTTACACTAAAAATAGCATCCCTGCGCGTCGCTAGTGTAATATAATCTTTAACCGTTAATATAAAATAAAGTTTAACAAAAATAGAGATTTTTTGAAATTTACAAACTTCTTTGTTGACATATCATTGATAACGTCAGTGGTAAAAGACATTACGAATAGAAAAGAATTATCAAATGGGAAAAGAAACCAGTCTAGCTTGTTACGCAGCTATATTCTGCCGCTAAAGAGGAGAGTCCTATCACAGTCTAACCATACTTACGTCATACAGTCAGGCAACGAATGTACTTGCGTAGAGCAACGTTCGGCGAACTCGCTTCAGTTTGCAGGCTCGAACATTGAGCGTTACCCGACGTATGACGTAAGTATGGTTAGACTGTGGTCCTATGTGCATCTATAGCTCACATTCCAAGAAAAAAGAACAATAAAAAAAATTCTTTGTAATGTGGTATAATTTATCATCACCCAGGACTCACCGAGCCAACAGTTGTAGGCAAACGCAACAGAAAATACAATCTTTAAGGGTATTGCTTTTTTAAAACAAAAATCCACTTTAACTACTTCCTTCATTAGCGTCGTACACGTTAAAATATTCAAACGCTTTCCGAGTGATCAAGCATCAAACAAAAGTTTCATTGCGCCAAGATAACGATTACAAACCGTTTAGCCTCTATTCTGACGCGATAAAAGCTGTTTTGCTTTGGCCGATCGTGATACAAGTACTGGCTGGTTTTAAATAGGGAGTCAAGCGCACGATGAGTAGGACATTGGGATCTTGCGCGTGCGCCGGCATCCATCATACCGCCACGCCCCCTAGCGGCCAGTTTCGACAAAACATTTAACCTCACCGGTCAACGATTCCGAGATGATTAAAAATGTTAAAGAATGATATAATTTTTAATAAATCAAAATTGCTTTTCGGACGGGCAAGTAGCCTAGTGTTTTTTTTTATAATTAAGTTTAGTGTTTATTCGTGCACTAGCGACCCGCTCCCGGCTTCGCACGAGTGCGTTTTTTTCTGCAAACCTTCCTTGTTCAACGTTCTTTCCATTAGTGAAAACCGCATCAAAATCGGTTGCATGATTTAGGATTCCGATCCTATTCATCATAGCTCGCTGCGAGCATAGCTCACTTCATAGCTCGCTGGCTTTTTAGTTGTGGACCAGTCCACAGAGTTTGAGTAGTGGACGCATTGATACACAAACGCATTTGTTATAGTTGCTGTAAATTCAGTAACGGAAAGGTTTACTTTCTGGCGTCCTACTGGCTGGGCTGCCCAGTTTATAAGGCATAATAAGGCAGCGAGCCCTGCCATCTAGAGTAAATTGAAAGGGAAAGTCCATTGCATTTTTTATAAAATTTTAATAAACTCAATGAATCTTAGAAAATTCATTCACTTTTTTAACTCCACGTAAAAACGGAAGTCAATCAATTTTTTTTATTCGAAACCGCCCATAGTAAACAGCACAAGGAACAGTGTGTTTTATTGTCTATAGATGAGAGTGCAATTTTTAATAGCAATTGCGGGCATGCGTATCAGAAATTGGTAGCCACTTCGTTTCAACATTCCAGGCTCGTGTTCACTGAGATTACAGGTGGTTTTTAAGCTGCCCCGATGGCTTCTTTTTATTTCTTTATTTGTAACGCCGAAGCGGATGGTTAGTTAACGCTTTTTGAAAAATTCATTTACACTCTCACTTTAAGAGCGCGTATAAATAGAAACAGCTTTTCCTAGATAGCTTTTCCTGGGTCGGCATCATCCACTCGCCAGACTTTGCCTGGGTTACAACATATTAAACTACAAATTGCCAGATTTGGATATTAATTGCTGAAACTCACTCGTCAGTCGACTACTAATAAAATATAATTACTCTCTATATATGTAACTTGTGTTAATGTAACTTCAAACTGTAAATGTTGTTCACGCCTGTAATTGGCTTACATTATAAATCTAATAGTACTTTAAAGTTAATTATGAAATTATAGTTATGTTAAGCTGTTGGTGTGTAAATAAATAAATAAAAATGAATTTTATCTAAGTACATAATAAATCCAATAAGAAAATCCAAATAAGAAAATATTTATATATAGATTAATACATTATAAACAAAAGTGAAATGTAGACAGAAAATATTATACAAAGAAATTTTCTCGATAGAACAAAATCAACAAGTTACCTCTAATTTTTATCGTTTTTTTGATTTATTTTCAAAATAACACATATTACAAACCTAAAAAAATATCACTAATCTCCCTTCACAGATTATCTAGGCCTTTGCTTATTGATTTTTTATATGACATTATATATTTATTCCGGGAAATGCGCTATTATAAGGTTACTGATTATTTAAGTGACAATGAAGCCTGGAATTAAAACCTGGATTCGGAGCTCATACTATGTTTAGTATTGTATATGTACTTTGATTTAAGTATTAAGTGTATCTAATTTTTGTAATTTTATATTTTAAAGATGACAAAAAGAATAGTATCCTGAGTTTCTTTCGGGGTTTCTTCTCAGGTGGCTTTTTTCCGAAACCCTGGTAAAAAATGACGATCATAAGAGTTTCTTGGAGAAACCTATTTGATAAATAAATATTTTGATTATTTTTTTTATCTTCCGTCTCATGTTATGCATACTTCAATGTGCATTGTTTCACATAATCAGTCACAATGAGTTACAATCGCTCCACTGAGACGAGAAGACTTGTTTATGTGGGCAAGAATATTTAGACGTAATTTTTTTAATAAAACTTGTTTGTGAGAAGATTATTATAAGCGTGTTGTGTATAAATTGTTTTATATTATTTTAACTAGATTGTGTAAATAAATATGGCTAATAAAAGGAACTCTGTTGTGTTAGTATCTTGTCCATTCAATTATGGGGCACGCGGGTGAAATTAGACACTTTTAAGTCCATATACCAGATATGATTATAACACACAATAAAATACATTTATAACTAATATATATAAAATAATTGTAAACAGAAGTGCCAATCAATAATTATAATTACTAATTAGTTTGATGTCCAGCTATAGTGAAGATTTTATTGTATTAATACAGTCATGTAGCCATACAAAGCACCATAATGCAAAATCCTTACATAGTATATAAACTAGATAGATGAGCCCGCAACTTCGTACGCGTGGTATTCGGTATAGCGCGTAACTTTTTTGTTTGTAAACAGACTGGAATGAAATATTTAATTTTACGGAAAGTTTGCTACAATACATTAGTGAAAATCGCATTCAAATCGGTTAAGCCGTTTTAGAGATTAGTGTACACAAAGGAACAGACAAACAGACAAAAATTCTAAAAAAAATATTTTTTGACCTCGGTAATCATGTTTTTTTTTTTTTTTTTTTTTTAAATCTTTAATGTCACACACGGCTCGGTCTGCATGTTTTCTAACTCCCGCTAAACCACGCAACGGTTAAGCGTTAAATGGGAATGTTTTTAAATATAATTTGAACAAAAAAACTGCACCCGTGCGAAGTTTGAAGCGGGTTGTTAGTTTTAATATCAGTAGGTATTATATAATAATGTAATTCGAAGTATGACCAAAATTGTGAATTTTTCCCTTGAAACAAATTAATATAACCTTATGGGCATGTCCAACTAGTGGTTACAGAAGGTGGTAACATTACAACGCTTTAGAGGATATTTCTTCTTTTTTTTTACTATTAATTTCTTCGGTAGTTGGGTCGGGTCGTGACCGAGCGTTATGGCGACCACCGTGTTACGAAGTAATATTTTACGTAATACGGTGATGATTTTTAAACGATTCTTTTATTCTAGTTAAATTTAAGTTTAAATCAATTGTATACCATTGAATTAAAAATTGTTTATTTTTTCTTCACTTTTCTAATAATTTAATAAAAACATATTTTTTTGATTGATTTGTGTGCCCTCTTTACTTTATTAAAAATATTCCCCCAGATATCACTTTTGTACGGTACTGTACTTTTGGTTCAAGTTTTTTATGAAAATAATATTAGTGCGAAACAACCACTAAAAAATATATTTATTTTTAAAGTCAGTTCTTAACTTTGACGAGCCCGTTGGATGAGTGGTTAGGGTGCTTGCCTTAAGGCTCTGTTCTAGGGTTCCCGGGTTCGATTCCCGGCTGGGTCAACTTTGAAAAATGAACTTTTCAAATTTGGCTCTCGTCTGGATCTGGAAAGTAGTGCAGCAGGGCACACTGCGTTTCGCAGTCATTTGGGAAGCCTGTCTGACGGCTGTAACCGCTCCCTTACATGAGACCATCGTAAAATAGCAGCGTGTGTGCTGTTGTCTTTCGGTGAGTGAGTGAGGGATGTCAGAGCCTATTTCCCTATCCCCCTCCTAATCCCTTATCCTTAATCCTACTGTAGTCGGCAGCGCACTTGCAGCAGCTTTGGCGTTGCTTGTGTTATAGGCGACGATAGCCACCTACCATCAAGTGGACCGTCAGCCTGTCAGCCGATCTTAATACAAAAAAATAAGAGTAAATGTTATGAATAACTATATATACTTCATTAACTATTGTTTTATTCGAGTTTACGGTGGAAAAAAGTAAAAAGCATATATTAAATTAGATTTCTAATTTTAATAATTAAAAAATTGCGCTTTGAAGCAAGCGACTTTTGGTTTCATTGCAGTTACATGTACAACTAGCCGGGATATCGGGATATAAACGCAACAATTTTCCATTCTTTTAATCCTCCATTGAAGAGCGAGACAACACGCTTTTAAAGGGAGATAGCAACATGTCTATTATAATAATAGATGGTTGTAAATCTATAGGTGTCATGTCTTCCGGTATTGGAAAAAAAATTAAAGAGTTAATGTCGAATGTTTGGAGACGTGGACTATCCTAATAAATGCATGGTAGAAAAAAAAACTGGTTCTTCATCCACGTTGAGCCCCGAAGCCATTAGGTTTTTCATTAACTCGATGACAGGTTTGGTTTTAGCTAATGTATGTATATGAGTGATTCATTCACTTTATGGTTAGTTACAAAAGTAAAGCCGATATATAGTTATCGTTATAGATGTACATGAAGAAGTATGTCACATATATGGTTACCGTTTATTTTAGCCACAATAACAATTATACAAACAGTAAAAATTAAACTAAAATTACCTAATCTAAAAATAAACTAATTTTTTTTGTTTTTGTTTTTTTTTTTTATGTTATGTCGACAGACAGGCTGACGGTCCACTTGATGGTAGGTGGCTACCGTCGCCTATAACACAAGCAACGCTACAGGTGCTGCAAGTGCGCTGCCGACTACAGTAGGATTAAGGATAAGGGATTAGGAGGGGATAAGGAAATGGGCTCTGGCATCCCTTACTCACTCACCGAAACACAACAGCACGTATATGCTGTTATTTCACGGTGGTCTTCTGTAAGGGGGTGGTCGCTGCCGCCAGGCGGGCTGCCCAAATGACTGCGAAACGCAGTGTGCCCTACCACTACTTTTCAAATCCAGACCAGAGTCAATTTTGAAAATTACATTAAAATTTCCAAACTTGACCCCGCCGGGAATCGAACCCGGGGCCCCTGAGACGTTAGGCAAGCATCCTTGCCACTCATCCAACGGGCCGTCTATGTCAATGTACATGAAGATGTAGATGTAGATACAGATATAGATATCTATAAACATCACTTAAAGTCTATACAAATTTATTAATCTATTCAAATTTAAATACTAAAAACTAAAATTATCTAATCTAAAAATAAATTAATATTAAATTGATTAAAAACTAATAATATAAAAATGGACCCTGCGGCATTGTACCAAGTACGCTGGCAGCATTTCCTCGTTGAATGGCCAAACTAATACGTTGGCCGAGGAAAGTGCCAGCTCTTCGGTCTCCCGTCGCATCAATAAGCCTCTTCGAGATGTCTTTGAACAGGCTCATTGCTGCAGGGCCCCACGGAGCGAGTGTCTCGACTCCGAAATAGATATAGATATATATATAAGTAGGCAATATTCAGTATTATGACTAACGATCGGCTGTCCCGAATCTTCCTTATATGAAAAGGAGTAAACTCCAAAATTAGAGATAATTTTCATTTCCTCTGACCGGGTGAAAACCTGCTTGCTTATCCTCTTATCCTATACGATTTGAAAACATGCTAATCCGCAGAAATGCTAACTTACTGGGCTAATGTCGGTTTTGAGCTAATTGTGACGTTTATACAGCTAATAAAGGTGTGATGTATTTTTCCGGATATGGTGAAAATCGAGGATATACTTAATTTAAACACCTATATACTCGTAGTAGAATTTAACGTGTGAAAAAACCAATATTTGAAAACGCGTGATGATTAACACTTCGTACTATGCTACGTTTTTTATACTCGTATTACATTGGGATGTAATACGAGTATAAAAAACCTTCCATGAAAATTTATCTAGTTAATAGTGAAAATCGCATCAGACTCAGTTTATTTACATAAATAAACTAGATAGGATTATAGGTAACAATGTAATGTGCGTGATCGTTGACCAAAAAATTCTTAAAAATTTGTGAAATTTTGATTTTGCCTTCACTCTATTTTGGGATCCAATCATCTCAATTTAATAAAACACTCTGTTGTTCCATTTTATGTGCACATATATTGTTTTCCTTCGTATACAACATAAAATAAATTAAACACTATCAAAACACATCTATTCTATTGGTCACTAAACATTCTTTTTAAAAACATTCTAATTTCAACTTTTCTTTTTATTGTTTGAAAATCAAACTTATTTAAATATATAGCCAGCCAGTATTTAAGTTCAAAAACATTAACAAAATACCTATAACTGGCAACACTATTCCACATGAATACGACTTCACATTTTTCTATTTTTCCTTTAAAATTCCAAGTAATAACGGGTTGGAATTTTTTGTTGACGTGAATCGTCCCAAATTGCTCCAAAGGAACAACCTTCGAACAATAATTGTCTTATTAGTTCATCGTGCCTGTGTTATTGGTCAGGACGTGATCGCAGAAACAGTGCACGATGGATTTTAATTAGATTGACTTTATTTCTTTCTTTTCTTTTAATGTGGTTTCTTTTATTGTCTCTTCGGCGAGTTCAACGCTGTCGCAAGTTATACTTTTTTAAAACGTGCAAAGTGAGTTTTTTCTTTTAATATTTTTTTCTTCTGTGTGTTGATAGTGCCAATATGACAAAGATTAAATATATAGATTAAATAGAGAGGGCATTGGAAAATTGTTCCTCCAAAAACCTCCAAAACATTGATCCCGATTGCCGTAATCAAGATGGCCATGGCGTAGCTAAATAGCCTTGTAAAGTTGGCGATGGACTGAGCGATTTTGTACCACGTGGTTCTAAATGTCACATTACGGATTCTTTCGTCTTTCCCGATCTATACAGTTGAAAATCTTTGCCCAACACGCAGAAAAGATTTATGAACGCAAATCTTTGTTGATTGTTTCAATGTTCAATTTTATTTTTGAAATACATCTAATTGGGCGTACGTTGTAAATGTCTTTTGTTAAAATAGGAATTTACTATTTCTACTTACATGAAATGTCATGTTAAATTATCAAATAAAATTTAAAAAGAAAAAATAGGTCACGTCGTGCTGTGAAAGTGCACGCACGCCACATTGATTTTTTAAAAAAAGTTATTTGAAACATTTAAATTGCACGTTGTTGCTACTGTGCATGCGTCCGAGTCCGAATCTTTTCCAAATTCCACCATGAAGGTTGTAATTACGAGAACGATTTGCTCATCCCGATCCAATGTTGCCACAAATAAAAATCCTTAGCGTTTGAAAGATTCGACTGATTCATGGAAGTCACATTTTTGTTTAGCGTGAGAAAGAAAGATTCGTTATTAACAATTTTTTTTAAAGATTAACTGTAAATTATTCATCCACTATTTTCTTTGGTGTTTTTTTTTTAATAATAAAATAGCCGCTAACTGGCGTGAAATAGCACGTGAAAGATAAATGATTAAGGTGAATTATTGGTCGAATAACGCTATTAAAGACAAAAGCGATGCCGATTACTAAATTAAAATGAGTTAATTCGAGCGCCAACGGATGCGCGCATCCCGCTGTGAGAGGTCGCAGCTCGCTTTTAAAAAAAGAACACCGTCAACCTTACTGTCAGTGCGCGAGACGTAAAATGAGAAATGTTGCCAACGTAAAAAAAGGACATAGACTATTCATTCATAAAAAGCCGGCCACTCACGTTCAGAAATTAGTTTATTTTAATTACTCGGTGAGCGTATTGTTGTATTAATTATTGAGGCCCGGATTGTCTGGACAATATATTTTATTGTCTTTCTGTACGGTTGTGATTTATATGTCTAGTTAGTAAGTTATTTGAATTTTAATTTAGACGCGTTTTAATGGGGTTCGCTTGAATGGTTTCTAATTAGGGGAAAACAACCGAACGAAGTGTATATGAGTAATGTCAGATATAAATTCCTATTAAGGCGCGGACAGACAATCTTGATCTTTGCGTAGAGACTCATTAAGGTGCAGGTAGTAAAATATAAAACGTCTTCATATGCGAACACTTGCAGTGCTTACTGCAAATGTGATTTTTAAGATAAAAAGAAGCAGTAAGACAAGTAGTCTCTCTCGCCCGAAACTGTTAAAAGGCCAGCTCAACACACACGCCCAACCACATATGAAAAACCCATTTTTTAAATTATTGTGTACGTATTACGTATTGTGTTATGTATTGCGTATTCTACCTATTGTGTTTAATTCCAATTGTGTAATACAAAATTAATTTACAAAATTGACGAGCCCGTTGGATGAGTGGTTAGGGTTCCCGGGATCGATTCCCGGCAGAGTGAACTTTGAAAAATGAACTTTCCAAATTTGGCTCTGGATCTGGAAAGTAGTGGTAGAGCACACTGTGCTTTGCAGTCATTTGGGCAGCCCGTCTGGCGGCAGTAACCACCCCTTTACAGAAGACCAGCGTGAAATAACAGCACGTGTGCTGTTGTGTTTCGATGAGCGAGTAAGGGATGCCAGAGCCCATTTCCCTACCCCCCTCCTAATCCCTTATCCTTAATCCTGCTGTAGTCGGCAGCGCACTTGCAGCAGCTGTGGCGTTGCTTGTGTTATAGGCGACGGTAGCCACCTACCATCAAGTGGACCGTCAGCCTGTCTGCCGATCTTAACATAAAAAAATAAATAAAAAATAATTAATTACAAAATTATTTTTATTTTCCAAAATTCAATAGAAAGTTAGATGAATCTGAGTTTAATAACTCTTAGTAAATTTAGAACTTCACTACCTTGATCGAATATAACGCTACGTTTATTATCTCCAGTCTGACCTGCCCTTAATGGCTAAAAAAAACTTTTGTACGGATAGCTGACCTCCGCATCGTGTAGACAATAGGCCGGTGTTTGTTATGTCTTAACAAATGTGTTGTTCTAGAAAAATAGACGTAGACATATTGTTGTAATTTTTATGCTGATTTTTTTAAAACATAGATTATTAATCTATATCTATACTTCTATATTTAATATTATAAAGCGTAAAGATTTGTATGTATGTATTTTTGTATGTTTGTAATGAATAAACTCAAAAATTACTGGACCGATTTTAAAAATTCTTTCACCTATAGAAAGCTACATTATCAGCTAGTATCACAGGCTAATAACCTTCCCCCATCTCCCCCTCCATACAAAATTGCCGTTTTCCACGAATAAACATACAAATACATTTCGAAGTAAATTTCCACCCGTGCGAAGCCGGGACGGGCCGCTAGTATTCAAATAATTCATTATAGAGCTTACTTGGCAGAAAAAATTTTTTGAAACTATAGAAGAAATTTGAAAATAATCACACTAATATTATAATATCAAAATGTGAACAGCTAATTGACCGCCTAGATCGTGTGATATCACAGCTCTAGACTTTTCCTAGAACTTGAGAATGGCCGCGTTAGTTGCAGTTACAGTCAACGGTTTAAAGAAATGAGCTTTGAAAAATAAATGTAAGCAAATAAAAATAAAGATAATCCAATATATTTGATGTCCTCCAATTTTTTTACTTGTGAAAAAAGTACTGAAAAATAGAATCAGGGATATATGACATAATCAAGTAGTCATTTAGCGATGTAGCTATTTTTATATGTAGACTTCTGTCTATGATAGTAATAATGGTTTTTCTTTCTAATAATGGGCTAGACTATAGTAGACTATAGGTACTTGATTTAGTCATTTTGCTACTAACCCACTCGATCCACGGATTCTTCAACAAAAGATGAGTTACGTAATAAAATTTAAATAAACTTTAGGTTATAAACCGATTTATTAGTTTGCGAACAATTGTTACGATTATTGGTTGGCAATAAAAGCAGGAATTAATGGGAGATCACTGTACATTTAGTGGTTATTCATTTGCTCGTTGTTTATGGAAGCATAGATAATAGATGTGGAAGTAATCCTTCTTTTAGCAGGGCACGGGCGCCTAGGAAATTATAAAATTTTATAATAAACTGTGTTCTAAAACTCTACAATGGTTTAATTATTTTAACAACATGGGATTTGGGTAGAACTGCTTGGTGATAAAAGTGCTTTGTGCATAGTATGCTCCAATTTACAAACCCTCGGAATTATACACATTATAGATTTCTGAGGAATCACTCTATTGATAGATGAAAACCGCATGAAAATCAGTTCAGTGGTTTTTGAGATTACCGCGACTTTGTTTTATAATAGGTATAAGACAACTATGTCTCTCACAGTGCCTAGATCGTAATCACTTCGAAGTTGGAAAAAATCTATTATTTTTTTTTTAATTGACAACACTAAATCTCATTAAGAGCTACTAAATATATACAATAGACAATAGAAAATTAAAAATTAAAAAAAAAAATTTGTACACGTTGTACTTATGTTATCGAGGTCAAAAAAATAGTTTTTAGAATTTTCGTCTGTTTGTCTGTGCGTTTGTGCACGCTAATCTGAGAAAAGACTTAACCGATTTGAATGCGGTTTTAACTGATGTATTGTAGCAAGCTTCCCGTAACATTTAGTGTTCGTTTCATTCCAATCGGTTTAGAAACAAAAAAAGTTATGCGCTATACCGAATACCACGCGTACGAAGTTGCGAGCTCAGCTAGTTTATAATATGTGTATGTTGCTATATCTGTAGTATCACTTTCACAAAATAGTATTTAGAATAAACATTATTTTAGGAAATGAAAAAAGAAGAATTTGTATGATCTTTTTTTAATTAGTAGAAGGTAATTAAAAACACAACCCTTTATAATTGTTAAAACAGGTGTAATAAGAAAAATAATATGATTTTTTTTATTAATTTTAAGTAGTAAAAGGTACACTGGGTTTTGCAGTCATTTGGACAGCCCCTCTGGCGGCAGTAACCACCATATTATAAAAGTCCACCGTGAAATGACACGTGTGCCGTTGTAGTATGCCAGAGTCCTTATCCTTATCCCTTCCTAATTCCCTTATGCTTAGTCGTGCTAAGGTCGGCAGTACTCTTCCAGCACCCGTGGCCTTGTATTAATAGGCGACGGTAGCCACCTGCCAACAAGTTTATCGTCAGCCTATTTGACAGCCCCTAATCCCTTATCCAATCCTACTGTAGTCGGCAGTGCACTTGCAGCACCTGTAGCGTTGCTTGTGTTGCAGGGGACGGTAGCCACCTACCATCAAGTGGACCGTCAGCCTGTCTGTCGACATAACATTAAAAAAAAACCAAGATAAAAGCAAAAATTAAAATAATTTAAATTGTTATTATTTAATTAATTAAATACATAAAATTCCAATCTATTCACGAAATCAAGAAATAAGGAAACGAGATGATATTTTTAAAGTGCAAATTATTTCAAAGGGTTGGCACACACCGATGTCGGTTACTTTTACATATACCTACCTCACTTAATATTTATACTTTTCCGAGCCTTCTTGCTTGGAATTTGGTTACAGTGACTTTATTGCTGTTACCAGGCGTTGATTTTTATTTTCAGATGATCGAGAACATTACTTTTTCTTTATATGAAAGGCACCCTATTTTCTATATTCCTGGCAAAAATTTCATGACGATACGGTTTATTGTTAATTAATACAAACTTAAACTCCATTATTACTTTAATGAAGACATTATGTACAAGTTGAAGCAAAGGTTTGAGTTAAATATGTATATATGTATTGTTACGTGGCAGAACAGTTATGTTGGATGGCAAAACAAAAACAAAAATCACAAAAAAAGAAAATAACTGTTGTGACATTCAAAAAACTGATCTAAGATGGAGATTTCTATGAAATTATTAAAAATGCGAAAATCTCGAAAACTAGCCATTTTTATTGACGTTTTTACTAATCTGGCGAGTTATGAACTCGTTTATCAGCCCCCGAAAGGACGGCTATGAATTTTGGGACGGACACACACACACACACATATATATATACAGAATAACGCTCTATGATTGTGCTGTGTGCTAAAGCGATTAATGTCGCGTTGCGTGTCAACTGTGTGCATTCGTCCTTATTAAAAACTAATTTTAAAAAGGCTTCTCGATTGCTCTTAATGGCCCATTAAAGGCTGGAATTTATTGAAAATCGAATGCCCGAATGGCCAATTAGAAATGTTTTGCTATACTTACAGAATAGTAATCTTCGAGGGGGCGTAACGATAGTGACATGTCATTAAAATTATTGACAAAGTGACCGTTGACATTTTAATTATAGAACATTCTGGTGCGCGTCGGACAAACGATTTCTAACAGTGAAATAATAATGTTGACAACTTGTCTTCATTTAAAGACTTTAGGGATACCTCATAGCTGATCCGAGGCTGTGACTTTGAGATTGTAGGATTC
Organism: Bembecia ichneumoniformis; assembly: GCA_910589475.2. Taxonomy (NCBI): domain Eukaryota; kingdom Metazoa; phylum Arthropoda; class Insecta; order Lepidoptera; family Sesiidae; genus Bembecia; species Bembecia ichneumoniformis. Next base: position 8,156,644 of record OU342543.1, read on the forward strand.
ATCATCATTCGCTTTTCTCATTCATTATAAACCTTCTTGTTTCCTGTTTATAATGTGACCTTTTTATTTACTTATATATATATATATATATATATACACATATACACTGGCCGGCGGGATTTCAAATGAAAAAGAACTACACAGAGGATATTCTGGAGAGAGAGCCTTGAAGTGATGGTGGACGGAATATACATACAATAAAAAAGATTCAGATTTTTTAAAAAGGAATAAGAAAGGCAATCGAGCTGACGATTTTTACGTCTAACTCCTCCAGACTGAACGAATCCAACTCTTACTTTTATTAAGTCGACGAGGTCCGCTTATATCCTATCTTTACCTGTGCTCCTGTCGAAAAAGGGAATAAAGCTACTCCAGAACGACGTGATCAACGGAAGATATAAGAATATATATATAAATATATAAGAATTATAGTGGTTTTTTTTTAGTGTACATAGGGACTCTAGTGAAATTAAAGTGTAGTGTTTCCTTAAAATCTCCATCTTTTCTTATAACCCGCCACCCCAACAGTGATTCTAGAATTGTTACACTACAAGATCTTTTCATTCCATGTTACTCTATGGATATTGTAGCTTTTTCGCAAACTAGTCGTTTTGCTACCATAAAATACAGACCTTCCACCAGATCATTTTGCGGAGATATGGGCATTCCACGAAGTGGAGACAACATCTCGTCGAAGAAGACAATCAACAGAGTTGGAATTCGGAAGCGTTGGCTTCCTGTCTAATGGTACAAGTTTCAACCGTTAAAACGAAATACCATACACCGATGGCAAAACTGATTGATCTTTACATTTTAATATATAACTAGAATATTGAGATGTAAATTTATATGTGCCCAAAGAATAACAATCTAATATAGCTTAACATAAGGTTTATTTTATGCGTACAAGTAGGTACATGCTTCATTCTGCTTTTAGTAGTCTCGTATATGTATGAAAAAAAATCTGAGATTATCTAAATAAATAATTAACATCGTAAATTATATAAATCAGTTAGCGGTCGGTTTAAACCAACATTTCCTTAACTTAAACACTAATACCGTCTTGCTGAAAAACGACAAGAGATGGCGCTAAACAAAATAATTTGTAAGGAAATTTAATGGACTTAATTATTTTTATAATAAGGTCCCCAGACTTGATGGTGTGTATCGTCCCCTGTAACACAAGCAACGCAACAGGTATACTGCAAGTGCGCTGCCGAATTTAATAGGATCAGGAAGGGAGGGAAATGGGCTCTGGCATCCCTTACTCACTCACCGAAACACAACAGCACACGTGCCGTTATTCCACGATGGTCTTATGTAAGGGGGTGGTTACTGTCGCCAGTCGGGCTGCCCAAATTTCTGCGAAACGCAGTGTGCCCTGCCACTATTAAATATGGTAGTTTAGACGACAATAGCCATTTACCATCAATTGGTCCATGGGAATACCTGTCGCCTTATACATATTAAAAAAATAATAGCATATATGGACATGGTGAGTCTTTAAAGACTTTGAGCCTTTAAGTTTTCCTAAAAGTCATGAGAAAAATGAATTACACAGAGACGAATAAGTAATTGAATTTCCTATTAATACAAAAAAAAATACAATACCACCTCAAATGAAATAAAAGCGATTATTTCTTAAAAACAACCGAAGCGATCCCATTAAGGCGCTGTCATCGCTGGGTTGATAAGATTTAAATTAGCCGCACAATAAAGCTCCTGTCAAATCCGCCATTAATTTCGAATTTCAAATTTGGAACGGGAGCGATGTTGCCAGCAGTGCGAAGCCCTTTTCGTGGCGGCCTGTGTTACCTCGCTTTGTTTCGGTTATTGAATGTAATTTTGGCAAATTAATTATTTCATTTCGACTACACACTGTGGAACTTGTTTAATAAATTTCTATAAAAATAATATATGCCTATAGGTCATTACAGTTATTAATATAGAAATACATTATCCTTCTGTGTGACACAACATTTTTTAAATGTTAAGGTCGGCAGACAGGCTAACGGTCCACTTGATGGTAGGTGACTTCCGTCGCCTATAACACATGCAATGCTACAGATGCTGCAAGTGCGATGCAGACTACAGTAGAATTAAGTATAAGGGATTGGGAGGGGATAGGAAACTGGGCTCTGGCATCAATGACTCACTCATCGAAACACAACAGCACACGTGCTGTTATTTCACGGTGGTCTTTTTTAAGGGGATGTTTACTGCCGCCAGACGGGTTGCACAAACTTTTTAATATCAATAGACAAATAGATTTTCCAATAGACACCACGAAACGATGGTCCAATGTACAAATATTTGTGTTAGCTGAGTAGTTTTTTTTTTAAATGTGATATGTAACGAGGAGGCAAAGAGTCAATTATAGAAGGGATTTCAACTATAGAAGTCTTCTTAAAGTTGATGCGGAATCGGAAAGGTATAAATACGAAATAGGATAAGGGATAAAATACATCAACAAAAACAAATAACAGAAATACAAGAATTTTGTATTTGCAGCAGACAATCTTCTGTAAGACAGTTATTAACTGTCTTTTATCATAAGAAAACATCATAAAGGACTGCTTTATTCTAGTATATTTAATTGATTACAAGCTTTTACCCGCGACATCGTCGGCGTCTGATTTTTTAGAAAGAGGCCGCCTATCATGTCGAGAGGTTCAAATTCGATCCCCGGTCATGCCATGGGTCATACAACGTGAAGAAACCTTGCATACGCCAAAGAAAAATTCCAAGGCGCATGTGAAGTCCACCAACCCTCACTGGGCCAGTGTGATGGACCATATAGCGCATACGCCCTTGTTGAGAGGGTACGCCTGTGCACCTGCGGTCAGGACATATAATAGGCCTTTTATATAATCCCCTTTCATATATCCTGCAGATGATTTGAATATTTTTTAAATTATAATTATTATGATAATTCAAAAGGAAAACGGTTACAAATAAGTGGATTTTTTATCATTAGGGGCTGGCGTCGCCTTAAGGGAAGCTTGCTACAATACGTCACTGAAAACCGCATTTAAATCGGTTAAGTTGTTTCTCAGATTAGCGTGTACAAACGCACAAACAGACAAAAATTCTAAAAACTATTTTTTTGGCCTCTGTAACATAATGTACAGACTCGGCTCGTTTACAATTTTATTATAAAGTCGTAAAATTTTTTTTTAAAGATTTAAAAAGTCGTTACGACCTTTTGTCTTTCGAGCCGGAGAGTTGTCTAGCCTTTAATAAGTGTTGTCCTTAATGTTGTATGCGGACTATCTCCAAGTAGTTTTCATTTATGCAGTGTTGTAAACACTGTAACCAACATTCATTTAAATATTTTGACAGCTTCATTACAGCGCGCGTCCGCTTTACCGATGTGTTTGTCACTGGACTTACTGCACAACGGCCGAGAATGAAAAGGTCGAAACTGATACCTACGAAGTTGAAAAAAAAAGGTGTTTTATTTATTTATGATAATAATGAACCGGTGAGTTGAACGTTCAGCTGCTGTAACGGTTGACATAGGTTTGTACCCCGTTCTAGCTTGAAACTCTGAATTGTTTATCGACTTGTGACTAGCCCAATAAAGCTAATTGGTTCCTCAAATTACCGAGAAGTTTGTGTCAAGCTATAATATTAAATACTAGCTATGTCCCTGTCCCTCGGCGACAGTACTTTATTTTTGGATGAAAGGTCTTTTCTGTCCTTTCCTGCAAAGAGTTTTTTTTAAAGATGTGTTTGCTCTTGGTCAGATTCTATCCATCTAGGAAAGATGAGGCTGACAATTGAGCGAGATCACCCAGAAGATGCCTATTCTCTTGATTACGCTATTTATCAGAAGACGCCTATTTATTGATTGAAGTTTTAAACGGATCCCAAAGGTGTGAAGTGGCATATGAAGATAATTTTATGTCTATTAATAAATAATTTTGAAAATAATTTCGATTTTTGTAATAAACTAATAAATAACACGATTCTTATTTACGTCAATGACTTTCTATATTCTTGATCTTTTTTAATTTAATTTAATTTAATTTAATTTAATTTAACTCTGAACAAAATTTGATTTCAAAATTTTGTTAAATTTTAATTCATTTTTTTAAATTTTAATTCATTTTTTTAAATTTTAATTCATTTTTTTAAATTTTATCTATTATGAATGTTTTTGAAACGAATTTAGGATTTTTTCTTTCATTATTAATTTATCTGCTATAGTTAAACAATACTTCTTTTTTTTAAATTTTCCAAAACAGGTCCGTCAAGTCCAAAGCAGTCAAGTCAAGCTCCTATTTTTAAACTATGGCATTACTAACTCGTCGTATCTGTACTGTGACCTGTCAAGTGGATAGTGATTATATACTCTTTGTTCGTGGATCACGTCCACGAATCGTGGACGCTTGGAGAATTTTCATATTTCTTTTTTGTTAATTTTTCTTTTTATGTGTGGACTCTTTTTAAACTGGAGCTCATCCAGGAACTGGATTGCATTTAAATTCGGCTATTGCGTAAATGATGCACTACTTATAAATATTTTCCTTTTTTCGTATAAGGAGTGGAAACATGGACGGACTCTAAGAGCCAGAGAGAGACAAAGAATGTTAATGAATTTTGAACCTAAATACTGGCTGACTTAAAAAGGTTTGATATTCAAACAGGGAAAAAAAAGAAAAAGAATAATTTCATGTTTTGACGTGAAAAAACGGAGAGTGTGTTTTTATACATCTGGATGTTGTGGAATATTTTATATACATATAAGTTATTTTAGATGTTTTGAAGTAATTGAGAAATAAACAAGATGTGTGCACCATCCAAATAAGTAATTTTAATTACATCCAATAAATTTTAAGAAAATGAAGTAATCCGAAGAAGTGAAATCCACAACAAAGGATAGATGCTTTCGAAATGTGGTGCTTGGAAGCGGATTTTGAGGGTTCTTACATTCGTATTCTTATAGGTATAATATGTATCATTTTGGAATATTATTTCGGACTCGTTGTAAGAAGAGGTGGCGACAATCTGGAAAAGCAGTTCAGCGAGTGGCGACTGGCGACAACGAGGTGGAGGGCTCAAGTGAAGGATGCTACCTCTTCTGATACTTTTCTTTTACTCTTGAGGAAGTTTATAGGCAACCGAGAATTAAAGATGATTCATATTACGTGCGCTTGCCGTGGGCCGTGCGCTTGCCGTGTTTTTCTTAAAGGCCGTGGCACGGACACGGCCCGGTGAAGTATGAATTGGTTTATACAAAAGCATACCGTTATGTGCAGGGTGAGTCGATCTGCCGTGTAAGGGCGAAAATGAACTATTTATTTCCTTGTGGAAATAAATAGTTCATTTATCTTGGTTTGTACCAAGATTACTTCCAAAGGGCTAAACTTGTCCGATAAAACCGTAAAACTTGCCAAAAGTCGTCAATGATTCCCTTAATGAGTCGCTGGTTTACTGTCGCAGGTAACTTCCTAAAGATCCGAAGAGTCGCTTTCGAATCGCTGCTCCTAGTTATATTTGGTGTTAAACGTCTCGATCTATTTTTGTTGTAAACATAAGGACCAATTTCCTTTGACACTAACCGGGGAGTGGCGTGATTTCTATCGATAGGATGGAACTTTCGAGAAGGATCGAGATAGGATTCAACCAACGCGAATGTTTTTTCCAGAACGTTCCATGGTTAGTTATAACAATACTACTGTGAATATGTTGACCGGGCCCCGGCCGGGGCACTGCCGGCGTACGGTCCGGTGTAATATAAATTCACCTTTATGGACACCGCGGGACACGGTTGGTCGAGAATAATTACTAACTCTCAATTGAATAAGGACGTGAAAATGTATGAAATTAAAATTAGGGATCATCAAAAAAACAACTATATAGCTTCTTATAAAAGTAAAAAGTAGCGTAATCCTACTTTGTTGTATTATTTAATATTTATAAGAAGAAACACACACAACCCATTCTTGCAGGGAACTCTGAAAGGATGTCTCGCTTGTAATAAGTACCAAAGACCACCAATTAAGTAATTTAAAAATATATTTCAGACAACGCGGACGATCTAATTATATCCCTTGTAGAAATGTTTTAAATGGACCATGGCGAGGGACTTGGGACCTCTTTTGTCTTAAGCAATATAATATATGTGACTCGTAGTTGTATGGTAAGTGTACTTTAGAATTGGAAGCCTTATTATTTGCTTTTTTAGATAAAATCTTTTTTTAAATATATCAAAAAGATTGAAAAGATTTGTATGTATGTATTTTTGTATGATTGTAATGAATAAACTCGAGCAAAAGATAGACTATATATAACTATAGGAGTACATATTTTACAAAATAAAATCGCTGTCCGCTTCTGTCGTGTTTTCCGCTAACTTCTAAACCATCACCTATATATTTTTATAAGGTTTGTGTTTAAAAATTGAAAAAAAAAAAAAAATGCCCCATGCAAAGCCCGGGACTGGGCGCTAATTTTTTTATATTATAGATAATATATTATACTAGCTGATGGCCGCGACTTCGATCGCATTGGTAAACGAAAAATACGTAGGTATATAACACATGAGAAAACATATATGAGTGATATAACGCCTGACATCCTTATCGCTGTGACGACGACTGTTTTTTTTTGAATTTCTAGACGATCCCCCGGGAACCTGTAATTTTTTCAGGGTGAAAAGTATGATATATGTATGTTAATCCTGATAATGAACTATTTGTGTGACAAATTTCATCCAAATCTGTTGAGCCAAACAACTTTTGCATTTACATATTAATATTAGTAGGACTAGATAGGGACTAGATCGTTTATTTTCTATTTGATTTAACAGTAGACCGCTTTTAACTCCAAAAATCAAGTGAATATTTAGTTCCGAAGCGCTCTTAAAAATAGACTCTCAATTTACTTATCTAAAACCTATTTAATAAAATTTCACTGTTTCGCTTCCAAATAAATTAAAATTTGTTCACTAAATTTTTAAAAATTTATTGTTCCACTATATTCGTGAGGGTTATCCTTGAATCGCTTGGGAAATTCTTTTAACATAATATTTGATTAAACTGGTTTGACGCCATTCGTCTACTTCGCTTTTTATCATATTCGCTATTCGTCAACTTAGTTATTAATCATACCTATATAGTTTACTATCTATAGCAAGAATAATAGTATTGGGTATATAATAATACTGGTGGACGCTACTTCGTCTGCGTTGAAAAATGAAATAACGCCTGTCGTCTAGGCTTGTCAGAAAGGAATACTGAAATATCTGGGCAAAATTTAAAAAAAAATCGGTATTTTGGGATTTCTGGGATTAAAAACACCTGGCTAACTTATCACACATGACAACTAACCTATCTATAGTCCGGTGTTCTCTCACGCCGCGTAACTAATACCTACTTACTTACACTTATTTTTTACATTTTTCATTGGATTAAAGAAGTATTTGAACCTCGAGAAGTAGGTATTCAAGAAAAGTTTTAAAATTCAAAATTCGATCTTATTAACTCGGCTTTAATTAAGGTCATACAATTTCTGTCTTTAGTGTAAGTACCTACAAGTTATTTAAAACACTCTCACAGAATAAGCATTACTTACGGGAATGATTTTGAAACCGCCCGTAATTTTTCATTTTTGTTTTGTTAAAAACCTTGCTAGAAGCTGTTTGTCCGGACATTTTGTCAAGAGTCTGGACATCAAATGAAATGTCGGCACAATCCAGACGAATCCCGACCATTTGGCAACCCAGCTGTGACGACGAAGGCATCTCGCTGCCACGGCGGCAGTAGCGCCCAAATTTTTGGAACCTAACATTATTGCAGGATAGAAAGTATCCTATATCTTAATCTAGGTAATAAACTATGTGTGTGCCTTATTTAATTCAAATCTGTAGAGTCATTTTTGCGTGAAATAGTAACAAACATCCACATATCCTCACAAACTTTCGTCCACATAATATTAGTTGGATTACACGTTTAAGTATGTACATTATCTAAAAAAAACTTCATCTAGTTTTGGTATGAACGCCCGCACCGCGTAATCTACCTGTGTAATTCAGACTCAAAATAATCGCACACTAGCTTGTCCGAAATGTCAGTATTTATTTTTCATATATTTTTCACTGCAATTCTGACACCCTGAAAAAAGAGCTGTTTTGTATACAATCAGATAAAAAACTGAGTCGTCAAGACCAATCTGCCGACATTAAAATGTTTAAGATTTTTAATTAGGTAATGATATACCTAGTTATTAAAAGATCTGTGATTAAAATCTCAGCAATCTGTAATTACCTACCTACAAATACTTAGATTTGGTCCAGGGCTTTTCATGTCTATGGTAGGTATTTTGATTTGTATTAATTTCTATGTACGCATGTAATTGTTAATTTGAATGTTGTGGATGCCTATAATTGGCCCATATACCAGCTGTTATAATTTGTCAATGATATGTTGTATAATCTAAGTATATGCGCTGTTGGTGTCTCTAAAATAAAATAAAATAAAAATAAAAATTTGTTTATTAGAATATTGCGTCAAATGATGATGATCTATGATCTTATCCTTTTATCCTTTTATCCTTTTAACCTTATCCTTTTATCCTTATCCTTATAATTATAGTATAAATTGAAGTCGCTGCTCACGTCTGTTTGTCTATATGTTCTCTAACTGGCAAGGCAATGCAACGGAATTTAATGCGATTTTCACTATCATATTTTTTATAATTTTTTATGGAAGGCTTTAATGTTATATAGTTAAACCTAACTACATCCGTGCCAAGTAGGGGGCGGGCGGCTTGTTAAAAATATTTTTATTGCCCGCATTTAGTCTGTATATGAACTGATCATACATTCTAGGAAGCACAAAAATATATTGGTACAATGTATCAAAAAACAAAAAATCAAATCGTTTTAAATATCTCAAAAATTGGATAATAAGATCACTTTCTTGAAGTTGAAATATTACTTACCGTTTCGGAAACAAAATGGTGTAAGAAGAAACGGCGGAAGAAACTCTCCGGGAATCGCTATTTTTAATCCCATCTGCTATCTGCTTTTTTATCATGCTATCTGCCATATTTTATCTGCTAAATAATTGTATAATACGCTTTTTTACCAAGTTTCCGTTTTACAAATGTTTTAAAATGTTTTAATTACAATTTCTCAGGTATTTTACAGTAGGTAGAACCATAGATAAAATACCTACTACTGGTTAAGTAGTATTTTATCTATGGTAGAACACACTGTCCGTTAAACAACATATAGGTAACTAAGATCAGGGTTAAGTGTAAGGCTATTTTTAATACTTAAATTAGGTATCTAAGTGTAGATTTGTGTACATACATATAAAAATGTAATATTTTTAGCACGTTTCTGCATTCGAATACTTATTATAATCAATACTTAGGTATAATAAATATAAACCGATAATACTTAGGTATAATAAATATAAACAAATAATAAACCGATAAAGACAAATTAGTTTAAATTATCACGTCAATGTTAGAAAATATAGAAATTTAAGAAACTGTTTAACAATAAAAGAAATATGCCTTTGAATTTAAAATTTATTCAGATTTTTTTTTCATAAAATATCTATCTACATATAAGTACGTATATTTTAAAATTCTCTTGCATTTAAGGAACGTAATTAAAAAATATTTTTTTCTTATTTCACTAAATAACTGTAAATAATCAAATTATGTAGTAAGTCCAAATTTTCTAAAACTTACAATACTTAGTTATACTTTAAAATTACCGCCGCCGGTTCGGAATCTAGATTCTATGGTATGGGTCAGAAAACCTGATAATTTCTCTTTTCAATTATAGGTAAATTTGTGATAGTAAAAAGTAAATTATACAATAAAAAAATGCTAGGCCACTAATCCTAAGCATATTATATAAGACAAACATTCATTACACGAGTTCCTCCAATCAATTTGGATCTCTACTGCTTTAAAATTATATGTATACTGGCTTGAATCCGGCTTGGGACCTTGTTATTATAAGTATAAGCGTATGCACTGATTATAAAAGTAATCCTATTCTGAAATATTTGACAACGAGTCTTCGTTTCTTGTAGAGTCAGGGTAAGAAAATGTTCGTCACCTGAAAGTCGACATTTGCTTGCACCAGGACAATTATCAGTCATGCCAAAATTTCATTTCAAACGTCTGTCAGTTGTCTGCTTAGTGCTTTAGTTTCAAAAGGTACTAAGAGTCCACAACTTGATAAAGGAATTACCTAATTTGAAACTGACGAAGGTTTTCGTAATCCGACTGTAGGTACTTCTAGTATGAGCCTATTTAAGGAAAAAATATTTGAGTATCAAAGTCTGCTGACTATGTCGGACGCGCGACTCTCTTTGTGAATTTTTAACGGAGATATTGTATTAGGTTAGAGTTTCCAACCGTCCTGTTTTGTCAGGATATGTCCTGGTTTTCATAATCTCCTGGGAAGTCCTGGATAGTTTTAAGCGGCGTCCTGGGTTTTTAAAGCGCCCTGACAAGGGTCATGTAGGTATTTTAAAGAATTTGTTAAAAACTAAAGCGTTTGTTTTGTATGTTATAATAACACGTTTTCAACTCATATAAACTTATTCAAATTATTTTAATGAAAAACATTATTATTATTATTACTTAGGTCTCATTTAACCGATTTTAGTCTATTTTTTCTACCTACTGCGTTCTGTTTTTAAAACGCATTGTTCTGATTTTTTCTACTGCAAATCATAGTTTTTTTGAAATTGTGGTTGGCAACCCTATATTAGGTTCTATTGAAAATGAAAAAGATTCTCGGTTTGGCCTAGATTAGCCTAGATTTTCTCTTGAGGGCAACTGAATTCGCGGTTGTCTGATTGTTCTATTTCTATTCTTTAGTAGGTAGATATATTTACATGTATAAATAGAATTACTAATAGAAATTCTTCAATTACTTTGCACAATCAGCATGATGTTCTTGGTAAACAAATAAACATATAATAATACAGTATTGCAGCGTCTTAAAAAAATATGTATTCATACCTCACGATGACACTGCATATAAAGATTCATGGCTGTGAAATATCTATACTAAGGCAAACATATCACAGAAAGCACGATGTCTCTTCCATATCACAACAACCGGTGAATAAAAGTTGTCAACTATAACACTGTTCCGAAAACAGACATTGTTCCGATATCGATCCGCGAAATGGCCCCGGGGGCGATGCGCGTAGATCACAGAATCACGCGTGCAAAACGTAATAATAATCGACCATCCCGCAGGCTTATCTGTAAACGACTGGAGGCTAAAAGGTTTTCGCTGGGGGCGAAACGGTGTGCGTAGCTCGAGGCTCCGCCCCAGGTGTTGCCATTGGCTAAAATGTGGTAGCTGGCCTCCACCGCGCCACCCCATTGGCTCCCCGGCGGACCCCACCGGGGGCACCGTGTCGCATCCGCACACAATATTTTGACGTTTTTTTCCAAGCTCGGTGGCATTTCTCGTCGCGACGATTAATTGTAATTCTTTATGGCCATTGTAGTTGGAGTGATCCGTTTAAAGTTGTGCGATACAGTGTTTATTTTGTGATTTTTCGCTTGCGTTACGCGTAATAGCTTTTTTTTTTCTTGTTTAATCGGGACATTTGAGTGCAAAACGGAACGATTCGATACACCCGCGAAAGCCTTCCTTGCATTATTCACCTGTATCGTTATTGTAGATATTGTGTAAAGCAAAAATGCTGTAATGTCTGCTGATATTTTAAGTATACTTACATTTTGGGAACAATGTGAAAAAGATTTGTTAGGAAAAAAATGCCTTAGTATTTTTTTTTAATCTTTATTATAGCTGGGATTGCGTTTGGGTATTACAATTTTTGTTTGAAACGCGTATGTTTTTTATCCATTGATTTGAACAGTGTACTTTTTTAACGATAAACAATATGCGCTGTTAATTTTGTTTGTTGTTTTAAAGCAATGATAGCTCAGTGGATTTTATAAAAAATAACCTCGACTGGTCTAGACGCAGATTTGAATCCCAGTCGAGCCAAAAAATTAGATTATTTTTCAATTTTGAGTTTAGATATTAGTTTTAACACGAATGCAAAACATCGTACCTAAAGATACATGAATGTCTTTGATGACAAGCAGTATTCGAAAGCAGTAATTAGTGTCAAGTCAAGTCAAGGCAGGGCATTCCGTTGTCATAGATTGAAGACTTTGTCTGTTATAGTAATCACTAGCTGCTCAAAGAAGACCATTGTGAGATAAAAGCATGTGTGCTGTTGTGTTTCGATAAGTTAGAAGGGATGCCAGAACCCATTTTCCTATTCCTTCCTAATTTCTTATTCCACTAAGATGGGCAGTGTACTTGAAAAACCCACTCATGAAGTTTCAATTGTAATGGTAGGTGGCGACGATAGCCATCTTATACCATCAAATAGATTTGCCTGTCTGCCAATCTAAAACTCCCGCTAATCTCTTCACATTAAAGAAAGAAAATCTGCATTTGAGCGTAATACTTAATCTGAAATTTTATTAGGTTTCACTAATTATAGGTATAGGTAAGCTGTATACAGTTGTAAGTTGTTTATAAACGTTTAAACAAAGTTATTTAGTTAATTGTTTTAATTATTAATTTTAAATTTTATTTTATTTTTTTATGTTAAGATCAGCAGACAACTTGACAGTCTACTTGATTGGTAGGTGGTTACCATTGCCTATACCACAAGCAACGCCACAGGTGCTGCAAGTGCGCTGCCGACTACAGTAGGATTAAGGATAAGGGATTGCATAGGAAAATGGGCTCTGGCATCCCTTACTCACTCACCGAAACACAACAGCACATGTGCAGTTATTTCACGATAGTCTTGAGTGGTTACTGCCGCCAGACGGACTGCCCAAATGTCTGCGAAACGCAGTGTGCCCTGCCACTACTTTCCAGATCCAGACCAAAGCCAAATTTGAAAAGTTCGTTTTTCAAAGTTGAAAAAGTTTTTCAAGTTGTCCTGCCGGGTATCAAACTCGGGAACCCTAGAAACCGTTAAGGCAAGCACCCTAACCATTCATCCAACGGGCTCGGAATGGAATGAATTTAAATGGTTATTATAGCTTTTGAACTAATTGTGCGGTTATGATAGATTTAATTTATGTACCATTTTTAGCCTATAAAGGAATAAAACTAGAAAGAGCGATCGAGCATAAATTAGTCAAAAGAAATTTCTTTTATATGCATTAGTTTTCTTCAGAAATAGTAGATTTTCTGTCATTCTGGTCTTCAGAAATATCTTCAATCTAGATAGTAGGTATGAAACAAAGTCGCCTGTTCTCTGTTTCTTCGCTCTTTTCTTCTAAGCCTGTCTGTAGATCTAACATAAAGACTTGGAAAAATTTACTTATATATTTTAAAGTTTTTATAATTTTCTGTTGATTTTTTCTTTGTGTAAACATGTGCAAAATGTGACAATAAATAAAGTTTGGATTAAAAAAATCAATTATAACTGGGTTTATTATTGAAACAAAAATATGGAATTACGATAATTTTTAAGCGTAAGTTTTGTAGATTACCACCTGTTACATTCTGTATAACAGAATTAATACATTCTATATAACAGAATTAATATATTCTATATAGGGTTCCCGGGTTCGATTCCCGGCAGGCTTATCTTTGAAAAATTGACTTTTCTAATTTGGCTCTGGTCTGGACCTGGAAAGTAGTGGCGTTTTACAGTCATTTGGGCAGCCCGTCTGGCGGCAGTAACCACTCAAGACCATCGTGAAATAACTGCACATGTGCTGTTGTGTTTCGGTGAGTGAGTAAGGGATGCCAGAGCCCATTTCCCTATCCCCTCCTAATCTCTTATACTTAATCCTACTGTATTCTGTAGCGCACTTGCCGCACCTGTAGCTTTGCTTGTCTTATAGGCGACGCGACGGTAGCCACCTACCATCAAGTGGACCGTTAGCTTGTCTGCCGATCTTAACATACCGCAAACTTTCACATTCATAATATTACTGGGATTAAACATTTAATGGTCCTTCGAGCCAGATACCGAAAACCAGGGGTACCTAACTTGGCAAAGTTTGTTTGTGCAATCTGTCTGTACAGCCAAAGAACAACTCGACAAAGTCTTATCGAATATGTATATTGTAAACACGACGACATGTTTTGAAAACCGCGCGTCTTCGTTTAATTGAAGATAATACCAATGACAGCTGTCAAACCATTGTGTGGTCCGTGTGCGACCTGCACCGAACAATTTACGGTTTTCGCCGTTTCGCCGTCGACGATTAATTCCGTTTCTTGTGGGAAACGCTCGTGTCATTTCCGTGGATTATAATGAACACCCCGAGGTGGCGGACATTTGGTCGGCGCGATCCGTTTGAAAAAGTTTTGGGCGCACAAATAAAATTGAAAGTCGTACAATTTGCTCACCTTAAAGGCTTTGTTTGCCGACGTAATTATTGCCTGTTGCTTTTGCGGTTCTGTCTCAGTATTAGCAAGTAAATGTGTGCTTATTTCATTAGATTTTAAGACTATTAGCGACCAACTCTTCGCCGTGCACGAAACAATTTTTTTTTCTGTAAATACGTATAATATTCACAAATCTTCACACTGTTTGTCGCATTTTTCATTAATGATACGGTTACAAGATCCGTTGGGGGTTTAACGGAAAAAAGAAGAGTTAGCGAAGAAAAAAACTTTTATTTTATAAAATTTTATAGCAATTTTATTTTATAACTAGCTGATTCACGCGATGTCGTCGGCGTAACTTTATAAAATATAAAGGGGGAGATGGGGGGAGGGTGAGTACCCTATGTTACTCGCCGATAATGTAGCTTTCTATAGATGAAAGAATTTTTAAAATCTGTCCAGTAGTCTGAGTTTATTCATTACAAACATACAAAAATACATATTATACATACATACCTACATACAATTTTTTTCTCTTTATTATATTAGTATAGACTAGCTGAGCTAGTAAATTCCTACGCTTGCTATTCGGTATAGCGCGTAACTTTTTTGTTTGTAAACCGATTGGAATGAATTAAACGCTAAAAGTTACGGAAAGCTTGCTACAATACATCAGTGAAAACCGTATTCAAATTGGTTAAGCTTTTTCTGAGTTTAGCGTGTACACAGACAAACAGATAAACAGATAAAATTTCTAAAAACTATTTTTTGACCTTGGTAACATAAGTACCTGTAATGGTAGAAATGGTTTTTTTGAAATAATATTTAACGGCTCGTTTATGATTTTATTATTGTATATAATAAAACAATGTAGCAACAATTGGCAATAAATTTTAACATAACAATTTATACAAATACATTTTTTTATGTTAAAGATCGGCAGGTAGGCTGACGGTCCACTTGATGGTAGGCTACCATCGCCTATAACACAAGCAACACAAATGTGCTGCCGACTATAGTAGGATTAAAGATAAGGGATTGGATAGACAAATGGGCTCTGTCATCACTTATTCACTCACCGAAACACAACAGCACATGTGCTGTTATTTTGAAGTGGTCTTCTGTAAGGGGGTGGTTACTGCCGCCAGACGAGCGACCCAAATGACTGCGAAAAGCAGTTTGCCCTGCCACTGATTTTTTTGCCAGTTTTTGATTGAACATCAAAAATCAACATCAAAATCAACATTTTTTGATGTTACGGTGTAAAAGGTAAGTGGGCTACCGTTGCCTTTAGACACAGGCAACACTAGAGGCCAAGTGCACTACTGACCTTAGTATATTATCAATTGCGTAGTAATTAGCAGTAACTAACCACCCTTTTACATAAGATACGAAAACGACTCTTCGGAGCTTTTGCAAAGTTATCTGCGACAGTGAACCGGCGACATATTAAGGAAATCATTGACGAATTTTGGCAAGTATAACAGTTTCATCGGACAAGTTTGGTAATTTTGGAAGTCATCTTGGTTTGTGAAAATAAATCGTTCGTGTCGGCCTTACACGGCATTTTAACTCAACCCGCACGTAACAGTATAAAAATATTAAAAAAAAATGTGCATGTTCCCTATTGTAGTCTATGCTGTTTTCTAGTATTTGAACTATGAAAATCACTATTTCTATTGAAAGTGCTAATTTTCACACAAAACTGCTGATTGATCTCTTTTTATGACTGCATAAAAGAGTTTGCATAAAATGCATGCTTATTGTTTCAGACTACTAAGTTTAAACATTTCAATTTTTAATTTTAAAAATCGAAATCAGCATAATTAGCAGATAATTTAATTTCTAATTCACCACGACGACTCCACACCTAACCCATCAATTATAAATTAAAGCCAAAACGTCAGAAGGTTTTTGATAAATTTATCACTTATAGCCTTTTTGTTTTAGCCGCCACCATTTATTATTGTGTCCCGTTACGGGTCATGGTTGTTACGTGAATGAATTTGGGATATATTTTTTTTAAATATAACGGTGTTTCCTTTAATATTTCCAAAATTAGATTGGTTTCGTCTTGGCGTGCGAATCGCATTGGTTTGCCCGTTACAAATGTCTCGATAATTATTAATAATAATGGAGATTAAAAAAATTGACAGGATTTTCACCTCATACTTCTTATAATATATATCAAAGTTGCACACTCTTGTCAGAGTGGTCGTGATCGTGCGGATGATGTACATACACGGAGGATGGTCGAGTTCGTCTTCTCTGGCTTGCCGCACTGCCGCTTCCGCGATGCTTCTCCACTTTGGTCTGCTGGTGGCGTCACGAGAACACTGTACCAAAGTAGATCGGGTTGTGGATTTCATTAGGTCTGTCCAGCGGGTCGGCGGTCTACCTCTTGGGAGTCTTCCCTCCATCTGACCCTGAATCACAAGCCGTTCCATCGAATTTTCCATCCTAGAGATGTTGCCAAAGAACTTTAGTAGTCGCGATAGCACAACAGTCGAAAGCCTGTCTTTAACTTTAAGCTACTTTAAAGTTAAATTTAAGTTAAGTTTTACTATTAGTTGGTGCGAAACGCTGTCCATGAGATATTTAGGAGGCGTCTCCAGCACCACATCACCCAATCTTGCGACGGTCTTGGGGACCAGGTTTCAGCTCCGTAAAGAAAGATGAGAAAGACAAGGATCTCATAAGTCGCACTTTAATCATTTTTGTGATTCTCCTATCTCTCCAAACCCTTCCCAGCCTCTCAACCGCAGATCTAGTGATGGCACATAGTCTTCTTGTTTCGAACTCACAGCCTCCCGTATTTGAAATCGCAGAGCCCAGGTAAATGTAACTCTGCACCTCTTTACAGTTTGCTAAACTTCGCAATTTCCAGCCCGATCTACGTATGTTAAAGTTTGAATAAATAACTAATCTGGCCATAAATCTGTTAAATAAAAAAAAAATTTTTCAACTCTTTATTCATTTTGAATTTGGAAAGCGCTTATTATGTCAAAAACTTCTTTTGATTTCTCGCCATTTCACATTTTTTTGTGTTTATTATTAAATTAAAATATGGAATTGGTTGTTAAAGAAAATAGGATTACAATCATCGCCTTACACAGAGTGGGTATGGAGCCGTCGTCGGTCATATTCAAGACACTTCAAAAACTTGGTATCAACCGTATGTTGGTATATCGTACAATCACTTCTTCTGTCGATGACCATAAAAGATAGGGGCGGTCGCTTGTTGTTAGAACTACACAGGCTGTTAATGCTGTTAAAGGCAGAATTCACTGAAATCCCATAAGGAAACAAGAGATTTTATCGTCAGAAAGACCCCCGCTAGGACTCTGTCGCGTATAATAAAACAAGACCTGAAGCTCGGTGCTTATCGTCGATACAGGACATGCCCTAAATCAATCCCTGCAGATAAAGAGAGAGATAAAAGAGTTTCTGATTGTAGAATGAAGTATAATCTGTCACTCTAAATTTTCATAATAACTTGTGCATGGTTTTGTTGTAATATTGTGAAAATTAAAAGTCATATATAGAAACCTTTCTATACATATATGTATATACCATTCATTGGCGGATACAGGGGGGGGGGGGGGGGGGGGGGCATGGCCCAAAGACCCAGAAATTCCATATTTTTGACTTAACTTTTCAATTCAATTCAAGTACAATTCAATTAATATATGAACTGAATATAGAATAATATAATCCATATCAATCAAAGTTATCGAAAGTTTCATAATTCATGTCAGACATTTGAGACAGTTCAAATACGCGATTACGCGGGTTAAAAGTATTTGCAATACAACCATAATGCATCTCAACTAGTAAAAAAATACACAAAAAATTACTTGTGATATTAACCTTAACTCCGAACTTTGTCAGAATGAAAAAAAAAAATCCTGATACTATTTCTATTCAAGGCGTCCAAAACAAGTCAATTTACTTGTCGAACTCCTTGTTCGAGTAGTTAAGGTTTTGGCTTTTACGCTCTGTCTCGGGGGTCCCAGATTCGATTTCCGTCGCAGTGAAATAGCTTAAAAAATACTTAAAAAGGCCACCGTGAAAAAGCAGTATATGCGTGCTGTTGCGTTTCAGTGAGTGAATAAGGGATGCCAGAGACAATTCCTAATCCTTTATCTTATTAAAATCTTACTGCACTTGGAGCACCTGTGTTGCCAACTCTCTAAAGAGTTGGAGTTTATTAATTAATTTTTATTTTTAAATTTATATTTACATTGCTTTCGAGCAGCATCTAATATTTAAAGGTTTTTAACACAAAATTATAAAAGGTTTTACATGAAAATCTGACTAATCTGACGAATTTAACATAAAAAGGAGGAAAACTTCTAGCGCGCCCTGGCAATATGTTTGTACCAAGACGGTATATTTCGGCAAGACGCTTCATAGTTTCCAAAACACCTATATCACATACCATCAAACCATAGAGTATGATAGACGAATGTCTCAAATTACCAGCACGTAATAGGTGTAATAGGGGGCCATCGCGTGCCGACCGCGCCTTACAAATTGTGTCCCGGAATACCGCTGTAATTGTAGCCGCGACGTCGAACATATTCATAGGAATGCTTGGAATTTTTATAAAATTATATGTTTCCTCAAAACCTTGAAGAAGTCACAGTGTGGTATTAAGGTGATGTCATTTAATCTTCAAACGTATCTTGTAATCATAGAAGACATTCTACTATTAGCCACCCGCACCCGGCTTCGCATGAAATTTTTGAGTTGAAATTTTTAAAAATTCTTTCTTAATGAAGCTATGTTTGACGGACGCGTTGGATGAGTGATTAGGGTGCAAACGCTAAATACTAAAAATATCCATTATTTAATGAAGATGTTACAAGAAATAGACGAGACAATTGCTTTGAAAAAAATATATATTATACTTAAACATATGAAGAACCAATTGTATTAATTAGAATTTTCGTTAAAGTAATAGAATCTCCACAAAAAAAGTTAGAGCACAAGAAGAATTTGACTTTTATTGAAAATTCTCTCGAAGACGGTTTATTGCGCACATAATATGAATCCTGTACCTATTAATAAGTTAATGTCCAGTTTAAAAAATTGTATTAATAATTTTTTTTTTGTATATTGTTCTAATGGTAAAAACAAAAAAACACCATTTCTAGGCCTGTTGAATTGTCTCCGCCGCCAGCGAGTTCTATTGTAAATGTCATTTGCCTAAGAGAAGCCCTTAACGCTCTGTTCTAGGGTTCCCGGGTTCGATTCCCGGCGGGGTCAACTTTGAAAAATGAACTTTTCAAATTTGGCTCTAGTCTGAAGTTGGAAAGTAGTGGCAGGGCACACTGCGTTTCGCAGTCATTTGGGCAGCCCGTTTGGCGGCAGTAACCACCCCCCTACAGAAGACCACCGTGAAATAACAGCACGTGTGCTGTTGCGTTTCGGTGAGTGAGTAAGGGATTCCAGAGCTCATTTCCCTATCCCCTCCTAATCCCTTATCCTTAATCCTACTGTAGTCGGCAGCGCACTTGCAGCGGCTGTGACGTTGCTTATGTTATAGGCGACCGTATAGCCACCTACCATCAAGTGGACCGTCAGCCTGTCTACCGACCTTAACATACAAAAAAAATATGTTACAAATTTCAGCCTTCTAGACATAGTAGTTTTGGCTGTGTGTTGATACTCAGTCAGGACAAATGATGGTCCCTGGAGTTGAAATTGTCAAAAATCCTTTTTTAGTGGATGCTAACGTTATAAAATAAAACTATCATCAAATTTCAGACTTCTAGTAGTTTTGCCTGTCTGTATATATTCTATAAGATGTAACGGGTAGACCGATTTTAATTCGGTTTTCACTAATGGAAAGAGGGATAAACGGGGAATGTTCTTATATATGTATAAAAATTACACCCCGCTAGTTATATATATAAACCTTCGGTGAAAAATTATCTAACCGATGTTGAAAACCGCATCAAAATCCATTGCGTGATTAAGGAGGAGTTATCAGTACAGACAGACGAGGGCGGCGACCTCAATTTATAGATATAATAAAATCGTAAACGAGCCATTAACATTAAATATTTTATTCAAAAAATAAAATAAAATAAAAAAACAATTTGTACAAATTGTACTTTAGGTATGTCACCGAGGTCAATAAAATTGTTTTTAGAATTTTTATCTATTTGTATGTGCGTTTGTGCACGCTAATCTCAAAAACGGCTTAACCGATTTGAATGCGGTTTTCACTGAGGTATTGTAGCAAGCTTCCCGTGACATTTAATGTTAGTTTCGTTCCAATCGGTTCAAAAACAAAAAAAGTTACAGTAACAGTTGGTAATTCAAGTCTCGAAGTTATTGACGAGTACGTCTACTTGAACTAACAGTCCAATTAGCTAAGCCAACTTCTAGAAGGAGGTCAATCGTCGAATCTAGCTCGGATGGGCAGTGTTCGGGAAGCTCCGAGATATCTTCTTCTCCAAAATTTCTTAAAGTGCTTTAAAACAATGGTTTTCAACCATTCTGTGTTGCCAGCGATGACATATGATGCTGAAATGTGGTGTGTAACTATGGGCCTCGTAAGAAAGAGCTCAAACGTTGTTCAACGAGCTGTGGAGAGAGCGTGTGGAGCTTTCCATATGTTTTATGCGAAGTTATGTAAAATAAGAGAATTATTATCTAACTAATTGGTTTCCAGCAATCCAATGAAGAGATTAATAAGGTCACACATTGTGGAGTTGAACAAACAGTTCTCTTCCAGCTCAACCGGAGTTCAACCGGAGGAGTAAAAATTAGCTAATTCTTTTTTATTAAGAGTGGTATTCTTGAAGGAGGATACTCTCGCAATTTAAAAATATAAACAACAAATCCAATTATAGTTCAGACTGATTATCCGCAATAACAAAAATATATAATAATAAATAAATAAATAAACGGTTTGACGGTTCTCTCTCTGCCCGGTAGATTATTATTTCTTTAATACGTTCCTCATAAAATTGCAATCAAATCAAAATTTTGCTAAGTAAGCTAAGTGGGAAAAAGGCGTATACTTTTCTTGTGGTTTCCCAAGTAGATAACATTTTGTCTTGAGTTTTTTTTCTTGTATACAATTCACAAGAATCTCATCTAACAACCGTAACCAGTCTAAATAACAGTGTAATGTCGGTAGCACAGTCCGGTAAAATATAAGACGGACATAGACTAGTTCAATCGATAAAGTGTTTATTTGAATACCGAGAATTCCACACAAAAATGTTTTCGAAGCGATTATGTCGAAAAAAATCTGTGAACATGCATTTTGTACACCATAATTCACCCCTTTTGACCTGACCTAACGTAATAATACCGCGTTCAGTATATTACAAAATGCTTTATAATTGCAAGCCACGTAACCAAAGTGGTTGTTAGCGGTCCCCACCTCTAATTGTGGCTCCAAACACACTCATTTGATATATTTTATGGTTTAGACTCTTAAAAGTTGATTTTAATAAAAAAGAGGTCAGACGAGGTAAGGTTTTTTTTTATTTGTACCCCTGCTTCGTGTCGTTGGTTTTACTTTTAAGAAAACTGTTTATTTCTTTTTAAAATTTCAGGCGTGGAATCGAGTTAGTTGAGATTTGGAATCTTTTCCATTGAATTCCAATTTTCAATACCGTTCTGCAAAATATTACCCTTCTTCTTTTTAAATGTTATGTTGAAGATTGCGAGTACCGAAAAATTGGTAGTTATCTACAAGTTTTTCTTCCTGTTCTTAATGTTAAGGTCGGCAGACAAGGTGACGCCAACGTCGCCTATAACACAAGCAGTAAGGCAGTGCGCTGCCGACTACAGTAAGATTAAACATAAGTGATTGTGAAGGGTTAGGGAAATGGGCTCTGGCATCCCTTACACACTCACCAAAACACAACAGCACACAAATGCTGTTACTTCAAGGTGGTCTTCTGTAAGAACGTGGTTACTGCCGCCAGACGGGCTAACCACAGATGACTGCGCAACGCAGGGTTCCTAGCCACTATTTTTCAGATCTAGACCAAAGCTAACTTTGAAAAGTTCATTTCCAAAGTTGACTCTGCCGGGAATCAAACTTTCCCGAGTTGATTTTCCGAATCAAACTTCCCTAGAGCAGAACGTTAAGTGCATTAATGATCATCAAACATGTTAAGAGATACGTCTACTCGTAATACTTGGAACTCGAAAGATCCCAGATCAGTATCGGACCAAAATCATTATGCAGATGACTCTCATCACCACATGGTAATGATGCGGACGACATTAGTGCGCGCACAACCCATACTTAACCAAATCACCAAAAAAAAAAAAAAAATTATAAAAAATTTACTTACACGAAAAACTTATAAAAACGAGGTCACATAGTTCTTTTTAATGTGTGTAACATTCTTTTAAACGTGAATCTGATTTTTATAGTCCACTAGCGACCCGCCCCCGTCTTCGCCCGAGGTGCAATTTTTATATATATGAACATTCCCCGTTTATCCCTCCTTCCATTAGTGAAAACCGAATTAAAATCGGCTACCCGTTCACGCGTGATGCCGTGATCAAGGGAAATAAGGATTCATTTTTATATATCTCTATAAGATTAGCGACCCGACCTAGGCTTCGCACGTTCTAATTTTTTTCTGCAATTTATATGCACAAACCTTTATCGCTCTTTTCATGAGTCAAAATCAAAATTAGCAAAGAAACAGACATAAAGAAATAAATATAATAAATAATAATAAAAAAGAATAAATATAATAAAAATAATAAAGAAATAATGAGAGATGGCAGATTTTGTATGTTTGTTTATATGTAAAGGGTAATCTCCGGAATGCAACATATAATATTCTGAAAGAAATTCTATCTGATGCTTTAAGTCAAAAGTCTTCTTCTCTCATCTCATCTCTATAGGAGGTCAGCTATCATCATGGCTATCCTAACCCTTGAGGCGGCCGGCGGCTCGAAACAGCGATCTGGTACTTCGGCCATACCACTCGCGGAGATTCTTGAGCCAGGAAGTACGTCGTCTGTTCGGCCTGCGTCTACCCCGTATTTTCCCCTGCATGATAATTTGCAGCAGATCATGCTTCTCGCCGCGCATGATATGCCCAAAGTATTCCAGTTTTCTGACTTTTATGGTTTTTAGTATATAAAAGTAGTCAGTAGTAGTAAGTCAAAAGTACGCAAAAATTAGGTACGGCGGCGATAGCTCAACCTTAAAGATCTTTTTCTCCGCCAAGTCCTCAAAAAGGATCCATTAACGCGATTCCGGTCCATTGACGTATCGTAACGACTATTTTGTCTTCTGCCCACCTCTCATAGAATAAGGAATAGGTGAATCTATTTTATATGTTAAGGTCGACAGACAGGCTGACGGTTCATTTGAACCCAACTAAGGTAATAATAGCTAGTTTTTTTTATTATTATTTTGGTTTAAGGTGTGAATAACACGAAAAAGAAGGTTGCTTGCATTCATAGAGTAAGCCAACGATACTGGTCCAACACCCTAAAGCACATTAACATATTTGGTGCAGAGGGTATTCATGATATGGTTGTTCAGTAGCTACAGGCTTCACGGATATATCTACAGAGATTAATGGAAGCTGGGATTACGTAAGTTCTTAGAAATGGTTTCGTTTACAGTCCTCACAGATTGTATTTGTAATTTACTTTTGCATTTTTCGCCTTTTGAATACTTAGATGAAATTGGAAATTGTAAGCAGGCGTGCTTGATGATAAGTAGCTACAGTAGCTTATAGGGAATATTAAAAGTACCTAACAGCTATTATTGCGGCTAATTAAAAATAGGCTTAAATATTTTTTACCAACATTTTTGCTTTAGAATTATTTTTCGTTAAGAAATAATTATTAAAAATTGTGGGAAATTCAAAATACTTGTAACGGTCAGTTCGAATGTGACGTCAAAGTCTATGAAATGTCAACAAGCGTGTAGATGTTTGTGATTTTTAACATTTGATTGTATTGTGATTGCATTAACGTGTGACGTGACTGTGACGTCACGAGAAGCGCGCCAAAGGGCGGGTGTTTAAAATGCCCGTAGCTGTTAGGTACTTTTAATATTTTTTTTTTCGTTACTAAATTTCTGTTTTTTGGCGCTGAATATTTTTTGCGGTTATATAACGATACAATCTATCGTATAAAAATATAAAAAAGTGCATATTCCCGCAATAGGCGTAAATAGGATGAAGAGTGAGGGATAAGAATGGGATAGGGAAACGACCACTAACATCCTTCACTCATTCGCCAAAACACAATGGCGCTTTTATAAATTAATCTCTCTGTATAATAAAATAAATATCTAAATAATAATAATAAACAAAAATATTCTATAATAAATATCTCTGTAAAATTTCATACAAGTTTTGTTCAGCTGTTTATTCAATCAAGTTAAAACGTTTTATAGTTAAATTGGATACAAGATCACGTCTATCAATCACAATTTCAGAAACGATTTAAAATGATTCCTCAAATGAAACAAAACAAAATTGAAACATGGCGGTAAATTACAATAATTTCAAGTTAAGGATCATCTTTGTACTAATTTGATAATCGACTGTGTGTTGAATGGGGTTTTGTTTGAATGTTTAAGGCGAGGACTTAAGAGAGAAGCGTTATTTTTACTCGTTAGAGTAAAAAAAAGACTAAAAAAATAACTAAAAAAATACGTATACAATAAGTTATAATTTCTGAGAAAAAAAAGTTAATTACTGCCCAAAAAAAATCTAATTAAAATTAATGAAAATCTAATGAAATTCAAATTAAGGAAAATTTTCAGCGACAACTATATTATTTTTTAAGCTTATTAATTGACGTAAGTTCTCTACTAAAATTTTAATAGGCCATTTTTATTTTATTTTTTCATATTTTACACAATATTTAAGAAATATCTTCCAATATTAAATCTGTTCGGTTATCTCCGAGAAGTTACGAAAATTTGTTGTGCACCTTAATAATTCATAGGTTATTTAGGTTGCGCTCATTTTGGTAAAAATTATGGTCGATCTGACGTTAGTCCTTGTTTTAAAAGGAGAAACCTTGTTTTGGCCTTTTTTTTCAAATTCTTTTAATTATTTCTTAGTTAATCATCACAAAATTAAATTATTTAAAGGTTAAAATAATTAAGGTTCTTTAATTTTTAAATTAAAAATAATAATAAAAAGAACTTAACAAAACTTTGTGTGACACTATTCTAAATATATATGTGTGTGTGTGTGAATAATCGGCTCTGGTAATCCTTACTCACTGACCGAAACACAATAGCACACGTGCTGTTATTTCACGGTGGTCTTCTGTAAGGGTGTGGTTACTGCCGCTAGACGGGCTGCCCAAATGACTGCGAAACGCAGTGTGCCCTGCAATTATAAAAAGTTCATTCCCAAATTTGGCCCTGCTGGAAATCGAATCCTGGACCACTGAGACAGAACGCTACGGCAAGCATATTAACCACTTGAACAATGGGTTCATTTAATTCTATTCTAATTTATTCGTTTAATGCAAAATATTTATCTATCTATACAAGTCTGTACTAATATTATAAAGAGAAAAGATTTGTATGTATGAATTTTTGTATGTTTGTAATGAATAAACTCAAAAACTACTGGACCGATTTTAAAAATTCTTTCACCTATAGAGAGCTACATTATCAGCGAGTAACACAGGCTGCTCACCCTTCCCTCATCTCCGCCCTTTAAATACAAAATGATCGTTTTCCACGAATAAACTCAAAAATGTTTACAAAAATAAATGTCCACCCGTGCGAAGCCGGGACGGGCCGCTAGTCCGTAATAAATTAACAAAATAATACAATAAATCTTTGTTATATCAATAACTTAGAATTTATGTTTTTATACACCGAGTATTTTTCGGTTGATCATGTTTGGAGCAAGAAGAAAATGTCATTTGGTATTTACCATACATGGTCATAACAAATAAAGATTATTGTTATTATTATTAAACAGTTTTAAGTGTCATGTCGAAATCACATTCGTATATCCTTACTAATATTTTAACTAGGTAGCAAAAAAATTAGCCGGATTTGTCTTAAATTTTGCGCTTAGAAACAAATTTATAGATTCATTTTCAATTATATAAACATATACTAGCGGACCCAGCAGACGTTGTCCTGCCGGAAACCGAAAATAATTCTGTAACACGATATTAGGCACCATCTATCGGGTCAAATTGTACTTTCCAACCATCCAAGGACCCATATATTATATTAAAGTCATAAACGAGCCGTGTCTGTAAATTAAATATTTTTTCAAAAAAACAATTTGTAGACGTTGTACCTACTTGTAGGTAAAAAAACAGTGTTTAGAAGTTTTGTCTGTTCGTCTCTGCTTTTGTGCACGCAAATCTCAGAAACGGCTTAACCGACTTGAATGCGGTTTTCACTGATGTATTTTAGGAAACTTCCCCTAACATTTAGTGTTTGTTTCATTCCAATCGGTTTACAAACAAAAAAAGTTACACGATATATCGAACACCACGCGTACGAAGCTGCGAGCTTCGACACCTTATGGTGGAGACAAACGTTAAATACTAAAAATATTCATTGTTTAATGAAGATGTTACAAGAAATAGACAAGAGAATTGCTTTGAAAAAAATATATATTATACTTAAATGTGTGATAAAAAATTGTATTAATATTTTTGTTTGTGTATTGTTCTAATGGTAAAAACAAAAAAACACAATTTCTAGGCCTATTGAATTGTCTTCGTCGCCAGCGAGTTCTATTGTAAATGTCATTTGCCTAAGTGAAGCCCTTATCTACGCAGCCGATCATCGTGAAATTTTGCATACACGTTGACACGTTACAGAAAAATCAATAAATGTATCAAAAATCAATCACTGTAATAACTGCTAGTGCCTCTAATGTTAAACGTTTAAAGGGCCTTAGTTATCATTTAAGATTCCGACCGCGTCTCGCGTGCAGCGAACATCGGGAAAGGCAATCAATCAGTCAAATTATATTGTCTTAGAGATCGACCCAAATTGTCCGAAACTTCAGTCCAATTGTATGCGACGTAATTGGCCTGTATCAAGTTGATCGAAATACCCTCACTACATAAATGTGGGTAAGAATGTAGGTCCGTAAAACCAAGGTGTATATTGAATAGACATTTTTTGGCTATATATATTATTCAGGTATGTAAATTGGGCGCACAATATCTTTTTTTATGTTAAGATCGGTAGACAGGCTGACGGTCCACTTGATGGTAGGTGGCTACCGTCGCCTATAACACTAGCAACGCCAAAGTTGCTGCACGTGCGCTGCCGACTACAGTAGGATTAAGGATAAGAGACTAGGAGGAGATAGGGAAATGGGCTCTGGCATCCCTTACTCACTCACCGAAACACAACAGCACACGTGCTGTTATTTCACGGTGGTCTTCTGTAATAACTACGTATAATACAGAAAATACAAAATAAAGTCACCGGCCGCCTCTATCTGTTTCTCAGTTAACTTCTCCTAAATCACCCAATGAATTTTGATAAGGTTTTCGCTAATGGAAAGAGCGATAGGCGAGGAAATTTACAGACATTTTAGGAAATTTAAATTTACAGAGAAAAAATCGTGGATAACTTACAATAAATAGTAATACTTACTTTAAAATTTTCAGGAAAAGAAAAATGCATTCGTGCAAAGTCGGGGGCACGATTAAGATAAAAAAAAAATGTTTTTAATGTAAATCTGTTTTTGTGTGTATTTGATGTTTCTTTAAAATAAAACGTGTTTTATTTGTTTACTTTACTTGGACAAGTAACAGCATATCCCATAGACGCCCGAATTTCAATAGTTACTAAGATGCTCCATGGCTTTTCGATGAATCTGTAAAGAAAATCGTGAAGGCAGGTCATCTGCCATAAAATGGATCTCTAGCTTATAATGACCTGCTATAGTTGTCTGTTAAACTTTAATTACTTTATTTTTAATTTATCAGACAGCTTTATCATCATCATCATCATCATCTCAGCCGTATTACGTCCACTGCTGAACAAATACCCCTAATTTTTCAAAAGGACCGATCAGAAGCAGCTTGGATCCACCGTCGACCCTCGGCCCTTATCAGGTCCTCTATCCTTCTTGTGGGTGGACGTCCTACGCTGCGTTTGCCGGTCCGTGGCCTCCATTCGAGACCCTTCCGGCCCCAGCGGCCCCCAGCGGCCCCAGCGGCCGTTGTCTCACCGTACTATGATGTCCTGTCTACTGCCACTTCAACTTACTAATCCGCCGGGTTATGTCGGTAACCTTCGTTCGTCTACGGATCTCCTCTTTCTTGATTCGATCTCGCAGTGTAAACCCTATAGTATTTTAATTGTATGATGATATGCGTGATAGTTCGTAACCACGGAGCATATACAAAGAGGAGATGGCCTAAACAACTGTGCACTGATTTCAAACTAGGTCCTGACGTCATTTTTTGTGGGCGTGGTCTTGGTCAGTCTGCTGTCGGCACTGGTCACGGTGTGGCGGCGCTTGTTTGTTGTAGACTACAGTCAATTTTCATTGGCAATTTAAGATAATTGGGCGGGGTCTAACTTCCTCCTTGCCCCGCGCAGTAGTCACGCGCCGCTCTCTAGAAAAATTAAATAACAACATCTCCTCTTTGTATATGCTCCGTGTTCGTAACTGACAATTTTAGTGATGCAACCTAACGACATTTAATCGATTGTTTGAAAATATCGAATCAGTTGTCAAAGCAAATGGAATCGAACTACCGATTTTAGATTTTCAGATTTAGAAATTAATTCTTAAATCTTAAAAAACAGATTATGTTAAATAAATTATAGAATACAATGCAGTCTGTTTAAAATATTAATTTATATATTCATTACTTTCAGAACTCGAAACTTGACAACTCGTATCAGACTCAGAACAAAATTTACTTTTGTTTTATTGTTATTATTAGTCAGCTTTAGTTTTATTATCAAAATACGATGTTTTTAAAAATATATGGAATAAAAATATTTGTTAAATCTCCGAATATCCAATGACAAACATAGAGTACTTTCGATATATCGAATATAAGTAAATATCCCTAGTGTCAATCCTTATTGACACAAGTTCCGTTCCACGCGTTTGACACTTTTAAAATATCTGTTTTTTATTACATTAACCTATTATAATGATAAGTTAATAATAAAAGTGATAATTCCTTTTGTGTTTTTCGAATGAATAGATTTTTTTTCATACAATTGTTTGTTTAATTGTTATTTTTTTAGTTGAAAAAAGTGTGCGTGACATGAAAAAGTGAGAACTGTCACGCATATCATCATACAGTGAAAATACTATAGCATAGCCCTCTCCGAAGCTCGCTGAGCGACGTTTAACTTTCTTACGAGGCCGAAAACTTGGTCGAAAATTTTTGTTTTAAGACACTAAGGAATTTTGAACGAGAAGATGTCTCGGAGCTTCAGACAGCTTAAAAATATCAATATTTCACATAATTTTTTTATTTTATGTTAAGATCGGCAGCCAGGCTGACGGTCCACTTGATTGTAGGTGGCTACCGTCGCCTATAACACAAGCAACGCCACAGCTGCTGCAAGTGCGCTGCCAACTGCAGGAGGATTAAGGATAAGGGATTGGATAGGCAAATGGGACTTTCGAACAATTTATCACAGTCGCGGAGAACAGTATCTTAACAGTTGTCGACATTAACAGGTTTCGTAAACAGTCGTTCGCGTCGATATCTTTATTCTTATATGTATGTACCCGTGTTTAGTTGTGGTTGTCTTCCAATTTGCAACATTTCTGGAGAGAATCTAAATTGTGATATATCGCCAACATCGCTATAAAAAACTCAATTTCGTACTTAATGACTCTTGATTCAACATCATCTGTGTGATTTATCGCTTTCGAGATATTTTTATAATTTACCGTCAATCTATTTTATTTATTACGTTTTTTTTGTGAAACTTAATTCTCTCACTAAATCCGCGAATCGCGTGAAAACTTATAACTTCATCTTACAACTTTAACTACCTACATGCCTTTCAACTTTCAACTTAGAACATTAATTTAACATTTTTTTGAGAT
The DNA here is from genome assembly GCA_910589475.2 of Bembecia ichneumoniformis. Taxonomy (NCBI): domain Eukaryota; kingdom Metazoa; phylum Arthropoda; class Insecta; order Lepidoptera; family Sesiidae; genus Bembecia; species Bembecia ichneumoniformis. The sequence continues at coordinate 8,187,064 of OU342543.1, forward strand.
TTATTTCTGAAAACATAAAATGAGAATGTAACAATATATAATATTATTACAAATTAAATGGTGGCAGGGCACACTGCGTTTCGCAGTCATTTGGGCAGTTAACCACCCCCTTACAGAAGACCACCTTGAAATAACAACACGTGTGCTGTTGTGTTTCGGTGAGTGAGTAAGGGATGCCAGAGCCCATTTCCCTATCCCCTCCTAATGCCTTATCCTTACAAGTAGGATACTTGTAGTCGACAGCGCACTTGCAGCAGCTTTGGCGTTGCTTGTGTTATAGGCGACGGTAGCCACCCACCATCAAGAGGACCGTCAGCCTGTCTGCCGATCATAACATAAAAAAAGTAAAAAATAAGGTCCTAGCAGCAAATCTAATGTTCACAATCTCAATACAGTATAATGTGTTATTTGGGATTCAATTTTTGGGGTAATGCAGCAGACATAAATACTATTTTCATAAAAAAAATATTTCAATCGTTACGTGTCAATATATTTATGAAAATTTAATTTATACTTACACATAACAATATTAGTCAATTTAATAAGGTACATTTCATTTTAACAGTCTCAATACTAGATTTAAAAATGATATTAATTTACATAAAACGCGTCTCCACAAAATATTCAGGTAATTCTTTTATCATCATTGTTACTTTGAAACATACATAATGACTAAATAACTGTTTCATTAGAGCGATCTTTAGAAATTATTACTCGGTGATAATGTAGCTTTTTATAGGTGAGAGAAGTTTTAAAATCGGTCCAGTAGTCTTTGAGTTTATTCATTACAAACATACATTTGTAAAGTGGGGAGATTGGGGGGAAGGTGTGTAGCCTATGTTACTCGCTGATAATGTAGTTTTCTATAGGTGAAAGGATTTTTAAAAGCGAGTTTAAATTTTAAAATCAAAATTTGTGTTTATTCATTACAGATATGCAAAAATACGTACCTACATACATACAAATCTTTTCTCTTTATAATATTAGTATAGATATAGAAGTATTGAATTCAATACTTCTGTTCAATACAAATGCTGTTCTGTTATTGAATAAACCAGATGTTCTACTAACTCAACAACATTGCACATCGCGTGCTCGATTTAAATTAGCATTTAATGTAAATTCGATTCAGATGAACAGAGCGCAGGTGCTTCGATGAATATCAAATAAGGAAGTGTTAGCTTAAACTAATTTGTTTTCCTTTTCATTGCTATAAGAAATACTTTTATTCGTCACTAGTTGATTCGACAGATGGCGTTAAGGTGGAGATAAACGCTAAATACTGAAAATATCTATTGTTTAATGAAGATGTTATCAGCTAGAAACATTGAAATGGAAAAGAAAAATAGTTTTTTTACGAATTTACAGGCATTTTTTCCAATTTTCCAATCTCAAGAACCTTCATAGGACTTCAATACCTATTAAAAAAATACAGATGTCGACCTGTTCCACAGCTCTATAGTTAAAACTATAGAAATATTATAACCGAAAAATTCTTTCAGTAACTTCTACAACTATAATCTCCACTTGATGGTAGGGTGGCTACCGTCGCCTATAACGCAAGCTGCGCCAAAGCTGCTGCAAGTGCGCTGCCGACTGCAGTAAGATTAAGCATAAGGGATTAGGAGTGGATAGGGGGGAAATGGGCTCTGACATCCCTTACTCTTCTGTAAGGGGGTGGTTACTGTCGCCAGACGGACTCCCCAAATGACTGCGAAACGCAGTGTGCCCTACCACTATTTTCCAGATCCAGGCTAGAGCCAAATTTTAAAATTTCATTTTTCAAAGTTGTCCCTGTCGGGAATCAAACCCGGGAATTCTAGAACAAAGCGTTAAGGCAATCATCCTAACCACTCATCCAACGGGTTCGTCAACTCGTCTCCGTAGTATATTGTAGTGTAACTTGCCTACCGTGAATTCTGGTTGTAATTAATCTTTGTAATCTTTCATGCTATAAGTGATTTTTTTTAAATTTGGTGCGTGTTTCTATTTGAATTGTTTACTATATACCTATAGATAGACTGATTTTATTTCAATATACGACAAAGTAAGTGATTCAATTGTAAACCGGAATAAAAATGATTCCAGTCATCCTCGCCTGACAACGACAACGTATCAAAATCGCATCTCAATAGATTCAGAATTTCGATGTCGCTTTTCATATTTTTTAGTGATGTACCTACTATAAAATTCGGCGAAAGAAGAGTTAAATCGACTCTTAAGAGTTAAATCAATCGATAACATTTTCGCCGAATTTATTTTTAATGTAACTCTTAAGAGTTACATTAAAAATAAAGGTAATAATATGACTATATAGTCTATGTATTCTGTAATATGTACTACTTACTCTGTATACGTTCCACTCTCCCACTGTAAAATGGCTAACCTAATGTCTTTGAAATGACAGATTGAGGTACATAATAGGTAAATTATGTTGTTATTTTAATTTCTGATTTCTCTCATGCCGATGTGTACCGCAGTAGTTTATTAATGGTAGCATATTTTGCGATTTGCAGTCATCAATAACTGTCTATCCCGATAAAAAACAGTCGTCTCACTGAAGACCACCTTGAAAACTTTAATCTAGGTAGAAATCATTCAATCAATTATCATTGATTTGATACAACAAGGAAAATTATAAGAAGAGGGTATCTCGCTTCCTTAGAAAGAGCTCTGACATTCCTTGCTTACTTTCTGAAACAAAAGCTCTATTTCAGGTCTTCTCTAAGAGATTGATAACTGCCGCTAAACGACCACTACCAAAAATACATCACACAATCATTATGAAAAATATAATTTTAAGTGAGCACCTTAAAAATCCATCCTTGTTTGCATCATTAGTTCAGTTTGAATCATTTGACTCCCTCATTTTCTCTCGTGAATCCGCCATATTTATCGGAACGCGCACACCGCAAGCCACACATTTACTCTCCATATTGGCATGAAAATTAACATTTATATGCCGATATCCCACAGCACAGAATTGTGGATCCGCCAATTTTGTATCGAACGATGTCATTCCCGAAAGGTTCTAATATGTTTCGTTGAAGGCAATAACGAATGCATATTATTCCTTTCGAGTTAGAGATTTCATTTGATTGATTTATTGATGGTTAGAATATATGCAAACTAGACCATTAACAAAAGTAAAGTAATTAATATAAGTAGAGGCAGGGCGCACTGCTTTTCGTCATCGTTTTGCAGTGCCTGGCGGCAGCGACCACCTCCTTGCAGAACAGCATACGTGCTGTTGCATTTCATAGAGTGAGTAAGGGATACCAGGGCCCATTTGTCTATCTCTCCATAATCCTTTATCCTTAATCGTATTACGGTCGGCAGCGCACTTGCAGCACCTCTTGTGTTAGGCGACGATACCTTCAAGTGGACCGTCAGCCTCTCCGACGACCTTAACTTAAAAAAAAACTTAACAAGTGCGAGTTGAACTCGCGTGAAGAGGGTTCCGTACGATGTTACCTATCCGCACAATATTGAGTGATTTACCATGTTATTTTAATATCATGGACTTCTTATAGGTTTTCCTATATAATCTATATATTGTGCGTAGATTTAAAAAAACATGATAGGTAACATCGTACGGAACCCTCTTTACGCGAGTTCAACTCGCACTTGTGATGTTTTTTGGATAATGTTTACTCCACAATGTACAAATAGAAACTGGCGGTATATTTTTTATATGTTAAAATCGGCAGACAGGCTGACGGTCCAATTGATGGTAGGTAGCTACCGTCGCCTATGACACGAGCAAAGCCAAAGCTGCTGCAGGTGCACTGCCGACTACAGTAGGATGGATAAGGGATTAGGAGGGGATAGGGAAATGGGCTCTGGCATCCCTTACTCACTTACCGAAACACAACAGCACACGTACCTAATGTTATTTCATGGTCTTCTGTAAGGGAGTGGTCACTGCCGTGCCGCCAGACGGGTTGCCCAAATGACTGCGAAACGCAATGTGCCCTGCTGCACTACTTTCCACATCCAGACCAGAGCCAAATTTGAAAAGTTTAATTTCAAAGTCGACCCTGCCGGGAATCAAACACGGGAATCCTAGAACAGAGCGTTCAGGCAAACACCCTAACCACTCATCCAACGGACTCGTCAATATTTAAAAGTTCATTTGTGAAGTTAGCCCTGCCAGGAATCGAACCGGGATCCCTGAATCAAAGCGCTAGTGCTCTGATTCAGTCGCTGGGGGAATGGTGATTAAGTAGATTGAATATTTTTAAATTACATTAAACTCTTATTGGAAAATATTCGTCGAGTGTCTTATTTCTCACAAACCGAATTTCACACGAGAGTCGCCGCAGGCGGCACTAGTGCTTTTACATGGCGAGAAATTTGGCGCTTGGGTATTATTTTCTAACAAAATGCACATACGTAGCGTGTTATTTAAAAATCTCTATAGAGTCGAAGCCGCGAGCGAAAAGCTAGCGGTCAATAAAAACTGTAATTATATAACTATTAATACATTTGACCGCCCCTTTTATAGGCAGATATCAAAATAATAACGACTTTATACGATGATGCATTCATTAAAATTATAGAGCTTTTTAACTCCAAGAGAAAGCTTATAAGCACGTGTCTATGTCTCTCTCTTACTTATAAAGATACAAAGGTCACATAGTGTAAGGTTTTTTTATATTTTCCTTTGGTATTGTTACGTGCGGGGTTAGTTAAAATGCCGTGTAAAGGCGAAACGAACGATTTCTTTTCACAAACCAAGATGACTTTCAAAATCACTAAACTTGTCCGATGAACTTGCCAAAAGTCGTCAATGATTCCCTTAATGTGTCACCGTTGGATGAGTGGTTAGGGTGCTTGCCTTAACACTCTGTTCTAGGGTTCCCGCCGGGTTCGATTCCCGGCTGGGTTAACTTTGAAAAATGAACTTTTCAAATTGTGCTCTGGTCTGGAACTGGAAAGTAGTGGCAGGGCAACACTGCGTTTCACAGTCATTTGCACAGCCCGTCTGGCGGCAGTAACCACCCCCTTACAGCAGGCCGCCGTGAAATAACAGCATATGTGCTGTTGTGTTTCGGTGAGTGAGTAAGGGATGCCAGAGCCCATTTCCCTATCCCCACCTAATCTCTTAGCTTTAATCCTACTGTAGTCGACAGCGCACTTGCAACAGTTTTGGCGTTGCTTGTGTTATAGGTGACGATAGCCATCTACCATCAAGTGGACCGTTAGCCTGTCTGCCGATCTTAACATAAAAAAAAACGAAAAGTCGCTTTACCATCGCTTATAACACAAGCAATGCCACAGGTAGGTACTTCAAGTGTCAATTGAACATAGTAGAATAAATAATGTTTTAAAATTACAAATACGAAGGTGATCATATCATGATAACGCTGCTTCTATAAACGATACTGTTTTTATATGAACATAATTAAATTATTGAAGCGTGTGTTGAAGCCACTGTATTAACGGACTAACAAAAAACATCAAGAAGTTCGCGTTGTTAAAGGGCACCGTACAATGAGCTCTTAGAACGCCACGCGTCGCCCATTAGGGGGGTGCATGCTAAAAAACATTTTCCCAGTCACCGGTCACGTGTGGACACTTGATATGACTATTTTATTTTATTAAAATACTGACAACTCCTCATTGCATTAGCTTGTTACGGCCGTAAGACTCCAGTTAATTAGGGTGAGTATCAATTTCGGAAAACATTACACACATTGTAATAGGTTTGTGGATAAAAAATACTATTGCAAAACCGAAAAAACCAGATAAAAATTGTAAATAAGTTTGCAGGAGTTTTTTTATAAATCTATACTAAAGAAAAGTTTTATATGTATGTATTTTCGTATATTTGTAATGAATAAACTCAAAGATTTTTTAAAAATTCTTTCACTCATAGAAAGCTACATTTTCAGCAAGTGATATAGACTACTCACCCTCCCCATCTCCCTTCCCCCCTCCATACACGAATAAACTCAAAAATATTTAAAAAATAAATGTCCACCCGTGCGAAGCCGGTATTTCGAAAGCCGGTAAATTCGAAAAAGTTCATTCGAGACATATTATGCTTTTATCTTGTACTAGCGACCCGCCCGGGGTGCAATTTTTATATATATAAACATTCCCCGTTTATCCCTCTTTCCATTAGTGAAAACCGAATTATTTTAATCGGTCTACCCGTTCACGCGTGATGCCGTGACCAAGGGAAATAGGGATTCATTTGTGGTTTGTGGATAAAAAACACTATTGCAAAACCGAAAAGATCAGATAAAAATTGTAAACAAGCTTGCAGGAGTTCGTAGCACATATTTTTTTATAAATCTATACTAGAGAAAAGTTTTATATGTATGTATTTTTGTATGTTTGGAATGAATAAACTCAAAGATTACTGGACCGATTTTAAAAATTCTTTCACTCATAGAAAGCTACATTTTCAGCAAGTGATATAGACTACTCACCCTCCCCATCTCCCTTCCCCCCTCCATACACGAATAAACTCAAAAATATTTAAAAAATAAATGTCCACCCCTGCGAAGCCGGTATTTCGAAAGCCGGTAAATTCGAAAAAGTTCATTCGAGACATATTATGCTTTTATCTTGTACTAGCGACCCGCCCGGGGTGCAATTTTTATATATATAAACATTCCCCGTTTATCCCTCTTTCCATTAGTGAAAACCGAATTATTTTAATCGGTCTACCCGTTCACGCGTGGTCTACCCGTTCACCAAGGGAAATAGGGATTCATTTGTGGTTTGTGGATAAAAAACACTATTGCAAAACCGAAAAGACCAGATAAAAATTGTAAACAAGCTTGCAGGAGTAAACATTGCAGGAGAGTAAAAATTGTAAACAAGCTTGCAGAGTATACTAGAGAAAAGTTTTATATATATGTATTTTTGTATGTTTGGAATGAATAAACTCAAAGATTAATGGACCGATTTTAAAAAATTTTTCACTCATAGAAAACTACATTATCAGCGAGTGACATAGGCTACTCACCCTCCCCCATCTTCGTCCCCCACCCCATACAGGAATAAACTCAAAAATGTTTAAAAAATAAATGTCCACCCGTGCGAAGCCGATATTTCGATACCGGCCGGTAAATTCGAAAAAGTTCACTCGAGACATATGTCTTTTATCTTGTATTATATAAAAATATATATAGCAATGCTATTAGATGTAATAGTCAGTTATTTATTTTAGTTTAGCGTATTTGTTCAGAACTTATATCAATCAACACTTGTTAATGAGTTATAACCACGACGCAAACACAGCGCGACTCTGTGGGGCGCCATCACTGAATCTCTACTGGTTTCTGGATATGCCTTGGTCTTAATAACTGATTCAAGCGTTGAAAATAATATGTTTAATGATTAACATGACACTAGTGGCACCTCGCGGAAGCGTTCGGTTTGAATTTTTTTTGTTCCCATTTAACTGCAAACGTAAAAAGTTTCTAAGATTATCGACTTTGGTGTTGATGTCTTTGCGTAGGTAGGTTACACATAATATGGACATAGACATAGACATGGAAATGGACAGCGAACATTAAAAGATATACCTACTAGTACATGCATCTTTATGAATTCAACAAAATAATATTAAAATCATTCAAATATTAAAAAAAATAAAATAAAATCCCAAACTTTCAAATAAAATACTTTTTAGGGTTCCGTACGTCCGAATAAACAAACGGAGCCCTTATAGGATCACTCGTGTGTCCGTCTGTCCGTCCGTCACAGTCAATTATCTCCGAATCTACTAGACCGATATAAGTTGAAATTTGGTACACATCAATTTCTGTGATCCAAACGCAGAGGTGTGTCATTTTTGGGGGAAGATGGCAAAAAACTTTTTTTTTTTAAAACTGTATCGTGTGACATATCAAATGGAAGGTCTTGTTGTGAAGATCTTAAATGTATTTTTTTGTAATTTTAAAATAAATAGTTTCCAAGTTATTCAAGAAAATAGACGAAAATTGACCATTCCTCACCCCCCCATTATCTCCGAAACTACTTAACCTAAAATTTTGAAAAAAATATACAGAAATTAGTTTTCTACTTATAGATTATAGGAAAACCTATAAGAATTCCATGATATTAAAATAACATGGTAAATCACTCAATATAGTGCGGATAGGTAACATCGTACGGAACCCTCTTCACGCGAGTTCAACTCGCACTTGTTTAAAAATGAAGACGACAGGCAAAGCGAAGGTCGATTTGTTTATATGTAACTATGTGATGATTACCTTAATAGCCTATTGACGCATCAAGACCAAACAACAGATGTTAATGTTTGGTTGTTTATACCTTGTATATGTACGTTTAATTTGTTGCAATAAAAACCATGGAAAAATTACCCTGTTCTTTTTATTATAGAACTGACATATTGTTACCATAATATATTTTTTTATGTTTTTAACAGCAGATATGCTGACATTTGTTAAGCGAATGTTTACTGAGAGACAGACTTTCTACTTTACGACGCAGTGTGCTTAGTCACTACAAAAATAATTATGTAACCAAGCCACACAAAACGTTATCAACTAGGGCGGAGTAATAAGACTGGCAAAAAACCTATTTTGGATTAAAATTATCAAAAATTATATGGAATCTCCTGGTTCAACACTCTTTTGAAGGACTAAATTCATATATGTATATTGTGTTTATTTAGAGGAATAAAAGATGCTTTCTTTCTTTCTTTCTTTCTTTCTTTAAATTAAAATTTTCAGCCAGTACCGCCGGTTAGTTTTTTTTTGACAGCCGTTAAAGAAAAATAATTGAACAAATTTTTGCAAAGATGGAGAAAAGTGGAAATTGAAAAGAGAAAAATTGAACAAATTTTGGCTCCAACGAAGAGGTCATGCACGAAACCAATGCCTATTTTGAAGGGTTGCCAGGTCGTATTTTATGGAAGGGAACAAAAATCTAGAGAAACGCTGGGTGAAGTGCATTGAGCTACACGGAGAATACGTTGAAAAATAAATAATAATAATTTAATTAATTTTACTCCTTGTTTAATTTTTACCAGACTTATCACTCCGCCCTCGTATATATTTAAATTTGAACACACATCAGTCCTTTTATTTGGTGCATTATGACCAAAAACGTCACACTAAAGTAACTAATAGGCGCTTTATGCAGTCCGCATCGAATCCTGTCATTAGTTAATATTAGATTTGTGGCTGATATCGAAACGGTACGATAAAAAAACCCAACAGGGCCCGAGCGCGTAATTATAGGCGGTCGTTTAGTAATATGGGGGTGCGCGACGAACGATACGAGGGGAACATTTTCTGATTTTTTTTTGTTTTCTACTACTTTTCGAATGCGATAAGTTGACCAATTTAAAGACAATGCCTTTTAAGATGTCCTTTACATCTCATTTTAAGGTCTCGATTACTTATTCTGACCTATAATCTACATGTTATAAAATTAAGTCACTTCTCTGTTTTTCCGCAACAGATACAGTTTTCACTATTGTATATAATTTTCAGAAAAAATTTACGGGTTGCTAGTCTGAAACATAATAAAATTATTATTCTACTGGGTACTAGGTACTTCTTTCTGTATGGGCATAAATATATTTTATGCCCATTCAAGCGTGCAAATCCGGGGATAGGTCGCTAGTATTTATTATTATTCAACTTAACTGGTCTCGTCTCTTATTATTATTATTCATTTTGACTCGTCTCCCCCTCCAAAAGCCAAAATGGGGGGGAGACGGTGTTACCCCCGACAGAAGCACAGTCGGTCGGGGTTCAGGGTGACAAGAACAGAAACCGAGGCACTATTCTGGCCGTATCGAGCAGTACCGCTCTCTGCATCTGGCTCGAGAGGGAACCACCACGGAATCCCAACCGCCTCAGGTTGTCCCTGAGGCTGATCGGGATCAAACCATTTACAGACAGAACAACTGGGATGATTTCAGCGGAGGCCACAGCCCACATGTTGACGATCTCGTGGGCCAAATCGAGGTACTTCCTCCTCTTCTCGGTTTCAGTCTTCATGACGAGACCATCGTCATGCGGGATAGTGACATCCACCAAAAACACCCGCGTCTGCTCCCGGTCTATCAACACGATATCAGGTCTATTCGCTAGAATAGTCCTGTCCGTGATGATGGGCCGGTCCCAGTAGAGCTTGGCACGGCTGTTCTCGAGGACTGGTTCTGGCTAGTACCGGTAGTAAGGTATCCTCCGCTCAAGGAAGCCGTATTTCAGAGCGAGCTTCTGAATTCTTCTGCAGGATCCTGGCCGCTTGGTTGTGCCTGTGCAGATATTCAGTGTTGGTAAGCGCCGAACAACCGGAGGTGACCTGTCGGAGAGTTTCTCCAGGATGACGACTATTTACTAATTTAGTAATAGCAGGCTGCGCATCTATCAGGGCATATGCTGTTGTGTTTCGGTAAGCGAATAAGGGATGTCAGCGCCAATTTCCCTGTTCCTTTATGGATTTTAATCCCTTACCCTTCATTATACTAAGGTAAGCAGCGCACTTCCATTACCTGTACCGTGTTAACAGGCGACGGTAACCACCTACCATCACGCGGAACTTCAGCCTTCCTGCTCATTCGTTCATTTATACACAAGATTTTATGTAGGTATACATATACATAAACTTATAAGCTAAACGCATATTTCCAGAGATTATAACTACACTGCGGTTAAAAATTGTCTTGGTTTATAAATAAAAATGTATCAAAAAATTCGATATGTACACGTTCTTATATTTCTTTAATTAGTGTGAGGTCTTGACACTAATATGTTTCTGCTATAGCTATTAAAAATATTCACGGGTGAGTAGAGAAAAACAAATTGTTTCCGGTGAATGGGACTTTTCGGGACAGTTGGGAAAAAATATTTCGGCTGAATTCGGCACCCCCAAATCTGCGATTGGGACCTAAATCAAAATTGAAACGTTTTATTGATTACAAAAATAAATGTTATTTTTTAAATGTTAAGGTCGATAGACAGGCTGATGGTCCACTCGATGGATGTTATTGACTTATTTTTATTGACAGCGAAACTCCACTTTTAGCTGCCTAATCTTTCGAATATTACTACAAGTTAAGGTCACGCCAAAAATATTACTAACTGAGCCCGCATTCGGTATCGCGTGTAACTTTTTTGTTTATGAACTGACTGGAATCAAACAAACACTAAATGTTACGGGAAGCTTACTAAAATACACAAGTGCAAACCGCATTCAAATCGCTTAAGCCGTTTCCGAGATTAGCGTGCACAAACACACAGACAAACGGACAAAGAGACAGACAAAAATTTCAAAAAACTATTTTTTTGACCTCGGTAACATAAGTACAAAGTGTACAAATTGTTTTTTTTTTATTTACGATTTTATTATATGTATAGAAGATTAGATATACCTAGATGTAAATAATGTACATATAATTACAAAAATTTTGTAAATAAGTAAACCTTTACAGTGAGGTCTATTTAAAAAAAAAAGCAAAAATGGAACATCAGAGTGCGTGTTTAAACGCTCGGCATTCTTTTTTTGAAAAGATGAATCGAATAAAAGAGGTCTTTTGAAGAGCGCAGTCCAGTGAAATTGTGTATGGGCGTAGAGGGCTGGGCCATTTATCGTGACAGCCTAAGGCTCGCGCGGCTTACTGCCACTCGGCCCGACTATTGCCTATTAACTGCGAGACCTTACCTTACCTTATACGTATAACATCAAGTGATTATGGACACTAGGCACTATAGTAAATTGTCTCAGTTTTAAAAATTATTCAAGTGTTTCTCATATTTTCATTATCTATAAAACGAATTAAAAATAAAAACAATCTTTTCCCTTGCTTTCTTTATCTATACATATTAAAAAAAATCGTAAACGAGCCATGTTTGTACATTAAATTAATATTTTTCAAAAAAAAACAAAAAAAAACAAGTTGTAGGTATTTATGTTACCGAGGTCAAAAAAATAGTTTTTAGAATTTTTGTTTGCTTGTCTATGGGTTTGTGCTCGTTAATCTCAGAAACGGCTTAACCGATTTGAATGCGGTTTTCACTGATGTATTGTAGCAAGCTTCCCGTAACATTTAGTGTTTGTTTCATTCCAATCGGTTTACAAACAAAAAAGTTACGCGCTATACCGATTATGTACAACGCGTACGAAGTTGCGAGCTCAGCTAGTTTTATCTATTCTACATATAAAGAAATCGTAAACGAGCCGTGTCTGTACATTAAAGATTTTTTCAAACAATTTGTACACGTTGGACTTATGTTACCGAGGGCAAAAAACAGTTTTTAGAATTTTTGTTTGTTTGTCTATGGGTTTGTGCTCGTTAATCTCAGAAACGGCTTAATCGATTTGAATGCGGTTTTCACTGGTGTATTGTAGCAAGCTTCCCGTAACATTTAGTGTTGTTTCATTCCAATCGGTTAACAAAAAAAAAAATTACGCCCTATGCCGACCCAGTGCAGAAGAAATCAAATGTATTTCCATACAACTTCAAAACATTTCACGTGACGAATAATGATAGCTACTTTTCAATTGAACTTAAATTTAGAATTTGGAATGACGTCACTGTGACGTCACTCGGTGCACCTGCCCCGTTGGAACATTTCAATAAGGTACCCGCGCTCGTATAGGTCCACAACAAAAGCGTGTTGCGTAGAAAGGCGCAGCGTTCGTCGTGATAGCTGCAGGCGACGGCCGACTTACGTTCCTGCCACTTCGGTAACTAAACGCCAGAGAACGCCTCGAGATTATAAGAAAAATTGCGTAGAAATGACCAACTGTACACTTTTGCAGAATACTTTGATAGAATAAGCCTGAAGGCGTGCTGGTAGGTAGATACGTAACGCTTCTGGACACATGCAGAACGAGCAACGAAATATGTCGACAGACAGGCTGACAGTAAGTGACTTGACCGATGACCTTACTTAAGGCGACGCCAGCCCCTAATGATAAAAAAATCCACATATTTGTAACCGTTTTTCTTTTAAATTATCATAATAATTATAATTTAAAAAATACTCAAATCATCTGCAGGATATATGAAAGGGGATCATCATAATTATTTTTTAAATTATATTTAATTATATATATAAAAAAAATACTAATTTGCGGTCTAATATCGATGTTGTAACCGTGCGATTTGCTTAAAAATCAATATTTTAAATAGCTATTCTTAAGATAAATATTAAGATCCACTATCTGAAGTCTCATCAAAAGAAAAATTTGAATTATACTTTATTTAATTTTTAAATAGATATTTCCTAGATTAGCAAGTAGGGACTCCACCTCAGCAGTCCCGTCAATTCAGTGCGGGACGAGTTTTGCGGCTGGAGTCGCCTTAAAAAACAATACTATTTTTAATGAATTTTAAAATGTTTTTAATAATAATTCATTTTCAATTAAGTTTTTATAAAGCGAAAGTACCTCACGAAAGTAACATTATTATGTCACAATATTTAAACAGCTTGTTTATATGTAATTTACAAATGTCTGCGTCTTTTGAAAGAATTAGATAATTCGACTGAGGATAAGAAATTGTCTCACAATAACTCGATAGGCACTTCAGCAGAATGTCACATCTGAAAAGATTCAAAACTTTTAATCTATGCCATAATACCTTCGACCGCAATCGAATGCTTTGCTATAATTTGTAATTTTTAGCCGTTCCCGCAAAGATTTAAAGCACATTATCGTTTGACAGATGAGTTTTGATCGTAATCGTAAAGTTGGTAATTTGAGTAGGCGTAATTTGAATGGCAGGTGTATGATGAGAGTGTATGTATGCTATCTGCCTATTGAGTGCAAAATATCTTTATGGCAACTATGTAAGAGGGTAAGATCGGTATATGCTCTTTTAAAGGAATACTCGGCCTTTAAAGCAGTATATATGTAAATAAATAAATAAAATAAAATAAATAAAATAAATCTTTATTTGCGCGAACACATGTTTACAGGATTTTAATTTGTATACAGCAGTTACAGTACAAAGTATGTTCTACACGCCAAGGGCATGCAAATATTTGTGTTTAATTGTTTGTATTTGTTGTTGTTGTAAGATATTATTAAGAAATTAATGTTTCTTATTATAAAGCTCTTTAACATCATAATAACAACAATCTAATAACCATTTTGTTAATGTTCTTGTAAATTTAGGATCCGGCAATTCTTTTATATTATTAGGTAGTTTATTGTATGTTTTAATTGCCATAACATAAACATTTCTATTAAATAGTTCTAATCTACATTTTGGTCTTTGCAATAAATTACCTTGTCTAGTTATTTTGGTTCCTATTTCGTTAATTTCGACAAAACAGTTCGGATATTTTCTAACAAATATACACAACGTCTTTATATACAAGCAAGGCAAGGGAAGTATATGTAACTTTTTAAATAGTGTATATTAAAAGAAAAAAAAAACGATTAAAAAAGAAGGCCTTTTCACATAATTCAAGTTGGTTTGTAAATCTTTTTTCCCTATGTCTTCTTTTTTTTTATAATAATAATAATTTATTTGTGATTACCATGGGTAACTGATACCAGAGATGACATTTAGTTTTCTTGTTCCTTCATGACTGACCGATAAATATTCGGTGTGCAAATCTTGAACTCTTGAATCTTGAAACTCCAAATCTCGAACATTGAATTTTTAACTGATTAGTTTTCTTATACCATTCCTTTGTTGACACATCGAACCCACACACTATTATTACATTATTATTATTTTAACTTTCATAATTTCTTAAGTTTCAAGTCATGAATTTTAAAATGTTTTTGAATTATAAAATTTTTAAAATTCACTATCATTACCAATATAAAAGAAATGAAGTCTCTTTGTATATCTAACTGTATGTACCTACATAATCTATACTAATATTATAAAGCTGAAGAGTTTGTTTGTTTGTTTGTTCGAATGCGCTAATCTCAGGAACTACTGGTTGGAATTGAAAAATTCTTTTTGTTTTGAATAGTCCATTTATCGAGAAGGCTATAGGCTATATAACATCACGCTAACGATAAATAGTATTATATATAAGCAGTGTCCAGTACCGCCCGCCCCATGGGCACGCCGCCGCCGTATGGGCTGCAGTGAAGTGTGGCCGAGTGTAGCTAGTTCAACTGTATATCGTGTTTGTAATAAAATTATTTTTATTTTCATATATATTTCAATTGGCAAACAGGTCAATGCAATCACTTTGTACCAACTTAGTACTAAATAGGTCTTAGTACTAAATTAAAATAGTTCTTAGTCTGACTGTCACGTCAGTTCTTTGAGAAATAATTAATTCAAAATTTGTAAGCGTGGAAGCGCTTTTTTATGGAAGCAACCATGTTCAGCATTAACGCCCTCAAACAAGGCGACTTTTAATATATTCACCCCATAATTATCTAAAACTATACCCCACAATGCGATGTTAAAATAAGCCGTGATAAAGAACTCGACCATTTACACGCCGAATTAACCGCGAAATGAGACGTAAAAAACGAAAGCATATCACCAAATTCAAATTATTGTTTTTCCTATCCAAAATTATACCTTATCCCGTAGACAATAAGTATCTATGTAGAATATAAAACACGCAACCTTATCGTGTCACAGAATAAATAAACAATTTGAACAAATGTCACATCGTAACAGAGAATGTAATTGAGCTGTCAGATTTTGGGGGTTGCCTACAGTTGTTTCGATAACTTTTTATTTAGGACATGGTAAAGTTTGAAATTCTCCCCAGGACCTGTTACCGTAGGGGGCGTGGCTCTTGAAGTTGTGCAGAATTACGTATATTTAGGACAAACGATCCAGTTAGACGGGAACAACTTTGACAAACAGCATGAGTCCGGTTAGGTTGGGCTGCATTCGGGAAGCTACGTCATCTGTCCTCGTTATTTGCCGCAATATCTGAAGACCAAGGTCTACAGACAGTGCGTTCTGCCAATAAAGACGTATGGTGCCGAAAAGTGGCCTCAAGGACTGATCCACAAGTTCACAGTTTCTCAGTGAGCTATGGAGTGAGCTATGCTCGGACTTTCTTTGGTAGATAGAATTTTAATAATTCAAGAGAATTATTAAAATTGTAGACACTTCTGTCTATTATTTATACAAGGTTCCATGGCAATTTTTTTTCCTTGTGACCCTCACTATCAACTACGTTAAAAATAATTGCTATTTTTACAGAGATTTGACAGGGTTCGATTCCTGGTCGGGTATGAGCGTAATTTCAAAAAGATTGAATGCAGTTTTTATTTTTTTTATAAATCGAAGCTTTAGTTCCTAATAACAAGTTTAAGTATCTCTCATGGTTTGAGATTTGTCCTCACTGACCCATTTGGGTACATAATTTATGTAAACAGATACATAAATTGTTTATTGAATAAAATATAATCAGTTACTTTAATACAAAGTTATTTAGGAGAGGGTCGCTATTAAGAAATAAAGATAAACTCGTTGTATAAGTTATAGACTTTATAAAATTTGTATTTTTGCTAAAGGTTAATGTGGTACTAAAATACAGGCTAGGCCTAGTTTAGATACCCACAATATATTTTTAATTTGCGCAATAAATACATTTTTTGTAATTATTAATTTAGGTAACATAAAGATTGTATGAAGTTACTAGTTTTAGTGGTTGCACTTTGTTATTATATTTATATTTCAAACTACCCTCATTGCTTTTACATATTTTATGTTTACTGTTTCTCTTTTTTTTGTGTAAAAAAAAAATATTTTTAGTATTATTATGTGTATATACCTACACGGTATTACAGTAAGTTACCAAACTTATGCACAGCTATTTTATCAATGGGTAAATTCAAATCATTTATCAAAAGAATTCTAAGCTTTGCTACCTATATGTTCTAAGGCCAATTATATTCTAAGGCATTGAAAGTAGATACAGTTACATTTATTAATATACGAGTATTTTGTTAATGAAAGATTAATTTAAACTGGCAAGAAACTGCGTATTCTTGCCAGTTATATCGTTGTCTGTTTTCTGCACTAACTTCTTTTTTTATTTTTTTTTATTTAATTAAAAAAATACATAACAAAAACCTTAAAACTAAATAAGTCGTCACACTTACATGAGTTTGTTGACGACTATATAAACCTTATTGTTAAACCTTCTTTTGATACTATTACGATAACTATGGAACGTTCTGGAAAAAGCGTTTGCGCCGTACGAAAGCCTCGAACGTTCCACCCTATTGATGGTAGCCACGCCTCTTCCCGACTAGTGTCAAAGGAAATTGGTCCTTATGTTTACAACATAAAGTTTACATTTCAATAGAAACTTCAATGATTTGAAGAACTTCAATGA
The DNA here is from genome assembly GCA_910589475.2 of Bembecia ichneumoniformis. NCBI lineage: Eukaryota > Metazoa > Arthropoda > Insecta > Lepidoptera > Sesiidae > Bembecia > Bembecia ichneumoniformis. The sequence goes on from OU342543.1 coordinate 8,204,346, forward strand.
CTTCAAGAAACTTCAACTTCATTCCCAAACTTTACAATCTTGTTTATATTTTCTGGAAAATTTGAAATACATCGAGGCGTTTGGCGCCAAGTAGAAATAAGAGTGCGTCCGGCCGAGATGAGTCAGCGACAACAAGCGATACGAAAGCGACTCTTCGGAGCTTTTACGAAGTTATCTGCGACAGTGAACTGGCGACACATTAAGGGACTCATTGACGAGTTTAACGGTTTCATCGGACAAGTTTGGTGATTTTGGCAGTCATCTTTGTTTGTGACATTGAATCGTTCCTTTGGCCTTTAAATGTCATTTTAACTACTCCGCAAGTAACAATACGGTTTTCATTAATGGAAAGAGCAATAAAAGAGAAAGGTTAATATATATAATTAGTAGAAAAAAATATCAATCGTGCGAAGCCAGGAAGAGTCACTGGTGGACAATAAATAAATAAACATGGTGGAAATCCATTTAAAAAGGTATATCCTTGAAAGCCGCCTTGTCAAGCAGTAATAGATACTTAAGAAATTAAAACTCCTTAGTTTCTATGTTAATGAATACATTATTTTTCACAGATTAAGTCGTTGTCGAGTAGATTAATGTTTCATTTAAATAAAGCTATCTTTTCCCAAACGAATGCACCCCGCGAGGGTCAGAACTCATTTCGCGCCCAATTTGTGGTCGATTAAAAACGAATTTTCTATTAGAATGCGTTGGTTTTTTAATTAGTGATGTGACTAACTCACATTGACTTTATCGACGAAACGCATATTATTGTTTTTCTCTAAAATTTTGCAACGGTATGCGAAGAAAATTTGGTGAGTCTTTTATTTTAGTAGCAAATGTAGTATTCATATTTAATGGTTGATTTGGTTAAGGGCTTCACTGAGGCAAATGACATTTACTATAGAATTCGCTGGCGGCGGATCCAATTCAACAGGCCTACAAATGGTGTTTTTCTGTTTTTACCATTAGAACAATACACAAAATAAAAAAAATTATTAATACATTTTTTTAATCTGATATTAACTTAGTAATAGGTACAGGATCCATATGCGTGCAATAAGCCGTTTTCGAGAGAATTTTCAATAAAAGTCAAATTCTTCTTGTGTTCTAACTTTTTTTGTGGAGTTTCTATGACTTTAACGAAAATTCTAATTAATACAATTGGTTCTTCAAATGTTTAAGTATAATATATATTTTTTTCAAAGCAATTGTCTTGTCCATTTCTTGTAACATTTTCATTAAACAATGTATATTTTTAGTATTTAGGGTTTGTCTCCCCCTTAACCAATCTGGTAGCAGAGTAGTGTGTTCGTTTTTTTTATTTTGGGCTCTACAAATTGTAGACATTTGCTTTTATTCCGACAGGAGTAGACGCAAACATCTAACTATAAGTATACAATACATTCAAGTTCTTTCAAAAGTTTGGGTAAAACTCATTAAACTCCGAGCATCGTTTAACAGTACGCTACAGGTGCTGCAAGTGCGCTGCCGACTACAGTAGGATTAAGGATAAGGGATTAGGAGGGGATAAGGAGATGGGCTCTGGCATCCCTTACTCACTCACCGAAAGAATTTACAAGTTGCCAAATACAGGGAAACATGGATGAAGATGGAGGAGGCTTATACCCAGATGGGTTCCAAACTATAAAAATAATCTATAATAGGAATCATATGTACTACTAGTTTATAGTTATTGGAAATAAAAAAGCTTTATTATTATTATTTATTATTACTGCGTCTCGGTAACCGTGTTATGATAAAATGTCAGGGGCCTTAGTCAAAGTAACATTTTAAAAACGATAACGAAGTTCGCAAGCATAAAATGTATGGGATGGTTTAGCGACGGCATATGTCTATCCCATACATATTATTGTTTTCGAACTTCGTTATCGTTTTTAAAATGTTACTTTGTCTAAGGCCCCTGGTATCGATAAGTAATTGTCGAAAGGTTTGAACTGAGTCCAACCCTATCGCCGCATCAATGCACTAGCATATTGAATACCACCCCAACGCACGTAGCCTTTGATGTCGTGCCAGTAATGTCACCGTGCAAGCTTTCGCAAACACGGCCACCCCTCGCTACGAAGCACGACCCCGTTGATGACTTTTTCAAGTCTGTCACTTAGAAATCATTCAACCGTGAACAAAAGAGGTTTTGATTGATAACTTTGGATTTTTTGAGGAAATATTGATAACTTGTCATGGAACTGTTGAGGGACTACATTTTTATGTAAAGACTAGCGACCCGTCCCCGGCTTCGCCCGGGGTGCAATTTTTATATATATGAACATTCCCAGTTTATCCCTCTTTTCATTAGTGAAAACCGAATTAAAATCGGTCTACCCGTTCACGCGTGATGCCGTGACCAAGGGAAATGGGGATTCATTTTATATATAGAGAAGACTAGCGACCCGCCCCCGGCTTCGCCCGGGATGCAATTTTTATATATATAAACATTCCCCGTTTATCCTTCTTTCCATTAGTGAAAACCGAATTGAAATCGGTCTACCCGCTCTGTTCTAGGGTTCCCGGGTTCGATTCCGGCAGGGTCTACTTTGAAAAATCAACTTTTCAAATTTGGCTCTGGTCTGGATTTGGAAAGTAGTGGCAGGGCACACTGCGTTTCGCAGTCATTTGGGCAGCCCGTCTGGCGGCAGTGACCACCCCCTTACAGAAGACCACCGTGAAATAACAGCACGTGTGCTGTTGTGTTTCGGTGAGTGAGTAAGGGATGCCAGAGCCCTTTCCCTATCCACTCCTAATCCCTTATCCTTAATCCTACTGCAGTCGGCAGCGCACTTGCAGCAGTTTAGGCGTTGCTTGTGTTATAGGCGACGGTAGCCACCTACCGTCAAGAGGACCGTCAGCTTGTCTGCCGACCTTAACATAAAAAAAAATCTATTATGTCAACTTTATTTTGCTTTTCTTTGAGACATTTTAAGAACCATTAATGTAATTTTTTCAGGAAAACTTTTTTAGTCAATATCTCAAAAGTATGCTTTGCTTTTAGCATATAGCAATCACGATATATAATTTGCAAATACAACAAGAGCGTGCGGCCGATGAGAAACTAGCAATAATTGAATCAATTATTGTACTATTATTTATTCTGTGGCATTGTCAAGAAGGGCCGAAATATGCAGGCCTTTGTCAATTTAAATTAAAACTGGGATGAAAAGGCGGGATAAAGCTAGTTTACAATGAAGCAGAAGGCGCTGTACGTGTTTAATGAAATATATTTTGTAAGCTTAATATATTAATGTAACATTTTTTGGAAGGGTAGTAAGATATTTGAAAAAGAAACTGCAATAGGGAATATGCATATTTTTTTATATATTTTCATACGATAGGTTATATCGTTATATAACCTTAAAAAATATTCAGCGCCAAAAAACAGAAATTTGGTAACAAAAAAAGTTAAAATTAACTAACAGCTAGGGGCACTTTAAACACCCGCCCTTTTGGCGCGCTTGTCGTCAAAGTCTACAAAACAATCAAATGTCAAAAATCAATTAAAAATCACAAACATCTACACGCTTGTTGACATTTCATAGACGTTGACGTCACATTCCATAGACTTTGACGTCACATTGACCGTTTCAAGCAAAGATAATTGTATTAGTGTATAGATGGAACAATAAAAATTGAAGATTCCTTCGATACTCGATACCCGTCTTTCTAATGGCTGCATGTCGTATGTTAAAAAGAGATAACAATAGCCGAATATAACGTCTTAAAACGCTGCGCGCCATAAAAAAGGCAACGTCATATTTGTTTATATCATGCTGGTTAACAAGCGCGTTTAGCTTTATGTGATTTAAAATACATAAAAATCTGAAAGTGTGATTTCATAAATCTGTTGCTTGCCAAGAATGGCTTGTACTGTTCCCGTTTGTCCAAGTAGAGTGGGTGTTTTGAAGGAGAATAATGGAAACATATCATTTCACCGGTAAGTCGCACAGCTCGCACTCATTAATTTTGGTGTTTTGTAAACAAATTTTTATAATTATTTACTAAAAATGAATCATTGTACATGCATACACAGCTCTAAGGTTGATTTATTTAAAGAAAAGCTGGTGTTTATAACTAAAATTTACAAAAACCAAAATTAATCGGAATATTTGACATTTGTCTTGCTTTATAGTGCTGTAGTCTGATCTTGATAAGTTTATCGATATCGATAACTAATTTATTTTTAGTAGAGTGTTCTAGCATTCACTGCAAGTTGAAAGTAATTTTTATCAATTTATAACAGATTTCCCACCGACATCGATTTAAAAAAAAATGTGGACAAAAAATGTAAGAAAAGCCGACGATTGGAGAGCTTCGCAATATACAAGAATATGCTCAATGAACTTTGAAGATTCTTGCTTTCGCCAAGGATATCAGCGTAAAATTCTACACTCGTATGCAGTGCCGACAATATTCCCAAAATTACCACCATCGTGTAAACCAGTAAGTAATATCTATAAGTTATAAAGAAGTTATGCTTCAATCTATGAAAATTATGAAAATCTTTTGAATCATTAATAACCAAAAACTATTTCTTTTCAGAAATTACCCAGAAAAAGAAAACTTACTAATAAATACGTGGATACCGTAACAAAGTCTTAAAATTAAAATGTTGACGAATCACAGATGAACGATATCACAGATTAAAATGAAACGATATCACAAATTATCCAATTTGTGATATCGTTTCTAAAAATAAAACTTTAAGATTATCGAGTTTTTTTTCTCTCGTAATAAAAACCTACTCCCGTTCTACCCCTTAAGGATGGATTCTAAATATTTCTACTCAAAAAATAACTATTCTTTTGAAATATTTTGGTGAAATAAATGCGAGAGGTTGCATACAATCTCATACAACCGATTAGCAATGCGGCGAGTACCAGTACGCACCCAAATTTTATTTATATTGAATAACCAAACAGTACACCGAAACGCATTTAGCCATACTTTTTATCCGTTATATATTTAAAATCTATATCAACGATATCTAGTTATCAATAAAAATGCACAGCACTATTATACGCTATAACTTTAGCTTGCATTGTATAGTCAAAATGGAGACATTCACTCAACTTCGACCCGACAGATTATATATGTATGTCTCTTTCAATCTTATGACAATTTGAAGGTGTTAGAAAGAATAAAATATTGCTGCATTTTGTGATCCATCTATAGGTACAGACTAATACAACATCTTTGGTTTCAAGTATTTTGAATTTCCCACATTTTTATGCACTTTTTAATAATTATTTTCTTAACGAAAAAGAAATAATATTAAAATATTTTTACATAGACATAATTCTAAAGCAAAAATGTTGATAAAAAATATATTTAAGCCTTTTTTGAATTAGACGCATATTCCCTATTATAAAATATGGGCAGTAAATTTATCGATTAAACGCTTACAAGACGAAGGTAGGTAGATAACGCCTGTAGGCGTGAGTATGTAAGGCTGGAAGTACACCTTGCTTGGGCGTGGCAACATCCTATCAAGCACTACTTAGTTTCGCTGGCTTTTTTGCTTAAACATATATTTCTACCATGTATGTACCATTTGTATGTATTAACTATTGAGAATCACTGGTAATAATAAAATATATATTTTCCATTTGAAATTCGTCGATCATATACGAATAGGTTAGTTATCTGTACATAAACTGGTTTGTACATCGCTGTTATGTTAAAATTGTTTGATATAAAATAGGATGATTGGATTATTGATTAGGGTGCTTGCCTTAACGCGCTGTTCTAGGGTTCCCGGGTTCGATTCCCGGCAGGGACAATTTTGAAAAATGAACTTTTCTAATTTGGCTTTGGTCTGGATCTGGAAAGTAGTGGCAGGGCACACTGCGTTTCGCAGTCATTTGGGCAGCCCATCTGGCGGCAGAAACAACCCCCTTTACAGAAGACTACCGTGAAATAACAGCAGGTGAGTGAGTAAGGGATGCCAGAGCTCATTTCCCTATCTCCTCCATTAGGAGGATCCCTTATCCTTAATCCTACTGTAGTCGGCAGCGCACTTGCAGCAGCTTTTGGCATTGCTTGCGTTATAGGCGACGGTAGCCACCTACTATCAGTGGACCGTCAGCCTGTCTGCCGAACTTAACATTAAAAAAAGTTTCAAATATAATGTTCAAATATGTGTTATTCGTGTGTCTGCCAGTTACTGACTTGAACCACTTCTTCTTGAGATTCAATTGACTGAATACATACCCCGATTTACCATTATTTAACTGGAAAGTAATATTTTTTTCTATATATTTTGTGTACCTTGTCGAAATCCCTCTAATTCGGACCAAGAGATTTAACATATTAGATATATTTTATAATGCGCACTGCTAAGGATTGGAATTCCTGCTGGCGTCTGTATTTCCAAATCTTTTCAAAGTACAAGTGAATAGGCACCTTATGGGTGAGCTCGCTCTCGCTCCATCGTCAGTCTCCTCATTCCTACACGGATAGGTGCTGGCCAAGAGCAAACCCATCTCTAATTAAAAAATTAAACAACTATATAAGAATACAAAATGCTTTTTTAATGTTTTTTAATAGGTTAATTCAATAAGAGTATTTTATATTATGTAATTATTAAAACCTTAAGCATAATAATTGTAATAAAAAGGCTGACGGACCGGCAGACAGGCACGGTCCACTTGATGGTTGGTGGCTTCCGTCGCCTATAACACAAGAAACGCCACAGGTGCTGGAAGTGCGCTGCCGACTACAGTGGGATTAAGGATAAGGGATTGGACAGGGTAATGGGCTCTGGCATCTCTTACTCACTCACCGCAACACAACAGCACACATGCTGTTATTTCACGGTGCCACTACTTTCCATATCCAGACCAGAGCCAGAAAAGTTCATTTTCAAGCACCCTAAGTCCCTAACCACTTAGTCAAAGAGAGTGCCTTTGAGAGTATAATAGAATATTAACCTATTTTACTCGACGAGCTATGCTCGGGGTTACACTGCGAAATCGAAATCACGAATGTGGAGATCCGCAAACAAACGATAACCCGGCGGATTAGTAAGTTAAAGTGGCAGTGGGCAGGACATAAAGGAAGGTTCTTGAGTGGAGGACACGGACCGGCAAGGGCAGCGTAGGACGTCCACCCACAAGGTGGACAGACGAGCCGATAAGGGCCGTGGGTCAACGGTGGACCCGGGCTGCTTCTGACCGGTCCTATTCGTACATTATGGGGGAGGCCTATGTCCATCAGTGGACGTCCTGCAACTTAAATGATGATGATGATATCACTTATTAGAATAATTTATCCAGACGCAGCTCCTTCAAAGCATCGCATGTTGTAGTGAGATTTCGTTACCTCAGTAGGTATTTCTTCGCTAACTACTTCTAAACCATCCAATGGATTTTGACACGATTTTGTGATATATAATTTGCAGAAAATTGCATCCGTGCAAACCCGGGTGTGTCGCTAATCTATACTAATATTATAAAGAGAAAAGATTTGTATGTATGTATGTTTGTAATGAATAAACTCAATAATACTGAACCAATTTTAAAAATTCTTTCACCTACAGAAAGCTACATTATCAGCGAGTGACATAGGTTACTCACTCTCCCCAATCTCCCTCCATCCATACAAAATTACCGTTTTCCACGAATAAACTCAAAAATGTTTAAAAAATAAATGTCCACCCGCTGGTGTACTATAAAATTATGAAACACAATGTTTGAAAGTATGTTACCTTCAGAAAGTCCTTTGTAGTCGCAGAAACACGGATATGTTGGCCTCATGTCTGCCTTAAAAAAAACACAAACAATGAACTGTTCAACAATGAGTCGAGCGCCATTTTTGCGAAGCGATTTTACGAATGTAAAGAAATCAAAATTCAATAAATATGTATTGCCTTTTGTGAATTAGTTTCGGTGAATCAGTCTTTTTAAAACCTAGTACCTACTCGATGTGAGGAACTAGCTGTGACCGCGGTTTCGTCCGTGTGGAATTCGTTGTGCCATGAATCCGTTTCGGATTACTCTTTAGTCCATCTGGCGGCAGTAATCACCCCCTTACAGAAGACCACAGTGAAATAACAGCACTAGTGCTGTTGTGTTTCGGTGAGTGAGTAAGAGATGCCAGAGCCCAATTTCCCTATCCCCTCCTAATCCCTTATCTTTAATCCTACTGTAGTCGGCAGCGCACTTGCAGCAGCTTTGGCGTTGCTTGTGTTATAAGCCACCTACTATCAACTGGACCGTTAACCTGTCTGCCGATCTTAACATTAAAAAATAAACTAACAGGTAAATTATGCAGATATCTTAAAAGCGATAGTCGAGTTACCCTAAAATCATAAGATGTCTACTCTGCTTATCAGTGGTTGACGATAAACAAACCTTCCACAGTCTGAGATGTTTCCATAGAAAAAAAAAAGCCAAATAAAATTACACACGAGAATTTAGGATGAGAATTTCTCTCAAAATAAACCCTAATTCCCAACGTCTAAACGTTGATGAGGATGTGTGTCACGAAATATCGTGAATCCACTTTATAAAAGGAAACAGTTCACACGTCCAAACAGATCGCTCAAAACAATACGTGTAATAATAAATCAACGTAGGGTTCTAATTACGTTGCGTTGCGACCGCTACGCAACGGCGGCCTTAGGCCGCAGTTACACCAAAAATCTCAAACGCATCACGACATAAACTCATCGCGTTTCTCGGACCCCTACCATGGTTTTTTTTCTTACTAATAAGAAGTAAAGTTACAATTCATCATGATCAAAAGCCTATATATTATATGTCCCCACTGCATGAGCACACCCTCTCAACAAGGGTTTATGGGCTATATGGTCCACCACTCTGGCCCAGTGCGGGTTGGTGGACGTCACATGCGCCTTAGAATTTCTTCTTTGGCGTATACAGGTTTCCTCGCGATGTTTTCCTTCACAGTTTGGGAGCAATCAGTAAATGCACTTAAAAACCTAATGGTATGTGGCATGACCGGGGATCGAACTCGCACATCTCGACAAGATAGGCCGCATCTTTCCCACTGCGCCACCAACGCTCACAATTACAATTACAGCACATTTTTCATGTTAAGATCTCGCCTAACAGGCTGACGGTCCCCTTGATGGTAGTTGACTACCGAACTTAGCAGGATTAAGGATAAGGGATTGGAAAGGCTTTGATCTCTTAGTCACTCACCGAAACACAACAGCACACGTGCTGTGATTTCACGGTGGTCTTCTGTAAGGGTTTGTTTAATGCTGTCAAACAGGCTGGCCAAATGACTGCTGAACGTAATAATAATAATAATAATAATAATAATAATTCATTTATTTGCTTAAAACATTGTAGTGAGCCCCGCCACTACTTACCACATCCAAACCAAAGAAAAAACTGAAAAGTTAATTTCCAATAATTTCCAGCCGGGAAACGAACCCGAGACTCCTGAGACTAGAGCGCTAAGGTAAACTCCAATTAATTATTAATTAGTTCAGTACATAGATGCGTTTAGAGTGCTGATGGGGCTTCCGCGATTTTGTAGTGCATCGTGAATGTTCGCTGATCGCTGAGTCGCGGGTCGACTGTTTCTATATGGGAGGGTTTGGGCCAGCTCTAGCTGCATCCTGAGCGCATTTGCTGCTAGGCATGATTGTCAGTACCTGAACCACTGTTGTGTGGTTCATGTACTGACTAATAAACGTATGTAAATACTAACATAGATTTAAGTTGTTATTAACAAAATATGATCCTTGTTGGTCCAAAATAATAGATTATTATTATTATTATTACTTAAGTAATGTTTGCATTTTGTGTTCACACTCGCACTGCTGGAAACCGTGGTAGGGGTATTTCAAGAATTTCAAGAAACGCATCGTATTACAAACCCTACATAAATGAGCAGGTTCCATGACATTACGTTTTTAAAGGAGCAGCGAGGGATTGTTGGTATTTTTTAGTTTAAGCCCGGAGGTCGAACGTGTGCGTTCTGAAGCCGCTAGTTCATGACCGCCCGAAGACAATGCGAAATAATTCTCAATTAGTAGTTGCATTCAGTACCTACTCACTTCGCTCACAGCACCGGTAGACATCCACACGGCCCTCAAATTGTTTCTTTCTACCCATCATTATGGTACTAGTTCCTTTGACGTTAATTTCGCAAAATGGCGCTGGCGAAATTACTCGTATCGACAATTCCAATTTGGAACGCATGGAATCCCGAAATAAGGCGTGAGAAAAATTCAAATGGCTTTCACGCAAAATTAGTTTTAATTAGTTTTAAATTTTAAAATCAAAGAGAAAATCGACTCTTCAACAATTTCTTCGAGTCACAAGGAAAATTATATATTAAAAACACTTTATTGCATCCCACACTAGTAGACCCATGCTCCGTGGAACTTGTGACTCCCATCAGGTCTCTTACCATCATCATGTACGATGCCATTTGATTCAAGTATCGAGGGTACGTTGATGGTGGCAAAAGACCGACGTATGATGTCATTTATGCTGGCGTGTCTTGAAATACGGCCAGCGCTATTAACGCAGGAAAGTCCGTGATGTCCGAACCAGGGAAGATGTATCCCTGGGGGATACAATATACTTCTGTACCAAGTCGGAGCCCGATCGTGAGACGAAGGTTATTGTGGTCGTGGAAGGTGCCCAAATTTAGTGATGGAATATTATTTTTTAATAATTATTATTTTATTCTATTTTTTCCATTTTATTTCGCAAGGGACTTTCTTCGAATAAAAGAACCGTAATATGAATAAATAATAAAATATCAAACAGTCTCCAATGTAGGTCCATAGACAAAGATGTATTACTGTCATAATTTAGAAATAACAAGGCAAAGACTGTTCGTAACATTATGCCTATAATAATGTGATTATTTATTTGCTAACTCACAATCTATTGTTATCTTGACCTGAATAAAATATGATAATGGACTTGTGAAGTTTTTCAGAAGATATTTTTTTCCCTCGCCATTTTGAACTTTGTTACAAGAGACATAAGGTAATTTGCTGTCGAGCTAACATGAAAACATTGTTTGTTTTTGCGTTATAATGACGGTTCATCAAAGTAATAACAGCAAGTTTGTAATTACGAGTTGACATACTGCAATCACGAGCGACTCTTTGGCATTTGTGAGATATTTAAAATGGCAATTCAATATTTAGCTATTCCATTATGGCCATTCTATAATATCTAGGAGACACTGTAATCTATACAGTTTACATTATTTGTATATCTGTTCTTTAACCTCTTGATAACTTCTTAATTTAGCAAACTGCTTTTCAAGTTCTTCCATATACCTGTGAACAGTACACAGGAATACCTTTCTATATATGCCATGTATTGTACACCTTCATTTTAAAAAGTTATACCTAAATAATAAAAACAGTATTGCTATCAAAATAAGGCCCGCATCATCATAACGTAAAACCTGTTCGTTTACACATGAGTCCAAAAAAAGACTGCTAATAATTGTTTATATATTTTTTTTTATAACTAAACAAAGGTTGTTATTTTATGTGTCAATAATTAATGATATTTAAAGACTATGAAATGAAATTTAATACTTCAGATGCCACCTTTTAATACTTATCAGAATGTTTTTTTTTCCCTCATTATTACGTTTTTTCTTTTTCTTTCTTTTATGATAAGGTCAGCAGACAGGGTGACTGTCCATTTGATGGTAGGTAGCTACCGTCGCCTATAACACAAACTACGCCACCGGTACTGCAAGTGCGCAGCCGACTACAGTAGGATTAAGGATAAGGGGTATTGGGGAGGGTTAGGGAAATGGACTAAGGCATCCCTTACTCACCGAAATACGACAGCACATATACTGTTATTTGACTGTGATCTTCTGTAAGGGGATGAATACTGCTCTGCACTCATCCAACGGGCTCGTCACACGTGAACTGTTTAGTTATTATTTTTGCTAATAATATTACTATAAACCATACGCATTAGAACTGAGCCAGTAAGTATTTTAAAAACCAGTCCTTGGAACGTGGGAGTACACTGATAGGTTATGTTTGAAAAGATCACTTCCATAATTCCACTTACATTTCTAGGAATCTAAACCCTGAGAGTCTTGATTCAGAACCGGAAGAGGTAGCACGATGCAGAAGAGGGGCTCAAGAAGAGGCACTCGAGAGATGGCGCGACGAGGCAATGCAGCCGGGCAATTACCGCACCACGTCTGCGATCGCACCGGTGCTGAAGGTGTGGGTAAGCAGGCGGGCCGGCTCGCTCTCCTTCCGGCTTGTGCAGATGATTACAGGGCATTGATGCTTCGGAAAGTACCTTTGCGACATCGCTAGAAGAGAGTGAACCACCGCCTGCCACGAATGTGGGGCGCCAATTGATACGGCCGACCACACGCTGGCGGAGTGCCCAGGTTGGGTCAATGAGAGAGCGGCGCTGACGGCAGTCGTGGGACAGGACTTTTCTTTACCCGCTGTCGTCAGGGCAATGACTGAAAGAATGTCGTCAAGACGATTTGTGAAGCGGCCCTGAGTGGTAAAGAGGCCAATGAGCAGGCTCGCAAGGCAGACCCCCAGGCTGATCCACTCAGGCGTCGAAGGGCCGGCCGACGTGCTCGGGCGTATGCCGCGGCGCACATCGTGTAGCAACCTCAGGGTGTCACAAGGGGACGTGTCCGACGCTCTGAAATACCCAATAAGGACGCGTGGCGGCTCACGGCTTCCCAGCGGGCCGCCACATTTAAAGTGAGGCGAAGACTTCGCCCTAAGCTGGGTTCGAAGAGAACGTAGCGGTGCGTGGGGATCCGAGGATAAGGCCTCGCTGTGAACTCGGACCTGCACATCACCGTTGATGGTGGAATCCAGGGGGGTTTTAGTGGGTATTCCGGTGACAAGTTACTTCACCGGACGAGTCGTCGAACTGTCTCCGTCGACGAAGGATAGTGTGTAAACGTCATTTTCCTCCTAAAAAAAGGCTCTGGAGTCTAATAATCAAAGGGTTATTCCAAAAAAAAACTGATTTTGTCAACAAGTAATCTTGTCCTCAAGTGTAATTCATCGTAGAGCCATATACACTCGTCTGCGGATCGGATCAGTGCGCGCGAATCGAGAAGCCCGCGGCGACGCACACCGGCCGCAGCTGCCGCGCTCACATAATGAACGCACCCTGTGTACTGCTGCCTGACGGGTTAGGAGGTACACTCCTCTCTATAGGATGTTCTAAATAACTGAATTATGTAAAATGTAATATCAACAGACATATAGGACAGGTTCATATGTGTCTGATCACCATATTTGATGGTAATTATTTTCATTAAATTTCTAAAATATTAAATTAATATTATACAAATTTAAAACAGTAATAAACCTTCTTTTAAAAATAATTATAAGACGTACAAAAATCATTGAATATTGCCATTGAAATTAAATTTAATCGACCATTTAAGAGAGTCACTACGCGTTGTTCAAAGGCGAGACTTTTAAAACGATTTAAAAAAGGAACAAAATGAATTCTTAAAACAAAATAAGAGCTTACTGTATGAACTTATCTCAGAGCACATTACATATGCGCTCGGCATAATAAATGTATCCGCTTAATTATTATTTTGAAAATATCCGCGCCTCGGGCTAGCTGCCGGCCGATCACAAATAAAAACTATCGGAGGACCTCGTAACGGGGACAAAGGAGAGATTCACTTTTAAACACTTTCTACATAATATAAGTATTATGTACGCACAATGCACATACATACATTAAGTGTATTGTTGAACATATATATTCAATACATCTATACTAATATTATAAAGAGTTTGTTTGTTTGTTTGAACGCGCTAATCTCAGGAACTACTGGTTCGAATTAAAAAATTCTTTTTGTTTTGAATAGTCCATTTATCTAGGAAGGCTATAGGCCATATAACATCACGCTACGATAAATAGTATTATATATAAGCAGTGTCCAGTACCGCGCGCCCCATGCGCACGCCGCCGCCCGGATGGGCCACAGCGAAGCGTGGCCGAGTTCAGCTAGTTTATAATAAAATCGTAAGAGTTTCGTCTGTACATTAAATATTCTTTAAAAAAAAAAGAACCTTTTTACACATTGTACTTATGTTACTGAGGTCAAAAAAATAGTTTTTAGAATTTTTGTCTGTACGCAGTCATTTTTTTGTTAAAATTTATTATAATTTTTCAGTAAATACAATTAAATTTATTTACAATTACAAGTAATTTATAATTAAATTTACAATTATCTGAGCCTTTTTTTAAAATTACATAGATAATTATGGATTGAAATAATTTTGTTTTGCAATTTTAAATTGTTTTTCTTTTAGGAAACATTTTAGTAGATATACGACCAGCGTTCTGGTGGGCATTAGCGATTCCTTAGAAGTTGAGCTCATCAGTTAAACAACGCTGGATCAGGTAAAATAGGCAACAATGCTGCTGGAAATTAATTTGACGGGCGTTGCGAGTAAAACAGAAAGTGTAAGCATTCCGAGGGTACCTTGCGCTCATCACAATGGCCGACAAAACGGGGGTTGTTTAACCCTTTGCTGCTGCGTAGAGTTAACAATAAAGTAGAACGGTCTTATTAATTCTATTACAACACTATCTTTTACGCTCGACTTCTCTCTATCGATTGGTAAAATAGAGTGTTGAAGTGTTGTATTAGACCGGATCTCGGTCGGGCCTGCATTTCTTAGTCTCTTTGGTTGCATGTAGGTACCTACACAGTAGGGCCTCGATGATCCGAACACCCAAAATTATGCCTCGTTTGGATTAATGAACCAGTCGGATTATAGTATATAGATATTTTGAAAGGTATTTGAAACGAAACAAAGATTTTTACAATTGAAAGTAGGTAAAAATCAGTATAACGTTGGAAAGCAGTATAACTTTCCATCGTTAAACTGCAAGAATTACTGCTGCATCAAAATAATAAGTTATATTGCTGTGCAAGAATTACTGCAAAGATTTTTATAATTGATAGCAAATATTTTGATATTAGTAAAACGTTGGAAAGCAGAATAACTTTCCAACGTTATACTCTTGTGCAAATATTACTGCTGTGTCAGAATGAGAAGTTAATCTGCTTTGCAAGAATTACTGCTATGCCAGAATTAAGAAGTTGTACTGCTGTGCCTGAATAAGAAGTTAACTACTGTGCAAGAATTACTGCTGTGCCAGAATAATAAGTTAAACTGTTGTGCAAGAATTACTGCTGTGCCAGAATAATAAGTTATATTGCTGTGGAAAAATTACTTACTGCTATACCTGAATAAGAAGTTATACTACTGTGCAAGAATTGCTGTTGGGCCAGAATAATAAGTTATATTGCTGTGCAAAAATTACTGCTGTGCCAGAATAATAAGTTAAACTGTTGTGCAAGAATTACTGCTGTGCCAGAATAATAAGTTATATTGCTGTGGAAAAATTACTTACTGCTATACCTGAATAAGAAGTTATACTACTGTGCAAGAATTGCTGTTGGGCCAGAATAATAAGTTATATTGCTGTGCAAAAATTACTGCTGTGCCAGAATAATAAGTTAAACTGTTGTGCAAGAATTACTGCTGTGCCAGAATAATAAGTTATATTGCTGTGCAAGAATTACTGCTGTGCCAGAATAATAAGTTAAACTGTTGTGCAAGAATTACTGCTGTGCCAGAATAATAAGTTATATTGCTGTGAAAAAATTACTTACTGCTATACCTGAATAAGAAGTTATACTGCCATGCAAGAAAGATTAATGAAAAACTTAAAAGGAAATGTAAAAAAATAAAGCTTCCAGTATTAGAGGATATAATCTATAACATAACTAACATAATATAACCTTAACAACGTCGCAAGAGTTATTGTGGTCAATTATCTCAAAAAAGAAAGAAAGGAATATTATCTTAGTCCACACATTGTTGCGATGAAAGCAATTCCGAAACGTGTAATATGTTTTTTTTTTACAATATGGTAAATATATAATGTGGTACTTATCATAGTTAGTAATCCTCAGTATTCACAAAAGCAGACAAATGGTTATATGTTAGAGCTAGAGCTAGAGGCTACTCAACACAAGTCAAATGGAATATATATTTGAAATTTAAATTAATATGATTGATTCCAAACTCTTATTGATGATAATAGGAAACAATAAAATTAAAGCTAGGCTGATGTTATAACTATTGTTTTAACTGGTATTGTTTGAACTACTATTTCATAATCCAGGTAAATTTATATTGGGAGAACAATATAAATTTAATTAAAATCAATGTTATGAAAGTAATGGGGAATATTTTTTCCAATAAAGTGAGGTAAGAAAACACAATTTAAGAAAAATATATACTTACTTGACCTATGTTACATATAATACTTAATTTTCTTACTTATGAAAAAATACTTATGTTACCATCTATCATAAAGAGATATGTTATTACAATCTAAATAACAAACAAATCATTTGAAAAAATGAATAAAATCTTTTTTGTTGATACACATTGTACAATAAAAATAAAATTATAAATTGTTTATATTTTTAACATAATGGTATAAGTACATGGACTACAAATTACAAGGACTGGGCATATTTACTACTGTACATGTAATTCAAATTGATAGATCTGAAGATCCGAATACAATAAGATCTTTAGATACATTTTAAAATCCAGAAGCACAGGCCAAGTTAAAATAGAACACACGATAACAGTTTGGTTAACTGTTAAGGAATGCTAAAATTCGTTAGAAATGATAGTGTAAACATTTATGTTAATGTCAATCCCATGTTTAAGATAGTTTGTATATATACATAATACACTCCACCATATTAGCTTTATGCAGGTTGAAAGGACAAAACAAGCCTTCCAAAATTACTAATCTTCTAGGACATGGCCTAGTAAACTGAAACTATTTGGTTGAAAGTGATTAACCATACACATGAAGTCAAAAACCACTCAGATGTGAGTTCTAACCTCCTCCTGATATTTTAGCAGCAAGCTTTTTTTCTACTGTGTATTCACAATACTGTGTTTCTAGTACTGCTTAGTTAGTCTAAGAGCAGTCGCAGACTTCAGACTCTATCGGCCCTTACTATTGTCAACTTGTAATCAGTAAGAAGATATATGTAAGTGCGCACATTATAACTATTGGTATCGGCTGATAAATATACTAGGCGTGTTGAAACGCTCGATCTCGATCGACTGAGGATCGACTGAAGATCGATCTCGGGAAATATTTGTCGATATCTGTCGATTCACAATTTTTATTTGATCATGACATGATTCAATCTTAAGTTGATTCACAGTTAAGTCAGAATAAACCACTTATTACTTTTTTATGTCGGAATAACTGCGAAAGCTGGCGCGCGGTATGTATCAAAGGAACGCGCAGTAGGTATTTGTCAAGGAAAATTCTTAGATTTCCACCGATTCTTCTGGAAACTTCTAGCAGTGACATATGAACTAAGTAAACCTACAGTTCTTAAGTATGTGCATCACACGTAGGTACTTGAGGCATCTACCGAGTCGATCACTTGTAGTCTAACAATTTTGAAATAGATCGCAAGCAGTTCAAGTCTGAGCACCCCCTTTTTTTTTACAAGAGGAATCCATCATGGATACCCACCGGCCTGTGGGTTATGTGGTCTTGAAAGTGACTTAGGTAACTATGGTCTTAGCATGACGGCATTTAATGAGTGTAAAACGTACGTAGCTCTGTAACAAAGTAGGTAGGAATTACAAGGCCGGGTAATAGGTAACCCTCCTGTGGGCCTTTGTGATCGATCAATAGGAGCGTCGGGCGACGGGTTAAATAACAATAATTCGCACTACCTACCGCAATAGGGACTCGCTCTTTATACGAATCGACTGTGTTTGGGTTTTAATTCGCACAAATTTATGAAAATTCTCAAGTAATATTTGAATTACCAAATGAAGTTAAAGAGGCGGATACAGACTAACGGTGCACTTGGTGATAGGAGGTTATTAACACAAGCAAATAGGTGCTACAAATGCGCTATCGACTATAGTAGAATTGAGGATGAGAGATTAGAAGGGATAGGAGCTCTGACATCACACAATAGCACACGTACTGTTATTTGAGGGTGGTCTTCTGTAAAGAGGGTGGTTACTGCCGCCAGACAGCTGGCTAAATGACTGCGAAACGCAGTGTGCCCTGCCACTACTTGCCAGATCCAGTCCTAATTAACTTTGAAAAGTTCATTTCCAAAGTTGACCCTGCCGGGAATCGAACCCGGGACCGTTAAGGAAGGCACCGTAACCAACCTCCAACAAGCTCGCCAATATATGTTTTTTTATAAACGCCATTATAATAATTTTATTGAGTAGGTACTTAAAACATTCCATTCCAATGATTCTTTTAAGCGGAAGGAGATAATTTTGAATGAATTTTATATGTTTTTAAACGCTATTAATGTGTAAAATAACCCACAGCCACACTATTAATACTATATATAAATGTTTTATAAATCAATAAATTGTCAAATTATGTTATATTATTAAAATAATTTGTCACGTTTTTAAACATATCGTTATGTGAACAACCCTAAGTTTCAAATAAAATACTTCTTTTTAAATGAAAAAAATTTCAGGATTTTTTGTCAATATCTCAAAAGCGTATTTTTTGAACATAGCAGATTTTGGTTTGACAACAACGATATGTTAAATTAGGAGACATAAGCTAAGTCATGAACTGGGCTAACCTTCCGGTGGGATATAAAAATAAAATAAAATAAAAATAGCCTTTATTGCTGAAGTTAATTAACAAGAAAAGAAAGCATAATATATTATTTATCACCAACAACTCCAACTTGTCTTGCGACATAGGCCTCTTCCAAAGCTTTCCACTTATTTCGGTCTCTTGCCGTTTTTTGCCAAGCTCCGTTTGTTGTCTTGTCCAGGTCATCTGCCCATCTAAGATAAGGTCTTCCTCTTTTCCGTAATGATCCTCTTGGGTACCATTCCACAATGTCTTTGGTCCATTTACTGACGTTATGTCTGATCATGTGTCCACTCCAACGCCATTTTTGTTGCTTTACGATATCATTTATTCTTTTTGTTTTTGATTTTTCTTTAATTATTGAGAGTTTAATTCTATCCTTTAACTTTATGTTAAGCACACTTCTTTCCATATGATTTTGGCAAACTTCGAGTTTCTTGAATTGTCTTTTTGTCAACGTCCAAGTTTGGCATCCATATGTCATTACAGGTATTATGCACTTATTAAAAAATTTAAATTTTTGATTTGTCGGGATTTCTTTAGCTTTCATCACCTCTTTAAGTGCCCAAAACTTATTCCATGCGTTTCCTATTCGTCTGTCGATCTCTTTATTAGTCTGGTCTAAGGGTGATATTATCTGTCCTAGGTAAACGTATTCTTTAACAAATTCGATTACATTTCCCTTCACAACAATTTGCTCCTCTGTACTATTTGTCATTAATTTTGTTTTTGTCATATTCATAGTGAGGCCAACCAATTTGCTTTGTGTGTCAAGATCTTCCAACATGATTTTTAGGTCCGCAGGGTTATCTGTTATAATTACAAGGTCATCTGCAAATCTTAAATGATTGAGTTTTGCACCATTAATATTAATCCCATATTTTTCCCAATTCATCCTTCTAAATACACTCTCTAGGACTGCAGTAAATATCTTTGGTGACAAAGGATCTCCCTGGCGAACTCCCTTCTTTATAACAAATTCGTTCCCAACTCTCTCTAATTTAACTCTTGCTTTACTATTTAAGTAAATTCCCTTTATTATTCTTATATATTTTTCTGGGACGCCTTGTTCTTTGAGTGATTTCCATATCTCCACATGTCTAAGCGAATCAAAAGCTTTGTTGTAATCTACAAATGTTATATAGTATTGTTTTCCATATTCATGATATTTTTCTATTATTTGTTTAATTACTAATATATGGTCAATTGTGGAGAAATTTTTCAGGAATCCTGCTTGCTCTCTAGGTTGATTTTCGTCTAAAATTTTTGTTATGCGTCCCAATATTAATTTTGAAAATATTTTATAAAGATTGCTCATCAAACTTATTGGTCTATAGTTGTTCACTTGACTTTTATCCCCTTTCTTATGTAATAGGGTAATTGTGGTCTTTGTCCATTGAGTTGGTATTGTCTCGTACTTTAAAATTTCATTGAAAAGTCGAGTTAGTGGATCTAGAATTTCACAGATGGCTGCCTTTAATAGTTCATTTGTAATATTGTCATCTCCAGGGGATTTGGACTTCTTTTGTGTTAGAATAGCGAATTCCACTTCTCTCTTCAAGAATTTTGGAATCTCTTCCTCATAGATAGTTGGATAAGTTTCATGTTTTAATATATCCTTTTCACAATCATCGTCACTGTATAAGTCTTTGTAAAATTGAGTAGCTATTTCCATTATGTGTAACCTTTTAGAAGTTTGTTTTTTATTCTTGTCCTTAATATATGGTATCCATGTCTTTTCTTCTCTAAGCTGTTTCATCGCCATTTTTATTCCTCCTGTCCTTTCAATGCTACTCTGTATCTTTTCTATCCTGGTTTTATGTCTAAACTTTCTTATACTTTCGTTTATTTTCTTACTTATCTCTGTTATTTCTTTTTTGTTTCTTTTTCTCGACTTTAGTAATAGTTTTCTACTTCTCATTAGATCTCTTGCTTCTGGTCCCACTTTATCCTTTTTTTGTGACATACGTCTGAATTGATTATTCATATTTATTAACTCTGTTGTTACAATATTGTATTTTTCTTGTATGCTAATGGACTGATCAATATTAGCTAATTTGTCGGACAATTTATTCCGTATTCTTTCAGGAATCATGGGAGGAATTTGATATTTGTTATTAAGTATGTGTTTTCTTGTTCTTTTACAATATTATTTTTCTAATATTATTTTCTGATATTATTTGACCGCGTATCAATCTATGATCTGAATTAAAATTGATGTTATTCATTGTTTCTACATTTAAGAATAGTTTTTTATTATTTGTTAATATGAAATCCCTCTCGTCTTTTTGACCTTGTGGGGACATCCAGGTCCATTTCTTATTAAAACGTTTTTTGAAAAATGTGTTCATTATATATAGTTGATTTTCCATTGCGAATTCTATTAATCTATCTCCATTGTCATTTTTTCTTCCAGTAGTATATTTACCGATTATGTTAGTGTATGTTTTTTCATCTTTTCCCAGTAAGCTGTTGAAATCTCCCATTACTATTACGTTTTTATATGTGTTGTTTAAAGTCTTATTTAGGTCTCTATAGAAGGAGTCTTTCTCTATTTGACTAGCTACATCTGTAGGCGCATAAACTTGAATTATTGACCACTTTTCTTTATAACCTGGAATATTTATATTTAACATTGCTATTCTCTCTGTAATACCTTTAAATTCTTCAATGTGGCTTCGTAGCTCATTTTTCACTAGGAATCCGACCCCAAATAACCCCTTTGTTTCTCCTTTATAATAAAAAATGTAATCCTTTTTATCTAAGATTTCCTCTCCAATTCTTCTTACTTCACTTAATCCAATAATATGAAATTTTATATTATGTATAGCTTCTTCTAACTGTATTAATGATTCTTCAGTTCTGAGTGTTCTCACATTGAAGGTTGCAATATGAAACCTATTTTTAATTTGTTTATTTTTGATCAATTCATTTTGTGGCTTTGGAAGGTGATAGTCGCTAACCCCACGGTGACTAACCGGCTTGGGGAGGTGTTTTATTACATTACTTTTGCTGTCTTGTGTTGGTTTCCAGTTGTTGGTGTATCTTTCCTACATTACATTTTCTGCTGATGACGTTAAATTTAGTGAGTTTGATCTATTCCTCATTATGTCAAAAGCGTTAGTTCTGCTGTTCCTCGAAGAATTCCAAGAAAGTTTCTTTTGTTGATTATTCTGTTCAGGTGATGCAGACTGCATTCTTTTTCTATTATCCTTGGGTTCTTCCGTTTTCTTTACTATAATTTTATCATATTTTATATACGCATGATTTCCCTTTTTTCTTTCTGCTTCCACTTGTACTTGAAGTTCCTTTCTTTTATTTAATATTGCCTTGGGATAATCATCCATTAGATACACACCCTTAAAATGTTTCTTATTTTTCTCTATTTCCATCTTCTTCCATTCATTTACAAAGGATATCAAAATAGGTCTTATTTTTCCATTTATTGTCGCTTTTTTACCAATACGATGTATTTTGTTAATTTCTGATTTTTCTAATGTAATTTGTAAATCTGATTGGATCTTATCTTTTACGTTATCTATCAATTCGTTATGGTTTGTTTCTTTTTCTTCCAGCCCAAACATCAACATATTATTCTTTTTATTTTCTTTCTCTAAATATAAAATTTTTTCTTCTAAAGTATCAATTTTTTGTTTCATTTCTTTATTTTCCCTTAAAATGTAAGTTAGTTTTTCATCTATTCTATCACTTATTGTTTTTGTTACTTTTTCCGTTTGTATCTCCATTTCGATTTTCAAACTGTCAAACAATTGTTGTAAAGAACTATTCATTTTCATAAATGAGTGAAATGGAACGTACCGATTGTATAATTGATCGTTGGTGGGTAGTTTTTATTTTAATTATTTCTTTTGTCTATGTCAATCTCTTCGGAATTTGTTCGGATTATACTTTGATAAATTCATCTGGTTTGGTTTCACAATTTTACGCGATTTCCACCACAATTGTTGAATTTTCTTCACTCACAGTGTTCCTCGGATGGTTAACAAACTCGTGATCACAATTCTTATGCTCGTATGTATGGATAAACAATTTATTTAATTAATTTTTCTGGAGGTATCAAAACAACGTCTTGTTACAATGACAACACCAACAACCAACTGGGATATACCTATATAATATATATTTTAAATAGGATTGCAGTGATTGCTTTACACAGAGCCGTCGGTCGGTCATTGCTAGAATGGGTATGGAACCGTCGCGTCGGTCATAGCAAGCCCAGATCAGTGGCTCTAGCATGAGTTTACGATACTACACTCGCTAGCGAGAGCGTAAAACATTTATATGGAAAATTGATAATTTGCATTGACAGTTCACGATTTCCCATGCAAAAGTTTTACGTTCTCGCTAGCGAGTGTAGTATTGGTGTAGTATCGTAAACTCATACTAGAGCCTCTGAACCCTTTAGACTGCTCTAAATGTCACGCCGACATTGAGTCTCTTAAGAAATCTCTGGAGCACGCAGTGGCTAAATTTCCCATGGAAACAGTGCGTAAATCCACAGATTCGTAGCCAACAGATTCGTAGCCAACAGCCAACAGATCGGAGCTGAAGGTGGCCATTTTGAAGAGATTTACTCTTTTCTTGGCTGAGACTTCAATAATATATGTACATATAAGTTTTATTAAGATTACCTTAACTTTATAAAAAAATAATACATTTTCATTTTGTAACAGAACTTGTACAGAATAGGCTGAACTATATGTATAGGTATATATATGTACATACATAAAAGGGTCTAAACAACTTCCCATCTAAAAGGCCTGTATTAATTCCAGTTGTACCGAAACCGTCTTGGATATCTATGTCTTACCCACCCTCACATACGGGTGCCGTATACAAATAAAATCTAAAATAGTAACATGTCAGAGAGCAATGGAAAGGAGCCTACTTAAAATAAGATAAGAATATAAAAAGTAAAAAGCTAACACAGAGTTACAGATGCCTTACATCATGCTCTAAAGCAGAAATGGCGGTGGACGGGGAATATGGCTAGATGCAGAGACAAAAGATGGATATTAAAAACAACTACATGGGAAGGACCAACAGAAAACAGGAGAAGGCGTCCAAAAAAAAGTTGGATAGAGGATACATATAAAAACGATAGCAGGAAGCGAATGGAAAATGATAGCAATGGACAGTGAGGTCTGGAACAAGCTCAAGGAGGCTACTACCCAAGGAGGCTACTACTTAATAATTTATATTTTAAGTTACAACATATCATATTAAAATCAAATCATTGTCATAACTATATTTTTACATGTAATAGTAATTGTAGATTGGAAATAAATGGGCTTTATTAAGTACTAGCGGCCCGCCCCCGGCTTCGCCCGGCGTGTAATTTTTATATATATGAACATTCCCCGTTTATCCCTCTTTCCATTAGTGAAAACCGAATTAAAATCGGTTACCCGTTCACGCGTGATGCCAAGGGAAGTGGGGATTCATTTATATATATATATAAATGAATATAGATTATATTATATCAACTAATTAATTATAATGATTACAACATTTATTAACTTCACTATACGATTATTCCAAAGTAAGAGAACAAAGCAAAGATGTTGCAAACCAACTTAAACACAACTTAAACGTAACTTTGTTACACAGAATTTTGAACAGTTTCATCAGTTTGTTCAGAGGCCGTGACAATTGCCTTAAAATATGAACCAACATAATCTGACCTGTTGTCGGAGTTACTACTCTACGCTGGCTAAGCTGACGCATTCATTATATAGCATAATACATGCATTTTTGATTGCATTGAAACCAAAAATTCTTCAACGTCCATGTTATGATTATGATATAATTAGTTAAAAACTCTAACTAATTACTTTTAATTTTAGCTGATTTTATTTTAATCGTTATCTAACTGGCGTAACGTGTATTTTCTCTGGGGATTCAATAGTTCAAAACCTTCTCATCTTGTCCTTTCCTAATTACTATATCCATACTAATAGGTATTATAAATGTGAAAGTAACTCTGTCTGTCTGCCTTTTCACGCCTAAACCGCTATTCTGATCGTCATGAAAGTTCGCATACACGTTGTCAAGGATGCACGAAAGGTACCTTTCATCCTGAAAAAAGTACTGTTCCCGAGTGATCATCTAACGCCTGGCAAAGCTATAACTACAATAAAGATGTTAGGCGTTACATTGCTCATATATTTAGTCAGGCATTATTTTCAACGCGTGCGAAGCCGCAGGCACCAACTAGTATTGATATAAATAATAGGGCTTCGACCTTTTACTTACTAACATTAACTATGTTTGTAAAGTGGAATCAACTGTAAATATACAAATAATAATAAATATGCAGATAGCTTTCCAATTTTGTAATAGTTTCCTAAACAACGACAAATCATATTTATATATAATTAATGTAAAATGTCTTCACGTATAAGGCGATATTTTCTTAAATAGCGTTAATAGCTTAAATAGCTTAATTTGAGATAGATTTTTTATGTTAAGTTCGGAGACAGGCTGACGTGACGGTCCACTTGATGGTAAGTTTCTGCCGTCGTCTATAAGCAACGCCACAGCTGCTTGTGAAAGAGGACCAAATGAAGACTTTTTATTATATATTATTTACAAAATGAACAGTGTGTAAGTTTATTTTAATTTTAAGACAGGCTGACGGTCCACTTGATGGTAGGTGGCTGCCGTCGTCTATAACACCAAGCAAGGCCAAAACTGCTGCAAGTGCGCTACAGACTACAGTAGGATTAAGGATAAGTGGATCGGGAAAAGTTTTACTTACAAACGTATTATTTTGATCGTGACGATTGAATTGTTTCACGAATCAAAATCGCCGATTCAATAAAAATCGTAGATACCAGTTTTACTTTGGCATCATCAAAACTAAAGGTCTTGTTACAATGGTTATGTTTAATACAACATCAACTGAGTTCTCGCTCATTTTCCCGCGTTGTTCCGCCTATTTTCGTTCGCTCTCACTGTAGGGTGGTAATAGAGTATGCAATGAGGTTTCCGTCACCATGGCGACCAAGGAGGGTGGAATATAAGCATTCAGATTGCTTGGAATATGTCTCCATGGAAAAGGACGTATTAAGACAAACAAATGCGTAATTTTGGCAAAAACACGGACTAAATTACGGCAACTTTTCGTTTAAATTCAAACTAAATTTAACTATTGTTATTTTATAGGTACATTATTATCAAAACGGCGCGAACACAATATGACAAAAATATTTTTTTTTTTTTATTTCATTTAATGTGAATATTGGTAATAGCATTTTGATACCTATTTAGATGTCGAAGTCGATACTATAGCTTCGGCCATGTCACCACAATCTCTGAAGGCCCAGTGCGGGTTGGAGGACTCACATGTGCTTTAGAATTTCTTTGGCGTATGCATGTGTCCTCTCGATGTTTTCCTTCACAATTTGAAATCAGTATATGTACTTAAGTTTTTAGAAAAACCCATTGCTAGATGGCATCATGACCGAGGATCGAACTCGGACTTCTCGACTTGATAGGTCGTGTCTTTCCTTCTGTGCCACCGACGCTCTAATTATTATTATAAATATTATACCACAATTATTATACT
The DNA here is from genome assembly GCA_910589475.2 of Bembecia ichneumoniformis. Taxonomy (NCBI): domain Eukaryota; kingdom Metazoa; phylum Arthropoda; class Insecta; order Lepidoptera; family Sesiidae; genus Bembecia; species Bembecia ichneumoniformis. The sequence goes on from OU342543.1 coordinate 8,230,632, forward strand.
AGACTTGTTGTTGTACTGTTAAATGCTGTTAGGTTGATTTGGTAAGTACATAAGTAGGTATTTATTTACCCCAAAAGATGGGTACGTATTATAGTACATGCGTACCTTAAAGACGTCGCACCTTATTAGGATCGTTGCAAATGGCTTAAAAAATAAATAAATAAAAATACATATCAATTACATACGACAAAGTACCTACACACTCAATTATTTTCTTAACTTGTACTAATACCTTCTTTTGATATAGGTAATTCGTTTTATTAAGAAAAATAATAAAAATAAAAATACAAATACAAAAAAATGCAGATTATTGAAATGTTAGTTGTTTAGCGGTTAAAATTAAGTCTAGTTCTCTGACTGAACGGCCTCAAATTTGACCCGGCAAGGTCCATTCCAAAGATGATATTTTCATAGTAAGCCTTGCTTTGTATGTACTGTGTAAGGCGTCCAATAGGTACGCTGTGTATATACTAGTTCTTAGTTTAGGACAAAATTGTTGACTTTGATAATTTTCTTTCATATTATTTAACAGTTTTACACCGAATCTTAAAAAAATGTTTAAAAAAAACTGACTTAATAAAGTTAAAAGCTAAACATAACAAGTAAAGTAAACTGTGTTTCCGCCCATAAACGGGCTAACAAACTAAAGCTCCGTGTAAATTGTTATATCCGGTCGAAAGCTTCCATTTCCGCCAATAAAGCCTACTTCCGGCGCGGACACCTGCCGACTATTCTGTTTACCCGGAGTTCCCTTCTTGAGGGAAATCTTATTTAGAAAATTGACCTGTGACATGTTTTCTAAGTGAAAATTTAAAACGGTTTTTCCATTATCTGCGCTGTCTTAATATTGATTAATAAATGCGAAAGTTTGCGGATGGATGTTTGTTACTCTTTCACGTAAAAACTACTGAACCGATCTGGATAAAATTTGGCACACAGATAGTCAATTACATGAATTAACATATTGGATACTTTTTATCCTGGAAAATGTTAGGTTCCCGAAGGATCACCTAAAAATAAAAAAGATTCGGTGCCGCTGTCCCAGTGGCGGCGCCACCGGCGCCACCATCACAGCGATAAAGATGTCAAGTGTTACTTAGGTATTATATTTTTCATTTTTTAACACGGACGAAGTCGCGGGCAGAAGCTGGTTTCTCTATTTATATTATACTAGCTGAACTCGGCCACGCTTCGCTGCAGCCCATACGGCGGCGGCGGCGTGCGCATGGGGCGCGCGGTACTGGACACTGCTTATATATATATATAATACTATTTATCTTAGCGTAATGTTATACAGCCTATAGCCTTCCTCGATAAATGGACTATTCAAAACAAAAATAATTTTTCAATTCGAACCAGTAGTTCCTGAGATTAGCGCGTTCAAACAAACAAAAGAACTCTTTAGCTTTATAATATTAGTATAGACTAAAAAAAGTTGAACGCTACCTACATAATTTAGATCTCTAGTGGCGGGGCATACTGCGTTTCGCAAGTATACTGGCAACTCGTCCAGCAGAAGTAATCAATCCTTACAGAAGATCCATGAAAGTATATATAACCAAGGCTAAAAAGTCTCTTTGCCTGTTACGATTTTACGGCTATACAAAATAACTGATTTCCATTAATTTTGTTATCGCCGAGGAAGGACATAAGCTTTTTTTTTATGTTAAGGTGGACAGACAAGCTGACGATCCACCTGATGGTAGGTGGCTACCGTCGCCTATTATTATAACAAAAGCAACCCCATAGCTGCTGCAAGGGCGCGACCACAGTTACATTAAGGATAAGGGATTAGAAAGAGGATAAGGCAATGGGCTCTGGCATACTTTACTCACACACCGAAACACAACAATTCACATAATGGTATTTCATGGTGGTCTTCTGTGACAGGGTGGTTACTGCCACCAGACGGGCTAACTAAATGACCGCGAAACGCTTTCCAAAGCCAGACTGGAGCCAACCTTGAAAAGTTTATTTTGATAGTTGACCCTGCTGGGAATGGACCCTGGACCTCTGAAACAGAGTGTTAAGACAAGCACCCTAACCACTCATTTAATGGGCTCTCTAAAACGTCGTAGTTACTTAGAAAATGTATTCATTGAAACATTTAGTGCAAGGTAAATGCAGCTTCTTACATTATAAATGCTGAAACAACTCCGTCTGTTAAATACGAGTACACCTTTAGAAAATTCGCTAAAAGATGCAACGAGAACAAAATTGACAACTTTGTTTCGTAAGAATCACCCTTTGTGAGGGTGGAATCCTTGTGTTGAAGTTTTGTAAATTGTTATGGTGGTACAAAACTTTTTACATTATAAATCTAAGATGGTAAAGTTGACATTATACACAAATAACCCATGAGAAGTTTTATAGACAAATCAAAGTTATTGCCTAGAACCATTCTGACTTACCTACACTGTGCTCAAAATAAAGAACAAAGTCTTAACAAAGTAGTAAATAGTTCACCAAACCAGCATCGGTACTAAGAGGGTTGCTACTTATGTATGGAGCCTACTAATGAAAAAACAAATACAGGATTGAAATTGGTCTTATTGTTTTTCAAAGTACCCTCCATGATGATTGCCATCTAACAATCATCATGGAGGCATCACCATGACAGACACTAGATATCGCCACAGTCTGGTCAATGCATTCTCATATATGAACAGTGCAGTCTTTTAACGCCACATGTGCTGCCTGTGCGCTGCCGACTACAGTAGGATTAAGGATAAGGGATTGTGAAACGGTCCCCCTGACATCCCTTACTCACTTAGAATGTCAGGGCATTGGGAATTTTTCCTACAAAAAAATTGATCCCGATCGCCATAGTCAGGATGGCCATGGCGTAGCTAAATAGCCTTGTAAAGTTGGCGATGGACTGAGCGATTTTGTACCACGTGGTTCTAAATTTCACATACGGATTCTTTCGTCTTGCCCGATCTATACAGTTTAAAATCATCTGCTGCAGTCACTACCCCCGTCAAGTAACAGTACCTACGTGTGCTATTGTGTGACCGTGAGTAAGGGATGTCAGAGCCCCTATCTCTTCTTGATCTTCAAATCAATGAAATTTTCAAAGTTGGCTCTGTTCTGGTCTGGAAAGTAGTGGCACACTGCGTTTCGCAGTCATTTGGGCAGCCCGTCTGGCGGCAGTAACCACCCCTTTACCACCGTAGTAACCACCGTCTGGCGTCTGTCTGGCGGCAGTAACCACCGTGAAATAACAGCACGTGTGCTGTTGTGTTTCGGTGAGTGAGTAAATGATACCAGAGTTCATTTTCCTACCCTTCCTAATCTCTTAAGGTACAAGTTGGTAGCGGACGACATGAAGCCGCAGCAAACGACGTGTCGCAGCAACACTACTTGTATTTCTATGAAATTGCTTCCGTGCTTAGGGACACGAAGCTAGCGACGCGTTCGTCGAGCGGCAGATCGGGTTATATGTCAACTCGCGGGCAATTAATTCGAGTTTCTACGCGACTTGACGTAATTGTATTTTACCTATTTTTTACTACGTTAACTCGCGGACAAATAAGAGGTACAATGAGTTAGAAAAGATATTAAACATATTTTTTAAACTATTAGAATAAAAATGTTCTTATTTCTTTCTATGGGTATTTTATAGTTAGTTAGTTAATAATACATATTTCTTGCTTGTAATGTAAAGTACTAAATAGTCTTGTACAACAATTTCTAAGTATCCCACCACAGCATGATAACTTTTGATAAGTTTTGACGAGTCCGTTGGATGAGTGGTTAGGGTGCTTGCCTTAACGCTCTATTCTAGGGTTCCCGGGTTCGATTCCCGGCAGGGTCAACTTTGAAAAATGAACTTTTCAAATTTGGCTCTGGTCTGGAACTGGAAAGTAGTGGCAGGGCACACTGCGTTTCGCAGCCATTTGGGTGCCCGTCTGGCGGCAGTAATCACCACCTTACAAAATACCACCGTGAAATAACAGCACGTGTGCTGTTGTGTTTCGGTGAGTGAGTAAGGGATGCCAGAGCACATTTCCCTATCCCCTCTAATCCCTTATCCTTAATCCATAGTCGGCAGCGCACTTGCAGCAGCTTTGGCGTTGCTTGTGTTATAGGCGACGGTAGCCACCTACCATCAAGTGGACCATCAACCTGTCTGCCGATCTTAACATAAACAAAAAAAAAGTTAACATAAAAAACTTTAACTTGCAAAAAAACAGTTGGCTTCGCTAACGAACAAACGGCCGCTGACGCCGCCGGAGTATCTTCTAATAAAAGAATAAAAAATTGCGATCACTATTCTCGAACACATCAGACATCTTGTTTCACGGAACACTCGGAACTAACTGGATTCCATCTGCAGTCGGGTTCGAAATCATGACTGCAGCGACAGGACGTGGCGACGACACGTCGTCTGCTGCTGCTGCGTGTAGTCGGCTACCAACTTGTACCTTTCTTACTCCTACTATTGCCGGCAGCGCCTGTAACATTTCTTGTGGTACGCCAATGTATAATACTGGCGTGCCACAAGCAATGCCACATCTGACATATGATGTCAATATGTCAGGGGGTTAAAAACTGAAAGCTAATTGTAGGTGGCGCCACTGTTGATTGATCCTAATCGCCGTCATATTGCGGTTTTGGTTTCCTGTATTTATCAGCGAATTTGCCTTTATTTCTACAAAAGAGTGTTAAGCAGTTAAAAGAACAGTTGAGGAAAAGAAAAACATCTACTGCACCATAACCTTGAATATTTAGACTGCTTCCAATTTTTTCTTCGTAAAGCTTTTATCCATTGTTTTCTTCTTTTGAAATCTTTAGGGAATATATGGATTCCCGTCTATTTGGAATCAAAAGCTGAACATAAGCGTCATGTTAATTAAATAAATTCCGTTCTTTTTGTTTGTTTACAAAATTACTATGGAAAATGACAGCTACTTGTCAGATTTAGGGAACAACCAACAGTGCTGCCATCTGAAGTGAGCAAAAGGCAGTTTTTTACCCCATTCAAACAGTGCACGATAAAAAATGAAACAGACCAAAGAGTTTTTAATATTTTGTATTGAAGCAATACTTTTACAGGAAAATTTTTCAAGAAAAATAATTAGAATTAAGCGCCCCCTGCTTTCGTCGATGCTTTAGGGTAGATGAGATGAAAACAGTTCCCCTTTGTAACGCTTACAGTTTGAAGTTTTATAAATAATTATACTTTTACATTTTTCGCAAACACGCCTAATAAGATTAGGGCCTTTCGGCTCTCTCTCTTATTTGTTATCTTATTAAATTAGACTGGATGAATTTCTTATGTTTGCTACTCGGTTTTGCGACTTAATTAGTCGACAAGTAAGATACTTTAAAAAGGAATTTTAATGGATGATACAATATCGAGTATTGGTAAAAGAAATCGCGTTTTAAATTTATATTTTTACCTTTAATCTGCAACTTCGTACGCGTGGTATTCGGTATAGCGCGTAACATTTTGTTTGTAAACCGATTGGAATGAAACAAACACTAAATGTTACGGGAAGCTTGCTAAAATACATCGGTGAAAACCGCATTCAAATCGATTAAGCCGTTTCAGAGATGAGCGCGCACAAACGCAGAGACAAACAGACAAAAATTCTAAAAACAATTTTTTTGACCTTGGTAACATAAATACAAAGTGTACAAATTGTTTTTTGAAAAAATATTTTGTATGAAAAAATACGTTTTCATTATATGTATAGAAATATAGATTTATGAGTGGTTAAGGTGACTCAGGGGTGCCAGGTTCGATTACCGACAGGACAACTTTCGAAATGAACGTTTCAAAGTTGTCTCTGATCCGCGGGTGCGACTAACGCTGTGCCTGCAGAAAGAAGATTGCTGTAAAATAAAAGCATACCTATTTGCGTAGCATTTTTTTAATGTTAACATCAGCAGACAGGCTGACGGTCCACTTGAGGGTAGGTGGCTACCGTCGCCTATAATGGTGTTTCGATGAGTGAGTAAGGGATGCCAAAGCCCATTTTCTTATCCAATCCCTTATCCTTAATCCTAGTCGGCAGAGCATTTGCAGCAGCTTAGGTGTTGCTTGTGTTATAGGCGACTGTAGCCACCTACCATCAAGTGGACCGTCAGCCTGTCTGCTGATGTTATCATAAAAAAGGGCATTTTTTAAACAATTAAAAATGACAGATAATTATAATTACAGAATTTTCATTATCTATTAATTAATTTAATTGACCATTTTAAAAATTATAACTTAATATCGACAGTTGCGTTTTGGCAATTTAGCTTTTTATCTGATTGTAAAAAACAACCTTTTTTTCCTTTTTTCATAGTCAGAGAAAAATAATTGAAAATTAAAAAGTGTCAATTCGGACAAGTGTCCGAATATATCAACACACTGACACTTGTCCGAATACTGACACTCTTTTTTATGTTAAAGGTTTTCAGGTCCGATGACAGACAACAACATAAGCGATATAGCTCTACCCACATTTCAAAGGAAAGGAAATTGCCCTATCATTCTTTCCCTAAAAAAGTAACTTGAACTAAAATTTAGGTAGACATAGGTAAAGTAGGTACTATTTATCAAAGTAACAACTCAATAATAAATCTACTAAAAACGAGTAAACCAGTTCACAGCTCTCGTAAGAAAAACATTATACTACTTACATAACATGGATATATTTTACATAGAGTCTGAGAGTCTGATACTCAAAAAGTTCCAATTATCTTTGTGTGCGTAAAAATAAAGTTTCATGTGTATAAAAAAAATATATATAAGTGTGAGTGTAAATTTTGTACAGGCGTACGCACGTGCTAAGCTATGATATACCTTAATGTGTAAGATTTAAAATTTTGTTTTAAATGGTGCTGACTGTGGGTATCTACTGTTTGAGATTTTCTTTAGTACACAGCGTTGAGGGTGAGATGTATAATGTGTTGAAGTTTTGTGTGTGTATAGACACATAAATGTGTGTGTTTGGGTGTGTGTGTGTGTGTGTTTGAACCGCCCGCCCCAAGCTCTTTGCCCCAGAGCAAGACTACGGCGGCGCCCTACGGTGTCGCCGCTGGCGAGGACTGTAAGAGAAAAGGACGTAAATACTTTTTTTTAACAAATTGCTTTATTTTTTAAAATATATATGTATATATGTATGTATGTATGTATACGCAAGTTACTCTCTCTCTCTCTCTCTCAAAAGTACTCGGAAATTCTCATTTCAAAATGCCGCGCTAGAGATGTTTCAAAAATTCTTTTTTTCGTCTACCTAACTGTGGCTCTAGCATGAGTTTGCGATACTACACTCGCTAGCGAGAGCGTAAAACATTTATATGGAAAATTGATAATTTGACATTGACAGTTCACGATTTTCCATACAAAAGTTTTACTTTCTCGCTAGCGAGTGTAGAATTGGTGTAGTATCGTAAACTCATACTAGAGCCTCTGTTATTGACATGCGCTAAAAAAATAACCTAACCTCTGGTGGGTATTATGAGAGTAAACGTAACAATTGAGTCAAACCACTTTTTTTGTCGCGATTTTCTCTATAATGGCTGATTTTATTCATGAATGTTCCAAATTAAATTTCTTGTACAACAACCGCTTAGAAGAAGCGAGAAAGCATTCACAAATAATTGTATATGACCAAAACTCAGGCATACGAGTGGTAATAAATCATTTAAATGGATATTGTGGTCGAAGATATGGCAATAGGTTGATATTGTTAATAAAGGTGCAACAAATTGTGACTCAAAATCGTCACGAGTGTAAGAGAGATAGCCAGATTGTTATTAACACAAAATTAGAATGATTATCATGGGTTATTAGGAAGTTTTGTAAAATAGACCAATTATAATGATGATTTATCCCTAAAATTTATTCCTTTTACAAACAGGGGTTGGTATCATAAATATCTTATGATTGCCTATGTTTTTTACTATTGTATTTTATCGCGTAACATAATTAAGATTATAGGTGTTAGTTTAAGTAAATAATAAAATATTAATAGTAATATGTAGTAATCTATAAATGCTATACTTATTCTGTGGGAAAATTCGTTTTTATACTAGTTTTATAAAGAGTCAGAAACATAAACAATTATATATAGCTAGATACTAAAAAGTATATGAAACCAGTTCATTAATGAATACATTACCAGTTAAGTAAAGTATTCATTAAATAAGTTTCAAAGACACATTTTTAATCTCCAGTATATTTTTAACAGGCTTTCTAAAAAAACTCTTTTAAAAATTCCTAAAAAAAATTCAGGATAGACACCATTTCTTTTTGTTGTGTTTAAAATAATATAAATAACAAATAAACCTTCAAACCTTTAAATCCGGCGTCTCTTTACGCTTACGCTTACGCTTATATATTTGTAATTGTTATTGTCCCGAGAAGTTCCATAAAAGAATTGCTTACATTATGGAGACGCGTTTTATGTGAAACATTAATCTTAAACTAAATCTATCACGTTATAAGATTTGTTATGGTTATATTTCCTAAAGCCATTTAAAATAAAATAAAAAATAGTTTCACCTTTTTGCATGGTAAGCGTCACCATTTACAGTAGACATAGGGCGGGCTACTGTTCACAGCCTGCGGCCTTCCTGACCAATCACAGCGCTCCGAGCTATATCGCTGTCCCGTTTGCACAAACTAAAAGCCCCATCCGGTCACACTTTTCGCTCCCCCCGGCGAAAATTCCAAGAACACTAGAGTATCTTACAAAATTTAACTCTACTCTACAAGAATTAAAGACTATTGTTAAACGTAGAGAGTGTCGTCGGTTAAAGCTTATTGTAACTGGTGAAATGTTTATTTGATATCGAGCGTCAGGCGACGATTTTCAAGTTCAGACTTCCCTTTCATGTAATAATGAGTCCTATTCCCTTAGTGACTGAATTCAAAATAGGAAAATGTTCACTTTCATTCGTATTTACGTGTGCAGTGTTGGCATTTTCATTGTTACATTTCTGAGAGGTATTTTATGTGCGATAGAATTTGCACTTTATGCGTATACAGTCAGAAGTTATTTACTTATGATGTCATTCGGCAGTTATGTCGTTTTCTGACTAAACTTTTTTACTGCCTAGGGCCAAAGCTATTTGCGATGACAATTTTGCGAGCGTCGGCGAACGAAATATGCCTTTTATTCGTACTAGAGTCGGGATTAAAGCGCTAAAACAGAATTGATGTCAGATGAAGGGACTTTATGGGAGCTTGTGAAGTATACCTACATGCACCTTTTCAGTTGGTTACATTAGAACACGTTATTAGATATCCATCTGTTTCTACCGTATCTCTTGCTATGTCAGGAAATAATAATCTAATTTGAAGAACCCGTTGGATGAGTGGTTAGGGTGCCTGCCTTAACGCTCTGTTCTAAGGTTCCTGGGTTCGATTCCCGACAGGGTCAACTTTTCAATGATGGCTCTAGTCTGGATCTGGAGAATATAGTGGCTTATTCCCAAATCCCTTATCCATAGTGTAGTTGACAGTGTTTTTGCAGCACACAAGGAGTTGCTTGTTTTATAGGCGACTGTAGCACAAGTAATTCTTTTATCAGTGTATACGGTTTTGTAATAAACTTCCTGAGATAATAAGCTTAAATATGGACTTGACGTTATATGCTTTATATCCCAATCGTTACAGAATAACATCAAAATCTTGAATATTAAACGGGGACCATTATCGAAAATCAATATATTAGGAATGCCATGCCTAGTCAATTACAATTTTACTATTTGAACTATTATTTGTTTTATTCCTGCACATTCATCTTCTTGCCGCAGCTCCTACCAATACCTGCCGGTGAAATTTACCACATCTTCCACAGTTGTTGATTGGTCTTGGTGATCTTTAAGACCGATGCTTATTTTGGACATTTTTTATGAAACCTGGAGGGAGACCTGGGAATACGACTTTTAATTTGATTCACGATGACATCTTCAGTGTCATTCAGATCACCCGTGAGGATGATTGAGTTATTTTTTGTTTCTAAACTACATTTTGCAATATTCACAGTCTCTGACAATGTTTTAGGGGTTCTGACCAGTAACTTCTCACGAATATAAGCGTTGCTTGAATGTAAGTTCTATGAAAATACGTCTTTTAGTATATCTTCCCTTTTAGTTTCAAAATCACATTGAAAACTTATGTTTATAAGGTCTGTAATATATGAATCAATATCTTCATCCAACTGTTGTCTTCTATTGAATAATTTTTGCCTTTCCATGCTTACATTTATTCTTGGCACAAAGTAATCTTCAAACTTTTTTGTTGATTGTGCAAATGTTACAGAATCTATGTCTAAATTGAAAGAATAAAATATGTTAAAGCTTCTGTTCCAATGTAGTGCAATATGATTGCTATGTTTCTTTTTTCAGATTCACCCTCTAAATTGTTTGCTCTAATGAATATTTCTAACTTGGTGAGCCAATTTTTGAAATTTAAAGGCATGTTGTTAGGTAGGGGGCGGCAATACATCGACTCCAGATGACACATATTCTGACATATTCTGACTCCATTTTTGTTTCAGACATGTTGGTAAAATTTTACTTCAATTTTTTTTCTTTTTTTGACTTGATAATATATTTTGTTTCCGACTTTTCTTTTTTCTTCTGACACCGTGTCTTCTAATTTGAAAATAAATTTGAAAATTTAATCAAAACTATTCTCTTTTCAAAAGGTTTTTATAAAATCGCTGATTATTTAGCGATAATGGAACCTTGGTTACTCATACTATATATATTTAGTATATATGTACTGTGAATTGTGCATAATAATTGAAATTGAAATTGCATAGTAATTGAATTGAATATTATTTTAAATATGATAAAAAGAATGGTCTCGGAATAGCCTTAGTTTCATTCGGAGTTTCTTCTCAGGATCGTCATCAACTTGGCTGTTTTTTTTTTTTTTTTTTTTTTTTTCGAAAATCTGGTAATATATAATGGACTTCAGAAAACTGATCTTGTTATCCTATTTTTTGAGAAATAAACAAATGGACTAATACTGTCTTGATGTTTACATTGAAACTGAGTATCATCAGCATCCACAGTCACCTTTAATTGATCATTGTCTACCAAAGTTTCAAAACAACAGGGCCATATATATTCCGGAGACGGTGAAATTCTTAGAATTATTGCCATAATAAAAAAATTATAACATTTCTGATTAGATTTGGAACTCATCGGGAGAAAAACAAGAAAGAAACCGGAAGGCAAAACGCGCCGAACAAAAGACAAGAAAATATCTACAAGAAAGAAATGTAGACAAACGCGAATTAATAAACCTGTCGGAGTCGAAACTCGAGGTTCAAAGAAAAAACATTATTTGTACAATGTTACGATAGCAATCGAAGCAGCTCTTATTGTTGACGGAAAAGAGTTTATTTCTGCATGTACTCTTTGGAAAGCGGTTGCCTAGAGGTCCTTTCATCCCAATGTTTCCATTCTATTAAGAATCCCTGCAAACAGTCTCCCCCTTAAAAGTTGAGAAAAATGTAATTTGTAATAACAACTTGGTTTTGATTTCATCCACCCTTGGTGAGGGTATTTACTTATTTTAGTTGAAGTTTCCTATGTGTACCTACCTACGTACCTACGTACCTACCTGGTACGTATCTACTTACTTATTTATCGTTATCTACGAATACGAACTGGCAGCTGAGAATTCAACTGAAATTTCTCGAGTATAGGCATTTGAATTATTTTTTGTTAAGCTCTACATTGTAAAACTGTGGCTCTACAGACAGACTAACGGTCCACTTGATGGTAGGTGGCTACCGTTGCCGATAACACCAGCAACCATAGGGATCAGTAAAGGATAGGGAAATGGGCTCTGGCATCCCTTACTTACTCACAGAAACACAACAGCACGCATTCGGTTATATCACAGTGATCTTCTGTAAAGGAGTGGTTACTGCCGCCAAACAGTACCTAATCGAACCTGGGACTCCTTTTTTTAAATTTATGGCCTATTTTTTGAAAAAGTGTTTAAAACTTAATTATTGATCAAATTTAAGCTATATACTTTTTTTGGTTTTGCATAAATAATAACCGGATAATAATGATAACCAAAAAGATTAAATATAATATAGAATATACATATATTTAATCTACAAAAATATTGATTTCCTAATAAAAATACAAAAATAAGGGAAAATATTCCTACAAAAATATTGATCTTGATCGCCGTAATCAGGATGGCCATAGCGTAGCTAAATAGCCTTATAAGAGCGATTTTGTACCACGTGATCCTAAATGTCACATTACGGATTCTTTCGTCTTGCCCGATCTATACAGTTGAAAATCTTTGATGATAAGATCCAAAAAAAAACACATTAAAATTTTGCAGTGTAAACAACCATACACGTCGTCACATGGTCTATATGACGTAATTTTTTAAAAAAAGGAAAAAAAAAAATAGAACATAGAGCAATAAAGTATGTTTACCTGTTACAATATAATCAAACCTTTGAAACGTTTCCACGGAGATCGATATGTTACGCTGTTTTTTGACATTCAAGCTCAGATTTGAACAAACACTTCTTTCGCAATTCATCCGTGATGAACAAGCATCATTTTAAACCATTTGTATTTTTTTTAATAAACCACTTTGTTAGTTTTCTTTTGTCAACAACAACATGCTACTTAAAGCCTATCAAGTATGTCCAAACTAAAAGATACCTAGTGATTTTAAATAATGTCATGTATATATCTGCCAAAATGTCATATTAATCCGGTCAATTTAGACATTCGAAGTTACATCAAATCTCAATAAGCTGAAAATCGGTGAAATCGTTCAAAATATGATTATAAACAAAAACAGAAAGTTCCCCATCCCTCCCCTTTTTGCAAATTTTTTTATTCAAGGTCAAAGGTCGAAAAAATGAGTTTTTTGCGATTTTCAGCAAAACGGTAAGTTTTATCATAAAAATACCTCAGACAAAAATTGTAGATCATAAAATTATCTACAAAAAATGTATAAATACTTTTTTTCCTACGAGCCACCGTTTCTGAGATACCAGTCCCTTAAATTAAACGCGCTAAGTACACTACCTCCATAGGTGGCGTGGAAACGTGTGCATATATATTATGACGATTACAACTTTTACAACTTTTTGAATCGTTATATCTCAGAAACGGTGGCTCGTAGGAAAAAAAGTATTTATACATTTTTTGTAGATAATTTTATGATCTACAATTTTTGTCTGAGGTATTTCTATGATAAAACTTACCGTTTTGCTGAAAATCGCAACGCATTTTTTCGACCTTTGACCTTGAATAAAAAATTTTGCAAAAAGGGGAGGGATGGGGAACTTTCTGTTTTTGTTTATAATCATATTTTGAACGATTTCACTGATTTTCAGCTTATTGAGAATTGATGTAACTTCACTCTTATTTTTTGGTCTAATTTGACCGGACTATATATCTTATTTAGTTAATACTAACTGAGCCCGCAACTTCGTACCTACGCGTGGTATTCAGTATAGCCTATTCAGTAGGATAGCGTATAACTTTTTGTTTGTAAACCGATGAAAAAAAAAACTAAATGTTACGGGAAGCTACATAAGTGAAAACCACATTCAAGTCGGTTAAGCCGTTTTTGAGATTAGCGTGCACAAACGCACAGATATACAGACAAACAGACAACAATTCTAAAACCTATTTTTTTTACCTCGGTAACATAAATACAATGTGTACAAATTGTTTTTTTTTTTTTTAAATATTTTATGTACAGACACGGCTTGTCTACGATTTTTTTATATGTATCGCCAATAAGGCTGACGGTCCACTTGATGGTAGGTGCTAACGTCGCCTATAACACAAGCAACGCCAAAGCTGCTGCAATTGCGCTGCCGATTACAGTATGATTACGCTTCGGCCACATTCGAAACCATGGTTCGAAACCGATTTCGAAATAAGGATAAGGGACTAGGAGGATAGGGAAATGGGTTCTATATAATATAATATGATATGGGAAACTTTATATAATATATATGACTGAACTCCTTCTAAACGGCTGGAGCGATTTTGATGTTATTTTGTGTGTATTTAAGTGAGCCTCTAAATGGTTTAGATTCACAATTGGAGCCCCGCAATCGGGGTTACAATTTTTATTTCAGATTCGTTCAGGACAACGTCTGCTGGAACCGCATACATTTATATCTTAAACATATAAACTTATACAATAGAATATCTGATATAATAATATTTATTTTCCTCATTAGTCCCATAAGGGTCCAGTCTTAAATATTGACTTTTTAATTAAGCCACAATTTGTTTTTTGTTCGCATAGCGGTCATTGATGGTATGACCGCTTTTTTGAAGTCAACGAAACAGCGAGAAGATGGTCAGCTTACGGGTCGTTTCAATCGTGGCCTCCACTCCAACCAGTGAAACATCAATAAAACAGTGTAACAGTCATCATCAAGTTAAATAATAATTGTAATAGTTAAAAGGCCAATTCCAATTGTTTTTTAGTTGGACATTTATTAAAAAGTCTATCAGAGTCTGTGAAAAGCCCTCTCCGTAGTCTTGAAGAAACAATAGCGTCAACTGTGCGTTTAAAAAGGGTTGCCTAATGACTGTTGAATATTTTAGTGTTTGGTGCAGTTCAGCTCCACATCAGCTTTCAAATTCTTTAGCATACTTTTTAGCCTAGGCATATATCTACCATACCTTACTATCTTAGTACCCAATTTTATACACCAACTTTGGAGATGCTGCGTTTTTCAGTTTTTTAATATATTTTTGATCTTATTTAAATCTTTGATATATATTTCATATATTAAATAGAGAATAGTGTTAATTTAATGTAAATAGTTAAATCTACATTATATGGATATTCGAGAGCTGTAGACAATAGGGGTTTCCTCACCACGCGCGCACTCAAAATATCCCTGTTTTCGGAATATTTTATTATCGGGTGAAATTGTAAATATCATGTTTGAACCATAAAATTAAATAAAAATTATTTTTTTAAAAATAAAACTTAACAAGCGCGAGTTGAACTCGCGTGAAGAGGATTCCGTACGATGTTACCTATCCGCACAATGTTATTTATTTATTTATTTATTTATTTATTTATTTATTTACTTATTTAGATACATCAACAGCATACATGTTGCACATTTAATATACAATAAGTCACAGCGCATCACGGCAGACGTGCATGCCAATTACAGGCGTACACAACATTAACCACAAGAACGGAACAAAATATTATACAATCAACTTAAATAGTTCAGAGACATCGATGGTTCAGAGTAATAGGTAAATAAGAATTAGATGACAGAACATTGTCGACGATACTCATAGCATTGATTACTGTTCACTTAAACGATTTGTTTATTTTATTTTTGAATGATCTCATGGTGTCCGAGAAGACATCGAGGTCTCCCACGCGGCTGTTAAAGTCATTATACGTGCGACACATTCTCACTGTAGGTGCGCTTAAGCCAACATTGGTTTTGCACAATTGAACATTGAAGATACTGGCTATGCGCTGTCGCGGACAGCGGGAAGGGTAAAGAAATATTTTCGGTGATCGAGGGACAGTCAATTGTGCCGCGTATGATCTTATAAAGAAACAGCAAGTCACGAGCACTTCTCCTTTCTTAAAGAATCCTTTTTTAAATCTTAAAGAACTCCAAACGATCCCTGTATGAGGATTTATGTGATATTCCCGTCGAAGAGAATGCCAAGGACTTAGTAAAAGAATGTTGAATATTTTCCACACGCTGAGAGTTACTCAATGTTTAGTGATTTACCATGTTATTTTAATATCATGGACTTCTTATAGGTTTTCCTATAATCTATAAGTTGAAAACTAATTTCTGTATTTTTTTCAAAATTTTAGGTTCAGTAGTTTCGGAGATAAGGGGGGGGGGGGGGGGGGCTGGACCGACGGACACACGAGTGATCCTATAAGGGTTCCGTTTTTTTATTCGGACGTACGGAACCCTAAACACACCAAGAGCCAACTAAACATTTTACTTTGCTGTAGTCTCACCAAGCTGAGTGGGTATACTTCGCATAATACCCATTATCCACTCCAGAGGTCGCTATTATACACACGAACGGTTCCATTTTTAAATTTAACTTTTTTATACCCAATTGCGTCTAAGTTACCTTGTGTTATTGAGCCAATGTTTCATAAAAGAAATAGTGTAAGTCGAGTGCAATATTGTTTGAAGGGTTTAATGCCTTTTTTTCGGTATTCAAGTGAATTTAAAGCCTCTGACAGAAGAGTAAACATTATTTTTATTATAATATCTCTTCCATTATTGTGCTATCTAAAAAGGTCTAGCGGGGAAAAATTTTTGCTCATTTTCTGTCCGATAAAAACTTGGTTTAACTAATATTTTAGTAAGTAAGAACTAGTAAGTAAGTAAGAGTAAGAGCTACCAAAGACCGTTTTTCTATCTAGTCCGGCCGTGGGTAAAAAAACACTCATAAATTTGGATTTGATTGAATATGTATTTGATTTTTCGGAATTAGATAGATAATCCATATTCATGTTTAAAATAAAAAGATAAGACATTTTTAACTGTTGTGTTCAGAATAATTTAGGATTTTCGGTTTTTTCGAAATAAAATCGTGAATATTGAACAGAAGCGTAAAATTCTTGCAGTATGCTATGCTGCTTTAGTGTTTCACTTTCTAATAGGATAAAATATTAGTATTTTATCCTACTTAAGTTAGCAGCGTATTTGCAATACCTATGTATGTTGCCTACGTACCATCAAGCGGACCGTCAGCCTGTCTAACGACCTACACATAAAAAATTCTTTGTCTACGTTTTTTTTTTAAATTAGGTAAATAAAAATATAACAGATTTGTGAGAACTGTAAAAATATAGTTATTAAAATAAATACGTTATTTTTAACGAAAGGTTATTTCGCATAAGATATCTACCCTATTCATAATAATATACGCAGAGGTGCCTCTAAGGATGATGGAGCTCGGGCCCCATTATACACATAAAACGCCATTTCAGCACCTGTGGCTTTGCTTATGCTAAAGGCGACGGTAGCCACCTACCATCAAATGCACCGTCAGCCTGTCTGATGACCTTTACATTAAAAAAAATCACTAACGTAAGAAAATAGTATAAAAGTTAAAATGTCTACTTAAATAAATGATGTAAAACAAGAATGAATTCAAGTAACATTTCAATTACGTGCTAGAAGAGATTAAAAGTTAAGTAGTTAATTTGTAATTCATGTAAAAAAAAAGTATTCGTTCCTTACGGTTGGCAGCACTGCATGGGTTCGCGACCGCAGCGCTCGGCATGGCGCGAAAATTATAACCTCTACTCAACGCAAGAGCACAAATCAATTTATGCCGTTACGGACACGTATTGAGGAAAACAGTGTAGAAACTGTACAAAAGCATTAAAATTGAAAATGACAGTGTTTTTTAAACAAACTAAAAGAAGATCGAAGATTTTATATTGCCATGTAAAGAAAAATGGCAGTAAGTAAGTAGACTTATTGTACTGTAGTTTTTTTTCTTGAATCATTCTTGGCAAAGTGGCCGTGGTCACAACTTCTAAGTGAAGTCATAAGTTCACACTACACCTCGCCACTCCTCCCTCATCGGCGTCTTCCTGGCACATTCGGGCTGCCTTAATTTGGTTGGTCCACCTTTCATGCGGTCTCGTGCCCTCGACTCTACCGTGCACGACTAGGCGCCACGAAAAATGTAAGGATGTGAGCCTGAACGACGGATGACCGTCGTTGTTTATACCTATATATTACCAGACTTTTTAAATCCTAGCTTAGTACTTCATTAACTCAGCTCTAAAATCAATAATTCACTCTAGCTAGATTGTATTTTTTAAACGTTCATATTCTTATTGAAATCAGTGATAATTTTTTAACATTGTTAGTGAACAGGTAAATAGTTTTTTTTTTATCTTCGGAAGATAAAAAAAAACTTCTAGTTAACTTAGTAAAACTTATTAACCCTTAACCAAGCTATGGCTATATATATTTACCTCCCACATATTATTTTCATAACATACTAGCGAACTGACAATCTATCAATCTATCAAATCTGTATCTTCATAAGAACCCTCCTCGGGCTTCAACTATTTATATAAATAGTGCATTCAGGGGTTTATTTTTATTTATATAAATAAATTATTTCTTTGGATTCACAATAATTTTGAAATAGCATTCTCAAATAAGACAGGAAAGTCCACACAGGAAAATTTTGCAGCTACGCAGGTTTTTCGCGGCCTGGTCAAGGGTTTAAGCCATCCAGTGCGTTTCGCATACATATTGCACACTGCACATTTTCTCTACTGTGTCGGACGTGGGTTATGTTGAACGCACGCGCCGCGTGTAGGTACATCGCATTGTGCATGTATTACTCGTGTTTAACACGCACTCGACTGTTTATTTTGATGAGAACGCAATATTGCTAATGGATATTTTCAAATATTTATTTAATATTTCAAGATTAATTATTCGCATTAATCCTCTTCTATATGTCTCTGTCTGAATCAATTGATTGCATGAACTTGGGACACATGTAGATTTTGCTATTTGGTGCATCCCTACCACGCTATGGAAATAGCAGATGTGCTTTCCGCCACTAATTATCAAATATATGTGAGGAATAACTCGGATAAAGATGAGGAACAAGATAAAGATGGGGTATTATAACTAAATATAAATATGAATATAATATCCTTAGTTATAATTAAGGACATAGGACATAGAGTACTTTACAATCAGAAAAAAGTACTGTTCCCAAGGGACGTGTACGAAGTTGCAGCTGGAAGCTAGCTATCCTAACTTAATGACATTATGTTCTATGAAATTTGTACGAGTCTCCTTGAATATGAAGAACTAGCCTTTGCCAGCGACTTGCTCCCTATTTTTTTTAAGGATTGAAAATTAAAAAATCAACTTCCTACAAAAATATATGTGTGCAATAATTTATCTATACATACATTGCTCAGGATACTTATATAAGTAGTCTTAGTATAGGTACATATATATAATAAAATCGTAAACGAGCCGTGTTTATATACAGTAAATATTTTTTCAAGAAAACAATTTGTACACGTTGTCTTATGTTACCGAGGTCAAAAAAATTAGTTAAGATATGTGAAAGCGTAACAAATATTTTATACCTAACTTGAGACTTATTACCTACCTATCACTTTGTGATAGGTTACCTACCTATCACTTTGTAATAGGTAGGTAATAAGTCTTATTACTTTGTTATTACCACTTATTACCACCTTATTACTTTTTTAAATATTTTTGTCGTTGGAGACATCATAGAACATTCGGCCTCTTAGTACGTTACCCATAAAGGTAAAAATTACTGTTGCTTACTCACGTTACCTATAAGCGCAACTATTATATAGGTAACTAACTGGTGCTCGCGGCTCTGCCCGCGTTGAAAAATAAAAAAATTACGCTTAAATAAATATGTGAGCAATGTGACGCCTAACATCTTTATTGCGGTTATAGCTTTTCCAGGCGTTAGATGATCCCTAGGGAACAGTACTTTTTTCTGGATGAATGATCGGTTCAGCGCTTTAGGCTTGAGAAGGAAACAGACAGACAGACAGAGTTACTTGGTTACCTTTTCACGCCTTGACTACTCAACCGATTAATCCGTTTATTTGAAATTCTTAATATTTACGACCAACTGTACAACTGACCAATTACAACTGTGCGATGTAATTAATGTAGGCAAGTAATAAAAAAACAGCCCATTCAATTAATTCATGTAAATGAATGTTCTAATTTCATAAATGTTCAACTCCGCAATTACCTAACAAAATAAAGAAATAAATTAATTTAATTGTATTCTAAGCTTTGTACCTACATCTCGTATAATCCGTGAGCCCTTACGGATCAAAAGGGGCCCCGTGTGTTGGGTGCAAGTGACGTCACTTTGTAGGATTATAAAACCCTGCTCATGAATGTGTTTCTCGTGTTTATGTCAATTTGTTTACCAAAGAGTACAGATAAGAATATTAATGTGTGTATTACTGCTTCAAACATACCTTTTGTAAGTAAATCTATACATATAATAAAATCTTAAACGAGCCGTGTTACATTAAATATTTAAAAAAAAAAAACACAATTTCTACACATTGTACTAAATGTTATTATTTTTCAGTAGGAGCGATCAGAAGCAACTTGATCCATCATCGAACCACGGATTATTTCGTCCATACATCTTGCTCGTTGACAATAAAATAGACATATTCTACACTGCGCTTGCCGATTTGGTCTCCACTCATATTTCCAGCTTCAGGGGGAGACAAACGCTAAATACTAAAAATATCCATTGTTTAATGAAGATGTTACAAGAAATAGACAAGACAATTGCTTTGAAAAAAATATATATTATACTTAAACATGTGAAGAACCAATTGTATTAGTTAGAATTTTCGTTAAAGTAATAGAAACTCCACAAAAAAAGTTAGAACACAAGAAGAATTTGACCTTTATTGAAAATTCTCTCGAAAACGGCTTATTGCACGCATATGAATCCTGTACCTATTAATAAGTTAATATCAGATCAAAAAATTGTATTAATAAAAAAAATTTTTTGTGTAATGTTCTAATGGTAAAAACAAAAAAACACCATTCTAGGCCTGTTGAATTGTCTCCGCCGCCAGCGAGTTCTATTGTAAATGTCATTTGCCTCAGTGAATCCCTTCAGCGGTGGTAGTTTATTTATTTATTGATTAAAGAGGTTAACCAACTCAATACATACTGATACATACATATAGAAGATATATTTTCTGTTATTATCTAACTTAAGGTATGCACAACATTACATACCTAATTATTAAAGCTATTAGTTTACAATAGAGAAAAAAAGAACACACTACCCATTACGATTTATAAAAAGAAGTTTTTCTTTTTAGGGTTCCGTACGTCCGAATAAAAAAACGGAACCCTTATAGGATCACTCGTGTGTCCGTCTGTCCGACCATTCCCCTTATCTCCGAAACTACTGAACCTAAAATTTTGAAAAAAATAAAAAATATAGTTTTATACTTATAGATTATAGGAAAACCTATAAGAAGTCCATGATATTAAAATAACATGGTAAATAACTCAATATTGTGGGGATAGGTAACATCCTACGGAACCCTCTTCACGCGAGTTCAACTCGCACTTGTCCCGGTTTTTTTTTAATTAGCAAAAATAATACTTAAAGTTACAAATGAAAAAGGAGGGAAAAGGGCATCTTTAACGCCACAATTGAGCTTAGATAAGGTCAGCTATAACTATAGCAAATAGGCCCTTCTGAAGGCTCCGATCCGTCCGCCAAAAATACCAATATCTAAAAAAAATTTTATAGTTATAAAATCGTTTTACCTGACTGACTATCAACACACAGCCAAAATTACTAAGTGTAGAAAGTTGAAATTTAAAACAAATTTTTGTTTTATAGAGTAAGAAGAAGTTGTAAGCGTCTAGAAGCTGAAATTTGGAACATAAGTAAACATGCTCTAAGAAAGGATTTTAAAATTTCAGCTCCGTGCAAAACCGCGGGCGGGTTCTCTATTTTTTCCTATAAAAAATTATCAACGCATAGCCGAAATTGCTAAGTCTAGAAGCTGAAATTTGGAACTTAGGTAACATATGTAGAACATGCGCTAAGAAAGGATTTTAAAATTTCAGCTCCGTGCAAAACCGCGTGCAAAATTTCCTATAAAAAATTATCAACGCATAGCCGAAATTGCTAAGTCTAGAAGCTGAAATTTGGAACATAGGTAACATAATTATGTAGAACATGCGCTAAGAAAGGATTTTAAAATTTCAGCTCCGTGCAAAACCGCGGGCGGGTTCGCTATTTTTTCCTATAAAAAATTATCAACGCATAGCCGAAATTGCTAAGTCTAGAAGCTGAAATTTGGAACATAGTATTACATAGAACATAGAATACTTCTCTATGTTCTATATACATAGAACATAGAGAAGTATTACGCGCCACTGTTCGTTCGCCTCTCAGACGAATCAAAATGTCTTTAGTGCAAATATTGTTCCACAACTCAAACGGTCGCCATTGATGTTTCAACATATATCGAAAATAAAATCACTGTTTCTTTTGTCTCGCAACACGGATACAACACTACATCCAGTATACTGTTACAAAATTCGCTCAAAATACATATATATTATTAACTTTCAACAATTCATTCTTAAAAATGTTAAAACCCGATAAAGTAAAACACACGCTTTGCGTTCAAATAAACTTCGCCATCATGTTTTTTTTTATGGTAAGGTCAGCAGACAAGCAACGCCAAAGCTGCTGCAAGTGCGCTGCCGACTGCAGTAGGATTAATGATAAGGGATTAGGAGTGGATAGGGAAATGGGCTCTGGCATTCCTTACTCACTCACCAAAACACAACAGCACACGTGCTGTTATTTCACGGTGGTCTTCTGTAAGGGGGTGATTACTGCCGCCAAATGACTGCGAAAACGCTGTGTGCCCTGCCACTAATTAAATATAATGGCTTTATAATGGCCACAAACCACCGTAAGTCAAAGGAGTGCAAGAAATAATTCTAAGAGAAGATGTAAATACAGGGCGTAAGAAGTGAAAAGTGCAAATAAATGAAGTGTCCCCAACGACAAGAATAATGTATGAATAATTGTACAGGACATCAATCGATCTTGTATTTTTTTTTTATATCCAATCCCTCCAACAACATTGGAGCCTATTTCTACATTACTCCAGTTCTCTCTAGCTTACCTCTCGCACTTTCATTCTGCATACTTTCTTTGTCTTTCTATCATTCATCGTCTTTCGTTCTCTGCGGGTGGGATGCCCGCCTAATACTATAATCACTAGTCTTACTATCTATTTATTTTAGGGTTCAATTTCTCCGTTACCTTGTATTACCTTCTTTTTCAACCTTTACCTTGTTTTTTATTTCTTTATTGCCAAAAATTCAATCTACAATTTTAATTTTACATAACTACTTATTCTAATTTTAATATCTAATTAGTTATATTTGCATATTTACAATATTTTACATTTCCAATTTTAAAACAACTTTTTATATTACTTAACAATAATTTATATTTTTCTTTTTTTTTTGAAAAAACTTTAAAATTATTTAACAATATTTTAATAAACAATGACATTTAAAAGGTAAAATACTTAAAACAACGGATCATTAGAATTTACAATTTGCTCTTGTTCCTGTCAATAACTTTACTAGCTAGTTTTTTACAATATTTGATAAATTTATCCTTTTTTCTCTCCACTCATTAATCCTGCTATTTTATCCAACCCAATACTTTCCTCCAATTCGTATTCCAGTTCTAATCTTTCCCTGGCGAAGACAGGGCAATCCAACAGAATCGATCTTGTATTGGATTACATTTAAAAATTTACAATCGTCAACCAAGAGAACGCATAAATACAAACCTTACTGTATTGATTATTGACTTTAGGTACAGTCAATGAGAAAATTATTTTAATTTTAAAATATATGGAACAAAAATATGTAGAATAATAGTTTAATGTTACAAAATAATAATAATACAATAATTGCTCGATTTTAGAGCAAGGTAGGTCTTATAGACCTATATAATAAACTATAGCTGAACTCGGCTACGCTTCGCTGCGGCTCATACGGCGACGGCGTGCGCATGGGGCGCGCGGTACTGGACACTGCTTATATATAATACTATTTATCGAAGCATGATTTTATATAGCCTATAGCCTTCCTCGTTAAATGGACTATTCAAAACAATTTTCAATTCGAACCAGTAGTTCCTGAAATTAGCGCGTCCAAACAGACAAACTCTTCAGCTTTATAATATTAGTAAACATAGGTATAACTACCTGTTTACTTGTCTATGTTAGTACCTTATATTTTTTGTATAACTTGAGCGCTCATCATCTATTTACAGCTACTGACAGAATGCCTGTGACCTCTTCCGTCAACAATCTGGTGACAGGAGGCCGCTTTCTAGGTCGTGCATGGTTGAAGACAACTACCTACTATAAGTGTTTTTTTTTTTTAAATTGTCCGCTTGATTGTGGACCTTAATTTACATCGCTTTGGGTAATTACTCCTGTAATATTGTGTTTAAATGTGTTGAATAAAATAAATCCATACATATAATAAAATCGTAAACAAGCCGTGCTGTACATTATACATTATATTTAGAAAAAAAAAACATTTTGTACACGTTGTACTTATGTTACCGAGGTTAAAAAAATAGTTTTTAGAATTTTCGTCTGTTTGTCTGCGCGTTTGTGCACGCTAATCTCAGAATCGATTTGAATGCGGTTTTCACTGATGTATTGTAACAAGCTTCCCGTAACATTTACTGTTTGTTTCATTCCAATCGGTTTACAAACAAAAAAGTTACTTACGCGCTATACCGAAGTTGCGGGCTCAACTAGTAAAAAATAAAATTATTAATAAAAATCAACTACTGGGGAGTCACAATAATAATCATAGCATTTATGGTTAGTAAATATGTCAGCTTTATAACCAATATTTACAATAATATTCATGATTTGGTAGTCTATATATGGTTCAAGTACTGCCCATACAATCACTCAGCCAAGACTGAGGATATATGTCCAAAGATATTGTAGTCTTTTAAAAACTACAAAAGTCTTTTTTTGCAATCTGGACTTAAATCTTATAAAGATGTAAGTTGTGGCCGAGTGTACGAGGTAGCTAAACCCGTCCAGCGCCACGCTGAGTGGGGCCACACTTGATATATGCGATGCTGACACGGCATACCAATGTTCGCAGAAATAGCCACCTTATAATTCAATTATGCTTACTATTCCCGTTTCAAGATCCGATACAGTACACGCAACTCATTTTCAACCCACTATTTCAATTCAGCATTAGATACAGCTTGAAAAACATGCCCAACCAGTAATCTAACTAAATCTTTTTTGTTTTCAATTAATTAATAATGGTATACCAAACAAAAAAAAATAGAAAGAAAGAAATATTTATTATTCACAACATTATATAAAGTTCAAACTTAAAAATACAAAATATAAGCAACAAATAATAACATTTAATAGGTTGGGGAAAAATTTAATAGGTCTTCGTATTTTATATGAAAACTCAAGACAATTTTTTTAAAGTTTATTTACATTTAATTACAGTATATATGTGCCATTTTGTTCGATGACTTTTTGCCATTATGTAGTGACATGTTCCCGTTGCTGTAGAAACTTTGGGAATATGATCAAAAAAACGCGATAAGTAGTTTTGGGAGTCCTCTCTTGATGTTAACCTGACACTGCCTAAAGAACTCTGAAGAGACCGAAACAGGTGGAAATCTGAAGGTGCAAGGTCAGGCGGCTATATGGCGGGTGCATTAACTCCTCCCAGCCAAACTCTCTTAATTTTTGCTGAGTAGCTGAAGATGTGTGTGGTCTAACGAGACCACACCCTTCCTATTGACCAATTCCGGCCGCTTTCTCTCAACTTTTTGCTTTAATCTCATCAATTTTTGGCAGTAGAGATCCAAATCGATGGTTCTGCCAGGCGGTAAACCTTTGTAATGTCATCAAAACCAGCCATATACAAATAGTGCAGCCAAAGAGATTTTATTACAATTTATATGTACATACTATATGCGAAATAGTATATTTCATTACAAGTGCGGAAAGGCTGTCATTGCAAAGAGTTCCGACAAATGTCTACCCGAGCCGAGGCGCAGCCGAAGGCGAGGGTTGACAGTCGGAACAAGTTGCAATGACGGTTCCGCACATGTACTGAACGACTATTTTTAATACAGTTGCGAAAAAATGAAGCAATTTAATAAAACAAACAACTAAACTCGCAAAGAAAATTTCTGGA
This sequence comes from Bembecia ichneumoniformis, assembly GCA_910589475.2. NCBI lineage: Eukaryota > Metazoa > Arthropoda > Insecta > Lepidoptera > Sesiidae > Bembecia > Bembecia ichneumoniformis. The sequence continues at coordinate 8,256,449 of OU342543.1, forward strand.
AAATGGCGCCAACCGTAGAATATAAGCAGAGATTTTTTTTTCTTCACCCATTCTGGTAGGCAAAGGAAACTATGCCCATACAGCCAAGTCTTCAGTAGAATTTTTTTATTGATATGAAATGAAACCTAACCTAACTCATTCAATCAAATCATTAAATCTGATTATATTGAAAAAATTAGTAGCTTCTTTTTAGAAATATACGTATTTGCATGAATCATAAAAACTTCTATGAATTTTTTTAGTAAAAACTTCATGGTTGGTTTTTCTTTTTAATAGACATTATTTTGACAGTTGGGAAAGAGAACGCACGAGTTCGGGAAAGGTAAAAAAAAAGCACGAGTGTGTAATAGCCCACATCCCGAACGCTATACGTCCCTGCAATACGCCACTTTTTGAGCAACTGTATTAAAAATACTTTTTTAATACAGTTGCTCAAAAAGTGGCGTATTGCAGGGACGTATAGCGTTCGGAAAGTGGGCTATTACACACTCGTGCTTTTTTTTTACCTTTCCCGCACTCGTGCGTTCTCTTTCCCAACTGTCAAAATAATGTATATTAAAAAGAAAAACCAACCATGAAGTTTTTACTAAAAAGTTTTTATGATTCATGCAAATACGTATATTTCTAAAAAGAAGCTACGAATTTGTTTCAATATCAGATTTAATGATTTGATTTAATGAGTTAGGTTAGGTTTCATTTCATTTCATCTCATTAAATTTCATTTTCATTTCAAATCAATAAAAAAATTCTACTGAAGACTTGGCTGTATGGGCACATAGTTTCCTTTGCCTACCGGAATGCGTGAAGAAAAAAAATGTCTCTGCTTATATTGTACGGTTGGCGCCATTTTCCAGAAATTCTCTTTGCGAGTTTAGTTGTTTGTTTTATTAAATCGCTTCATTTTTTCGCAACTGTATTAAAAATAGTCGTTCAGTACACGTGCGGAACCGTCATTGCAACTTGTTCCGACTGTCAACCCTCGCCTTCGGCTCGGGTAGACATTTGTCGGAACTCTTTGCAATGACAGCCTTTCCGCACTTGTAATGAAATATACTATTTCCCGACCCAATATACACAAACAACTATTCAAACTCAGATTAGTAAAATAGTCTATTTTACTAATCTGAGTATTCAAATAACAGAAATATTCAAATAATGCATCCCTGTAAATTTTACAGTATAAAGTGTTCTTTGTGTAGCAACCAATTGCTAACATAATATGACTGTGTCATCGCTGGGAGCCAAAGATCGCATGTGGCGGCATAGGACCGTACAAAAGGCAACCTATTGCAATGCAATCAAGTAAAAAAAGATTCATAAAAGCTCCGATGTTTTAAAAAAGAATAAAAGATTCTTATTATTATCACAGCGAGAGAATATGATGAGGTCACAGCACGTTTACCTTGAGGACGCGATGGACAATGATTTTTCTGCCTAGCTAGAACCACCTAAGATAGAAAAAAAATCATATTCATCCAACTAAATTTTATTTTAACTTTCTTGTACTTTGAAGCAGTGAACGGAAAAGACTAAATTTTTTGAAAATAAAAGGCGTGTGCGTCCGTTTTCTGTGCCCCCCGGCAACATTTATACAATATTCGCTTGATTAAGACGTGAAACAAACATTTTTCTTAGAATTTTCGTCTGTTTGTGCGTTTTTGCACGCTAATCTCTGAAACGGCTTAACCGATTTGAATGCAGTTTTCACTGATTTATTGTAACAAGTTTGCCTTAACTTTAGTTAGGTTCGAATTTTTTCACGAATAGGTTCACAAACAAAAAAGTTACGCGCTATACCGAATACCAGGCATACAAAGTTGCGAGCCCAGCTAGTAATAAGTAAATTTCTTAATAGTCCTGGCTCAGGGGTCCCGGGTTCGATTCCCGTCAGGAAATAATGATACCTTGTTCTGGCAGTAAAGTTAAACAAAACCTATAAATTAAATTATTGTATAACCGTTTATGGTCCCTGTATTTTGAAGAGATCGAAGCGCTTGATTCAGAGAATTCAAAATGCTTGTGCTCGGTTCTGTTTCCCCATACCACCTAGGACACACGTTACGCCGTTTCTTAACGACGCTAATATTTTGAAAATGGATGCCCGTATACGGTTGCATTATTCTGCGTTTGTCTTTGGTACGATTAAATCTGGTACACCCAAGTATCTGTTTGACAAACTTACCTAGGAACAGACCAACATTCGCTATAGAGCTTGTAAATGTGTTCACCCTTTGTCCATTCCCAGGTTCCGTTCCACTTTCTTCGGGGGTTGTTTTCGTTACCGTGCCTCGAAATGTTGGAATAATCTTCCGCCCCCGCTACGCGACCTTACATCTCTGGGATGCTTTAAAAAACGACTTCGCTCATCATTGATGCATCTGCAGAGAAACGCTTAGACGAGACAGTTTATGGGGGCGGCCGGTCCATTTCTTGTACATTCTCGTGTGCTATTGTATATTTACAGTGACGTTGCCATATAGGTAACTAGCTAGTGAAAGCCTTCAATAGTTTTTAAGAAAATTTGCAATAATTTCAGCCATGGATTGTAATCGTGTTATGAATTGTCCCGCGTAAATGTTTTTTTTGTTTTCTCTGTCCCTGGCAGAATATCAGTGTTGTGGTCCGCACCACAACTGTATACTGAGCCAGGATTCCTTTTCTTCTTCTTACTACCCTGATCTAATAATAAAAAAAAATTGTTTGTTTGTAATTATTATTTGTTCATGTATGTATATTGTGTTTATCAGAGTAATAAAAGACGCTTTCTTTCTTTCTTTATAATTTTTATATAACATATAATTATCAACAATAAAATAATTCTTAAATTTGAATTTAAGATTACTTAAATTTAATTTCTCCCAGCTAATTACCAATGTCCCTTTTTTGGATTTCCATTATCGAATAATCACAAAGTAATCGGGCCCAAAAATATGATAAATATCATAAATGTATATATGCAATTTCAAGTAGTTGAAAAATAGGTACAAGTTAATACAAAACAACACAAGAATTTCTTTGTACATAACTAGTAAAAAACTCTCGTATGATACGCCCTTATCAATGCTTCGCTCAATTGACAGCTAATTTTTAGCAAACAGTGCCATCTGTTGCTGTGTGATGAGTACTAAATGATGAGTAAAAAACTACATTGCCGATGCATTATTCATTAGTTTCCTTACACTCACTAGTGTTGGGACTAATTGTTGTAGGTAAGTAAGTTTGATGTGCAAAAATATTCTTTTTTTTCGTACTTTAATATACACGTCCCTTAAAAACTGTATTTTTTATGGATGAAAGATACGGTATGTCCTCTTATGTAACCCTGACAATGTGTATCTATGCAAGTCCTATTTGACTCGCCTTAGAGATCATTCTCTCAAGTGAAAATATGTATTTGTCAGTGATTGCATTTTTTATTATTACTTTTAGATGATCCTTCGCAAATTGAACTTTTCTTTTATTTGAACTTTTCTTTTCTTTTATATCCTTTTCTGAGGATATAAAAAAGTTTATGCAAAATTTCATAAAGTTCGGTTAAACAGTTAAGAGGTTGTTGACGTCAATTGTCAATTTTTATTTTTCCACCATGCACCCATTCCCTATCTGTCACTACCGCCGCCCCGCTCACCGACAGCCGGCCATATTTTATAACACTGCGACAGTCTGAAAATAAATACGGGGCAAAGCGCCAATCTCGGCCGCGAGATTTGGATATTTTGTTTTTTCATCCGCACCCGCTTACTTGGTCGCTGTAAAATCTACTTGGTCACGCTTTCCGCTCCGCGAGTGCAACCAAAAGTGGTGAAGTGCTGGACCTTCTGGACTCTGATTGTGACGGGCTCGTTGCAGTCTTCGCCGCTGGACGACCAGGAAAGGAGGTAAGTGGCAGATTTCCTTTGTTTCCTCGTCCTTTGATTGCACGTTGCACGTACCGTAGCGAAACAGTCTACTCTAAATAATTGTTTGGCGTCACCAGAAGTGAAAGCGTAAATAAACAAACTCACATTTTCATTTACAATATTTGTTGATTTATTTTTATCTATCATAAATAGACCTATATCACGACGCGCCGTCGCTGCGTAAAATCACGACGACATGTGGCGGTTTCTTGTCGCTGCACTCGTGTGTTGTCGTTCGAGCTTTGACGGCACTACTGGTCAACAGAAGGTAAATTCATAGAAATACATAGAAACCAGGTGTTGACTGCTGTTTGCTGCTGCTGCATGCTGTCTGAAATCTCTACGGAATCGTACCTTACGAAAAAAAATATAAAAAGTATATCTTTTTATATTTCTGATGATATTTTTATCATGAAAAATATTTTTAAGTTGGTAGGTAAGTCTGAAAACTCTATTTTAAAAAAATTTTGAAACCTACTAAACTAATAATAAATTTCATCGATATCGATATAATTGTAAGGCAACGATGACACATCCCTAATAACGCTTCTTGAAAAGTTGACATATGGCCGCGAGCCAACGAGCGGCAAGTGAATGTTACATAAAGCGAGCCACTCATAACCAAGTGTATTCCATGACTATTAACTACATTTAATGAGATACTCATGAATGTTTTTATACTTTGAATACAATGTATATTTAATAGATTAGTTGCACGTTTAATTAATAAGTACAATTACTTATTGTCAACTCATTGTATAAATTTTGTTGAAGAATAATTTCGAAGTCTACTTATTTGTTCCTATATGATTATTGTAATGATAGTATTATTGTTGTAAAACTGCGGTATTATTGTATACGTAATTATTATAAACAATTATTATTCTATTTTATAATATATGTATGTATAGAACTCAGCGAGGTTAGGTATATGTTATATTTCGATGATAGAACTTACTTTACTTAAAATATAAAGTACAAATATTTTTTTTTATATAAAATAAAAATAATTAATAAAATAAGACAAAGAGGGCGCATAAAGAGATATTGTGTTATATGGATGGAGACGAGCCCGTTGGAAGAGTGGTTAGTAAGTACTTACTTTACTTTCTACTTTAAAAATTAGTAATATATACATACATATATATACTTTACTTATCCCTTTTTTAAACAACACACTTATTTCACATCTTACTTTTGCAATATAGGCGATATGTTTGTAACATGTGGTAGTATTAAATGACCCGTTAGTCTGTCTGCCGAACTTTGCTTAAAAAAAAAAACAATGAGTAATGAAATATAAAATCCCACCCTCAAAATTGTCTTTAAAATTCACGAGAACGAAGACGCGGGTAAAAGTTAGTTGTGAAGAAGCTGGAGCGCGCGGTAGCATGCGGTCATGCCCTCTCGATGGGACGCCCGGGCCGCCCGCCGTGCCAGAGACCAACTTTATTAAAACTTGTAAATGCTTTTAATTGGTAGCACTAAGCATAATTTTTATGCTATAAAAAATTAAATACAACAAAAAATTTAGTATCATGATCTGTCAAGTGTTATCCTAACTAAGAATTCTTTTGTTCTGTGTGGTGTGTAAAAAATATATATAAAAGGAATAGAAAGTATTGAAATAATAATAAGAAAAGTTGAAATCATTGCCTCGAACGCCCTATTAATATATGATGTGTGGTGCACTGAAGATTTGGTACGTTATACTTACTAGCTGAACTCGGCCACGCTTCGCTGCGGCTCATGCGGCGGCGGCGCGGCGGCGGCGTGCGCATGGGGCGCGCGGTACTGGACACTGCTTATACATTTACTATACTATTTCTCGTAGCGTCATGTTATATAGCCTATAGCCTTCCTCGATAAATGGACTATTCAAAACAAAAAGAATTTTTCAATTCGAACCAGTAGTTCCTGAGATCCTGAGGTAAGCAAACCTTACCTTACTCATTTATGGTTCTTTCCATTGGTGAAAATCGTATCAAAATTCGTTGGATTGTTTAGAAGTGGTTAGCAGAGAAACACACAGAAGTAGAGAGCTATTTTGTTTTATTAAATGTAAACATTAGAAGAGCGTCGGTGGCGCTGTGGGAAAGACGTGGCCAATTATGTCGAGACGTCCGAGTTCTATCCCCTGTCATGTCATGCCATTTTTTTTTTCTGAAAACTTAAGTGCATTTATTGACTGCTCTCAAACGGTAAGGAAAACATCACGAGGAAACCTGCATACGCCAAAAAAGGAATTCTAAGGCCCATTTGAAGTCCACCAATCCGAACTGAACCAGGGTGGTGGACGATATAGCCTCTTGTTGAGAGGGTAGACCTGTGTCCCTGCAGTGGGAACACACAATAGGCTGCCGACGATGACAATGATGACAAATTTGAACTTAAAATGTAGATCAGGCCCAACATTCTTCAGCATGCTAAACTGATGCTAAAGTAAGTTATACCACATATTTATGTGTATGAAGCTCACGCACAATTTTCCTTGACTTACTCGTATTTATGGTAGGGCACACTGCGTCTCGCAGTCATTTGGGCAGCCCGTCTGGCGGCAGTAACCACCCGTTACAGAAGACCACCGTGTAATAACAGCACGTGTGCTGTTGTGTTTCGGTGAGTGAGTAAGGGATGCCAGAGCCCATTTCCCCATCCCCCCTCCTTATCCCTTATCCTTAATCCTACTGTAGTAGCGCGCTTAATCCTATAGCGCACCTGCAGCAGCTTTGGCGTTGCTTGTGTTATAGGCGACGGTACCATCAAGTGGACCATCAGCCTGTTTGCCGATCTTAAAATAATAAAAAAAAAATGGAATACTTGGATTTCCCTGTTTTTGCATTTAAATGTTAGCAGTAGGACGTGCACTGCTGAACATAGGTCTCTCCTATAATTTTCCAATAGATACGAAGCCTGGACCCACCGTCGACCTGCTGCCCTTATCAGATCCTCTATCCACTTTATGGATGGACGTCCTACACTGCGCTTGGCGATCAGTGACCTCCAGAACTTTTCTCCGTATCCTGCCTACTGCCACTTCAACCTACTGATCCGCCGGGTTATGTCGTATACGGAACTCCTCATTCCTGATTCGATCTCGCAGTGTAACCTCTCCATAGCACGTTGACGTTGAGCTTTCTTACGAAGCCCATAGTTAGAGATCATATTTTAGCGCCATATTTCATCACTGGCAAAATCCATTGGTAATTTCTCTAACCCTTCAACAATCTCTTATCCTCAATCTGCAGCGCACTTGTAGCACTTGTGGCGTTGCTTTTGTTATAGGCGACGGTAGCCACTTACCATCAAGTGGACCGTCGTCGGCCTGTCTGCTGATCTTAAGATAAAAAAAAATAAAAACAAATTAACATTATTTTCTGTAAATTGACCGTGGTCATTTTAAGTGTTCTTACAATTTAAACTACTCATGAAAATTAAAGTGGAACGCATTAAAGGTGCTACAATATTCGTGTTTAAACCCTGTCTCCCCTTCGTATGCCAATGGGTAATTGAGATTCGGGTATAATCCCACCGTTGCAGATGCATTCGATGCTTTGGAGCAATGTAAATAACCCGCGGCAACGATTTCCAACTCAGAACATATAGAATTTGCAGTAAGGATTTCATTTCAATCCCTTTTTACAAATAGACTCGAAAAATCAGTCCTACTGTTATGGCCGATTACAAAATCTTCGATTTTGGAATATGAGAATATTTGTTTTTAATATGGTTATGTGATCAGTTTTGGATGGATAAATTGATTTTGTAATAATTTTGCCCCTCCCCGACTTTCTTACGTTATAAATTAAAGTGCGTTGATAGTCAGTCAAGGCAAACGATTTTATAAGTATAGATTAAGTGCTTGATCACAAACCTCTTGGTCGAGTGTTTAAGGTGCTCGCTTTAAGGCTTTGCCTCAGATATCTCAGGTTCGATTGCGAGCAGATCCAACTTTGTAAATGAACTTTTCATAACTGACTCTGGTCTGGATCTGGCAAGTAGTCGCAAAGCACACTGCGTTTCGCAGTCATCTGGCAACAGGTAGCCCTACAGAAGACCACATTGAAATAACAGGATGTGTACTGTTTAGATGAGTGAGTAAGGGATGTCAGTCCACCTAACATCCCTTCCTAATATTTTGTCCTTAATCGTACTAGAGCCAGCAGCGCTTGCAGCAGCGCTGCTTGTATCGATAGGTGACAGTACAGTAAACCAATTCTATGCCACTGCTATGTAGGTATACTGCTAAAATGTTACATACTGCTAAAATGTATAGATAAAAATCTATATCGTCGTTGTCAAACCAAAATCTGCTATGTCAACCAAATTTGAGATTTTGACTCATCCAATAAAATGTATTGTCAACCCTGAGTCTTAAATAAAATACTTTTTTTAAATAAATCTTCATGTAAAAAATTTCATGTTTTTTTTTTGTCTAAATCTCAAAAGTATACTTTTTGAACATAGATTTTGGTTTAACAACGACGATATTTTAGAAGCGTATATAATTGTGTTAATTTATTAGTTTTAATAGAGTACGTACGTGTGAATGCAGACTTGAACGTTTTGTTTCGGCGAATCTCCCGCTGTTAAGCAACCTCCTGGTTGAAAGGCTTAAAAAAGATTTTTATTTTTTTTAATTGGAACATATTTGCGATCAATCGTGCGTCAGCCAGTGTTGTTAGATTTTTTTTTATTTAGAAAACTTGGGGTTGTTAAAATAGGGTGTACGTAGCCTGGAGGTGTTTAGTTTGGGCGCTGCGTAGGCTTATTGGTATAAGACAACTTTCCCCCTATAATAACTTACTGACAATGGATTTCAAGTTTCGCTCTATGAATTCTTGCAGATATGAAAATATGTTTCGTTTTTAACGAGTTTCGTGCAGACAAAAGAACTGACGTTTTAGGTCTTGATATAAAATTCAGTAGTGTAGTTGTGTGTAAGCCTATAAGACGTAGCGCCAGGATTAGCAAAAACGTAAAATTGTAACTTTTTCTATTATTGAAAATCGTATTAAAATCTATTGCGTGACTAAGAAGAAGCGCAGAAACAGACAGACGCGATAGCCGGTCGCTATTTACTAGTGTGATGACCACGACCATGCCAAGAGTGATTCGGCCAAGAAAAAGAAATAAAATCAAATAAAAAAGGAATGTTAGTTTGTGGTTAATGAGAAAATGTTTAGTTGTCAATAAAAAAATATCGGAACTTTTGACAATAAATAACTTTTTATTTTAGGACATTTTTTAAATAATAATAATAATAATAATAATATGTCTTTATTTCGGACTTTCGTCCATAATTACAAAATTACAAAATTACAAACATCAACAATAATTTACAACGCATTAAACTACACAATGTAATACCTAAATAAAATATATATATTACTATTTTTTATTTGCACTCTGGTGAACACTAAGCCAGTATCTTTGAAAAGGACCAGCAAAGTCCTCACCGATAACCCTAAGTATGCCGTTTTCGGAATTTCGGATTCTCTCCCAGAAGGAAAATATTCTATTTCGAATCACAGCGAAAAAGTCGGGCACCCCCGCCTCAGCAAACATACCCGAAGCACTGCAATATCGGGGCAGTCTCATTAACGCGCGGTACGCGTCATTGTACTGCACTCTAATGGTACTCCAGGACGCTCTTTTGAAGCGAGTCCACAACTGACAAGTATAAAAACTCTGACAATAAGCGCGAAACAGGACCAGTTTAACGTCCTTACTGCATTTTGCAAATCTGCGAGCGAGCATGTTGCATCGAACGGACAGCGCCCGCCTCTCTCTCTCAATATCCATGTCATCCTTACGGTCATCGGTGAGAACATGTCCTAGGTACTTAAATTTACGCACTACTTGAATTAATCTTCCATTCAAAAAAACCTTAGGGACCCTCTCCGGACCCATTCCAGCGCGAAATATCATCATTTCCGATTTGGCTTCGTTATACTTTAGACCATGATCAATAGCATATTGCTCACAAATCGAAAGCAATTTTCTAAGACCTCCGACAGAGGGACTGAGGAGCACCATGTCATCAGCGTAACTTAAATTATTAACACACACGTTACCAAGGTGACATCCTATTTTGGTGCTCCTCAGTTCCTCAATCAGACCGTTGACATACACGCTGAAAAGGGTGGGAGATGTAAGCCCCCCCTGACGCACGCCGCAGTCTAACCTAAAATCGCTAGACAACGCGTCGCCCCAGCTAACGTTATTAGTTTGATTTCCGTACCAAAACCGCAGCAGACTTATAATCTCATTTGGAACTTTAGAGTCATGAAGTTTGCTCCAAAGAATATCATAATTCACCAGATCAAACGCACTGCTCAAGTCCAAAAAGCAAGCGTAAACCGTTGTTTCACGATTAATATAATAATCAACCGTGTGCTTAAGGCTCATAATAGCAGAGTCAGTTGAGAGATCGCGACGGAAACCAAACTGTGCATCATCAATATTAACTTTCAACAGTTCAGGGTGCAACAATTGTTCAAGAATTTTCCCTATCACCGTTCCCAGAGAGATAGGTCTGTAGTTGTTGGTGGAGCCAAGATCACCAGTCTTATTTTTAATTATAGGGACAACAACTGTCCTCATAAGTGCGTCCGGTAAGTAAGAGTACCTTAGACACAAGTTGAAAAAGGCGCACAACTTGCTACACAATTTTTTTCCCGCATAAACAATGTGTTCTATACTTAAACCATCGTGACCAGGAGATTTTCCCCGTTTGATTCGCTTAATTGCTTCATAGACATCTTTTTCATTGAATTGCATAATATTACATGTTACAAAATCTAAATTTTTAATATCGATTACCTCTTTAGTCGGCAGAGGTCTTAATTTAAATTTTTTGGCAAATAGATCGGCAATTTCTCGTTTATCCTGCAAACCGTCCACAGATATCGGTAAAGTATTTTTATAATTTAATTGATTTAATAATACCTACATTTAATAAAATAATACATGTACATAAATAACAAGACGGGCTGTTCAATTAACACTTCAAAACGCAATAGTGCTACTTAAAAAATGAAGACTGGAACCAACTGTGAAAAGTTAATTTCCAAAATTTCACTGCCGGGATTCGAACATGGGACCACTGGCTAAATCCATTTTGGTGAAAGTACCTTTGAACCAGCTTTAATAGGAGTGTCTTTTTACAAGTACCTTTAAGTATTGTAATAGGGAGGGAGTGTTTCCGTAAAATTCGTATTTTATTTTTATTAAGACTAATGTGAGAAATAATAGGCGATGAAAGCTTGTGACGATAGAAGTACAGATTTTGGAAGAAAATATACATTATTATATTCTAGGCGCTCCACGAGCACGTGGGGCGCGCGCAGTTCTGTGGGCACTGCTTAAATGTTTTTTTTTTTTTTTTTTTTTTTTTCAATATAAAAGTATCGGTAGTTACTTCTTATAACATCTACTACCTGCCAGTGAAAGTATCGTCAAAATCGGTACAGCCGTTTCGGAGATTAGCCGGAACAAACGGACAGATAAAATTTTTGAAAATTGTTTTTTGTTATAAGTACCTAAAGACTACTTCGATTACATTTAGTAAAAAGCCTAAACAATTTTATTTATTTGTAAAGATTGGCTAAATTAAACACGAGGACCATAATTGCCTAAAAACTAACATCTAAGAAATCATTCTAATTTAGAAAACTCACAAACGACTGTTTTTTTTTTTAAATTCCTGCCATTGAAAAAATCGGAGAAAAGTGGTGTTTCGTCAATCAAGTAGGCAAAGTTATCCTGCAGGCGTGCGAGTACCAGGCTAACAGATCTACAAGGAGGTTGAACCGGTGTGCACGAGGCGGGGCCGGCGCGACGGGTGCGCGGGGAGATGGGTGGAGGGGGAGGTCCGATCCGTCAGCGGCTCGCGGCGATCACGACTTACTTAGGTTCAGACTACAATAGAGCTAACTAGATCTGTTTTTTTTAAGCAATGCCCATCACCTTTTAAAACTGCTTAGTAGGCCTTATATAAGAAGCTTTTTACTGCGACTTCGTGAGTGTTTCTTTATAAATGCCTTTAAATTAAATTTTCGTCAGAAATCATTGAGTATTAGTTTTTTTTTTTCGTGGAAATCAACATTCATCAATCCCAACAATCTCTCCCATTTTAATACTCACTTTTGCCCGCAACTTCTTCGACGTATCGATGTAAATTACAGGCTGTGTATTTTAATATATAAAATAACACAGACTGTAACATAGACTGTAACTACATTATTGTAAGATTTCGTCAAAATTGTCTGTTAGTAGTTTCTAAATGAAAGAGTAATCCTAATATACTTCTAGGTTCTAGGTAACATCCTAATATACTTTCGAATTTATAATATAACTAGGTTATACCACAGTCTAACCATACTTACGTCATACAGTCAGACAACGCTCAATGTTCGAGCCTACAAACTGAAGCGAGTTCGCCGAACGTTGCTCGGAGTTGTCTCGGAGCTTCTCGAATCGTCGAATCCAGCCCATCCGAGCTGGATTCGACAATTGACCTCCTTCCCGTAGTTGGCTATACCTGATTGGATGATTAGACAAACCAGAAGTTCTAGTAACAGATAGTAGACTCCTAGTAGGTACCTAGTATTAATTTGTTCATTTGTTTGTGAACAAATGAACAAATTACTATTTATTTTGCAAAAACAAATGTTTCCGGGATCTTCCTTAGGGACTCCGCCTCGACTTTTGCGCCCTATGAAAACCTACATAGAAAACAAGTTGCCTTGGTGACGAGTCGGAAGCATGGTGCGTTGACGATTTATAACTATAGATTACACTTATATAAGCAAACCTTAACGAGGGTTCTCGCAGTCCAGACTTACAGATAATCAATCAAGAACAATGTTCCCTACAAAAAATATATTTCGAATTGTGATCATTGTGAACAACGCCGAACCAGGCGCGCGACTGCCCGCTCGCGTGCCAGTAATTGCTAAGAGTTCCTTTTTTGAATAACTATCACGACTTTTTCGCTCCAAATACTCCTTTCTTTTTAAATCCGCTGTTAAAGGCATTCCTTGCATACGGCCAGGCAATTTGGTTGTATTCGGAAATTTTAAGTATTTCGCTGTAGTGTTGTGCAATATTGTGAAGGAGTTACTCTTAATTAAATTTTTCGTATAGTTTGTCTCCTATTTTATATAACTCATTAGGTTTTAAATTTAAAATCGAAAACCTAATAAGCTGTTTGACATATTGTCGCTTTCAAATTAAAATTGGTATGTGCACTTTTTTGAGATTTGACCTTAGTGAATAGTTCAATGCCATATCTATCGTATAAAAAAACTGGTAAGTACTTTGAGCACTATTTGTTGAATTATAACCTCTTAATAAAATATAATAATAAAATAAAATAATAATAATAAAAGCGAAGCAGCTAGAATCTGATAAGTTCAAAATTTACTTTATTACGTTAATAACATGATACTTATAAAGTATGTTGTGTACTTAATTGTAGGTAATTTAGTTGTAACTGTCCTAGCAAAATAAAAAAAATTGCATAGATATATTCTTATATCTATGCAAAATTCTGTCCTTATAAATTCATTTAAAACATCTTTTGTGATGCGCACTGCTAAGGATTGGAACTCCCTGCCGGCGTCTGTATTTCCGAGCTCATATAACCCAAATCTTTTCAAGGTTCAAGTAAATAGGCATCTTCTGGGTGAGCTCGCTCCATTGTCGGCCTCATTCTTCCTAAATGGATAGATGCTGGTCAAGAGCAAACCCATCTTTAATTTAAAAAAAAAATGAGCTTTAGCTAGGCAAGTAGACGATTGTCGTTAGAGTTAGCAAAATATGAGCGTTCATAATCTGAAACATATTAATTTATTTATTAATAGGTACTTCAACAACATTTCACACTTGAAAATTACTATTTAACTGTTTGAATCTTAAATATAGATTATAATGCGTACACTGCTTTGACCATAGTACTAAGATAAATTAAAGGTAAAATAATACAAATGAAAAATACAAGATATGTACGGATATACTCGAATGCCTCATTTGAGGCAAACACGCATCACTATCACCATAATAATGCCTGTTTCCTTATGGGTGTTCAAATGTGATGTACACGTCGGGTAATGACGGTTGATACTCAATTATGAACTGATCCTTCGCATTTTGAATTTCGAACATGTCGTTATCGAATTTGTTGTTCTTAAACCCCTTTTGAATTAGGCCAGTATTTGATGGATTAAAAATTGATCTTTGACAATATAATGACTAGCTGCGGTGTGGTCTTCAAGAAAGAATATTGTAGGGAACATTTCAACTCTTAATAATAAATTTGATTTGTTATATTTTGATTAGCAGTCCTGGTATAAATTTTTAGATTCTTGACTAAATTTTCCGTATCAATTCTTCATTGCCAAATCCACCTAATTTATTGTTATTAATATGATTGCATAAGCAAAAATAACACGAACACTTATTTATAAACAAGAAATAAGAACGAGAAAATAGAATTCAAATCATATTTTAAAGTTCCCGCATAGAATGAAAAAGGAGGCCGAAATATTGAAAACCATAAAATTCAGAAAACTGGAATACTTTGAGCATGTGATGCGCGGCGAGATGTCTCCTGTGTGATCTCCTGCAGCTGATCATGCAGGGGAAAATACAGGGTAGACGCAAGCGGGGCCGATGACGTACTTCCTGGCTGAAGAATCTCCGCGAGGTGTAGCCGAAGTACCACCAGGTCGTTATTTCGAACCGCCGCGCCGCCTCGAGGGTCAGCATAGTCATGATGATACCCGAATTCCGATAGGAGGTGTCACTAAGAGAAGAAGAAGAGAAATAAAAACTGTAATTGCAGCATCATCAATACCGAAATATAGTTATTATATTTAAAAAATATTCTGAAATAATAATGTTCCATAGTAAATTTGTCACCAATGGACATAAATGTAGAGATTACATTTAATTTGTTTTATGTTAAGATCGGCAGACAGGCTGACGGCACACTTGATGGTAGGTGGCTATAATCGCCTATAACACAAGCAACATCAAAGTTGATGCAAGTGCGCTACCGTCTACAGTAGGATTAAGGATAAGGGATTAGGAGGAGATAGGAAAATTATTATTATTAATTATTATTATTATTTATTTATTTATGCCTCGTGTTCTTTAAGCCACATGTGCCTTCACATATTCTAAACAATATATATATGTATTGTTACGTGCGGGGCGAGTAAAAATGGCGTGTAAGGGTGAAAGGAGTCCATTTATTCCTGCGGACCAAGATTTATTCCAAATATCATAAGGCTTCTCGATTAAAGGACGATTCATATCACACCGTGCCGGGTGATACTACCGGGTACTACCACCATACTACCGGGCCCGGCCTTGTATTGCTTACATACGTCACCATGTATTGCTAAACATTATACCTCTTCTTCCTGAATGTTCCATCACCAACTCGCGTTCCTTCGAGAAGGTTCTATGGCCAACCGCAACAGTATCATTATTGCAAAAGTAACATGGTCTATAGGACATAAAATAATTATTTTTCCATAATTAAGCAAGAACATGCTCTTACTTAATAGTTAATTTAATTATTTATTTCACCTCTTCCCGTCTCTTCTTGAACTCATCACGTGGCCAGTTCAGCACCACTTCAGCATTTTTACTATGATCAGCAAGGTGAAAAAAACAAATAGTTCTAGTATCAAGAAAAACAGTTAAATAAATTAAAATTACAAAATTTATTCAGTAATATCAACGATTTTTAATAACAAAATTTAAAAAAATAAAATAAAAGAAAACAAATTATAAATTAATAAAATTAAAGAGTTACGCAGTAAAACATTTTAAAGAAAGTTATAAAATGAAGGGAAAAGGTATTAAATATTTTATATAAACTATTAGTTAGTTTGAACAAGTGGGTAATTAAATAAAAAAATAGGATCTCTTAAAAAATTTAAGCACAAGTTATTAACATCAATGTTACCATTAAAACTTTGTTATTTTCGTTTAAAATACTAGATAGTCGTAGCTAGGTATATCGAGTTTCCCCATCAAAATTTATAATAACACACAGGAGATTTAGATACTACTAAGGGTTTCAAAAAATGTTACTTAAATTTATTTTCAATGTATCCTGGACACGGTCCTGGATTCTAATTTGTTCAAATTTTGCGTTCAAACTCCTTACTTCAAACTCTGCGTAAGGTTAACATTAATAGCCCCCAATTAAGTATGAGCTTTTGTTATGAGATACGAGTAAAAGTCTAGAGTCACCTTTGAAAAGTTCATTTTCCAAGTTGGCACTGCCAGGAATCGAACCCTCAAAGTCAGAGCACTTTCAGGCAATCACCACTCGACCAATGGCTTCGTCAATCGTAAATTAGCTAGGTTTTATTAAGTCTGTACTCGTAGACAGATTGACGCTTCTCTTAACGGTAGATGGCGACCATCGCCTATAGACACAAACAACGTCAATAAGTGATAAGGAACAGCCCTAGAATCTCTTTCTTGCAAAAACACAACAAAAAACAGCTGTTATTTCACGGTGGTCTATTGTAAGGGCTAACAGACGCAAGACTTCTGTCAGCTGCCTACTACAGTGCGTTCGGTTAGGAAATTACTTTTTAAAATTAATTAAGCTTTTAAAAAGCAGCTTGGTTTCACAAAGAGCTTACCCAACTACAGACGCATGTATCTATCTATCGAACTCTTTCTTGAAAAATATATTTGAGGCTTGGAAGAACTCGCAGACTATGTGCAATAAATAAATTGCACCACTATGTAATTAGGAAAAAGGCCCTTGATGCTTCCATACTAAGTCATAGAATTTTGTAAATAGTAAAAAAAATCAAAATGTAAGTGTATATATATATGACGAAGATTTCTGAGGTGGTGCCACAAGCGGAGGGTTTAAGAATCGGTTCCTTTGAAACCTACTTAATGAATAAATTACTGATCACTGTTTCAATGTAGAAGATCTGGAAGTTTTCTCGAACTTAAAAGTTTTCTTAAACCATTAGTAAAGTACATGAAACTATAACACGCCGAAACTTATAATAAACTAAACTTGTGGCCGGTTTTCCTTTACACCCAGTCTTGTAATTTCTAAACGACTCTATTGTTTCAAACTACAAGTCTATCTAGACTACTACAAGTAACTATTATTGCTTAGGGCTTACATGGTTGCTAACTAAAGCAATACGCTAATTGTAGGCGCCGACCAACAATTACAGGTATTTGGTTCGGGGCTGCGTAGTATTGGACTGTATAAATGATTATCTGCTTACTATGCGTAAATTTTATTACCCAGCCTCCTTAGCTTTCATGGAAACCAAGTTCTGGTCCCACCTGCCGCTCGATAATTCACAATCACACATGACTCGCAACCACACAGATATCGTACGTTCCTTAAGTGAACCAAAACACCTACAGTATTGAAATTGTTGTGGTGAGGGCTCAGATAAAATAAGAACTCAAGATAGATCCCTGTGGACGACGGAGTGAAGCCGGCAAAACTACGCTTCGCTGTGTCTGTATATATGTCAACGGAAAAGTATGTAATGCGTCATTGTATGCAATTCCTAGAAAATGTTCACATATTTCATTATTATTTATTCATTAATCATTCATTAAAGTTTACAGATATAATTATTCGGTGACCTTTACACTAAGCATACCTTAAATCCTGTGTGTATCGTATGTATGTGTATGTGTTTCTTTTATGCGTGAGTGAGTGTGTGAGTGAGCCATATCGTGTGTGCATCGTATGTATGTATGTGTGTATCGTGTGTGTGTGTGTGTGTGTGTGTGTGTGTGTGTGTGTGTGTGTGTGAGTGTGAGTGGGTGTGTGTGTGTGTGAGTGTGTGAGTGAGTGGGTGTCAAATATCCTGCTTCAGGATCAAAAAGTTAGTGACTTATTGGACGCCTGTCAATAAAATTCAATAAAACTACAAGAAGCCAATTTCGAACAATAAGTTTGATGCTCTTGGTATTTTTTGTCTTTTATGTTACGATTCTATTTCTGTTTTAATCGTCTTCACTCTTTTTCCTTTTGCTGTCTCCAATCTTATCCCCTTACACAAGATTGCATAGAGATATGATATAAATCTATAGATTACCATACAGTGAAAGCTTATAAATTAAATTAAACTAAAATTAAATTTAAGTTACATTTAACTTAAAATCTAACTTATAAAAATATTGTAAGTAAAGTCAAATTAGACGATTAACTAACGAAACACATTTCTCTTTTAACATAAAACAAACTAATTTCGTTCGAAACAGTTCCCTACTAATAGGGTTGCCAAATGTTCCTTTGTGTAAAGATGTTTTGGTGATTATATGGGTGTAATAATACTCCGTAGGCAGTATGTACAGGACTCTATTTATATACAGTATTACAATGGCATACCGATAGGTATTAGGTATGCGACGACGTATGCCTGTTGCCTGAGACAGAAAAACCGCGGTGTGCGTGTTATGTTTGCTTGTATCCCCGCGCACACACTCCGAAGCATTGCGACAATATGGGCCGTGTAGGTATTCTGCCCTTTCACCAGGATACGGCGCCTGCGAGGGACCTCCCGGCCCGGGGACCACTTGTGCCGGCCGCGGCCAACGCCGTTCCAAGTTCCAAAGTCCCTTATGGACTAGAACCACACCCATCTCGAGGCGAGTTTTAGTGCGGTAAGAGTCCCACATAACCTCTATGGACATTTGCATTGCCTGAGGCATTTGTGCATAAGGTATCTTTTGAAGATTTATCTTCTCGTAAAAAAAAAACTGCTCTTTTACACCGCCGACGTCGGGGAAACAACATCTCGTCGAGAAGCCAATTAATATCGTCGAAGCGTTGGCTGTGACGGCTGCTACTGGTTCCCATTCATCCTCCGTCGTGAATCCAGCTATAGTGATCAAATAAATTTATAAAACCACGCCGATAAAGAGCTCTTTTCAGAGCCATTCCCGGCTATTCCAATTTATCCGTTAATGGGTTGACTATATTTCCACATCATCACTTGGTACGGTAGTTACAAACTTATTCTTTATTAGCCCCAAAAAACAGATTTTGTCCTCAACCTAGTAGCAGAAAGGTCAATTTAAAAACCATAAACATACTCGTAACTCAACATCAGAGTGCAGTGTGAATTTTTTTTTTAAATATTTGTGCGAGTATAAATACTTTTATTACTATAAATAACGTGACACAGAATTTTAAAAATAATCATGATGCCCTTTAGTTTAATCCATAGTCCTTCATTTTAATTTAACAAATCCTCTTAAGAAAAAACATGAATTGACAACCCTACTTACAAAACACAATTATAAAAATGAATTGACAACGACTAGAGAGCTGTGCCTCATAAATATTTTTTATCGATAACAAAAGATATATAAATAAAACATTTTTACTATTACTATTAATGAATCAATTATTTTTTCTCTCTGGCGTCACCAATTTACACTCTTACAGAATGTATTTTTTTTATGTTAAGGTCGGCAGATAGGCTGACGGTCCACTTGATGGTAGGTGGCTACCATCACCTATAACACAAGTAACGTCAAAGCTGCTGCAAGTGCGCTGTGGGCTAAAGTAGGATTAAGGACAAGGGATTGGGAGGGGATAGAGAAATGGGCTCTGGCATCCCTTACTCACTCACCGAAACACAACTTATTTGACGATGGTCATAAATATATACATGACATATACATATACATTATTATAAATAATGTATATATATTTTATTATAAATAATATTATTATAAATAATGTATATATAACATATACATTATTTGCTGTTATTTGACGATGGTCATCTGTAAGGAGGTGGTTACTGCCGCCAGACAGGCTGTCCAAATGACTACGAAACGCAATGTGCCCTGCCACTACTTTCCAGCTCCAGACTAGAGCCAAATTTGAAAAGTTCAATTTTCAAAATTGACACTGCCGGGAATCGAACCCGGGTACCCTAGAACAGAGCGTTAAGGCAAGCACCCTAACCACTCACCCAACGGGCTCGTAATGTAATTTGTGTTATTACTTTATTTGTTTATGTGATATTGCAGAGCGTACATAATATGCGATGACAGTATCGGCAATCAATAGGAGACATATTTATAGACTAAACATAACAATTTTATACCCCTCAAAGTAAGGCTTTTAGGCTTGTGTTATGAGATAACGAACAGGAGACAGACTTTGCACACCCAAAGTCAACTTAGAAAAGTTCATTATCAAAGCTGGCTCTGCCGTTAATCGAACCCAGGACCTCTCTTAGAGCGCTATAGCAAGTACTGCGAATATCGCGGCACCTATTTTATTATTTAATAATATAAATTATATATTTGTAATAAATACTTACACTACACTGCCGGCGTGGTCCTAGTGCGTGTCTTGAAACATCAGCAAGGGCACAACTGAAAATCAGTGTTGTAACAATGTTGCAGCCTAAGCCGAGTTGCGTCCTTTTGGTGTTTATTTATAGTGTTTTTGTGTTCATATATGTTTCTCTTTTTTAAATGCCAATAAATGTTTCTTTCTTTCTTTCAATATAACCACTCCATGGTTATTGGCTTGTCGTATAATTGGTTTTGGTGGTATTCTTTCAATTAATTAAATACAATTATATTACATTAAATCTAATAAAATTAGATCCTAATACATTAAACGTTATATAAAAACATTAATGGTTATAAAATAAATTTTAGTGATCGATATATTTTTTCATATAAATATTATATCGATACCTTTCTTTGCTTGATAACATTTTGCCAACACTAGTCCAGCTTAAAAAAGTATAGTGAACGCAAATCGTAAGGGACAAATGACCCCTCGCTAACAGCTAATAGAGTGGTTATTTAACGATTCGTACAAAAAGGATCACTAGTATAAAAATTTTGAGGGGACATAATACTAATGGGTGTTCGTCATTATTATTTGTCTTTATATGAGAGAAAAAAGTTGTGCTCATGTATTAAGTATTTAACACTTATTTGCTAAGATATATCATCACTACTGAAGACATTGACTTTGACATTGACAATTGACACATATACTTTGTCTTGTCTTTTCTGCTATTTATCTTCTTGCGTCATGTATATGTTTAATTATTACATTTTGCTATCGTAAAATAGACTCGACGGACCTGTTTTGGAAAATTTAAAAAAAAAATTGTACTTGACTTAATTGACTGACTAGTTTCGGGATCTGCTACTTTAATTTTTATTTTTATTTTAATTTTGAATTTTTTATATTGCTATTCTTACAAACTGACACTGGCAAAATCATCGGAGAAGATCTGAAGCAGCCAAAACCAAAAGAAGAAGAATATTAAGAAAGGACCTGCTGTAACTGCTTTGGAATTGATGGACCTGTTCGGGAAAATTTAAAGAAAAAATTTGTAGGTACTTGACTGACTAGTTTCAGGATCTCCTACTTTTGATACTTTTGCTACTTTTGAATTCTGAGTTTTTTATATTACTATTCTTACAACTGACACTGGCAAAATCATCGGAGAAGATCTGAAGCAGCCAAAACCAAAAGAAGAAGAATATATAAAAGGACTTGCCGTGACTGCTTTGGAATTGATGGACCTGTTTGGGAAAATTTAAAGAAAAAATTTGTAGATACTTGACTGACTAGTTTCAGGATCTGCTAATTTTGATTCTAAGTTGAATTTTGAGTTTTTTATATTATTATTCTTACAACTGACACTGGCAAAATCATGGGAGAAGATCTGATGGAGCCAAAACCGAATGAAGAATATTATAAAAGCAAAAGTGAGTTTGTTTTTTTAACAAGCTTTCACATCTTAACTACTCATGAAATTTTCCATATGCATTGTCAGAGGTTCAGAAAAGAACACAGAGTACCTTTAATCCAGGAAAAATTACAGTTTTCAAGGGACGCGAACGAAATCGCGGATAAAAGATTCTATTAAGCTTTACATTGTAAGGCTATAAGTTAACAAAAAAAAACTACTCAGGTATTTAGCTTTATAATATAAGAAATACAATAAATAATTGACTTTCTTCTAAACTTTACTTCTATTTTCTTAATTCTCTCATATGGGATCTTATTTAAATAACTGATTTGACGGTGCACACATCTTGTTTATTTACTTCAATACATTAAAATATTCAAAATAACTTATAATATCTATTTTACCAAACATTTCAATCTCATGTACAAAAACACACTCTTTTCTTTTCACGTCAAAATCATATTCTATACTTTTTTCATGTTTGAATATCAAACCTTTTTAAGTCAGCCAGTATTTAAGTTCAAAATACCTTAACAAAATGTATCGCGACATCTGTGTGCGAAATAAGATTGCCACATTTTTTGTATGTTAAATGAAATCAAATAATCTAAAAAATAATCTAAAAGACGAAAGTTTTCCCGCCTAAAAGACGAAAGAATAGATAAAATAAAAAGTCAAACTATGTTTGGTACATACATTAAAAATATAAAATAAACCCTATTCACAATTATCCTCTTGGCAACTCGAGTCTCACCTGATTTCAATTGTTTCGGTTTGCTCTTTGTGTCCGTTTATCTTGGTCTTCGTTGGTGGCAGCCAAATATCATGACCGAATTGTTCCACCTTTTCCTTCAACACACATGGCGCCGAATTTTTATCGCCGAAGTCTATTATAAGCACCTGAAAACGTTACACCAATTGCTTCCATTCAAAATACACAACAGACACAGACTGGGAGTTGTCACATCCCACAGGCTATATATATATACGTATATTAGGTACATAGAGTAAATAGTGTAATAATGACACATAGGATTTAAAAATTTTTATTTACATATCATTTAACATAAAAACTAAAATTATCTAATCTAAAAATAAATTAATATTAAATTGATTAAAAACTAATAATATAAAAATGGACCCTGCGGCATTGTACCAAGTACGCTGGCAGCATTTCCTCGTTGAATGGCCAAACTAATACGTTAGCCGAGGAAAGTGCCAGCTCTTCGGTCTCCCGTCGCATCAATAAGCCTCTTCGAGATGTCTTTGAAGAGGCTCATTGCTGCAGGCCCCCACGGACCGAGTGTCTCGACTCCGAATGGTACGAAACCATATTCGGCGCCGAGGCCACTATATTTCGAAATTTTATTTTTTTCCGCCGCCTCTGCTGCGGCTGCTGCCTTAGTGGATGTTCCATGGAGATGCGAAGGGACTAGTGTGTCTACACAAGTAGCATCCCACACCAGCACTCTTCCCAATCTCCACGGAATCAGGGACATCCCATCCGGTCTCTTGCCATCGTTTCTCAAGATGCCTGCAGGCTCTAATATAGCTGGTACATTGGCTGACGCAAGAGACCGGCGGAGGATGTCGTTTAAGGCAGCATGCCTTGAAAAGCGGCCAGCACTTAGGATATATTAAACAAAGTTATTGTCAAGGCTGTTCATGTACTAGTATATCACTAGTACTATTAATAGCAGCAGTGCAATGGTACTAGAGCAGCTACGTCGTATCACTAGTACCATTAGTGGTACTAGCGACACCAAGTAGTATCACTAGTACTATTAATGGTACAGTCCAATGGTACTAGAGCAACTACATCGTATTGACTAAGAAATTAAAATTTTGAATCTGATTTCCATTGACATTTTACCTTTCTATTAAGTGTAAACTCTGGTGACTGCATCCAGTTTTGTATGAAAGATACTTTTTACGAGTACAGAGAAATAGGTGGAGAAAAATCGTTGATACAAATTCAATGGGTAATTGTATTAAGGCGACCGCACAGTGGGTTGTCGATTGGCAAAATTATCTTTAGCTGCGTTCTAGGGGTGCGTAATAACGACACGAGCTTCGTATACGATAGATGTAAAATGATAAAACCATTGTTTATTTGAACTCCCTTTCGCCCGAGGGCTGACGATGTATATTGATTTCTGCATACAAATAATTTTAGAATCTTTCTCTGCGTTTCTTCATTTTGTGAATATTTTATGGGGTTTTTATTAGAGTGAGAAATGGAGTATTGTTTCGTAGTACCTAGTAGAAAATATAAATTTATCTATCTATACGTGCTATTTCATCCGTATTTTTGGGATAAGATGCCTCTACACACCGTTTGAACTTTATTCTGCGAATTCGCTAAATTTCTGGGGAGTTTTTTTTATGTTGACTACAGTAGGATTAAGGATAAGGAATTGGGAGGGAATAGGGAAATGGGCTCTGGCATCCCTTACTCATTCAACGAAACACAACAGTACATATATGCTATTATTTTAAGGTGGTCTTCTGTAAGAGGGTGATTACTGCCGTCAGACGGGCTATCCATATGACTGCGAAATGCAGGGTGCCCTGCCACTGCTTTTCAAATCCAGACCGGAGCCGAATTTCATTTTCAAAGTTGACCCTGGCGAGAATCGAACCCGGGAACCCTAAAGCAAAGCATTAAGTCAAACACCCTAACCACTCATCCAATGGCTTCCTTTTCCTTCCGCCTGGCTATGATAAACAAACATTTTAAACAAATTCTTGTAGAGTCGCCTAACTTGCAATCCTCCTGGTATTGCATAATGCCCTTACTCGAGGGTAGTTACATACCATCAAATAAACCCTCAACCTGCATGTCACTCTTTCTAAATAATTAATATAATCAATTAAACAATTTTACAAAAAAAAAATCGTAGATTACTTGAACTTCCACTGAGAACTGATTAAGTTTATCTGTGTTATCGTAACAGTATGAATGTGTGCTGATATGTTGCTGTAATACCCTATCGTTTAAACTCAATGGTAGACAGCGTACTTGTAAAACCTATGGCGTTATCTTAATAGGTGACTGGAGACAATCAAGAGGACCTTCAGCCTATCTGACGAACTTTGCTTATAAAACTTATTAGTTACTGTTAAGTGGGATAACCAGGAATGAGGGAAAACAAATGCTACATGAGAGACCAGGAAAAGGAAAAGAATTACATGAGAGTCCAGAAAAAGTTGACATTATTTTTAAATATTTGACATTTAACGACGTATATTTGACATTATTAATTTTAAAAGTTAGTAGTTACGTACAAAAACTACATATGTTTTAAAAAAACGGGATAAGTGCGTTATTTTAATATCATGGACTTCTTATAGGTTTTCCTATAATCTATAAGTAGAAAACTAATTTCTGTATTTTTTTCAAAATTTTAGGTTCAGTAGTTTCGGAGATAAGGGTCGGACAATGGTCGGACAGACGGACACACGAGTGATCCTATAAAGGTTCCGTTTTTTTATTCGGACGTACGGAACCCCTAAAAAATATATCAGGTACATAAACCTGACATATTCTTAATGAGGCTTTTAATTACTAGAATTATGCCTCACAATAAAAATCAAACTACGAATGGACAGTAATGTATACTGTAGAAATCGTAACTGCTTTGCAGCCATTACTTATATCCACGAGCCCACGCGTCATTTTTCAACAATTTTATTGATAGTTAATACGATTCAAAGATAAGATAGAAGTTTGATTTACAACGCTGTTATTACAGGCCATAGCGGGGCTTTCTCTGTATTGCAACCAGCGAAACATAAGTAAGCATCGATTATTTAGTTACATTAAAAATTCATTGACCACTTTTTCGATATGTTAACAGAATGTTGGCCAAATTAACGAATTACTTATATTAAAATATATACTTTTTGTTGAGAATAAAATAAAATAAATAAAAAAAATATATTTCTATATCTATGATAAGGGCAAAAGGAACGATTTATTTTCACAAACCAAGATGACTACCAAAATGACTAAACTTGTCCGATGAAACCGTTAAACTTGCCAAAAGTCGTGATTCCCTTAACGTGTCGCCGGTTCACTGTCGCAGATAACTTCGCAAAAGCTCAGAAGAGTCACTTTCGTATCACTGGTTGCACAATAACTACTCCTTGCCGGCCGCACTCTTATTTATTCTTGGCGCCGAACGCCTCGATGTATTTCGAATTTACCAGTATTATTAAGAGAACTTTTTTATACTAATATTATTAAGAGAAAAGATTTGTATGTATGTATTTTTGTATTTTTATAAACTCAAAAACTACTGGACCGATTTTAAAAATCCTTTCACCTATAAAAGATATATCGGCGAATAACATAGGCTACTCTTCCTCCCCCATTCCCCTTTATACAAAATTGCCGTTTTCCACGAATAAACTCAAAAATGTTTATGACAACCCGTGCGAAGCCGGGACGGGCCGCTAGTACATTATACATTGATTGACGAATGTGAATCTAATCATTTGTGATTTCTACATTTTCTAGACAATAAAAGGCCTCTAATTTGTTACAATTACTGTCAATTTTACGAAGACCCGACTGTTACTGTTGTAATTAGCATTTCGTGGGTCATTGATTTCTGGTGTTATTACCTTCCGTATGAAAATTAAGTTGGCGAGGTTAAATTTGAAATAACATAGTTAAGTAATTACTTAATAACTGGATTGTACGCTCTGTAATTTTAAAATCGTAATATTGAAGACTATTTTAAAATGAACTTAGAATTTATTTAGCGGCAGCACTGGCTTTTCTGAATTTATTTTAAAAACTAATTAATTTAAACTTTAAATGACATAAAGTGTTTTGGCGCCAGTAACCATCCCCTTACAGAAAACGACCACGAAATATTATGCAATATCGTGTTTGGAAAGAAAATTTAAATTTATTATTTAAAACTAAATAAAACTAAGTTCAAAATGGTTTTAATGGAATGCTCACTCGTATGTGAAATGTAAAAAAATCATCAATTTTACATTTTCGACAAAAGAGATAGTATACAATGGTTTCTTTTAAATTATATAATGTCTTAAGTTAAAGGAAAACCAACTTAAAATCAATTACAAACAATAAGGACATCAATCGGTTTTATATGAAAAAATCAGGCCATCCATATAAAACTGTTTTTTTCTTTAGTAGCATTATGTAAGAAGAAATTATAGATTTTACTATGAAAATATCTTATAATTTGGTAATGGGGTTTCATAGATATTTAAGTATGTATTAAAAAATCTGTTTGAATTGCGCACTGACTCGAACAACTTATCGAGTGCATACGTGCTCCACGTTCCATTTACAAATCTGAAACATTAAGAAAGACTTTTATTACCAATTTCTCTAAAGTGTAAGTTAAAAAAAAACAATGGCCTGGTTTTGATTGATATTTTTTACTTAAAAAAAAACATGTTAAGTTCGTCGGACAAATTGAAGACCCATTTGATGGTAGGTGGCTACCGTCGCCTATAACACAAACTAGTAGGATCATGGATAAAGGTTAAGAAGGAATAGAGTAATGGAAGAGAATAAGAGATTGGGAGCTGAATATATTTTTATATTTATTTATTATTAAAAACTAAATATGATTAAACATTATCAGTGTTATTACAAAAAAAAATACTAAACTATGTCTCAACACGTGTTTTGTCAAACAGCGTCTAATGACATTTGTATACAATTTCACAGTTTAAACCCTGCCTCAAATAATGTTTAACCTTCGCTATTACAAAATAGTGTTTGTCCTTTGACTTACCAAAACATCGCTAGGCAACCTATAGGCAACCAAATGTTGCTATTTTAAAATTATAAAATAGCAAATAGTAACAATAAAATAGCAACATTACAAAACGTTCGTTCAACTTCATTTGGTTCAATCCGAAACGTTCCTTTCTATGCAAATTTGTTATATGCTAATAGAATATCCTACGCAGAAAATATTTTAAAATTATCTATATATAAATAAAACAGTGACGTGTGTGATTATAAATTAATTATTGCTCTAAATACACCGCCACAAGTATGTTTTGGAACCAAAACTTACGTATATAATGAGTACATTGTACACATAGAACAGTGATCGGTTGAAAGAATGGAATGTGTTTATCGAGACTTGTCAATCGTCATTACTCATTGTCAAATGAGTATAATATAAATAAAAATTAAAAAAAAAATGGACAATTGCAATATTAAAATAAAAATTCGTGAACGTGAAGAAAATTGGGTTCAAGAATAAAAGGTAAAACAACCCGATATTTCATCATAATCATAACCACACCACTAAATACAACTTAGAGACAAAGCAGTAGACTAACTTTGAGTCTTCGACAAGTATTGAGATGTATTTAAATATGAAAAGTATTATTTAAACCGTGCCTAACTCTAACTGCTTAAACACGCTTTTGTAATAAACATTTTTTTAGACACATGTTCAATGTATGTTTATCTTTTTTGTAATAACACTGTATCTATCTAACACCTATGTTACGGGTTCCGTGATACGAAATGTCACGGGAAGCGTGGTATTATACATCAGGTTTCTGAGATTAGCCTGCACAAACGCACAGACAAACAGAGGAAAATTCTAAAAACTGTTTTCTGACCTCGCTAACATAAGTACAACATGTACAAAATGTTTTTTTTGAAAATATATTTAATGTACAGACACGATTTCAGTAGGTACCTTCACTAGTACTAGTAATGGTACAGTCCAGTGGTACTAGAGCAACTAGAACGTCTCTATGAGCTTCGTAAGAAAGTTCAACGTCGCTATCGAGCTACGGAGAGAGCTATGCTCCGGGTTATTATACACTGCGAGATAGAATCAGGAATGAGGAGATTCATTCGTACACGAACGAAGGTTACCGGCATAACTCGGCGGATTAGTAAGTTGAAGTGGCAGTGAGAAGGACACATAGTACGGAGAGCTGACAGCCGCTAGGACCGGAAGGTTCTCGGAAGGCCACAGATCGGCAAGCGCAGTGTAGGACGTCCACCCACAAGGTGGACCAGACGACCTTATAATGGACCCGTGTTGACGGTGGATCCAGGCTGCTTCTGACTGATCCTTCTGGAAAATTATGGAGGAGGCTTATGTTCAGCTGTGAATGCCTTCCTGCTGAGATGATGATGATAATGATGACCTTATTTTTTATGGAATAAGAAAATAAATGTGCCTAACATTATAGAAGATTCCGTATTTACAATTTTACTCGGTAGTTTGGAGCGATCTGATAGATAGGTAGTTTGTTCCACAATCTCAACAAATACGACCACTGTAACTTCGAACTTTTAACTTTAAATTTTAATTGATCGTCTTTAATTTGACTATAGAATATTTTAACGATAAGTTTGAAATAAAAGCTAATCTATCTTATATATATAAAAATGAATGCCCATTTCCCTTCGTGACGGCATCACGCGTGAACGGGTAGACCGATTTTAATTCGGTTTTCACTAATGGAAAGAGGGATGAACGGGGAATATTCTTATATATAAAAATTGCACGCCGGGCGAAGCCGGGGGCAGATCGCTAGTTACATATAAATTTTACAGTAGCTGTCTTCAAATACATGCGATTAAATATTCTAAAATTTTCCTTTACATCATAATACTATTACTATGTAATAGATTGAATAGCAATAATTACATTTACTGTGGTGTGAATGTGTGCATGCGCTTGTTTTAAGCACAAATTTTATTGTTAGGTGCTGAAAAGTAATATGATTAGTATTTTGCTTTATTGACGAGTCCGCTGTATGAGTGGTTAGGGCGCTTGGCTTAACACTCTGTTCTAGGGTTCCTGGGTTCGATTCCCGGTTGGGTCAACTTTGGAAATGATATTTTCAAAGTTAGCTCTGGTCTAGATCTGAGGGAGTATGAGTTTACGATACTACACTAATTCTACACTCGCTAGCGAGAACGTAAAAATTTAGTATGGAAAATCGTGAACTGTCAATGTCAAATTATCAATTTTCCATATAAATGTTTTACGCTCTCGCTAGCGAGTGTAGTATCGTAAACTCATGCTAGAGCCACTGGAAAGTAGTGGCAGGGCACACTGCGTTTCGTAATCATATGGGCAGCCCGTCTGGCGGCAGTAATCACCACCTTACAGTGCTGTAATTTCATGGTGGTTACAGCACGTGTGCTGTTTTATTTCGATTCTACTGTAGTATACACTTTTTCCTGTTAAATATTTTTTTTTCCTGTTCAATATATTATTTTTAGAAGAAGTCCGCAGTTTTCGCAGTGTTATGAAACATAGCCTTTGGCCGGTGCGCACGCGCTCTTGACGGGCAATATCTAATAATAACTGTAACGGACAGACAGCGTTATAATTATGCCCACACGCCTAATCAACCCGTTACTCCATACAATCGATACATCAAGATGACACAATCACTTAAGTCATTATAAAAAGTAAGCACTTTCAAACTGAGAACTGGGGATTAAGAAAGAAATCAGTGCATTTTTTTTTAATAATAATTTATATTATTAAAAAATATATATTAAATCACTGAATTTACTGACGAGTCCTAATGCACTCGTAAATTGAAACCTTCATACTACAATAAAATTAAGGATAAGGGATTGGATAGGAAAATGGGCTCTAGCATCCCTAACTCGCCGAAACACAACAGCATACGTGCTGTTATTTTACGGTGGTCTTCTGTAAGGGGGTGCGGTTACTGCCGCTAGACGCTGCCCAAATGACTGCAAAACGCAGCGTGCCTTGCTACTACTTTCCAGATCCGGACCAGAGCCTAATTTGAAAAGTTCATTTTTTTTTTTTCAAAGTTGACCCTGCTGGGAATCGAACCCGGGAACCCTAGAATAGAGCGTTAAGGCAAACATTCTAACCACTCATTCTAACGGGCTCGTCACATTTGATTTAATTTTATTTTTTTAACAATATCTGACTTATCTGCGAAGATGGCGTAATGACGCCATCTTGTTGTCAAATAAGCGCTATGTTAAAGTGCTCGGCGTTCAATAGAATCATGATTGTACGTGATAGACAAAAATTCTTCCTAATACCCTAAAAGTCATAATAAAACTCAAATATACTCAACAAAGACGTGTTTAAATTCATGTTAAGTATAAACAAGAGCAAACATGAACCCGGCGTTTAAAAGTGCGTGAATCGTGGATGGGCGGTTAATGACAGGGCGGCGTTCACCCAGAAACTTTAAAGTTTCGACGAAAAATTTGACTCACATTACTTTATTTAGTTCTTTGAACAATCTTTAAGCTTTGGTATTGTATTCCATGTTGGATACTGCTAAGTTATTAGAAGACATCAATACCTAAGTTATTGCTTAGTTCAGGAAACTAAACATAAATGTGAATAGGAATCCAATACACCTAAATTTATGAAAAACAATCTTTTAGGAGAACGACATTCTTACATTTTTTTATGTTAATTTCATTAGACACTTAGGTCCACTTGGTGGTAGGTGGCTACCGTCACCAATTACACAAGCAACGCCACAGGTCTTGCAATTACACTGCCGACCTTAGGAATAAGGATAAAAGATTAGGAATGGATAGTGAAATGGGCTCTTACATCCCTTACTCATTCACCGAAAGACAACAGCACACATGCCTACAGTTGCATATTTCACGATGGTCTTCTGTGAGGGGGTGGTTACTGCAGCAAGACGGGCTGCCCAAGTGACTGCGATACGCAGTGTGCCCTACCACTGTGGCCAAATAATTTTTCTAATATAATACGAATTTTAATGCAATTGTTGCCTATATTATTTTAAAAAATAAAGAATATCTGCGGAAAAAAGGTTTTTTTTAACGTAGATGTCGTCAAGTGAATTAACGGTCCACTTGATGGTAAGTGGCAAATAATCAACGCCATGTAAAATCTAAGTAAGTATAATCGCTTAACTAATCCCTGTGATAGAAGATGGATAAACTAAAAAATTGGAATAGAGAAATGGACTATGGTGTCACTTACCAAGCAACATACAACAGCACATATATGTTGCTGTGGTCATCTGTTAGTGTCGGATTACTATATCATACGATATAGTAAAAGTAGCAGGAGTAGTCTGTGTCTAGCAGTGCAGATAAATGTTCAAAAGTATCCGTTCAATGTTTACAAGTTCCGATAAATTTTGGTCAAGGATCCTCTTGATTGAACAATCAACATAGGTCACCAACGTTTTTGCAGCTGAAATTGTAATGCTCAATTATGCTCAAGTAATGACAACTATTATGAAGAGAAATTCTCGAGTGGCAGTGTAATTTCAGAAGATATAGACGATAGAGCAAAAATATCAGGAATACCTTTGGAATGCATTGCTACTGATCACCAGTAATGGCAAACCATAGCGGTGCTCTGTGTCTAGCAGTGTACACAGGACGGTTTTCAACCGTAGACTCGGATTTTGGTCAACGATCACTTGATTGATCGGTAAAAGAGATAAATAGAGCAACCACTCGCGCTTACAAACGTCGACATGAAGTCATAGGTCACCAACCTTTTTGCATTCATCACGAATTTCGAGAAGCGTTCGCAAATCAACACCAAGAAAAAGGCGAGTTGAGGTTTGGCGCCACGACACCGCACCATAAAGACCGCCGCGGTGCCACAACGCGTTTAAGAACGCACTCAATAAATTATACCACCTAATCACCCCCTAATTGGAGATACGTGACCTGAACTTAACCTCGGGTCGCGTCAAAATAAAAATAAAATAATCCAAACACAGGTACAGTCGAACAATGATAAATAAAGAACAGGTATAAAATATGTAACGAAATTTCAAATTACTGATTTAACGAATGCTACTAATATGGATAGATGCAAAGATGGATAGATTTATTTATTTATTTATTTGTTTATTTATTTCATTTTGGCTTTTTTCCGATACCCTGGTAAATTTAAATGACGATCATAAGATTTTCTTGGAGAAACCTAAATATTTTGATTTGATACAAACGGTTACATTATAATAAGATGTGGGTAATGTCTCAAACCCTTGATAGGGTTATCTAGACAATGAGTTATCGTACATACTAAGTTAAATATTAACATAATTAATAAATTACATAACATTTGCTACAGTTTTTAATTTTATGTCTCATTTTTTTTATTTTTAATAAAATAAGATTAAATTAATTAATTCCTTTTTTATTATTATTATCAATTTTTTATTCTTGTTTTGAGTTTTAATTATTTACAAAATATGTTTTTAGTATCTTTTTAATATTTTGTACCTATATATGTATATGTATGGATGAATGTTTGTTACTCTTTCACGTAAACTGAACGTTCAGCCTGTCTGTCGACCATAACATAAAAAATGCGGGTTTATTAAATTTTTCAAACAATTTAATAATCACATTCGTTTTGTATTTATTATTCAATGTAGCTATTCGAAAAATCAACGCATTCATTCACCTAATATATATACTGTGAAGTTTTTTTAGTCCTATATACGAGTCTCACTGTACAAAGCTTACGAAAGAAACTTTTAATTTCTAAACGTTACAGCCCAACGTTTCTGTGCTGTAATTATCGTCGCGTTTCCGAATTTAAGTATACGGATAGAGATATTAATAGATGTGTGTGTGTTTGCTTTTTTCTTGATTTATTAATTTTATAGATTCGTTGAAATTAGAGGTTACCAAAGTTTTTTATGGAACCGCTAATGGTTATAAATGTGTGTGACCGAACCATTAAAAAGTCATTTCATTGAAAAATAAAAACATATGTAAGTATGTGGTTTTTTTTTGTACAATTTTTGGCATGGTTACGACGATTTTGGGGTTTTGATTACATTTTGTCGAAGTTATTGCGGGATAAATTAAATTGATAAATTAGATTAAATATTAACTGTATTTCCATAGCAGGATCAGGGATGTGGTTTAGCCAAGCAGTGACTGTCGCACCCGAAGTAAGTCAGACTGAAATTTACACGGTAACGTGTACCTTAATAATAAGCTACCAATTAGCTCTAAAGCTTACCAAGTACCTACATTGACTTGGCTCACGAGGTGACGCCATGTAGGACGTCGATTCGACAAGAGCTATCGTCTCGATAGTTGTCTCGTCGAAAGGTCTTACTCGTATAGCGAAGAACCTCGACCAACATCTCAAGAGACTCTCACTAGATGCCTGGTTCAAGGGAAAGTTCCTCACTCTGCAGCCCTAACCATCAATAGCTTGGGCCTTGCCCCGCTATCTGCGGAATCCTAGTTTTAAGTTTTTTTGTGACTATTTATTTTTATAATATTTATTTTGTAAAA
This sequence comes from Bembecia ichneumoniformis, assembly GCA_910589475.2. Lineage (NCBI taxonomy): Eukaryota > Metazoa > Arthropoda > Insecta > Lepidoptera > Sesiidae > Bembecia > Bembecia ichneumoniformis. Next base: position 8,290,405 of record OU342543.1, read on the forward strand.
AATTTTGGATTAAGAAAATAAATAAATTCTTGTATAATAATAAATAATAATACTAATATGATAAGAAACAGCGTCTCAAGACTGATTCAAAGGTACAAAAATTTACAATCGCGTATCGTTTTTAACTCCTATAATAATTATTCTAGAAGCTAAATTCCAATGAATAATCTCTCGATCAGATACCAATTTATCAAGATTTATCGTCTCAATAAATCATTTGAACATATTTCATACAACTTTAGATAGCGGGAGTCATTTGCATCCCTCGGACCTGCTTAAGCACGCATCACTAATTGAGCCATTTCACAGATAAGTAGATAAAACACGAAATAGGGTATACCCTAAATTATGCGTACTATTTGCATATAATAACTGTAGGGTCGACATATTGCTCCACACCCCTATTCTAACATAACTACCGTATCAAATACATTTGAAAGTAAACCTTCAGCGTTAGCATTTAACATTAAATTTAGCTTGTGTTATTAGTGATGTTATAAGACTCTTTATTCGCCGGGCAGTACGATACCACTCAGGGCCCTTGGGGAGTCGAATCCGCGACAATACCGCACGCGGAATGCAGTTATGCAGATTTGGTAATGATGCCGGTTGTTTCGTTTTGATGATGTGCGCTTTTAGTGTTTATTCTATACTAGCTTCTGCATGCGGCTTCGCGTGTGCAAAAGGTAAAAAAATATTTTACATTCTTCACTATTGAGGTTACGGCACCAGCGGAGCGGGGCGGGGGCGGGTACCCGCTAGGGCACACTGTCTCCGGTCGCCATCAAGCTTAAGGGTCCGTATATATCTTCAGACAACGAACGTATCAAACACGTACCGTTTCAGACACCGTCAGATACAGTTTATTAAACGAGCAGTGTCTGTACATTAAAGATTTTTTCAAAAAAAAAATTTTACACGTTGTACTTATGTTACGGAGGTCAAAAAAATAGTTTTTAGAGTCTGAAAATACGACATTCAGACAATATTCAAACTTCGTAAGAAATTTTTGATAAAAAATACTTTTTATTGTGTGATTAAGACGAGTTTGCACTTATTATTTTCAATAACAAATCTTTCATAAGGAATAGTCTTTTGCGTTTTTTTAAGGTATACCTACGGACACTTCATAATTCAAAGAGAAGTGCATACGGCTATACTTATTTTATAGTTCTACGCGGGTGAAAACTAAGTTCTTGATAAAACTAATTACACATTCAGCGAGTTAAACCATCAGCCAATTTGCTCATTTCAAGGCGCACCTATTCCCACAGATATTGTATAAATTCGGACATACATTTCAATTGAAGTGGGGTCATAACAAGCTTACTATTAGGCCAAAATGTCCACGCATCTCCCAGGAGAATCGCTATTTTATTCAGTCGTCAAGTCCCTGGGAAAGCGCGTCATGAATTACGTATAGACGGACACACCCCTATTGAGTTGATAACAAAAATCAACACTTACTATCGAGTTCGTACCAACAGTATTGTTCATTTTAACGTGGATATAGGAAGAATTATAGATATGGCATTTCATGAAAGTACAATTTGTAACTGTGCTCGCATTTTAAATCTGTACCTACCAATTTTATAAAACTGTGGATTTTCATATGTTTGTTGTTTAGACACCGTTTGATGAGTTTGGATAACTCATGTTAAAACGCAGATAGACACATCAACTATTTCCTGAGAATTTGCATGGTATAAATTAGGTGGTAAGTTCATAAACATGCCCGTTCTACAAGTATATAAATAAAGATATATACGTCAAATAGTGAACTCATATATAAACGGACTTATTACGGTTTGTTTGAAACGTGTCATACCTTCCAAATTGTGTATCATAATTGTGTATCATAATTAGCAAAAGCTATTAGTAAGCTAAAATATCAAAAGCTAGAAGGACACTTATTTATATTTTTTTTAATTTTTTATTTATTTATTTATTATTTATTAATACAATAATGTTTCATTTGACTTAACATTGGTGTAAAAAAAACTCATTAGAGTTTTACCGTACACCACGGTAAAACTCTAATGAGATTACAGAAAAATTTAAATAAACCTTCAGTTGACGCCCACGTACACTTACAACCTAACTTTATAAATTATAACCTATGTATTATTCAGGTGATTGTATTATTCAGTTATGACATATGCCGCTGAAACGTGGTCTCTAACTATGGAGCTCGTAATCAAGCTCAACGTTGCTCAACGAACTATGGAGAGGGCTATGCTCAGGGTTACACTGCGAGATCGAATCACGAATCCTCATTCCTCCGTAGACGAACGAAAGTTACCAACATAACCCAGCGGATTAGTAAGTTGAAGTGGCAGTGGACAAGATACATTGTGCGGAGAGCCGAAGACCGCTGGGGGCCGGAAGGTTCTCGAGTGGAGGTCACGGACCGGCAAGCGCAGCGTAGGACGTCCACTCACAAGGTGGACAAACAGACAGCGGTGGATCCAGGCTGCTTCTGATCGGACCTTTTGGGAAATTAGGGTCGAGGCCTTTGTCCTGCAGTGGACGTCCTACGGCTGAGATGATTATTATTATTTTTTTTCAGATGTATAAATTATATTACTGTAAAGTTTCATAAATACTTATTGACACAGTGGCATTTGTATTATTACTGGGATGTACGTCTCCCAATAGGGAATATGCACATTTTTTTTTTATATCTTCATACGATAGGTTATATATCCGTAAAATAATATTCAGCGCCAAAAAACAGAAATTTGGTAACAAAAAAAAAGTTAAAATTAACTAACAGATACGGACACTTTAAACACCCGCCCTTTTGGCACGCTTGTCGTGACGTCAAAGTCTACAATACAATCAAATGTTAAAAATCACAAACATCTACACGATTGTTGACATTTATTAGACTTTGACGTCACATTCGATCTGACCGTTTCAAGTATTTTGAATTTCCCACATTTTTATGCACTTTTTAATAATAATTTTCTTAACGAAAAAGAAATAATATTAAAAAATATTTACATAGACATAATTCTAAAGCAAAAATGTTGATAAAAATATATTTAAGCCTTTTTTGAATTAGACGCATATTCCCTATTTTATACGGTGTAGTTTTAAATGTATTTAGTTATTTTAAATAATAATCCTTGTTACTAAATAGAAAATAATAATTAAATAGAAAATTTTATGTTCAACCACAGTTCTCTAAAAGTACTTCATCAATCACCATGAAATTTTATTTTAGGACACGTTGTCAGAGGTACAGGTAAGGACATAGAATACAGGAAAGGTCATCTAATATTAAAAATGAAAAATTCATTACCTCATCAAAATATATCGGCAATAAAAGTTGAATAAATCTTTCAACGCCTTAGAAAAAGGAGCACAGACGAAAATGAAAAATTCATTACCTCATCAAAATATATCGGCAATAAAAGTTGAATAAATCTTTCAACGCCTTAGAAAAAGGAGCACAGACGAAGTAACGGTCAAAAGTTAGTTTGGTAAAAAAAAATTAAGTTGAAACGGAAAAAAACTTAAGTTCATAAACTCGTTTATGAATGTTATTTTATTATTATTAAACATCTAAAAAAGAATTTAAAAAATTCTGTCATTCAAAAAATTAATTTTTAATAATTTTAACCTTAAAATTTTTACAAAGAAGTATTTATACATATCTACTGTATGCAATGAAGAACACTTCGTATCCATTTACTTCGTTGCTTCTTAATTTTGCACTGGATTACTGCTCACGAACGTCAAGTGTCACTCAAAATTGGCGGGAAATGTTGACACAACAGATTATGGCGAATGACCCGGGTGTTGCCTACTTATAAATTATTATTTATTTATAGACTAAATAGTATGTGATATTTTGTTCTTAGAAATACATGCAGTTTATTTACAAAGTGCTAAAGATAGATTCCTCGTACAAATCATTGTAGTCATTTAACGAGAAAATATTGCAAGTTAACATTAACATTATTAACATTTTTTGAGTCCATTGACGAGAATTTAGATTTATTCACATTTTCAGTGAAATTTTCAGTTCACATTTTCGGCGAGATGTGGTCTACTCTCGTCTACTAGAGATCGTCAACATGTGGTCTATTGTGTCCGCTATAACCGTTCAATTTGTTTTGGTCGTCACCGGTTAGATCCTAACCTGAGGTAGAGAGACCAAAGTCGTACACCGTTTCCTGTCTTTATCGTACTGAACCCCGACTGACTGTGTATATGTCGGGGCTAACATCGTCTCTTCCTCATTTTGGCTTCTGGGTCATGTATTACGACATGACAGATACTGGCTGCTGCATACAGTAATGATGGGGAAGTTAGAAGGAAAGCGTAAAGTTGGAAGAGGGTGGACCGGTCCTTCAGTAGTTCAGTAATGGAGAGGCATACGTAGAAGAATGGGAAATGAATAAAGTTGAAAAATAAAGAATAATAATAATAAATAAAGATATGATCAAGCATTTTTTGTAGTAGCAGGGTGGTACACTGTGTTTCAGTCATTTAGGCAGACCATCTGGCAACAGTAACCATGAAATAACAGTTGTTGTTATTGTTGTTCTTCGGTGAGTGAGTAAAACATGCCAGAGCCCATTTCCCTGCACCTTCCTAACTCCGTATCCTACTATGGTCGACAGCGGACTTGCAGCACATGTGGCTCTTGTGTTATAGGCGACGGTAGCCACCTACTATCAAGTGGACCGTCAGCCTTTCTGACGACCTTTACATTTTAAAAAACACAATTTGTAGGTAACAATGAATCTTGCTATAATTTTTTTTGTCTAATTTGATTTACTCTCAGGAAATTGTTTTTTTATATATTTTTTGGTCTCAAAAGCAAGTACTGACTTCCACATTATAATTTGGCATTACAATCTTAATTACCTAAAAAGCTCTTGACCGATTTCGAAGCAATTCATTTTTATTTAGCTTCGGGCTGCGTCTTGTCAGCTGTAACTGGCTAACAATATAATCTATAACCATTTAGATTGTGATTAAGTACTTAATTACAGCTCTTGTTTAAGATTAATAAATTTATGGTCTCATTGAATTGAAAGGTCAAAATAAATAGGTGATGTATCTTCCTGTTACTTACTTATTGAATTTGTTCATGTAAATTAATATAGTAAATATCTTTATAGTTACGTGTAAATAACCCTCGATACTTGCGACCACTGTAAATCGTCAATTCTCCTGTGTCAACAATATTAGATTTTGTTCATTATAAAAAGAAACAGCAAAAAGGCTGCATACCCACTGCATATTGAACTGCACTAGCAAAAAGGCTGCATACTACAAAAAAGGTACATTATAGGTTTAAATAAATAAAATCATTCATTTTTTTATTATAACTCAAAGAACTATAACTTTATATTATGTAGTTACATTCTGTATATTCACATGTCACGTGTTTCAACAAAAGTTATGTTACGTTCGTCACACAGATGTCACTACATTCTACAAATTCAAATAGTTCATTTTTTCGACGACAGATGTCGCTGTGCCAGCAGGTTTTAACGCGCTATCGTTTCATTCCTCAACGCGGACTACGCTTTTCATACAAGATTTTGACGTTTGCTTTTACAAGCCCAGAGAATAGAATTAGGGAACATAAATATATAGGTACATCAGCTGTTGCACATGTCAAACTGACAACGTAACGCTTTTTAGTTAACACTTGTATTAATTTTACTCCACATAAAATTTCCTCACCAGAGACCTTATATGAAAATTGATTCTTAAGAAATAAACTAGAAAAAAAAAACATTTTTCTTAACATTTCTTAAAATACAACTTACTTATAACCTAATACACAGACGAAGCAATTCGGCTTGCTCATCTTTTTTTTAATTTATTTCGAAGAGTGTCAAATGTGTGTGCACCACAGACAATTTCGCGCGCCAGCGATCCCTATCAAATCTCCTCTGTGGTTTGGTCACGCGTCCGCCCGCGGGTCGGCGGGCGGGTCACGTGATCATGTTTACATAGACATCCGCCCTTTATTAACATCAACTTGCCAGCCACTTTGTACTTAACAGTCAAGAACTTTCAGAGGGTTGTTCGCGACAAATAAAGGTATATTCCTTTTAAAAGTAATTAATACTACATAACCTGAATAAAATTAGGTAATATATGCCTGCCTAATCCTAGATGAACTCTGTGTATTCTTTATCTGCTTGCATTTTAAATGAATTATAATTTGTCTTGTCTTGTCTCTATCTTTTTCTAATATGTATGGGGCCTGTACACATTGTCATAGAGTATCTTATATACGAACCACAGTCTACTTAAAGCTTATTACATAACAGGGCGGGGAATTTTCAATAATGGCGTCCATTATATCCGTAACAGGGCGACCAGAGCGAGGTGCATCTTTGACATCAAAATTCCCGGATTGAAAACGCTTAAACCAACTTTTTGCTACCTTTACTGACTCTACATTAGGTCCATAAAGCTCACGAATTTTTTTCGCGGCTTGCGTTTCATTTTTTCCTTTTTGTAAGTTATCAAATTTTAAAACGTATGGAATTTCTTCATTAAATTCACTCATTTTGACAGAAAGAAAAACAAATGAAAAATAGCTGGAAACAACGTTTTACTAATTTGTTTCTTTTTTTTGAAATGTAACCTTTTTAATGTCAAAACCAGCCAGATACAAATAGTACAGCCAAAGAAATTTTATTCCAAGTTTATACATACAATAGGCGAAAAGACTTTTTCGTCGACCTAATATTATAACAATTTGGTGGTTTCTGTTCCTTAATTCGATTCGTTATTTTAAAAAAACAACTGCGTGATACCGCTTTTGTAGTTGCAGAACACACTGAGTTCACAAACTGATCAGTCCCGAGTGTTATTCTTCACATTTGTCCGCCAACACTTGGAAAATTCACAACGTATAACTAACTGTATATAAACTTACTACTCACTCACCGTACGAAGCACTTGGCAGTTAAGCTGTATGCGCCACCCATGCGCCCCGGGCCTGCAATTTGAATAATATCATTCGATTATCCATTTCCACGGTATACCATAATATGCATTTGACATTTACATGCACATGTATAAAATACAACATCAGTACTCCTATTCTAAATAGTCAACGATACAGATTTCTTTATTATTATTATTATGTAGAAATTTTGACTCGTCTCCCCCTCTAAAAGCCAAAATGAGGGGGAGACGGTGTAACCCCCGACAGTCGGTCGGGGTTCAGGGTGACAAGGACAGAAACCGACGTACTATTCTGGCTATCGAGCAGCACCGCTCTCTGCATATGGCCCGGGAGGGAACCGCCACGGAATCCCAACCGCCTCAGGTTGTCCCTGAGGCTGATCGGGATTAATTATCATAATAATAATAATTATTATTATTATTTTATTTTTATGTTAAGGTCTGCAGACAGGCTGACGGTCCACTTGATGGCAGGTGGCTACCGTCGCCTATAACATAAGCAACGCCTAAACTGCTGCAAGTGCACTGCCGACTGCAGTAGGATTAAGGATAAGGGTTTAGGAATGGATAAGGAAACGGGCTCTGGCATCCCTTACACACTCACCGAAACGCAACAGCACACGTGCTGTTATTTCACGGGCCGCCCAAATGACTGCGAAACGCAGTGTGCCCTGCCACTACTTAAACTTATCCCGAACTTTCGTTGAACAATTACTTAATATTACTTAAAAGTTAACCGGGATAGCTAAGGTATTAGTTGAGCTGTTCCGACGAACAAAAGGACTGTTCCAACCTTCACTAGTTATAGAGACACAGCAAGAATAAGATCTTCTTATTGATGCCGTATACGCAAACTTTATACGTTCGTATTTTGAAGTACCTACCTAGATATTTATGTTGGGTGATGTATATATATTATATGTATAATAATATTCAATGCTGTTCTTATTCTTAAAGTGGCTTTCTATTACTGGAGGTTGGCCGTCAGCTCTGAAAACGTGTGCCTGTCTTAGGCCAGGCGGAAAAGATAGAGATCCCGGTCCATTCCTTGATGTTACGTAGCCAGGATTTCTTCCGCCTTCCAGTGCGCCGACGCTCCATTCTATTTTACCCATCTTCATCAACTGCAGCAGTTCATATCTGATGCCGCGTAACAAATACCCGAAATATTCAATTTTGCGCGTTTTGACGGCTTCCAATAATTTTCAGATAATTAGTTACTAACTTTATTGTTACAGCTTACACACGTCGGTAACACCACAATTCAAACGCCTCCAGGCGCCTTTCTGAAGATAGATCTTTGTTCTATGCTGCCGTACATAAAATTCAATGATATGATTATACATATAGATTACAATAACCTTGAATCTCCTTTTAATCTGTATCTCCAAATGTATCTATAAATTTTATAAAATAGTACCTGTTTTCTCCTGTCTGTTTCTCCGCTATGTTTTTCATAAACCATATTCTAAATTTTTTTTTCTTCTTTGATACGGTTTTCATTAATGGAAAAAGAGCAATAATCGAGAGGGAGGTTTATTACTTTATAAAAAAATGGCATCTGTGGAAAGCCAGGGCGTTATAAAGCAGTAAATATAATGAATGACATATATTGACGCCTGATATTATACTTTTGCCAATCGTTGTGCTTTATTTTTAGAAGCTGGTGCTCGCGGCCTAGCTTATGTCCATCCCGAAATTCTATTCTAAGTAATGATGAAATATATTTTAAATCCGATGAGTACTTTCGAAGATTACCTCGTACAAACAAACAACCGTACAAACTTTTCCTCTTTATAATATTAGTACAGATAAGAATAAAAGTATCATGAACGATGGACGCATTCGCTTCATTGTTCAAAATTTCTTCGGTTACATACTGGTTGGCCTCAACGATATTTATTACATACTAGCTGAGCCCTGCTACTTCGTACGCGTGGTATTCGGTGTAGCGCCTAATTTTTTTGTTGTAAATTGATTGGAACGAAACTTACACTAAATGTTACAGGAAGCTTGTTATAATACATCAGTGAAAACCGCATTCAAATCGGTTAAGACGTTTCAGAGATTTAGCAGACAAATAGACAAGATTTCTAAAAACTATTTTTTTGACCTCGGTAACATAAGTAGGTACAACGTGTACTAATTGTTTTTTTTTTTTTTTGAAAAAAATCTTTAATGTAGCCTGTAGCACGGCTTATTTACGATTTTATTATAATTATGTAAAAGATAAGATAAGATAAGAATATAGATTTTTGTAAGATAAGTATAAATTTTAAGTTGAATTCTCGGACAAAGATCTGTCTTATCAACATAGGGAGTACGTGAAAATTAGTAAATAAAGATATACTTGACAAGTGCAGTCAAATTATATACTTAAATTCAACTATTTCGGAATTACTTAATAAGAAGCTTGTAGTTTGTGGAAAACAAAAGACTTCACCAAAAAGGTTTCAATCCTCCCACATATCACATAACTCTGCCACAACGTCAGACAAATTCAAAAATCGTGAAACGGATCGCAACGAAAGTCACGATTGTTAAGTCAAAAATTCAAAAGTGCATATTAAGCCGAACTGCTAACCTAGCCCTCGAAATGATAGCCTAAACTCATAATTTTAACTTATAATGGCCGCCTCTCACACTGTCACGTAACCTTGATCTGATTATTAAATGTAAATTTTCGATTTGTTACTTAAGTAATAAGTAACTATTAATTATTACTTATTATTATTATCGATTTGAGGCAGGAACAACTTTGGTTCGATCTTTGGAAATTAACTTTTCTCTAGTTTGGATCTCGCAAGCAGTTGCAGGGCACACTGCGCTTCGCAGTCATTTGGGTAGCGCGTCAGGTCGCAGTAACCAGCCCCTCACAGAAGACCACCGTGAAATAAAAGCATGTGTGCTTTTGTAATTTCTCTCTCCCTTCCTAATCCCGTATCCTTAATACTGCTATGGTCGACAACGAACTTGGAGCACCTTTGGCGTTGTTTATGTTATAGGCGATGCTAGCCAACTACCATCAAAAGCACCGTCAGCCTGTCTGTCACCTTAACATAAAAAATATATTTTTACGTTCAACATATTGGCCGAGTGATTTAAGTCTTGTTTTCTGTCTTTACAAGTGAACAGTCTGAAGGTAAGACGAGCAAAGCCCTTACCATCAGCCTGTTTGACGATCTTAATATATAAAAAAAATGTTTGCATCTAATATATAAAATTCTCGTATCACAGTGTTTGTAATAAAACTCCTAGGTAGGTATGAGAATAGGTCGTAAAGTATTTTTCACCCTCCTACCCCCACCCCATTTTTTAATTGCGTTTTTATTATTTTTGTATGAACAATATCCAAATAATTTAACCGTTGTTCATTGACGTGCAGTGTCCCGTCACTTTTGACATATGGTTTGAAAATAAAATTAGACCCGATAGATGGCGCCACAGTCGAGTCATAGAATTATTTTCGGGTTCGGGCAGGACAACGTCGCTGAGTCAGCTAGTATAATATAATTTACACGGACACTATTATCCTACATTACACCACGGTGTAAAGGCATCCAATATTTAGACTTATTAGCGCATTCTTAAGCGAATCGTTGCAATTTGTCATAATGTTTAGGGAATTAGGGCTCGGTTCCCATAGGAACCGATGCAACGCTTGATTCTGGAAATGTTTTGTCACGCGATCCAAGTAACCTACCCACTTATACTCTGTGAATGCGGCATTCGAGTAAGGTGACAATGATTCTGGAGCTTTAACTTTATTATTTTATACTGAAACATGATGCAAAAAAGTGCGTAGGGACATGTTTCTGACTATTACATTTCTGTACATATAAATTTCAAAGAAATAGGTATCTTTTTCTTTTTCATAGGTAAGAAATAGGTACATTAGATTATTTACATTAAACCTAATAATAGGTAATTATCTAGTAATAATTATTTACCGATTATTGTAAACCTTCCTCGGTTTATTAATGCAGTTCTGTTTTTTTTTTTTGTTATTTAAACCCAAACTTTCCTCGTTTATCGCTTTTTCCATTAGTAAAAACCGCATAAAGCCGTTGATTTGTTATTAAGAAGTTAGCGGATAAACGAACAGAGGCGGACAGCGATTTTATTTTATAACATATTTCAAACCGTATCATTAGAAACAAAACAAATACCATAGATGTAACTCTGAAAATTAGGAGACTCAAATGGTGATGGGGAGGGCACGTGATAAGAGGTCATGATAAATGGAGTAAAAAGTGACAAAATGGTATCCCAGGGAAGGTAAAAGGAAGAGAGGTAGACCGCAGAAATGGCGGGATGATGATATCAGAGGAGTGGCAGGAGTGATGTGTATCAGAGTGGCTCAGGGGAGATCAGAATGGAAAAGGTTGGAAGCCTTGCCGATTGGCAAACATATCTACAAAAAACAAGCAAGCAACAAATACTAGAAAAGGTTTAGTTGATCTAAATAAAAGGCATTATTATTATTATTATTATTATTATTATTATTATTATTATTATTATTATTATTATTATTATTATTATTATTATTATTATTATTCATTTATTTATTTATTTTCTTAATTTTAAATTTTTTACAATATATATGTATATAAAAACAATAAATATTATTATTATTATTATTATTATTATTATTATTATTATTATTATTATTCTCTTTATTTAACTAATAAACATATAAATTATATTTTTAAATATATCTAAAAAAAAAATAATACATTTAAAAATATAAAAAATAGTGGTCCACCGGTATCGGGTACAGGGACCAAGCTACCGGTGGTTAGGGCTCCAAAGAGAGGAATCTCCTCACAATGCGAGCCGTGTCGAGGAGAACCGCCTTCTGCATCAAGCCCTTGATCCAGCCGTCTAACGCAAGCTTCTTAAGGTGTTGGTCGAGGCTCTTGGCAATTAGTCCGTGAACGGATACGACTATCGGAACAATAACAGTTGAATCAATATCCCACATGTCGACCATCTCGTCGACATTATTATTATTATTATTATTATTATTATTATTATTATTATTATTTAATTAATTCTTCTCGTCTCCCCCTCCAAAAGCCAAAATGAGGGGGAGACGGTGTTACCCCCGACAGAAGCACAGTCGGTCGGGGTTCAGGACGACAAAGACAGAAACCGACGCACGATCCTGGCCGTATCGAGCAGCACCGCCTTCTGCATTTGGGCCGGGAGGGAACCGCCACGGAATCCCAACCGCTTCAGGTTACTATTGAGGCTGGTTGGGATCAAACCGTTGACGGATATAACGACTGGGATGATTTCAGTGGACGCAACAGCCCACATGTCAACAATCTCGTGAGCCAAGTCGAGGTATTTCCTCTTCTTTTCGGTTTCAGCTTTCACGAGACCGTCATCATGCGGGATAGTTACGTCCACTAAAAACACCCTCGACTGCTCCCGGTCCATCAACACAATATCAGGTCTATTCGCTAGAATAGTCCTGTCTGTGATGATAGGCCGGTCCCAGTAGAGCTTGGCACGGCTGTTCTCAAAAACTGGTTCCGGCGAGTACCTGTAATAAGGAATCCTCTCCTCAATGAAGCCGTATTTCAGAGAAAGCTCCTGGTGCAGGATCTTGGCTGCTTGGTTGTGCCTGTGCAGATACTCAGTGTTGGCAAGCGCGGAACAACCAGAAGTAATATGCCGGAGTGTCTCTCCAGGATGGCGACAGGCTCGACATATGTCCTCTGTGCCATCCTTTATGATATACTTCTGGTAATTCCGCGTCTTGACAACCCCATCTTGTATCGCACAGACAAAACCCTCGGTTTCTCCAAAGAGATCACCGAAGCGCAGCCAGTGCACGGAGGCTTTACGGTCGATATGAGGCTCGTGAAGAGCCTTGTAAAACCGTCCGTGCAGCTCTTTCTCTTTCCATACGGCCTCCCTGACAGAGGTGCTTGGTATCACCGGATCACGCCATTGCTGATCGGCTAAGAATAATGGGGTGAGTCCGTTATCACATTCTACAACCGCCCTACGCAATACGCCACCCGAATCAGCTAGGAAGAAATTTCTAAGGTTGCATATCTCGCGGTTGTGCATGGTCTTGGCACATAATAAGCCTCGACCACCACACTTCCGCGAGACATACATCCTTTCGACCGATGATTTCGGGTGGCGCATTCTGTGGGAGATCATAGTTGTGCGGACCCTTCTATCCAGGGCGTCCAGTTCTGTCTGAGACCATCTTAGCACGCCGAAAGTATAAAGAAGAATAGGCATGACCCAGCCGTTAAAAGCTCGGACCTTGTTAACCCCCGACAAATAGCTCCTAAAAACTTTTGTAAGGCGCTCCCAAAACTCCTCGCAAACCGACTGTTTCACTACCCTCTCCATTACACCTAAAGATTCCGACATGCCCAGATATCGGTATGTTTCAGTCTCGGAGAGCGACCTCATCTGCCCCGGGCCAACTTCGACATCAGTCGAACGAATAACCCGTCCCCTCTCCACATGGAGGATCCCACACTTATCGAACCCAAATTCCATCCCTATGGAACTGCTGAAATCGGTTGTTAATTGCAGCAGTTCTTCCAGATGATGAGCATTTGGGGCAAACAATTTGAGATCATCCATGTAGAGAAGATGTGACATCCGATGGCCTCCTCTCCGAAACTGAAAGCCCAGCCTTGAATTCTCCAAGATAGTACTAAGAGGGTTCAAAGCCAGGCAGAACCAAAGTGGGCTCAGACAATCGCCCTGAAAAATGCCCCTGCTTATTCTTATCCTATCAGCTGCGTCGGTCATCCGCTGACCTGAAAGACTAAGCATAGTACTCCATTGCCCCATACATGCCCGGAGGAATTCTCGAGTCCTACCATCAACCTTGTACAACTCGAGAACCCTCAAAAGCCATGTATGGGGAACCGAGTCAAATGCCTTTTTATAATCAATCCAGGCAGCGGAGAAATTACGACGATTGCGTTTTACCAGTCTGGAAACAGCCGTGTCGATGAGCAGCAGCTCCTTGCTACCGCGACTACCGCCCCTACATCCATTCTGAGCCCCTGACATAATATTATTTTCAGCAATGTGCCGATATATCTTAGAGCTCAGAATCGATGTAAGTGTCTTATAGATCGTACAAAGACACGTTATAGGGCGGTATTTAGATGGATCCGCGGTAGCACCATCCTTTGGAGCTAAATGAGTGACCCCTGTAGTCAAGAATTCTGGGAGCGTTCCGTTTTCAAGAGCCCCTTGGAATTGACGAGCGAGTGTGGCATGGCTTCGCCAGAACCCCTTCAACCAATAGTTGTGCAGTCCGTCCGGTCCCGGACTTTTCCAGTTCGAGGCCTTACGGACCGCAGCAACTACGTCGTCTTCAATAATGGTGATGGGGTTCATCGGCCTAATTGTGGCACATGCACCCTCCACTGTCTCTATCCAAGGGCCCTCTGCATGAGTAACTGGTTGCGACCACAGGTCTCGCCAAAAGGCGACGGTTTCAGCCTGATTTGGTATTGGACCAGTTACTCTGCCGTCGGAACACTCCAAGCTTTTATAGAATTTCTTTTGGTCACTCATGAAGAGGCGATTCTGTCGGTACCTCTTAACCCTTTCCGAGTACCGCCGAATACGCCTACCCCAAGCTGCATTTTTCTGCTTCAGGTCGTCGATGCGCTCTGTCAGTTTCCGAGGCATATCCGGGTGAGAAAGATTAACAGTCTCCCCCGAAAATGCCTTCCTAACAAAGCGCACCACTCTCGTTCTGGTGTTGCCCGACCTGAAGCTGGTCAGTTTGCCGATGAGGACTCTGGCCCAAGCGATACGGCTTTCGATCCGACGTTGCCAGGCCGGTGCCTCATTATAGCCAGCCATGCGACCCGGCATATGCACTTTGGCGCCGACTATCCGACAAACAGCTATAGCGGCGCCAAACAGGATCGAATCCGTATCCCAAAGGTCTATACTGCTCTCTAAATAAGAGGGCAGCATATTATTTATGGCCCCAACGACATCCCGAACCTTTACGTTAAGAGGTACTCGGGGCAGACGCGGCCTCATTTCAAGAGGTGTTCGGCGGTACTCCAAAATCGCCTCTTCTAATATACCACTCATCCGCTCTAAATCTTGGGTGGCTGTTCCTTCCTCGTCATTCCGAACAACATTTGCCTCCTCATTGAGAGAAGGTTGGGGGGAGACCTCCCGTGTTTGTACGGAATCCAATTCAGGAACAGCCTCGCGTCGCAGTCGTTCGAGTTCGGTTGCACTAAAAAGCCCAGAGCGCTGTATAAACCGAACCCTATCCGACAAGTTTTGCTCCGTGACGTTAACTCCCGGTTCCAACTGCAGAAACTGTTGGTGCATTAGGGCTCGATACCCCGTGCCGCCAGTAACTGCCGAAGTCGCCCTGTAAAAAGCGCGCATGGCGTTAGAATTCATTTGCGTACTCCACGCCATGCGCCTTCTTGTTCCACCAGTAGCGGATGCCGAATTTTGGGTCGTAGAAGACCCTGTCGGCACCAAGCCAGCTGGTGGAGATGGATATGGAACGCTGGCTCGCCCTCTGCCACGTCCAGTGCCAGCGCGGGACCTGGACGTGCCCTGGCGACCCCCAGGTAGCGGCCCTATACTCATGTCATCATTATCCATCTTCATTTAAATTAGGCTGGATACAACGAGGTGCGCCCAATTCCCCGAGGAGACCGTTGTAAGTTAGCTAGATGGTAATCCCACAAGCACGGTCCTTACACTTGTGGGTAACTAAATCCCTGACCCTGGGATGAATCGGGTTGACTGATTGCAACGGTGAAACAGTTATGTCACATTAGCTGTCTCACCGCTGGGCGATGGGGTCGTCACATCCCTACGCCTATTTATTTATTATTATTATTATTATTATTTCTCATTTTAACTCGTCTCCCCCTCCAAAAGCCAAAATGAAGGGGAGACGGTGTAACCCCCGACAGAAGCACAGTCGGTCGGGGTTCAGGGCGACAAGGACAGAAACCGACGTACTATTCTGGCCGTATCGAGCAGCACCGCTCTCTGCATCTGGCCCGGGAGGGAACCGCCACGGAATCCCAATCGCCTCAGGTTGTCCCTGAGGCTGATCGGGATTAAACCATTCACGGACAGAACAACTGGGATGATTTCAGCGGAGGCCACAGCCCACATGTCGACGATCTCGTGGGCCAAGTTGAGGTACTTCCTCCTCTTCTCGGTTTCAGCCTTCACGAGACCATCGTCATGCGGGATAGTGACATCCACCAAAAACACCCACGACTGCTCCCGGTCCATCAACACGATATCAGGTCTATTCGCTAGAATAGTCCTGTCCGTGATGATGAGCCGGTCCCAGTAGAGCTTGGCACGGCTGTTTTCGAGGACTGGTTCTGGCGAGTACCGGTAGTAAGGTATCCTCCGCTCAAGGAAGCCGTATTTCAGAGCGAGCTCCTGATGCAGGATCCTGGCCGCTTGGTTGTGCCTGTGCAGATACTCAGTGTTGGCAAGCGCCGAACAACCGGAGGTGACATGTCGGAGAGTCTCTCCAGGATGACGACAGGCTCGACATATGTCCTCTGTGCCATCCTTTATGATGTACCTCCGGTAATTCCGCGTCTTGACCACCTGATCTTGTATCGCACAGACAAAACCCTCGGTCTCTCCGAAGAGATCACCGAAGCGCAGCCAGTGCATGGAGGCTTTACGGTCAACATGAGGCTCATGAAGAGCCTTGTAAAACCGTCCGTGCAGCTCTTTCTCCTTCCATACGGCCTCCCTGGCAGAGGGGCTCAGTACCACCGGATCCCGCCATTGCTGATCGGAGAGAGACAGAGGGGTGAGTCCATTGTCACATTCTACGATCGCCCTACGGAGCCCGCCACCCGAATCAGTCAAGAAGAAATTTCTAAGGTTGCACATCTCGCGGTTGTGCATAGTCTTGGCACTTAATAAGCCTCGACCACCACACTTCCGCGGGATGTACATCCTCTCAACCGATGATTTCGGGTGGCGCACTCTGTGAGAGATCATAGTTGTGCGGACCCTTCTATCCAGGGTGTCCAGTTCCGTCTGAGACCATCTGAGCACGCCGAAAGTATAAAGGAGAACGGGCATGACCCAGCCGTTGAAAGCTCGGACCTTGTTAGCCCCGGACAAATAGCTCCTAAGAACTTTTGTCAGGCGCTCCCAAAATTCCTCGCCAACCGCCTGTTTCACAACCGTCTCCCTCACACCCAATGACTCCGACATACCCAGATAACGGTACGTTTCAGTCTCGGAGAGCGACCTCATTTGTCTCGGACCAGCTTCGACGTTCGTCGAACGAATGATCCGACCCCTCTCCACATGAATAACCGCACACTTCTCGAGACCGAACTCCATCCCGATGGAACTGCTGAAATTTTCAGTTATTTGCAGCAGCTCCTCCAGACGATGAGCGTTCGGTGCGAACAACTTGAGATCATCCATGTAGAGAAGGTGCGACATCTGATGGCCCCCTCTCCGAAACTGAAAACCTATCGCCGAATCCTCCAAGACAGTACTTAGAGGATTCAACGCCAGGCAAAACCAAAGTGGGCTCAGACAATCACCCTGGAAAATACCCCTACAGATCCTTATCCGATCAGCCGCATCCGTCATCCGCTTACCGGAAAGACTAAGCATTGTACTCCATTGCCCCATACATGTCTCAAGGAAGTGTCGAGTTGTACTATCTACTTTATACAACTCGAGGACCCTCAAAAGCCACGTATGGGGAACCGAGTCAAACGCTTTTTTATAGTCAATCCAGGTAGCGGAGAAGTTTCGACGGTTGCGTTTGACCAGTCTGCAAACAGCCGTGTCGATGAGAAGCAGCTCCTTGCTACCGCGACTACCGCCCTTACATCCATTCTGAGCCTCCGATAGGATGTTGTTATCGGCGACGTGACGATAAATCTTAGAGCTCAGAATGGATGTAAGAATTTTATAAATTGTGCAGAGACATGTTATTGGGCGGTATTTAGATGGATCCGCGGTAGCACCGTCCTTAGGAGTTAAATGAGTGACCCCTGTAGTTAACAAGTCCGGTAGCGCCCCGTTTTCAAGAGCCTCCTGGAATTGAACAGCGAGAGTGGCATGGCTACGCCAGAACCCCTTCAACCAGTAGCCGTGCAGTCCGTCCGGTCCCGGACTTTTCCAGTTCGGGGCCTTACGGACCGCAGCGACCACATCGTCCTCAGTTATGGTGATGGGGTTCATCGGCGAAATTGTGGCACATGCCTCCTCCACTGTCTCCATCCAAGGGCCCTCTCCGTGAGTAACTGGTTCGGACCACAGGTTCCGCCAGAAGGCAATAGTTTCTGTCTGATTAGGTCCGGGACCAGTCACTCTACCGTCGGGGCGCCCCAAGCCCTTATAAAACTTCTTTTGGTCACTCATGAAGAGGCGATTTTGACGGTACCTCTTAACCCTTTCCGAGTACCGCCGGATACGCTTACCCCAAGCAGCGATCTTCTGCTTCAGGTCATCAATGCGCTCCGTGAGTTTTCGGTGCACATCCGGGTGAGACAGGTTCACTCTCTCACCCGAAAAGGCCTCCCTCACGAAGCGCATCACTCTGGGTCTTGTATTACCCGACCTGAAGCTGGTCAGTTTGCCGATGAGGACTCTGGCCGCAGTGATACGGCTTTCGATCCTTCTCTGCCAGGACGGCACCTCATTACAATGAGTGGCACGACCCGGCACACGCACTTTGGCACCCACTATTCGGCAAACAGCCATAGCTGCGCCAAATAGGATCGAATCCGTATCAGAGAGGCCTGTGCTGCTCTCCAAGTATGAGGGCAGCATGTTGTTTATGGCCTCAACGACATCCCGAACCTTGACGCTAAGAGGTACTCGGGGCAAGCGCTGCCTCATTTCAAGAGGAGTTTGGCGGTACTCCAAAATCGCCTCTTCCAGTATACTTCTCATCCGCTCTATTTCCTGGGCGGTTACTCCTTCGTCCTCATCCTGCACATATTGCGGACGGCTATTGGTCTCCGCATCACTACGTGGCTGCACGGGGTCTACAGAGTGGTCCGTGCTACCACGCCGCGGCGCGGAGGCATCCACAATAAATGCAGCATTCGGGTCAGAAGTAACCTCTTGTCTCAGTTGCTCGAGTTCGGCAGCGCTGAACAGACCTGAGCGCTGTATATACCGAACCCTGTCCGATAAATTCTGTTCCGTGACGGTCACCTCCGGTTCCAACTGCAGAAACTCACGATGCATGCGTGCTCGATAACCCGTTCCGCCAGTTTCGGTCATTGTCGCCATGTAAAAAGCGCGCATGGCGTTCATATTCATAGCGTTTGTCCACGCCATGCGCCTTCTTGTACCACCAGCGGCGGATGCCGAATTCTGAGCCGCAGAGGGCCCTATCGGCACCAAGCCGCCTGGTGGTGATGATGAATTTGAGGGCAGGCTAGGTGGACTGCCTGCACCTCTTACGCTGGCTCGCCCTCTGCCACGTCCAGTGCCAGCGTTTGTCCTGGACGTGCCCCGGCGTCCCCCGGGTAGCGGCCATATACGTTTATTATTTAAATTCATCATCATTCATTTTTTTTGGGCTATGTACAACGGGGGGCGCCCATTTCCCCGATGGGACCGTTTTAAAATATCTAGATGGAAACCCACAGACACGGTTCCAACATCTGTGGGGGGAGAAATCCCTGACCCTGGGAAGATGAGGGATGACTAATTGCAACGGTGAGGCAGCTATGTCACATTAACTGCCTCACCGTTGAGCGATGGGGTCGTCACATCCCTACGCCAATTGATTATGTCTGTGCAAATACTCGCCGTTAGCAAGATGAGAACAACCGGAAATAATATGTCTCAATGATTCTCCGGGATTATTATTATTATTATTATTATTATTATTATTATTATTATTATTATTATTATTATTCATTTATTTATTTATTTTCTTAATTTTAAATTTTTTACAATATAAATATTAAAAAACAAACAATATATATTATAAAAAACTTAAGACTAGGATTCCGCAGATAGCGGGGCAGGGCCCAAGCTACCGGTGGTTAGGGCTGCAGAGTGAGGAACCTCCTGACAATTCGTGCCGTGTCAAGAAGTACCGCCTTCTGTATTTGTCCCTTGATCCAGCCATCTAGTGAGAGCCTCTTGAGATGTTGGTCGAGGCTCTTCGCTATAAGACCGTTCGCCGAGACGACTATCGGGACGATAATTGTCGAATCGACGTCCCACATGGCGGTCACCTCGTGAGCCAAGTCAATGTATTTGGTAAGCTTTTCTTTTTCGGCTTTCACGAGGTTTTCGTCATGAGGGACAGCGATGTCAACAAGTATCGCCCGGCGTTGGTATCGGTCAATAACCACGATGTCAGGCTTATTGGCGACAATAGTCCTGTCCGTGATTACTGATCCCAGTAGAGCGTGGCATGACCATTTGCGAGAACTGGCGCAGGTACATATTGATAATATGGTACCACAGACTCAACAAGGTGGTATCGAAGAGCAAGTTGTTGGTGAATAATCCTGGCTACTTGATTATGTCTGTGCAAATACTCGCCGTTAGCAAGATGAGAACAACCGGAAATAATATGTCTCAATGATTCTCCGGGATTATTATTATTATTATTATTATTATTATTATTATTATTCATTTATTTATTTCCTTTCTTAATTTTAATTTTTTTACAATATATATGTATATAAAAACAATAAATATTATAAAAAACTTAAAATTAGGTGTCCACTAGTAGCGGGGCAAGGCCCAAGCTACCGGTGGTTAGGGCTGCAGAGTGAGGAACCTCCTGACAATTCGTGCCGTGTCAAGAAGTACCGCCTTCTGTATCTGCCCCTTGACCCAGCCATCTAGTGAGAGCCTCTTGAGATTATTATTATTATTCACTTATTTATTTTCTTTCTTAATTTTAAATTTTTTACAATATATATGTATATAAAAACAATAAATATTATAAAAAACTTAAAATTAGGTGTCCACTAGTAGCGGGGCAAGGCCCAAGCTACCGGTGGTTAGGGCTGCAGAGTGAGGAACCTCCTGACAATTCGTGCCGTGTCAAGAAGTACCGCCTTCTGTATCTGCCCCTTGATCCAGCCATCTAGTGAGAGCCTCTTGAGATGTTGGTCGAGGCTCTTCGCTATAAGACCGTTCGCCGAGACGACTATCGGGACGACAATTGTTGCATCGACGTCCCACATGGCGGTCACCTCGTGAGCCAAGTCGATGTACTTGGTAAGTTTTTCTTTTTCGGCTTTCACGAGGTTTTCGTCATGAGGGACAGCGATGTCAACAAGTATCGCCCGGCGTTGGGATCGGTCAATAATCACGATGTCAGGCTTATTGGCAACAATAGTCCTGTCCGTGATTATTGAACGATCCCAGTAGAGCGTGGCATGACCATTTGCGAGAACTGGCGCAGGTACATATTGATAATATGGTACCACAGACTCAACAAGGTGGTATCGAAGAGCAAGTTGTTGGTGAATAATCCTGGCTACTTGATTATGTCTGTGCAATTATTATTATTATTATTATTATTATTATTATTATTATTATTATTATTATTATTATTATTCAACTTAACTGGTCTCGTCTCCCCCTCCAAAAGCCAAAATGAGGGGGAGACGGTGTTACCCCCGACAGAAGCACAGTCAGTCGGGGTTCAGAGCGACAAAGACAGAAACCGACGCACGATCCTGGCCGTATCGAGCAGCACCGCCTTCTGCATTTGGGCCGGGAGGGAACCGCCACGGAACCCCAACCGCTTCAGGTTATTATTGAGGCTGGTTGGGATCAAACCGTTGACGGATATAACGACTGGGATGATTTCAGTGGACGCAACAGCCCACATGTCAACAATCTCGTGAGCCAAGTCGAGGTATTTCCTCTTCTTTTCGGTTTCAGCTTTCACGAGACCGTCATCATGCGGGATAGTTACGTCCACTAAAAACACCCTCGACTGCTCCCGGTCCATCAACACAATATCAGGTCTATTCGCTAGAATAGTCCTGTCTGTGATGATAGGCCGGTCCCAGTAGAGCTTGGCACGGCTGTTCTCAAAAACTGGTTCCGGCGAGTACCTGTAATAAGGCATCCTCTCCTCAATGAAGCCGTATTTCAGAGCGAGCTCCTGGTGCAGGATCTTGGCTGCTTGGTTGTGCCTGTGCAGATACTCAGTGTTGGCAAGCGCGGAACAACCAGAAGTAATATGCCGGAGTGTCTCTCCAGGATGGCGACAGGCTCGACATATGTCCTCTGTGCCATCCTTTATGATATACCTCTGGTAATTCCGCGTCTTGACAACCCCATCTTGTATCGCACAGACAAAACCCTCGGTTTCTCCGAAGAGATCACCGAAGCGCAGCCAGTGCACGGAGGCTTTACGGTCGATATGAGGCTCGTGAAGAGCCTTGTAAAACCGTCCGTGCAGCTCTTTCTCTTTCCATACGGCCTCCCTGACAGAGGTGCTTGGTATCACCGGATCACGCCATTGCTGATCGGCTAAGAATAATGGGGTGAGTCCGTTATCACATTCTACAACCGCCCTACGCAATACGCCACCCGAATCAGCCAAGAAGAAATTTCTAAGGTTGCATATCTCGCGGTTGTGCATGGTCTTGGCGCATAATAAGCCTCGACCACCACACTTCCGCGAGACATACATCCTTTCGACCGATGATTTCGGGTGGCGCATTCTGTGGGAGATCATAGTTGTGCGGACCCTTCTATCCAGGGCGTCCAGTTCTGTCTGAGACCATCTGAGCACGCCGAAAGTATAAAGAAGAGTAGGCATGACCCAGCCGTTAAAAGCTCGGACCTTGTTAGCCCCCGACAAATAGCTCCTGAGAACTTTTGTAAGGCGCTCCCAAAACTCCTCGCAAACCGACTGTTTCACTACCTTCTCCATTACACCTAAAGATTCCGACATGCCCAGATACCGGTATGTTTCAGTCTCGGAGAGTGACCTCATCTGCCCCGGGCCAACTTCGACATCAGTCGAACGAAGAACCCGTCCCCTCTCCACATGGAGGACCCCGCACTTATCAAACCCAAATTCCATCCCTATGGAACTGCTGAAATCGGTTGTTAATTGCAGCAGTTCTTCCAGATGATGAGCATTTGGGGCGAACAATTTGAGATCATCCATGTAGAGAAGATGTGACATCCGATGGCCTCCTCTCCGAAACTGAAAGCCCAGCCTTGAATTCTCCAAGATAGTACTAAGAGGGTTCAAAGCCAGGCAGAACCAAAGCGGGCTCAGACAATCGCCCTGAAAAATGCCCCTGCTTATTCTTATCCTATCAGCTGCGTCGGTCATCCGCTGACCTGAAAGACTAAGTATAGTACTCCATTGCCCCATACATGCCCGGAGGAATTCTCTAGTCGTACCATCAACCTTGTACAACTCGAGAACCCTCAAAAGCCATGTATGGGGAACCGAGTCAAATGCCTTTTTATAATCAATCCAGGCAGCGGAGAAATTACGACGATTGCGTTTTACCAGTCTGGAAACAGCCGTGTCGATGAGCAGCAGCTCCTTGCTACCGCGACTACCGCCCCTACATCCATTCTGAGCTCCTGACATAATATTATTTTCAGCAATATGCCGATATATCTTAGAGCTCAGAATCGATGTAAGTGTCTTATAGATTGTGCAAAGACACGTTATAGGGCGGTATTTAGATGGATCTGCGGTAGCACCATCCTTTGGAGCTAAATGAGTGACCCCTGTAGTCAAGAATTCTGGGAGTGTTCCGTTTTCAAGAGCCCTCTGGAATTGACGAGCGAGTGTAGCATGGCTTCGCCAGAACCCCTTCAACCAATAGTTGTGCAGTCCGTCCGGTCCCGGACTTTTCCAGTTCGAGGCCTTACGGACCGCAGCAACTACGTCGTCTTCAATAATGGTGACGGGGTTCATCGGCCTAATTGTGGCACATGCACCCTCCACTGTCTCTATCCAAGGGCCCTCTGCATGAGTAACTGGTTGCGACCACAGGTCTCGCCAAAAGGCGACGGTTTCAGCCTGATTTGGTATTGGACCAGTTACTCTGCCGTCGGAACACTCCAAGCTTTTGTAGAATTTCTTTTGGTCACTCACGAAGAGGCGATTCTGTCGGTACCTCTTTACCCTTTCTGAGTACCGCCGGATACGCCTACCCCAAGCTGCGATTTTCTGCTTCAGGTCGTCGATGCGCTCTGTCAGTCTCCGAGGCATATCCGGGTGAGAAAGATTAACAGTCTCCCCCGAAAATGCCTTCCTAACAAAGCGCACCACTCTAGTTCTGGTGTTGCCCGACCTGAAGCTGGTCAGTTTGCCGATGAGGACTCTGGCCCAAGCGATACGGCTTTCGATCCGTCGTTGCCAGGCCGGTATCTCATTATAGCGAGACACGCGACCCGGCACATGCACTTTGGCGCCGACTATCCGACAAACAGCTATAGCCGCGCCAAACAGGATCGAATCCGTATCACAAAGGTCTATACTGCTCTCTAAATAAGAGGGCAGCATATTATTTATGGCCCCAACGACATCCCGAACCTTTACGCTAAGAGGTACTCGGGGTAGACGCGGCCTCATTTCAAGAGGTCTTCGGCGGTACTCCAAAATCGCCTCTTCTAACATGCCACTCATCCGCTCTAAATCTTGGGTGGTTGTTCCTTCCTCGTCATTCCGAACAACATTTGCCTCCTCATTGGGAGAAGGTTGGGGGGAGACCTCCCGTGTTTGTACGGAATCCAATTCAGGAACAGCCTCGCGTCGCAGTCGTTCGAGTTCGGTTGCACTAAAAAGCCCAGAGCGCTGTATAAACCGAACCCTATCCGACAAGTTTTGCTCCGTGACGTTAACTCCCGGTTCCAACTGCACAAACTGTTGGTGCATTAGGGCTCGATACCCCGTGCCGCCAGTAACTGCCGAAGTCGCCCTGTAAAAAGCGCGCATGGCGTTAGAATTCATCTGCGTACTCCACGCCATGCGCCTTCTTGTTCCACCAGTAGCGGATGCCGAATTTTGGGTCGTAGAAGACCCTGTCGGCACCAAGCCAGCTGGTGGAGATGGATATTGTACGCTGGCTCGCCCTCTGCCACGTCCAGTGCCAGCGCGGGACCTGGACGTGCCCTGGCGCCCCCCAGGTAGCGGCCCTATACTTATTACGTCATGATCCATCTTCATTTATTTTTTTTGGGCTGGATACAACGGGGTGCGCCCAATTCCCCGAGGGGACCGTTATAAGTTCTAGATGTGATCCCACAAGCACGGTCCTTACACCTGTGGGTAACTAAATCCCTGACCCTGGGATGAATAGGGTTGACTGATTGCAACGGTGAAACAGCTATGTCACATTAACTGTCTCAACGCTGGGCGATGGGGTCGTCACATCCCTACGCCTTTTTATTATTATTATTATTATTATTATTATTATTATTATTATTATTATTATTATTATTATTATTATTATTATTATTATTATACAGATGTAGATATAGAAGATATACTATACAAGTATGTCAATGGCAATATATCAAAACAGAGTAGAGGTCTGTGCCCAGAGCGGTGATATATATAGCACAATAATAGGCTGTCACAGAGTAAAAAATGTCTCAAAGGGAACTAAACTTATGGCAACAGTTAACTGTTTGGGAGCCACTGCCCGCGGCTGTCACATAATTTCATGCATTTCGGAGGTATTTTAATAAGAATGACCCGCAGTTAAAACTATTTTGACACGTATATTTAATACAATAACAATGATTACCAAGTTTATATTATATTTTCCACCGAGTGTACAGTACACGCAGTGCTACGAATAGAGATAGATTGAGAAGTTTCGCAGAGGCCGTGACCAACCTAGACGATCCATGACCACGATCATTCTGCCAGGACTGTATACTAAGACTAAGTGGAGGAAGCATTATACTTTCTTAAATTTTGAGAGCACTATCTATACTTTACTAATATTATAAAGCTGAAGAGTTTGTTTGTTTGTTTGGTTGAACGCGCTAATCTCAGGAACTTCTGGTTCGAATTGAAAAATTCTTTTTGTGTTGGATAGTCCATTTATCGAGGATGGCTATAGGCTACATAACAACACACTACGACCAATAGGAGCGGAGCTTCAATGAATATTGCAGAATTGGGAAAATTAATCCCTTTTAAGACCTTCCGTTGCGTGCGCTGCGTAAACGGTTAAAGTTACGTAAAAATGATGTATGACGGAATTGTTCCCATTTAAAAGTTCTAAAAAAAGTCCGCGACAGCATATGTCTATCTTTTAGGGTTGACTCACTATAACCTTTTTTATGGTAATCAAATTCGTTCTAAAATAATGTATTATTAGCGAAGGTATTTTTATAACCATAATATTAATCCTTATCCAAATAAATACGTTATTCATTAAAAGTGTGTAATTTTGAACAATTTGATTTCAATGGGTATCTTAGGAGATATCTTAAATTAAAAAGTACGCGGGAGAAAACAAATTCAAGCGGTCTCGCACCAACGCGACGCGAACGACGGGACTCGCTTGATCCAGACGCAAGCGTTATGTTACACATTTATATTTTTCATTTTTCAACGCGGACGAAGTCGCGGCCACCAGCTAGTAGTTAAATATTAGTTGCGACATCTAGCTGAGAGAACATTTTTGATATTAAACTACATAAATAATCCTAAGAAATATTATAAACGCAAAAGTGAGTTTGATACGCTTTAACGCCTTAACATCATGAAATTTTGCATACACTTTGTCAGGGATACATAAAAAAGCATAGGGTATCTTTCAGAAAAAATTACAGTTCTCCAGGGGTTATCTAAAAAAAATTCAACGTTTGATAAAAATAAAGCAATATGATTGAATAAATGATTTAACCACGAAAAAGTGGTCTGGACGAAGTTACGGGCAAAGCTCCTTGGTCGAGTGGATAAGATTCTTGCTTTAACGTTCTCTCTTAAAAGTCTGCTTTAAAGTCACGGGTTAGATTCTAGGCATGACCAACTTTGGAAATGAAATTTTCATAGTTTGGATCTGGTAAGTAGCGATCTGGTAAATGTACCCTACATTTCCCAATCATTTGGGCAGCCTATCTGGCAGCAGTAACCACCCCCTTACAGAAGTCTACTGTTTTTGTGTTTCGTAGAGTAGATTTCCCATTTCCCATATTCGCTATATATGCAAATTCGCTTTTTGTTCAAGGTTTATCAGATATATTGAATGGTAGCATTTTACTTAAAATACATAACAATACGTTGTACACTCTTCGTACCTTTTTTACTCGACAACAATATTTATGTGATGTAAGTGATATAATAAATAAAAAATCAACTGAATTTTAGCGCTTGCAAAGGGTAGACTTATGCGCCTTTTTGAAAGTGCAAGCGAGACACATTTATAATCTTACTCAATGTGAAATACGGTGTAATGTTGCTATTAATATTCGAAAATAAAGAATGTTGCCGTTTGCCTGTAGGGTTGGGGAGTTTAAAATGTTTAGGGATTTTATTTTCGTTTTTATTATCGATTAAAGCATAAACATTATGTACTTGTTTTTGCAGTGATCTTATTTCTAAACTTTTAATAATGCATTGATCCTATACTATAATGAGTAGAACGATTGAAAAAATATTAGTCAAAATGACAATTGAAATATAACACAGAATAAATATTAATTGAGTAGGTTCTTTATTCTGTATGATAAAAAGAATATTACAAATACTAAAATGAAATTAAACAATATTTAACAATAGGCATGGCGACGGTATTAAAGAATAAATGATGTATAGAAACGTCTATATAATATGTTGAGAATTTTCCTAAAATGGTCCAGTTTCAATATAAACATTAAGATTAATAAGATTTACAATAAAATAAAAGTATAAAATACCTACTCCAATCCGCCATATTAACTGAAACACCGATCAGAGCTTTCGGAGCATGGCTGCTTCGGAAGTTACCTTCACAGCATGACAGCATACCTTTGCGGAGTGCCCTAGAAATTTGCCCTACACATTTCTTTCCTATAGCGTCATAGCGTCACTATGGTCGTCTATAAACCATATAATGGGTGGTAAGTATATTAAAAAAATGAATAATAAGAAATAAAATGCACACATAAAAAGCATTTATTTAGTTCATATAATTATATATGTCGCAGTATAATCGGAGAAAACGGATTTTCGCAATAATCCTAGTACGATTGTAAAGGACCGGATAATGGAAACTAACAATGGATTTTGTTATCATCCGGTGTACTTTCAGGATCGTTGCAAAACTTCCAATTTATTTACGACTATTAAAAAATGAAACGCTGATTGGTCCATGATTTATAGTTTGTCTGTTCTGGTTGGTCAGAAATGTCTCTTCATAAATGACCACAGGTATCCGGTCCTTTGCAATCGTACTAGGATTATTGTGAAAATCCGTTTTCTCCGATTATACTGCGACATATATATTTTTAAGGTGTAATGTGATGGTTTAAAAAAATATAGCTATTTTGTAAATTTTTTTTCATTGCATACTTACACATAATTTGAAAGAAAAGAAAATGGTTTCTTTTAAATGATTTTTTTTTAAATATTAAGGTCGTATGACGGTCCACTTCATGGTAGGAGGCTACCGTCCCCGATAAGGGATTAGAAAGGGATAAGGAAATTGACATCCCACACTCACTACAGATACTGCGCGCCATAGATGCGAAGTTCATCCGCATTACCTGGATAAAGTGCCGCTGCGCACAGTTCGGATGAGTAGAAGCTTTATCCCACGGACGCGCGATCTTTGGAACAGTCTCCCTTCTAAGGTGTTTCCATCTAGCTACAATATGGGCTTCTTCAAGCGAGCAGTAAACAAATTCCTGCAAGGTCGGCAGCGCACATGTACCCCCCCTGGTGTTGCTTGTGTCCTTAGGCGACGGTAGCCACCTAGGTGACGGTAGGCTGACGGACCATCAAGTGGTCCGTCAGCCTGTCTGCCACCTTTAATAATATAAAAAAAAACATAATGGCATTCATCCGGTTATTTCACGGTGGTCTAATGTAAGGGAGTAGTTTCTACCGCCAGACACCAAATGACTGCGAAACGCAGTGTGCCCTGCCACTACTTGTCAGATGCAAACCAGAACCATTACAATAAAAATTTTAATTTCAAAATTGACCCTGTCAGGAATGAAACCAGCATTGTTTCAATAACTCGACTTTAGATGTTTTAGTAATTAAACAACGTAAAAAAAATCTTTGAAAAAGGGGGAACACGAGAAGGTGAGTTTTATCGATAAATAATTAGATGTAGGTGCATCACTACGGTAGCGGAGTGGATGGTGAGCGATAGTAGTGGTCGCGCCTCGGGCAGTCTGTGCGCCACCCTTTCATTTTCTAATTATATAACAGGCAACACAGGCCCGTGCGCGACCGCTGATCGTAACTTCTTCAATTTTGAATTTTGAATTGCCGCGCGCATTATGCCTTCGACGGCGGCGGTGGACGGACGTGCGTGTCTTTAAATCATTACCGTTTCAGGGTCAAGGCTTTATTTTTTTAAATCGCAATGATAGATAGCCTTCTTATAAGGAAATACTCCCAAATAGAATCATATGCTGCCGTCCTCTCTTTTTTTTTGTTTATAGAGTACCACCTAATTTTAGTTTTTATTTCATTTATTTCCTTTTACTCCATTACGTGAAAGGCCAATTTCCACTTCAATTTTCATAATTTTCTCATTAAATCTTCCAGTTTCGTCTTTTCTCTGATCTGTTTTATATATTTTCTGCCTGTTTTCTTTTAACTCGACCTACAATTTGAGATCTATTATCAGAAATGCGTATTTGTATATAGGTATTTAGTAATTTGCTTTATTAATGAAATCATTTCAACAAACTAGGTGAGACCTCGACTATTCTTTGTTTGAATGTTATTGGCACATAATTTACATTTGCCTTTATATTCATTACCTTCGTTTTAATATTTAATAATAATTTATTAACTAAATTACTTACTACGTATCACACCATGTCTTGTAAAAATCTCAAATCATAAAAACGCTTCAAAAAATGCAAATACAATTATTATTTGACGACCCAATGGTCTAGTGTTCGAGGTGCTTGCTTTAACGCTCTGAGTCAATGGCCCGAGTTCGATTCCCGGCAGGCACAACTTTGGAAATGAACTTTTCAAAGTTTCTGTAGTAGGCGAAGGACACATCGCGTTTCGCAGTCATAATTTAGGCAGCTAGCCGGTCTGGCGGCAGTGTCAGGTAACATTTTACAGAAGACCACCGTGAAATCGAACTGAGGTCGGCAGCGCACTTGCAGGAACTGTGGCGTTGCTTGTTTTAAAGACAACGGTAGCCACCTACCATCATCGTCAGCCTTTTATAATAAAACAGTATTAATTTTATGAGATAGGGCGTCGGGCAAGCTGACGGTCCGTTTGATGGTAGATGGATTGAGTTCAACCGCATTACTTGGATATTTCGGCCGAGACTTGTATATAATACTTTTTTCCTTATACAAGAAATTTTTATTTCTATGAATTGGGTATTTATTTTAATAACATATATTATCAACTTCTAAATATAAAAATATTCGTTAGTTCTGAATAGTACATATTCCGAATTCTTCATCTCGTCTAATCTTAAAACTGCTAATCTTAATCACGCTTTAAAACTGGCCTACGATCTCAGACTATACCATAGCTCATAAGCTCACCCAACGCTGAATAAACTTACTTAATAGTTTACGCGAGCCTGTATGTTTTTATTTTATATTTGTAGGTAAGTCATACTTACTTAAATGGCTTCATTTGGTATGGTACTGTCTTATAATAACTTATTATAACGGGCGTAACGACATCAAGGGGGAAGTAGTTATATAAATGGTGGCGTTTGGGACTCGGACAAAGAAGATTCCGTTCTACTTGTTATTATTTCTACTTGTTATTATTTCTTCTTATGGCATTACTAAGTATATAATAAAGTCTACGAACCGATATCACGATATCGGCCCATTTGTACATAAAACATTCACTATTACTCATAGCAACTTTCCAAGGCAATAATTAAGTAATAGTTATTTGTAAATAATATGCGCGCTATCTATTCCTAATCGCGGAATATAATGACAGAGTTTGATCTAAATATGGGGATTCAAATAACCCGACAATAAGAGATTTTATCGAATCCGAGATCTCTGACTCATTCTAATGTTCTAATCATAGGTTCCTTAACTACACTATTATACGGCTTAAAGTTTATCCTCGATAACTGTGAAGTCTGTAATTTGTCCGTAAAATATGTATAAATAGATGCATATTTACATTCAAAAATTAGCCGAGTGACTGAAGTCTTGTCTTCTGACTAGAAAGTCGTTGGATTTTAGCCGGTAGGAGTCCGGCTTCATGTTGTTGAAGAGATGAATTTTATTTTCTTATTGTCTTTGGAAAAATTAAATTAAATGTAGAATGTGTTTAAAATATGAAAATGGATTGACATTAGAAATTTATTACACAAGAAATTGAGATGAGAAAAAAATATAAAAATAAATTGAATAGTTTGCTTTCTTGTATTTTCATGTTGCGAATTTTTTTTATATAATTTTTATATGTGCACATAAATATACGAAGAGAGAATATTTATAAAGTTTTATTTAATAAAAAAAAGTTAAGGATCCCAGAAATATGAAGAAATAGAGATAGATATATCGTCGCCGTAGAGCGAAAAGTCACTAAGTCTCAATTTGGCCAAAATTGAGTTAGAAATGTCATCAGAATCGCCATTTTTTTCTGCACATTTCAGTCTTACAACCAAGTCCGTAAGGTATATTATTTTATATTTAAGGAAGTGTGAAAAACACTAATTCTACGTTTGGACTACAACATTTAGTCGAAAATTAACTAATTTACTTAAATAAGTTTTCTCTACTCGGAAGAATTTCAAATCTGTGCCTAAGTGGGATTGGTTACTTTTTCCTTTTTAAATTATAACCCATAACTACCACCCAAACTATTCCAAAATTAACTAAAATAACTTGTTTACTTTAAGAATGACTGGTTCGATACAAAACATTAAAGCGAAAACTAACCAAATCCACTTAGTGACTTGTCGATCGTCGTTTAAGATAATTTGCAATATCATATGAGAGCGAGAAATCATTAAACTCGTTTAATCAGTCCTATCTTAATAGTATTTACCACAAAGCTATGTTTCGAATAGTCGCTAAAATCTTTTGGTGATTATTTTAATCACCATCTTCTTACCTCTGTGATACTTGGGCGAATTTCGCGCGCTCGGTTGTATGTTTATTTCGACGTCCGAATTTTTGTACATTACTTTATTAATTTGAAATGAGTCGTGCTATGCTAAATGAGGTAATGATAGATTTAATTTTATTGAATAAAAAGCAAAAATGCAAAAATAAAGATCTGATGAATACTCGATTTTCAAAAATCGGACTGAAATCAATAACTTTCCAATTTTGAAAAAAAAAAATGTGGTTTTATAGCGGAAAGTCAAAAAGCATTCTGAACCCTCGCCCATTTTGTGTTGAAAATGGGTAATGTGGCTGCATTTCTTAAGGTGTCCCAGGGCGGCATAAAGAGAAAATCCGGCCCTGGGTCTAATGCTTAGATAATTTTTGTTACATTTTGTTGTATCTATGGTGTTAGTATATAAAATTAATGACTTTGTTTCTTTAAGAATGTAGGGACCCTCAGTGACATGAGAAAGTGTATGTAGAGTAAGATATGTGTTAGCTGGATACCTAACTTTATAATGTCATTGGCTGAACCTACATTGTAAAGAAACAAAATTGTTATTGATTTTGTTCCTTTACGAATTTCGTCATTATAAGCTAATGACTTCCAATGCTGGACATAGACCTAGGAATACTTGCTATAAACATCCCAAAGGCAACTCAGAGAGCAAACTTAACATTGCCAAAATGTACAACGTGTATAAATAAAATCTGGCATCGACTAATGATATCCCGACTTTTATAAAGTCGATTTTTATAATGTGTATTGGACATTATACGACCATTATCCCGACCAATGGTACGTTTACAAAAGAATATTTGGATCTAAATTCAACTTGTTATTTTTCACGTTTGAGTAGTGGAGGTTGGTCTCATCTTAAAGAAGATTATGATGCCCATTGCGAGAAAGATTGCGGCACAAGCTGCCAAAGGATGCACAGGCAGAGATCCATTGAAGATGAAACCTATCTTGTACTCACAGTTCCTGACATGCAATCAACATTGCACATACCTGTTTGTGGAGTCGGCATCCTCTTCTACACCAGAAAACTACACGATTCATACACAAATGAGTAAAATGTTGTTTCCAGCTATTTTCCATTTGTTTTTCTTTCTTTCAAAATGAGTGAATCTCATGAAGAAATTCGCCTGGTGAAGAAAGGCTCTGATCGCCCTGTTACGGATAAAATGGATGCCATTTTTGAAAAAACAGAGTAAGATCGGCATATCAATAGTTACGACATTGCTGAAGAACTGGGAATTGACTACAAAACAGTTTTGACCTTTTTGAAAAAAGGTGGGTACACAAAAAAGCACTATATTTGGGTGCCACACGAGCTCACTGAAAAAAACTTACGAATCGTGTACTCATTTGCGATTCTTTATTGAGACGTAATGAAACCGAACCGTTTTTGAAGAGATTGATAACTGGTGATGAAGTGGATCACGTACAACAAGGACGTGCGAAAAAGGTCGTGGTCAAAGGTCGGTCAAGCTTCACAGACTGTGCCAAAACCCGTATTAATCTGCAATAAGGTCATCACCTCACCTATGTGTATGGTGGGGTTGGAAGGGCATTTTTCATAATGAACCATCGATTCGAATTTCTACCACCAACAACTGAGTTAAAGCAAAAAGTTGAGAGAAAGCGGCCCCAATTGATCAATAGAAAGGGCGAGGTCTTTCATCACAACAACGCTAGACCACACATCTTTAGCCACTCAGTTAAAAATTAAGAGGTGTTAATGCATCCGCCACATAGCCCTGACTTTGCACCTTCAGATTTCCACTTGTTTCAGCAACGGGATCATGTCACTACCTACAAGATGGCAAAATCCTGATTCTGAAACGAGAGGAAGCGATTTGATGGCTCAATTAAAATCTTTTGCTATTCCAATGCTCTATACTGCTAAGAAAAAAGGTGGTCTTTGTCGCAAGGGGATTATTCCCCAAGAATTTCATTCATATTATATGAGTCTTTACCTACTAGCAAATACGACTTTTTAATAGGATTTTGAATCTTTTAACTGTCATTATAAACATCAATGTCCAAAATAGTGATGTGCTAATATCTGTTTCTGTAATACGTTTTTCAATATAATTTTCATAGAAGTACGACAACTGCATTTGATTTATCACCTTTTAGTATTAATTATCTATCTAGATTAATTGGAAATAAAAAATAGGGTGAATTCTATACTTAGAACTAATCACTAAAACACCTTTTGAATTTTCAAAGTTTAGTCGTATTCTAACTAATTAGACTTATTTTCTTTGAAAGTAATCCAAATGCGGGCGAAAAGTCATCAACTCATTCTACAAATCAAAAACTAAAAATGTCGGTACAGGATTTGAGGGTAAAAAATAACTAAGTTAGTTTTTTTTTTAAATATCTCTGAAAAAAAATTTAATAACTTGAATGTAGTACCTTTACCATGTGCGCTTATCTATTTTCTAAGATATGAGACCATAAAATTAGAAATATCTCGAAGAAAAAGTAAGTTATAATTTTTTTTGTTTTTTAAAACTTTAAACCTTCGTAACTCAAAACATAAAATGACCTACTTATTTTTACTATAAACACATGTAACCTGTAAGCTTTTTAACCCTAACGAAAAATAAACGATCTCTTATCTACTTCTGCTGTGTACCGAATTGGCTTTATAATCCTTTTTTTATAAATAAATGACAAGCCAAGCTATATTTTAATTATTGTGACAATTTGCCTACCATATTACTACATCCAACTTGACATCGTGGCAATTTATAGCATCGGTGCTTACAATATTTATATTAGGCTAATTTCTGTAAAAAATAATGTAAGGGGGCAAAGTTTATTAATAATTGTCGCAAATTATATTATAATAATCTGTGTTCTGCTATTCAATTGGTAGGTAAGTAATTAGCTTTTCGTTGCAGTGTGAATTGGTGTAAGAATACTATTCTTAATCCATTGAGTCCTTCCCGTTCGCCTATCCCATCCCAATCCTTTATCCTTAATCCTACTGTAGTCAACAGCGAACTTGTAACACCTGTGGCGTTGGTTGTGTTATTAGGCGACGGTAGCCACCCTATCATCAAGTGGACCGTCAGCCTGTCTGCTGATCTTAACATTAAAAAAAACTATGTCACATTACGAAAAAAAGTTTCATCCAAAGTAACTATTTAAAAGAAGGAGAAATTGTATGCAGTTCAATAAACTTTAGTATTAAAAAAAATTAAATAGTGTTTTCTAGTACTTTGCTTTAAACTTTACCATATAAAAACAATTAGCTCCATCTATAGACAAGGAGCACTTAAACTATTACAATAATAACTACTCGTTAATAGATGGCGCACTTGTCTATGTCACAAATGAATTTTCATGTTATCTGTTATATTTACTAAAAAGTAATACTTTAACATGTATTTAAATTTGATATTTAAATGTTAATATAAATTATATCATTATTTTATCTTTACGTATGACGTGAGTCATCTGTCATTGTCATTTTTTTTCTTAGTGGGCATGTGTCATTCGTTGATTGTAATCTATTGATATTTGGGTCTGTGGTCCGGTTTTTGGATTGTCATTCAACAACAGCAGTTTTCATATTAAAATTAAAAGCGAATTTATAATCAAAGAATAAAATGGCTTTAGTGGACTTTTGTCGTTTAAATGAGGTGATTAATTTAAAACCAGTTGATGCTCTTGCGTCTTTTCAAAATGATGTGGTGGGATACAGTGGTAATTTTGTAAACAGCACTCACTTAGCGACTCCACCATTCGCAAACGTAAGTTAAGGTTAAGCTACCGGGTTTTTATATTCTCGCCCTTTCAATTAATTAGAATTAATCTGGATTTTGTTCTTTACAGCCTGCAGAAACTTTGGCTCAGTTCAATTCGAAAGACGAGTCCGGAAAACAGATAAAAATTGAATTTGATCATGGCACTACAACGCTTGGATTTCGGTATAAGGTAACATGATTATAACATTTATGCTAAACTTGAAAGGAGAGCTTTTATTAAGATTGTGAAATTAATGCCTATACAGGGTGGAGTTCTCTTGGCTGTGGACTCTCGAGCTACTGGTGGTCAATTCATTGGCTCTCAGACTATGAAGAAAATTGTTGAAATCAATGATTATTTGCTTGGTAAGTGTTTTTTTTTTTTTTATTAAAAAAATAGTATTTAACGAAATTATCTAAGATCCTTGTCATTTTCCACCCTTTCATTGTGAAATTTATTTCATTTTAGCAGTGGTACGCTGCATTTTGTGTTTCAGTGTCTAAGTAAGGGATCCCAGAGCCCAATCCCATAATCCCTTATCCTTAATTCTATTATGGTCGGCAGTGCAGCACCTGTGGTGTTGCTTGTATTATAGGTGATTGTAGCCACCTGCCATCAAGTGGACCGTCAGCCTGTCATCGACTTCAATATATAAAAAAACTACAAATATGTGAAATTATATTTAGGTACATTGGCGGGAGGAGCAGCTGACTGTGTGTATTGGGACCGAGTTCTTGCAAAACAGTGTCGTTTGTATGAGCTGAGGAACAGGGAGAGAATCTCTGTGGCCGCTGCCAGCAAGCTGATGGCGAATATGGTGTACAACTATAAAGGCATGGGGCTGAGCATGGGAATGATGCTTGCTGGTTTTGATAAGAGGGTAAGATTAAAGTACTTGTTCTAGTAAGCTGTATTTTGGTAAAATTGTCTTATATTTTTAATTACAAAGAGAAAAGAAAGATTTGATGTTATCTGAACCTTGGGTTACAATATTGTAGTTTTTATAGAGATATCTCTAATTTTATTTTTTTAAATAAAATATGGCCAAATATACTCGCTGATAATAATGTAGCTTTCTACAGATAAAAGAATTTTTAAAATCGGTTAAGTGGTAAATATATTATATTTATATTCAAGGTAAAAGTAGCTTAATTTACTCCTTATAACATCCATTGCAAGTCCCATCAAAATCCGTCCAGCCGTTTTAACATGAGATTAACTGAAACAAACAAAGAAAATTTGTTTTTTCTTATAAGTTATTTTGACATTACAGACACACACACGACACAGCAAGCATGGCCGGGTTCAGCTAGTTTATTATATGATTTATCGCACTGTGTCATGGCACAGCGTGGTCTGATCTCCAAGTCTTTAGATTAAAAATTGCTTTTGTTTTCAGGGCGCCCAACTTTACTATGTAGACAGTGAAGGAACACGTACACCGGGCAAAGTGTTCTCGGTTGGCTCGGGATCAGTTTACGCTTTTGGCGTTCTGGACTCTGGATACCATTGGGACCTTACTGATGAAGAAGCACAAGGTATAATATTGAAGTCATACATGAAATTGTTTGGGGATTCACCGAAATAGTCATAGTGGCTCCATTATTCTAATGTGCCCGGGGGGGGGCAATAGGTTAAAGGCGACCTTGTTTATAAATGTGAATAAACTATTGAAAAATACTTAAAGTGGCCTCTGGTATAAAATTCTTAATAATCAACTCATGAATCTAGCTAGAATGTTATTTAGTTTTCAGAGTATTTTTTGGTCATTTTGGACATTACTGATCTGAGCCGTATGTTGGTGAAGCTGAAGGGCGTGGAGAAATGTAAGGAGGACCAAACCTACATGTGAGGGTATCGGTCCGCCACCATTAAACAGGAGGCGCTGTATGTAGTAGCATTTTATTTACGGTGGTGCCATGAACTATACAAAAGACCAATGCTACACAGCCTTCTGGCCAAATGGAAGTTTTATGGCTGTAGCTTAATAGTTTTTCAGTTTAACACCCATATAAGTTAGTCCTCCTTAAATCTAATTTTCCATGTTCAAGGCCTTTAAACCTTTGAACTGTAGCTCAGAAAATGAATGTTCTTTTTTTAAAATATCAGAACTGGGAAGACGAGCCATCTACCACGCCACCCACCGCGACGCATATTCTGGCGGAATCATCCGCGTCTACCACATGAACGAGAAAGGCTGGGTCAACATCTCCAACGAGGACTGTTCAGATTTGCACTACAAGTACCAAGCGGAGAAGGGCTTCACTGAGTAATCGTCGTGTAATTATATTTTCTTAATAAAAATTTCTCCTTACTGTACTGGTTTTTTTTCTTGCAACACCTTTAGTAGCTGAAGCCTTTTCCCCTGTCCCCATCTTGCTTATCCTTTTGTATTTTAGCACAAGAGACAAAACCACGTGTAAGACCACAGACATAGATAGTATAGATGACACAAGTTCACCAAACTATCAAAACCAAGCGTGCCACATTTTAGTGCCTACCCTGACGTCACGAGCACAATTTAGTGATGTTAAAACACAAACTAAATCGTTTCCCCTCACCCCACAACGCGACGACTAGTCTATCGAATGTTCAACGCCCAACTCTACGGCGCGCCAATTTAGACCACCTACGTTCAACATGAGAGGACGCGCGCACGCAGCTGGTTACATTTTCCAAACATTGATTTTAAGTATATTACAGCACATATTATAAATCGACAAACCACTTTTGACGTATTTTTACCATTAACAACAGCGCAATTAGGCGTTTTTTGTTTTTCGAAAGTCGCCTTTCCGCGAACACAGTCGAGAGCGAACTGAAGCTACGACCGGGCCGTATTTGAGCATTGCTCAAATTGCGGGCACGCAGCAGCGAATGGCTTGCGGTATCTATACTATCTATGTCTGTGTGTAAGACGTTTTATCCAGCTAAGCTACACTTGTTTTAATGAGTTTTAAGCTTAAGCTCTTTCTTGTTTTGACCCCTTGCTGGAAAACTTTCTCTTAGTTAACAAATTAGTTCATTTTTTTTCAGTTTTATGTGATTCGGTAATTTCTTTTGTGTGGTGACATTTGAAACAAAAAGATTTAAGAACAGCACGTTTTTATTAAAGACATTACACCTTCAAACTTTTAACAATTTTTATAAGTAACATAAATGCTTGGCTTGCGCCTCTGCGCCATTACAATTTATTACAATTATATTTAATAAGATCTTTGTAATGAAATAAGCTTTGAACTCTTTGGGATATTAAAAAAAGGGATTATATGATCTATGTAACACAATTTAGTACTTTAAATAATAACAACCTTCTTAAGAACAATTTATTAGACGTCTTGATAAATCTAGAAAGAAAGTTTAGTTCCTTGAAAATGTTATTTTTTTCTTTCATTTACGAAAGGCGGCCCATAGACATTAATCACTGAATTGGGCCATAATACCCTTATTTATTTAGTCTATGCTGCAATGGACTCGCAAGAGTCCACCCACAAAAACATGAGTAACTAACTTTTAGATTTCATTTTTGGAGAGAAAATATATCAACTCTGGAAATCTGGTACGTAATTGGATGATTTTTTGCTCTATAGAAAAAAAAACGTAATGTCAAACCTATTTTTAATATTATAAACACCATTTATGACAATGATAAGAATTTTTATTTTATAAATTCACTTCTGTAATTATGGTTTTATCACGATAAAAAACATTCATATATTTTCTTTTCTTAAAGAATTCAAAATTCTTACGAATTTATTTTTACTTTTAGAATAAAACTTTCAAATGTGGAGATTTATATCCAATTAAACAATCCCTAATCTAAATCAAATCTGGAAGATTTGAAAGTATCCTCTTATTAACACCTCTCGTGATAATCCTCGTTGCTTCTTAATAAAAATTTCTTAGCCCGTAATGAAATCTATATACAAAAATAAAAATTGCAATGTATGTCTGAAATTATTTCGAATTACTATTGGGGGTTACAATTTTTAAATTGTCTGATTGACGGCACATCTTTGGAAGGTAGAGAAGTATTTATAAAGTCTACTAATCCCGTAAACATTAATAGTACGAATTTTACAAGCAAAAATTAAAAGATAATTAGTAATTTATAAGCTTTTTATGGAGGTTTATCCGCTTGATTATAGAAGTGTAGACTTTTGGGAATTGGAAGCCGAGAATCCTACATACTTTTTTAATAAAAAAAATATATAATTCAGAGAAAAGTGCGACCCTTTTATTAAGGCTCCACCTCCACGAGCGAGTTTATGTCGACGATATTATCGTTCTGACACTAAATTCTAAACAGCTCTATTGAACGTGTCTCCACTCGGCGCTAATACGCCACGATACGAGTGGCATTTGATGAGCGCAACGTTAAAAAGTAGCCACAATTCACTAGCGTACAAGAACAAGCGCTCCACAATACTACATCCATAATAAACAACAAAAAAATGACACCTATTCTCTCGCTCAACACCGAAATAAGCTATTTACTTTGAGTAGTGTATAGTTACCAAAGGCAAAGAGAAGTCTAAGATGATCGGCCCGTTGGATGAGTGGCAAGGATGCTTGCCTAACGTCTCAGGTGCTCCGGGTTCGATTCCCGGCGGGGTCAAGTTTGGAAATTTTAATGTAATTTTCAAAATTGACTGGTCTGGATTTGAAAAGTAGTGGTAGGGCACACTGCGTTTCGCAGTCATTTGGGCAGCCCGCCTGGCGGCAGTGACCACCCCCTTACAGAAGACCACCGTGAAATAACAGCATATACGTGCTCTTGTGTTTCGGTGAGTGAGTAAGGGATGCCAGAGCCCATTTTCTTATCCCCTCCTAATCCTAATCCTAATCCTAATCCTTAATCCTACTGTAGTCGGCAGCGCACTTGCAGCACCTGTAGCGTTGCTTGTGTTATAGGCGACGGTAGCCACCTACCATCAAGTGGACCGTCAGCCTGTCTGTCGACATAACATTAAAAAAAAAGATACGCGACGATCCGTTGCGAGAGGCAACGAGAAGTCTGAGACACGCGACGATCTGTTGCGAGAGGCGACGAGAAGTCTGATACACGCGACGATCCGTTGCGAGCAGCGACGATACGCTGGCTGATTCATCATCTCATGGAGACTACCCATTGCAGTGCGGATTCTTCGCGATAAACTCGCTCGTGGAGGTGGCGCCTAAAGGATTTAACATGCACACTGATGCGATCCTACGTTCATTTACGATCATTCAAAGTGCTTAAAGGCCTTATAATCAACACAAGAGTGTTCATCTAATGCTGGATCACAATCATGGAGTTTGATCGTGATTGGATATCTAAGAACCGCCTGATTCTGGATAAAATATTAGTATTCCTATTTTAAATTAACACATTTTTTTAAATACTATTTCATTTCTCCTTCTTCTCTGCTTTGCTTTCGTCAATTTCAACTGTGACTTCTTCGACAGATTCTTCCAACTCCCAGTCCTTGAGAGGCATTTCCGTTAGTTTGTAGAAACGACCATGTTTACCTATACCTGTAACACGCAAATAAATAGTTTGTCAATACAGTAGGCACTTATAATGAAGAGGATTTATTGAGATGAGACAGCAAGGGTAAATACTGTAACACAGGGCTCATACTGGTCGATTACAGAAGCTTTTTGAGTCTATTTTGAAAAATATAGACAGATATCAGTCGATTCACAATCTTATTTAATGACAAGTTTGTAGCGGTTCACAAACTTGGTTGACGTGATATGATAGCCAGCCAATGCGCGATGACGCGGCAGCCGGTACTTCAGGTACAGGATCGATGCGATTGACTTAGCGGCTGGTTCTTCCGGTACAGGAAATGCGATGACGTGGCTGCTGATTCTTCAGGTACCGAAGCAATGCGACCAACGTAAGACGAGAACCAATGCATTTGACATCCGAAATACACTGCGCTTGTACTGGTCGGTAGCCGTCTTTATAAACAATTGCATTATCTTCCGTCTGTTTCACAAGTGTGCATCTCTCTCGCACACTATATAATAAATTTAGAGTTGCACTGTGCAGTCTCCGTGCCCTCAGTACGAGCGTGGAGGTCGTACACTTCATATGTCCCATAAAATTACAAATGTAAAAATAACTGGCTGTCTGTCTGTTACCTTTCACACCTTACTATTCAACTGATCATCGTAAAATTTTGCGAACACATTGGTACTTTCATCCAGAAAAAAATACTGTTACTGAGGAATAATAAAAATAAAAATCCAACGCCTGACAAAACTATAACAGCAATGGCGACTAAATGTATTATTGCTAGTGTA
Source organism: Bembecia ichneumoniformis (assembly GCA_910589475.2). Classification (NCBI taxonomy): domain Eukaryota; kingdom Metazoa; phylum Arthropoda; class Insecta; order Lepidoptera; family Sesiidae; genus Bembecia; species Bembecia ichneumoniformis. The sequence goes on from OU342543.1 coordinate 8,332,673, forward strand.
TTTTTTTTTTTTTTCACTGAAAACTCGTTTACAAAATTAAATTGAGATTGAAGACTCCTTTTAAGCGGAAGCCTTCGCTCTTCCATAAAAGCTAGTCATTTATTAACAAATCAAGCTTCAGTAAACTTTAACTTACCAAAGATAGAAAATTATTGTTAATAAAATTATTACTATGCTCGTGTGTGAATTTACGATGTTGTTGGTGTGAATGCATGTGTGGTGCTGTGTGTGTGTGTGTGGGGGGGGGGGGGGTGTATTTTTTCGTTATTTCGTTACTATTAACAGATCTTCTACTTCGTCATAATTTTTAGTTCTAAGCCAATCCGTGATAAGTTTTTTACATTTGAGGTACAGTTTGTCGTATATACAAATTTCCTTATTAACTTTATTATATAAAAAGGCGTTACGTTTTGTCAGGCGTTACATTTTTTATTTTTCAATGCGGACACCAGCCAATATCCTATTTACCTCCTTGGAACTTCTGGACGCCTTTCATGACATCATCGATAGCGTTTCCCATGAGACTGTTCATGATTGCCTCGTCTCTCATACTCTCTTCACTGTTTGGGTTGAGCTGTGAGTTGACTGCGGCCAATTTGTCCATTATTAAGGCGTTCTGGGGAAACTTCCCGAGAGATTTTGCCAATTTTATAGATTCGCCTAGAGCTGAAATTTTCAATGTATATTATTTTTAGCAACAGGTGTCAAAGTAAAACAGCATTTGGTATTTTCATAGCAAAACCATCTAAGCCCATAAGAATTTATCAATTCTTTACGTCAAAGTAAAATCTTATACGAGAGTTGTGTACTGGGCAGCCTATTAGCGGCAAAGAACACCCTCTTAGGGCCTGAACATACGAGGGACTTTTGTTGGTAGAAGACAAAAATCCCCGAAGTGTGGAAAAATATATCGCCTACAACTACATCGTATAACCAAGGACTCCAGACAAAAGTACATTGGAGTCCCCAAAAAAATCTTAAAATTGTATTGTAAAATCTTAATAAACAAAGTTCAAACAAAACTCTTTCAAAAAAAAGAGTGTATGAAAGAAATTTAAGATTAGTTGAGAATTTGAGGGATCTTTGTCTTCCGCAGTCAAACTTTCCCTCGTCCATAAAATTAGATCATGTGTGCTGTTAACCATGTGTTTCGATTAGAGGATGCCTAATGATGACCCATCAAGAAAGCTGCTAATTTTTGGAATAATGGAGAAAGTTACAGCAGCAATTTCATTTATTTATATAATTATAACCTAATTATACCTTTCGATCAGCAGGACCAACAAACTGTCTAATATGGTGAATTTTTTTAGTCACTTGTGTAGTTCACAAGATTACAGTAAATCATTTTAAAAACCTTTTAAAATACACAAAAGATTAGATATGACGGATGTAGTTGATTTTTTGAAAATAGATAATGGATATTCAAGCTAAAAAATAATTTTACACTTCTATTCAATAGTCCACGATTTTATTTCAAAAAAACCGTAACACCTAAATTATTCTGAACGCAATCATACAAAATTTCTAATCTTTTTATTTTAAATTTTAATTTTTTATCCATTATCTATTTCCCAAAAATCAACATCAGTCAAATCCAAACTAATTATCCTTCAACCGGAGGATAAAATTTATCGAATGGCAGGCAAGTACAGGTATTTTTATTTTATTTATTTATTATACATGAAAAATAAGGTGACAGTGTACTTGATGGTAGGTGGCTAATATAATCTATTAACAAAAGCAGCGCTACAGTGATTACTTCAAATAGCCTCCAGCTTCAATCAACAATAAATTATTATTGTCAATGATTATTAATATCTAATTATAATTAGAATAAAGAAGGGAATCTTTTGTTTCCCGAATAATCACTGGCCTGGAAGATTTCTAGATAAGCTTTATCCTACAGTTTAAGCCAGAGTATTATTAACCTTTACAGTAACAAATGTTGAAGAAACCCAATCGAATTCCATTAGCACTAAAATTTACTTCAGCGTATATAATTGTTTGTCATTATCTAAAGATATGGAAAAACTAAAGGATATACTACCAGTTCCAGTGAGAGTCTTTTTGCAGGCGAGCCCTTTCTGAAAAGCCTCAACACCGTTGATAAGTCTTCCAGTCATGAGCAAGTCGAGGGCTTGCGATAAACCTATGAGGGCTGTTAAGCGACGAGCACCAAATAGACTTTGTGGTACACCTGAAATTTTTTATATTTTTTTTTTATTAATAAAAGGGTTTTCAAATATGGGCACTCACAAAAATACACCTAAAGATTGCAATGACGAGCATCGATTGGTCTTAGTTTGTTTAACTAAGATCTTCAAAGGAATTCATGCTTGCTTGAATTTACTTACTGCTTAAAAGACAATGCTAATATTGAGAAGGAACGAAGGGTGTTGTCCATAAGGGCGAATATAGTAGCTCGCAGGTTTGCACGATGTTCCACAAATGTAAAGCTGACATTATTTCAAAACATATTGTTGTGCTCTGTGGGCAAATTACACACAGTCCTGCTTCTGTAGTGCTTCGGGGATGTTTGCAATAGCACCTAATGTTTCATTGCCAACATGTGTAAAAATATGCATCACTCGTTAGGCGGGTGTGGGCTAATAAAGTTCTATCGATGATTGCTGATAGGTTAGGTTGTTTATATATCTGGCATTGTTGAAATAGACATGTTAGTGGTAGTTCTTATGATTTTGTTTTAAATTTAGTTATAAATATTTATCTTATTATTTATCTTACGTCTTCTTCCTATTAGTATACGAAAAAAAATGCTTTTACTTATTTTTAATAGGAGTGTATGAAACTGTCTAGAATAATAATTTATAGGATAATAGGGGGCCAGATGCCTGAAAATTAATTAATTTTATTTGTTTATAGATACTATTAAATTTATTCGATTTTTTTATTAATTTACAGGCAGACTTTATTCTGCCCGAATCTGAAAACAATCTGTACCTAACCTAATTGCAGCGCCACCTATCGGGTCCAATTGTTCCACCCAGCGACCCACTCAAACGCACAGAAAAAACATGCAGATTACGGCCATGTCAAAAGTGAAATTTCTTCAGAAATCAAATATAATAGTAAGCGGTATATGTTATGCAGAAACGTTGCAAGATACGTCGCGCGATCGTTACACTGAAGCATCACACATCACACAATCTCATGGCGCGAAAAGAAGTTTCACTTAAAAATTTCATCAAAATTGGTCCAGGTTTAAAGTTCAGTGACATTGATCCGACAATCAGTTCCAGTGATGTTGTTCTATCAATACATATCTCTAGTAATATGAATTATTGTGAAAAATTGTATGTCTGGCACACTATAAGTCTTATACGCTAGCTTTTTTTTATACTAATAATGTGTACCTGTGATACAGAGCAACACATCAGTTCTGAAATTAATAAATAATTGAAGCGAGCAAAATCCTAGGCAACCAAAATCAATAATTCTTCTGTTTAAGTATTTTTCTGCTTTATGTATTTCAGGCACAGTTTGAAATTCTTACCAAATCTCCTGCCGAGACAACCAAGCATAGCTGTGTCTTCCACAATTCGTAAATCACAGGCCAGTGCCAACTCGAACCCTTCAGCTACTGCAAACCCAGACACTGCTGCTATTGTTGGCTTATCACACAGTGGCCGACGAAGTAGGCGACTCTGAAGAAAGAAATAATTACCTCTTAATACCCCAAAAAACTACGTGAATAGTTTGTAACATTATAAATAAATAACCAAAACAGTTCAAGGGGTGCTATTGTATTTCCTTTGTATTGTTGAATACCATCGTTTGTGGAGATTATAGGAACAGTTCTGATACTACTTGCATTTATAAAATGTAACAAAATATTTGGTTTAGTGATTTAGTAGAAAATAAATTTTAAGTCAATCCAAACTCAAAATTCATCATAATGATACAGCGGAAAATTAATCTTCTTCATGATACTGATTCCAATGATGAAAGTGAATAAATTTTTGATTTAGATGTGTAAAATGTATCGAGATCACTTGTAGTGCCTGACATAGACAATTGTTAATTACAATCTTCCTTGACTTGCATTGTAATATTTCAAGCAGGGTCAAGAACTTATAGCCAGGTAGGGCACACTTCCAATTGTCTGACTATTTATTGTATGTTTTCATGTATGAATCCTGATGAAACTTTACAGTAATATGTGTACTACAATATAAAGTTACAGGCAAAGGATAGTTAGGAATAATTAAATAAATATCATTTACTAAAGAAAGTCATAAAAAAATCTCTGCAGTCGAAAAAAAAATAAAACAAACTATCTTTGAAGATAAACCAAGTTGGGATACTTGTGGGAAGTGACCTTGTAGAAAAGAATTAATAAGAAATAAATTACCTACTTTAATTTTTCATATATTTGTACTAATATAATAAAGCCGAAGAGTAAAAACATTGAATAGAACTACTGGATTTTAAAAATTCTTTTTGCATATGATAGTCAATTTCTTGAGAAAAGTATCCCCACAGCTAGTGGTTGGTTCTTCAAATTAATAAAAACAATATAAAATATCAAAATATTTATTGTTTTATTTTAATCAAGAGAACAGTCACTAGTTTTAAACAAACATCTGAGAAAATCTTTACTATGAAAATGTGCCATTTCGAATATACTATATTATGTAGTTTTATAATAAACTATATAAATAAAAATGAATCTCAAAATGTGTTAATTATTACAAAATTTAAGAACGGCTGAACCAATTCTGCAAAAGAGAAAAACTGCACAGAAAACTCCATCCATAAAAAGCCTCAGCTTCAAACGGGTACATCCCGTTAGGATGCTAATAATATATAAAAAAACTACATCTAAGAGACATACGCACTTTGATAATTAAAAAATGCAATTTTAATATTAGATTGCTGACTGTCTACTTGATAGTGGGTGGCTGCCATCACAAACACAAGCAATATTAAGAGGAGTGCAAGTGGTCTGCCATCCCAGATAAAATAAAATGACAAAATGGGGACAGAGGACTCTTCCCTAGAGGGATAGATTTGGGGATAGCAGATAGATCCCCAAATTGTCCCTTTTCTAACATTCATTACTCACCAAAACATAACATAATTGCTTCTGTGAGGAACGATTAAAAATAATATAAGCAAAAAATATTAAAAGTAAATTTATTGAGCTAATTACTCTAATCTAAAGTAAATTTATTGAGCTAATTAGAGATCAGCTCTAATTACTCTAATATAGCTAATAATAATAAATAATTATTTATTAGCTTATTCTAATAAGCAGAGCAAATAGGTTGTGTGTTTTACATTAAAACTTTGTTTGAAAATTGATTTTAAAAATAGTTCAATATTTTAGATTAGACTTTAGATACCTATTTAGAAATAAAGTGGTATCAATTCAATAAAATACTAAAATCGTCAATATTAAAAGTACTTCCCACAAACTTCAATCCTTTTCTTTTCAGTCTGTATTTTAACGAAAAGCCTTTAGATAAGCGATTTTTGACCCAACCTAAGAGTGGTTTTGTTTTCATTAGTCTCTGTTAACCTTTTTTTAATGTTAATATCGGCAGACAGACTGATGGTCCACTTGATGGTAGGTGGCCACCGTCGCCTGACACAAGCAACTCCACAGGCTGCAAATGGATTGAGGAAGGGATAAGGATTTCAACTCATAATTGTAAACAAAAACTTACTGCAGCATCTCTTATGGTATAATATCCTTTCTCTCCAATCTCATCAATGTCGAAGCCTGAGCAAAAAGTTCCTCCCTCGCCATTAAAAACCAATACTTTAGCATCGTTATCCTTATCGAATTCTTCTATAGCTGCTGTCATTTCTTTCAATGTTGCTTCATCAAGACTATTACGACATTTTTGGCGATCGATATTAATTGTTGTTACCCCACCATATTTTTCGACACTTAAATCTGAAAGAAGAATTAAAACGATACGATGTAATGATTTATTTTTTCATAAACAATTAGTTTATAAAATTGGTTATTTTTTACGCCGAATAACCTTACTTTTTATAGGTTCATCCACCTTTTTTGGGTCTTCATTTTTCTTTTTAGTGTTATTAGATGCTTGACTAGCTTGCCGTATAGTATTTATTCGAGCAAATGTTGAATTTCTTATAGAAACTATTTTTCTTAAAAGAAATTTCATGTTTTATCAAAAAATTAAAACAAAACCACTTTACATTCACAAACAAAGCAAGATAAATAAACAAATAAAAAAAAAATAGAAAAGAATCTGTGCTCTGAGCTCTCCGCTATAGTAATAGTGTTCTGTGGCTCTGAGTGATACGATCAGTATATAGTGTTCTGTGGTTACGAAATACAGACTACAAAACAATCATAATTGAAACAATATTTAATTTTTCAATTAAGAATATTAACAAAATAAATAATGAAAACTGAAAAGGGATATATTATTTCCAATTAGAAACCGATAAGTTTCCCAGGAGGAAATCCAAAACCATTAGTCATAAATTAGTCACAATGTATAATCGGCTCAAATCTTCTTGGGCTCTTCGGATTTCGCAGTTGTACAAACAGCAACACACTTAACTGCACATTAAAGACGCAACTGAGAGAAATTATCACTGTTTGAAAGGGATAGATATAATGTCATTTTCAATGTATAGTAATAAGTTTTCCAGGTAATAATTCTTAATTCGGTCGCATTGCAATGCAGTTCTTCTTTAACGCTCAAATAACATTTACTCATAGTTTATTACAAATTAAACCTTCATGATTCATGGATGTAGTCTAAATTGAAAAACAAAAGTCTCGATGTTCTTTACCATAGATAAATATAATATACTTGTTCTTTACTCAATTCTGTCTATTTGACACAGGATCTTTTATCAAAATCTACATTTAATCTTGTACAATAATATCAAAGAAAATATTATAATCACTTTGAACTTCTTTCTTATACCTACCAAAAGTGAAAAACAATTTTCACCTGTGGAAGACTATATAGTGACTGTTGAGTCGGACTTATAGAGTGGCATTGATTGGGTTACAGCTATTCGAAAAAATGTGTGCCGTGCAACCATATCTCGTTTTGCCGCCTGTATAATGCTTTCCAACCATACCTTTGGGTCATTTTGTTGGTCAAATAACACTATATTATTTATACGAGTCGGGAGGAATCGAGCTATGCTTCGGTCTGCTCAATAATGACGATTTTCAGATGATACGAATGTTTTACGAAACTAAAGTAATTTTTGTTTTTGAGTTTATATGTGCTGACCTAGCAATTTAAAATATATTGTCATTTTGTTGGTCAAATAAGACTATATTATGTATACGAGTCGGGAGGAATCGAGCTACACTTCGCTCTGTTCAATAATGACTATTTTCAGATGATACGAATGTTTTACGAAACTAAAGTGATTTTTGTGTTTGAGTTTATATGTGCTGACTTAGCAATTTAAAATATATGGTCATTTTGTTTGTCAAATAAGACTATATTATTTATACGAGTCGGAAGGAATTGATCTACGCTTAGCTCCGCTTACTAATGACGATTTTCAGATGATACCAATGTTTTACGAAACTAAGGTTATTTTTGTGTTTGAGTTTTTGTGTTGTGTTGATACATATGTGATGACCTAGCAATTTAAAATAATTGCACACAATGAAAAATGTAAATAAAATAACAATAATAAATAATTGTTTTATTTATAAAATCCTTAACCCGCATTCTGCGGGACCATCCCGTGATGCGAGTTGTGATTAACGTTAAACGCAAAACGTTAAATGTGTTCTCCATGTCCCGCATGCCTATACGAGTATTATTATTTTCATTTTCGATTAGACTTTCAAGTATGAGATTGTGTGTATTTTCGCTGTATGTATTTTTAAATCTTCAAAAATTGCGTTACGTAAAACGACCCCCTACTCACTCACTGACAGCTAGGCGACGTTGCCAATTTATATTCATGGTTTGTATCAACTAATCTGTGGTACTAACGTTCTGTGGTATCAATCAACCATGTATCAACAATAAAGAAGACTGGTTCACTATGGGTTCATTTCACTTGATCTGTCAGTGTCACTTTTACCCACCAGCACAAAATCCTTGATTCATTTTTTGGATTGGATTTCTGGATTTCTTCTCTTTCTGTTTGAACAAATTCTATAGGGACACGTGTATCTACTTGTTGATTGTAGATTTTACTACATTATTTCATCATTAGTTTAAAATATTTACTTCTAGTGTTTAGAAGAATAAAAATACACTTAGAGCTTTGCGAGACAGCTTTGATAAGCGCTGTAGCGAGAGATTCTAGACCATTTGTTTTTGTGTTTACAAATCTTTTTGGCTTTAAAAATGTCTGAATTTAAGGACTGGTACAACAGTGTACCATTTTTTACTCGATACTGGTTGACTTTTACGATTGTTTTAAGTTTAATAGGAAGGTTCGGTATAATAAACCAATATTACTTCATATTGGATTTCTATCCCTTCATACAACAATTCCAGGTAAGGAATAGGTATAGTCAATTCAATTTTATACCAAATATTTGACTAGTTATAGTCAAACTAGCTATTAAAGAAGTGCATAAATCTGTATTGGTCACTATGAATAAGATAAGGGATTATTGACATTCCACTGTCGACCTGCGACCCTTATCAGTTGGTCTGTCCACCTTGTGGGTGGGTGGACGTCCTACGCTGCGCTTGCCGGTGCGTGGCCTCAACTCGAAAACCTTTCAGCCCCAGTGGCCGTCGGATCTCTATACTATATGTCATGCCCACTGCTACTTCTACTTACTAATCCTGGGTTATGTCGGTAACTTTTGTTTATCTATAAATCACCTCATTCCTGATTCAATCTCGCAGTGTAGCCCTGAGCTCTCCATAGCTTTTGAGCTGCATTGAGCTTTCTTACGAGGCCCATAGTTAGAGACCACCTTTCAGTGCCAAATGTCATCACTGGCACCACATCATTGATTGAAAGCTTATGTTTTAATGTCTCAAAGCTTCCCGAACGCTGCCCATCTGAGCTGCACATATGCATTGCCCTACTTAATTTTATTTATAACTAGCTTTTGCTCGCGATTTCGTCTGCATATCATTAGAAATTGTTACCTGCTGATAATGTAGCTTTCTATAGGTCAATGAATTTTCAAAATTTGTCCAGTAGTTTTTAAGTTTATTCATTACAAACATACAAAAATACATACATACAATTTTTTTCTCTTCTTAATATTAGTATAGATTAATTAATTACTATTTCTAGAATTTGGTATTTTAACAACCATTTGCAACAAAGAAATAATTTAATTGAAATAAACTTTTTAAAAAACATAAGTAGAAACATTATGTCTGTATGAATGATTTATTCTGTGTATATTTTATTTTTTGTTGACCCCCTTGGTTAAGTGGTTAAGGTGTTTGCCTTAATGGTCTGTCCGGGTTTGATTCCCAGTAGGATCAACTTTGATTCAAAGTTTTGTTCTAGATCTAGAAAGTAGATGCAGGGCACCCTTTGTTTCGCAGTCATTCATGCAGTCCATCTGGTGACAGTAACTAGCCTCTTTACAGAAGACCACCATGAAATAACAGCATGTGTGCTGTTGTATTTCACTGAGTGAGTAAGGGTTGGCAGCACTTCTGGCGTTGTATGTGTATAGGTGGCGAAAGCCATCTATCATCAAGTTAACCATCAACCTATCTGTCGATCTTAACATAAAAAAAACCATTTTGGAAACCAATCTCCATAAGAGAAAAATGAGACATTACAAGAGAAGAGTGACACATATTTATGGCAGGAGACCAGATTGCCAAATGAGAATGAACAATGCCATTTGCTTATTGTTCTGCTCTGTTATCTAGTAGTTTATTTCCATACTTACTGGATACTAGGAGAACTGCCAAACATTGGGCTATTAGAAATGTCAGACTCATGAGTGCTGGTTTATTGAGTGTCTAATTAATTTAAACCTTAATTGATACACCCTAAGCACAAAATTGTACTTTCAGTCAATCACAATAGTTTTCTAGTTTTCTGTAAAAGGAGTTTTTGTAATATTTTTTTAAAAACTGTTGTCATTTCTGTAACTATAACCTAAGTTGTTTTAATTCGTGTTTATTACTTTAACTGCGTCCCTTTTTTTAGGTTGTATTGTGATAACCTCCGATGTCACTATGACGCCGCAACCCCCCCCCCCCCCCTTCTAGCCTTCATAGTTTCCGAGATTCCATCACCGATTTTTTCTGTTGCTCATTCCCTAATATAATTCTCCTTTATAGTCAGTTGTAAAGGTGTTTCCCTAACCACCTTTACAACTGACTATAAAGGAGAACCCCCGTTTATAGTCGGTTTAAGGAGACTCCTTACCGACTGACTATAAGGAGAAATTTATAATACCTATGTATATCAATCAAAATTAAAATCAATTATTTCCATGATTTAAATGATAACATGTATTTTTTTTATTTTTTTTTCAGATATGGCGTCCCATAACAGCACTATTCTTTTATCCAATAAGTCCAGCAACTGGATTTCACTTCCTCATTAATTGTTACTTCTTATACAACTATTCTCAAAGACTGGAGACAGGAATGTTTGCTGGAAAACCTGCAGATTACTGCTATATGTTGTTATTCAACTGGCTCTGCTGTGTTCTTATTGGATTGCTGGTGAATTTGCCTGTAAGTTACTTCTTTTATTTTTTTTAATTTGAACATACTCTGAAAGAAAGAAAAGACATCTTATCCAAAACGATCACAATACACACAAGTTTCAATAAGTACAATTTTAATGCCAATAATGTCATAGTTATCAGTGCCTCGCTTCAAATGTACACCCAACTCTGCATGTGATGTCATCTCCCGAATGTCCATCTTAAAACAGTGGAAAAATCGGTTATAGTCCCTTTCAAGGGACTACAAAATTTTTTCGCAATAAATGGATAGTTGTTATAAGCAATAGGGATTCGCCAGGGACTTGGCTGAAGTTGTTGTCGAAACCGAGGTTGTTATATCTGGTTTTTACTGTAGTAAAATAAGTGAAGAAGATGGTTGAGAGATTTTACATTGTGATATATACAAACCAGAAATGGAGGTTGTTTATAAAAAATCATTGGAATTTCTTGGACCGTGTGTAAGGGCTGCCGATAGTAAATTATCGGGTTTGAGCCCAATACGGCGGGTGTGGACTGTATAGGTATACGGGAATCCTATTCTATTACTCACTGTTGTGATCCGCGGGATTCTTCTGAGCTTGAGTCTTCTTCCAAAGCTTTGGATTCTTCTCTTCAGCACTCACGACGCGAATCACTCCAGTTTTGATAACAGAGATAGGAACGGGTGATAGGAGATCAAAGAAGACAGCGGGTCTTTCTGATCTGCGGGTTTGCTCACTTGATAGGAGAATAAAGAAGACAGCAGGTCTTTTTATCAGCGGGTTTTTTTAACTTACTTTATTGTATCTCCATGGCGGTGGACTCGAAACAGGCAGTGTTCTCTGATTGGCCCACAATGACGTGCCCCCTCTTAGCCAATCAGAGCGATTCCTTATGAATTTAAATAAAGCCAGCAAAGTGGCGCGAACACCGTACACAGATTGAACCAAATAAGACCAATCGAACCAAACTTTTTATTTCTTAAATTTAAAATCAACACAATGTTTCATCTTTAGAAGTGCCGTTGGCGAGCCTGTTGGATGAGTGCTTAGGGTGCTTGCCTTGACGCTCTGTCTCAGGGGTCTCGGATTCGACTGCGAAGTGCAGTGTGCAAGTGCACATTGCACTTTGCAGTCATTTGAGCAGACCATCTTACAGCAGTAACCACCCCCTTACAGAAGACCACCATGAAATGATAGCATGTGTGATGTGTTTCATTGAATGAGTAACGGGATGCCAGAGCCCATTTCCCTATCCTTTCCAAATCCTTATCGTAGTATGGTCGGCAGTGCACTTACAGCACTTGTGGCATTGCTTGTGTTATAGGCTACGGTAGCCATCTATGATCAAGTGACTTAACAATAAAAAAATTCACTAACAGTATTCCAGCAAGCCATAGAAGTTATTTAGATACAGTTCTTATACAATAAGCTTTATGTTTTATTAATTTGTATTTCAGATACTAATGGACCCCATGGTACTCTCGGTGCTATATGTATGGTGTCAATTGCATAAGGATGTGGTCGTATCATTCTGGTTTGGCACTAGATTCAAAGCGATGTACTTACCATGGGTGCTTCTGGCATTCAATCTGGTGATTAGTGGCGGGTGAGTTAATTTTTTAACTTAATCATAGTAAAGGAAAAATTAAATCTGTAGGTAACCAATTGACTAAGCACAAAGCGTAAGACTGTTGCTCACATTTTTATGCCCATCTTAACTTCTAAGTGAAAGGTCGGATCAAATAATTTAAAAAAGAATTTACATATGTCCATGATTATGAAACTGTTTAATTGGATAAGGAATTAATAACATCAATGAATTCCACCCATGTTTTGAACTTGCAACTTTTTTGTGGGTATATCATATATATTGGTATATGAGCATATAAACATGTACCTATATGACACTATTTGTTTCTTTTTTAACAAAATATAGCACACGTTGCTCGCTGATAATATAGTTTAGTCACTTAAGTAGTTTTTAGGGTTCCATATGTCCGAATAAAAAAACGGAACCCTTATTGGATCACTCGTGTGTCCGTCTGTGCAAACATCCCCCCCCCTTATCTCCGAAACTACTGAACCTAAAATTTTGAAAAAAATACAGAAATTAGTTTTCTACTTATAGATTATAGGAAAACCTATAAGAAGTCCATGATATTAAAATAACATGGTAAATCCACTCAATATTGTGCGGATAGGCAACATCGTACGGAACCCTCTTCACGTGAGTTCAACTCGCACTAGTCCCGTTTTTTTTAAATCCCTACCTTTTTATGTCACCCCATAGCCTGAAATTTAATGAATTTTTCCATCCGACTTAATATTTATAGTTCTTAAAGAAATGTCTAAAAAAATTACTGTCATTGTGACTAACTGATTAATATAATTATAAGATTAATATAATATATATAATACTAGCTGGTGTCCGCAACTTTGTCCGCATTGAAAAAAAAAACACTGTTGATCTATTATACTACAATAGAATTAGGTGAAGCGGCGACGTCTATCGGATTCAGGTAGAACCGCTTGTTGATACACCTGTGCATAGTATGCTCTCGATTTGCAAACCCTCGGGATTATACCTATAGATTCTCCAGGAATCACTCTGTTGATAGATGAAAACCACATGAAAAACCGTTCAGTCGTTTTTGAGATTATCCCGAATATACATACAGATTATATTAGATATAATAAATATATAACCAGTAGGATTAAATCCTACTGGTTACCTGTTTTATTGATACCATTTTTTGTTTATTCCAGAGGCGTAATGGAGCTCATAGGGATATTGATCGGTCACTTGGCGTTCTTTTTGCTGTTTAGATATCCACAAGAGTTCGGTGGGGCTTCCCTACTCACTCCACCAGCGTTTCTGTAAGTTACTATCGGTTTACTGTATCACTAGCTGTAGCCGCGACTTCGTACGCGCTGTAGTTCGTAATTTAAAAATCCCACACGAACCTAACATTTTGCCAGGATGAAAAGTATCCTATATGATAATCCAGGTAATAAACTATCTGTGTGCCGAATTTCATCCAAATCCGTTCAGCTGTTTTTGCTTGATTGAGTAACAAACATACATACTTTCACATTTATAATATTATTAGGATTGCTACAGTATTATGAAGAGTTGAAATTTAATTGTTTATTCGTATATGTTGGGTAATCATTCAAGTTACTTTTCTTGCTACCGGTACCTTCGCCTTTTTAACGCAAGCACCGCTATAGGTGATGCAAGTGCACTGCCCACTTTAGTTCTTGTTCCCTCGTTCACTGGAATACAACAGCACATATGCTGTTATGATATAAACTTTTTTTTTGATGAAGTTATGTTTTCAGTTTAAAATTTTAATATATGTAAATGAAGTTATATATAAAAATATTATGTCCGGGAGCAAAATGTTATTTTTTTAACAGTAATCGCTTGGTGATCTTTAATTTAAAGCAGACGAAATTCCTGGGCATAGCCAGTTTTAATTATAAATAGAATGCATGGTGTTTTTATACATTTCACATATATTTTTTTTATGTTAACCAGGCTGACGGTCCACTTGATGGTAGGTGGCTACCATCGCCTATAACACAAGCAATGCCAAAGCTGCTGCAAGTGCGCTGCCGACTGCAGTAGGATCAAGGATAAGGGATTAGGAGTGGATAGGGAAGTGGGCTCTGGCATCTCTTACTCACTCACCGAAACACAACAGCACACATGCTGTTATTTCACGGTGGTCTTTTGTAAGGGGGTGGTTATTGCCGCCAGAAGGGCTGCCCAAATGACTGCGAAAACGCAGTGTGCCTTGCCACTACTAAATGGTTGCAACAATCTGGTGTCCATTATTTTATGTGATAGTAAGCGCACACTGCATGGGATAAATATTGCTTTCACCTATAGGGAGAAAGTAGAATAAAGGTTAAGAAATAACATAGAGCAGGCATTGGTTGTTGTCGAAACACCTGGTTCATCTGGATGGACCATTGGTGAACTCCAAAAATATACCACTATTGATGGCGCCATCTATTATACTTCAATAGAATTAGGGAACGCGGCTTGTACATCAAAAAGTTCATTGTTTGACGACAGATGTCGCTGCGCCGGCAGGTTATAACGCGCTATCGCTTCGTTTCTCAACACAGACTAGGTACACTTCTTCTTATTTTGGTTATGGCACCATCAGATCTTCTCCGATGATTTTGCCAGTGTTACCAGACAAGTCCATCAATTCCAAAGCAGTCAAGTACACTTTTCATACAAGATTTCGACATTTACTTTTATAAGCTGTCAGCTGTCGCACACATTTCAAAATGACAGTGACAGATAACGTAACGCTTGTATTATTAATTTTACTCGTCATAAAATATCCACCGCGGCCTTATATGAAAATGTATTCTTAAAGGTAAAAAAGCAATTAACACACAGAATAAAACCGTTTGTTTACACTTACATGGAGAAGTATTGTGTAAACACTTATTAACGAAATGTTGTCATCCATTGTTGTTTATAGGAAACAGATATTCCCTGACACAAGATACGTCGGTGGTTTCGGGGCAGTTCCACAAACTCGTATGGGCACCGGCCGTCCAGCGGGCAACGTGTTTGGGGGTCACAATTGGGGTCGCGGCCAAGCGTTGGGCGGTAACTGAAATTTTCATTAGAATCGGACTGAATTTTAATGTAATATACAGACTGTTATATATGTACTTTTTAAATTTAATCACGTTGTTATCTTACTTTGGTTTTAATTTGACTACGCTTTCTCAATAGTCAGTTGGACTAAGCTTATAGTTTATAGTCCCACCTTTTATAAATTATAATTTTATAGGCAAAGATATGAGTTAGTTAGTTTCCGGTTCATTATAGCCTTATGTCAAAACGTTCTGTTCCGATGTGACGCATTCTCTGAATGAGTTGAACCAAAACAACTACGCTTCATTTTTTATTTTGCTTTGGGCAGGCATTTTGGGATTTAGTGTAAAAAATATAGATTAAATTAATTGATATTGTGAGCTGTAATGAACCGGACAGCAAACTATTTGTGTCTGAATGATGGGCCGTATTATTCTGTACTGTAGGAAAATGTGTCGGGTCCACTTTTTTGATTATTTTTTAAATTTCCTATGTGTATTGTAATGAAATCTTTACTTTTACATACTATATAGTATGTCCCCGTTATTTTGACTGTAGTATGTACCAAATAACCAGGAAAAATTGACACAGTTTAATAAAACAAAAGGAGAATGCGCAAAATTTTCTCAGCCCCGACGTAAAAACATCTTATTTCAGAATTTTGTAATTTTGTACTTTCTAAATATTTTTCAAAAACTGGTAATTTTTGCGAAATGTTTTTTTTTACATGTAAGTAAGTAGTTTAATATTATAAAAATTAAATAAAATCATTCAACACTTTCAAAGTATATAATAATGTATTTTATATTTTTGCATTTGTAATATTTATTTCCTAATTTATAGGTGGATTGATTTTCTTACTGAGGTACAAGGGGTATTGTGATTCAGAATAGTATTAGCTTAGCGTGTTTCTGATGGTCATTACATCGATTTTATTGAAACTATGTCGTTTCTACAAAAGTAATATTTTGCAAATACCAGTGACCTCAGACCTAATAAGAACTAAAGACAGAATTTTGCGGACAACATAGTGAAGCCAGATTTGTAAATAGGCCGGTGTTGCCGTAATAATTCATAGTAGGTACTCAAATATTCGTCGTCGTGAAGATGATGATGAAAAACACAAGGACTCAGCCATTCAGATTAAGAGAAATAGGAGGGTAATAGGAAGTGTATGAAATAAAATTACTGGTTAATATTTTTTGTGTATTTATTTAAAAACCTTTGACAACTCATACAATATCATGTATCACTCATATATACTCAGTATCTATGAGTAAATAAATAAGTGAATGAATGATTGAACGAATGAGCAAACGAACAAGCTAACAAACAAATAAAAAATAAAAACCTACAGAATCATACAAATCATTCCTATGGTATTTTCACGAAATACTTATTTTTTTCACTGACCCATTTATTAAAGCTATGCCTATGAATAGTTACTAAGCAGGTATCTATGATAGTACGAGACGCTAATTTCACAAGCTCCGGGCCCGACTTGCACTTTCCCTGTTTTTTGTAATACAAATTGACATAATTAGATAAGTTAAAAATAGGATAATTATAACGCTTAATAAAGGCAACACTATGTTGAGGTTTCGTTTTCCAAGATGAAATTTTATTTATTCTTATTGAAAATATTGGTTTCCAAGTTTACCTACGTGTGAAATGTGATTCTATTCTGCCTTTTACTTTTTGAAGACTGGTTGCTCATAAGGCGAGGCGTAGTTTGTTTGCATACATGTGCGTGTAACCGTGTATGTACCGAGGCGTAGTTTTACAGGCTCCATTTTGCAGTCCACGAGAGTCTACCTTTAGTTCTTATTTTATCTGAGCCAGTCACTTGAATTTTCTTTGTAAATTAACTTTGGCTGGGAATAAAATATATACCCCGAGAAAATAAGTTATTTTTTATAAGTTATTTTAGTATTCAACTTAACTGTGTTAAGGTCAAATCAAAGTATAGGCTTAATTCGGGGTCTAAGGTCTGAATTATTGTTTTAACTCAAAAGAAAAGTGTCATCTAAGGTCTATTTTATGGTGTAAAATGTATTGTTTACTCGTAGATCGTTATGTTGCTAAGATTCAGGAACTTATCTAGATATTTAGATCGAAGTTGGCAACATTAAAATTTTATGAAATTTATCTTCATTGAAAAAATGTCAATGTAGCATTATTTGTATAGTAAAATCTATTCTCAAAGAACTGGACTCATTGTTCTCATTTTTTAGTAAAATGACACCTCTTTTGAAGGTTATATTTTATCCGGGAGTACATTCTACCAATTCGAATAATGAGGTTTCAATCACAGCAAATCCACTTAGCACTTATATTGAGAGCTGTGGATTTTGAGTGAATGTGTAAATAAATAAATAAATAAATCATCACGCATGCCATGTTGACATTTTTTATCGCGATGAAGTTGTTCAAAACTTCTCAAAATTCAAATTGGAAGTATGGAGTTATTTACTTATAATTTAATTGTATATAGAAATAAAATAATATGGGAAGCATTTCGAACAAAAATACTAATTACGCAAAATGTCTTGGTAAATTAAAAATAATTGTTGCAAAAAAAAAAGAACTTAGGAGATAAATATGTTTAATTATATCTCGGTAAACAATTTTACTGGTACTGAGAATATAAACCACTGTGAGTCTATAAATTATATTTTTTTAAATAAGTCATAAAAAACAATGTACACACCAAATCAAACCGTTTACATTGAGAAGCACTTTTTAATAAATTGTTGATTGTTCTTTTTAATAAAAAATATACCTATATATATAAATAGCAAATGCATGGACATTGGGAAATTTTATTAATAGAACTGTCAAAGATATTATTGTCAGCGAAAGTACATCGGATGAAATATAATTTATTTAATAATAGGTATATGGCAGTTCCCAAAGCATGAATTTAATCGGGAGCGCAGGGTTGAATGCTATATATAGTCGTATTATACTTCCTACTTCCACTTTGAAATATTCGACAGTTTTTGATAAAAACTAAAGAATTGTCCATAATAAGATCTAATGTTTGTGTAAAGTTTTATTTTAACAATAAATTTAACACACAACCTTTAGTTTTATTTTGTCTTTCAACAACTATGACTGTTTAACAACTATGTGAGGTGGAATTCCATTATTAGCCCAGGCGGTATCCGCTAAAATTCACTTGTATTTGTGTAAGTTTGAAAGTATGATCTACTTTTGTTGAGATCACTTCCAAAAATCAAATAAATGATAATTTCATTATGCGCTGGACAAAACGAACAATGAACAGACATGGGGTCCATGTTGATTTTTAAAAATATAAAAAAGTTGGAGTCAAGAAAGCAATATTAGGCTTAGGCTCATAAAACTCACTTTCCCGAAATGTGCACTTTTTCTAAATGTACATTTGTTTAGAAGGATCACTTTCTCGGAAGGTGCAAAAAGTCTCAAACAGTACACTTCCCAATTGGAACACTTTCTCAAATAGAGTACATTATCTCAGAAGATCACTTTCCCAAAGAGTGCACATTTCGAAAAGTGAGTTTTATGAGCCTAAGCCCAATATTATGCTACATGGGGTGCTGCGGCATTCTGCAGTAGCATAATACAATTAATTTGAATTATATTAAAAGCAATTAAGATACAAAATTCTATGAAAAAAAAATGAAATACTTTTGCCTTGTCCTCCAATTTGCGCCGGTCCTAATTGGATCAGTTTTGAGTTTAAGGTTGTGAGTCAAAACCTTCTTCGTGTACTCATGGACTATGCGGATGTCTATAAAAAGGTAATTAATATCATCAGATAGAAACGACCTCTCTACCTCACCTCCTTGCGCGAAATAACGTGCTCGCAAAACGCGAGCATCGCTTACCACGCAAGATCGCTGCCGACTTTCAAAACGGTCGGCATCCACGACGAGAGACAGCGGCGTGCTGCTCGCTCATTGTCTACTGCGCAGCCGCAATGGTGGCAATGGTGTCGGCTCTCTCGCGGCCATCCGGTGAAGGTAACATTTCCCAAGAGCACCTGCACCAGGTGGAACGTGAGAACCCTGGCCGCTTCACCAGTTATCCTTCTAGGGAGGGGCGGATCACCTCGATCGTTTGTCGGCCCGCATTGGGCTCCGCCAACCGTTCATTCTCTTCAATTTAGATTATATTGTAGTTTCGTTATCCAGAAAGAGGGATAGGGATAGGCCTAATAAGGGATGCCAGAGCCCTTTTCCTATCTTTTATCCTATTATGGTTTGGCAGCGCACTTGCTGCACCTTATGGTTGCTTATATTATAGGCAATGGTAGCCACCTACCATCAAATGGACGTTAACATATACATAAAAAATATATTAAAATTTTTTGCGATCAAATAAAAATTATCGTTCATGTCAATGGTTTTAAATGTATTTGTGCCCACTATGATACATTATTAAAAATGTTAGTTCAATCAACAAGAGTTATGTGAAAGAAAAAACGGGACAAGTGCGAGTTGAACTCGCGTGAAGAGGGTTCCGTACGATGTTACCTATCCGCACAATATTGAGTGATTTACCATGTTATTTTAATATCATGGACTTCTTATATTTTTTCCTATAATCTATAAGTAGAAAACAAATTTCTGTATTTTTTTCAAAATTTTAGGTTCAGTAGTTTCGGAGATAAGGGATGGTCAATTTTCGTCTATTTTCTTGAATAACTTGGAAACTATTTATTTTAAAATTACAAAAAAATATATTTAAGATCTTCACAAGACCTTCCATTTGATATGTCACACGATGCAGTTTTCAAATTTTTTTTTAATTTCCCACCTTCCCCCAAAAATTACCTCCCATATACAGATTTCATTTATTCACGTCACACTTCTGCGTTTGGGTCACAGAAATTGATATGTGTACCAAATTTCAGCTTAATCGGTATAGTAGATTCGGAGATAATTGACTGTGATGGACGGACAGAGGCTCTAGTATGAGTTTACGATACTACACCAATTCTACACTCGCTAGCGAAAACGTAAAACTTTTGTATGGGAAATCGTGAACTGTCAATGTCAAATTATCAATTTTCCATATAAATGTTTTACGCTCTCGCTAGCGAGTGTAGTATCGTAAACTCATGCTAGAGCCACAGACCGACACACGAGTGATACTATAAGGTTTTTTATTCGGACGTACGGAACCCTAAAAATCCATTTATTTCTACGGTTGAAAAAAATCAGTAGAACTATATGGAATAGACCTGTAGAGATACTAACCCCCAATGACAACCTGGCAAAGCCGCTTCTCAAACTATTTTTCACAAGTTTGAAAGGTATCTGGTGAACTGACATTTGAAAGGTAGCGTGAACCGAACTAAAATAAAAAAGAAAACAAATTATTTTTGATGATGTAATTTTACTAAATTTCCTTTTTACACAATAATTATTACAACGACTAATGATGCTTCATATCCTTTGGATCTGGTTTGCCATATTCCTTTTCCCACATTTCAATGAACTCTTTCTTCCGTTGCTCTCGTTTCTTGAAGTATTCTGGGTACTGTGCCTTCTCTAATGGATGCCAATAGTCCAGGACCCAGTCGGGGGGATGTACAACACGCTCATACGCAACGCCGCCAGGGCTGTGGGCAACTGAAAAAAAACAACATTTATCTTTTATTGAATCAAACCAAGAACACCGAGAGGTAGAAAGCCAACCACCTCCTTGGCAGAGGGTTCCTGTTAGCAAAAAACGGAAAATTGGTGAAGTATCACCAAGTCATGTTCAACCTGTGTATCAGGCTTTGTGGACTAGCAGTGGATGAATTAACCCAAACGAAATAAACTTCCACCCTGTCTTATTACATGAAATAGAAGACGTAAGCGAGCTAACGAAAACAAATTGAAGGTAGACACAGCAAAATATATCAATTTTTTCATAGAATTTTGTACCTTAAGCGCTTTTAATATAATCCAAATTTAATTGTATTATTCTGGGGTAACAATTGGGTTGCTGCAGCATTCCGCAGTAGATAACAGAGGACCACCGTGAAATAACAGCATGTGTGCCGTTGTGTTTCAGTGAGTGAGTAGCAGATGCCATAGCCCTATTTCTTCCTAAGCCCTTATCCTCATCCTACCATGGTCAGCAGGGCACTTGCAGCGGCGGTGCTTGTGTTATACCATCAAGTGCCATCAATTATATGATAGCCACCTACCATCAAGTGGACCGTCAGCCTGTCTGTTGATCTGAACATTAAAAAAAGGCTTATTGTAAGTACATACATTTCTTAGGGATTGGATGTTGCTGCATAAACAACTCGTGTTCTCCGTCCTTCAACATCTGAACAGCCTTACGCATGTCTGTTTCCTTAGCGTTTTTATCAAAACGGGCACGCAGAAGTACTGCATGGTATCTGAATACATGTCTATAGAAAAGAAAATTTTTTGTTAATATTGTAATATAAAACATTAAAATCAAGTGTTAGTACCTTAACAATAACTCGAGATTTAAGTAAAGTGGCAAATAAAACAGCCCTCCTAATAAGCAAATATTACATTCTCTTATAAGTGGTAACAGTTTGTATATGGTTAAATATACTTCTGTTAATCCTTACATATTATAAAACAAAGTCCCCAAAGCATTTTAAAATGCTTTCTCAAACAGTCTTTTGATTTATTGAAGTTATATAAAAGTTCTAAAGTTATTAACATCATAGAATTCTTAGCCTCATATTCAATTCATATAATTAAAATACAGTCAGATTTTCTATGCTATGATTTTCTATATGATTATATGCTATGCTTGTGTTTTGTAAGTAATCTCGAAATGTCTTCTTGTTGAAATAATTTTTTACAAATTTATAATTTGTTTGAAATTATATGTTTACATAAAATAATTACCTATTTATTTCCAATGAATCATATATTTTTTAAATTAAATAGAATTAACAAAATAACGTAAAAAAAGAAAAACAAGTTGTAAGCATGGTGGGGTCCTCGATAAGTCCTGAACCCCTGGTAATCTGAATGCTTCTAAAATCCAAACAAACCCCCTGTTCCCGCAAGCCGCTTTCTACAGAATCTTGCAGTGCCGGGTAGAGCTTAGCCATTCACTTTAGTTTCTAAACGTATCAACCGTCAATCAATTCCAGAAAAATACTATTTGGAGATATATAGCATTTTCTATGTTGTTATTGTTAACCAATACTCCTCAAAGTACTAGATGTCAATTACCAATTTACCTTTACTCGAAATATGATTCTTTATGTAAGCACTATTATGTATGGGAACACCATTTATTATCCTTCCAAATTCAAGTAGTATTAAAAATTCAAATTAAAAAAATAGAATTTTCGCATCTGCTCTGTAATAATGTTGTATTTGGAATAATATTATATTAAAAAAAAAACTATTTGCTAAGAAAAAACTAATTTTAATAACTACAAACTATATTTAAACACATTGTTAATATTAATGAATCCTTATCCTTACACAGTATAAATTAAAGTCGCTGCCCGCGTCTGTCTGTCTGTATGTTCTCTATAACTCTTCCTAAACTACACAATGGATTTTGATGCAGTTTTCAATAATGGAAAGAGCCATGGGCGCCGGCAGCAGGGTGTCAGAAGAGAAAATATACAGAAATAGATTTTAATTTTTTTTCTTAACTTTTGAATAAAAACTTGCTGTCCGAATATGTTCATCACCTTCCATTCCAATAAATTCTATCGACCAGAGACCACAAAGTCTATGTGGTCGATGTGCGAAGCTTATTCAATTGCCGGCGAGATTATAATTATAATTGACCTAACATAAAATATACTTATAAATTATATTTTATTAGTTAACTAAGGTAGGTACTCTAACATTACAGTTAAAGACTTTTTATTCTATAATAATTCCATATTCGAGTTACGATAAAATTAAAAAAAAATATACTGATAAAAAAGATTGAAAACAAAAGTGAAGAAAGCTAAAAATTATTAAAAAGTAGACTAAAAAAATAAATATTTATTGACAAAAAAAATAAGAATTAAAAAAATGAACCACATACATTCAAATTTTTTTTTCAAATCTTGTGTATCCTTTGAATAAAATATAGAAAATGTCTCCTGCAAAAACAATTCTGGTCAGCGTCGTTACGTAACATAATAAATAACAGTTGTATTATTTATTAATTTATTATGTTAATAAATATAAACTGATTACCTTCTATCATAAAATGCTTCTATATTGCGTACAGCGCGTTTGTATAGGCTGCAGACTTTTTGAGCGTGAGTTTTTATGCCAAGGTATGGAAGATTCGCCATTTTTTTATATGAATTTATTTTACTTTTATTTCATCCTAATAAATATGTCATCAAACGTCATATATTTGACATTGATGGAATTGGTCCAAACTTATAGCTAACTTCATAGCGCTACCAACCTTACAACTGTAAAGGAGCATAGACAATAGAGCTTCTAAAAAAGATGTCACTTCCTTTATTCATATATTTTTTTTACTAAAAAATTAAGATATGCGTTTTGTGTCATGGTGTTAACTCTCTGATTCAAAGGTCCCAGGTTCGATCCTGGCGAGATCCACAATGGAAAATAATTTTCTAAAATTTATCTTGTCACGGTTGTATGTATCCTATAATTTTTGTGTATTCACATAACACCCACCTATATAACCGATTATTATTGTATTGTTATTATAACAAAAAAAATAACAAACGATATTTTCTTAATGTTTCAGTTTCATCGCACCAGTGACGATCTAACGAAACACGTCGATCCATCCATTTTGCCTAAAGAATATGGCGGTACGGTACCCCTAAAAAGACATGATCGAAGAGCTGAAGAGCTTAAGCTGCGTTCTTCCCACACCGGGCCAACGAAGGCCAACGAATGGGTTGGCTAGCGTTCATTGGTCCGGTGTGGACGGTTTAACGAACGCAAACGAACGTTCGTTGGCGGGTCCTACGTACACACCGGCCCAACGAACGCCAACGAATGGGTTTCGCTGCACTGGCGTTCGTTGGTCCGGTGTGGACATTTAGGTCGGCTTTTACAATAGACAAGATAAACTATGCTGTTGTTTATGGTTCTTTTCATTAATTATATAGTCATAGGCTGAGAGCAAACGAACGTATTTTTTTGAGTTGTGAGTCGCGCATTTTCGGTCGCGTAATTTCTGCTGCATTCGGTTTCATAGAAAAGTCCTATTTGATTCAAATGGCGACGCAAAATGAGTTGTCTGCCGACTCACACGCAATTCCGACCTAATTGAGTTCGCGGGGGCAAGAGGACCTAGGAAAGCGTCAGTCAGTTTACCCAGATTCTTTTTCTGGCATCATCTTCTGTATCTTCTAAACATGCTCCATAAATACACAAAATTTTCAACGGTTCCATTGCACGACATAATCACCCGCTATAAATGTTGGATAGCGACTGAATAAAATGCGCCAGTCTGGCAGCAACAGAACTTCTGCGACCGAAAATGCGCGACTCAGAATTCAAAAAAATACATTCGTTTGCTCTCAGCCTTAATCCACAGATTACGGACCCAGTTTCGACTTTCTGATATCATTCTATGAATATTTCACCTGTTAATGTCATTCAATGTTTAGCCCCTACGGATTAGTTTCCAAGAAAAAATGAAATAAAACCAAACTCTTATTTTTTACTTCAAAATTATTGCCAACTATGCAGCTTAGAATAGATCGTTGTCTATGGTTCCTTGTCTATAGCTGTAGCGTTGTCTATGACTGTATCGTTGTCTATGGTTCCTTGTCTATGGATTATGTTTATATTTCTGTACATATTATTATTTCTTGGAAACACCGTTGTCACAAACGTTTTTATCAATATATTCGGAATTCACAAACGATTCCCGATCGATTGACTACCCGGAAGCCTATCTTAAACGAATTTTTAATATTTTGTGGCTAATCCGTATGCCCTAATTAACAATTCAATTTCTAATTAACTACGTAGTCACAAACGAAATGAAAGGCGTCACAAACGTTCACAAACGATTGATCAAAGCAAAATTTTAAAATTTGAATTTTTTGGGGCTAATCCGTAGAGGCTGGTAAGGGGTACCAACTCTATTTACGTTAGTAAGTATATTAATGTCTATGACTCTAACATGAGAAAATGTCCGTCGGCCACCATTTATATTTTATATGTATAAGAGACGCTGTAGTAGCATTTTATTTACGGTTACACATTTTGTTATCAAACCCCGATGATAAAAGAAGCACCATTCTACGCAATTTATGAACCACTATTTAATGGTTAATATTCCTTATCTCTATTCTCCATGCTTTCAACTTAAAATAAAAAAAATAAGTTGTATACCTATTTGAAAATATTATTACCTTAATAATGCTTTATTATTATTGATTCCACCACAATATAGGAACCTCTTAATTATATTTTTTTAAATCAACACGGACCCATGTCTGTTTATTGTTCATTTTGTTCAGAGACTTAAATAAATAACTAGGTAGGTTACAACATACAAAATTTGAATTAATTTGCCTACCTACCAGTAAACAATAAAATACTTGGAACCTTGGAATTAAAATGATTCTCACGTGTGCATTTATTTAGGCCAATAGTGCATTTATTTAGTGACTTAAACAAGGCTTGCTTCTTACATCTGTTTTTAAAATCATTTTAACAAGTATTTAAACTGATTCTCATAATGAACACAACAATACGAACACGTTATTATTAGGTATATTATAAATGTGCGTAACTTTGTCTGTTGCCTACATACTTAAGGTAAAAGTAGGTACACATTGAAAGTTTCCGGAGCTGCTCACTTATAATGAAATAAAAATATATAATTGATGAATAAAAAGGACATATTTATAAAATAAAATCCTCGGTAACAGGTTAATTTTGAATAATATGATGATCTTTCATTTATTATTATAGCGTCGATGGCTCGAGAACTTTATTACTGTCTGGTTTTATATAATTACTATTGTGACGAATTGAATATTGTCAAAGAAGTTAAGTCTGTACGTTCTTGGTTCAGACGACGTAAGTCGGAAGGCTGGAGTTTGACGAGCACGTTGGATAGTAGTTAGGGTGCTTGCCTTAACGCTCTGTTCTCGGGTTCGATTTCCAGCAGTGTCAATTTAAAAAAACGAACTTTTCAAATTTGACTCTGGTCTGGGTCTGGAAGGCAGTGACAGGGCAACACTGCGTTTCGCAGTCATTTGGGCAGCCTCTCTGGCCGAAGTAACCACCCTCTTACAGAAGACCACCATGAAATAACAGTACGTGTGCTGTTGTGTTTCGGTGAGTGAATAAGGGATGCCAGAACCAATTTCCATATCCCCTCGCAATCATTTATCCTTAATCCTACTGTAGTCGGCAGTGCACTTGCAGTACCCGTGTCGTTGCTTGTGTTAAAGGCGATGGTAGTCACCTACCATCAAGTGGAAAATTTTTTTTTTAAAAAAACCTGCGAATAACGAATTATTTTGTTGAAAAATCGAAATAGCGTCAATAATTATTAGGCAAAATAATTAATTGCAAAGAGCAAAATGTAAATTAGAATTACACGTAGTATACAAACCACCCACCCAGAAATAAAAAGGAATTGTCGGATCCAAAATTCATAAGAACAGATTTATTATTAGACTGTTGCTATTACCTATGACTAAAGAATTTTTTAATAAAACATATTAATTCATTTATTTATTAGATTAAAAAATATAACAAATTAAAAGAATTAAATACAATTAATTCCATTTCTTTGAAGGATAGAACTACTTTTATTGTAATTGCTAATTTTGAAGACACATGTTTGTGCAAATAAATATTTATTTATTGCGACTGTTACCTAAATCTAGTAAAAAATCGATTCTAAGAATTTGAATACGACTATATGGGCAATTGAATGAGCTAGGTAGAAATTGTTTCGAATGTCTATCTATCTGAAAGTTTGGAAGCTGATGCATACTTAGCATGCTATCGCTGGATTTATGTACAGGTAACCCTAAAATCGCTCTAATCTATTTTTGAAATGTATTTTACAATTTTCTAAAACCTATTTTTTTACCTCGGTAACATAAGTACGAGTACAACGTGTACAAATTGTTTTTTTGAAAAAATATTTAATGTACATACATACACACACTGCTCGTTTACGATTTTATTATATGCATAGATTATAATTTGCCAGTGATGACGTATGATCCCGAAACGTGGCCTCTCACGTCAGGACTGGTCCACAAATTCAAAGTCGCTCGGGGAGCTAGGAGCGTGCTATGCTATTTCTTTGGTGGAGGGCTAAAACGCAGCGTGAGATCCCCAGCGGCCAAAACATAATTTGACGAGCCCATTGGTCGAGTGGTTTAGGTGCTTGCCTTAGTGCTCTGACTCAGGGTTCCCGAGTTCGATTCCCGGCTAACTTTACAAATAAACTTTTCAAAGTTGGCTCTGGTGGGGTGTGCAGGGTTCCTGCAGTTTAAAAAAAAATTTAAAAAAATAATGAAACGATTCGAATCCCGGTAACGCCTGCATATATGAATGTTTTACGGTTTTATGTGTGTCTTTGAAGTTTCTATAAGATTTTGAATATATGACTGAATGACTGAAGTCCTGTTAATTCGGAAGGATCGGCTAGCGTGAAACAGCGCAATAGATTGACCCAACAGGAGGCAGTCACGTATTATCCTACATAATACAATATAGCGTAAAAATCAAAAAGAAAAATATATTTATATTTAATGTAGGTAATCTACTTAATTCCTACAATTAATACAACAGAATAAGACATACTAAAAATTCTAACTAAATGTGTACTATGCACTAGATTTTTTGAACCAAAAATCTAGAAAGCATGCTACAAAATAAAATTACAATGTCATTAAAAAGGTGTTCGCAAAAAAATATAACACACCGTCACATTTGGGTCAGTGAAAGTTAGAAAGAACCGATGCGGCGAGATGACCGACCAAATACAACCGGTTTTCGATGCCTATAAACAATGGCTTTAAATGATTTCTTACAAAATAATTTGAAATTAGAATAGGCGTTCATCGAATTAATTTTCTTAAAAAAAAGTCGACTTCGATTCGTTTATGCAGTTCTCTTTTTAAAAACATTGCGTTTAGATAGAAAGCCAAAATGTCATTATGAATTCCATTCACATTGTAGCGCTAGCCGTTTCTTTACGGCCAGTGTTTAATCTGACACTCGGCTGCGTGGTGGGTTGCCTTTGCCCCATTTGTCTATAATTTTTTATTTCAATTTTATTTGTAAATAAAAAGAGAACAAGAATTTTAATTAACTTGGACTGTGATAGTGTCGTTGTTTTTTTTTTTTTCAAATTTGGAATTTTAGATTGGTTGTTATTTTACTAGGTAAGTATTTTATTTTTATAGTAATAAAATTCGAAGTAGGTATACATTTTATTTTAAAAAAATTATTTCCAACTATCGTTGAAGGTTTTATGTCATAAGTGTATTAATAAACAATTGGATCAGGTTTTGGGAGGAGAAAGTTAAGCGAACTACTATAAGGTTCGCTTAACTTAAGTTGAAATAAGTTATTATAAATTGTTTTACTTTGCTTAATTTCTTACATAAAGTTATAAGAATTCAAATCTAAGAGCTCCTCTTTATAGACCTCGCAGTGGCTTTAATAAGAGAACTTTAAAGATACATATTTTTAGTTTGAGCAATACTTATCACTTAAAATGTTTAAAGCGTGAGCTTTTAGATAGGTTTAATTTAGTTGCATTGATTGGACTTAAATTTAGGTCAAATTAAATTTTGATCGTTACATTGATTAGATTACCTATATTTAATTTGTCTAAGATCCGACATCAATTAGACACACGTCATAACAGATGCAATCTTTTTACCATTTATACAAGGTGTCCGGAAAGTCAAAGTCAAGCCGTAGTTGGGCGATAGGCCAGGTATTGCCAGTTATCAGAAAAATAAAATAAAAAATCTTAGTTACGTATTTTTCAAATTATGTGCATTAGAAAAAAAAACAAAAAACTGACGCCCTGTCATGGTCTTTCAACTACTGTGACTACAACTCTTCATTTTTTTTGAAATATTTTTATCGTGAGATAACCCTGAATAACCCTTCTGTAACTTAGAGTAAAAAATAAAAACACATCTGCCTCCATTTTTAAGAAAATGACACTTTTTAGCCCAATCATTTACTCAAAATTATTGCAACGCCCAACTTCAACTAACCGTACTGAAAAAAAAATGCACTGTACCATTTCGGCAAGTTACTCTAAAAGATGGCGCATTTAGTCCAAATTCCAAAATGATATAACACTTGCTAAAATAATCTACAAAAAGAGGTAAAAAATTTATTAAAATTCAATTATAGCAAATGTTCAAAATGTTTGCCTTCAACACGGATACAAGCCCTACATCTTCTTAAAAATGATCTGTTTATTAAACGGGCATAATTTCGAGAGTTTATCTCCTCAGCTGCCTCCGCTATTTTTTGGCGTAGTTCAGCTAAGTTTTGTGGTGGTTTTGAGTACACTTTTTCTTTTAGTGTTCCCCAGTAAAAGAAGTCTAAGGGACTTAGGTCTGGTGAACGGGCTGGCCACGAAATTGTACCACCTCGTCCAATCCATCTTTGCGGGTATTCTTGATTAAGAATATCCGCAAAGATGGATTAGACTTAGACTTCTTTTACTGGGGAACACTAAAAGAAAAAGTGTACTCAAAACCACCACAAAACTTAGCTAAACTACGCCAAAAAAATAGCGGAGGCAGCTGAGGAGATAAACTCTCGAAATTATGCCCGTTTAATAAACAGATAATTTTTAAGAAGATGTAGGGCTTGTATCCGTGTTGAAGGCAAACATTTTGAACATTTGCTATAATTGAATTTTAATAAATTTTTTACCTCTTTTTGTAGATTATTTTAGCAAGTGTTATATCATTTTGGAATTTGGATCAAATGCGCCATCTTTTAGAGTAACTTGCCGAAATGGTACAGTGCATTTTTTTTTCAGTACGGGCAGTTGAAGTTGGGCGTTGCAATAATTTTGAGTACATGATTGGGCTAAAAAGTGTCATTTTCTAAAAAATGGAGGCAGGTGTGTTTTTATTTTTTACTCTAAGTTACAGAAGAGTTATTCAGGGTTACCTCACGATAAAAATATTTCAAAAAAGTGAAGAGTTGTAGTCACAGTAGTTGAAAGACCATGACAGGGTGTCAGTTTTTTGTTTTTTTTTTTCTAATGCACATAACTTGAAAAATACGTAACTAAGATTTTTTATTTTATTTTTCTGATAACTGGCAATACTTGGCCTATCGCCCATTTACGGCTTGACTTTGACTTTCCGGACACCTTGTATATTTCAGCGAGAAATGTATTAAGACTCGTAGCATCACATTTTTCAATTTGTATTTTTAATATTGCAATTTTTTTCTTCTTTTAATAAATAAATAAATAAATAAATTTGTGTCAATTTACTGTATACCAGGTTGGTTGGTATGAGTCCATAATTAAATATTTGTCTATGTTTTTTAAAAATATTAATTATGAAATAGTCGTGTTAAGTGGATGCCAATATTGAGGTACAAATAAATACATTGCATCTTTTTGAAATCGACTTTACAATTATTCTTATCACTATTATTCTTTCGTAATACTCCGATATAAACATAATTATGGACTTTCTGATGTTGAACCACGGAAAAAAATAATTCCCGGTAGTACACCTAGGCGAACAAGGTATTGTCTAAATATATTTAATTATTTAAATATATTTAATTTTTTAGATTTTTTAGTACCTATACCTCATTAATAATATTAATACGAAAAAGGAAAATCTTCAGAAAATTTGCAATATGGGAGGATAAAAAAAATGAGCCCTCACGGGACGCCTGGTACTTAGATGTGAAACATCGAGTGAAATAAAATGATGACTGTTTATTTATTTATTTAACGTTTATTTTTATTGAATACAAAAAATTAAATATTTATTTCAAATTGCAACAACCACCAACAATCACAACAACAATAACAACAATCACCTCGGCACGCGTCGTCACCACACCGTACACACTGCTACCACAGGCTATAGTGTGGTGACGCGTCGCCACGGACTGCGTCGCCACGCTATCAATCAATTTCACCCGCGCCTATAGATGTTTCACATCAAAAATTGTTTAATTAGGAATAAACGAGTTAGATAGGTACCGTTCTTGAATTGAGGCTACGAATTGGAAAACGCAGCGTGGGACGCCCTGTGGCCAGGTGGACAGACGACCTGATAGGCATCGCAGGAACCGGTTGGATACGAAGCGCAGAAGACCGTGCGCCGATTTAAAACAACTGCTTAGTTTTTCCCCATAGTCTTAGTCACTGAAAAACTAACTAATTATATAGACTACTTCATTACTTTTGACATTCCACAGATCTGTATTAAATCATTGAGAATTAAAAAAAAAACAACGTGTTCCGGATATGGCTTTGCATATACTTGTGATTGGTGTTGTAACATATCTTTCATTGTAAACATATTATTGATGTTACATTATATAAATTATGTAATTTGTAAATAATACTTCTGCTTACATTATAAATTGGTTTATTTGACTAACTAGCTGAGCCCCCAACTTCGTACGCGTGGTATTCGGTATAGCACGTAACTTTTTTGTTTGTAATTGTTTGGAATGAAACAACACTAAATGTTACGGGAAGCTTGCCACAATGCATAATCGAAAACCGCATTCAAATCGGTTTTGCCGTTTCTGAGATTAGCGTGCACAAACATACAGACAAAAATTATAAAAACTATTTTATTGACCTCGATTACATACGAGTATCTACAAAATGTACAAATCGTTTTTTTGAAAAACCATTTAATGTACAGACACGATTCATTTACGATTTTATTATCTCTAGCTGGTGCCGCGACTTCGTATGCGTTGATAAATGCAAAATATATATGTTTTTTATAACACCTAAAAAAAACATATAATAGTAATATAATGCCTGACATCTTTATCGCTGTGACCACGGTGGCGCCGATTTTATTATGTTTTTAGACGATCCCTCGGGAACCTAACATTTTTCCAGGACAAAAGGTATCTTATATGTTAATCCTGGTAATAAACTATCTATGTGCTAAATTTCATCCAAATCTTCGAAAAATCGAATTGAAAATAGGAAAAATAAGGATGAAGATTGGAAGAAAAATTAAAATCTGGATTGAGTCTGGACTTCTCTGAAAAGGAGCACAGCTCCGATTTTTAAATTGGACCGGCCATACGACTGGCCAAAAAACAATACTTATCAACTAACAATGGACTTGAACGAGAACACTTTTAAAAGGCAAGTGAGCAACTTCTTGCCTAAATTGCAAAAGTGTTGCCGAAGAAAAAAAAATAGCATTAATTTGATTCGCAAAGACCAAAAATAACAAAACTTAATGACATTCAAAGGCGTTTTCCCGAAATGCTTCGTCGAAGTCAAGATAATGGTGACCAGAGAGGTTGTAGACAAGTTAACTTGCACAACCGTAAAAGTTCGAGAAACCCAGCTATTCATACCTAGGATATGAATAGCTGGGGTTTCTCGAACTTTTGGCCAACTTTTGGCCAACCCAAGAACCTATGGCCAGTTGATATACAAATGGATTCGTAAACTATGCGAACTTCTGGAGACGGATTAAACCCACAAAATTCTTTGTGATGGGTATCTCTTTCAATATTTTGCTCGGACCTTTATAACACGCCCTGAGAAGCCAGTCTATCCTGTCTAAAAATTTTATTACATTACAGTGTGACTGGTTGCTTATAAACGTTTTCTTACCCAAGAGTCACACAGTGGAACAGTGAATCATTTTAGTTTGACTCTTTGGGGACACGAGAAATGAGTTAGTGAAATAATAAATAAAAAAATAATAATTGTGAAATCTAACGCGAATAGGCCACAAACTCAAGGCCGGTTGTTCAAGGTGTGACCGTGTCAACATTATTGTGTTGATTACACTAATAGTATGTTGTATACCTTTACCTGTTTTAAAGAACTGCAGTGAAATACTTTTTTTTAATGTTAAGATCGGCAGACAGGCTGACGGTCCACTTGATGGTAGGTGGCTACCGTCGCCTATAACACAAGAAACACCACAGGTGCTGCAAGTGCGCTAACGACTACAGTAGGATTAAGGATAGGCGATTAGGAGGGGATAGGGAAATGGGATCACTCATCGAAACACAACAGCACATGTGCAGTTATTTCACGATGGTCTTCTGTAAGGGGGTGGTTACTGCCGCCAGACGGGCTGCCTAAATGACTGCGAAACGCAGTGTGCCCTGCCACTACTTTCCAGATCCAGACAGGAGTCAAATTTGAAAAGTTCATTTTCAAAGTTGACCCTGCCAGGAATCGAACCCGGGAACCCTAGAACAGAGCGTTAAGGCAAGCACCCTAACCGCTCATCCAACGGGCTCGTCAAAAATCGTCAAACCTATATGAAAACTGATGGTTAAAATTAATGAAAATCAGCCATCGTAAATCATCATTGTATATACAACTAAAATAAGAGATATACGAGTATAAGTAACATCTGACAAAATATAATTAACTAAAACAATATAACGCCTAACATACTTTCGATTATTCCTACTAGTACCGTTGAAGAAGTTCCGTGGCCGAACTAGTAAGATTTTTTTGGAGAATCGATTTTCATATAAGGCCTTTTTAATCATAAATTTGTGAGGAGTAAAATCAATCGATTTTCATATAAGGCCTTTTTAATCATATAAATTTGTGAGGAGTAAAATCAATACTAAGCGTTAACTAAAAAGCGTTACGTTATCTTTCACTTTGATATTTATGTTCCCTAATTCTATTGTCTGGGATTATGGAAGCAAACGTCGAACTCTTTTACGAAAAGTGTAGTCCGCGTTGAGGAACGAAACGAAGCGCGTTATACCCTGCCAGCGCAGTATCTGGCGTTGAAAAAATGAACTATTTGAACTTATAAAACGTAGTGACATCTGTGTATATCGAACGTAACCGACATAACTTTTGTTGGAACACGTGACATCTGAGTATGCAAGAATGTAACTAAATAGTATAAAGTAATTAGGTATCCATTTATCTACTGACACGAGGAAAATCTTATACTTTTATAAAGGATTAAGTACACACTTTTTTCCCACTAACTATAGGGGATTTTTTTTAACTAATATCGAAGATCGAAGACGTGCAAACATACATACTTTACCTCTTTATAATATTAGTATAGACAAAGCGGGTTTTGTAATCCCACCAGCAGGGCCCTAATTCACTAACGCCACTTAGCGATTCCACGCGATTCCTTACTTCGAAACCACGTCATAGGTATGAAGAAATTGTTACGATATTTGCTAAACAGTCATTCTCTTACATATTAAAAGACATTACATGTTTTGATAAGGTAAGACAAAAGCGTAAAATCATAATTGCCATACAGAATCAAGTCCCTGGTGGGAGAGTACTCTAAATACTAAAGATAACAAATTTTACTCAATTGAAACATTCCTTTATTTTTTAAAAGAAACAAAACTTCAACAATTTTTTTTTAAACAATTTGCCACACGCGGGAAACGAAGCGGTTATAATCCGAAAAAAAAATATCTTGTACTTTCATGGCGTCAATCAATAGGGTCAACTATAAAGGCCGGTCTCCACTAAAGCGAAGATGAGCGGAGATGCGTATTCTCTTCTCGTGTCCGCTGCGCGGCGTTCGCCGGCTTGTGATGTGAGCCATATTTTACCACACAAATATGAGACGGAGAAATATAAGATAAGACTGAACAGAGATGAGATGAGTAAATAATGAAATCTTTATTGGAGACGAGCGGAGTGGAGATGTGGACTCCGCTCGTCTCGACTCCACGGGCTTAAGAGAGCACTTTCCAACTCGAACAGCTTACTTATTCCATACTACGTAATTCCTTGATCACTCATTAATTATAGGTCGTAGCGTTACATAAAAAAACATAACATTTCTGGGACATAATATGAAGGTTTGCATCGCAACAAAAAACTCAAATTAATTATATATCTAGTATAATTAATTTCTAAAATGTTCAGAATTTGTCACATTTTCGCGGGTTGAATTCTTGTAATTACTGATAGATTGGGCAACGACTAATTCTAGACGGAAATGGAAGAAGCAGGAATTTTGACTTCGGAACCTTGTTTGGACTAGTTAGGAGGTATACACACTAAAAGTCCTTACCCCTCCGAGGTCCGACCGAGGAAGGGGGGGGGGGCAAAGAAGGTCCCGTTTTTTGGTTATTTGCCTATATCTCGAAAACGGTGCGTCGTATGAACTTTTGTTGTACTACAGATTGAAGCCTGATAAAATTAATATCTACAACTTTGCCTTTTACACTTTTAGTCTATCTCGAATCGTTGTCTAAATATGAGCTAAAAAAAAAAAGGTGGATTTCGAAAAATGTGTTGCTAAGGTGTGCTTTTTAAGGTGGTATGGAGCAAAGCAGAAGGAGAAATCTCTGAATAACTATCGGTACCAACGTTTTCTCCAGTCAGTATCAAATGTCAAAACAGACATCTCCTCCCTTCCGCCAACGGAGGGAGCAGCAATGGAGCATTCCTTCCGCACTTACTATCAGGTCCAGACATGGCTTGGGAACGACCTTTCCTCTGAACTATGGGGATGGGAACGGAATAAAAGAAATCATTTGGTTCCTGTTCCAACAAAAGAACCCCCTGCACCGGAAGAAATACTGAAGCTGATATTTTGCCGGTGCACTACTGATTGTAGTAGCGTTAGATGTGGATGTAGAAAAGCCTCCATGCTATGCTCTTCCATTTGCTACAATTGTAACGGAAGTTGTAAAAATAGCATGCTGATTTTAGAAGACAACGACGATGACGACGACGGTGAAAATGATGTAGCAGATGTAGTAGCCTGCGATCGAACTGATAACTATTCGACAGATGAGGAGAAAGAAGAAGAGGCAAACGCTGAGGAACCACAATCAGGCCCGTCACACGCAAAAAGGCGACGAGTTATTAAATAATTCCTTTTAAATATTAATTGTTAGATGTAAATTAATGTAAATAAGTACATAAATATATAATGGACAAGAAATGTAAATATGTAAATAAATATATAATGGACAGGAAGAACGTAATAATTAGATATGAGGTAAACTGAAATTTACGAACGCAGCTGAAAAAAGAAACAATGTATGACGGAAGACGTAAGGGTGTAGATTTCGAAGCTCATAGCTAGGCAAATATTGGAGATAGATAAAAAGTGTGAAAGCCAAAGTTGTAGGTAATTTTATCAGGTTTCATTATGTAGTACAACAAAACTTCGCACGACGCACTGTTTTCGAGATGTAAGCAAATAACCAAAAAACGGGACCTTCTTTGCCCCTCCCCCCCCCCCCTCGCTCGGACCTCGGAGGGGTAAGGACTTTTAGTGTGTATACCTCCTAACTAGTCCAAACAAGGTTCCGAAATCAAAATTCCTGCTTCTTCCATTTCCGTCTAGATTTCCATATGAGCATTCATTTACCAAATTATGACTAAAATGCAAAAATGTTTTTCCATGGAAACGTCCTACCTATAATGTACATTTGAAATTGGGATGTTAAAAGCAACCATCTATAAAGATTTTTTTAAATATTGGAATTGCTGACGTATGTTTTATTATTTTCGCGAGTTGAAAAGTGGCGCGTCCCATTCTGTCTTCTGTTATTCGCATTATAGTAAGTTGAGACAACAAATTCTCCCAAATACCTATTACTGAGTTCCCACGCTCGTACAGCGCCACCTTAAAGGATCAAATCTCTCTAACAATCTACTACAATTTGATTTTATCAATTCAACTTCAAAACCTGTTAATCAAGTTACATCCCATTATTATGTAATGTCAATGAAATAGTAAAATCCTCTACTTTTTTTGTCGATGTCACAAAAAAAGTAGAGATATAAATTAGAGCCTTTACTTATAGAGAAGCGTATTCGTCGCTTCAATGTAAATTTTTATTTGGACTAGGAATACTTGTTTGCTTTGCGTATAGAATTAACAGTTTGATATTTTGAGTATAATTAAGTAACTCTCCTAATCTTCATTCTAAAGCCTTAATCTTCATATCACATAATCCAGCCATCAGCAAAAGCAAAATGACGAAGATAAATTACCTCTTACGTTTCAACTTAAACGGCGTTTTACAGAGAATTTCAAAGATCGCGATAAACAAATACTTTAGGAAGAACATTTTTAAATAACAA
Source organism: Bembecia ichneumoniformis (assembly GCA_910589475.2). Classification (NCBI taxonomy): domain Eukaryota; kingdom Metazoa; phylum Arthropoda; class Insecta; order Lepidoptera; family Sesiidae; genus Bembecia; species Bembecia ichneumoniformis. The sequence goes on from OU342543.1 coordinate 8,370,180, forward strand.
TTCGTTATTTAAAAATTGTTGTTTAACGTTTAGTTCTTGAAAAAGAGAAATTTTTTTACTCAAGAGAAGAGAGCCGTGTCTGTACATTACAGATTTAAAAAAAAAAAAAAAAACAATTTTGCACGTTGTACCAAAACTTTACACGTTAAAAAAAAAAAACAATTTGTAAAAAAATAGTTTTTAGGATTTTTGTCTGTTTGTCGGTTTGTCTGTGTGTTTGTGCACGCTAATCTCTGCAACGGCTTAATGCTATTTTCACTGATGTATCCAATCTGTTTACAAACAAAAAAGTTACCGCTATACCGATTACTATAGCGCTCAGTTAGTAGACACTATATTTTAAGTGTGACCTATGAAGTAGGTCACAATAACGCTGATATTCTGCAAGCAGCGAGCCGAACAATTGAAATGTCATGGGCAACACATACATACATACATACACATAGGTACCTACATGCGATAAATTACAAGCACACAGAGGTTAAATAAGAAGCCATAAACCATAATGTTATTATACATTATGTATTTTAAAGATGACAAAAAGAATGGTATCCTGAATTTCTTTCTAGGTTTTTCTCAGGATCGTCATTATCTTGGCTTTTTTTTACCGAATCCCTGGTAAATATAAAATCGACTTCAAAAAGTGTTTTTTTGAGAAATAAGCGATTTGATTTGATAACATAAAATTGAACTAATTTTAGTTTTAACAGGCGAATTGAACCAAGTATTGGCAACCTCATAGCGTTTACTTACGGGAAACGTCGAAGCCAGCTCTTAAGTCGGTTACTCGGTAACCATTTACATAATATACCTGATATACTCGTCATGAATCTTTCGCAAGCCGCTGGAAGCTTCTAACTTGATTGACCTGGTTATTTTGCAATGCCATAAACTGTTATGGTTTTGTAAAACTATATTAACATAAGTAGGAAATGTTATTAATAACTCTTTTTATTTGGCTATATTTATTACATTTTTTTATATTTATCTATTTATTTATTTCCGTACTTACATTTATCTTTCATCATCATCTATTCAGCCGTAGGACGTCCACTTAAAGGTTCCTCCCTAGTTTTCCAAAAGAATCGATCAGAAGTAGCCTGGGTCCTGGGTCCATCATCGACCCACGGCCCTTGTCAGGTTCGTCTGTGCGTTTGCCGCTTCGTGGACTCCACTGGGAAACCACCCAGCCCCAGCGGCCGTTGGTTTTTTTTAAAATGTTAATATCGGCAGACAGGCTGATGGTCCACTTGATGGTAGGTGGCTACCGCAGCATATAACACAAGCAACGCCACAACTGCTGTAAAGGCGCTGCCGTTTACAGTAGGATTAAGGATAAGGAATTAGGAGGGGGATAGGGAAATGGGAATTTGCAGAATGTGGTAATTCCTCTGCCATTTGACTGGACCCGTTAGCTTTATTCTATTTTTCATTTCGAATCCGTTGCAGGAAATCAAGTATACACACCTAGACTTATGTGCAGTTTGACATTCTACAATGTCTAACAGTAAAAATAAGAATTCATAAACACACACAGTGAAAGTCGTTACCCACCGGAGCAGAATGGGGACGGAATGGGTGACTCATTCTTTAAACCTAGACAAGATCTGTTAGGCTAGTCTTGAAGTTGTTAAAATAAAAGTAAAAAACTCAAAGAACACAATGTCGGCAACACAATGGCGATTAAATTTCTTTTGATGAAATTGTCCAAATAACTTTACTTTTACCGACATAAAGAAAATCACGACAATAAAATGTAGCTTTTATCCTTTGTCAAATTTGAAAGCGAAATACTTATTTAAATGTCAATTTTATCTCGAGCGTCCTACAATTTTGTTATTTAGACATAGTTTATAAATAACAATAAATTCAGATGTTCTGAGGAAAATTCTAAAAATAAATTTGGATATTCAGAAAATTCGGAAAATTTGCTAAATTCGGAAAATAATTCTCCCAGAAGAAGTGCCGAAGGTGTTCCCCTTTATAGGGAACACTGTTAGACATTGTAGAATGTCAAACTGCACATAAGTCTATAAAACTTTTTTACCAACCTATTATTTCAAATAACGATTGCAGATGTCATTTGACAGCCATGTCTGTTTCTAATTTTTATTATTGGCAATCTTCGTAAAGTGTTTCGCGAGTGTCAAGTCAAGCATTAAAATTTATACATTTACAACGGATTCTGTCCACCAAGTTTACCAGGTCCAGCCAAGCCTTTGTGACCAATAACTCCATAACAACAATAAACATATTAACCCAGTACAAGTAATGTAGTTCTACATCGTTGCTTATTACATATTGTATACAACTTTAATTGTCTCCTTATATGTCGGTTTGGTTAAATATATTGTTTGACATGTCCGCAATTTTTATGTAACAATGAAACATTATTAAAGCTAATTAATTAGTCAACAGGATGAATCAACAAAAATAGATAAAACAAAGCAAACTCGATAAGCATGTAGGTTTTATGTTAGGTAGTTATCCAAAACACTGTGCATATAATTAGTGCAAAAAATTCAATGTGTTCCGCGTACGGAAAGGAGCTGACACAAAAAGTAATATTAAATTAAATATAAGGTCGTTGCAACGTTCATTCCAGTGTAAAACGCAAAATTGGTTCCGTACACAGAGTAAGCGATTATTTATGTAACTATCTGAGACCGCAACTTCGGTATAACGCGTAACTTTTTTGTTTCTAACCTTTTTTGATTCTAAATGAGCAATAACATGGAAAAAATATTTTAAAGCCTTAGAATAATAGCAAAGGTTAGTAATTAATAAAGTGTAATAAGAACATCTATGTATATAATGAAATCGTAAACGTTTCAAAAAAAAAAAAAAAAAAAAGAATTTATACACGTTCTACTTATGTTACCGATGTCAAAAAAATAGTTTTTAGAATTTCCGTTTGTCTGTGCGTTTGTGCACGCTAATTTCAGAAACGGCTTAATCGATCTGAATGCGGTTTTCACTGATGTATTTTAGTAAGCTTCCCGTAACATTTAGTTTTTGTTAAATTCCAACCGGTTTACAAACAAATAAGTTACGCGCTATACCGTATACCACGCTTTAGAAGTTGCAGGCTCAGTTAGTTAAAAAAAAATTGTCTAAACGTGCCAAGGTTTCTTTTATATTACGTGTGCTTAGTTCGGTTTACTTTCTTTTTTAAACTCTCAACTGATTATTTTGTGTTGCAAATTTAAAAGGTTTTTTTTCGTAATTTGAATTTGGAAATGTGTATCTCTGAAAACAAGTTCAAAGTCCAGTCCGGTGTGTCCCGCGGGACTGACGCAATTCGGCAACGTAACGGTTCCGCCGTGCATCGACCGCTTTACAAAACTTTTTTCACAATGGCCACGTTCTTATTTTAGTAATGCAAGTCTTACAATATATTTTTATATAGCGGTATTTTCTGTTTATTTTACTAAGCAGGAATTAATTGTACATCTGATTTAAATTTTGATTGTTATTTAATTCTAAATAATTTACATTCAATATCTAATTTATTTATGGTGCCAAAAGTTGTCACTATTCGAGTCTGATTTTTCGCATTGCTCTCAAAAACTACGCAACGATTTTGATGCGGTTTTTACTATCATTATAAAGATTATTTGACGAAAGTGTTTTAATTCTAAATAATAAAAACCGCTTTTGTGTACCTATTAATGACATTAAAAAAATTAGAATAAAAACGGATAACTCTTCCGCTATAATTTATCTATACTAATATTATAGATAGTTAAAATTTGTATGTTTGTTTGTATGTATGTAAAAGGTAATCTTCGAACTACTCATCCCATTTAACGAAAATTCTTTCACCAATAGAATCTCAGGATGGACATAAACTAGGCTGTGGAATTACCTGGATTAACATAACTAAATATTCAACGCTTAGCAGTATGTATTTTTATTTTTCAACGAGAATGAAATCAGTCTCACTAGCTACTAGCTTATAATATTATAGTTTTACTAGCTTACCCAGCAGACGTTGTCCTGCCAGAACCCAAAAATAATTCTGTAACCCGATTGTGGCGCCAACTATCGGGTCAAATTTTATTTTCAAACCATATGTTAAAGTGACGCATCACTTCACGTCAATGAACGACGCGACGCGACGGTTAAATTATTTGAATATTCTTCATCAGCCCATCCGTTTCGGAGGAATTTTGTTACAAACATTTATGTGACACGAGAATGTTATGTATTAAAAGATTCATTATACTAAGCATAGACGAAGGAGAAAGGGTTGTAGTCTTCGAAGATTGTTTTCTAACTCGCTTTGATTTTTAATAATTTCTAATCCGCAAATAAAAAAATAAAAATAAAAATTGAACCTTGACTGGGTTGAACCTGCGCTTGCGATAACGTTCGTATCACTGAACTATTACACTCGATTTACTAAACAAATCATTATTGACTATTATTTATTACCTTAAAGTTTAAATACATATTGGCCATTAGTCTTGACAAAAGAAATTACTTATGAATGATATGCTAACATACATTAGTTATGTTAGCTAAAGATCTCTTTTAACCACGTATTCAAGGAAATGACTGGATGTTGAAAATAATGATACTTTAAAAGCTTGTTCTGTGATTTATGTGTGTAATTTATTTTGCGTTTGCTTGACTTTTGCAAATATGTACTTATATTATGTATGCTCATCTATGGTGCAACGTGCAAGAGCGAGTTTAGTTATGCCATTGGTTGTTACACAATTCTTAGTAATGAGCACTTTATAAATAGGAATAGCTAATCCTAGATTATATACGATTTTATCTGAGTATATAAGGTCTAAATAAGAAAATAATTATACAATATGTAAAGATTAATACGTTATTAAATAAATAAAAGTGAAATGTGGACATAAAATATTATACAATGAAATTTTCTCGATAGAACAAAATCACCAAGTTACCTCTACTTTTTATCGATTTTTCTTTTATTTTCAAAATGACATATTACAAACCTAAAAAATTATCAGTAATCTCACTTCACAGATTATTTAGGCCTCTGTGGATTAATTTTTCATATGACATTATAGTTTACCAGTAATTAATATTTAATACTTTTGACGCTTATCACATTTTTATTCCGCGAAATGCGTTATCTTCCGTCTCGTGTCATGCATGACAGTTATGTGACATACTGTAATGTGCATCGTTTCACATGATCAGTCACAATCGCTCTACTGAGACGGGAAGTCATAGTGACTTTCTGTGTGCAAGAATATTTAGACGTAAATTTTTTAATAAGACTTGTTTGTGAGTAGATTATTATGAGTGTGTTGTGTATAGACTGTTTATAAATGGTTTCATATTATTTTAACAAGGTTGTGCAAAATATATGGCTAATAAAAGGAACTCTGTAGTGTTGATATCGTGTCCATCAATTATAGGGCTACGCGGGTGAAATTCGTTTTTTTTTGCTTTGTACGCCCCCTTAAATTGTATTTAATTAATTTTATTTAATATTCGATGAGTTGTTAGAGTTGTAGCTGGTGCCCGCGACTTTGTCCGTGTTGAAATATGAAAAATATAATATCTAAATAACGCCTGACATCTTTATCGCTCTGACGACGGTGAAATTTTAATATAATTTTTAGATGGTCCCTCGGAAACCTAATACTTTTCAGCAAAAAAAGTATGTACAGCTCAACAGATTTGTATGAAATTTGGACACAGATAGCTTATTACCTGGATTAACATATAGGATACTTTTATCCCGAGGAAATTTTCGGTTCTCGAGGGATCGGGGGCTTTATATTTTTAATTTTTCAACTTGGACGAAGTCCAGCTAGTAAAATAAAAAAATCATTTATTTCGGGCACCTAAAATGACCCTTAAATATATTAAATTACATTGAAAATTTATGGCCAATCACATCAAGCAAAAATTGTCACAATTTAAAATATATGTATGTTAAACCAGATTTTTTGCCTGCCACATCTTTCACGCCCTTTTTTGTTAAGGCGAGGACTAAGCTGCATAGCCTGGCACATAGACGCAAAATTGCCTGTCTTTGTGTATTCTATAAGATGTATATAGTTCGGAGAGTGTGCTCGGGAGCTCCAAAATATTTTCAAGGTTCGAGTGAATAGACATCTTCTGGGTGAGCTCGCTCCATCGTCGGCCTTATTCTTCCTACTTGGATAGATACTGGTCAAGAGCAAACCCATCTTTGATAAATTTAAAAAAAACTCAGCAGAAAAGCGTTAATAAAAATTAATAAAAATTAAATATTATTTAATTAAAATTAAATAAAAATACAGAGAAATATACTTACTATTTACACAAAAAATATATTTTCTGAGAAAAAAATAGTAAATTAATGCCCAAAAAAGCTTTCATGTCACGGCATAAAACATTTCAGCGACAACTACATTTGTTTTTAAGCTTATTAATTAACTCAAGTTTTGTACTAAAGTTTTTTTTTCTTTTTTTTATATTTTACACAATATTTTAGAAAAACCTTCCAATTTTAAATCTGTTCGGTTTTCTACGAGAAACTACAAAAAATTAAACAAAAACAAAAATAAATAGGGAAAGAGTAATTAATTATGTGTTTTCGTTAAATCAGAATATTTTTTAAACACACTATTTACGTATTTCGTCGTAAAACATTTTCCTATTATCAAAGTAAGTAAGATAGTATCACTACATTCAATTCAAAGTATGCTGTAGATTCTATAAGGCACTAAATATGTACAAAATCGTCTTTCGTGTAATGTGAGCAGTGTTTATGTAAGATATCGTGTTCATCGCTACCTTTCTGTAGCGCTTCCTCGATGCACGTATTAAGTTAGCATAACTTAAACTTAAAATGCATTTACAGTGGTCACTGCCACTGACTCACCGGGGGCCATGCGTAATGGTATGTCGCAATATTTCGGGAACTAACGGTGTGGTCCGGGTGCGTCGACCGTACTTGGTGCCAGTCCGACTCAGAAAACCTTTATTGTGTGACGTGCCCATAATAATCTCCGATACCCTATTGGGAAAAAAAGGAAACAAACATGTAGTCTGTAAGTGTGGTGCCTATATTAGAGATGTTTACCTTATTTTAATCGGTATGTAGTATTATGTTGATGACAACCTAAGAAAAATCTATTACTTATTTATTTTTAACTATTCAATGTTATTATTAATTATTCCATATAGAGAATATGGGGCTAAAGGATTAAATATTTTTTTATAAACATTATTGCTTTAGAATCATGTATTTCATGTATTATTTCTTTTTCGTTAAGAAAATAATTATTAAAAAGTGCAAAAAAATGGCGTGGGAAATTCAAAATACTTGAAACGGTCAGATTGAATGTGACGTCAGTATCAATAAGGTTGTAGTTGTTTGAGTTTTGACTTTTAATTGATTGTTATTGTAGACTGTGACGTCACGACAAGCGCGCCAAAAGGGTGGGTGTTTAAAGTGACCGTAGCTGTTGGTTAATTTTAACATTTTTTTTGTTACTAAATTACTGTTTTTTGGCGCTGAATATTTTTTGTGGTTATATATAACGATATAACCTATCGTATAAAAATATTTTAAAAAAATGTGCGTAATAGATCCCTATTACGATATCTAAAAGGCTTGGTTAGACAGACAAACAATATTATAAATTACTGTCAATTATAATAAACTTTATAATCATGAGTGCTCGTCTGGGTTATAAAACTAACCTTTTCTGTTTTTTTTTTAAATTAATAACACTAAAAATCTACTAAACAAAAAAAATAAAGAATTAGAAAAAGTGATCCGGAGTTTTCTCTTATCATATTAATAATAAATTAAACACTCTTTAAATTAAAATCAATAGAATTTTTAATTTATTTTCTCTTCAAATAAAATTGGGAAAATACAGATGTTAAAATTATTTAATAAAATGTCTTGTTGATCTTTTTACATGATTAATATCGATATTTAATTATCATTACGTGCGGTTCAATTTTCATTCATCTTTTCTTCGGTCATCAAAGTAATATTGATCGAAGATAGACGACTTGTATCGATTGGTACTTTTATATATGTTGTATAATATTTTTTTTTGAGTGGTTAGGGTGCTTGTCTTAACGCTCTGTTCTAGGGTTCCCGGGTTCGAATCCCGGCGGGATCCACTTTGAAAATGAACTTTTCAAAGTTGGCTCTGGTCTGGATCTGGAAAGCAATGGAAGGGCACAAAGCCCGTCTGGCGGCAGTAACCACCCTCTTACATAAGACCACCTTGAATTAACAGCAAGTGTGCTTTTGTGTTTCGGTGAGTGGGTAAGGGATGCCAGAGGCCATTTCCCTGACCCTTTCCAATCACTTATCCTTAATCCTGCTGTAATCGGCAGAGCACTTGGAGCACCTATGGTGTTACTTGTGTTAGAGGCAACGGAAGCCGCCCGCCATAAAAAAATTAAATAAAAAAAAACATTAACTTTAGTATCACAAATGTTAACATTAATTTTTACTTAGAGTATACCTATCTATAGATTATTGTCAATCCGATCTTAATTTCTTTGTTTTGATAAACAATCAGTATTGTCCACTTGGTACCTTACCCTTTTATTTATGACTTTGATATTCGTAAAGCCTTAAAAGACGCAGTCAATTTGTACACCAGACAGTTACCACCGCATGCAATTTTTAACTCTCTCAACAGGTGTTGTGAGTTCAAAATAAGATGGTAGAACATTCAACAATGACGTCAGAGTTAAGCGAACAATACGTTTACGGACTACAAATGGTTTTTGATAAGCGGACTCAATAGAATTGCAAGTGTTTTAGATAATAATAATATTTTAGAAGCAACGTCTTTATCTTTTTGATTTACAGAGCTCTGGCAGCATACCTTTTAGAATAGAATAATAAATTTTCGCTTATTCGAAATCCTATAATGCAATAAAATGGAAACAATGAAATTCGTTTTGCAAAAATAAAGGCATTTATTAATTAAAATATAATATGTATAAGCTTATTCAAGAAACAATTAGAATAATAAAGTTACAATAATAATATAAAAAATTAAAAACTAACATAATAAATAAAAAAATAAATGACGAGCCCGTTGGATGAGAAGTCTCGTTGGAGGCCATGTAATAAATAAATAAATAAATAAATGAGTGGTTAGGCTCTGGTCTGGTTTTGGAAAGTAGTGGCAGCTAAGGCACTGTGTTAACGCAGTCATTTCGGCAGCCCGTCTGGTGGCAGTAACCACCTCCTTACAGAAGACCACCGTGAAATAACAGCACGTGTGCTGTTGTTTTTCGTTGAGTCAGTAAGGGATGCCAAAGCCCATTTCCCCTAACCCTTTCCAATCCCATATCCTTAATCCTACTGAAGTCGACAGCGCACTTGCAGCAGCTGTGGCGTTGCTTGTGTTATAGACGATGGTAGCCACCTACTACCATCAACTGGACAGTCAGACTGTCTGCCGAACTTAACATTCAAAATAACGTACAATAAAATGAAATTTACTATTTATAAGTTATTTACGGAAGTAAATTTTGGTCAGGTAGCAAGGTACACAATATACTGGCTGCGTTACCTCTCTGAATTCTGAGGTAAGTCCAGCCTTATCATTGCCATCAAGCGCTTGGAATGTCTTTAAAGTGGTGAAACGTATTATTATATTGGATTGTATTGGTTAGTGTTATTTATTAAGTAACACTAACCAATACAATACAATATTATTATAAGCTTATACATTAATATAATATTTATTATTTATTACTATTATTTATTAAATCTACACAATAAATATAGGTAATAAAATATTTAAATAAAGAATCCTACAAAAGTTTTTAAGCCTACACAATTCTCAAAGTTCAATATACGTATATAAATTCGTAATTAAAATTGCTTGAATCTTATTTTTTTTTAATATGAATGAATTCTCTGCTCCTAATATCGTTTTGATGACCGAATACGAAGGATTTTTTTAATGTAAAGCTCACTAGACAGTCTGACCTTCCACTTGATGAACAAAAGAAAAACGTCAGGAAATAATTAAGTTTTAAACCTCATCCTCATATATAATATACGAATAGGTTGGAATATAGATCCATAGTTAGCATGTTTGTATTACTATAAAATACATAATTTCATAATTAACATACGACTAAATTCCCCGCCGCGTCTGTCTTGTATGTTCGCGATAATCTCGAACACTCCTGAACACATTTTCATGCTGTTTTCATCAATAAACAGAGTGATTCCTGAGGAGTCTATAGGTGTATAATTCGTTAAGGTTTTATCGAACACATTAGGCACACATAACATTACTGACCCCTGCAAGGCAGGGTATCCCAGTGTAGGGGGGTAAGCAAAATGTATTTGACAATGAAGAAGTATACAATTAAGTTATTTACATGTGTATCACCAAACAGTTCTACGTAATTTCACGGTGGTCTTCTGTAAGGGGGTGGCCCCTTACAGAAGACCACCGTGAAATAACAGCACGTATGCTGTTGTGTTTCGGTGAGTGAGTAAGGGATGCCAGAGCCTGTTTCCCTATCCACTCCTAATCCCTTATCCTTAATCCTACTGCAGTTGTCAGCGCATTTGCAGTAGCTTTTGGGGTTGCTTGGTGTTATAGGCGACGGTAGCCACCTACCATCAAGTGGACCGTCAGCCTGTCTGCCGATCTATAACAAAATTGCTAACACTAAAGTATATTACTATTCCACACCCAATCACAAGTTTCCACCTAATAAATTAATATCTTGAAACTAAAATTTTATTTTTGAATATTTTGAAATTATAAAGTATAGAAGTAATAGCTTGGCCCGGAATGACTGATGATATTGAAAGTCAAGTGAAAGTTTCGCATGCAATGGTTGCTTGAAGGTCACAGCCGGAATAATCGCTGGCTGAATAGAAATTATCAAGCACGTCTGACAGTTACACCGTTGAACCATTGACACAGTCCGGATAAAAGCAGTGCAATGTTGTCCATTGTATTACATGTCATTTGTCAAAGTCACATTCAAATTTAGAACTCGTCTAGTTATTGCAGTTCTGAGTAACGATACGAAAGTAGCAGATAAAGCCGCACGCTGTGCTCAAATACATCATCATCAGCCGTAGAAAGTCCGCTGTTCGACATAGGCGTCCTCCATAACACTCCAATGGGAAGAGTCAGAAGCAGCCTGGATCTAGCATCCACTCGCGGTCTTTATTAAATTTTCAGTTGCTATTGTAGGTAAAAGGCCAAGCTGCGCCGATCGGTCCGTGGTTTCCGCTCGAGTAGGTAATCTTACTGGCCCTGACGATTTCCGAGATCCTGTCGCCGACTTTTTACTATAGGCCTACCGTTTAACTGAGACGGTTCCTTGGGTATAGCTACGCGGTGCGGGAGGGGTGCGGTTGACGCGTTGCGAGAGCTCAGTTGGGCGTCCGTATTGCTGGCGTTACGTAAACAGCCACCCCTCCCGCACCGCGTAGCTACCCAAGGAACCGTCTCAGTTAAACGGTAGGCCTATAGATTAAAATCTTCAAGTTTTGGGATTTTTCTGGTGGTCAGTGAACTACCCCCTCTCCGACCCGCTAGAAAGGAGGTCTCCCCCCCGCGTGTCCTATTGAAAATTGAAAATAAAATATGTATATGTAGGTATATGAATCATATACAATCCTGCGTTCTGCCCAATTTATACATATTTTCTGCCCAAGCAAGTATTGCATGTTGATTGTTACCTGTTATTCGGTTCTTTCAATATTTATAGACCTAATTTGTTCACCTCGTCTCTAACATAATAACATTTTGATTAAACATGCCTGCACGGTGCTATGACATGATTGCGTAAGTAGGTAAGATATATTATGTAACGCTGTTATTTAATTGCAAACCGGGTCAAGTATCTATTTAATAGAGATGCGCCAAAAAAATTAAGACGGCAAAATCAAATTTATTGTATAGCAAAATTTAATTTAATTTTTTTTTAAATTTTAAATCAAATTTATTATATAGGACAAAATTTTATCCGATCGTTCAAAATTGGTTCAGTGGTTTAGCTGTGAAATTGTATCAGACACATAGAGTTGCTTTCGCGTAAATTATAAAATCCATACTAATATTATAAATGTGAAAGTAACTCTGCCTGTCTGTTACCTATTTCACGCTTAACCGCTGAACCGATTATCATAAAATTTTGCATACAAGTTGTCACGGATGCAAGAAAGTAGATACCTACATAAGGTACCTTTCATCCAGAAAAAAGTATTGTTTCAGAGGGATCATCTAACTGCAACAAAGATGTTAGGCATTACATTGCTCATATATTTATTTAGTCAGGCGTTAGTTTTTTTATGTTTCAACGCGGGCGAAGCCGGGGGCACAAGCTAGTTAGTCAATTGTTAGTTAGTGTCCGCTAATCAGTCAATTGTAAAAGCTCTTCTTAAAAAAGTTTTCTGTTTTATTTTAGGTCAACAGAAAATGGCTACATCCGTACTACAGCCTGAAAAATGCCTGAGGGAACTGGAGCCGAAGCCGGAGAAACCGAGGCTGACCGACGATGACCGACTTCATATTCTGGAGGCGAAGGAGAGGGAAACGGGTGATTTGCCGGTAGAACTAAGAGAAAGAGCTAGATTGGAATTGAGAGAGGAGCCTGCGTTACGCGAGGAAGCTTTGGCCCAGATGAGACATTTCATTGAAAAACATCCAGCTATAAGAAAATGCCGTACAGGTATTTATTTTTTACAACTTGGTCAAGACAATTAGACACTTTTGGCCAATGACGTCATTTCCCAACTCTCCAAATAACAATATCCACAGGACGAGCGCGGAGAAATAAGCGGTGTTGTGGGAGAGGGTCAATCAATTTATTTAACCAATTCTTAAATCTTAACCAATCATTAAATATAGAGTTTGGAGGAGGCTTACCGGGACCTCTAAGATTTATCTAATAGGGACCTTGTATGATGAACGTAGTGACTATGTTCTGATTACTGTTTCAGCAATGTTGTTACAAAATTTTATCAATTTTCCACTTTTTTCTCCGTTTTAGTATATTTTTTAAGTTAAGATCGGCAGACAGGCTGATGGTCCACTTGATGTTAGGTGGCTACCGTCGCGTGTAACACAAGCAATGCCAAAGCTGCTGCATGTGTGCTGCCGACTACAATAGGATTAGGAGGGGAGATAAGGAAATGGGCTTTAGCATCCCTTACTCACTCACCGAAACACAACATCACACGTGCTGTTATTTCACGGTGGTCTTCTGTAAGGGGGTGGTTACTGCCGCCAGACGGGGTGCCTAAACGACTGCGAAACGCAGTGTACACTGCCACTATATACTTTCCAGATCCAGACCAGAGCGGTGGCGGGAACGTTGTGACACGACATCCGCGACCCGCCACGGCTTAGCGTGGGGAGGACTGCGCTCCCTGTAGGAACCTTAGTGTACCCGAAAGTATAGGTGCACCGGCCATATCGGGGATCTCACGACGGGAGGTCCAGCTTCCAGTCAAGGGGGAAGGTGGCGGACACCCGCCTGCGCGCCTATGTCTTCTGGCTTCTTCGGAGAACGGATCCTCTTCCCGCTGCTTTTTCTCTGCTTCCTTGCGCGACTTCCTCACAAAACGCGAGCATCCTGCCACGCAAGGTCACTGCTGACCATCGCTTTCATGACCACGACAGCGGGAAATCGACGCCCACGACGAGAGACAGAGCGGCGCGCTGCTATGCCCATTCGGGGAATGACCCATACGGTGATAATATTAACATTTTTTTCATTAATATATTTTTTTATTTGCAGATACTCCATTCCTTCTCCGTTTTCTCCGTACAAAGAAATATTCTATTCCTCAAGCGTGTTCGATGTTGGAGAGGTACTTAACGCTGCGGCAAATGTACCCTCACTGGTTCCAGAAGTTAGACCCTCTGGACCCGAAAATCGCGGCAGTCATAGAAGCGGGATATTTGGTTCCGTTGCCGAAGAGAGATGCTGAGGGAAGAAGGGTCATATTATCTTGCATGGGTACGGCTTTTTGTTGTATTAATTGCTTTCTACAAAATGTTTAAATACTATATAATTCTCAAAGTTTGTAAAGATGTTGAATAAGTTTGGATCCGGTAACAACAGTGCAAATTTAGTTCTGATATTAATTTATAGATGGCACAAGTTAACCTCTAGTTAAAATTTATAACTCCGAAATTGTAAGATCTGAATAACTTATTTAGGTTATTAAAAAATGTATCAACGTGACTTTTGTGAAATAAATATAAGATTTATTATTATTTCTAGCTGACCGGACAGTCGTTACCATATCAATTTCATACAAGACTTTTTCCGTAGAATTTCCAAAAATTGACTTTCGTACAAACCTTGTCTTGATAATTACGAACACAACAAAAAAAGTCTTCAAAATCGATTTAGCCGTTCTCAAGTGATGCTCCGTCATACAATATTTAGCAATTGATTTTTACTTATATAGAAGATAGAAGATTATTCACAACATTTTCCCAATTATCACTACTATCGAAGCCTGTGGTGGCGAATGGGAATACGCTTACCTATTGTACAAGTGATCTATAGTTTTGTATTAGGTATTGTCATTAACAAAGTAGGTACGTATATGTATCTAGTTAACTTTATATTATTTCTTGTTCGCCAGGTCGCTTTGACCCCCACTTGTATGACAGCTGCGTAATGGCGCGGGTCCATTCTATGATTGTCGAGTTGCTTCTGGACGAGCCGCGGTCCCAGCTTCTAGGTTACACGCACGTGAACGACGAGGCCGGAATGCAAATGCCTCACGTTAGTCTGTGGTCGCTCAACGACGTACGCACGATGCTTAACTGCATTCAGGTAAAGGATTCATCAAATTTATAGGTACTTAAGATATCTATGTATTTAAGAAACATTGGGTCCAAATCAGCGCCGGCCCGGGGGAGAGCGGGATTGTTTTTCAGCGCGTAAATATTATACTTCGATTTTATGTTAAATAAAATAATCATTCCCAATTGTTTTTAAATAAACTTTTATGGCGAACATCAAAACTTAAGAGTTTTAATTAAGTTAAGTAGGTCTACTTATGTATTATACTCCTGCTTTTTTAACATTGATAAAGTTATTATCGATATATAATTAAATTATGTATCAGTCTAAATGTCCACCACAATATTGAGTGCAATCACACGGCGTGTGAGAGTGAGCATGTAATATGTTTCGCTTCGCTCACACGTTTTGTGCTGCCCGCGCCGTGTATTGGCTTAGAGTATACATAAGCTTGCATATTCTAAGTGTATTGGCAATCTTCAATTTGAAACTACTGCTATGGTTAATAACACGGTATCTACCATATAATATTTCGCCAATCATTGGCGGATACAGGGGGGGGGGCATGGGGGCCGGTTGTCTAGATCACTTTTTATTTTATATTATTTCGTTTTTATTTTATTTTAACTTATTACTTATCTCAAAAAATGTTATTCTAAAAATATGCCCTAGAAACACTGTTTCGAATTTCTCAAGCCACTTTTATCAAGAAAAATATTTTTCTTTTGATTTTGGTATAGGCAGGGACAATTACATTAGTGGTCTTACATAATCCCCATACATTTGGCCCCATTTATTTAGAATGTATTATGTACATTTTTTATGTAGGTAAAAGTCCAAGTGATGGTAGATTAATGTTACCTATAAACACGAGCAACGCCAGACTCATGGAATGTTAACGGCATACTATAACCTTGCTGATTAATGGATAAGCAGAGGATAGGGGAATAGGCTACGATATCCCTTACTCACTCACCAAAATTGTTATTTCAGGGTGGTCTTCTATAGAGGAGTGTTTACTTCAGACTATTTTAAAATTACGGAATGCAGTGTGCCCAGCCACTTCTGAATACATACGTTTATATTTATTTCAGAATTCAACCCCTATGCGTCACAAAGTTTCACATTTCGTCAATATTCCTCAATATGGAGTCAGGTTCTTTGAATTCGCTGTCTCTCTGCTCAGCGAGAAATTGAAAGATAGAGTATTGGTAAGTTATTCGTTTCTTTTCAAGTTTTAGTTTCTGTTAACACTTTTGCGTGCCTACACTCTATTTCTTTTTGTTGTGGGATCCAGACTTCTTTCTTTAAATTAAACTCATTTATTTTATTATATACATGCACATATATTAATCCATTTCTTATATACCTTAAAATAAATAACACTATAAAATTCTATCCTTTACATATCGTTTCTAAACTTCAACACATTCTCACTAATTTTTCTCACAATGACATCTTACATATATTTTTAAAACATTCTTATTTTAAACTCAAACCTATATAAATATATATTGCCAGTATTTATGTTCAAATACATCAACATCCCCTCTGAATCTTAAATACTGGCTCACTATACTACACCAACATAATCTGACTGACTGTACTTCACCAAAATAAGCTGACTGACTGTACTATCTATTCACCTATAATATCTATCCATCACATACATTACTCAATACCTATCTTCAAATACATTAACACAAACACAACACTAACCCTAACCCCCTAAATATAAAAACATCACCTTCAAATATAAAACACTAACTCATCATATAAAACACTTATATTCTCTTTGAACTTCATCTTCATCTTATATGAAGATCATCATCAACAACATCTCCACCTTCAATTACTTCACTATATAAAACTCCTCTATCTTTAAACTTCAAACCATCTCTTATTTCAACATTTCACCCCACAAATCTATAATCCTTTCTATATTTCTTTCTTCTCACCAACTCTCGATATTGCTTTCTATTAGTCTCCTTCAATACAGCCATCAGTCATCAAACTAAATTTCCTGAATCCTTTCGTAAATAATTTTTATCTCCATCAAATCTTTATATATATTCCCTTTTCCTTCATATTAAAATTTCTACTTAATCATTTATTCTTTTTAAAATCAATTTTGTAAAATTTTTCACAAAAATGTCATCAATTGTCAAATCAATAAAATTTTTCAATTTTCGTAACCATCTTTTAATCTCCTTTTCATCATATATAATTTTCAATACTTTCTTCATTTAAAAACATTTTCTCTATAATTTCATTTTCTTCTCTATAATTTACTTTACGCAGTGGAAACGTTCCTGGGTCCATGACCTGTTAATGTTTTTTTTGGTTTGTTTAAACACTTTTGCGTGCCTACACTCTATTTCTTTTTGTTGTGGGATCCAGTCTTCTTTCTTTAAATTAAACTCATTTATTGTATTATATACATGCACATATATTAATCCATTTCTTATATACCTTAAAATAAATAACACTATAAAATTCTATCCTTTACATATCGTTTCTAAACTTCAACACATTCTAACTAATTTTTCTCACAATGACATCTTACATATATTTTTAAAACATTCTTATTTTAAACTCAAACCTATATAAATATATATTGCCAGTATTTATGTTCAAATACATCAACAGTTTCCCCCTATTTCTTGCAAATTTAATTAAAAAATTAATAGTTCAGAAAACAAATTACAAATCAAAATTTGAATTCCTCAGGGTAATTTTTGACATAAGCTTCTAGAAGATATGTAATATCGATTGGTAAAAGAAATTTTTGATTCCATCCAGTAGAAGGGGTAGAAAAAAATAAAAATAGGTGTATCTTCCAAAAAAAAAAGTTATATTATACTAGCTGAACTCGGCCAAGCTTCGCTGCGGCCCATACGACAGCGGCGTGCGCATAGGGCGCGCGGTACTGGACACTGCTTATATATGCTATTTGTCGTAGCATGATGTTATATAGCCTATAGCCTTCCTCGATAAATGGACTATTCAAAACAAAAAGAATTTTTAAATTCGAACCAGTAGTTCCTGAGATTAGCGCGTTCAAACAAACAAACAAACTCTTCAGTTTTATAATATTAGTATAGATTTTTAGCAAAAAAGTTTAGTGAACATTTTGTTGTAAAACAATATTTGTCTGAAACTTTTTACTTACTTTTATCATTTTGTATGAAAAAACACCTATTTTTTTGTTTTCATGCTTCCGCGACGTGTAATCGAAAATTTCTTTTACCAATCGATATTTCATATTTTATAGAAACTTATATGTATAAAATATGCCCCTGAAGGACTAACATTTTGATTTGTTAGTAAATTTTTCTAGGCTATAATGAGGACATGTTGAAAGTCTTTGGAGCTGGCAACATTATGATAATTAACGTTAAAAGCGGTTAAAAGTCAACAATTCACAACATTTAAAAGTAGAACTTATTGTCATTGGATAATGCTTTTTATTTATCAACCTGGAAACATTTTTTACGTTTCTGTGATAACAATATTTATGCAATTGTCCATGACTTTTTCCTATATTCTTGACTGTTGGTCGTGTTTATATAACCAATATACGATCTCGAAATGAGCATAGAAAATACTACCTACATTGAAATGATACTTATTGACATGTCACTTTGAAATTTTTTTCACACTTTTTTAACATGTAAAATGTATACTTAAAATACTTTAAATGTATACTTTAAAACTTGTTTTGAATTTACATTTAAAGATCGTCAGACGGTCCACTTGATGGTAGATGGTTACCGTCGCTTTTTAAAGCAACGAAACAGATGCTGCAAATGCGCTGCCGACTTTAATAGGATTGAGGATAAGGGATTAGGGTGGCATAGGGAAATGGGCTTTGGCATTTCTTACTCACTCTTTGAAACACAACAGCACACATGCTGTTATTTCTTTGTGGTCTTCTTAAAGAGTTACTGCCGCCGGTCGGGCTAGCCAACAAAGTGTTCCCCTGCCACTATTAAAAACTATTTTTATTTTTTAATAAAATCATATATTTTTATTAGGTACAAATAGGACATTATTACCTACTAATTCCATGATACTTCAAATAAGGTTTTGATGTTTTTCCCTATTCTAACATTGTGTGATAAATACATTCGATCCAAATAGAATTATAACAACACTAGCATTTGTCTGCGACTTCGTTCGCGACAGTTTTTCTTAGGTGTTAAAACATTTATTCAATCTTTATTGTTCATATATTTTTGTCAGGCGTCGAATTTTTTATTTATATTTCTAATAAAGAATCAATTGGTAACATACCAATTGATTCTTTATTGACGTTGTATCCCGCTGACAACGTGTACGGAAATTTTCATGATGATCGTTTGAGTAGCTAAAGCGTGAAAGTGTAACAAATAAACAAACAAACTTACTTTGGCATTTATGATATTAAGTTAAATTTTAAGTGAATACATACAAAATTCAAAATAGCAATATATTGGCGGCTTATCGGTTTATTTTAAAACTTATAGCTAACTTCATAGCGCTACCAACCTTACAACTGTAAAGGAGCATAGACAATAGAGCTTCTAAAAAAGATGTCACTTCCTTTATTCATATAATTTTTTTTACTAAAAAATTAAGATATGCGTTTTGTGTCATAGTGTTAACTCTCTGATTCAAAGGTCCCAGGTTCAATCCTGGCGAGATCCACAATGGAAAATAATTTTCTAAAATTTATCTTGTTACGGTTGTATGTATCCTATAATTTTTGTGTATTCTCACAACACCCACCTATATAACCGATTATTATTGTATTGTTATTATATCAAACGATATTTTCTTAATGTTTCAGTTTCATCGCACCAGTGACGATCTAACGAAACACGTGGATCCATCCATTTTGCCTAAAGAATATGGCGGTACGGTACCCCTAAAAGACATGATCGAAGAGCTTAAGAAGAACCTCCTCAAACGCAGAGAAGAGCTACTAGCGTTGGACGAAATGAATATTGATCTATATGCACTTGAAAAAAATGATTTAACTCAAGACATCCATTCTACGGCAGGATCATTTAGAAAACTGGAATTAGATTAGCATAACACCTACATTAATATCTGTCAACCTAAACCTGATCCATTTACTTTAAATATTGTGACGGCGTTTTACACTGTAAAACATTTTAATGTAGATCTCACTTTTTTTTGTTCTTTTTTTCTTAATGCCTTATAAATACATATAAACACACATATTTGTGTACTGTGAGCTTCAAGGGAGCTGTAAACTGTGGCCGTAACACTTGTAACTTGCTTGAATGTCTCCTTGATGACCGTAGCCATTTACCGTCAAGTAGACCATCAGCTTTTCTACAATATAATTTAAAAATAGATAATTTATCAATAGAATTGTCTTTGGTTTACAATTCAATGCGGCTTCAATTATATTTAAATTGTTCTTATTTGCTACAGTTATGAGTTTTATCAATCTATAATCGTATGTATGTGTAAAAAGGGTCCCTTAGAAGGAATGCTTGGTGAAAATCTTTTACATTCAGCGATGTAAAATTTTGCACAAAATTTGCGTACATAATATACTTTAGGGTATGAATAGGATTGCTTGTAAGATATTTAATAAGTTAAAAATGGCAGCCGTCGGTGGTCCCGCGTTACCATCACGATTAAGTTGGTCTCACAATGGCGACTAAATGAACTTAATTTGAATTTAAGTATTTGTAAAGTACTCCTTAACACAAAAGTCATTTGCATTCAAAAAATTTCTTGTTTCTGTAATATTTCACTGCACAGAAATTTGTTATTATTGAAGTGAGTGAGCTCACTCATTTGATTTTAGTTAAATAACAACAGTGAGTAACATACTACCAGACAGCAAATTAAAAGAGTTTTTTAATATCAAGCAGAAAAAATAGCTTATTAAATAAAATTTATTATTAAATTACGCTAATTATTATATTAGCGGAGTCTTATTACATTGGGACTTGGGAGCTGAAATTACATGATATCTTTTGTTTTTGATTTAATTGTTAGAAATTATTTTTATGTAACCCGCTCAGACCGATAAAAACTATATACAGAGCCCTTACGAACAAAAACGTTTTAGAAAATGAAGCCGGTTCGCTGAAGATGTTGCGTAACCCTACGTGTCGCATCGTAGTGGCCATGCGGTAGTTGCCCGCTAACAACGTTTACTCCATTTAATTATTATAATATTAAAAAAATATATAAAAAATACCTATATCAACTAAACTGTCGAGCGGCCGTCATTCTATTGCTGAATCGTCTTCCTACTTCCTGCGTCTATAAGTAGTTTTTGTCGGTCTTAGGTAACCCGTCATATTATTTTTGTGCTAAGGAGGCGTATATATTTAAGTTATATACCGACATGACAAGCTGACCGCTGCATAGAATATATATATTTTTAAATAAAACATTAGGATGGCTTTGTGATCGACATATTATATTAAGAAAGTAAAGTTTATTTACGTATTGATAAATATGCCTCATTTATTTAGTAACATTCGTACATCATCATAGTTAATTAAATAATTCTAAATATATATATCTAAAGCATTTACAGCAGACCATAGTCTGTCCAAACTCAAAATTGCTTTGCTCTTAATTATAATTATTATACTGAAGCTATTAATGCAAAGAAAAAATGTATCATTTATCAAAATATAATTTTAAGGCTTTTTAATTAAATATTTTCTCTTGTTGACTCATGTTTTATTACTTTCTTGATTCATTCAATATCCTGTTAATATACGAATATATCAATATTAAAAAGGCCATTGTCCAATTGTAACACAACACAATACTACGATAACATTGATACCTTTGCCTTGTGTAAAAAATAAAGCACATAAAGTAATATTCTTTATGCGTGACAGCAACATACACGGATCACAGAACGACTGAATGCTTATACATATATTTACATCTCAGAATATAAACAAGCAGAACTCGCCGTTCGCGTTTAAAACTGGGGAAACAATTAATTACTATAGTTAGTATGGTTTCATTTGCCAGCAAATTTGAGCAAATAGTCAATCTGTAGATAAGAGTTATTTATAATATTACTTATATTTGAATTGTGGCGTTTTGTATGATTCCGACAAGCAAAAATGCCACATGACTAGTCCAGGAGTCATCTTCTTGGTTATTAGTTGGTTAGTTTAAAATACTTTAGCGGAGAAATAGCGGAGAGCGGAAAGATTTTATTTTATAATATTACAGAATAGACGCACTTCACACCGTGACCCCAATGAACACATTGGCGAGCGTGTCATGATGAAATTAATTTTTTTAATAATGATTTATTAACACTTTTAATAATAATCAATTACACAGGGGCATATAAAAGCCTACTTGAATAGTAAAAAAAATGTGTAATTTGAGAATTTTGCAGCGGTTGTGTACTGTATTAAAAATTCTCAATTTCGCAAACCGCTTGCAATAAATTTAAATAATATTTTAATTGACAACAAATAAACTATAATACTATTTGCTACAATTAAGCTGCAATATAATTTGAAAATAACAAAATAGGAACAAAAAAATGTATTGAATTTGCAATGCAAAATTAAATTATTTCCACATTCTCATTGATAATACAAATTCGCAGTTTATCATAGACACGTCACACTCAGAACCATAAACAATCAGTCAGTGAGAGACCTTGTTAGTGGCTATATGGCTATCTATGGTGGTTTATGGCTAACTTCGTTATAGTTTTTCCCGCAGTTTGGCGTCCACATAGATTGTGAAGAAAATAATACGTGATTTTTCTATGTATTTAGGTTAAACAGACATTATAACGCCTTCATGATTGATTTTGCGTTTGTGTTAAATTGAAATGATTACGTTATTACTGTGATTGTGTACGCGTACCGTGCTCGTGATCTTGTAAACATCGGGAAGGCAGCCCACGTCTATGACTTCTCGTACGTATTTATCTATAAAATGTGCATATTTCTAATTTATTATTTGTTCGTAGGGACGATGAACGTTTCGACGATATTTTTGTATATTCACATAGTATATAACCCTAAAATGGTTGTCTTGTATGAAATTTAAAAAAATCTGCTATTATTTTGTGTTGCATTACCTATTAGCTGTGGTCAGCATAACGCCTAGCACTTCATACTCGATGTTAAGAAAAATATTTTGTTTGCAAAATCTTAAGTGCTGCACTTCAGCATGAAATATGACAGCATATCATTTTGTCCCATATTTTGTGAATAGTACAATAGTTTTGAATATGTTAAATTTAAATTAAAACAACTTGTTTTAGATTGTTAAATTAGGTTAGTCGTAAATAGAGACATGACTGATAAAACATCGTTCTTATTAACAATACTATTCTTTGTAAATGTGTTACCGAAAATGATTTTTTTTTCTAAATAAGTAACACTAGTTTTGCAAGTAAATCCTATAACTTGAGTTAACTGATTTTGACTAGCCCATGGAACGAGTGATTTAGTTGTTTGCCTTAAGGGGTCTAGGGTTTGATTCCCGGCAGGTCCAACTTTAGAAATGAACTTTTCAATGTTGACTCTGGTCTTGATCTGGAAAGTAGTGGCAGGGCATACTGAATTTTGCAGTCATTTGGGTAGCCCCACTGGTGGCAGTAACCACTTCCTTACAGAAGACCACAGTGAAATAACAGTGTATGTGCTGTTGTGTTTCGGTGAGTGAGTAAGGGATGCTAGAGCCCATTTAATCCTATTATGGTAGGCAGCACTTTTAAACAAGTTACCAACATATTTTGAGTGATTTTCTTCCCATATAATATTGAATTTATGAAGACATATCTGAATATCTGTAGATGTAGGATAACAAGAATTGTACAGATTTTTTTTTCTATTGCTTGCCTTCTTAAGTTTGAAAATGCATCTGAATTTCTTTGTCTTTAGACATAACAAGACTGTTTTCTATATATTTAGATATATATTATCTAAAATCATTTTCAAATCTAAGTTTTCTAATGAATCTGGCAATGACCATGCATCTTTTGTTTGGCATTCAATGTAATCTATTGTCAAAAAGCCTTGTTAATATGGACACATAGTGGTGGTCGATGGTGTTGGTGTTGGTGTGTTCTTTCATTAACAGCCTTGATATTAAGAAATTGGAGCATTTTAGTGTGAATATCAAGTTGATAAATTATTTTAAACATTTTATAAAAATTTGGTCTCATTTCACTGCTAGTATATATAAGTAACCGTAAATTTGCTATAATGCCATCAATATAACCAAAAATAAGACAAAGGACTGGAAATTGTTGCACTACCTATGAGCATATACTTCACAGTGCAATGAGAATGTCATGAGCTGTTAAACAATTGCAATGATGGGGTTTAAAATACATTTTATTTCTGAATGTTTAACAGTTTGGCAGCATGGCGGAAATAGTGTACCCGCAAGGCTGCCGCCCAATCACCGATGACCTCGGACCAGACGAACTTGTTAGAAGACTAAAGGTTAGTACTGCGAATTACTAAAATAATTTTGCTATTTTTTACTCCGGCCTATGGTAGACTCCACAATCAGTATAGAATAAGTACCCATGCAAGGCTAACACTGAAATTTTTTAGAAACTCGAAAACTAAATAATGTAGGAAGCTATATTTATATTTGAAATAGTCTGACTGTCGCATGAGATGGAACCACTGACTGAAGCAGTGGGCCCACTCTTCTTATTTGCTGGCAGTGGCTACCGTCACCTAAGGACAGAAGCAACACTAGGGCAGGTGCAAGTGTGCCGTGGACCCTGAAATTATTTGTTCATATAATTTCATTTTTTATGCCAAAAAAGGATAAAAAGACTTACTTATAAAGGATAAGATAATCCACTAGCCTGTTATTTCTGGCCTGTTTACCTATTGGAAAAGTCTTATATATGTAGAATGAAAATTTTCATTCCTTGCTACGGGAGTTGTTTGAGAGTATGCAATGAAAGATGGAAATTTCAATGGCATTTAAGTAAATAAATAAATGGGTATTTAAATAATAAAATCTTTATTATTTATCAACACACATATGTTGATGCAAATAAAGATCTACAGGATCTTAATTCATATACAGCAGTTACAGTACAAAGTATGTCCTACCTGAAAAGGGCATGCAAAAATTTGTATATAATTACAATTTATTATAATTTTTTGTTTTTTTTTTTTTTTCTAATAACTAATTTGTTTTAATGTAATGAATGTATTTTATTATAAAATTCTTTAATGTCATTGTAGCAACATTCTAATAACCTGTCAAATTTACTAAAATACATTACCTAAATGTGTCTTGTAACTGTGACCCAGTTGTCCTCATATGCTGAATGCAAATATGTATTATAATATGTATATGTACTTATAAGTGGTGACTCACTTTCAAGCTATATGGATTTTATATTAATCAGCAGAGGAATCAGCAAAATTCCTTTTGCTCGCTGCTTTAAATGTTTTATTCTTAATTTATGCTTTATTCTTAGTATTTGTCAAAAAATATTAAAATCAAAGTTATACTATATACTAATTTAGGTATCTATAAATAAAATCTGTAACAATTACCTACTGTGTCATATTCACGCCTATATACTTGAAACAGTTTAGATGAGTTATTTTGAAAATCTTCAGTTCTGAAATAAATAATTGTCTTTAAGAGAATAGTGGGTAAGTGCCAGTTATATTTATTATGAACTAGCGACCCGTCCCGGCTTCGCCTGGAGTGAAATTTTTATATATATGAACATTCGCCGTTTATCCCTGTTTCCATTAGTGAAAACCGAATCAAAATCGGTTTACCCGTTCACGCGTGATGCCGTGACCAAGGGAAATAGGGTTTCATTTTTATATATAGAAGATGTAGAGCATCAATCCTCCATGTCATAAATGTGTGCAAAAGTTTTTCTTTTATGTTAAGGTCATACATGTTGACGGTCCAATTGGTGGTAGGTGGCTACCGTTTCCTATAATATATGCAATGCAACAAATGTTGTCAATTTTTATTTGTGGTATAGGGAAATTGTTGTCTGGCATCACTTACTCACTCAATGAAACACAACAGGTCACATATTAGTATTTCTCTGTGGTCTTCTGTAAGGAGGTGCATGGTTGCTGCCACCAGACGGGCTGCCCAAATGACTGCAAAACACAGTGTGCCCTGTCACTACTGAAAAATTAAATTAAAATTGGTTACTGTATATTGAAAAGTCAATATTTATTATTTTAATTGCAACAACTACAAATAAAATAGTTGTAGGATCTCATTTAATTGATATTTTTCAGTTAGTAGGTACAGACGGAGGCTGGGATTGATATTTTTAAATAATTAACGTTGGAAAGCAAATCACATTTCTTGAGATCAGGTCTAAAAATGTTTAAATTAAAATTGCCTCTTAACCAGCAGAATGTGCTAAGTTTTGGCTGAAACTTATTACAAATTTAGCTTACAGAAGGCCACCGTGAAGTGATTTGGTCTCTCCCCCTTGATCCTTATTCACTATTCCTTGTTCTTTATAAGAGACACTTGAATTCTAAGATAAATAAGTCAAGTGGACCATCAGCCTTAACTTTAAAATAAAAGTAGTAATATTTCCATTAACAATATACTCCCCGGAACCACAGTTTTACAATACTAACAGTTGTGAAAGGCCTTTGTAGTTGCGCGATGCCGCCGCCTGTGCAAGTACTTACGCTGTCACACTCCGATATGCTAGGGTTGGCACAAAATTGAAAATAAAATAAATGTGATTATTACTATGTGATCATTTATTTACAAGTATGTTAGGATTGTAACACATTGCGCCATCAACACAGGTGGCTCGCAATTATTCATAATGCACCTGATTACAAAATATATAAAGCAAGAAGTTTGATTTAATTTTAAGTGATCAAGACTGGCTATATTATTTAATGATATGGTCGTGATATTATGGTCGTGATTTACAAGTGTTAAAGATGCACTGGGATATACATTTACAAGTGTCGCACTGCCAGATATTTACTTGACACTTTATTTTTTAATGTTTTAAGGTTTCTATTATTAAATTTGACTATGTAAAAAATGTAAACCTCAAACTTATCATAAAAGTTTGAGGGAAACATGAGCATGGTCGTGATTTAAATTCTACTTTGTCAAAAAGTCATTCTACTAGTCAAAAGAATATTAATTTTTACATTGTTTGTTATTATTAGTACTATTACTGGTTTATTCTATAATAGTATTTTATGAAGAATATGAATATGAATATTATATAACACACGTACTATCTAATGATGTCTATAACTAATAACAACAAATTATTAATAAACACGTGAAAGTATCTAATAAAAAATGAAAACGTAACAAAAAGATTCAAACAACTGTAAATATTTTAACAAAAAATAACAATAACACATGAACGCACCAACACATAGAAGCATCACAAAGTGACGAAGCGTTGGAGAGCGCGCGTTGTGAGCGGCTATTGCGCCGCAAATCGGGACAACTTTTGTACATAATTTTCACAAAACTTCTTAAGTTTTTCTCTAGCCATAAATCAAAAGACCATAAACCGATCTGGCATATCTACCCGTCGCCGTTTTGTTTTTTTTTTTTTTTTCAAAATTGCGGCGCAAGGCGAAAGTGTATGGTTAGAGGACACATAGACGAACAAAAAATGTCAAGTAACATAGTACCCCAAAGTGTCACGTTACCGAGATATTTGGAGGTAAATATATGTATATATATATGAGTACAACGACAATAATTAAAAATAGACTTATTAGTGTATATAATCATTCCCAGGTTGATTATTATTATTGCTGTTTATTGGAAGAGACTAGGTAATAACATACTACTAGGAGTACGAGAAAACTACTACTACTACAATTGATTATTTGCCTACTAACTAAATTGCACCGCATCGCAACTTCCATACAAAAAAGTTCGAACCCCTTCAATAATTTTTATGAACAGAGGTTTTAATTAGTACAAAATAAATAATAGTGCTATATTAGTCCATTATAGACTTCAGTAACTTTATTATTAATTATTTATTTATTCGGAAACAAACAGTCTCTTATAGTTTATATACTTAGTAAGACAGAGTTATTCTTAATCTAGACTTACAGTCTCCTTAATAAAAATATATATTTATTCTAACTATATACTTATTTATAGGAAAAACGTACCTCGCATCACGGGGAAATCTATGAAAACTTAAATCCTTGTTGTATTTTTCTGTCGAGGTGCATCCGTACACAGAACAGGTGCACACCATAATAAATTAAATACGTAAAAAACAATAAATTAAAATAAATAAATTGAATACGTAAAAAACACGTTCGCGTCAGCCCTCCATATAAGAAAATGCAAACTGTAGCGAGTTTGCAAAACGCGGCCCGCGCCGCCCGCTTCCCCGCCACATACCTGTCGTTGCTCTACGCAAGTACATTCGTTTCACAACTGTATGTATTGTAAAACTGTGCCGGAACACAGTGACAAGAGACTAATGAAGAGGCCAATAGAAGTTTGATAGGCTGCATCTAGAAACACACATAGGACCTCAGCTTTTCCGAGAAGTAACTAAAAAGTTATACAACAGTTAGACTGCAACTGAGAGTGAAAAATGTTTAACCTATGTATATGAATACAGTATTGGAAATTTCATAGTAAGGACTACAGATCAAACAAAACCCTTATGACAGTCAACCTCATCTTGTAGGAGCTCGTAGCTCGTAGTACTTAAATTATACAGTGTATTATCTACAATCTAAGTATTTTAATAAGTAATTGTCATAAACGCAGCAAATAATAGTGGCGAAGTAGTTATGAACGAAATATAATAATAAAAAAAAAACCTATGTCAATAGGTACTCTATTCCAGGATTAAATCCTGTCTGCATCAAATCTAGTGTTGTTTATATTTCTCGAAGATGGTAGCCATCATGTTTTGTGTTATTTTTGTGTTAATACTTTAATTCAATTATGTTTTCTAAATGTTTCCAGTCTTTGGCTCATACTCTGCAAGGTCTCGGTCAAGATGAGGGGAAGTATCAAGCATACATTCCCCTGGCTCTGCATCTGGCCGACGAGTTCTTCCTCACGTATCCATCGAAGGATGTCAAGTTACTCATTGCATGCTGCATTGCAGATGTGCTCAGGGTCTATGCCCCAGAAGCACCGTACAAAGATCAGGAACAAGTAAGTTATTACACTTGCATTGAGCATGTTCGCGGAGGCAAGAGTAGACTGTTTTTTTACTATCATACGCAAGCGGTGCGCGTCTCTGCTCTGAAAAGTGAGAGCTAGCCCCAATCGCATCTTAGCTATGATAGCAGGTAGGCTTGACTCTCTTTACATGAACCATTGCTTGATGTGCATTATGTATATAAATTAATATCGTATATTTTAATGGTGATGAAGAGCATTGGAAGGAAACCTCCATGTTCTTACTAACCATCATTTGTTGCTAGACTGTTTCGTCAATAATACAATATTTGTTTGTTAAATTTATTTTATAACTTACATTTGTGGATTTGTGGAGAGAAGTAAGTCTTAAACGATAAAAAAAAGTTTAAATATGAGTATAATGTCTGTATGTTTATGTTATGTATGTAAAATAATGATGATAGGTAACTAACTAATAATGATGATGATGTAACTAATGATTTTTGTAAGATTTTACCAACACGTTGGTTTTGAGTAACCCGAGTAATGAATTATTAAATAAATAAATAAAGACAGAATACACAAAAAAAGTTCTCTTTGTCATATTAACAAAGATGATAGTATGGTTGATGATGTTGCTATGATTAGGGTTTGTTTGTATTGTCTGGGAATATAACAAAATGCGTTGTCTCTATACAGTATCTAGTAGAACTATTTTTTATTTTAAACTGTACTCTAAATAACTTCTAAAGTATTTAAGGAGTTTTTGATTTTGATAATATTTAGGAGTTTCTCAAACTCGTGAAAAACAAAAAATGTATCTTATGTCAACAATATCTGCTTGCTTAAAAAATGTTGAGAAGTGGATCAGGGCTTGTGCGGCTTTAAAAAATACAGACAGGAAAAAAAGGAACTACACATTAAACCCCTAAACTACATTTAAAATACTCCTTGACAATTATGCTTGTTTTGATAACTGACATTTGTTTATTATTTGCATACATAGATTAACATAGTAATGAGAGTTTCATTTGGAAACATATTTGATATAAGCTAATAAAAAGTTATCAATATAAAAGTATTGGGAGAAAACCATTTTTTCGTCATTTACAAAATGATTAAATGTATATTTCTATTTTATGCTATCCTATAAAATATGTATACGTCTTTTGGGTCTGCAGCAATTAATCTGGGCTTCCACTGAGATTTTTAATTGCACAGGTTTATAGCTGACAAACTAACAATAAGATGTCTACTTGATGATTAATTAATCAGCATAATATTGAATATTCGAACCAACTTATCATCGTCAAGGAATGAGAGACATTCGAAAGGTCCAGCTCCAGAACTAAGAAAATCTTGACAATGGTCCACAAAACTATTAAGTTTTTATCAAACTACACCTGTCAAAACGCATTGTATTGTTGGTTACTGTATTATAATCATCTTCATTTTCAGGTGAAAATTATATTCTTATTTTTGATCAATCAACTGGGTGGCCTCCGCAATCCGAAGGATCCGGCCTTCAAGAGATACTTTTATTTACTTGAGAATCTTGCATATGTCAAGTCCTTCAATATGTGTTTCGAGTTAGAGGACTGTCAGGAAATATTCTGCGCTCTCTTCTCGCTAATGTTTAAAATTGTCAAGTAAGTCTTGTTTTTATATCTTTTTTTGTCATCTATGTGATCATTGTCAAACAAAAATCAGCTATTTGCTAAAGGTATATTTTGAAGTATTTATAAAAAAAGTTTCCCTGAAAAATTTTACATGAATGTTTAAAAAGAACCTTCACGTAAAATTTAAATATGGAACATATTTCCGAATATGTTCCATATTCGGAATGGTTCACGAAAACTAGATAGTTTGAATGATTATTTTTTTAAAAAAAAATCATGCACTTCTAGAATAAGGCAAAAAAAAATACTCGAGGCCCTTCACATTATTTCAATTTAAAATAACTAATTATAAACATGTTACTCTTTTGCACCTTCTATACAATGTTTTAAGCAAATAAATGAATTATTATTATTATTATTATTATTAATGATTAAGTATTTGACTGAGTGCTTGAGAATGAAACGTAAAAAAATATTTATTGTATACTTATTTTATATTATTAAAATTGAAATCTAGGTGTCGTGTTGAATTCTTGTTCATAGAATCTGTATTCTAAATTGATAGTAATTGAGAAAACTTATAATTTTTTTCTTTTTTTTTCAATTTCCACTTAATTATTTTTAGGGTTCCATACGTCCGAATAAAAAACTCTGAACCTAAAATTTTGAAAAAAATACAGAAATTAGTTTTCTACTTGTAGATTATAGGAAAACCTATCAGAAGTCCATGATATTAAAGTAACATGGTAAACCACTCAATATTGTGCGGATAGGTAACATCGTACGGAACTCTCTTCACGCGAGTTCAACTCGCACTTGTCCCGTTTTTATTTAATCATCTACTAACCTGCTGTCGTCTATAACACAAGCAACGCCGATGTTACAGTTACTATTGTGTGGTGTCAATAATATACAGTAAGATTAAGAATAAGGGTTTAGAAAGGTATATTTTTATTTTTCAACTTTACTCATTTTCCCTTCTTCGTCATGTGCCTTTCCTTTTCTGAATTATACCAGTATCTGTCATGTCGCAATACATGACCCAAGTACGCGACTTTTTGTCGCTTAATAGACCCTTGAGGTAACAGTGTAATGTCTCTATTTCAGTGGCGAGCACTCTTCCAAGGTGAAATCCTTTATGCTAGACGTTCTGTGTCCTCTGATCACCGAGTCGGACGTGGTCTCCAATGAGTTGTTGAATGTAATTTTGATAAATCTCGTGGAACCCAATAAGAGGGAGAGCAAGCATGCTTATATACTCGCAAAGGAGCTTATTAGCAAGACTAGTGAAACACTGGAACCTTATATTCAAGGGGTGAGTATTTTTTCTTTCTTTTCTTATGTAAAGGTCGTCAGGCTAACGGTCCACTTGACGGTTCACTTGATGGTAGTCCACACAGTTGCTGCAAGTGCGTTGCCGACACTATTAGGATTAAGGATAAGGAGATGGACTCCAGCATCTCTTACTCACACACCAAAATACAACATCACACATGCTGTTGTTTCACGATGGTCTTCTGTAAGGGGGTGGCTACTGCCACCAGACAGTCTGCCCAAATGACTGCAAAGCGCAGTATGCCCTACCACTACTTTCCAAATCCAGACCAGAGCCAATTTTGAAAAGTTCATTTCCACGCAGAGTTCATTTCCGAACTCGGGCCCCTGAGACAAAGCTTTAAGGCAAGCGCCCTAACCCCACATCCAATGGGCTCATCCTGCACATTTGTCGTTGACTCGGGACTCTGTTAACTTGTGTACCTGTAACTTCGTACTATATGATGTTGTCCATTTTATATCAGTCATAAAATCAGTCTGCCATCTATGGAATTAAATTAACAAAAAAAAAAAATATATTGTGTTTTGCAGTTTTTCAACCACGTCCTAATTCTCGGAAAGGAAGACAAAGGGTTGCCAATATTTGCAAAAGTGTACGAATTAATATACGAATTGAACCAGTGTTCTCCTACTCTGCTGATAGCTGTGTTGCCACAGCTTGAATGCAAATTGAAGTCGTCCCAGTTCAACGAGAGATTGAGCGCGGTCGCCCTACTAGCTAGGATGTTTTCGGAGCCGGGATCCAAATTGGCCGTTCAATATCCGCCCTTGTGGCGAGCGTTTCTAGGTCGATTCAACGATATATCTGTGCCTATAAGAATCAAATGTGTCCAATACTGTATGCACTTTCTCGTGCACCATCCGGACCTGAGGAAAGACATTACAGAAACCTTGAAAATGAGACAGCACGACGCCCACGAGCAAGTTCGCTACGAGGTAGTCATGGCTATAATAGCCACAGCTCAGAGGGATTTTAACGCGGTGGCTGAATCGGAGGATTTGCTGCACTTTGTCAGAGAGAGAACTCTCGATAAGAAGTTTAAGATTCGCAAGGAGGCGATGTCCGGATTGGCGATGATATATAGGAAGTTTTTGACTGAAGAAAGCGTCCCTCCCGCCACGGAGAAGGCAGCGCAGTGGATTAAAGACAAGATTTTACACGGTTATTACATGTCTGCCCTAGAGGATAGATTGTTGGTGGAGAGATTGTTGAATACATCGCTGGTGCCGTACACTTTGCCGCCGCAGACCCGCATGAAGAAACTCTACTATCTGATGTCGAACGTGGACGATAATGCGACGAAGGCGTTCATAGAACTCCAAAAGCACCAGTTGGCCGTAAGGCGTACGGTCGCCGAGTGGGTGGAGCTTCACAGGAAACCGCCCACTCCTGCCGTTCAAAAGGAAATGATAGCTAAAGTGTTGCACATAAGTTCCAAATTCCTGCCGGAGTCTGTCAAATCGCAGGAGTTTTTGAACAAGTTTTCGCAACACATGAAACAGGCGCCGGAGCTATTGCAAGGGATGGAGACGATTCTGAATCCGAATGTGGCGTGCGATGTCTGCGTCAGTACCACAGTGAGTTCTTCTATGTTTTTCTATTGTTTTCCAATGTTCAAATTAGGGATGTGGTGGATATGATCTGAAAATGCGGATCTTTCGCATCGATTTAGACGTCCCCAATCGTAACCGTATCTGAATAATCAATGCGTATCTCTTGCGGATGAGGATATGAAGCTAGTTCTAAATCTCGCACATTTCACCATGATGAATGGAATTGTGTCAGTTTTTTTATTTAAATTGTTTGTTTTTTTTTTATTAAAAATGTATTAACTTAATTCTGTATTTAAAAATTAAATTTATTGAAAAAATTTGAAATCCGATATTAAAAATTCTCCGTCTGCAACAACCCTACTTCAAATACCAATAATGTATTTTGAATAAAAATGCCTACGACATGCAGATTGCTTTACGATATTTCCTTTCACTGTTTATAATTGTACAAATTTTATATGTAAAGTTTGATAAGCACACAGGCTCCATTTGATAGTATGTGACTATCACATATATAAATATAAGCTCTTATTTTAAATGCGCTTTTGTAAGAGATGGTAGGAGGAAATTTTTTCGTGAATTATGATATTTATACTACTCTGACTTTAGTCTGTCAAATCAGTCTTATATATAGTCTTAAATATATAAGACTATAATAAGACTTTAGGTGCTATATAGTCTTTTGATCTTGTAAGAAACTAGCTGAGCCCGCAACATCGTACGTGTCGTATATGCTATAGCGCGTAACTTTTTTGTTTGTGAACCGATTGGAATGAAACAAACACTAAATGTTACGGGAAGCTTGCTACAATACAGCAGTGAAAACCGCATTCAAATTGTTAAGCCGTTTTTGAGATTAGCGTTCACAAATGCACAGACAAAACGACAAACAGTCAAAAATTCTAAAAAAATTTTTGAACTCTAACATAAGTACGTGTACAAATTGTTTTTTTCTTTTCTTTATAATCTTTAATGTACAGACATAGCTCGTTTACGATTTTATTATATGTATAGATTATAAATGTACTCAAATGTAATATATTTTTATGCTTATATGTAAAATTAGATAAAAGGATTAAATTTAAAAGTTACATATACAAAAATTTTGTACTTTAACACAGTGATGTAGTCATAGATGTTAGTAGAAAATCCATGCTTTGAGGTTATTAATGTTTTTTTTCATGAAATCTCTTGCTCAAATGCTAAGCTTATCTTAGAATACCTATATGAATTAATGCAAATCCACAGAAGGATTGCATGGTGGTCTTATAGCTCTTCATATTGAGGATACAGACTGCGCCGAGCAGTGGGACATTTTACATATTTAGCATATAAAATGATATACAACAATTATTCTTTTAACAAGGCAATAATTTTTTTTTTTCAAAATGTTGAAAAAGTACTACAAATGTATTAAACTTAAATCTATGATGTTTTCAGTCGAATGTCCTAAAGAAGCTTGGTCAGCCGGTGATGGCCAATCTCTATTATAATACTGTGAAGATGCTATTGGAACGGGTCAGTTCGGTGATGATAGACCACGACTCCTTGCTGATACTCGTGGGTTATGTGGAAGGAGCTGTCAAAGGGACGGACACATCAATCGCTGAAGAGTGTGGTAGGTGGCAAATAAAACTAATAAATTGTTTTAACGCACCAAATGCATAGTCCAGTTTCAGGCTGTTGCTATTTGTTGAAAATATATTACTTATAAACTTAATATTTTACTTATAAACTTAAAAGTAACGAATTATCCTGTTTAGCGTCATCTGTCGATTTTTAGTTTTCTTTTATGAGGAAGAAATCTTTAGAAAGATATCCTATGCAATGCAAATGCGTATAGTCATAATTGTAATCACTAGCAAGCGCCGTGTTCGCTGCTGATGCTGGGTTACCTGGTCTGCCAGGATGTGTCAGGGTATTCTTCTGAAACGAGAAAGCGCGTCGTTAGATTAGGGAGCTAACCACTAGTGGATTGGGATGGTGAGGGAGTTCGTAATACAAAAATCCTTCATGCACTTGCCAATAGGGTATATGCATGTATTTTTATTTTATTTTTTTAATCTATTGTTTACATCATCTAGCACTGTAAAAAATTTAAATAGGTACTGTTGGGAATGTTTTCATTAAATTAAAAAAAAAAAATTTAAAACGGATAATAAATTTCAGGCGTTTAAACATCGCCGTTTGTTCACTGTCAGTGATCTATCAACGATATGATTCTGTTGACATAGCATCTGACGTCACATTTCGTCTCAACCAATGGCGTTCGTTTCGCAATTTTGAATTTCTCTCGCATAATTTGCGATTTTTATTTATATATTTACGCAATAAAAAAGGAATCAAATAAGGTAATAATGGTTTAGATCCCGTCTATAAAAATTAAAAAAAAAAAAATTGAACGAAATTTAAACTACACGCAAATTTTCTATTTTACTGTGGGATGTTATGCTGGTTGAGTGGTAACAAGACATATTTCTTGATAATGAGACCAAAGACTGTATGGGAATTTGGTATTTTACATAAAATGTAAAATACATGCTGAAAATGATTGATTCTTTTTTCAATGTGCTATTTTTTACTTTACGTGCCTCTAGGAATCGAGCTGTCGAAGGCCGCCGAGAAGGGTCTGAAGCTGTTGGTGATGCTGTCGTTCGTGTTTCCCGCGCATTTCTTGCATGAGGATGTGGTGTCGCGGCTGACGGCCCTGCTGGAACTAGATGACGAGTCGGTGGCGCCTCACATCTTCGCCACGCTCACTTTCCTCGGCAAATACAGACCGCTCAGTGAGTGCCTCGCTCGGACCTCAAAAAGAACTTTAAAAACAAATGATCTTCATACTTTCATTGTATTTAAAAAAGATATTATTCTATGTTAAAGGTTGACATGCTGACGTTCACTTGATGGTAGGTGGTTACAGTTGCCTATAAGACAAGCAGCGCCACAGGTTTTGCAAGTGCGCTTCCGACCATAGTAGGATAAGAGATTGAGAGCGGATATTGAAAATTGGCTTTGGCATCCCTTACTCACTGAAACACAACAGCACACATGCTGTTATTTCACGGTTGTCTTTTCTTAGAGAGTGGTTACTGCCGCCAGACGGGCTGCCCGAAAGATTGCGAAACGCAGTGTATTACTTTCCATATCCAAAACAGAGCTAATCGAAAAGTTCATAACCAAAATTGGTTCTGACGGGAATCGAATCCAGGAATCCTGAGACATTAAGGAAAGCTGAACCAATTCTCAAAGAACTCTTAAGTGTCTTGAAAACTTCTTTGGCTGATTTAGTTATTTCGTATATAGGAAATAATTCTCGTTGGCTATAACCAGTGATTTTTGGAATATAACTCGTGGGCCCTGTAGTGTACGATGTCATTAAAAAATTTCAGGTGAAGCATGTCCAATGCTCTTCCCAAGACTGACATCTCTATGCAAAGCGTACGCCGAAGTAGGAACTCCTAAACAGGCAAAAAACGCTGTCAGGTATGTTATAAACAACAATGTATTATCTTTTTAACATAGAATTAATTGTTAGATTTAAAAAAAAACTGTTTTTTTTTTATTAAAATACTAGATGACTCGGTGAACTTCACCTCAAATCGATTTGATTGCAACTCTTCATAAGTGTTTATCAACAATACATAACAAAATTTCATATTAAAATTCTTAAAGTTAATAAACTCCTACTTTTGTCAGTGATATAAGTGTTGGTTTCAGACGATTAGATTCAGGCAATGCAAAAGAGTCACACTAATATACATAGCCATAGTGTAATTTCTATTTAGTTCTAAAGTCATTGTTTTAGCTGTCAATTTGCTACATCTCAATAAAAATCATATAGTGCAGGAAAATTAAAAAGAAATCAAAATTTGAATTCCTTGATATAACGCTTCTACAAGATATGGGTTAAAAAAATTTTGGATTCCACTCCGTGGAAGTATGAAAATTAAAAATAAAAATAACTGTTTTTTCTAAATTTTACGTTAGAAAAAAAGTTTCAGACAAATATTGTACTGAATTTAGTTTTAAATAAAAATGTTCATATAACTTTCTTTACTATTAAAATAACAGAGTTAGGGAGGTTAGAAGATATAAGGGTGGATAAAACTTATGTCAAAAATGCTCCTGAGGGATTCAATTTTTGACTTGTTAGTAAATTTTTCTGGACCAATATTATAGTTGAACATTGAAAATTTAAAAAATTATTTGTTTCTCAAACGATATTAACCAAGTGGGATATCTGCAGATGCTTGTTTATGAATGTGCCGGAGCAACGTGCGCAGTTGTTTATGGAAATTCTGGAGACACTGAAAGCCACTTTGAATCCACATTCGGGTCACTATCGCACTGCCATAGTCACTCTGGGCCACATCGCGCACAACTTGCCCGACAATTTTGGTCCACAGATCAAGAACATTGTCTCCAGAAAGGTAACATGCAACTTCTAATGCCATTTTAACTATTCCACTTAATGCCATTTTAACTATTCTACTATCATCGTCTATCATTAGGAAAGATAAACAAAAGCATTTTTGGTATTGAAAGACTAAAAAAAAACTAATAACATATTAACAGTAAAATTTGTAACAGTTAATAGCTAACTACATAATTAACACTTAAAAATTAAAATGTATTCCATTTTGTTTTCATCTTTTTCAATCACATAAGTTACTAATTTTTTTTATTTTCACACAAATGAGATTATCATCGAATAAAGCCATTTCCCTATCCACTCCTAATCCCTTATCCTTAATCCTATTGCAGTCGGCAGCGCACTTGCAGCAGCTTAGGCGTTGCTTGTGTTATAGGCGACGGTAGCCACCTACCATCAAGTGGACCGTCAGCCTGTCTGCCGACCTTAAAATAAAAATTTATGAAACTGTAGTAGAAAAACATTTAGATAACTTTCTTGTGTTCTCAGCTATCTAACAAGGTAAAACAATAAAGTAAAACTGCAACTACATATTTGCACATCCAAAAATAATATACAAAAAGGTGGAGCGTTTTGGAGAAATGTGTTTACTAAACAAAAATCACATCAAAATATTTATTTATCAATTAGGTTTCACCAAGAAACTCTTATGATCGTCATTTAGATTTACCAGTTAAATTTACGGAAAAAAGCCAAGATGACGATCCTGAGAAGAAGCCCCGAAAGAAACTCAGGATACTATTTTTTTTGTCATCTTTACAATGTAAAAATTACAACAATTATAATCATACACTTAATACTTAAAGTAAATATACAATACTAAGCATAGTGTGAGCTCCGAATCCAGGCTTTAATTCCAGGCTTCATTGTCACTTAAATAATCAGTAACCTTATATAGCCTTTCGAGAGGAATTTGGTTACATCTTTTTTATTTATAGATATACTGTAGACATATTTCGATAATCATCTACAAAATGTAAGTAACTGATTTAAAAAGCATTCAAATAACTCACTAAAGTTGTGTTGGTTATGCAAAAATTGAAAATAGTTAAAAAAGTAATTTTATTTTAAATAAATGAAGAAAAGAAAAAATACCAGTGTATGATTTACGACCCATATAGGACTGGGGATAATATACGATACGACTGTGCGATATAGTCATAGTTTCGTTCCCCGAGAGAAATATGAGCAATTTCCGAGGCACTTTATTTAACGTGTCTATCAAAATAACGTACCTTCAGGCTAAAATAGCACATTTGTATCATCAATAGTTGATGATGTTGATTGGGTTACATTATTGTAATTCTCGTAGAGATCTCTAATTTTTTGAAAATAAAATACAGTCCATATTACTCGCTGATGACGTAACTCTCTGTAGGTGAAATATTTTTAAAATGAGTTAAGTAAGTTTTTGTGTTTATTCATTACAAACAAAATACTTGTATAAAAAAATCTTCTTAATCTTTCCTGTTTATAATATTAGTTTAGACGTTTAGATGTTACAAAGAAGTTGCACTTCGACTTGCAGATAGTTAAGGAGTTGCTAGTGCGAGAGGGCAGCTGCGGAGGGGCTCCCGACACGGACTGGTGCTCTGAAGAGGAATTGCCGGAGGAGACGCGCTGCAAGCTGGAGGGTCTCAAGTGTATGGCTCGCTGGCTGTTAGGCCTCAAGCGCGATGAAGTCTCCGCCCAGAAAACATTCAGAATGCTTAACGCCTTCATAGTTCACAAGGGCGATCTGCTGCAGGTATAACTGTTTTTTGAATTACCCAAAAACTCATATCAACGGTAGAGAAAGTACATCACCAAGATAAATTCTAAAAAGTATTTTCAATGTACATCTAAGTCGCCAGATAAAAATAATAATGCCTTTCATAAAGCATACCTTAAAAAAATATTACCTAAATTAAATATAATAAAATTTATTAATTATCCTATAAAAATACTTGCCTGCATAGAATGTGACGCCATGTGTAGCGAGTTGCATACACACAAACTGATGCTTCGCTCAGCCTGCTTTGCATCTTATGCAATTCAGTTTTTTAGGCATTGGATTTTTGTAACATTGTTATTGTACATTGTTATTTTGACGAGCCTGTTGGATGAGTGGTTAGGGTGCTTGCCTTAACGCTCTGTTCTAGGAACGGGGTTCGATTCCCGGCTGGGTCAACTTTGAAAAATCAACTTTTCAAATTTGGCTCTGGTCTGGATTTGGAAAGTAGTGGCAGGGCACAGTGCGTTTTTGCAGTCATTTGGATAGCCCGTCTGGCGACAGTAACCACCCCCTTACAGAAGACCACTGTGAAATAACAACACGTGTGCTGTTGTGTTTCCGTGAGTGAGTAAGGGATGCCAGAGCCCATTTCCTTATCCACTCAGCCTGTTTGCCGATCTTAACATTAAAAAAAAATGCTCAATATTTAATAAAAAAAAATATTTTCCAGCAAAATCAACTGTCCAAAGCCGAAATGGCGCACTTACGTCTGGCCGCCGGCGCGGCCATGTTGAAGATATGTGAACAGAAGGGAGTTGGGGATCAATTCACGGCCGAGCAGTTCTACAATCTTTCACATCTCATGATAGTGAGTGGATATTCCATTGTAATCGACCTTTGCATGCTTACTTATACCATAGATAAAATACTACTTAACCAGTATAGATGGTCAA
Organism: Bembecia ichneumoniformis; assembly: GCA_910589475.2. Taxonomy (NCBI): domain Eukaryota; kingdom Metazoa; phylum Arthropoda; class Insecta; order Lepidoptera; family Sesiidae; genus Bembecia; species Bembecia ichneumoniformis. The sequence goes on from OU342543.1 coordinate 8,410,698, forward strand.
CCTCCATATAACGATCTGAAGCCAATTTCATATTGGGATTTCCACTCCCTAGATGTCACTAATAGTCTCGAATTTAACATTAATGTGTATTTTGTTAAAGATTATAACCAACAAATTCAATCACGCAGTTATAGTTCCTTATTATCGTGGTAATATCTAGAGGGCGACGTTGCTGGGAGTACTTTTATGTATGATATTGTTCCATTTCATGCATATTTTAATGAAAATGATAGAAAAATTTTATTTACTTAGATATTTAATATTATTATATCAGAAAACATTATGTTATTAATTTGTTTTACAATTATAATGCATAATGACCATAGTACAAAAATAACAAATTAAAATGTGTGAGTTATCATTTTTTTCTTCGTAACACAATCGACAAAAACTGGTTAATTTTTATCTATGTTATAAATAACTAACTGAACCTGGCCACGCTTTGCTGTAAGCTCATTTTTATTTTCGTTTCCGCTGAAACTTCGGAATAGAAAGTATATATAAACACTCTTGTGATAAAATTCATCGTTTTGCAAAAAAATTAAGTTAATCCATCACCCAGTTTTTCAGCTTTCTGAACACAAACATACGTACCTAAGCAAAATTATATCGAAGTATGTAAAGATTATGAAAACAAAAAACATAATTAATAATATTTTATCGATTGACAAGACGTTTTTCTATTATAGTATATAATCGGTCAGTAATTAACGTTTTAGTTCCTTATTGCCCTATTTTTTAGAACAGAAACTATACCGTTCATACGGCCCTTTTATCGTTGTTCGTGCCCACTTCTTTTATATTTTAAATAAATTTTAGTAGTGCCATCTCTTGTACATGAGAATTGACTGAATGGTCGACTGCAGCGACTCTAGCGGATTTTTACTGACAACAAATAAGCGACAAACTACACAGGCGGCATCTAGATATAAGCGAAATTGGATAGGGTACGGATTTAATGTACGTGAGTGACCATCTATACTGGTTAAGTAGTATTTTATCTATGCTTATACGCAGCTAAAACATACCCGAATACCTAGAATCCATTTTCCAATCCTTACATTGTTACCCTTTAGGCTGAGGTTACGAAAGCAGAGGAGCGGGGCGGGCGATCATATACAAATGGATGAAACTTAAATTTGATGGTTTCGAAGAAGGCGCTCCGCTGCTTTCGTAATCGCAGCCTTAAGGGTCAATTCACAACGGGTCGTGGCGTTGCGCGCCCTTTTTAAGATGACAATAGATATATAACTTATTTATTACATTAAGTAAGTGATTCCGAGCGAGCCGCGATACGCAGCGCGACGTCGCGAGGAATATCGCGTACTCAATGAACCACCTCTTTGTGTAGTAAATAAGTTCTATATTCTATTGCTATCTTAAAAACTGCGCACAGCGCCGCGTTTCAAACCCTTAGTGCATCCTTTTCGTGTTGTCACATAAAATCCCATTTTCTCAAAAAATCTTTATTTTTTTTTATTGCATTTTTTTTAAAGTTTTCTCATACCTTTAAGGTTGAAACCTTAAATGATGACCTAAATTGTTTGGTATCTTAACTAATATTATAAATGCGAAAGTGAAGTTGTTGCTCTTTCACGCTTTAACTACTCGACTGATCATCATTAAATTTTGCATACACATTGTCACGCAATAGGGTACTTTTCATTTTTTTTAAAAAGTACTGTTCTCGACGGATCATCTAAAAATTAAAATTATATGATAAAGATTGATTTGTACTGATTGAGATGTTGAAGTTGCGGACAAAGGCTAGTAAATAATAATACATTAAACAATTGAGGAAACCAACCCTTTTTTATAGCTATTGCATCCAATTTCGTGCTTAGCTTAGCTACCTTCTTTTTGTGCCGTTTAGTTAGCGAAGCTTCTCAGTCAGTCGGTCGGTCTGGGTGGGCCCAGTATCTCTTTCTTGCGTGTTTTATATTATATGTATTAATGTTTATATTTGTGAACTAACTCTTAACAATAGCTCTTTGGTGATTTAAAGGATGAAGTGCCACAAGTCAGGGAACATTTTGCGGCGAAACTTCACAAGGGACTCTCAAAGGTAACTTTTCTTTATGATTTTTTCTGTTACTTATTCTTTAGTTATTCATTGTCAATAAAGTTTGTAACCGCGAAATTCTCTGTGGGGAGTTAGAGCTCCGCAGACATTCCAACCGTTACTCACCGACCAAAACCCAGGGGTAGACACTACATGAGACATGTGTTATCTCTAGTACGCCAACATGAGGGTGGACTTAGATGAAGGAAAGCCAAGACTTCAATCACACAACACTTATTATCAACAATTACACACAAAAATATCCAATATGATAAAAGAATTAAAATATACACAAATGGGAAAATACAATTTAGAAGTTTAGTCCGAATATTCCTCGCAGAAGACGGGGGATGCCCTCAGACACTGTCAAATCAAAAGGTACTCTGACCTCGCCGAAGTTATGTCACGTGGCCTGGCGACTTGGCGGCGGGAGATATGGACAGGGAATACCTTCCGACACTAAGATGTCTCGTCCTCCAACTGCGATGCAGTGGGAGTTCAAGCCGATGGTAGCTTGGACTGCTGGACGGCGAGACCGACGCAGGAACCGCAGGGGCCTGCACTCGCGTGTGCAGATGGCCCGATCCTCTATTTTATCTATCTGGCACTTCGCGAAAACGAACCCTGCGCAAGGATGACACGCAAAATCGTGAAGCGTTCCACATTTTTTTTTTGAAAGTAGTGGCAGGGCTCACTGCGTTTCGCAGCCATTTGGGCAGCCCGTCTGGCGGCAGTAACCACCCCCTTACAGAAGACCACCGTGAAATAACAGCACGTGTGCTGTTGTGTTTCGGTGAGTGAGTAAGGGATGCCAGAGCCCATTTCCCTATCCACTCCTAATCCCTTATCCTTAATCCTATTGCAGTCAGCAGCGCACTTGCAGCAGCTTAGGCGTTGCTTGTGTTATAGGCAGTAGCCACCTACCATCAAGTGGACCGTCAGCCTGTCTGCCGACCTTAACATAAAAAAAAACTGCTGGAGCTCCTAATCTCACGAACGCTCGGTGCCAAGAGAGACCGCGTAACCATTGCCACTATTCCTCGGCCGGAAGTCTTATTATTTTCCGATTGTCTATCCGCAAAGCTTCTAGAACAATTGGTTCTCTATACTATCGCGTGTTTTACTGACACTCGGAGACAAATTTTGCGTTGCAAAATTGGAGGTGTTTTGCCGACATCAATAAATCGACCTTATCCCCTGTACATAAGGTCCGTGCATCGGCCTAAACCTCCTTCGTCGTGTTGACATCAACAGATGTCGCTAAAATGGATGCCGTGGGACCGCATTTGTGCCCCCGACCTCAACGGCGAGCCAGTTAACCCACCATGCGATAGATGGCAGTGCTCAAATATCAGTTGGTTTAATTTTTTTACTCTATGTACATTTTTGTACGTTACAAGTTTCGTATAGTTTGTAACATTTTTCTTACCTGAATGCCATTGTATTGTTAAATAAAGTTTGTGGAGACAGTTTTGATACTTCTTATCATTTATAAAAGAACATTTGGTTTAATCAGAAAACAAATTTAAATCAAACAAACCTGAAGATTTATTGTTCCGCTAGGATGTCCTAGCGGAACAATTAATCTTCTTCACATATGATGCAAGTGAATGTTTTTTTTAATTTAGATGTGTGAAATCTAGGAAGATATTAAAAAGTATCACGATACCTTGTAGTGCCGAACATAGATAAATTTTTGCTTTAGTGTTTTCCCTTACTTATTTAATGTTACAAACTTGTACCACTGTAAAGCTATCTACTATTCTATTATACTGTGAATGACTCAACAGGGAATACCCAACAAGTGCCTGCCGCTGGATTTCATGGGTATGTACGCGTTGGCGGGTCGCGAGCCCGACCGTCGACTGCGTTCGCTTGTCCGCCAGTACATGATCGCCGACGTCGTGCGGCGGCGCGAGTACATCAAGAATATCACCATCGGCACCAAGGGTGAGTCCGTCTCTCTCTCTCTCTCTCTGTCTCTCCCTCCCTCTCCCTCCATCCACCCCTCCCCCCTCTCTCTTCCTCCCTCGCTCTCTCTCTCTCTCCCCCTACTAGAGACAGTATTCTTGCCGAGCAATTGTGCTGAGCGCATTTCAAGACTCCGGCCCCCGGTTTCTATTTGCACGTTGTGCTGTGATTTGGTTAAATAATCTAAATTAAAAACGTGAATAACAAGTGGGTAATTAAATGCAATTTTTAGGTTTAAAAAAAAATGCGAGTCGAGATTTTTTTGGAAAACAAAACTTAACGATTGCGGAAGCCGTGCGTGGACTCTGGTTTTGATTAGAGAGCGTTGACCATGCCGTCTCTATTAGGGCTAGTGGCGCGGCGACTCTGCGTTAGAAATAGAGACCCTCTGGGTTAGAAAATACAAATACACTCGAAATCGAACTACGTCTTCTTGTGCGATGAAAATGAAGCTTAATAGTATGTGTTTGTTGCTTGCAGTGGAACAAGCAATGAGCCAGTTGCCTCACATCCTGCCGGACTACATGCTGGTATTCGCTGTGCCAGTGCTTACGCACGATCCTGCCTTTGAATCCTACGACAATATACAACAGCTCAAGGTACTTTATATACTTTTTTTGAATAATAATAATAATAATAATAATTTTTTTTGCTATAAAACAATTTACTCACTCTACTTGCTTCGTTATAAATTAAATTGTTTGTTAGCCACCCTGCTTATTCGCCTTTGTTGGTATTTAACGACTCTGCTGCCTTTGAATTTATGATTTGGTAGCATTATATGAAACTCATTGTCCTTTGGATACCAAAGTATTAACTTTCCCAACAACAAATATTAAGATATTTTAAAATTTGAGAACTGCTTGGGATTGATGTCATTATATGTTTATTGTATACCTAGTACTTGATCACAAATTGGTAGTTGGAAGAGCATATGATTGGTTTCTTACAGAATCCTTTCATAATAGAGTCTAATTGTATAAAGTGGGACTATTCTGGTACTGACATTTGATACTATACAATGAAGAATATTTTATTATTATTTTGACGAGCCCCTTGGATGAGTGGTTAGGGTGCTTGCTTTAACACTCTATTCTAGTGTTCCCGGGTTCGATTCCCGGCAGGGTCAACTTTGAAAAATGAACTTTTCAAATTTGGCTATGGTCTGGATGTGGAAAGTAGTGGCAGGGCACACTGCGTTTTGCAATCATTTGGGTAGCCCGTCTGGCGGCAATAACCGCCCCCTTACAAAAGACCACCCTGAAATAACAACACAAGTGCTGTTATGTTTCGGAGAGTGAGCAAGGGATGCTAGAGCTAATTTTCCCTAACCCTTTCCAATCCCATATCCTTAATCCTACTGTAGTCGACAGCGCACTTGCAGCAGCTGTGGCGTTGCTTGTGTTTTAGGCGACGGTAGCCACCTACTATCAAGTGGACCGTCGGCCTGTCTGCCGATCTTAACATAAAAAAAGGAAAACATGTGAGGAAAGTCATGTATCTTAAGTGGATTAGTTATCTTAGAAAACCTGCGAAGTTTTACGAACGTCAGTACGCTAATGAAGTGAATTACAGCTCATGCCTCATTTCTTATTTAATTTTTCTCATGAACTATTTTTCAGGTGGTGAAACAGTGTCTTTGGTTTATTTTGGAGCCGCTAATCAGCAGGAATGACTTCTATTGCTACGGATTCTATAAGGCTCTAATAGAACGCATGAAGAATCACAAGGACGCCCTGCAACCCTTGGATGATGCTGTCAATTTCGTAAGTATTTCCTTATGATGAGTATATCTCCTCATAAGGAGTTTATATTCATTATGATTGAGTAAGAGATACCAGAGTCCATTTTTCTATTCCTTCCCAATCCCTCATCTTTAATCCTACTATGGCGTGGCGTTGCTTGTGTTATATACGACGGTAGCCACCTACCATCAAGTGGACCTTCAGCATCTCTGTCGACCTTAACATTAAAAAAAACCTTTAGCCTCTTCTCATAAACGTCTTTTTGTCTATAGAAACTATGGGCTATATGCGACCTGGCCATGTCAGTGATCTGGACGAAATCTTCAACGTTCGGGATGGGTGAATTCCCATCGAACACTCGAGTGCCGACGATGTACTTCGCGCCGCAGCCAGACTTCTTTCACAATACGAGGGTCTTCCTACCGCCGGAGCTGCAGGTGAGTCTTCACCCTCACTGTTACCATTACCGTCGTAATATCACTGTGCTTCGTTTTCGCGAATCCTATTGTCCGTACCAAGTATGTATGCGTAAAAATTCCAGCGATAATGAATGAAGAGAGATAAGATGTTAGATCCAATGCTTTGTGAGTAAACTGCGTACTATGAAATCTACTAAAGCGATAGTAGGTACAACGGGCGATAGACTTCGCGATCAGCTTTGGTATTAATAGTGTAAGATCCCATCATAAAATTCTGCACCCACTTTTCTATGAATGGTCTCTTTTTTCTAACACCTGGCAAGCCAAGAATTAGAACATACTAAGAGGTGGCCACCTATTTTTTTTTTAGTTATTTAGATCGGTCTCTTTTTTATAGACTTCGTATAGTTTTCAAACAAATGAGTGCAATTAAGTAAGGTATTAAAAATAATTATGGTAAAGGTAATTACGGCAAGATTTTGCTAGGCAACCATGCGGCGTTGTTTGACCCCAAGTGTAACTTTTAATTTAAATGACATTTAGATCAAATAACAGATAGGTGCAGAATTTTGCGGCGGGATCTTAGACTATAATTATGCATTATCTTCGATTCTCTCTTTTATTGACTAATTTAACCATGACGCCGCCGAGACTCTCTTTGTGTTGATTTCCTATTCAACGTACTATTCGCTGATTCCTATATTTGCTAATCCTATATATTGATTCCTATATGTGAAGCAAAAACTTTTGATCCCTATTTAAGAAAATTGCTCGGACAGAGGAGTGTGAAATTTTGTAAACTTAAAGTTTATATGGAGGACTTCAGAAAGCACACATTTTTATATAATCAATCAATCAATTAAAATAAACATTCTACAACTACCGCGTCACGTACACACATTTGACAGACGCACACACGTTTTACACTACGTTTGTAATATGTATACTGTTTTGTTGAGTACTTAAAAATTGAATAAATTGCGGTCGAATTTCGACCACTGGGTTACGACTAGTAAGAATTAAGAAGGATTAAAATTGTATTTTCAGTATCAGCCCAAGAAACAGACAAAGGAAACGGAAACGACAACTCGCGGCAGGAAGAGGACGCGCGTGAACGATCGAGAAGATCCGCTCAACGCCAACGATGTTGAGGTAACATGACACGACTTATCTGACACGAGACTATGTTGACACCTACGCCACCTTTATCGGTACTAATTTTAAACGCTTTTTGTGGAATTTGTATACACTTTTTACACTTTTTGAAGCCTTGTTTGACACTCATTGAATCAGGGGTATTGAGGATGTAGAATTTTAAGTGCAGAAATAAATAAAATTCATTACATTTTGAGAAGTAGACATGAATGATTAATAACTATAATTTTAATGAATTTTTATTAAGTATTCAAACTTTTAGTTTTAAAAGTTTGAATACTTAATAAATTAAAAAACTGAAACGAGTCCATATTTGATCCTGGGGAAATCTGCGAGATTTAGAATTAGCTCCAATATTGCATATACGGATACGATTGTTGATGCCTAAATCGATGCGTCTTATCGGATATCCTCGACGCCTCTGCTTTAAACACATATTTACACTTTTGACTTGTTATATAAACTTATTGTTGAGGATTTGTGAACTTGTATACTTAATCAATGACTTAATATTGACTTAGTACTTTTTCCTTGTCATTTTAGCCGTGAGTGGATATGTAAAAATGTTATTTATGCATAGACTTATCCATCACCACTAGAAATAAAGCAACCGTCAAATTGATCCTTTTAAAAATGACGACACAATTCGTTTGTGCAAATACATAGATTAGATTAAGCAGTAAACTCGCTTTTTGTGTTTTTTTTTAACGATCATCGAAACAGGGACGGTCTCGTTTTTAATATATGTGTATAACACGTCGATGACGTCATTTCGGCGCCAGCCATTACTCACCATTCACATGACACGGGACGGTGGAGGGACCCACCGCCCCGCGCTTGGAAAGTGAAAATTTTTTGAAAAATAAAGTAACATTAAATGTAGTATTACCTTTTTTTTTTCCAAGTTATTATACTGTCAATTTTAAAAATGAGACCTCTGTGATGCATTTCATATATTATGTGTATCACAATATCACACTCATAATACAACATTCTTTCTTCTCATTACATGCATACTATAGTGTCTGTCGTATGATTAGTAGTGGACAATTTAAACAAACCTTTACTTTTGCCAATGACAATACTGTATATTTTGGAGTTAGATTCGTAAATAATGCAATCATTTGATTGATTTAATGGTACATGCACTCCAACGGAGCAGAGATCAAACAAAAAGAGGAACAGATGGAAGATGTATTACAGGAGGCAACAACATCCACCCATAAAAGTCCTGTAATAGGGTAAACTAAACATTAATCAAATAGTACACTGCCATACAAAACAAAAAAGAAAGCAAAAATACAGAAAGATTAAAAAAAAAATTATATCATAATTACAAGTCACAACTACTAAAAAGAATAAATCTTAATTTTGGGTAGTGTGTCACTGAAAGGGTCGACATCATTTCTCAAAGAGTTTGCATTACTCATAAGACGAAACCAGGGAGAAAAACGACGATGATGATTCTAAAATAATTCAACTGAAACTGAAATGGCTAAAAGTAAAGAAGTATGACTGAAAGTGAACACTCACCCGCGTAGACTATTTATGCCGCTGCACTATTTAGGGCAATATTTTCGGCAAGGGCTGAGTGTTCACAAATGTTTAGGAAACACTGAATACGCATTATGTAAGCATGCTTTTCCTTGTAAGTGGTACAGATAACTGGAATTTTTCCCCTTATATTTCAGCTATATAGTAGTAGTGTAAGTTCTAGTAAAAAGGTTAGGTTCCAAACACATGTGGACACATTTATACTATGAGGTGATTTTAGCCGTTTGAGAAATTCAACTGTCTTAAAATGGCTGGTTTGTTTATATTATCCACGAGTTGTTATACTGATGGACATTATAAGATCAGACCCCTACATTTCTGGCACTGGGATAAACGGCTGTTGATTTATGGCTAATAGCTTTACGCCATTTTGATAAATTAGGGGTAGGTGATAGTGAATGTCCACGAAACTATTTTTAGACATGTTATTATACATTATTTTTATGATTTCGTTCAATTCAATCTGTATCTGAGAGAAAAACATGGTAGGCCAAAAGTCCATCGCTAATGTCGTAGTTAACGCATAACTGTTTATACTGTACAGTACTTCAAGATAAATAATATGCTTCGGAAAACATTGGAAACAATCGTATAACATCACAGAAACGATTTACAAAAAGTAATTTGGCCCCAAAAATCACTGACAATATCAACTTTATAGCTGATGTCCGCGACTTGACCGCGTTGAAAAATAAACGCCTGACTATGCATTGGATCTTTATTTTTAAATAAAGCTCGCCGCTTCGCCCACATGGTATATTTAGACTCTGTCCATCCTGAAATTCTATTCGAACTATTGGTGAAATATTTTTTTTAATCCGATGAGTAGTTTGGAAGATTACCCCCTACATACAAACATACCAACTTTAACTCTTGATAATATTAGTATAGATAGACAAATAAATTTCAATGTTATTTTTAAGAAAAACTATCTTCGGTCATCTTCGGATTGTTATCTTGCCGATGTTCGCCGGTGCCCATTATTTATCTTGAAATACTGTACTGGCTTCTGTCAGCGGCTTCACCTGCGTGATAAATTAATGAGTATTTGATACCAGCAAATTTCATAGGAAATTTTATGAAAATTAACAGAGTTACCATTACATCTCAGTTCCAAATAAATGTTTTTATATGTGCAAAACAATTCCGCCTTTCCTACATATTTAACGCAACGACAAAATATTAAGTCAATGTTCTGTATAAGCCAACCACTTACTGTGAAACTCATAAGTACAATACGTAGGGACAGTTTCTATCACGAGCGATAGATTTCACAAACAACTAACATAAAGCGGTACAGCTGACCCAGGTGGACTTTTATGCGTATAGATTTGGCATAAAGTGTCATGGACGTACTGGTTAAATGTAAAACGTCAGAACTAGTTTCCTGGACAAATCTTGGCCCTCCAGTGAAGCGATAGAGATGAAGGGTGTCTCAGTGCGTGCACTTAGTTGTGACGTCACCCCGTCCGCTAGAGTAACAGTGTGTTGTTGTTGCAAGCTTGCTGTGGGACGGTCGGGAGGTATAGACATTAAGGTAACCGACAATTGGCTCGCATTGATTTTTATAAATAGTTGAGGAGTGCATGTCCGCGGCCTGACCCGATCTGTAGTATTTTTTTTTCGCGTTTTTCGAAAAAAAAAAAATTTCGTGTTTAAGTGTTTTTCTAGGCAATCTCGTGAATTTTGCAATGGTATTTTTTCAACGCGTCAAAATATAATGTGAAACTAACACTCTAAAATTGTTCAGCTCCATCGTATAAAGTATATGTCGACGATATGTTGAAAGCCACCGATAACGATGGCTAAGGGTCGGCGCAAATTGCAGGACGCCACGGCAAAATATTTACTTAAATTTTTTCATGGTATTTTGTATCCAAGTGCTTTTAAATAAATATGATAAAAAAATGATCACAAAAAATAAACTCGAATATCCAAATAAACAAACAAACAAACAAACAACTCTAAACGATGTTAGAGTGAAACTGCCTTGGCCATGATAGTAGCGTTTCTTCTCTGCTGGATTGTCAGACTACCTGGATATATCATTGTGGATCTCAAATTTGGACTAAATACTTACATTGTTATATCACAGTTGTCTCTAACTTACCTAATCACGTTACTATTAAATAAGATACCAAAATTTTGCAATTCCTTCTTTTTAGGAATTGCTAAAGTTGATCTTACTAATTTCTCTCTCAGTTAAAGTCGATTGGAAGCTGTCATATATATTAGAATTAGAATGTTAAGTTCCCCATCTCGAACCTTTTGAAATTTTATCTTGGCTGAAGTGACGGTTTTCTTTGCTCAACGCTAAAAATCGCCTCCCGTTAATAAAATAGATACTTCCATTTTTTCTCTTGAGACTAACGCCATATTGCAATTACAATTATTTTAGTTGGGCTCTTATTTTTGCATTGTTTTAGTCCGCTTTTTGAACACGTTTAAACTAAATAATTGTTTCAAGGCCGTTGTTCTTGTTTAAAATATATTCATAAATTCTCTTTGTTAACTCAAAATTAAGGAATGTTCTGTTTAGCGCCATCTATTTTCCTTTATTTAATTGAAGGATTTATATATTATGATTGTCGAGTTGTAGTTTACTGGTAAAACAAACGTATAAAGAGAGAGTAAACTCAACAAAGCTCAAGAAGTAATAGCTTGCATAAATCTTTAAAGCAGGGGCTCTAGTCAAGATGCATACGCTTCCTTTGCGTACTTACGAAACGAAAGAAAGAAAGCCCGGTGATTGGTTGTTGAAGTTACAACTGTTACAACAACCAATCACCGGGCTTTATTTCTTTCGTTTCGTAAGTACGCAAAGGAAGCGTTTGCATCTTGGCTAGGGCCCCTGGCGAGGTCATGCACTCACTCACGTAATAATTATTTTGCATTTCTCTACTCGTACGCAATATCGTTGTGAGTTTTCTTTGCACATTCAGTATAAAGCTTTTTGTGTTACTTCTTTCTTTAAATTTGCTTTGTTTGGTTTTTGCTTAAGATTTTTTGACGTTTTTCGTCTGGATATTAATTAAAAAGGTTGCCACGACAGTTCACTGGAGACATATGTATCACTAGAGTTTCGTTCCTATGCTTATTTTTGTATTGATTAAATTCCACGCTGCTTTGACTCGTTCTTATGTGTGTTATATTTAGTGCTACTATTAAGATATTTATTTATTAAGATACTTTAGCATATTAAAAATTAGAATGTCAAAAATGTGAAGAAAAAAGGAGAACCCCGATTCCAACACATGATGGTACAGGTTTCGTAAAATATTGTGGTAATTGATGTGAATCTTTGATGTTATCATAACTGCCATGATTATATTATTAGGTCGGGGAAAAAGTCTTTTCGCATTTAGTATGTATAAACTTGTAATAAAATATCTTTGGCTGTACTATTTGTATCTGGCTGGTTTTGATGACATTAAAAAGGTTGCATTTCAAAGAAAGAAACAAATTAGTAAAATGTTGTTTCTAGCTATTTTTCATTTGTTTTTCTTTCTGTCAAAATGAGTGAATCTAACGAAGAAATTCGATACATTTTAAATCTTTATTATGCAACGCAAGCAGCGAAAAAATTTGTGACGTTTATGGACCTAATGCTGTGTCAGTGAGAGTAGCACAAAGTTGGTTTAAGCGTTTTCAATCCGGGAATTTTATGTCAAAAATGCACGTCGCTCTGGTCACCCTGTTACGCATTAAATGGACGAATATCAGTAGGCACGACATAGCTGAAGATGGTAGGTACGACATACCACAAAACAGTTTTGACCCATTTGGAAAAAGGTGGGTACACAAAAATGCTCGATATTTGGGTGCCACATGAGCTCGCTGAAAGAAACCTTACGAATCGTGTACTCATTTGCGATTGACTTTATTGAGACGTAATGAAACCGAACCGTTTTTGAAGAGATTGATAACTGGTGATGAAAAGTGGATCACGTACGACAAGAATGTGCAAAAAAGGTCGTGATCAAAGGTCGGTCAGGCTTCACAGACTGTGCTAAAACCCGGGTAACTCGCAATAAGGTGATGCTGTGTGTATGGTGGAATTGGAAGGGCATTGTTCTTTATGAGCTTTTACCGCCGGCCATCGAATCGGATCTCTACTGCCAACAACTGAGGAGATTAAAGCAAGAAGTTGAGAGAAAGCAGCCGGAATTAATCAATAGAAAGGGTGTTGTCTTTCATCACGACAACACCCTTAAACCACAAACATTTAGCTACTCAGCAAAAATTAAGAGAGTTTGGCTGGGAGGTGTTAATTCATCCGCCATATAGCCCTGACCTTGCAACTTCAGATTTCCACCTCGGTTTATTTCAGAATTCTTTAGGCAGGGTCAGGTTAACATCAAGAGAGGACTGCCAAAACTACTTGTCGCGTTTTTTTGATCAGAAGTTCCAAAATTTCTACAGCAATGGGCTCATGTCGCTACCTACAAAATGCCAAAAAGTCATTGAACAAAATGGCACATAAATACTATAATTAAATTATGTAAATAAACTTTGAAGAGAAAAAAAAGTCTTGAGTTTTCATATAAAATGCAAAGAAACTTTTTCCCCAATACATTATATGCCGCATGACGATTTATTAAAGAGTTTAAAGTTAATTTAGTGTTATGCTGATAAAACACACAAAAGAACGCTACACAGAGTACAGCAAATTGTACTTGGCCATGGCTCAAAAACGGAGTTCTCCTTTCGATTTATGAGTTCAGTTCAAGGGGGCTTGGTGTGAATTTTTGTAATAGGTATTGCCTTTTTTTGCATGTTTGTCTTTCGCTTTATCTTTATTGATGCAATTACTACTACCGTTTAACGTCCACCGCTATTTGCTTATACAAAATTAAATTATGTCAAATGCAAACTAGACAGTATAATAATTATTATTGTTAGTTTGAATACGTACATCAACTCGCGCTCTAGCCTTGATGATATGGCTTCCTTGGTAAAAAGGCCTTTATATGGAACGGCAAACAAAAATTTGTAATATCATAGGTGTTAATTAAAGCCTAAATTTTTTTTGATTACTGACGTCATATTTCGATTGCCATGTCATTGAATTTCTAAAAAAAAAAAAAACTTTTTTGTATGTAGCAAAAAACAAGCAAAAGAGAATGTCCAAAAATGAGTTGAGATTTTCCCCACTTATGAAATTCAACGTCCAGTAAAGGTATTGAATAGGTAATTATAAAACCTTTTTGACCAAATAGGAATAGATTCGAAATACCGAGCGAATTTTAAGGTATGTACAATAAACAAAATGTCATAAATAGCATCTGTTAAAAATAAAAGAAGCAATTAAACAATGTCAAAAGTTATACTAACGGTTTAAAAATAGTACATATCTATATTTCACAAAAAAAAGGGTGGTACTTTACAGAGAAAAAATGATTTTATAAATCGGCTTATCCTTTCACCTGTCGCGGCCATATTATTGCGCGCCAAACGTATTCGAAACGCGAACAAAATAGTTGATGAACAAAACCGTTGGATGAGTGGTTAGGGTGCTTGCCTTAACGCTCTGTACTAGGTTTCCCGGGTTCGATTCCCGGCAGGGTCACCTTTGAAAAATGAACTTTTCAAATTTGTCTCTGGTCTGGATCGTAGTGGTCAGGGCACAATGCGTTCCGCAATCATTTGGGCAGCCCGTCAGGCGGCAGTTACCACCCCCTTACAGAAGACCACCGTGAAATAACAGCACGTGTGCTGTTGTGTTTCGGTGAGTGAGTAAGGGACGCCAGAGCCCATTTCCCTATCCCCTCCTAATTCCTAATCCTACTGTAGTCGGCAGCGCACTTGCAGCAGCTTTGGCATTGCTTGTGTTACAGGCGACGGTAGCCACCTGCCATCAAGTGGACCGTCAGCCTGTCTGCCGATCTTAACATTAAAAAAAAACCGAAATACGCAGATACTTTTTATTTTTAAACTTGATTTCGCTCGCTCACATAACATACGAATTAGACAGAGTGCATAAAAGATTCAAGCACGTTTTTTGAACATTGTCGTTACTCTGAGACCAGTGGAGGCGAAATTGGGCATTGTCCATTTCTTTATATCTCTATGTTCACTATTATACTAGACAGTTTTCTGTAAAGATACTGAGTCTACTGTCCACAAAGTAACTTATGAGGATTTTCGTTTTTATTCGTTTCAGCCATCGGTGGCAGCAGACACCCAAATACAATTACCTGGATTGGAACAACCGCCTGAAACAGATATCGACGAGCCCCAAATGAAGCGGACAGCCAACGATGACTAAGAGGAAGCGGTCAACAACATTTTTTATCGAGAAGAGTCGGTAGTGAGCGTTTATTCAATTAATTACTTATAATAACATTTTCTTATGTAAATAACGTATTCAAGATTAATTTCTGGTTCAAGCTGTATATCTCTAGTTTTCGCGGTAGAACCATTCATAAGCAATGTTTTGTTTATTTCAGTGACTGTTAAGATGCCGTTTTGTAATTTTTCTACATTGCACTTTAGTTCTTATTCAAAATTTGATTTATCTTTATTGGCATCTTATGAACACTTTTAGATCCCGTATACACAAACGATTTTTTACATATGAGAATCTGCCCCCATCTTTGATTTTTTTCTACATAACAAAAAATTTCAGACACTTTATTTCAAAGATTAATATAAAAATATAATATAAAATATGAAAAAGTGTTGAAAATTGTGTACTTTATTGATAAATTTCATGTCACAATAATTTTTTAATTAATTATGATTTAAAAAAATGTGAATAAAACTTTACTCGTCATTGTAACAACCATTTTTTGAGCCAATATACTTGTTATGGTGTGGTTTTAAGTATGATTGATTCTGTATGAAATAAAAGCCAATAAGTATACAAGTTTTGGTCTGAAATTAAATCCATTCAACAAGTGCCTACACAGATATAATTACTTTCAATAATATTGAGTTTTCTTTTAATTAACAGTACAATCATATCTATTCATATGATACGGAGTACTCTGAAGGAACATGTTCTATTCAGTTTTAGGCTGTGGTCTCCTATAAATACCGTCGGCCGCTTTCAGTCACGTCGTAAGCCGCGTTACAATGCTTACTACAGAAATGTGTTATTGCGATCTCCTTCACACGCTGACGTAGGAGTTACACCGCCTTAGACGCCCTTCAAACGCTGTGCGTCGCGTCTCTAGCGTGAACGTTGTGTCTAACGTCAGTACAAATTCACGGGCAAACATTGTTTCGTCTACTACTGTTGTGATCGAGACGTCGTTCTTTGCTGCGATATGTATCGACCGCTGACGCTCTGTGCCTGGCGTTTAGACGCCGAGAAAAACATTTACTTTAAAGTCGGACGTCGCACACAGCTTTTATTAGGAGACCGCAGTCTTTTTACATATTAAAAGTGCAATTTTGTATGCCTCACTACCGACGCGACCTTGTGTGCTGCCAGTCAGGTAATATTACGCTTAATAACATACAAGACTGGCTAAATAATATTACAGTCGGAAACCGACTCTACGAACACGTTTACAGAGTTTATTTTGACTAGTAACCGATATCGGATGGACATTTTGCACAATCTTACTTTCTTGCTCTATTTGGTTGCGTGTGACAAGGACAAGGGAATGTGGGAGGGTGTGGGCGCGTTGAAAATTGTGTATTTTTTTGCACTTGAGGAAGAAAGTATAGATTTTTCTCGGTTATATAAGACCAGTAGCTCTAGCATGAGTTTACGATACTACACTCGCTAGCGAGAGCGTAAAAAATTTATATGGAAAATTGTCAATTTGACATTGACAGTTCACGATTTTCCATACAAAGGTTTTACGTTCTCGCTAGCGAGTGTAGTATCGTAAACTCATACTAGAGCTTCAGGACAGTTTAGAGTCATGTTGTGCATGTCAAACCTATGTCAATTTTTTTTTGGCGTATGTTTTTTACAAAGATAGTTCACTATGAAAGGATGCTTCGCGAAATGAGTATTGGAAAATGATTCTTATTTCTGATTTTTATAGGATATTGACAAAGTAACTGGGGTGTATTTCAATTTGAGTCAAAAGTTTGCTAACTTAGTTGTCGCGATACGAAGAACGCTGGATAAGACAAAGGCCGTATTACGGCGGGTAGTCTATAATTAAAAATTTATTCTCAGTTGAACTATCTCAGTCCAATTTTGTTTCAATTCTCTCACTTGTTTGAATCAGCAACCTGGGGCCTTAGTCAAAGGAACATTTTAAAAACGATACGAAGTTGGAAAACAATAAAATGTATGGGATTGACATATGCCGTCGTTAAATCACGTGATACATCCCATACATTTTATTCTTGCGAACTTTTTTATCGTTTTTAAAATGTTACTTTGACTAAGACCTCTGATAGTAGTTATCACTTACGAACACTCAACTCTCTCCCTTGTAATTCTCAATTATTATGTCACTCTGAAGTTGGCAATATCTGAATTTAATTAATCTAATATATTCAGATTATTCCATTCAGCAAATTTTTGATCCAACATTGGCGTGGAACCCCACAAAACCGAAAGTGATCGAAATAATTTATTTAGCAATTTATTAAATGGTAAATAATTTTTAAACACTACTCTTACGTATTCAATGTTTGTAGGTGAAATGTAATACATAATTTAAATTTTCGAAAATAATACAATTTTAAAAGTTTTTTTTTAATGGTAATATTTTTTCATCGGAATATAGTAACGGGAGTTGTCCGAGAAATTCGCACGCAATAAAGGGGAGGTATAGACTATCTACGGCACGAGACTGAAAAGAACTACGTATTTTGTATTAAGCGATGCTTTATCGTGATAGTACGATAGAGTGCGGGTAGTTGGAAAAGAAATGGAATATTAGTTATATGCGATTTTCTATGGACACTGCCCTTATTCGTTGTTTTTTTTTTTTAATTTTGTAAGTATGTATGAGGGTTTGCGCGGTTCAAGAAAATTTAAAAAGGGAAAAAGTCAATAGAGTAATAATAATAACGCCACTAAAATTATCAAAGTTTGACGTTGGTAAAACAAAATACACTATGCATTTTACCACAGTTGAATAAAGATGACAATAGCTCTATAAAATAATTGAAATTAATGATTATGTTGAATTTTTTATAATCATGTGCCCCTTTTAAATGAAGTGTTTGTACCAAGGTGTAGGTTTTCATAATTGTCTTTTTAATTCATTTTCACGCTCCCTTGACTCAAAAGGTTTAACGGTTAGATAGAAACTGAGGTAATTTACGTCATGTGGAAAGATTCGCTCGTGTGGAACTAGCCTAATGTTACGAGAAAGATCTAAGCGTAAAATTGAAGTATGTATTATAGATTATACTAGGAGTTTCTTTAGTATAAGTTCGTTTGTCCTTTGTTTTCTTTTATTTCGGCTGGCCCCTCCGGGTCTAGGTTTAAAAGTACAGAACTATTGTCTATGTGCCCGACTGAACTGTCTTACAGTATATATTATAAAAATATAATTATATTCTCAGACACGGTTATAGACTTTTATGCATGTGTCGTGGCGTGATTCATCTCGCTTGTTATGTTGAACTTCAGTAATTAAATAATGAAAATATTGCGTAGAGACTATTATATTTTATTTTTCTCTACACAGAATAATATAAAACAAAACCTTTAGTAGAGGAATGTAAACGGAATATACCTAAATTTATTTCTGTACTTTTGCACCTACCTACCTACCACGTTTTTTTTTTTAATTTTTATATAATTGGTATATCGTTTCGAGACGAGATCATTACTATTCGTTATAATTTTGTGTGGGATGAGACGACACTGCTATGTTGTCTCGTATAGATGGATAACAATGTGTTTTCTTTTCTTCCACCCTACAAATTTCACAATTGATACATTAATTTGTTGATGCATTTATATATTTTTCAATATTCGTCCAACATTGAAGGCATTTTTAATATTTCTTTTTCTAATTTATCTTTTTATAGAAAAAATAAATAAATTATACTCGATCCGATGTTACTTATGTTTTATTAAGTAATTTTACGGTCACGTCCATTTTTAAAAGAACGACCACGTTAAATTACATGTATAAATGAATCATATTATATTAATTTATAAATCGTAATATTTATATTTTGGAATATTCATCAATTAAATGATTGTAGTTATAATCGGCGCAAATCTTTTTGGGCTCTGGCGATATCACGTGTCAAATATGCGCAGTAACGGATTTTACTGTTTGTGGGGGGTGTGGTGGGTGTGGGGGTGACGGAATGAGCGAGACGCAATGATAACATTTGTACAAGAGAGGAAGCAGTTGCGCTTATTTGGATTTAGCAATTGTACATGCGCAAACGAAAGACTCCTACTCAAGGTCAGAGCCTAAGATTTGCGACGATTATACTGACCGCATGTTAGTTTATTTTTTTCTATAACAAGATAGCTAATTTGGAGAAAATATTGCAATTTAATAATGTCAATAGCTTCAAATTTTTGTCAAATCTCAAGAGACTTAAAATTTTCTTACATTCTTTACTAAGTGTTTACACTTAATACACTAATGGCATAACTGACATTCGACATTACAGGTTCCAATTAAAAAAAAAAAAATTTTATAATGCTACGGAAAAACTGCCATTAACTCGAGGTGTGTTTTTTTAAATAAATATTTTTCTGTACAAGTATGATCTTATGGTGAGGGTAAAAGGTACCTTTGGAAGGAAGAGAACACTTTGTTTTCGTATCTGAATTGGTATTTTTCATTTGTTCTTAATATACGTTTCTATAATTAAGTGTACCAAAAAGGACCGCTGCGTCAGCGGCGAATTGTCGTCACTCAATCGCGCAGTGATTATTCTCTGTAGTTATGTATTAAATAAAATTAATAAACACATAAAAGCAGTTTGTTTTATTTTTAATTATACATTTTCTCTTTGAAGGTGTTCTGAAAGGGCAATGCCCAATTTCGCCTTCATTGGTCCCAGAGCGTGTTTCAAGCGTGTTTTTTTGAACATAACGATTATGTTCAAAAAACACGCTTGAATATTTTAAGGCACTCTGTGTCATCTGCTATATAAGTGAGCGAAATCAGATTTGAAAATAAAAAGTATCTGCTTATTTTTGTTTTATAACTATTCTGTTTACGTTTCGAATACCTCTGACGTTTGGCGTTTGCAATAATATGGCCGCGACAGGTGAAAGGATAAGCAGAGATACATAAAATCGTTTTTTCCTTAAAGGCCGCGCGTTCACTGTAAAGTACCAGCAGCCATTATTTAATTGCTCCTGTTAACGGGCGCTATTTTTGACTTTTTGTTTTTTAAAATATCTTAAGATCCGCTCGGTATTTCGAATCTGGTCCTATTTGGTCAAAAAGGTTTAATTACCTATTTAGAACACCAAATACTTAAGTGGGGATAATCTCAATAAATTTTGGGCACTCTCCTTTGATATTTAATAACTGATAAATGTTAATTTCCTACGGAAGAGCAGTGTGAAAAGACTGCGTGAGTAAGGGAAGAAAGAACCTATATACCCTGTCCCCAAATGATCTCCACTGCTTTATCCCATCCAGATCGGTAACATACTCAACCCACCCGTCCTCGTTGCTTGTGTTGATTTTAAGTACTTAAGTATAAAAGTCATCATTTATGGAATTTGAGAGACAATTAGGTGTAATAGATATAGTTTGTGACATTTTAGAAGTAACGGAAAGACCAACGGAGTGCTACAAACAAATTCTATTGGGTGATTTCTTACGTAATTTTTTATGTTAAGGTCGACAGACAGGCTGACATGGTGTATAAATAAAAATGGCAGATGGTAAAATATTTATACAACATCAGTCATTTTATAAGTAAATAAATTATACTAATTTTACTGACAAATAGATCTTATTGAATCCATTTTAATAATAAATTTTCTATGTCCTATTAAAAGATAGGAAGCTCATAATAATATATTTTTGTAATATTTAATTTAAAAAAAAAAACATAAGTACACTTTAGTTTTTTGGAGTTTACTACAGAATCGATTTTCATATGAGGCCCCCAGCTAATGACGCAATCTTATTTGAACCGTAAACACAAGAAAATGCTACCTCAGGAGGATATTTTAAATATTCAATCATACGGAAACATCGCTTGAGAATCCTGACTCGCGTCACCGAAATCAGTACTGTTGCTGAATGTCTTGTAACAGATTGCAGCTTTAAGTGAGGTTATAAAAAAATATACATATATATGAGGTCCTCGGTATGGAGATTTTATGAGGAGTAAAATTAATACAAGCGTTAACTAAAAAGCGTTACGTTCTTTTAAGAAGTTCCACACAAATCAGCCGCCGCTTCACCTAATTCCATTGTAGTATAATTGATGGCGCGTTTATTTACACTCTTTTCCTATTGCATAGTCAAAGACAATCGTACTTAAGGAGTAAATTAACTTAAGAGTAGTAACTGCGTTTATTCAGCCCAGTTCAACTTTTTTCCATAGAAAAACCAGTGTTGTATGAATGTAATTATCCCTAATATTTTCTTATTTACACTTGTGTTGGTAAGGGCTCCTTTTGCCAAAACTCTTGTATTTGTTTCAAAGTCTTCCCCTTTGTCTCCGGCACCCACATTATGGTATAGACAACTCCCAACAAACACACAGCCGAGAACACGTAGAAAATCACATGCGGACCGAATGCATTCGTTATGGGTGCATAAAGGAGAACAGTCATGGAACTGCAAAAGAAGGAGAAAGCCATCGATGCACCTGCCATTCTCGCTCGAAGCTGCAAATGAAGAGGCTCATTAAACACATGTAACTTAGTTGAAGACTAATCTAATTTTGTGCTGCATAACCCAGTCAATTAAAGAAAGGGATTGAAAATGGCAGCGCTTCTATTTGCCTCTCGCTCACAAAATATTGCTGTCCTATACTCGAATATGTCGGTATGGTTAGTAAAAATATTTAAATATTTTTATTTACAAGGTTTTTTTTATGTTAAAATCAGCAGACAGGCTGACGGCCCACTTGATGGTAGATGGCTACCGTCGCCTATAACACAAGCAACGCCTAAGTGCTGGAAGTGCACTGCCGACTACAGTAGGATTAAGGATAAGGGTTAGGGAAATGGGCTCTGGCATCCCTTTTCATTCACCGAAACACAACAGCAATGACTGCGAAACGCAGTGTGCCCTGCCACTACAATGTCGTTCACAATATTTAATCATTTGTTCACTAATATTATTGATTCTTTGTAAATTTAATATTTTCATTTATGCGTCAGATTATCTTTCCATTTTTTTTTAATATAACTATTAGGGAACTAGGAAAATTTTGCAATATAGCTTTATTTATTACTAGCTGTGCCCGCGACTTCGTACGCGTTGAAAAATGAAAATGTACGAATTATAACGACTTACATTTTTATCGGGGCGCGTGCGGTACTGGAGACTGTTTGTATATTATTATTTTTTTTTCTAAAATAAAAGTAGCCCAAGTTACTCCTTATAACACCAGCTATATGCCAGTGAAAGCCCCGTCAAAATCGGTTCAGCTGTTTCGGAGATTATCCGGAACAAACAGACAAAAATTCAAAAATTGTTTTTTTCATAAGTACCTTACCTACATACTTTGTTTTACATTTAGTAAGAAGCAGTTATTTTAACATTACAAACACAAAATTAATTCCATCACAAGCAATAAGAATCTCTCCATCCTCCAAAACCAATCTTTAAACCACATCTACCACATGCCACTTATCGCAAAACTACCCGCATGTCAATTCGTGCCTATATTCCATAGCGCACGCTTTAATACTATAAACGAATGGACCCATGAACTTGATGCAGCGGGTAGTGTGCAGGTCTGAACCAGTGAGCTATTACGTACTAACGTTAGTACATTATAGCTCACTGGTCTGAACACATCTAACACTTCAACACGTAATTGCAAAACCTTCCTAATGCCCCAGTGAGCTATAATAACTATAAACTATGTCCGTTCTGTAAGGTCTGTAGTGTGAAATCTATGACTGTTCATCATTTCGAACAAAACGCGTAAGCGGCGTAGAATACAGCGCTTTACGTCCTTTTCGTCGCGAGAAAATTGCATCCAATAAATAATCTAGCGCTGCATGTTTGGATCGTTTGATCAGACGACTTAATTTTTATTTCAGCGCTGCAGTGCTTTTAATTATAACTATAACCGAAATGGCGCATCATTTGTAGTTGGGATAGCTTCTGCAGTACGTTAGTACATAATAGCTCACTGTAATGCCCATTTATAAAGTCAGAATAAGTGCAGTCTTGTGTCAGTCTTTCGGTACATTCCTCACCTCAAAAGTGAAGACCTCTGCCATAACCACCATCGGTACTGGCGCCAGGCCAGCGCCGTAAGCGAGGATGCAAACGCAGACTGCTACGACCGGCAACAAATTCCCATTCAACTCCAACAGGAAGCAAGTGGCCACTGTCGCCATACATATCGACACCACCAGAGAACTGCACGCCAGCGGTATCTGAAAACACCACAATACCATTGATGTACGGGTCTTAGTAAGGCTTTTGGGTAAGTATTGACGAAAATTATTTGTTAAAATATTTAACGGCACTTGAGAGCCTTGGCCAGTCGGGCGAGGAGTTTAAAATAATATTTCGTGCACGATCATTTTTAATTTTACACAAACAAAATTACAAAAAAAATAATAATATATATCTGAAGGACAGAGCGTTCCGCAGACCACGCTAACGCTAACAAATTTACTCAAAGAGACTGCTGAGTGCTGATCAATCTGAACATTCTTCTCATTTATTTGAACATGCCATTGCCATCATCACCTGGCCACTGATTGGGCGGCATCCTAACCAATCACGACACACATACTTATACTGCGAACACTGTAATCTGCGTTACGCTAAGAGATGGTGCCACTAACTCTTATCTGTTTAGGACAATTAAATTAAATTACACTCTAGATGGCGCTGGCATTAAATTTAGTAATTAAATTATAACTTAATTTATGAGTTACTACGTATGTAGTACTTGTATAAGTAACGACATATTTATGAGTTACTTTTTTTATAATTTTTAATTAACATTGTTACAACCTATACTAAAATTAACATTGATGTAGGCCTCTCCTATAGTAAAACTAGTATTTTTCCAGTAAAACTAGTCAAAAGCGGGGATCCAGCTACAAACCACTGCCTTATTAGATCGTCAGTCCTGCCCACTGCAACTTCAACTTTATCATGCTCCGATCTCGTCAGAAAAGCTGAATGCCAGTTGATGGAATGTGACTAATTTCGCCTATAAAACAAGCAACGCCACAGGAGGATGCAAATGCATCCTCCTGTGGCGGACATTAATTTGATTAAGGATAAGGGATTATATTGGGATAGGGAATAACCGTGAGCATAGCCCTCTTCCTCTTTAAGCGACGCGCAGGTTCTCAACGTCGCGACGTTGAGTTTTTTTACGAAGCCCATACTGATCGAAAGACAATTTATGAGTTTTAAAACATTGAAGAATTTTGCACAAGATGTCTTAAATTTTTGTTTCATTAGCAAATTCTGAACTTTCGATATCAGTCAATACCGACATATGATTTTAAAATAAGTAAGATTTCTTGGACAATGAAAATGACTTGCTCCACGTTGATTATACAAACCTTCCTCCCAAACTTCTCAATAGACATTGTAGTGAAGAAACTGCCCGCTAATTGCAGGGAGCCCATGAGTATGGCCAAAGCGTTCGGACTCCATTTTGTACCGGCACGAGTGAATACATTCGATGCATAGTTCATGAGGAGAAAGCAACCCGACAGCGTCTGCATTGCCATCAACGTTAAAGTCATACGAAGAGCCGAGAATGTTGCTCGATCGCGGACTGGAAAAGTATTTATAAATCACATAAGACTATTGATTAAAGCGTACATTTAAAGTCTTTCGAACAGTATTCACCAAAAACCTCTGGTTTTTGATTTTAAATTTCTACAGCCTTATATTTTCATCATTACCTTGTGGTAATGATGAAAATAAAAGGCCATGGCCCTAAAACTACTTACTTACTTACGTTACTTCTAAAACTTCTGCAGTATGCGTTTCGCAGTCATTCGGGCAGCCCGTCTGGCGGCAGTAACCACTCCCTTACAGAAGACCACCGTGAAATAACAAGTGTGCTGTTGTGTGTCGGTGAGAGAGTAAAGGATGCCAGAGCCCATTTCCCTATCCACTCCTAATCCCTTATACTTAATCCTACTGCAGTCGGCAGCGCACTTGCAGCAGCTTAGACGTTGCTTGTGTTATAGGCGACGGTAGCCACCTACCATCAAGTGGACCGTCAGCCTGTCTGCCGACCTTAACATAAAATAAATAAATAATAATAATATTTTCCTACATTTCGCAAATCTAAATAAAAAAATCTATTCACTTTTTATCTATCAGTATCTGAAGAAGATAAATTTTCTGCCGTTTTGGCGCCGTTTCTACTATAAACCCGCACACATCCAAACACTCATCTCACACATGGAAACGTTCGCATCGCACTCTTAACTACCTATATTTTATTAATTTTTTTCTTACTTTTCCTACTTTCTAAATTCAAGATTGACCATTTTCCAAGTCGTCGCAACGCTCGCAACACGCGGTCTCAAAAGCCTGTTCGCTATCCGTGTGTGTAGTGTATGATAGTTCCAAATAAACGCTGTGTAACAAAAAATTCTCGGAGTATTGTAGTGGAGAACGAACCAGGGCGAGTTGAGCAGGCGTAGTAGCAATATATCTGTCTACCGGTAAGTCTGTCTTGACTCCTCTTCTTGGTACACCACTTCATGAACTAGGCGATAAACCAATCATATCAAACACCAATGATACACAAGCGCCATTCTGGTCAATTTATTGTTGTTGGTTGGCAATAAACCAACCAACAACCATTTGTTAATGGTTGTAGTTTGAGAGTTCAGTTTAACACCCATATAAATTAGTCCGCTTTCTTCTTCTCTCCACGGACGTGATTTCACAGTTAGTCAATGTATAAAATGAGCTATATTGGCGGTAGATGGCGCTGAAGCGTTATTTAATTTTATACTTTTTGCTCTTACAATGAGATCTTATAGAAACCTTTTAGATAATGAGTTAGGTAATTACCTAACGAAAAATGAGAAAACAACGTATTCTATTTGAAATTTATAAGACATCGAGTAGTAGGTAGCGTTAAAATCTTAAGGTAAATAAAGAATATAGTCACTCTTCAATACAGAAAAGACGCGCCCTTACTTTTTCTCAGTACGCAAAACAATCGGTTTTCATTGACTTATATAATAATATGAGGGCATTAAGAAAAAAAAATTACCTACATATGCCAATGAGTGAAATTTTGGGCATCTCCTCAAATTTCCTTTTCTCTTCTTTCAACTTCGATATCTCATCCAACACAATTTTATCATTTCTTTTCAAATTTCTCAACCACGCAATTGTCCTTGCAGCTTTCTGAAATAAATATATGTATAATAAAGGCAGAGACAAACAGGTCCCACGTACGCAACGTATGCGATGCAACGTGGGAGGATTGATGTGCGCACTAAACTTGTCCTGCGTATGCAACAAAAATTGGCATAACAAACGCTGTTATGCTTTCTCAAAAAGTGCACCAGTGCTTTCGAAATATATTTTCTGATTCTGATAGCGAGTTTGAGGACGATTTATAAAGTTTATTATTTTTAAATGAATATTTCTGCTCCGCAAAAACAAAAATTAAACTGTCCCAACGTTAAATTCTGTTAAATTTGATATTAATTATCTTAATATATAAAATTGAATCCCTATTTCCCTTGGTCACGGCCTCACGCGTGAACGGGTAGACCGATTTTAATTCGGTTTTCACTAATGCAAAGAGGGATAAACGGGGAATGTTCATATATATAAAAATTGCACGCCGGGCGAAGCCGGGGGCGGGTCGCTAGTATCAAATAAAAGCTATTTTTGTTTTCCTTTTCAATTTCTAGATCAGTTTATGTTCAAATTAAGAAAATAGTCCAGGCGCTATTATAATACTATATAGATTATATGAAAATCGATTCTTGAGAAGTAAATAATTCAATAAATAAATAAAAAAACAAACTTACCTTTTCTCTCCCACGTTTGAGAAGATAATTGGGAGATTCAGGCATAAAACAGAACAAGATAACATGCAGGCCGGCTATTGATAAATAGATCCATTGATTTCCTTTATAAGAGAGCAACATCCCGATTACATAGACGAAAATCACTCCCAATTTGCACACAGTCATGGTGAGGGAAGTCAGAGCCCCTCTCCAGGAATCCTCCGATATCTCCTTAATATAGACTGGCACCACAACGAAGCAGCCCCCCGCTGCTAAACCAGCAAACACACGAGCTAATATGAACACGTAAGACTTAAATGCTGTTAGCTTGATTATCCACGATATCTGTAATGAAGAATGTATTAAATTCAATATCCTTGTTAGTTTTTATCTTGAAAAAACGGGACAAGTGCGAGTTAAACTCGCGTGAAGAGGGTTCCGTACGATGTTACCTGTCATTTTTTTTTTAATCTACGCACAATATTGAGTGATTTACCATGTTATTTTAATATTATGGACTTCTTATAGGTTTTCCTATAATCTATAAGGAGAAAACTTATTTCTGTATTTTTTCAAAATTTTAGGTTCAGTATTTTCGGAGATAGGGGGGGGGGGGGGGGGGGGATGGTCGGACAGACGGACACGCGAGTGATCCTATAAGGGTTCCGTTTTTTTATTCGGACGTAAACTTTTATAACTCAATCTAAACTTTAATGAACTCTGGCTTATAAAACATTTTAGTAGACAAAACTATCAGATTGGCATAAGGTCGAAAACAAATGCAAAGTTTCTTCATTATCCTTACATAATTAATTATGTAAATAAAGTCTTTTTGCATTTTGTATGTATAAACTTGTTGTAAAATATCTTTTGCTGTAGGTACCTACTATTTGTATCTGGTTAGTTTTGATGAGGTTACATTTCAAAGAAAAAAAAAACGAATTAGTAATATGTTGTTACCAGATATTTTTCATTTGTTTTTCTTTCTGTCAAAATCAGTGAATCTAATGAAGAAATTCGATATATTATTTTTAAATTTTATTACAAAAAAGGAAAAATGCAACGCAAGCCGCCGAACAAATTTGTGACGTTTATGGACCTAATGCTGTGTCAGGTGAGAGTAGCACAAAGTTGGTTTAAGCGTTTTCAATCCGCGAATTTTGATGTCAAAGATGCACCTCGCTCTGGTCGCCCTGTTACGGATAAAATGGACTCCATTTTTAAATAAAATGCCGGATAAAATGGCAAAAAGTCATCGAACAAAATGAATTAATAAATACTGTAATTAAATGTAATTAAACTTTGAAAAAAAAAAAAAAAAGTTGAGTTTTCATATAAAATGCGAAGAAACATTTTCCCCAACCTGTCTACCTTTATATCCGCTAACTCATCCTAAACTGTGCAACTGGTTTTGATGCGGTTTTCGCTTCTAGTTAGATAATTTTTCATAGATAAAATTCGTTTTTATTTATAACAAAATCTAATTGCAACCACGCGAACCCGGAGGCGGGTCGTTAGTTCCATCATACTGTGTCCATTTGTATTTTTTGCACTTTATTTTTAAAAAAATGTGTATAACTCAATAATGATTATGTAATAGGCATGATGACGGTACTAAAGAATCAAAGAATAATGGTTTTGGAGAAAAATATATGTTGAAAGGAGTCTAAAAAATTACTCATTTTTTGTATTAAAATTGAGATTAATAAGATTTTCAATAAAATAGAAGTATAAATAACTGCAATCACACAAATCAGAACGAATGACGTCACGCCCAGGTAAGTGCCATCGTGTTGCTTGACTGCTTTGACAGAATGAAAAATCTGATGAGATGTCGGTGACGTCACGGTTCATCAGACGCGACGCCATGACACCTAAGAGCGTTTTCGCGCGTAATTCAAAATAGATTTAAAAAACATTCAATAATTCGCGTTGAAATTTAGTTTTTTTGCTGAAATATTGTTTCTTTCGGATATGGTAGACGTGTATCTACATTATGGAAGGGAATTTCAAAATCTGTCATCATGCCTATTATAAATTATTGTTTTTTTTTTTAAATTTTATTTATGTAATTAGTATGGGCTTTACCTATCAAATATAGCATATTAATAAAATCAAATGTACCATCTAATGATCCAAAGATTTCATTCGTAACTGTAAACGTATGCGTTTATTTACTCTCTCTCTCTCTCACACACACACACACACACACAGAGACACGGGAAAAACTGTCTCATGCGCACCACGTTTAGTAGACGCATATACTCTTTGGTAGACGCGAGCCATCGGCAAGAGGTGACGTGTCGGGAGTCCGTCCGTTTAGTGCGTGTTAAGAGTTCTAAATGACTACTAAGAAATTGTACAAAAAGTTTCTCTCATACTTATTGATTTACTAGCGACCCGGCCCGGCTTCGCCCGGGATGAAACTTTTATATTATATAAGAACATTCCCCGTTTATCCCTCTTTCCATTAGCGAAAACCGAATTAAAAGCGGTCTACCCGTTCACGCGTGATGCCGTGACCAGAAGCCTTAGACAAAGTAGCATTCGCTCCGTAGCGAAGCGATATCGAAGTTCGTTATCGTCTCAGAGACAAAGAAATCATGACAAGGTATCACGTGTTTATCACGTGTTACAGTGTCGATTCCTTTGTCTCTGAGACGATAACGAACTTCGATATCGCTTCGCTACGGAGCGAATGCTACTTTGTCTAAGGCCCCATGAGAAATAGGGATTCATTTTTATATATAAGAAGACAAGATTTGTGTCAATCATCCCTCACCATTAGAACATGTGATTACAAAATAAATAATTTAATTAAAATGCGTTTCGGCAATGTACATACTCCTCGTTTCCTAGAGCTAAAACATTGATCATAATCTTTAAAGATAAGATTGGAACATCATTAGAATTTCAAGATAAACTAAAACTAAGTATAATAACTACACATCCTTCATAATATGCTTATCTACGCAACTGTATACCTAGTACCTACTCGTATCTATGAGTTGATGGATAATGATCCGTGAATTTCTATCATTCTACAAGTATCATTTTTTTTAAATTAGATTAAATAAATGTGAAACTCACATTTTAGAAAAAAAAAACGGGACAAGTGCGAGTTGAACTCGAGTGAAGAGGGTTCCGTGCGATGTTACCTATCATGTTTTTTTTTTAATTTACGCACAATATTGAGTGATTTACCATGTTATTTTAATATCATGGACTTCTTATAGGTTTTCCTATAATCTATAAGTAGAAAACTATTTTAATGTACCATTGCTATTTATGCACTTTTGCCATCTCATAGGTAGTTCATTGATCCCTTTACTAAAAAAACCATTCGGACGGGAATCAATGAAATCTTTGAAGGCGCTTTGGACTGCCCCATCGGAGTTGAATTTTTTCCCTTGCAAGAAGTTATCCAAATTTCGAAAAAAATGGTAATCTCTTGGAGTAAGGTCCGGGGAGTACGGTGGATGTCTTAGACATTCCAATTGAAGCTCTTCTAATTTGATAACTGTCTGTTGTGCAGTGTGTGGTCTAGCGTTGTCCTGAAGCAGCAGTGGCCTACGGCGATTGACCAGCCTCGGTTGTTTAACAGCTAGCTTTTCCATCATGGTTTGCAATTGCTGACAATACACATCTGCCGTAATCGTCTGGCCAGATTCAAGAAAGCTGAAGTGAACAACACCGGCACTAGTCCACCAAACACTCACAAGTAACTTTTTTTGAGTCAATTTTCGCTTGGGGCAGGATTTGGCTGGTTCGCCAGGGTTCAGCCATTGCGATGAGCGTTTCCGATTATCGTACAAGATCCACTTTTCATCACAGGTAATGATTCGATTTAAAATCCCTTCATTAATGCCGGTTGACTAATGTAACGCAGCAGTCTACGCGCGTTATTCGATTTGCTCCACTCAATTCATGAGGGACCCACCTTTCAAGCTTTTTCACTTTCCCAATTTGCTTCAAGTGGATTAAAACAGTTTTGTCACTAACACCGCAGCCTGCAGCTAACTCGGACGTGGTTTGCGATAGATCCGCTTCCACAATAGCCTTCAATTCTTCATTATCAACCTTGGACTCCGGCCGCCCACGGGGCTTGTTTTGCAGGTCGAAATTTCCAGAACGAAAACGTTGGAACCAAAAACGCACTGTGTTTTCTTTTGCGACACCACCGCCATACACATCATTAATCCTTCGAGCCGTTTCTGCAGCACTGGTGCCACGGCGGAACTCGTACTCGTAAATAACGCGATTTTATAAGTTTTCCACTTTGTAAACTGAGTGACGCAAAGGAAAAAACATATGGTTTACGGTTTTCGAAAAACAAATGCATGAGTAAATAGCTATATAAATTTGAAATTGGAATTTCTAACCAAAGAGGAGATATTTGAGATCAAAGTGGCGAGTACGACAAAAGGCCAATTTCATATGTAAGGACCTAATACTACAATAATATATATATATCCTTATATATATTATATTGTCCTTCAACAAACACGACGTGTTAACGCATGGCGTTCCGTTTCACTCAACAAAATATTCATGAAATGAAAAACTTACATCTGCACGAATAGTAGTAATAATATTCGGCTAATACGAACTCGTATTCGCTATATCGAATTGTGCTTTATTTCGCTTTTTTTCTATTTTTTTCCTTAGTGCTTAAAGAAAATGGTACAAATTCAACCATGTATTAAACTAAAAGAAAAAACTTACAGATGACAGCAAAGATACAAAAATGATACAGATCTTCCTTCCAAATCTGTCTGAGGCCATGCTGAAAAATGGAATGCCGCATATGGCCGCTAAAGGCAGCGCGGTAGCCATCCAGGATATATCCATGAATGTCAGTGTATCCCAATTTTCAGATGGTTTTTGAAGCAGCGGTCCCATCGGCGAGAGCCATCCGATTTGGATGCCATAGGTAAACGTAGGTATCGTCGCTGTAGAAAGAAAATTACATTTTATATTCGAGAATGAAG
Source organism: Bembecia ichneumoniformis (assembly GCA_910589475.2). Classification (NCBI taxonomy): domain Eukaryota; kingdom Metazoa; phylum Arthropoda; class Insecta; order Lepidoptera; family Sesiidae; genus Bembecia; species Bembecia ichneumoniformis. The sequence continues at coordinate 8,442,662 of OU342543.1, forward strand.
CATCAATTTTTTTTTATTATTAGCAGTGACACAAAAGTGGAAAGCACCGTCTAGGAAATATTTTCTTATTAATGCAGCCAGGCTGACGATAATATTGACGGTATGTGACTATACCGTTGTCTTATTATATACTACTCAAAACAAAATAAGGGCCACTAAGATTTTTTGCTGTACCATGAAAACAATAAAGACATTAAATTGTTTAACTTATGTAACTACAAAATAATGTTATTGGTTATAATATAGGCTAACAATTGTTTAAAATAATGATCATGAACTGTTTTTTTTAAGTTCATAATGAAATTGGCCATTTTGAATGAAAAACATGAACAAAAGAAATCACCGGAAAAAGACAAAATACTGTTCTTGTCACTTTTGTTTCTTCTTTTTAGTAACGAGTATGTCCTCCTCTCTTAGCAATACACTCCTGAAGCCTCGTATGCATACTCAGGATCAAATTCCTCACGTTTTCATCTGGAATCTCCTCCCAGGCACGTTTTAAAGCGTCAATCAGCTGCTGTTAGTTGTAGACCCCTTGCTCATTCTCTCTAACCCTTCGTTTCAATTGGTCCCACAATTGCTCGATTGGATTTAAATCCGGACTCTTAGCTGGCCATGGTAATACCTCAATATGAGACCCTTCTAGGACAGTTTGGGTCGATCGAGCTGTGTGTGCACGGGCATTGTCTTGCATCAGGATGAATCCAGGCTCCACTCGCTATGCAAATGGGATCACTTGAGGCCTTATGACGTCTTTGATGTAACGTTCTGCAGTTACGGTACCCGCATTTTAAATGGTGAGCTCGGTTTTGCCGTGTAAACTAATCCCACCCCAAACCATTACGTTGGGACCACCGAAACGGTCATCTTCGTGGATGCAGGACTCCGAAAAACGCTCGCCGCGTCGTCTCCACACCCTAACACGCCGATCATCATTAAAAAATTTTACTTTGCACTCGTCTGCAAAAAGCACCTTGCCCCACTGATTAATCCCCCAGTTCAAATACTGACGGCAGAATCTTAAACGGTTTGCACGTTGATCCCTAGTCAGAGGAATTCGAACAACTCGACGTCTTGACATTTGCTGGTCTTCGTGCAATCGATTAGGTATAGTTTGATCATTGACACGGATACCCGTTGTCAGCCGTAGGTGGTGTTGTAACTTACGGGCCGTTACTGTACGATCACGACGAGCACTTAGTTGGACGTACCGATCCTCGTGCGCCGTTGTTACACGAACTCTACCTGAACCGGGTCTCTTGGCAACACTGCCGGTCTCTTGGAAGCGATTCCATACATTTTGGAAAGCTCTTCGAGAAAAACCCAACTGCAAACCCACGTAACGCTGAGAACGTCCTTCTTGAATCATAGTTATGGCTCTGGTTGCTGTAATTGTATCCATGTGCCTTCGTACTGGTGGCATGATTAACGCGAGAATCAATTAAAATTGAAAAAGTAAAACTTTTTTCCTAAAATAACCGAAACAAGTTAAGAAGACAATTGAAGAAAAAGATAAGAATAACTTCCGATTATTTTTTTTTCTTAAAACGATGGCTAATATTTTTCAAATTAGGAAGCATAAAAGAGATCAAACACCAAAGAGTTCGTAATATCAATATAATGCTACTTATCAGTTACTTTCAGTTTACTAAAGTGCACTTAAATGTAAATAAACTAGTGGCCCTTATTTTGTTTTGAGTAGTATATAACTACTTAGAAAAACTAGCACTACTTAGAAAAACCTTGCAAACAAGAAAATCCAGAAGTCTTATTCTTGTAAAATATGTGACAATCGTACCTACTAGTGACCGGATGAGACATTCATGCAAAAAATGGTGAGATTAATTGCGGTAAGTAAATATTTAACATTAGAAAAAAATAAACAGAAGAAGGGTTTATCTTTTATTAGCTGGCACCCGCGGCTTCGCCTGCGTCGAAAAATAAAAAAATTACCCCTGACTAAATATGTGAGCAATGTAACGCCTAACATCTTTATTGTAGTTATAGCTTTGCCAGGCGTTAGATTATCCCTCGGTGCTTTTTTCTGGATGAAAGGTACCCCATGTCCTTTCCTGCATCCCTGATAACGTGTATGGAAAATTTCATGATGATCGGTTCAGAGGGTTAGGCGTGAAAAAGTAACAGACAGACAGATAAGTTACTTTCCCATTTATTATAATATTATTTATAGTATGGATTATGTCATATTGAGCTGTGAATCCTTAAAATCTAGTAACGCCAACACCAGTTTTGCTTATTTTTCCGTCCTGCCTTTTATTGTTTGCCGGAACAAATTGACAAATATATACGAAAACACCTTGAACCTACACCTTGGAAAATAGTCAATATTTATTCATTCTACATGTTTAAGTATTCAGATTTTTTTTAAATTTACATTGGAACAGTCCAAAGCCTAAAATCGTCGGCTTAAATGCTTACAAGAAGATAATTGTTTCTCGCTTAGTAACTGCCTATCTATATCGTACTGCCTACATATTAAGATAGTGTTAAAATACTTTAAAAAATATGAATTGTGGGTTTCCGGGATGATGGCCCAGGTCTGTTGGAAATTCTTCCAAACGTTTCCAAACGTCCAGTGGACTACACCACTGAGGATGTCAACCGCAGTTGTTGACGAAACGTTTGGAAGAATTTCCAACAGACCTGGGCCATCATCCCGGAAACCCACAATTCATATGGATACCGGCCGAGAAAACCTACATTCTACTACTTTAAAAAATGTTTAAAACGGGCAGCCCGTCTGGCTACAGTAATCACAGAATTCCTCACAAATAATTCTTCCATCGATAATGACTTTCCTTAGTCTATGGCGATTTGGATTGTAGCGTTTGCTTCGTCAATCGAATATTAGGTCAACCTAATAGGTTGGAGAAAAAGTTTTTCGCATTTTATAAAAACTTAAGACTTTTTTTTTCAAAGTTTATTTAGGTACATTTAATGGCAGTGTATATATGCCATTAATGTATGTGCCATTTTGTTCGATGACTTTTTGCCATCTTGTAGGTAGTGACCTGATCCAGTTGCTGTAGAAATTTTGAGCATTCTGATAAAAAAAAACGCAATAAGTAGTTTTGGCAGTCCTATCTCTTGATGTTAAACTGAAACTGCCTAAAGATTTCTGAAGAGACCGAAACAGGTGGAAATCTGAAGGTGCAAGGTCAGGATGCATGGCGGATGCATTAACACCTCACAGTCAAACTCTCTTAATTTTTACTGAGTGGCTAAAGATGTGTGTGGTTCTAGCGTTGTCGTGATAAAAGACCACACCCTTTCTATTGATCAATCAGTTGTTGGCAGTAGAGATCCGAATCGATGGTTCTACCCGGTGGTAAAAGCTCATAATGAACAATGCTCATAACCTTATTGCGAGTTAAAACGGGTTTTGGCACAGTCTGGTACAGGCAAAGCCTGACCGACCTTTGACCACGAGCTTTTTCGCACGTTCTTGTCGTATGTGATCCACTTTTCATCACCAGTTATCAATCTCTTCAAAAACGGTTCGGTTTCATTAAGTCTCAATAAAGAATCGCAAATGAGTACACCATTCATAAGGTTTCATTCAGTGAACTCGTGTGGCACCCAAAATCGAGCTTTTTTGTGTACCCAGCTTTTTTCAAATGGGTCAAAACTGTTTTGTGGTCAATTCCCAGTTCTTCAGCTATGTCGTAACTACTGATATGCCGACCTTGCTCCACTTTTTCAAAAATGGAGTCCATTTTATCCGTAACAGGGCGACCAGAGCGATACCATCTTTGATATCAAAATTCCCGGATTGAAAACGCTTTAAACCAACTTTGTGCTACTTTTCACAAAACGTCACAAATTTTTTTCGCGGTTTGCGTTGCATTTTTTCCTTTTTTGTAATAAAATTTTAAAATGTATCGACAGAAAGAAAAACAAATGAAAATAGCTGAAAACAACATATTACTAATTTGTTTCTTCTTTTAAAATGTAATCTTTTTAATGACATCATAACCAGCCAGATACAAATAGTACAGCCAAAGAGATTTGATTATAAGTTTACACATGCTATATGCGAAAAGACCTTTTCCCCGACCTAATATTATATGGTAGCTGAGCCCGCAACTTCGTACGCGTGGCATTCGGTATAGCGCGTAACTTTTTTGTTTGTAAACCGATTGGAATGAAACAATCATTTAGTACCTTTGTTACGGGAAGCTTGCTACAATCACAGTTCTACAATACATCAATGAAAACCGCATTCAAATCGATTCTGAGATTAGTGTGCATAAACGCACAGACAAAAATTTTAAAAATTACATATTTTTTGACCTCGGCAACATAAGTGCAACGTTTATAAATTGTTTTCATGAAAAAATCTTTAATGTACAGACACGGCTCGTTTACGATTTTATTATTTACTAGCGACCCGCCCCCGGCTTCGCCCGGGATGAATCTTAACCGAATTAAAATCGGCTAAGATTCATCCCGGTTCTTTTATATACATATAAGAACACTCCCCGTTTATCCCTCTTTCATTAATGAAAACCGAATTAAAATCGGTCTACCCGTTCACGCGTGATGCCGTGACCAAGGGAAATGGGGATTCATTTTTATATATAGAGACTAGCGGCCCGCCCCAGCTTCGTCCATGGTTCAATTTTTTATATACTAAAACATTCCCTGTTTATCCCTCTTTCATTAATGAAAACCGAATTAAAATCGGTCTACCCGTTCACGCGTGATGCCGTGACCAAGGGAAATGGGGATTCATTTTTATATATAGAGACTAGCGGCCCGCCCCCGGCTTCGTCCATGGTTCAATTTTTATATACTAAAACATTCCCTGTTTATCCCTCTTTCCATTAATGAAAACCGAATTAAAATCGGTCTACCCGTTCACGCGTGATGCCGTGACCAAGGGAAATGAGGTTCATTTTTATATATAGAGACTAGCGACCCGCCCCCGGCTTCGCTCGGCTTGCAATTTTTATAATATGAACATTCCCCGTTTATCCCTCTTTCCATTACTGAAAACCGAATTAAAATCGGTCTACCCGTTCACGCGTGATGCCGTGACCAAGGGAAATGGGGATTCATTTTTATATATAGAGACTAGGGACCCGCCCCCGGCTTCGCCCGGCGTGCAATTTTTATATACTAAAAAACATTCCCCGTTTATCCCTCTTTCCATTAGGGAAAACCGAATTAAAATCGGTCTACTCGTTCACGCGTGATGCCGTGACCAAGGGAAATAGGGATTCATTTATATATATATAAGATTATACTACTTCTTCTAAACAGCCCAATGGATTTCGATACGGCTTTCACTAATAAAACAGCGATAAACGAGGAAGGATCTATATAATTTGCAGAAAAAAATGCATCCGTGAGAATCCGAGAGCGGGTCGCTAGTTTATAATTTTTAGATAGTCTAACTAAACTGGAGTCCTTCTAAAATTAACTTTTAATTTTTTTCAAGTCCAACATTTTTTTCATACAATATTATTACTTTTTTGGTTTCTTTTAATCTCTAAAAGTATTTAATGATTCCATTGTATTTTCCCGATTATGTTCACTAATTTCCTGTATGTTAGCTTACATACTAACGTAATATCTACTTGTATAATAATAATAAAAAAAATATTTCACTCACCTAACAGTGCCGTTAAAATTTGTTTACCCGCGCTACGTTTCCCTTTTCTGTCCATTGTTGAATCAATTTAATACATTCGTCAATCGTGTTGCGAGTTCAAATCGTAAACATTGTTTTAGAGGTTATGTCTTGTCCGATGAATATTTTATAATGCTTTTTTAACACTTCACTGTACTTTTAACACTGTGGAATTCTCGTAAGAGTCGATTCGCAGTAAGGTTAAATTTATTCAACTGTTTTTAATTCATAAAAGTAAAGTTTACTGATGACGTAAGCGCGTGTCGTTTAACGAAAATACACCTCTTCAACTTCAATGTAAAAGTTGTGACTGGCGTATGTATAATTGTAGTCTTTGCTAGCGGCTGGGCCTGGGCTCACTGGGACTGGACTCTGGACGGAATGGAATGGAATAATATTAATGAATGGCTGGCTGGACAGTTAGTGTTGCCATTGCAAAACTCATGTTGTTATTTTGGAGAATTTTTTTTTATGAAATATTTTATTTTATTTCATTAAGAAATAAATAGTGATTTTAAGTACGCATTACTTCTCGTCCATATATTTTATGTATAAGGACTATGTATATTTTATGTAATTGGTAATTGTAATATTTGATGATTATACGTATTGAATATTGTATTTATTTTTTTTATTTTTAACATAGATAATATGTAATATGTAGCTGTAAATAGGTACTTGTAATTGGCAAGAAAATGTAAAAATGTGTTTGTATAATTTGTTTGTGTGACTTAAATAATAATTAATAATTAATAGTAAATAATAATTAATAATAATAAATAATTAAGTAGTAAATTTTGTTGTGCTGTTGGTATTTCCATTAAATAAAATAAAATGAAAATAAAATATGTACAAAAATTAATATGTCTTAAAATAATGTCTTAAAATGTAAGGACACTTTACATTTTAAGACCTATTAGTTTCCTAATTTATGCAAAGAATTTTATAACAATTAGGTAACTACCTACTCAATCAAAAGGCCAATAAAAAACATTGAAATAATTATTGAATTGATCTTTAACAAAGTTTTTGAATTTAGGAAGAGATTGTATAAATAAGTCAATATTTGAGAGATTATTATTGTTAGGTTATATTGGTCTGCATGGATATCTCGTAAATTAATTAATTTAGCTGAGGATTTAGAGAAAAGGTTCTAATTGTATTAACTATAATTATTATGAACTATTTTGTAAATTTATATAATGCGGTAGGTAGGCTTACAGTTAATTTAAGATTGCTACATTCGTTTTGAGAAAAGTTCTGGCAAATTTCGAAGATAACGATAGCCTCTTTATCTTATCTCTAATTTATGTTTATCTCTTCGTTATTATCTCTCTCTGTTACTCTTGTATCCACATGTTAAATGATCGCCACATGTTCAAATGACTCGTTAGGCAGCCTGCCGCATTTTTTTAGGTCGTCAGAAAGGCTAACAGTTTATGGTAGGAGGCTACCGTATCCCATAATGTATCAACACCACAACGGGGCTCTGGCATCCCTTACGGGCTGAATGATTGCGAAACGCAATGTGCACTGCCACCACTTGTCAGATCCACTTTGAAAAGTATGTTTCTAAAGTTGGCCCTGCCAGGAATTGATGCCGGAACTCTTGGGACAGAGCGTTAAAGCAAACACTTTAACCACTAGACCAATGTGCTAGTCAAAATAAAAATAAGAAATTTTACCCTAAAACGAATTTTTTCTACATAATTATACATAAAATATACCAAAGTTTGGGGAGATTTTCCCCATCTAGCTGTGTCAAGTGGCAACTTCAGTTAAATGTTTGATTGGTTTGACGTCACTTTGACAATACACATAACTGCGCACACGTACTTAATCTGTGATTGTAGCGTTTGTTTGCACATTTTTAATGATGTGTGAAAATACAGTCTTATAAGGAACCTTGCCCATTATTAATTTTAGTAATTATTTTTTTTCAGGATTTTTAAAGCAAGTTATTTATTTTAAAACTAGCTGTACCTGTGACTTCGTACGCGTTTTAAGAATAGTGTGTATTTTTTTTTGTTTGTAAGCCGATTCCGACCACGGGAAGTTTGCTATGCTACAATACTTCAGTGAAAACCGTCTCAAATCGGTTAAGCCGTTTATGCCATTAGTGTGCACAAACGCACAAACAGACAAAAATTCTAAAAACTACCTAGGCATTTTTTGTAAAAATATTTAATTTATAGAAAAGGCTCGTTTACGGTAGTCTTCCGAGTCGCTTACCCGTTTGGTAGCAGAAACCACTTTCCAATGAAAAAACCACATGTGCTGTTGTGTTTCTTTGAGTGAATAAAAGATTTTTACTTTATCCCTTACTTTAAGTATATCTTGTAGGGTTCACGCAAGTGCCTCATCTTAGAGTAAATTGTGTTACACAACGCTACAAGCGAAGCTAGCCACCTACCATCAAATGGGCCATAAGCCTGTCTGTCCGCCATTGTAAAAAAACCAATATTTAAAACGATCATTTCGTAAAATCGATTTCAAAAATACGGTTATATTTAAATAATATCGAAATAACAAGTTGACAGGTATTAGTAACTAGCTTTTTCCTGTTACTTCGTCTGCGCCTATTTTTTAAAACATTTTTTAAATTGATCCCTCTGGAATAGTACTTTTTTTTCTTGGTGAAAGCTACCATATGTTAGTAAGCTACATCCCGGACCGCTGAAAATGCATGCAAAATTTTGAAATTAAAAATTTCGAATATTTGCGGTTTTGAACAAGTCAACATTTATATAAATTTTTATACATTGTATATAGACTGTCATTAACACTTCAATAACATTTTAACAATTTTTATTTATTTATTAGCAAACCGCCCCTTGTGGTCGCACGGATGTCCAATTCATCAAATTTTCCCGTTTTTTTCTTCATTTTCCTTTTTATTCATATATAAGCGGTTACATTACTTACAATGAGATGGCCAATAAGATGGTGGATTGTCTAAACTCTAGCTAGACGATGAGTTATCGTATACAATGTTAGTTATATACATATAAATAATTCATAAATTACATTCAGCTCATCATAAGAACCAAAGTAACCTTCAATGAATATTAGCCGAAATAAAATTACCCGAATTTAATTATTCATTTTTGTTTATATAGATTTTAAATTAATTATTTTAGTTTTAATAATTAGCGATGTAAGTGTACCTATTTATTAAAAATAATGACTTCTTATTACTGGGAATCCTCATAATAATGTTGATATATAAAAAACAAGTCATTGATACACTATTCCGAGGATATAACATTTAAAAATTTGTCATTACTATGAATATTAATCTGTTAAGTAATTGTGTGTAATTGTGTTTACTCTGATATTTTAAAATAGTTTTTATAATATGTATTTGTAATTTTGTACTCACCACTAAATGTTAACAAAAAATCGGACGTCGACTTTAGGTCTTCGCCTTAAGTGTGACGGTCTCTTAAAGCAAACGTAAAAGCAAACGTCTTTCATTATTGGAAAATCAACACTAACTTGATCGATATATGGTTTAAAATCAATCGACTTGTATCAATGTACTTCACGTTACTCGTATAAAATGAACTATATTCCTTTACTTTAAGGGCTGTTTTTTGAAAATAACTAACGTAATATATCAATACGGTTTAACCGTTTCTGATGAAATTTGTTATGGGGAAATAAGGAACGTTAGAAAAGTTTAAAGCTTTGTTTGACATCCTATAGGACACGAAGAGTGTCATCATTGCTGAGCAGCGCGCCTCTGTGCACGAAGCCATCATCGTGGACGTCGATTTCTCGCTGCCGGCCGTCATGAAAGCGATGGTCGGTAGTGACCACAGTCTCTATACTTACGTCATACAGTGAGGCAACGAATGTACTTACTTAGAGCAACGGCGGATATATTATAATGGTGTGCACCTGTTCTGTGTACGGATGTACCTCGACAGGAAAATACAACAAGGATCTAAGATTTCTTAGATTTCCCCGTGTTGTGAGGTAAGTTTTTCCTATAAATAAGTATATATAGTTAGAATAAATATATATTTTCATTAAGGTGACTGTAAGTATAGATCAAGATTAACTCTGTCTGTACACTAAGTTGGTATATAAACTATAAGAGACTGTTTGTTTCCGAATAAATAAATAATTAATAATATTGTATTGTTATATTAAAATACCTTGAACCAATCTGGCATATCGATCCCCCATTTCGATTTTTTTCGAATGAATTCACGATGAAATGGTACGTATGGGTAGAGGACACTTAGACGAACAAGAAATGTCAAGTAACATGGTATCCCAAAGTGTCACGTTACCGAGTCATTTGGAGGTAAAGATCAACATAAAATATGAGTACAACGACAATCATAAGATACTTATTTTTTATATTAAGATCCGCAGACAGGCTGACGGTCCACTTGATGGTAGGTGGCTACCCTCGCCTATAACACAAACAACCCCAAAGCTGCTGCAAGTGCGCTGCCGACTACAATAGGATTAAGGATATGGGATTAGGAGGGGGGATAGGGAAATGGGCTCTGTGGCATCCCTTACTTACCGAAACTCAACAGCACACGTGCTGTTATTTCAAGGTGGTCTGTAAGGGGGTGGTTACTACCTCCAGTCGGGCTGCCCAAATGACTGCGAACCGCAGTGTGCCCTGCCACTACTTTCCAGATCCAGACCAGAGCCAAATTTGAAAATTATGATTTTCAAAGTTGACCCAGCCGGGAATCGAACCCGGGAACCCAAGAACAGGCGTTAAGGCAAGCACTCTAACCACTCATCCAACGGGCTCGTTAATATTTATTTTATTAAGTGTCTATAGGCGTCAGAATGTATCCAAATAATCGTTCCCAGATTGATTATTATTATTACTGTTTATTATGCCTCCACTTTCGGATACGCCGAAGTTCCGACAGGGACCGCAGTTCTCGCGCTGGACAGCCGTGGCGGTTCGCGGATGTCTTCCCCCCCTTTTTTTTTCTTAGCCGGTAGGAAGTCCGACATAACCCCACAGCGGTCCCAACGCAACTCTATTATTTTAAACACGGGGTGTATTTAATAAAAAAAATGTTAAATGAAAAAAAAAAACAATTATTTTGTATTTTCAATTAAAGTAACTAATTAAAAAGCTACATACAAAAACTTTGAGTATTTAGTCAATCACTTCGTATACTTCCCCCATCACGCTGTACTAGGTGCTGGATTCTTTTGCCAAAACTCTTTTATTTGCTTCAAACTCTTTCCCTTCGTCTCTGGCACCCACAATATTGTATACACTGCGATGAGTAGAGTTACGGCTGATAATATATAGAAGATTACATATTCGTCCAGTGCGTTTGAAAGAGACGGATAAAAATTAGAGGATGTTAAAAGAAATAAATACGATAACAACACTGATACACCAACCAATATGGTTCGTACCTGAAAAGTTAAACACTTTTTATTAAGGGCTCACTTAGGCAAATGACATTAACAATAGAACTCGCTGGCGGCGGAGACAATTCAATGGGCCTAGAAATGGTGTTTTTTTTTTTGTTTTTACCATTAGAATAGGCAAAAATTTTTTTTATTAATTCAATTTTTTAAACTGACATTAACTTATTAATAGGTACAGGATTCATATGCGCGCAATAAGCCGTTTTCGAGAGAATTTTCAATAAAAGTTAAATTCTTCTTGTGTTCTAACTTTTTTTGTGGAGTTTCTATTACTTTAACGAAAATTCTAATTAATACAATTGGTTCTTCACATGTTTAAGTATAATATATATATTTTTTTCTATTTCTGTAATTCTGTGCAATTGTGTTGTCTATTTCTTGTAACATTAAACAATGGATATTTTTAGTATTTAGCGTTTGTATCCACCTTAAGTTAAGTAATTTAATTAAGTTAAGTCGTATTATTGTCATCGATAATTAAGTGAAATGCATTGCTATTTATCTTTATTAAAATTTTATTATTAACTATAAAAATAATGCTTTCAGGATCTTCCACAAATTTGTGCTAAGTTTGTGGAAGCATACCCAGTTTCCAGACGATAAATTACAAAATAACTGCCTCATTGCTAAAGTGCTGAGGTCGATATCTTTAAGATTATGACTTTACTATCCAAAATCACTGGAGGAAGATAGCCATATAACTTGTAAATGCTTTAATAATCTAGCAATAAAAAATACAAACATGGGCAATATTCCGAACTACAAAGACTACTTAAAAAAAGGAAGTGTACAAACCTCGTAACTAAAAATCTCAGCCATAAGCACAGTTGGTATAGTTGCAAGCCCTGCGCCGTATGCAAATTCACCAATCCAGTAAGCTATTATTGGTAACAAATTTTTGTTGAAATCCAGTAGTAAGCACGTTGCCAGAGTAGCCATACACAACGACAGTATCAAAGAAGAGGACGCTAATGTAATCTGAAAATTTCATGACCTTTTATAAGGGCCTGAGAGTTAGGACTATTATATCTTTTATTGAACATAGAATCAATAAAGCAAGCAATACTAAGCCATATATATATATATATGGCTATATATAAAATAAATATTCTAAAAAACTGAAAATTAGTTATCCGCTGGAACCGGGCCAAGGCCCAAGCTACCGGTGGTTAGGGCTGGTTAGGCTAGCTACCGGAGTGAAGAACCTTCTGACAATTCGTGCCTTCTGTATCTGTCCCTTGATCCAGCCATCTAGGGAGAGCGTCTTGAGATCTTGGTCGAGGCTCTTCGCTATAAGACCTTTCACCGTGACGACTATCGGGACGTTAATTGTCGTCCCGTCCCAAATGGTGGTCATCTCGTGAGCCAAGTACTTGGTATGTTGGTCGTGGTGGTACTTGGTATGTTTGTTTTTCTCGGGTTTCACGAGATTTTCTTCATGCGGGACAGCGATGTCAACAGGTATCATTCGGCGCTGGGATCGGTCGATAACCACAATATCAGGCTTATTGGCGACAGTCCTGTCCGTGATTATTGAGCGGTCCCAGTAAAACGTTGCATTACTTCTTGCATGACATTCTTGAGAACCATTTATTATTATTATTTTGACCCCCGACGGTCGATGTAAATTAAATTAAATTAACACAAACCTTTCTTCCAAATTTATCAATCGTCGTGGTAGTGAAGAAACTGCCAGCAAATCCTAGAAAGAAGGTTAACACGATACACGTGTTCAAGTCGAACTCTGCCGTTCTGAATACACCGGAGTTGTAAAATGTGAGACGCGAGACCTGTGGCAGCGCATGCATTGCTACTAACAATATAGTCATTCGAAGGCCTGAGAATGCTGGTCGATCCCGGACTGCGAACAAAAAGGATCTGTAAGTTTTAAGGCTTAAATCACGCCGAAACATAACGCGAGCTGACGCCGTGAGCACTTTTAGAATAACAATACAATATAGAACTTATTTACTACACGAAATTACACACTTCAGCGAATACGCGAAACTGCATCTCGACGCAGCGTGAAGTCGCCGAAACCACTTTCACGTACTCACTGAACTGTGTATCCTTTTGTGTAGTAATTAAGTTCTATATTCTATCGTCGCATTTCGATGTGAACTGACCCTAAACTCACACAAAATGTATTACGAGGCTGAAGAGATTTCAAACGGGTTACATAATATAATAAATGAACTTTTCAAATTTGGCTCTAATCTGAAGTTGGAAAGTAGTGGCAGGGCATACTGCGTTTCACAGTCATTTGGCGGCAGTAATCACCCCCTAACAGAAGACCACCGTGAATTAACAGCACATGTGCAGCAGCTTTCCCGTTGCTTGTGTTATAGGCGAAGGTAGCCACCTACCATCAAGTGGACCGTTAGTCTGCCTGCCTGACTGCCAAAAAAAAATTCCTTACATTTACTAACTCATGGTAACTCATAAAAAACCTAGGATTTACTAGGTAATAATATACGGGATTTTACAGAAATATATAGGTACTCCATGTTGCATTTACATGTAACACTATGTTAAAAATATGTAACATAAATAATTTTAAGATGTATTCATCATCATACTGGGAAACGCTAATCGAGAAATCGTAAAAATATGTAGTGATTCGCACTTCTTAAAAAGTCGTGGTACAGAGTCTTGTTACCCGGAGACATTAAATTAATCGTAACCACGAACTCGCAATGTAGTGCAACAATATGCGCCAAACTGATATGTTGCTGTGATTATGTGTACAAGTATACACTTAACTGCCGCACTCAGAGTCGTTTTAATGATTACTTAGCGACTCTTTAGTAAAGATTTAAAAATGTTTACTCTCAGAGACAGTTAATGCTTTATTAATGGTCCTTAATGACAATTAACTTTAATGACAGCTCAACCCTTACTTAAGCTTCTTAAATGGAGAATTTGACATTTCGAAAGTGAGGTAATCTTATTAATAATAGATTACCTCACTCAGAGACGTTCATTAAATTAGTACTAATAGACACTTAACTAAATACAATTAAATACGTTAATGAGCCGCGGCTCCCAGAGACGAAAGTTAATGGTTCATTAGTTAAATACCACTTTAAGTAAGCATAGGACTGTGCGTTCTATCGAAATGCATATCGATAACGTGCAGTGTTGTCATAAGAAAAAACTCAATGACTCGATATCATTCGGCAAAGCAATTTATGTATAGAGAAAATAAGAGTTTTTCATAAAAAGTCAGTTAAACATGTCTTTTCTTATTATTATCAGTTAAAATTAACAATAATAGACGTAATTATAATTAAATAAATTAAAAAGTCAAGATTTTTTAAATACGGCAACATTTCACATCATTGTCAATTTTAATTGTCAATTTTTCATAGAAGTAATATAATTTACTTTTTTCGTAAAGTATCTATGATACTTATCATCTTGTCAATATATAATTTTAGTTTTTAAATTTAAATTGTTTTTTGAAATAATTTTAGCTACCTATGTAACGACTCCACGAACAATAGATTATTATTAATAATATTACCTCACTTTGGAAATGTCAAATTCTCCATTTAAGAAGCTTAAGTAAGGGTTGAGCTGTCATTAAAGTTAATTGTCACTTAAGACCACTAATCAACCATTAACTGTCTCTGAGAGTAAACATTTTTAAATCTTTACTAAAGAGTCGCTAAGTAATCATTAAAACGACTCTGAGTGCGGCAGTTATCATCTTGTCAATATATAATTTTAGTTTTTAAATTTAAATTGTTTTTTGAAATAATTTTAGCTACCTATGTAACGACTCCACGAACAATAGATTATTATTAATAATATTACCTCACTTTCGAAATGTCAAATTCTCCATTTAAGAAGCTTAAGTAAGGGTTGAGCTGTCATTAAAGTTAATTGTCACTTAAGACCACTAATCAACCATTAACTGTCTCTGAGAGTAAACATTTTTAAATCTTTATTAAAGAGTCGCTAAGTAATCATTAAAACGACTCTGAGTGCGGCAGTAAATGCCTAGGTTAGACTATTTATTTTTTGTGACGTTGAAGATATTTAGAGACATATATCCTAATACAACATCTTTGCATATATCCTATTAGCCCTCACAATGTGATAGGCAAAGAGTATATAATCACTACGGATAGGAATTTTATTTTTGTCATATTATGTCTCTTTGATATTACCATAAATAGAAATTTAAAAAAAGTATTTATTACATATGCTAAATAGCGTGATTTTAGACCCAAATTCTCTTCTTTCTTTTTTCAACTTCGTTATCTCGTCCAATACAATCTTATCGTTTGTTTTCAGGTTTCTTAACCACGCTATTGCTGTTGCAGCTTTCTGGAATGAAAAAGTAAAAAAAATATATTTGCGCGACCTTTGTATTACTGAAGAAGCCCACTGGATTTTCCTGTGGCTGTCAACTATCATTGATTTGCCTTGCAACAAGTCAATGATAGCTCAAAACTTTATGGGACTCGATATTTGATAACCCTGTCTGTCTCCTGCCCTGCAACACAAAATTGGAGATGGGCCCAGCATTTGCTTCAATGTCCAGAATCAGAGCTGTCATTTTTCTCTGTCATGTTTGAGCAGACTGTTCGTATTTCTTTTGCCGCTACGGTAGCAGACTTTAAGAACCTTGTCATCTCTTACGAGTAATCATAAAGCACGCTTCTACCGACAAATGGGAAAAAAGCGGGAAATAGCTGGGCGGAACGGATTAAGTACTTTTTTGCGTTCAACTAAGAAAGAGTTTTCCAGAAAGGTCCGTTGGCCTTCCATTGGTAGCGAGGACTAGTCGGGAAATTAGCGGAGTCAAATAAACGAGGTTGGGTGGTTGGCGAAACGATAAATGGATCGGCGAAAGACGAACGAGGGGCAAGGAAGTTTCGAGAAGTTTTTCTATGGAAGTACTTGTAACTATGAAATATAGTGTTGCTAGTCGAGCGGACATCGTACGGAGTCCGCTAAGAACTCGCTCTCTAAGACTCTCACTCCCTTCAGCTTTTTCACGGAAAGCACTTGTTAAACTTTCATCATTTCGAAGTCTGTTCCGCTCTCAGTGGAAGGTGGGCATAAAAAAGAGATAAGGCGGTCATAGTCTAACTACGGGTATATACTAGATTATACTACTAGCATAAGAATAAGTACAAACCAAGTAGAACTGAATCTTCTTTATCCGAGTCCCAAATGCCGCCATTTATATAACTACTTCCCCCTTCACATCGTTACGACCCTCTGTCGCCCAGGCTTGTTGCTAGGGTTGCTTACTGTTAAATATTGCTTACGAATAAAGATAATATGGCTAAAATATAAGTTTTTCTTTACTTTGAAACGATTATTTTATTCTAGTTTTATAAAATATGAGATTTATAAATACATTATTATGTTACGTACGTAAATTAAATATACTTATAAATAATAAGTTATTATAAGACAGTACCATACCAAATGAAGCCATATTAAATAAGTATGACTTACCTACAAATATCAAATAAAAACACACAGGCTCACGTAAAACTATTAAGTTAGATTTTTTTTTACGACAAGTAAAAAAATTCTGTAGGTACTTATTTTAACTAAATTTTATCTTTGGGTGAAACAATTATCTACACAAAATGAACTGTTCATGTCCTTTTGATTAAGTAGGTACGAAAACAAAATAATATTTAGAAAATATTACTTACCTCTCATCATCTTTGGGCAAACAAAAAAAACTTGTGGCATCATTTTTGATTTGTTTGTACAACCAAACACGCCACAATAACTTGATGCCATTGTAATTTGTTTCCAAGATCCTACATTACGCACAAACAAACAAACGCGCGTGGGAAGACGCCGGCCGTGACAGCCCAACCCAACTGAATATTTCGTTTAACCCAACTGAAATGTAGTTTGAGCGCGTCCGGAGCGGGAGTTTCCCTTCTACTTGGTTTGTACTTATTCTTATGCTATTAGTATGTATGTGTACTACAATCAGTCTTCACCACGCTACTCTCTTGACATCGAACCTAATATACTTAGCTTATAAATATAGTTAGGTTGTACAACTTGCCGGTTTGTTTTTTTTGTTGATTTGCCGAATCGATCGTAGTTTAATTTATTTAATTTATTGTGTTTAATTATCTATATATAAATACTTGTAGGTAATAGATAAAGTTTATAAAGATAAATAAATAAGCTATACGTACTTCTTCTCTTCGATGTTCGAGCAGGTAACTTGGAGATTCCGGCATGAAGCAGAAAACTAGAATATGAAGCGCTGCTATTGATAAATAAATCCAATTGTTTATTTTATGTGAAAGTAGCATTACAATCGCATAGACAAAAATGACTCCTAAGCTACACATAGACGTCGTCAGAGAGATCAATGCTCCTCTCACAGAATTCTCTGATATCTCCTTAATGTAGATCGGTACTACAACGAGACATCCTCCGCCAGCTAAACCAGCAAGCACGCGAGTCAATATGAGAAAATTCTTGAATGGCGCTATCTTAATTATCCACGATATCTGAAATGGAAGAGTACTTTATCATTGTCAACTCACAAGCGAGACTATTAGAGGTTGGCGATCATCGTGGCAATTTCAATTTTATCTACTGCTAAACTAGTCTTGCTAATCACCAAACTTGTCCGATGAAACCATTAAACTTGCCAAAAGTCGTCAATGATTCTCTTAATGTGTCGCCGGATCACTGTCGCAGATAACTTCGCAAAAGCTCCGAACAGCCGCTTTCGTATCGCTGGTTGTCACACCACTCACCCATTTCGCCCGCCTGCTATCTTATTTATACTTGGCGCCAAAGGCCTCGATGTATTTCGAATTTTCCAGAAAATGTAAAAAAAGTTCGGGAATGCTATTACTGTTGAAATGTATGTTGTAAACATAAGGACCGATTTCCTTTGACACTAGTCGGGAAGGGGCGTGGGACGTTCGAGATTTTCGGCCGACGCGAACGCTTTTTCCAGAAAGTTCCAGTAGTTAGTCGTTACATTATTAAGAATTTGTTAAGTACAAATCTTCTAATTTAATTTTCATTCAAAATGTTTATGTTCTCTTTTTTTTCACTGAGCTCTGGCGCCGATATGTGATGCGGAATGAATAATTCGACCGTGCCTGTGGTGTGGTGACTGCCACCAGACAGCTGCCGATATGTCCTTTATTGATATTAAACTATTATCTTTGACCTTTCAACCTTTGGCCCATTGTTGAATTTTATTTAGGGGCCCTTCCAAATGACTGTGGCAAAGCCCAAATGGAGGATAAAGATTGTTTTATAAAACATACAAAAAAGCTCGCATGTTTTTAGACGCATTGCATTTAAACTCTAAACTCTAGAGTTTAGCGTAGGTACGTTCTAGAAGTTTGAGTTTAAATTATATGGTACCTATGTTATGTACAGTATCTTGGATCAGTCGTGACTATTTGATTAAATAATTCCGATTTTACCTGTAGTTGAACACGCGTTTTCGCGCATACACCATAGAGTAGAGGAAAGTGACCAAATATGGGATAGTATCCCTAATATGGAATACCGGCAATTCTCTGAAACGAAAACTCACAAACGCGACAAACAGTGTTTGTCTCTTTCTTTCTATCCCCATTCGCGCGTACAAGTTGTAACATGTCAGTCGAGCGAGCTATTTCGTCAGTGTCGCAGTGTTTTGTTTTATCGCTTCCGCATAACTTTCTAAGGTATGTAAAAAATACGTATTTTTTGTACAAAAAGTGCACATAGTATTGTTTTTAGAACTTCTAGAGATACTTTAGATGTTCTGTTGTAGGTTTTAGCGGTATTTGATTGTATTTCTTTCTTAAATATAAAAATTTTAATGTCAGTTTGAAGTCGTTGGAAAATCCAAATATGGACGGATCATAGTATCCAATTATGGACTATTCCATAATTGGTTCTCTTAAGTATCAGCTGACTTGATGATTTTGTTAATTATAAATTGAAAGTATTTTTTTTATGTTTCATCAGAATGGCTGGCGTCAACTCAAAAACAAAGCGAAAAGAATGGAATTCAGAGCATATGGCGGAAGCTATTAAATTGGTAAGAGAGAAAAAAATGGGTTATTTGAGAGCTGCAAAACACTTTGATGTGCCGAGATCTACCTTGTTTCGATTATGCCGGAAAAACGAATTACCCCCAGAAGAAGCCGCAGCTACTACACTTGGGAGGAAAACTGTTTTAGGGACAACCCTTGAAAATCTTTTGGTAGACTACATTTTGACGATGGAGAGCAAATTTCATGGCTTGACGAGAAATGATGTTCGAAGAATGGCGTACATGTTGGCAAGACGTAATCAATTGGAAAATCCATTTGGTGACACGGGAATGGCCGGAAAAAAATGGCTTAAGCTATCACATCTTCACCTTACAAGAATGAGCTCATAGAAAAAAGCAAGAAGAAAGAGGGAAAAGAAAATAAATTGGCAAAGAACAAAAATCAAAAACAAAACGAGAAGAAATCAAAAGGGAAAAAGCCAAAAGAAAAGATTAAGCCTATGTCAGATTTAGATGATGAGGAGATGATGCTGTTTGATACCGACAGTGAGCCCGATGCCTTGATAGGAAATACAGCTCCAGACTCTGAAGATTCGGAGTGTATTTTCTGTGGCATGCTGTTTTCGGATGATTCTCATGGAGAAACATGGGTCAAGTGCCTCATGTGTGGTCTCTGGGCACATAATGATTGCGCAGGACCAGAGTCTGACGCCTGGATTTGTGATTTTTGCTAATAATTTGTGATCCTTTCTATGTTATACCAAAGTTTCCAAAGAGTCTCATGTAAGTTAAGGTTAATTTTTGATGGTGTTTACAGTATTCCATATTTGGGGTACCTATTCCACATTTAGCTACCTTCATCATTATTTAGTTTTTTTTTTAATTCTTACTTAAAAGTAATCAATGTAACCAAAACTTGTTACAAAATAAAGCGCAAATATATGATTGTTAATAATTACTACAAAAAGTTTTTTATTTATAACGTTTGTGCAAATTATGCGTAAAAAACAAAATGGTATTCCATATTTGGTCACTCTCCTCTACGGAAGTACGCTTAGGGTGGATAAAAGGAATAACCCACCAAGTTCTTGACTCTGAAATTGCCTTTAAATAGACCACATTGTAATATCAGCATATGTATAATTATGTTTCGGTGATTGAGTAAGCGATGTCAGAAACTACTTCCCTATCCCCACCACATTCTTTATCCTTAATTATATTAAGGTAGGCTTGCATACTTGCACTCTTGGTACTGCTTTTACAGGTAAAAGGAGACACTTACCATCAAGCAGGTCATCAGCATGTGAGTATTCAAAATATATCTAAAAAAATTACCAATCTGTCACAGAGAAAATAACAAATTACTTACACATGAGAGTATCGACATGAATATAATGCAAATCTTTCGTCCAAATCTGTCTGATGCCATGCCGAAGAATGGTATGCCACATATGGCCGCTAATAACAGAGCTGTAGCGCCCCACGATATTTCCATGAAAGTGAGTCCATCCCCATATTCTGAAGGATTTGGAAGAAGAGGCAATATTGTCCAGAACCATCCCATTTCAATGCCATACGTAAACGATGGTATTGTTGCTGAACAAACAAAAAAATAGGACTCAATACTAAACTTGTGTAAAATCGGTACAAACTACAAAAATCTCCGATCAACGATACTATCAAATAACAATAAACTAACTGGTGGACGCGACTTCGTACGAGTTGAAAAATAAAAGATAAAACGACCGACATCTTTATTGCTGTTGTACATTAGCCAGGCGTTGAATCTTTATTTATAGATACATAGCTGGTGCCCACATACAAACAAACAAACATACAATATCTCTTTATAATAATTCTATAGATATAAAAAAATTCAGAGAAGAGATTCAGAGAAAATTTGAAAGAGGTTTTTAGTGATGTATTGTAGCAAGCTTTTTCATTGTGACCGATTGGAATGAAACAAACACTAAACACTAACACAAATACTATTTTTTTTTACAAACAAAAAAGCTACGAGCTATACCGAATACCACGCCTACGAAATTGCGGGCTCAGCTAGTACATTACATACAGACAGACATCTGCGACGGGGAGCTGCATTTTACACTAATTTTCTAGAAAGAAAGAAAGAAAGAAATGGATCGCTCTTTCCATTAGTGAAAACCGTATCAAACTCGGACAGCGACTTTATTTTATAATAGTATATGTTTAAATATAGATGACACCATGTGATTCAAACTTAAACTTTCCGTTTCTTTAGAGAAATAATGATTCAAAATAATGAACGCAATAATATGCCGCTACAATATTTTAACTATATGTTTTAGACGCAATGCATTTAGAACTCTAAAGGCTTAAAAACTAAACTCGCAGGTCGTAAACTAACATTAAATTTTAGTGTTTAGCGTACGGCCTAAAAGTTTAAGCGAGTTTGGTTGATAACATTTGACGAAATTTTGTTTACACACATTGGGACCCCTACCTACAGCTCGTTGGCACCATATATTATATCGGGGAAAAAGTTTCTATGAAAACTCAAGACAAGTGTTCGAATATTTCGAATAATTAAGCCATTTTGTTCGATGACTTTTTGCCATCTTGTAGGACGTGTGTTGCCGGAATTGATCAGTAGAAAGGGTGTGGTCTTTAACCACGACACATCTTTAGCCACTCAGCAAAAATTAAGAGAGTTTGGCTGCTAGGTGTTAATATGCATCCGCCATATTATAGCCCTGACTTTGCACCTTCAGATTTCCACCTGTTTCGGTCTCTTTAGGCAGTGTCAGGTTGACATCAAGAGAGGACTGCCAAAACTGCTTGTCGCGTTTTTTTTATCCCAAAATTCCTACGACAACGGGATCATGTCACTACTTATAAGACGGCAAATAGTCAACGAATTAAATGGCACATATATACTGTAATTAAAGGCTTGAGTTTTTATATAAAATGCAAAGAAACTTTTTCCCCAACTTATTATGATTGTTGTGGTGGTAGCTACGCTCCTGTCACCGTGATTCGACTTGTGAATAAAATATGGTAATAGCGTGTATCTTCTATCCTGATCCTGTCTAATCAAGATTTCACGCTTTGTAATTTGTAAAAATAGTGTTTAGGCATTGTTTTTAAACAATTTAAGTATGCATTTAAGTAACAAATTTTCACTAACCCAAGAGCGCAGCTAGAATCTGCTTTCCAATGTAACCTTTCTTGTTTCCATCCATCTTAATTAACTTTAATATTTGGTTTTTATTTTTCACGTTGGTTTTTAAATTGAGAAAATTAATTAATATTTTTTTTTATTAAAAATTAATAGGAAACTATATATAGAGTGTCTACACGTTTAACATAGGTCGGGAACGTAAAGAGAATGGATGGTATCAAACCAGTCTCGTATTGATGACACTGGGTAGAGATTAGGCAGCTATACTGAATGTATTATCACAATACGTAGGCGATACTGAAGTGACACCCAAAAATAGCAATAGAGAAACAAATTTTAGATTCCATTTTCCATCCAGTATAATAATGCATTCAAGATGCTATTGAGACTGCCACGCTATTGTAGCGCATCAGAAATGTTTGCCCAAAATCATACTGATGATTTTTATGCCATAAGAAGGAAGAGGATGGCATCCTTATGGCACAAGATGCGTGACAGTAACAATAGAATTAAAACAATTATGGATAAGGTCGATTATCCCATACAAATATTTTGAATGGGGATGAATACGGCTATATAATGAAAGTGATAAAATAAAAATATAACTAAAAGAATTTTAATTTATTAAAATGTATACAATTAAATTTTAGTTTAGTTTAGTTAAATTCAGTTGTATATTTGGCTGTTTTTTGTAGCTGCTAATTTGGATTTTAATATTTGAATTGAAGGATTTTTATTATTATATATTTTTTATTCATTTATCTTAGTTTTAATCTTTTTACAATATAATTAAAATATAAATCAAATGTATTTCTAATATTAATTATAATTATTAAATTATATATAATTATATTATTTTTTATATTTATACAATATAATGAAGTAATGGCAGGGCACACTGCGTTCTCGCAGTTATTTGGGCAGCCCGTCTGGCGGCAGCAACCACCCCCTTACAGAAGACCACCGTGAAATAACAGCACGTGAAATGTTGTGTTTCTGTGAGTGAGTAAGGGATGCCAGAGCACATTTCCCTATCTCCTTTCCCTTCCTACTGTAGTCAGCAGCGCACTTGCAGCAGCTTTGGCGTTGCTTGTGTTACAGGCGACGGTAGCCACCTACCATCAAGTGGGCCATCAGCCTGTCTGCCGATCTTAACATAAAAAAAATCAATTCGTACGTGTCAAGAAGTACCGCCTTCTGTATCTGTCCCTTGAATGTGAGAGCCATCTAGCGAGAGCCCCTTGAAATGTTTTATATACTTGAAATCAAATTGTCAAGCTTCATTCTCTTTAAACTGATTTGGAGATATACATTTTTGTCAGGCGTTGAAGTTTTCATTTTGATTTATTTTAGACGATCCTTAGATAAATATTTTTCTTTTTTTTTTTTGGATGAAAGGTACCCCTATGTCCTTTTCTGTATATCTGACAACGTGTATGCAAAATTTAATAGTGGTCGATGAAGTACTTTCGAACGAACGTTTTTATTTATATTTTTACTGTTTATGATTTATAGTTTTAATTATTTGTAATTAGTTACCCGCTCCCGGATTTTTTAACGAAACAATAAACTCGTCACTTAATTATCGCTCTATCCATTAGTGTAAACTGTATCAAAATCTATTCGGTAGTTTACAAGAAGTTAGCGGAGAAATAAACAGAAGCGATAGATAAAGATTTTATTGCAGAGGGCCCAAGCGTTTTTTTTTGCAGTACAAAACAAACGCATTTCAAAATAGTACCTACAAATAATTTTAGGTTAAAAAATGCGTAATGTGAGATAATAAGTATAAAAATAACCTTTTGTTATATATTAAATACATCCCGTTTGTAGCAGATAAGTGCTAAGGCTGGCGGTTAAAGGATATTCTTTTTATCACGGAAATGTTAAATAATGTTTTAGATAATTCCTTAGGCGATTAAACAATATTTAAATATTAACATGCAACATATATTTGACATCTTACAATTGAATTTGAAAAGCGGAAATACAAAAAGTCTTAACTTTTAGTTTATTTTATTATAAAATAAAAAAAAAATATATATGTAAATTCTAATTTGACTCAGATACATTAGTATAAAATTTTAAAAAAGCTTAAAATCATGTGAATATTTTCAAATAAACGTGCCTAGGATTTAACACAATCGGGTGTTGTTTTTAATTTTCGTGTAGGCTTCAATTATATTTAAGCACTAGCTGTTGCATGCGACTTCGTCCGCTTCTCTTTATAAAATATTATTCGTGGAAAACGGCAATTTTGTATAGCGGGAAAGGGGGGAGATGGGGGGAAGGTAACTAGCCCATGTTATTGGCTGATAATGTAACTTTCTATACGTGAAATAAGTTTTAAAATCGGTCCAGTGATTTTTGAGTTTATTTGTGGAAAACGGCAATTTTGTATGGAGGGGAGGGGAGTAAAGGGGAGCAGATAGGGGATGAGAGTGAGTAGCCTAAGTAGCTTTTTATAGGTGAAAGAATTTTTAAAATCTGTCCAGTAGTTTATGAGTTTATTCATTACAAACATACAAAAACACATACAAATCTTTTCTCGTTATAATATTGTTATATAGTATAGAAGTATAGGTATAGATAAGAAAGTAGGGCACAGCAGAATATTGTACAGCGTCGCAGAACATAATCATACCCTGAAAAATACAAATTTCTACAAAATATTTCAAAATGACCGTTTTGCAAAAGTTAACATTGTTACGTGTGGGGTGAGTCAATCTGCCGTGTAAGGGCGAAAATCAACTATTTATTTCCACAAACCAAGATGACTTCCAAAAGTGCTAAATGAAAGGTCCGATACTAATAATACACAGTCTTCACAGTTGCACTATCTTTTATTATTTGACTGTTATTTCTTTAGACGTAAGTAGGTAATTTTGTAAAATAAAATATATTGATTAAAAGTAGTTATTGTCAATCAATATTTGTTACCTAATTTAATGCTTGAGTAAGAGAATGGAAGTGCTATAATGCACTTCCATAATAGCTTTATATACAATAAAGCAAAGGAAACTATAAATATTTGGAGCACATAATGAGAGGCGTAAGATAGATAGTATTCTTCAACTAGTGATGAAAGGAAAAATTCAAATCAAACGTAGCAGAGGCAAGAGAATTTAAGAGACATTGGGGAAGAATTTAAGAGAATTGTTTGGTATGAACACTCGTTCCCTCTTTCGTGCAGCAGCTTCCAAGGTTAAGATAGCTATGATGGTCGCAAACCTTCATAGAGAAGTGACACCACAAGAAAAAGACCCGTTCAACCGGTATTACTTCAATTTATAAGTTACAATCGTTTGCTGGCAACATTATCATACGAGAAAAAATGTACACAACTCCGACAAGCATAAATTTAAATAAGTGTTAAACATGTGTTTATAATTAAGTAATTTATTAATTGTTAAACAATTATTGTCCCACCGTCTTAGCCGCAAGAAGTCCACTGCTGGACATGGACCACTCCTATAATTTTCTAGTAGGACCGGTCAGAAGCAGCCTGGGGTCGAGCCGCAGCCCTTTTTAGGTCATTAACCCACCCGCAATGCGTGGACGTGGATGGATGTCCTACGCTGTGTTTGCCGGTCCGTGGTCTTCTCTTGAGAACCTTCTGGCCCCAGTGTGGCCCCGAGTATAACCCCAATCATAGCCCTTTCCAAACTCGCTGAGCGACGTTGAAATTTCTTACGAGGCCCGTAGTACGCTAGTACTCTGTATTATACTGTGCCTATAGTTCGGTCACGTTTCAGCACCATATGTCATCACTTGGCAAACAATAATTGCTTTTGTAAAGCAATTAAAGTTTAATATTTAGTTAATAAATTCAAGAATTAAACAAAAGTTAAACAGTTTGGAAAAGTTTAATCGTGCCTATAATCAGGTTGAGTGAACATTTCTCTCGCTCTTCCGACTTTAACTCCTGAAGGTAAAATCGTTGGAGCTGTTATTTCCCTCTGAAAAATAAATATAATCATTTGAAATCAGTGCTGCCACTAAAGAATCTGATTTTATACTGACGAGTCTCTGAAATTATACAAAATGAAATCTTATTTTGTATAATGTAACTGAAGAGTATAATTATAATCACTATAGTCAAGTCATTTTAATAGATAACATTTGACGTCTGTCAGTATTATCTTCATACTGAGGTGACCTGCTTAAAAACATCGATTAAAGTGAATGAATCGATACGGACTTCAAACATATGTGAATTTTAAAAATCATCAGTCGAATCCCTGTCCCATTATTATAATGAATATAATAAAAACAATGTTATGGTTATTAATTTATGGTGATATTTCTTCACAAGTAATCATTGTATTCGATTCTACTTATCAGCTTTCGATTTTTAGAGTAACATTGTAACGACGTTCAGTTCTTTAGATCAGAAATTGTTTATTATGTTTAGAATGGTTTATTAGTGAAAGCAAATCGTAAAATTACTCGTATTGGTCATTATTACAATAAATATGTAATCGTAATTGAAGAAAATTAAGCAATTGTGCAGTTCTAACAAAACGAAAAAATATATTATTTTATGCCCGCCGTTACAAGGTTACTTTGTTGAATTTTGATGAATTGTCAAATGTTACCTATTAAAATGACTTGACTTATACGTTATGCTAACGAATACTACCCAGAGAACGCTGATTCTAATTTGAGCAAATTTAAAAAATGCTTGTCCCTAATGATTAATAATTATTTTTGTTTTTATTCTCCCATAACTTACTTCACATGTTAATTCTTATTTTTGTATCTAATTATACAACACAATATGTTATAGAAACAGAATACATGATAAAAGCAAATTATACAGTTTTTGTATCAAATTATACGATGTTTGAAATAAATAATAATTCTTATTAAGTCGAGTAATTTTTTGTTTGTTTAACTTTTTTTACTAACTTGTTGTTCTTGTTCCTGTTAATCATTTGTAAAAAGCTTGACGTTCGACTTTTTTTTTGATTCATATAAACTACAAATTTGTTAAAAAAAGAAACTCGACAAAAAAAATATATAAATAAAGCTAAATAAATGCAGCCAAACCCCAGACAATTTATTTAAATGTTAATGTCGACAGACAGGCTGGAGACGGTTCACTTGATGGTAGATGGCTAACGTCGCCTATAACATAAGCAACGCCAAATGTGCTGCGAGTGCGTTGTAGACTATAGTAGGATAAAGGATAAGGGATAAGGAAGGGATAGGGTAATGGACTCTGGAACTCTCCGAAACACAACAGCACTTATGCTGTTATTTCACGCCGCTCAAAAGACTGCGAAACGCAGTGTGCACTGCCTACTACTTTCCAAATCCAGACCAGAGAAAATTTTGAAAAGTTTTTTTTCCATAGTTGACCCCGCCGGGAATCGAACCCGGGACCCCTGAGACAGAGCGTTAAGGCAAGCACCCTAATCACTTATCCAATGGGCTACTCCATACAATATACAATTTTCGATGTTAATCAAACACCAGAATACCATCTCTTTATCATCCTTTATGATGGGATAGCCCCTATGCTTTAACCTATCAAGGTCGCCAGCACACTGGCAACATCTATGGCGTTGCTTGTAACCATATACAACCAAGCGGAACGTCAGCCTGCCTGACAACATGCATAAAAGAAATCAGGGAATCAATGCTATCAGTTTTTTTCATCATACATACCGTGACAACTTGCAAAGGTCTCATTATGATGGGATCTACTTGGTGCATCGCATCGATCAGTTCTCCTGTGGTTTTGTACGAGATTATCGTTTGTTTCACGAAGTCCCTACACAAATACAAATAATGTACAAAATATCATAAAGATTATTACGAAATAAAAAAAAAAACTGTACTTAAAAAGTGGTTTAATTTATTTAAAAATAAAAACGGGACAAGTGCGAGTTGAACTCGCGTGAAGAGGGTTCCGTACGATGTTACCTATCCGCACAATATTGAGTGATTTACCATGTTATTTTAATATCGTGGACTTCTTATAGCTTTTCCTATAATCTATAAGTAGAAAACTAATTTCTGTATTTTTTTCAAAATTTTGTGTACAGTAGTTTCGGAAATAAGGGGGGGGGAATGGTCGGACAGACGGAAACACGAGTGATACTATAAGGGTTCCGTTTTTTATTTTGACGTACGGAACCCTAAAAACACAATTTTTATAAATAACTAGCGACCCGCCCCCGGCTTCGCCCGAGGTGCAATTTTTATATACCCTAAAACATCCCTCTTTTCATTGGTGAAAACCGAATTAAAATCGGTCTACCCGTTCACGCGTGATGCCGTGACCAGGAGAAATGGGGATTCATTTTTATGTATAAGATATGTAAATATATATTATAATATGTCGTATAATATGTTATACAATTCATACTAATCCATAGTAGTCTGTCTGTTACCTTTTCACGCTTTAACTACTCTAACGATGATTATGAAATTTCGCATACACATTGTCAAGGATGCACGAAAGGTACCTTTCATCCTGAAAAAAGTACTTTTCCCAAGGGATAATCTAACGCCTGGCAAAGCTATAACTGTAATAAAGATGTTGGCGTTATATTGCTCATATATTTAGTCAGGCGTTATTTTTTATTTTTCAACGCGGGCGAAGCCACAGGCATCAGCTAGTATTATATACGTGAAAGTAAACCTGTTACATTTTCACGTTTTAACTATTTAACCAATCATTAAGAAATTTTGCATACACATTGTCAGGGATACAGAAAAGGTCATAGGGTACCTTTCACCCAGAAATAAAGTACTGTTCCCGAGGGATAAAATAAAAATCCAACGCCTGGTAAGAGTATGCCAGGCGTTATATTGCTCATATTTTTTGTCAGGAGTTATGTTTTTTATTTTTCAACGCGGGCGCAGCTGCGGACCCCAGCTAGTAGTAAATAAAACTGCCGAACTTAGTAAGATTAAAGATAAGGTACGCAAAGAATGTATATGAATTGTCTAAAACGTTTTTTTTTAAATTACAGCAGATATAGAATGTAGTAGTGATGCAACGAATGCCAGTTTTTAAGCATTCGCGAATGCGAATACGAATATTCAGTTTTTAAATCTATGATTCAAAATATGCCGCGCGCAACGCACATGACCCACGATGGTTGATATAAATTAAATAAATAAATAAAAATTAAAAAATAATATTTCCGGGGACAGCGTTATGAGTATTAGGTATTATTTTTTTTTGTCTAAAGAAAGGTGATTAATTAACACCAAATAAAAGGTTGATTATAGTAAGATATAATTGTTTTAAGTAGATTTTGTAATTAAAATGAAAAGAAATGAATACCTTTTTGTTTAGTTTACCTAATATTGTTTTCACATTCTGTATTTTTCTTTCACGTTCATATTCGTAAAATATTCAAAGATAATTGCGAATGCGAATGCGGATATTCGTAACATCACTAGAATGTAAATAAAACATTAAATGCAGAATATGAGACAGACAGAGGATCGAACCGGAACTCACCGGACTGCATTTTAGAGTGTTTTCGATTGTACATTGTGAATTAGAATTAATTATCTAATTTAGCTACTTAAATGGTGAAGGAAGATATGGAAAAAGAATCTGTATCTTTGTAAGACCAGTAAATACGAAATAACACAACTTATTTGCGGGACAAGAACCCAATTTTTTTTGTATACAATTTGAATATACAAAAAAGAATAGGATGCCACTTTTGAGTAGATATTGAGTAGATCAATTCTCACGCAGCATGGGACGCCTGCTGCTATGTAGACTGCTGCTGCTGCTGGATGCGAAAGACAGAGGATCGTGTGTCATGGCGAGCCTTGGGAGAGACCTAAATTCAACAGTAGAGAGACGCAGGCTGTTTGTGATGATGATGGTGATACAAAAAGAGGAATTCTAAAGGGATTTACTGGGTTCCCTAGACAATTCCAATAACTCAACACTGCTCGGAGTCATAATGATTTGTATTTAGGGATTTATCAAAACTTTTTAGCAATGTATTTATTTCTATAATAAATTTTACCTGAAATAGAATGCCTTGGTGAAGACCGCAGGTTGATATTCATGTCCACATTTCTCTGGACCGAAACTCATAATGCCCATCAAACTGTTTTCTTGTACCGCAGGCGCTCCTGCGTCGAACTGAGGGCAAAGTTTCTGTTTAGACATTTGCTTTATGTCTGACTTAGGTAAGAAAAAATTGCACGCAAGGCACGGAACGTTTGGCGAACAGAGCAAACTGATTTAAATAATAAATAACAATTTCTATGCGTTGTTGAAGCGTGTAGCGTTCCATGACGAAATGTCACGACCATGCTGTGTTCACTTCATACATTATTACATGGTCACAAAAAACTAGCGACATCTAGTGGTGATAGCTAAAACTATGAAAGTGAAAAATCCAAATAACAAAATTATTTATTTTATTTTTTGTGATTTGAAATTTTTTTTCTACATTTTTTAAGATTTTTAAATATTTCAATTTACTTTTAGTAAAAAATACCTAGACATGATCATAAATGCTATGTCCATTAATAAACATAGAGTAAGTTAACTCAATTTGAAATGTTGCTAAGGTCATGGTGTATTGTCATTGTCGTGTCAATTGTGTATATTTTTTTATAAATTAATTTTCGTTTATGGTTTTTTCTGTTTCCTTCGTACCTTTTATCATTACAAATTTACCTGTGAATTCTGTGATCTACTAAAAAAGTGCTGTGCAAACTCATTTTCCGCCAAATATGTTGATTTACTCTCAATATACTTATATTAGTGTTTATTCTCTTCGTTGTTTTTCAAACTTGTACTGATTCAAACTTTATTTTCTTGTATTTTCCATAAAAGGAGCATTTACGCAAAATATTCGCTTTTTAAATACAAAGGTTTGCTGCATATTCATTTAAATTGGTGTACAGAAGGTATATATTTTCAAGATTAACTTATTTTGTTGTGATAATACCGGTTTTGCAGTGTAATGAAAATATTACTTGTTATTTTGTTTGAAATAAAATTTATCATTAAGGATGTGTTTTCTTTAAATAATATTTAAAAACAAAAAGTTAAAAGAAATTTTCATAATATCGTAAAGGTACCGGGTACCTACCGGTAACGTATACACACACAAATGCAAAACGTGTATACACATTACACACAGATGCATTAAGATTTAGCTATGAACACTAGGTGGCGTATTTGGGACATAAATTGATGTGAAGTTACCCATCTAATGGTCACAGGTACAGACTAATGCAACATCTTTGGTCACGACTAAATATTTAGTATTTGACAAATTTGACAGAAATCGCTTCACCAAGATGGCCGCCACACGCTGTCAAAGTTCGCGCGTCCCTATTGAAAAACCCTTTATATGTAAACGTTGTCAGACTTGACGTGGTAGCTACAGCTGGCTGGCTCCACGGTAGCTACCGTCGACTATAACACAAGTAATGCTATAGGTGCTTTCATCGCTTTCATTACCTATTAGCACATTAAATAGCCATTATGGGTTAAAAATTTGTGTTGCTGATTTTGACTAACCGAGTCTAAATGAGCTAACGATTATAACCTAAAAGAGTAATTTTTTTAATTTTGTAGTGCCAGGGCACACTGCACAGCCCTTCTGGCGGCAGTAACCACCCCCTTACAGAAGACCACCGTGAAATAACAGCACGTGTGCTGTTGTGTTTCGGTGAAGTGAGTAAGGCATGCCAGAGCCCATTTCCCTATCCACTCCTAATCCCGTATCCTTAATACTACTGTAGTCGGCAGCGCACTTGCAGCAGCTTTGGCGTTGCTTGTATTATAGGCGACGGTAGCCACCTACCATCAAGTGGACCGTCAGCCTGTCTGCCGATCTTAACATAAAAAAAATATACTATTTATTCAGCTCAAGGCGCGCAGGAAGTGAAACTGTTGTTCTTACCATTTTGCTCAGCTTCTCACAAAGAAATATTTGAGATTGTTAAAGTAAATATAGCATATTAATAACTTATCATATATGTATATTTTGTTAGAGTTCGCAATTTTTTGAAAAGATGCTTAGAATGGTATGGACATCTTTTTTGAATTCATTAAATTTTGGTATTGTAATTGGTAACAAATACCAGACAGGCGTCCCTGGTGCCGTTTCTTAAAGAAGCGCAGAAGAAGTCGTCAGTGAATTGAAACCCGTTGACCAGCTGGTAGGCATCGATGCAGTAATGTTGCGAACGCACCTTCAATCTGGCTGACAATAATTCTTGAGAGTGTTCGTTGAAAGCTGCTATCCCACTCTGACAATTACACAATTGTATTCCTTTACACAGAAAACAAAACGGACAGGCACAGGTTTTATGGAAAAGAGCGATGGCAGGCTGATGGTTGACTTGATTATAAATAGTTATCTTATCCTATCCTTTTCATATAAGAATTCAAAAGTTTAGGTTAAGTAGTTTCGGAGATAAGGGGGGGGGGGGGTGAATGGTCGGACAGACGGACACACGAGTGATCCTATAAGGGTTCCGTTTTTTTATTTCGACGTACCCTAAAAAGGAGTGTGAATAGGAATAGAAAAGGTCTATAGAATACCACTGTCACACACACACTACTACAACACACTACTATACACACACTACTAAAAAATCTCTTTCGAGATAATCAAACACATGACATTGAAAGACTAATACAACATCTTTGATTGAAATAATCTCCTTTAAATTCTCTCAAGAGGTATAAACATCAAAATTTTGTCACCAAATCACAGCACAATGAGGCATTTCTATTGCTTTTTGGCTGGCGGCTAAAAGCGCCTCTAGTTACGCTTAGAATATTATTATTGTCACCGTCTCTAGTAGATGACAGCGCGACGATTCTTTGTTCTGTGATTATTTCATTATTTGCAGGTACGTTACTTCGTATACTCTTAACCAGTGCCGTCTTAAGTCTATTCGGCGCCGGGGTGCGGGGCTCAGCCTGCGCCCTCGTTTTCTTTTACACTGCAGCGTAGCACGCGACCGACGACACACTGCAGTATAAAAGGGGTCCCTTTTTTTACGTGGGAAAATCTGCGAGCCAGATCCCCACCGACCATGGGGAGATCGGTGGGGTATGTGGGACTTCTACCCACTGAAAACCCACGGTGCTTCCTCGCGCCGTCTATTATCGTGGAAAACATGCATCTGCCTCCCTCGCCAGACAAGGCCCGCGCACTTGCAGGCTCCACCTCGATTGGGCGCGGAGTTTGATCTCCGCGCCGTGGAGAGACGTACCGGAAACACACAGCACGTCTTCCCTCGTTGCCCGGTGTTGTGATGACGGCGGGCAACCCTATGTCTACCGCCCTCGGGCGAAGCGGCACGAGCCGCCCATTCTCACCTCTCGTAGCGGGCAGTCAGCGAGGGGCTTCACCTCTGAAGCACCCCATTACCTCTTCTCTGCGGCACAACCTACCATAGAGCCGGAGGCCGCTTCTACCTGAAACTCTCGGATAACCCCTGCTCATGTGGCCGCTCATCTCTACGGCACTAAGGGTGGGCGACCCAAAGGGGGTTTCCACCTGACATTTCCATAGTAATCGCGACAGCTCGAGAGACGGACTCCACCTCGTGTTGTCGTCGCGGAAGAGTTACTAGGCCGGGTGACGAGGCCGGGTGTTCACTCTTACGGACGACTGCGGAGGGCGGTTACTAGGCTGGTGGCCCTAACCGGGTTTTCACCAACCCCGACAAAGCCACGATTGCGGTACTCTACCAGACGGCCCTTCCCTGCCGTAAAGTTCCGTCTTCGCATGCGTTGCCCGACTACCACTATGCGACACAGCCATCCGAGAGAATCCGCCCGCTGCGACCCGCGCCGGTCCTCATGCGTAAAACCGAGATCCATACCTCGGTCCGATGAACGAGGACCGGGGTTGCCGTCTCTCACCTGCATGAGCCGAGTACGGATCCTCGGCCCAGCGAGCGGTGACGGGCGAAGCTCCAACTGACAGTTGAAGCCTCCCAGCAAACGCTCCGCCACGAGCTCCAATGTACGGAGCCCTCCGGGTGTGCTTTTTTGGTTCCCCAGCGACAATCCGGTCAGCCAAGCGAAGGCCGTTGACCCCACCGACCTCTGCAACCTCCCGGAATACTCCATTATCTCCATAATGAATTTTTCCACTAGATCTTCCGTGCTAATTCAGCGGTCGTCGCAAATGAAATAAGCTAACGAATTTAATTACTTAAAAAGAAGAAATCAGATCAATCACTGACCGACACTACATAGGCGCCGCGCGCCGCGCTGTAAATTCAAATGAACTTACACCTAATTGTAGTTAATTTAGAGATCATTTCTCTTTAATTGCGAGCGCCCGGACGACTATGTCAAAGGGCGCAATTACTCGCTTATGACAGACGCACAGGTGCCGCGCCGTCGCCGCGCGCCCATTTCAAATGAACTTACACTTTATTGACTTAAAGATCATTTTGCTTCAAGTGCAGGCGACCGGGCGGCAATGTGTCAAAGATTATACACTCCCTTTGGATTAGAGATTTTGCCGCGCGCGTGATGTATTAAATAAAATTGTTATTTGTGTAGTAATAAGAGTCATTTTAGCTTGCACATAATGAGCGGTATCACAAGCGCCGAAAGCGTAATAAAAGTAAAGCAATGATTATTGTTGATGACTATTTTTTTTAATATTTGATTTTGCGCATACGTATTTGTCGTAACAAGTATATGAAACTGTGCCATGGCGTTAAGTTCAATGAAATATCTAAATATTCAGCTCTCGGCAGGCGCCCCCGGGCGCTCCGCGCCCGGGTGCACCGCACCCCTTGCACCCCCGGGTAAAGACGGCCCTGCTCTTAACTTTTTTATCTTATATCATTGTTGTAATATGAAATATTTTATGTAGAAATATTATTTAAAAAGGAAAAAATAGATGTTGCTACGAACATGTTTATTTCGATATCCCTCTTCTTGTCATTTTTTACATTCTATATAATCTTCTTAATATTTTAAAATCATTAAAATAAATAAACAAGTAAAGAGTATCTATAACACAAATAATAAAAAGGTTAACTATCAATTAGTAGTATTTACAATAATCATAAGTCGATTTTGATGGCAAAGAGATAAAGATTTCACATCGACCGAAATTTAAGGAAATCAAGCAATGAAAATGAAAAATTTACCCCAGAAGCACCCCATCCGCTGACGACGACAAAACTCTGCGCGTAAGGCTGCTTCATTCCGTCGTAGATCTTGATCAGATTCACAGTCGGACCGAATTCTACAATAAATGAAATATTAGGAAAAAAAGCTTATTAGTAAAAAAAATGCCATGCTGAAAAACTTAATATAAAAAAATCCTTTATAGAGCTGTTGTAGAATGTTGGAAGAGAAAATCGCTCAGAAGTTAAAGTCGGAGCAGCAATAAATTTAAAGTCAATATGGAGAACATGATTTGTATTGCGAATCATACAATTGCGATGATTTGTATAACATATTTTTAGGTTCAATTACAGTAAAAATAAACGTATTACGTCTTTGAATTCAATTAAATAATTATATTACAGGTATTCTAACGTTATTAGTTTATTATTTTGAATCAGCCTTATTAATTTATGACGATTTTCTTACTTTTTGTGTTATATGCCTTCCGCTATTATATTAATACGCTTCATACGCGTTGAAAATGAAAATGTATGCCTATCCTTTTGATAGGAACGAGTATGTGTCAAAGTGTGAATAGGAATAAAATAGATCTATGGAAGACGGGCTGCCCAGTTTAGGACCATGGAACGCCTGAGATCTTTATCGCTGTGTCCACGGTGGCATCAATTTTTGCAGGATAAAAAGTAGTTAATAGTTAATCCAGGTAATAAACTATCTTTTTTTTTATGTTAAAATCGGCCGACAAGCTGACGGTCCACTTGATGGTAGGTGGCTACCGTCGCTTATAACACAAGCAACGCCAAAGCTGCTGCAAGTGCGCTGCCGACTACAGTAGGAGTAAGGATAATAAGGGATTAGGAGTGGATAGGGAAATGGGCTCTGGCATACCTTACTCACTCACTGAAACACAACAGCACACGTGATGTTATTTCACGGTGGCCTTTTGTTAGGTGGTGGTTACTGCCGCCAGACGGGCTGCCCAAATGACTGCGAACCGCAGTGTGCCTTGCCACTACTTTCAAATCCAGACCAAAGCCAAATTTGAAGAGTTCATTTTTCAAAGTTGACCGAGCCGGGATTCGAACCCGCAAACCCTAGAACAGAGCGTTAATCCTATGTAAGGAAAATTTCGGTGAGAGAGTTACGGTTGCGATAGCTCATTTTTCTATTCTCTCCTAATCGCTTATCTTTATCTTACTAGTACGACTTCTGTTGGATATCACCTGTATGCTTTAGTTAGTACTCGTACCTAAGAGAGAGCTGGCTGTACTAATATGATGTATAGTATTTATAAAAACAATTAGAACTGTCAGCCAATGTCGTAACAACTTCTAAGCTGTGTGTATACTTACTCGTATAATCCTTCTTATCTATATGATGTAAATATACTGTTACATAAGCACAAGTGCTTATAAATTCTTCTACTGCAACTTCCTTACCTAAATGCTCAGCCAATTTAAGCAGTGCGACGTCAGCATGGGGCACGGGCTCCTCTTCAAACTTTGGATGTCGGATAGCACCCACGACGTCCACCACTTTGCCTCCTTCGTGGGCTAGATTGCTGCCCACGCGCACCTTCACGAATTGTTTGAGCGTCTTCATCGGCGATAAGTTCAGAACGCTATTAATT
Source organism: Bembecia ichneumoniformis (assembly GCA_910589475.2). Lineage (NCBI taxonomy): Eukaryota > Metazoa > Arthropoda > Insecta > Lepidoptera > Sesiidae > Bembecia > Bembecia ichneumoniformis. The sequence goes on from OU342543.1 coordinate 8,479,666, forward strand.
TTAATTGTTCTCGAGTTAATTTTATCTACCTATGCTAGAATTTATTTCGGTGTCATTTATGGCAACGCAGCAAACTGCTTCCTTCTACTGGCAAATTGGACTTTTCATCTTAAAATCACGATATATTTTTTTTAATATAAGCCACAGGTTTTAGGCTATTCCTTTACAAATGAAGTGTTATCAAAGAGTCATGGCGTATTTTAAATGCGCAGACGACGCGCGTTTCAGGAACGCGCGTTTTCGGCGCCGTAGATGCCGATTATAATAAACTAATGTAATCATTTATTATTATATGTAGTTATGTTTAACTGATTAATATTAATAATTTAATGTATTTAAGTTACTTACTTCTAAAGGAACTAGGCTTTTACTAACTTACTAATTAAGGCAGTGTGCAGCTGTAACGATCCAGTTGTCGTCAACTATGGCGCCAGCACACCAAAGTCTGCCATAGATTATGATGGCTGCCATGTATGGATAATTTGTGGTATCAGAGGAGTTGGCCTTTTTCACGTTTATCTTCGAAGGTATGCTGTAAGGATTTCGAATTCTCAAAGAATGCTTTGGGTGTTTGCTCTTACGTCGACGCCTACCGTCAACATTGTCTAATTCTGTATTGCTGTCAAGGCCTTGTGCTGTTTCAATTGGATCTTCGGCGTCAGGAATACTTAGTGAACGTTTTGGCTCCAAGTTGTTAATTTTCACACCGAATTCAACTACAAATATAACAACAGCATTACTTTTTCATAATAACATTTAATTAATATTTAAGAATATATTATTATTATTATTATTGGAGTTTACTCCTTAAGAATCGATTTTCATATAAGGCCTTCGATATGGAAATTTTATGAAGAGTATAATTAATACAATCGTTAACTAAAAAGCGTTACGTTATCTATCACTTTGACACTTGCGCGACAGCTGAGCCAAAAGCAACACCAGAGGATTTCTTTCGGTTCAAGTATAACAGAAATTTTGTATGAAAATTGTAGGCCGCGTTGAGTAACGAAATAAGTTCAAATAGTTATTTCGAAAAAATGAACTATTTAAACATATTAAACGTAGTGACATCTGTGTATACCGAACGTAACTAACATAACTTTTGTTGGAACACGTGACATCCGAGTATGCAGAATGTAATTAAATAATACAAAATTATTTGATATCCAGTTATATCTATTGACACGAGGAAAATTTTATACATTTAATTTTATACGTATAATAGTGATATAAGAGATAAGAGTGTATGTTGTCACACTAAAGCCAGTCTCAAATAAATGTTTAAAGGATTTATTCAATCTCATATATTTTTGTAGGGAATTGAATATTTTATTTTTAGATGATCCCTCGAGACCAGTCCTTTTTTCTGGATGACAGGTATACCCTATATCCTCTCTCTGTGTCCCTGACAAAGTGTATTCACAATTTAATGATGATTAGTAGAGTAGTTAAGGCGTGAAAGCATAACAAACAAACCCACTTTTTCATTTATTATATTAGTATTATTAGTTCTATTTTAGCTGTAACATTAACGTAATTATATTATTTTCAAGAATTATTTGATCAATATCGTACGACATGTGTTGACAATTAGCTAGAAAAATGTATATAAAATTCACGCGTCACGATGTTCGTTCACGTTAATCTCCGAAACATTTCAACCGAACTTTCAATTTCTGTCAAACTGAAGACGACTTTATTTGTTTATTTTTATATTATTTGTAAATAATATAAAAATAAACAAATAAAATAATATAAAATAACAATAACTTTATTATTTGTAGGTTTATCTTCTAATCTGTCTTATATATAAAAATGAATCCCCATTTCCCTTGGTCACGGCATCACGCGTGAACGGGTAGACCGATTTTGATTCAGTTTTCACCAATGGAAAGAGGGATAAACGGGGAATGTTTTAGGGTATATAAAAATTGCACGCCGGGCGAAGGCGGGGGCGGGTCGCTAGTATATTATATTTATTAATCTATCTTATTAATCTATGTTATTAATATTTGTTTATATTCAATTTATGTACTAGTATTTACTTATTTGAATGTAAGTTCATGATGATTTTTACCACCCACATTGTTTTATTTTTCATATTTAATTTTCCTTACCCTAAGGTTGCCTGGAAGAAATCGCTATAAAGCGATAAGGCCGCCTTTTGTGCTATTACTTGTTGTTTCTTTCTTTTTTTATTCTTTTTATATATTATAGTACAAATAAAGAGTTTTAATAATAATAATAATAGTTGGCTCTGGTCTGGATCTGGCAAGCAGTGGCAGAGCAGCCCACCTGGCGATGGTAACCACCCCTTTACATAAAACCAAAGTGAAATAACATTATGTGTGCTGTTGTGTTTCAGGGAGTGAGTAAGGGGGCATCTCTTACTTTAGAAGCCCGCTTCTCTATCCCTTCCTAAACACTTATCCTTAAACTTAGTATGGTCGACAGTGCACTTTTAGCACCCATGGAATTGCTTTTATTATAGGAGACGATAGCAAAAAAAAAATTTCAATGAAACTGTAGGTACACAAGTTGATTCTAGCTTGAAAGATGGGATATAATCGCATACAAAAACTAGTAGTACACAAATAAAAGCCAATATGTCACTTACAAACATTGTCAAGAGCATCTTCATTATCATTTACATATGTATAAGCCAAACAAGCACATAGCATTAAATTAATAGTATAATATATTGCATTGTTAAACATATTTAAACAATTTAATTCCCTTAAGGGTCAATGATTGAAAATCACCCAATATCAATAACATATGTAATGTTATTTCATTTTATTTGATAACCGTGCATTTATTGCGTTCTTACTTTCGCAATAAGTTTTTTCGCTGTTATATTTGAGTTTATTGTTTACTAGCTTTGTTCGCGACTTCGTACGTGCGGTATTCGGGATAGCGCGTAACTTTTTTTTGTAAACAGATTGGAATGAAATATACACTAAATGATACCGGAAGCTTGCTACAATACATCAGTGGAAACCACACGAAAATCGGTTAAGCCGTTTCTGATATTAGCGTGCACAAAGGCATAATATGCAAACAACAATTTTATTATAGATTATAAAAATGCCTTCACAAATAATCCTTTATTTTAGAACAAATTTGATTACCATAAAAAAGGTTATAGTGAGTCAACCTTAAAAGATAGGCAATATGCTATCGTCGACATTTTTTAGTACTTTTAAAGGGGAACAATTTAAAAGTATTAATTAATTTGATTTTTGCGTAACTTTGGCCGTTTACGCAGCGCACGTAACGGAAGCTCTTAAAAGGAATAATTTTCCCGTTTTTGCAACATTTTTCACTGAACTATATTGATTGTAGCGTGATGTCAGTGATGTTATATAACCTATAGCCATCTTCGATAAATGGACTATCCAACAAAAAAAGAATTTTTCAATTCGAACCAGTAGTTCCTGAGATTAGCGCGTTCAACCAAACAAACAATCAAACTCTTCCAGCTTTATAATATTAGTATAGATTTTATATTACTGCAATTTTTATAGTGTTATAAAAATAACAATCAAATGATTGATTGATACTATGGATAATGGGATAGTTAGTTTAGTAAGCTAGTCAAACCAAATCAACAAATAATGTTAGGAAATTCGAAAGATCTCAGAGGGTAGACACAATTTGGAACTCTGTTAATTCCAAGAAAACAACAGATTGTCAAACAACAATCTGGATTAAACGTCTAGTTTTTGATCCAATATGACCGATGGTGGCAGTTTATGGGGACGGCTGGTCTACTTAAAAAGCGCTCTCGTATGCAATGACCAATAATTTGAAATGCAATAGGCTGCTTAAGGTGGAGACAAACGCTAAATACTAAAAATATGCATTGTTTAATGAATGTATTACAAGAAATAGACAACACAATTGCTTTGAAAAATATATATATTATACTTAAACATGTGAAGAACCAATTGTATTAATTAGAATTTTCGTTAAAATAATAGAAACTCCACAAAAAAGTTAGAACACAAGAAGAATTTGACTTTTATTGAAAATTCTCTCGAAAATGGCTTATTGCGCGCATATGAATCCTGTACCTATTAATAAGTTAATGTCAGTTTAAAAAATTGTATAAATATTTTTTTTGTGTATTGTTCTAATGGTAAAAACAAAAAACTCGATTTCTAGGCTTGTTGAATTGTCTCCGCCGCCAGAGAGTTCTAATGTAAATGTCATTTGCCCAAGAGAAAGTATTACTTAACTGACACGTTGTCCCGTATAAACGTCCTCGGCAAAATCTCTGTCCTGGCAGAATAATGGCGTTGTGGTCTGTACCGCAATTTTATACTGAGTCAAGGGTAACATTTCCTCACTTTATTTACTTTTATTTGTTACATACCTATATTAACATTGTAATGTAATATCTATACATATGATAAAATCATAAACGAGACATCTGTAAATGTTTTTCAAAAAATAAAATAGTTTTTAGATTTTTTGTCTCTCAGTTTGTCTGTGCGTTTGTGCACGCCAATCTCTGAAACGGATTAACCGATTTGAATGCGGTTTTCACCGATGTATTGTAGCAAGCTTCCCGTAACATTTAGTGTTTGCTTCATTCCAATCGGTTTATAAACAAAACAGTTACGCGCTATACCGAATACCACGCGTGCGAAGTTGCGGACTCAGCTAGTGTAACATAATATATACATAGTGTGTATGTTTGTCTTCTTTTATTTATTGTGTGAGGAATAAACTTTGTTTCTTTCTTTTTTTCTTTCTTTGTTAAAAATAAAACTACAGGTTCACTGTGTTAGTTTATGAATCAGAACTTAAATCTAATAATACATTCATATAATTCATCAATAATATCACAATCAAAAGATATGAATTAAAGAAAATCTTTGCACATAAATGCTTTGAAGCGAGTTTTGTTACTGCTAGATTTTTTTTAAATATTGAGCTTGGGATAAAACATGAATCTGGGTTTTTAAAACAAAAAAAACAGACGCTCATTTTTTGAGTTTCGAATTCGGGTATAAATCTTGTATTTCATACAACTATTTGATATGTAAATACATATATTCGTATTTTTTAAAATATAACACATATAAAACATACAAAAAAATCAGATTTTATTTATATTATTGTCAAATTTTGAGACAAAATTATATTTGACATAATATTGCCGAGTAAATTTGACGCATTCCTAGTAGATTCCCAGATTTATTTGTAAAATCTTAGATTAAAGCAAAAAAGAGGAAGATCCGGTAAGTTCTTAGATTACATAATCGACATACGAGCTACATACATCTTTATGCGTAAATACTCACCCCCATAGCTAGAATTCCATAATCTAATACGAGTAATATTAGACAGAGATAGATAAATGTATTTAAGCGGTAGCATGAATGAGATAGCCATATAAGTAACCGCTGCGCATCCACATACAAAGCTGTTATTCAAATAAACTTTGAGCGACAGAATGGAACTGTGACCACTGGACTCAGTTTATAAGAACCACGCGCGGATATATGAGTTACATATCTTCCTTTTTTTTGCTTCCATCTAAGTATTAAATAGTTTATACGAAAATGCCATTTAGATTTCACAATATTGAGCATCTAACAAAAACAATTTTTTCAATTGTCATTTGCATTATTTATTAAAAATAGTTGAGTTATCTATACAATATTATCATATAAGGTATCTCGCTAAAACTTCGAACACTATCGAATTCGACCAATTTCGAATCCAGTTTTTTTTAATGTTAAGGTCGGCAGACAGGCTGACGGTCCACTTGATGGTAGGTGGCTATACCGTCGCCTATAACACAAGCAACGCCAAAGCTGCTTCAAGTACGCTGAGGATAAGGGATTAGGAGTGGATAGGGAAATGAGCTCAGGCATCCCTTACTAACTCACCGAAACACAACAGCACACGTGTTGTTATTTCACGGTGGTCTTCTGTAAGGGGGTGGTTACTGCCGCCAGACGGGCTGCCCAAATGACTGCGAAAACGCAGTGTGCCCTGCCACTACAAACAGAAAACCAGGTACTTACAGAAAAACGAATTTAAACTAGTTTCCAAACTAGATAGTAAAAATCTCACAAATGAAGAGGCATAAAATGTTCTAATACCTGTATAATATAAGATCAATTTTTTTTCGGAAATAGAATAGGTACTCTTACATAGAGACGAGATAACTATTTGACGAGCTCGTTGGATAAGTGGTTAGCGTACTTATTGCTTTAACGCTCTGTTCTGGGGTTCCCGGGTTCGATACACGGCAGGTTCAACTTTGAAAAGGAACTTTTTAAATTTGTCTCTGGTTTTTTAATCTGGAAAGTAGTGGCAGGGCACGTTGCGTTTCGCAAGTCATTTGGGCGGCCCGTCTGGCGGCAGTAACCACCCGCTTACAGAAGACCACCGTGAAATAACAGCATTGTGCTGTTGTGTTTCGGTGAGTAAGTAAGGGATGCCAGAGCCCATTTTCCTATGCAATCCCTTATCCTTAATCCTACTGTAGTCGGCAGCGCATTTGAAGCAGCCGTAGCGTTGCTTTTGTTATAGGCGACGGTAGCCACCTGCTATCAAGCGTTAAAAAAATCTGCAGTTGATTTTTAAATTTAGCTCTTAATGTTCCCTAAAGTCTACGCGTTACTTGAGCATTACTTGTAGAACAATTAATTTATGGCACTTAGGTCTTCGGTGACGGGCATTATGTTTCGTTGACACAGACTATGGACTTATGATAGGAATCTAATATTTCTTAAAATAAAACCAGTAAATAATATTCAAAGTTTTAGAAGTAGATAAAAATAAGTAGCTAAAAGAACACCGTTTTTTTTTATTTTTTCATAATTTTCAGAAATTATAAAATACTTGACGGATGTAAAGGTTGGTTCTATACCTTTGAATAACAATGCGAAAATTTAGACGATTTATTAAAAGAGCAACTAAGGGGTTTCTTGCCGAGTTCTTCCCCCCAGCTAATATTATAAACAGAAAAGATTTGTATGTATGTTTGTAATGAATAAACTCAAAAACTACTTGACCGATTTTAAAAATTCTTTCAACTATAGAAAGCCACATTAACAGCGAGTAACATAGGCTACTCATCCTCCCTTTTATCTATACTTAATATTATAAAGCTGAAGAGTTTGTTTGTTTGTTTGAACGCACTAATCTCAGGAACTACTGGTTCGAATAGAAAAATTCTTTTTGTTTTGAATAGTCCATTTATCGAGGAAGGCTATAGGCTATATAATAGCACGCTACGATAAATAGTATTATATTTAAGCAGTGTCCAGTACCGCGCACCGCATGCACACGCCAGCCGCCGCCGTATGGGCCGCAGCGAAGCGTGGCCGAGTTCAGCTACTATTTTAAGTCGCATAAATTAGCTACTAATTTTAATAAAATGAGAAATATTTGACGAACATAAATGTCTTGTAAAAAACTTACATTGAATAAATGATTTATTTATTATGTAGAAAAAGCTAAAAGTGAGCAAGAATTTGAGTTTTAACACAGCTACTTAACAAGTTCAGACTTGAAGCAAAATACAGAATTAAGTAAATTGCTTGCAGCCTCATCTTTAGCAGGAATGTCTTGAAGTTAAAATAGTACTAGTGTAATTGGGACATTCTAACCGCTGCTATTTAAAGAAAGGGATTGAAAGTGGCAGCACTTCTATTTGCCTTTTATTAAAAAATTTGTATGTTTGGATGTTTGTTCCTCAATAACGCACAAAATGCTGAACGGATCGGTAAACATATAGTTCATTACATGGATTAATACATAGGATACTTTTTATTCGGAAAAAATGTTAGATTCCCGAGAGATCGCATAAAAATATAAACATTCCGCGTCACTGTCGTCACAGCGATTAACATGTCAGGCGTTATAACTCATATATTATTTTCATTTTTCACCGCATAGGAAGTCGCGGGCATGCTATTTAATAATTTATTCTCTAATATTATTGATTCTCTTTCTAAAGTTAGTAGTTGGTGTTGTTGTGTGCGTCTAATGTTAGTATCAGTTCTGCGTTGCTAGATCAGTCAGTCAGTGACATTTTCTAAGATTGGATAATAAAGCGTTCTCTCTAAACTTATAATACTTGTATACTAGGTGGTGCTAGGCTAGTACTATTATTTATTCTGTGGTGGTGCCCACGACTTCGCCCGCGTTGATAAATCTAAAATAGAACACCTGAGAAAACATATTATTATCTTTATCGCTGTGACGAAGGTGGCGCTTAATTTTTTATATTTTTAGACGATCTCTCGGCGGGAACCTAACATTTTTCCAGGATAAAAAGTATCCGATATGTTAATCCAGGTAATAAACTAACTGTGTGCCAAATTTCATCCAAATCAGTTCAGCCGTTTCTGCGTGATTGAGTAACAAACATACAAACTTTCGTATAATAGGTACCTATTAGTAAGTTGTACATAAAATGACAACATGGAGATGTAGTTCAAAATTTCACATAAAGTACATTTAATAATTAAAAAAAAATTACAATTTAAAAACGAATTTAATTTTTTTTCAATCCCTTTTTTTAATTGCACGAGTATTATATCAACGGTTTAAAAAAACCAGTCCATTTGTTATGCCATTTGTCGAATTTACGTTTTATTTCCACTATTATTTCCACCATTAAATATAGGAGGAACTCTTCCAATTTTTTAAAACAGTGAAATTAACATTTTAATTGCAGAGAATTTTGTAGTCTTTTTTCTAATTATTTTAAAAGTATAACATGATTTGAATTAAGAGTCATTTGTGTATATGCCACATCATTTATGATTTTTACATAAGTAAAAAAGTTCTTTATCATTTTGAATGAGACAGGCAGGAGATCATTTCTCATTGTCGGTCCATAGATGGCGCTTAAACTGCAAATTTATTTATATATGCTTGATATGAGTGGCACTTTACAAAATTATTACATATGTAGACATATCAAGAAAAATACTGGAGAAAATCTTCTTCATTATACTTAAGTACATAATTTGTCAAAGTAATTTTTAAAATTTTTTTTCGCTTATTCCCTTTGGCCACACCCATCTTTTCAGAAATTGATGGCCACCGGATTTTTTTCCTAAAAGACCATCACTGGTGGTCCAAGAAAATTTACATACACAGTTAAATTTTCTAATGTTCTATAAGGACTCGTTCATGAGACAAGCAAGAGATTCTATTAAACACAAAATCACATCAATTCTCATAACCTACAAACTTCTTTACCAGTTTCCAGGTCTTCTTTCCTTTTTTCCTTCTTCCGTCCGTCTTCTAGAAAAGCGTAAATCTCTTCCACAGTTCTGTCTTTCGTCTCCGGCACCCATAGGACGGTGTACATGGTGCCGAGAAAGCAAACCATGGAGAACATTATGAAAACCCAGTGGATTCCGATTAGTTTCGATAAAGGGTCGTAGGATTTCGTCTGGAGGAAGTCGCTAAGGGCATCCAAGCTGCTGACAAACGATGTCACCATGCCTCGGTGCTGAAAAAAGAAAAGTTAGCTTTAAATGGCACGAAGAAAAGGAAAAATTTTATGGCGTTTAAGGGTGTTCAAATAATGAAAAATACACGACGAACCGTTGGATGAGTGGTTAGGGTGCTTGCCTTAACTCTCTGTTCTAGAGTTCCCGGGTTCGATTCCCGGCAGGGTCAAGTTTGAAAAATCAACTTTTCAAATTTGGCTCTCGTCTGAATTTGAAAAATAGTGGCAGGGCACACTGCGTTATTGGCTTTTTGCAGTCATTTGGGCAGCCCGTCTGGCGGCAGTAACCACCCCCTTACAGAAGACCACCGTGAAATAACAGCACGTGTGCTGTTGTGTTTGGGTGAGTGAGTAAGGGATGCCAGAGCCCATTTTCCTATCCCCCTCCTAATCCCTGATCCTTAATCCTACTGCAGTCGGCAGCGCATTTGCAGCAGCTTTGGCGTTGCTTGGTGTTATAGGCGAACTACCATCAAGTGGACCGTCAGCCTGTCTGTCAAAGAACACTCAATTAAACAGCACACAATTATTAGGCATCTCCTTGAAAGTGAAAACAACAAGTATTTTATTTACAAGTATTTTATATACAAATACAAATATTTTATATATTTACCCCGACGATTGTCGGGGTACGAAAACCTTAGTCAGTTTTCAAATTAATTCCTTTATCAAGTCGTAGACTCTTAGCACCTTTTGAAACTAAAGCATTAACCAGACAACTGACAGACGTTTGAAATGAAATTTTGGCATGACTGATAATTGGCCTGGTGCAAGCAAATGTCGACTTTCAGGCGACGAACCTTTTTTACCCTGACTTTACATACATATCTTTACATATTATAAAAGTCCCCCGCCGCGCGTGTCTGTATGTATGTTCGCGATAATCTCAAAAACTCCTGAACAGATTTTCATGCAGTTTTCATATAACAACAGAGTGATTCCTGAGGAACCTATAGGTATATATTTCGTTAAGGGTTTATCCTTAGGTTCCCGAGGGTTTGAAAATTGGAGCATATTATGCACAGATGTATCAACCAGCAGTTCTACCCAAATTCGATAGATGTCGCCGCTTCACCTAATTCTATTGTAGTGTAATAAATGGCGCCATTAATAGTAGTGTTAAGCCGCGTCCTCATAAGAGCCACAAGAGCCACACGGCCTGGCCTCGTAAGGCTTTTTTGTTTATGGTCTAGTTTTTGCCCTGCGTCCACATTGGCGAGCCGCGACCGTCGCGGTTTGTAGTTGCATTGAAAATATACGACGAAGAGGACGCGCTTTTGGCTTCAGCTGCTTTTATTATTATAGAAGCGGGTTTGAAAACCAAGAAAGAACCGCGGCAACGACGATTTTGGGTGCGACCAAGTTTAATCGGTAAAAATATTTATAGCGTCAGCGATTTAATAAATGATTTAATAAGGACGATGCAAATCAGTTAAACGATGCGATGGAGGATTTAGAAATTTCTTTCGCACTACACAGAGCTGAGCGGTTTCCTTTAAAGTGAACCGACAACAATCGATTCGCGCGATGCCGGCCGCGCGGCTTAAACCATGTCAAGCGTACACACTATGGCCTGGCCGAGCGGCCAGCCTGATGGGGCCGTGCGGCCCTAGTGAGGACGCGGCTTTACATTTTATTATTTTTCAACGCGGGCACCAGCCAGTATAAAATAAAGTCCCACAATGTGTATAAATTTGAAAAAAATATTGAATCGGATGAAGCAGGGGACGAGTCACTAGTGTGGGAATAAAGAAAGAAAGTACATAAGCGCGTTCAATTTAAATTGCATCACATTGAATTGAATTTACAAACTACTTTTATATGAAATATTAAGCTATTACTTTTTATCTTAGACCTAAAAAAGCAATACATTTTAATGAAACATAATATCGACTTTTTTACAACGCACGCTTTGTCCACAGAGTGACTACGTACTCGCCAGTAAACACTCGATAAGAGTAGAAACAGTTGCCTCGTCAGAGAATGGAAATACTAAGATCGATAAATGGCCAAGTAATGAGGGGCGAAAGATAAAAGTACCAACTAGTGATAAAAGGAAAAATACAGGGTAAACACAGCAGAGGCAGGATAAAAACATTCTCGTTGAAAAATCCAAGATAATGGCTTAGTATGAGCACTAGCTCCCTCTTTCGTGCAGCATTTAAGATAGCCATGATGGTCGCCAATCTTTATAGAGAAATTGCACCTTTAAGAAGAATTTACCTTCGCGCCTTAAAACTATTCTCGTTTAATAAACATACTTTGCACCATAGACATTACAGACACAATTCGGTACTTTAGTAAGGGATGCTAGAGACATCTACTATCTTCACTTTGATCTTTTATCTTCTTTCCCTTCTTTCATTTCTACGTGCCTGTTACTGTTCTGGTGATCACAGTTCCGTATCATTATCATCATCATAGTTATCATCAGCCTGTGTCTTTCCAATGATGGATGTAGGCCTCTCCCAAGGTTCTCCACCACACACAATTCGTTCATTCGTTACCTTGTATTTTTTTTATTAGGAAGCCAACGCAGTATAAAACCATCATTAATACATAAACACAGTTAATAATTCATTTATAATATCATATACTTCACTTATAGGTTAACTTGGCATACATTAAGACGGAAAAAAAAACAGGACAAGTGCGAGTTGAACTCGCGTGAAGAGGGTTCCATACGATGCTACTTATCCGCACAATATTGAGTGATTTATTTTAATGTAATGGACTTCTTATAGGTTTTCCTATAATCTATAAACTAATTTCTGTATTTTTTTCAATAGTTTCAGTAGTTTCGGAGATAGGGGGGGGGGAATAGTCGGCCAGACGGACACAGGAGTGATCCTATAAGGGTTCCGTTTTTTTATTCGGACGTACGGAACCCTAATAAGCCAAAAACAAAGGAATAATGATATAAAACATAATAAACAAAAACTCAAAAAACGACAATCTTTGAGGAATATTGAAAGATATCTATGCCAGTTTCCCTATTTAAATTGTTGTAGGTGATGACGACTCTGCGCAAGGGAGCGGCTCCGCCCAGGTTAGTTTTGGCGATTCTAGGCCTGAACGTTAGCCTCTATTAATGTGAAGTCTTCTTCTTTCTTGTCTTTAAAAGAAAGCCTAAAACACTTACTTGGAAAGAAAACAGCTCCGAAGTGATGACATAGGGGACTGGTTGATAACCGGCCGCGTCGGCGAAGATACAGAGACACATCGCCAAAACTGGTAACCATCCAGGCAACCATATCGACATGGAAGTGATGTAGAACCAAGCTCCTAGCGCCAACATTGAGATGCCTGTAGCTAGTGACGTACCAGCCAGGAGCCACTGAAATACAAACACTTAAATTTTAACTGCGTGTGGATGCAGCTTATTCTAGAAAAGCTCAGGAAAACCAGAATAATCTGCTAAATTCGAATACATGTTATTGATTTACCTTTCGCCCGGTCTTCTCGACAATACAGCTTGCCACAATGGAACCAAGCAGCTGTATGACTCCGACCACAATAGTCTGTTTGTTGGGACTGAGTTTCAAGCTGATGGATGCGGCCGCTTGTTCGAAAATTGAGCTCGCGTACATCAGAACGACCAGGTAGCCGCAGGTCTCCTGAGACAACATCACGTTGAGCGAAATCCTAAACGCTTTGAATGTTGTCTTGTCTTTAACTGGAAAAATAAGAAATAAAATTTATTTATTTATGTAACATTTATTTTATTGTAGATCCTCTTGATGGTAGGTGGCTACCATCGTCTATAAAACAAGCAACGCCATAGATGTTACAAGTACGCTGCCGACTATAGTAGGATATCGATAAGTAATTAGGGATAGAGAAGTGGGCTCTGGCATCCCTTACTCACTCCTCGAAACGCTACAGCACACTTGCTGTTATTTCACTAAGATCTTTTGTAAGGGGGTGCCGTCAGAAGGTCTGCCCAAATAACTGTAAAACGCAGTGTGGTCTGCCACTGTTTGCAAGATCCAGATAAGTGCCAAATATGAAAAGTTCATCGACAAAGTTGGCATTGCTGGGAATCGAATCAGGGATCCCTAAGGCAGAGCGTTACAACCACTTTAACTCGACCACAGGTTCGTCGTTTTTGTGATATAAAACTATATTAAAATTAGCTGACTTGGCGAACTTCGTATCGCCTCAAACCCGTTAGATACAAAATGTATGAGAAAATTTATTTCGTAAATAGTTATTCTGCTATTCGGGACGGTGATAAATAGAACTAATCAAATATCACAAAAATCGGTCCAGCGATTCTCGAGTTATAACGAAGACCACCGAAAAACATCAGCATAAATATGCTGTATTTATGTATTTATGCTTAGCATAAAACAGCCTGTCTAACGACCTTTATATTAAAAAAAATACAGAATATTAATTTCCTGTTTGTAGCTGACATGTAAAAAACCGGACATAGGTGCTTATTTTATGAAATAAAATAAAAAATATATATGTATAAAAATCTCGTAAACTGCACGACTTAAAAGGTCGAAATTTAGTTATGACCTAACTTTGATTTCAAGGTTACCTATTATTTGAAATACACGCTATAATTAAGTAGATTTGACTGACACAAACACTGTGGTGTTTGGGTTGCAATATGCGGCGGGAGGGTTGCTCACTGGAGTCCCCCTTCTAATACTAAAATAACTAACTCAGTACGAGAATACAACAGAGGAACACAGATTGCCATGTTGCTGAAAAGAGATTTAAAAAAAAATTATCCGTCGTCTATATTGGCTGCTGAGATTTTTTTTTAAGTAAAGGAGGCTATCGTCGCATATTAACACAACCAACGCCAAGGGTGCTGCATGAGCGCAGCCAACCTTAGGATAAGGGATTACGAAGGGATAGGGAAATGGGCTGTGGCATCCCTCACTCACTAATCGAAACACAACAGCACACAAGACATGCTGTTATTTCTCGGTGGTCTTCTGTAAGTGGGTGATAATTATCGCCAGAAGGGATTACGTCAAAATTAATGACTGCGAAACGGCCTTGCCGGTAATAAAACCCAGGACCACTGAGTCAGAGCAATGAGGAAAGCACCTCATTAAACAATCGGGCTCGTCACAAAATGAATCTAAGAAGGCACTTAACTACATAATATAGCCAAAACCGAAAACTTTCGAAACTGGCGAAAAAAGTACAAAACCTATTTAACTGATATTTTTAAGGATAGGTATAGGCTGAATGTGTAATCGCCATATAAACTTCTATAATTTATCATAACTTTGATCAAACAACATTCAGAATTAAATAAAATATAATATTACACAATTTATTAAATTTAAAAGGCGTTCGGCAGCTACAGGGATCAATGCACCGGGAGCGTGTATGTCCTCACAATATTTAAAATATTCGTAATTTGAATTGCCAAGTTTTTCACTATGAAATATTGATGGATATTTTTTGAACTTTTCAGACGGTATTGTATGCTTTAAAAAATTTAAAATTCACTCTGTACGTATTCAAAATATATACTAACAGAGACATTTAAATTTTGGCTGTAAAATGATTGACTGGAATTAAAAGGACATTGTATGCTTATGCATAAAACTCAACGTATGCTCATGTACATATATTGAATGTATTATAGTGTTGTATTTGTGTATATGGATCTATTTACCTATGTTCTTAACATTTATTATAAAAGAGAGTCGCTGTCTGCTTATAGAAGACATATAGATGTTTTATTTATTTATTTATTTATTTATTTTATTTTTGGGAAATTTACAGGTACTAATATTACATAGTAATAATTCAATAGAAACATACACAAAATAAAAAAATTCCACTTATAGCATGAAAGAGTAAATACAATTACAACTAGCATTCATAGTAGGCAAGATACACTAAAATAATGGATTATAATTTACTGAAAGAATTTTTCGGTTAAAATATTTCTGTATTAACTATAGAGCTGTGGAACAGGTCGACATCTGTATCTAACAACATTTCATTAAAAAGCCTGCATGAACGAGGCATGAATGAATTTTTCCTGTAATTTATGTATACAATTTGCAGATAAATTTCATCTGTGCGTTATGTCACAGCTTGCCACAATGGAACAGCACATTGATGTATAAGTACGTTATGTCGCGCAAGAAAGCGGCGGAGAGACAACGGGAAGAGGATCCCCCCTCACAGCCGATCCGCCGGAGGAGGCTCGGGCGCAGGCGGCTGGCCTATATCCGCCACCTTCCTACGCGTACCTCTACTTTCGGGTACGCCGAGGTTCCGGCAGGGAGCGTAGTCCTCCCCGCGCTGGACAGACGTGGAGGGTTGCCGAAGTTGTCTAACAACGTTCCTGCGACTCCGCCCATCTACGGCCGCGCCTAGAAAGTCGTTGGGTTTTAGCCGGTAGGAGTCTGGCATAACCTGCAGAGTCCCCTTCGCTGCCGGGTATAAAAAAAAAGTAGCGGGTGGCCCGGTTTATTTGCTGTCCATTGTATAAAGGAGAGAATAGGAGTAAGACAAATTGATATGTACATAATGACGTAATGAACGTCGTACCCCATAGACAGTTGGAAAATTTTGCACTCTGTATGTCATTACGTTACATTGCGTGATCCCATCGGTCCGTAATTGCTATTGTAATTAGCATGTAATCTTTATTTCATTTACCCACATTGTATGGCTTACAAACCTGACCTATTGGATTGAATATTTTAAGTGCAGACGGGATTAACAAAGACTGAATGCAAACAAGACTAGGAAGCACTGGCTATTTTGATTGATTTGATTTGAAAAAAAAAAACGAGGAATGATCACAAACAAAGATAGTTACTTTTGCCTCTATACTACTAAGTCACGAATAAAATTCTAGCTTTTACCCGTGACTTAGACTGTGTTATTGTTTCAACGTCATTGTTTGTCATTCTGCATGGTTCCCAGAATTAATCGCGGCTATGCTGGGTGAGGACGGCTGGAGGACCCTGGTCGCCTTCTGTGAAGCAGTAATGTTCCAGAAGGAGACCGCCGAGCGGGATCGGGGGAGGACCGATCCCACTCGGAGGAGGCGGCGCAGGGGCGCCCGCAACAGGTAACCCAAGCACTGCCTTCGGGTAGCGGACCATGGGGAGACGCGCCGTCAAAACACGCGACCCGGGACCGGACAACACCCCTAGCGGTCTGGGGTGTTGCCGAGTGTTGGGGGGCACACTGTATCCCCCGACATAATTATCGCATCCCCAGGAGGTGTCCCCCGTAACTAAGAGGGGCAAAGCGGGCGCGGGACTTGGTGCGCTAATGCGATCCCAGGACCCACCCTGACCGCCGAGGAAGACTGCCGCGGGGTTTTAGTGGGTATACCTATGAGGAAGGGGAGTCCTACATAACCGCACCGTTTCCCCAGACGGTGTGCGTATGCGTAACGTCATTTCCCCACGTCAAAAAAAAAGATTCCCATAATTACCCCCAGTACCCCATTTGTTTGTCTTCTTCTCATGCCTTGTGTTAATAACTACCTTCCATCAAGTGGACCGTCAGCCTGCTTGTTAACTACATAAAGAAGATAAATCTAAGTACCTACTAAGATGAGAAGTAAATAGCTGTAAGTACTATCTAGGTGCAAAACTAGAATTTCAAATATGTTTTGAACATTTTTCTCAACTTTTATTGAAATTGAAATGAAATGTTCGTAAAATGTATTTATTTATTTTTTTCAGTTTGCTCGTTATACTAAGTTCATAACAAAAGATAAAAATTTATACTTATACCCATATTTTCAACCCGGAATTTTTTGAGCTCTCGACCAAAAGATTTTAATAAGAACTTTATTGGTATGTAAAGTAACCTTCATAAGAAATACTAATGCCATATGTTGTAAATGAAATATCGGTAAAATGACTTGTCAAAATTATTGCCTTTCAATAAATGCGAAGCCACTTTTAAACCTTTTTGGAGTTTCGAATTTTGAACACATGATATTTACGTTTATTGCACAATGAATAAAAAATTTAAGAGGATAAAAATTTGTGCATTCATGGATCCGGTTAGAAGCTGGTTTGGGGATTTTTTACAGCCGACTTTAATTGATTGTCGTGTTTCCTGTAAAGCATCATATTTAAGAGAAAGATAAATTGTTACTTGAGACTTTATCAAATTTAAAATGGCGAAATTCTTAAACACGCAACTAAATTCTTAGTTTTATGAATAACTAGTTTTTATTTTAGGTCCATCCCCTTTTCTTATACGTTAAAACATTAATTCAATCTTTATTGGCAGGTGTTGAATTTTTTATTTTTTATGGATAAAAAGGGGTATGGTGCTTTTCTATCTCTGATAACGTGTATGAAACATTTACCGATTGGTCGAGTAGTTAAGGCTTGAATTGAAATTTAAAACAAATTCACTTTCGCATTTATAATACATACTCTTATATTAAGATTACCTTAAGTTAAGATTTAAAATAAATCTTCCTTGGATTTTGTAATTTCAAGAAAATAAGTGAAATTTCGTCTTAAACTTGAAATAACACGCGGTCTTATAACGATTATTTTGTAAATGGCTGCAATCGATCTTACAATATAATTTTTTAAACAAAAAAATTTTTTAAAGGCTTGTCAAACAGAAAGCGTCAATCCTACTTTGCGCGCGTCAAGCCGTCAGCGCTATAGCGCCGTAGCGTCGCGTCGTATAATCGCCGCAAATCTTCTTGGGCTCTGACCTTGAGCAGGCGTCTCGTTTGCGCACATATGTACAACTGCGAAATCCGAATAAGTAATACGGCGTAATATAGCGCAACTGCTTTCTCTCTTGTACAAATGTTGTCATTGCGACTCGCTCATTCCGTGGCTCCCCTACTGCGTCGCAATACCTCACAAACAGTCCCAAAATCGGTTACTGTGCATATTTGACACGTGATATCGCCAGAGCCCAAGAAGATTTGCGCCGATTATACTCACTGAACTGTGTACCTTTTAGTGTAGTAAATAAGTTCTATATTCTATTGCTATTTTACAAACTCCCAAAATAGGTTACTGCGCATATTTGATACGTGATATTGCCAGAGCCTAAGAAGATTTGCGCCGATTATACTCACTGAACTGTGTACCTTTTAGTGTAGTAAATAAGTTCTATATTCTATTGCTATTTTACAAACTCCCAAAATAGGTTACTGCGCATATTTGATACGTGATATTGCCAGAGCCTAAGAAGATTTGCGCCGATTATACTCACTGAACTGTGTACCTTTTAGTGTAGTAAATAAGTTCTATATTCTATTGCTATTTTACAAACTCCCAAAATAGGTTACTGCGCATATTTGATACGTGATATTGCCAGAGCCTAAGAAGATTTGCGCCGATTATACTCACTGAACTGTGTACCTTTTAGTGTAGTAAATAAGTTCTATATTCTATTGCTATTTTACAAACTCCCAAAATAGGTTACTGCGCATATTTGATACGTGATATTGCCAGAGCCTAAGAAGATTTGCGCCGATTATACTCACTGAACTGTGTACCTTTTAGTGTAGTAAATAAGTTCTATATTCTATTGCTATTTTACAAACTCCCAAAATAGGTTACTGCGCATATTTGATACGTGATATTGCCAGAGCCTAAGAAGATTTGCGCCGATTATACTCACTGAACTGTGTACCTTTTAGTGTAGTAAATAAGTTCTATATTCTATTGCTATTTTACAAACTCCCAAAATAGGTTACTGCGCATATTTGATACGTGATATTGCCAGAGCCTAAGAAGATTTGCGCCGATTATACTCACTGAACTGTGTACCTTTTAGTGTAGTAAATAAGTTCTATATTCTATTGCTATTTTACAAACTCCCAAAATAGGTTACTGCGCATATTTGATACGTGATATTGCCAGAGCCTAAGAAGATTTGCGCCGATTATACTCACTGAACTGTGTACCTTTTAGTGTAGTAAATAAGTTCTATATTCTATTGCTATTTTACAAACTCCCAAAATAGGTTACTGCGCATATTTGATACGTGATATTGCCAGAGCCTAAGAAGATTTGCGCCGATTATACTCACTGAACTGTGTACCTTTTAGTGTAGTAAATAAGTTCTATATTCTATTGCTATTTTACAAACTCCCAAAATAGGTTACTGCGCATATTTAATACGTGATATCGCCAGAGCCTAAGAAGATTTGCGCCGATTATACTTTCTGTTTGAACGGCTTCCACGCTCAACGCAATTCAGTATGTTCACGGACAGTTCAGACAGTGGACAGTAAATGTCCAACGACTCGAATGATGATTTGTTACTTAGTCTGTATGCATTATTATGACGTTTGCGAAAGAAAGTATGGGTGAATGATATTAATAAGAGGAGCTTTCCTAATATACACATAATGTATCTTATGGCTATAGCGCGACGCTAATGACGCTTCAGCGCCTTTAAATACGCTTTCTGTTTGACGAAGTAATAATGTGGACTGTATAAACGCTCCGGCGGTGTACGAGCGTGTGAAGTGAACTCAATAATAGGTATTTGACAGAATGCGACGCAACACATTCGCGCCACTAATTCAACTCGCGAAAATAATATTAATATACGCCAGCAATTCGAATATTTTAGAAAAACCTTTATAGATGGTAGCTATTGACATCCCAATTTCAAATGTACATTACAGGTAGGACGCGAAAATGTCACAATTTCTGTACATTTTAGAAATTAATTATAATTACTTAATTAAGATTAATTATTCAGTTTTTTGTTGCCATGCAAACCTTCATAATTATTATGTCCCAGAAATCTCATGTTTTTTTATCTATTACTGTGACCTTTATTAATGAGTAATCATGGAATTACGTAGTATGGAATAAATAAGCTGTTCGAGTTGGATAGTGCCCACTTGAATTAATTGAGCAGCCTATACTTAGACGCGCAAACCCTGTTATGTTTATCTAACATTAGCTTTTACCTGCGACTTGCGCTTCTTAAGGCGACTTTTTCTTAGGCATTGAAATACTTATTCAATATTTATGCCAAAGATTGCTCGCATTCACTTATTTATTGAAACTGCTAACTGAAATTTTAATTATTGTTTTAGTTTTAAATGAGGTGTGATTCTAATGAAAATGTTTAAAATGAGACCATCATGGCCGTCATTGGCAACATCCGCAGGCAATAACGGTCAAAGATGATTTTTATATTTTTTTAATAAAAGAAAGCATAATTATTAGCCTGTTGCAATAGATACCTATACTTTTCCACGTGGCTTTCTTCATTGACTTGGCGTATTCTTCCTCGCGCTCCAGCTGTTTGACAGCTTCCTCCAGATCCTTGTCTTCTATACTCGTGTTTCGGAGCCACGCCAGAGCTGATCGCGCCTCCTACAGTCAAATATGTATAAGTCTTATTAGAAAGTTATAGGTAAGTAGCCATTTGTAAATATAATTTCATTGACAAATTTATTGTAAGAGTGACTTGAAATTATTGTAAAGTGTATTAAAAATATTAAAAACTAGCTGAGACCGCAACCATAAGAATAAGTAAGAACCACACAACTTCGTAGTACGCGTGATATTCGGTATTACACGTAACTTTTTTGTTTGTAAACCGATTGGAATAAAACTTGGAATGGAAGCTTGCTACAATACATCTACATAAAACCGCATTCAAATCGGTTAAGCCGTTTCAGAGATTAGATTGCACAAGCGTACAGACAAACAGACAAAAATTCTAAAACTATTTTCTTTATTTAAGGCAACATAAGTACAACATGTACAAATTGATTTTTTGAAAAAAATCTTTAATGTACAAACAGTTAACATACAGTTTAATGTAATTACATAGATAGATATGTAGTTTAGATCACGGGTTCTAACAAAACATGAAGATAAACATAAGTAAATTTTTTTTATGTTATGTCGACAGACAGGCTGACGGTCCACTTGATGGTAGGTGGCTACCGTCGCCTATAACACAAGCAACGCTACAGGTGCTGCAAGTGCGCTGCCGACTACAGTACGATTAAGGATAAGGGATTAGGAAATGGGCTCTGGCATCCCTTACTCACTCACCGAAACACAACAGCACGTATATGCTGTTATTTCACGGTGGTCTTCTGTAAGGGCTGCCCAAATGACTGCGAAACGCAGTGTGCCCTACAATCAATCCAGACCAGAGTCAATTTTGAAAATTACATTAAAATTTCCAAACTTGACCCCGCCGGGAATCGAACCCGGGACCCCTGAGACGTTAGGCAAGCATCCTTGCCACTCATCCAACGGGCCGTTTTGTATGTAGGAAGTAATTTTCAAAACTACTAATTTTTTCACCAATATTTAGAATGGACTTCAGGGTAAACACAAGATATATTTTGTCGCAGGCGAAACCGCGTGCAAAAGATAAGATGCACGTTGCAGTGATGGATAGTATAAAACATAGAAAAAAAGATAAAGAGACGAAAGTTATATTATATTAAGAATACACGGAAATCTCAGAGGAAAAAAATTAAAGGATAATGTCTGTTAGGAACTAGGTATCAGGCCTAAATTTTCCGTCTTCGCCTGACCATTTCCTTAACAGGCATCACCTTGATGCGATAGTAATCTTAAATTAGATACTGGAATTAACTGTGACTCAAAATTGTCACACTATATGATAGCTGAAGGGACTTAATGTACTAAAGCTGAGCCCGCAACTTCGTACGCGTGGTATTCAGTATAGCGCTGTAAACGGTTAACTTTTTTGTTTGTAAACCGATTGGAAGGAAATAAACACTAAATATCAGTGAAAACCGCATTCAAATGGGTTAAGCTATTTCTGAGATTAGCGTGCACAAACGCACAGACAAACACACAAGCAGACAAAAATTCTAAAAAAAAAAACTATTTTTTTAACTTCGGTAACATAAGTACACCGTGTAAAAATTGTTTTTTTTTTTTTAATATTTAATGTACATACATGGCTAGTTTACGATTTTATTATATGTATAGATTAACTATTCATTTTTAAATCTTCCTTATTTTGTGTCTCGTAATAGAAGTCAAATCAATGCTCTATTTTACGATAAATTGAGCCTAAAAAATTTATAGTGTTATCTAATATTACTAACACAGCAAGCGAATTTTCTAAGTTTGGATATAGTCTGTCTATATAATTTATGTAGAACATAAATTATACATGCATATAATTATGTATTTATGTATATAATTATGTATATAATTTATACATGCAGGTCCAATAAGGGGCGCGGGCTACATGCCCGAGACAAGAGATCTTGCGATTGTAGGGTGAGGGGTCTCTTTCAGTATAGAGTGTGGTGTTGGTGATGGTTTTAGTGTTTATGTGGATTTTGGTTTTTGCGGCGTTTTATGTTTTTTTGGTGTTGGTGTTGATGTGGATTTTTGTGTTGGTTTGGTGTTTAGGTGTTTTAAAGATAAGCGGACGAGGCCAACTAGCTGTTGGAAATTTTTTTATACATTGAAAGCCAGAATGCTTTTTATACATTTTCATGCTATTTTTTGCCTTGGGCTGAGTAAGGAACACTTTTTGGGCTGTGAGGAAAACAGTTAAAAATATTGTAATAGGTTGAGTTAGGAATATAGTGGGTTTAGTAAGGAATTTAATACATTTGGGACGAACAACATGTTATTACAATTTTAAAGTATTTTTATATTAAAAAAACTAGACAGACAGACTGACGGTCCTTTACATACAACCATTTCCAAGGTGGTTTGTATGAGCGATGATGACCTTTTAATGTCATTATTATAATAAGTTAGTGAAGTTCAATTGTACTCTTGTAACAAATAATAATTTCAAACACAAATCATGTCGACCGTATGAAATGACTAATTCATACCTCGTCACGACTGCGGTGACATTGTACTTTAATTTGTTTCCGGATGGTAGATAATGGTAGGTATAATTATGTTTTCAAAGCTAATCATATGATCCACCCTGGTGTTACCACCAACTAACCACGTCAGTTTTTTTAATATGTTCATTAAATACATTAAAGAATACGAACTTAAAATCTAATATAGTCCCATTAAATAGGATATTACACCCATTTTTAAAAAGTGTCTCAATTAGATTCTGTAGTGCTAATGAACCACTAAAAAAACACCAAATTTTTATTCAATCGATAAGTTTAATAAAAATGCATTTAAAATTTACATTTTCAAATTTCGCGCGTAATTGACGAAAACGCTGGAAACCATTTTGCTCTGTGGTCATGACGTCAGTTGGCTATGTAAACAAATGCGCCGGTAATTGACATGACACTGACTGACACTTTTTTGTTTACACAAGATTTTAACTGTTACATGTCAGTATATTTATGAAAATTTAATTTACGCGCATAAAAATATTAGTCAATTTAATAAAAAATGTGATGTACACAATATAGGTACTAGGTTTAAAAATAATTTAGATTTACATAAGACGCGACTCCACAAAATAAGTAATTCTTTTATGGGTCAGTGTATACGGTTTTATAATAAACTGCCTGAGATGATCAGAACCTTATCTATAAATAAATTTAAAGTTGTCATTAAAACCAAACTCCTCTCGAAAGGCTATTATAAGGTTACTGATTATTTAAGTGACAATGAAGCCTGGAATTAAAGCCTTGATTCGGAGCTCATACTATGCTTAGTATTGTATATTTACTTCAGGTATTAAGTGTATGATTATAATTATTGTAATTTTTTTATATTGTAAAGATGACAAAAAGAATAGTATCCTGAGTTTCTTTCGGGGTTTCTTCTCAGGATCGTCATCTTGGCTTTTTTTCCGAAACCCTGGTAAATTTAAATTTAACTGGTAATTCCAAATGACGATCATAAGAGTTTCTTGGAGAAACCTAATTGATAAATAAATATTTTGATTTTGATTTTGATTTTGATTTGATTTGTATCACGTAAACATGGCGGTTACTATTTCATTGTGTTTAAGAAAAGACTAAAAATTCTGAAAACTTTGAACTTAATTTTAAAATTTATTATGTTATTTTACGAACTAAAACTAACATTTTCCGACTGCTTTTTGCCTAAGCTATCTCAATAATATACTTTTAGATTTTTTTCATATAGACTAAAATACCCTATTGTACAAATTAGATTGTGCGATCAAATGATCTCGCATAACTAATGACATCTCACGGAGTTGAAATTTTCAAAAATCCTTTCTTAACGGATTGTCAGCCAGGACCAAAAAGATTAAATATATAGAATATAATTATGAAGAGGGCAATCAGAATTTTTTCCTACAAAAATATTGATCCTGATAGCCGTAATCAGGATGGCCATGGCGTAGCTAAATAGCCTTGTAAAGTTGGTGATCGACTGAGCGATTTTGTACCATTACGGATTCTTTCGTCTTGCCTTTTATCTATATACAGTTGAAAATCTTTGGCCAGGGCATACGATTTTAATAGTAGATATTGATTACATGTAACTAACCTTATTTTAAGTTTGTATGTTATCCAAGAATCTAAGTAATCCAAAATCAAAATAATCTAAATATAAAATCTAATTTTTAATGGAGACATATTTCTTGATAATGTCTCAGGTAATAGTCTAAGATCCCACTGCTTAATCCTGCAGGTTTCTGTTTTTTTGATGAAATAAATTTTAAATATCTTAACTGCAAATTACATTAGTGAATTAATGACATTAAAATTAATTAAAGGTAATTGCGGCTCATTTTTACAAGGCAACCTATCGTTAATCCATTGCATACCTTCTCAAGATTCATTTAAACTTTATTTCATCAAAAAAAATAAAAAATAAAAATAGATACCTGCAGGATCAAGCAGTGGGATCTTGTACTATAAGCATTAAGAAAGTAGCGCGTTATATAAGCGCTTCTTTATATCAAACGGAACTTTTCATAGCACCTCATGGAAGATGGCTATATGCTGTCTTTTATTAACATAAGCAACGCTAAAGAGGATAACAGTGTAAAGAAATCTCTGAAAGGATTATGGAGGATAAAAGATAGGGTCAATTGTTTTAATTTTTCCTCAATGCAATTAATACTAATACACTCATACATACCAAACCGACTATAATCGGCTTTTTTGTCGAACGTTCATCTACATACATATATTCGATTCCACCGCCCGGGTATGCCGAACCGACTGTATGGCCCTGAGGGATTAGGAAGTTAGGTCTTTTAATGTAAAATTAAGTATCCTCAAATTGTGCCATATTAAAAGGAACGAAGTAAAATAAAATATAGTATCCTGGCCAGTGGCGTAACTAATGACCCGCCCCGACATCTCCCGGAGTGGAAATTTTTTAAAAATCCTTTCTTAACGGATGCTTGCGTTATATAAATTTCAGCTATTCCAATGTTCCAAATTCCAAATATTCCAAATTTCAGCGTTCTAGACTTACTACTTTTTTAGCTGTGCGTTGATAGTCAGCCAGGACCACAAAGATTAAAATTACCTTAGATGGCCCCTGTATCGAATTTTGTCGTTCGTCCTTCTTCCGAATGTGGCGAGGATTTTTTTACAAATGCTCCCATGTTTTTAGACGCAATCCATTTGGACTCTAAACTCGTAGATGGCACGCTAAACTTTGTAGATAAAATTTTACGATTTTTTTGTCCACACAAGTCGGCTCCCCTGTATTCCTGGAGCCCATATAATTGATATGGTGCTAGCTAGACCCCTTATCCCGGCCTTGCTAAACAGTACAATGTTTAGGGTTACGGTTGCATAACTTATGCTGATGAAATTTTTGGCTCAATTGTTGGAAAAGGTATATATTGTTGATTAATAAGTTTTGAAAGGTAATTTTTAAGTGTAATTGTATGCAAATTTGACTGTGTCAATAAGTTAAAATGATATGGTATGTAGCAAAGCAAATGTAATGATCTGTATAAAGTGAAAAGCTACAATAAAAATGGTAGAGAAAAAATAAATAACAGCAGTTTTTCAAGTGTCATGAGCTGCTCATCACACTTGAAATCATGAGCATTAGATTTATAGTAATAAAGTTTGTGTCTATAATGCAATGAACATATGCGCAGCCTCGACCCGGTAGAAACAACTTTCGGATAAAATAGTAAGTACTTAGAAACCAAATGGCTGATTCTTACTTATGTAAAACTTAATTTATACTGCAATCTGCAGCAGAAAACTACTTGATATTTAATCATAATAATAATAATATTCATGCGACACTCTATTGGCATCCTTCTATAATCATAAACATGACTATTGTCGCCAATAAGCGTTAACATCGTATTATCTGCTCATCGTATTACCGAACTATGCTCATGAAAAACCTTTTTTTTACGTGGGGAAATCAGCGATCCTGATTCGACCGCCAGCAATGGGGCGCTGGTAGGATATGCGGAATTGAGAGAGGTGTCAGTCAGCGCGAGAATTTCGTCCTGCTCTCCCGCCAGCGTTAGCCCACAGTCGGGCGCCTTAATTGTTTGTCGGTAGGCGAGGGATGGTAGACTCCCTCCTCTAGGATGGCAAAGGTGTGGGAAGACGTGTTGGAACACAGACACGTCTTTCACCGAGGCCGGGTTAGTAGGTGAGCGGATCCCCATATCCGCTCACCCGATCACGGGGCGGTAAAAACCTAGGGCAAACTAAGTAAGTTGGAGAAACTAAGCCCCGGGAGGTGACTGACTCGTCAATTTGTCAATCATTATCCTAATAATCGTTTCGGTGAACGATCTTATAGTGTGGAGTTTTTAGGAGGCTCTGGCTAGATAACTGGATAAAGAGAGATATAGAAGGTGATATTTCTAGACACGACATGTATTGCTAAAAGGTTTTTCACTTAGTTTGGGCTTTGACCTGCTACCAGCAGCATACTAGTTTTAAGTTAATTTATAATAAATAATAAAATTACTTTAATGCAATAAAATAAAACCCGAGGAAAGCTGAGAAGGAAAAGCTAAAAAAGAATCAGGCTCTGAGGTACAGTGGGAATAATTTTTTTATTTTATTTTTTATGTTAAGATCGGCAGACAGGCTTACGGTCCACTTGATGGTAGGTGGCTACCGTCGCCTATAACACAAGCAACGCCACAGATGCTGCGAGTGCGCTGCCGACTACAGTAGGATTAAGGATAAGGGATCAGAAGGGGATAGGGAAATAGGCTCTGGCATCCCCTACTCACTCATCGAAACACAACAGCATACGTGCTGTTATTTCACGGTGGTCTTCTGTAAGGTGTTGGTTACTACCGCCAGACGGGCTGCCCAAATGACTGCAGAACGCAGTGTGCCCTGCCACTACTTTACAGATCCAGACCAGAGCCAAATTTTAAAAGTTGATTTTTCAAAGTTGACCCTGCCGGGAATCGAACCCGGGAACCCTAGAACAGAGCCTTAAGGCAAGCACCCTAACCACTCATCCAACGGGCTCGTCATTGTTCTCATAGTCGTTTAACGCTCATAGCGAATAGAATAGCCTCGACAAATATATAGAAGGCGGTAATTTTAAATACGGTGCATACTTTGAAAGAATATTGAAGTACAAAAATATAATTATTTAACCTTGAAAAGACTCATAAGACACTGAGTAAAATTTTCGAAAGATGTATTGGCCGCTGGGAGGATAATCAGAACTAAGACTTGTTTGTCATTGAAATTCTGTTATATCAAGCTATAAGTAAATCCATCTTGGTATACTCGTAGAAACATCGAAATTCTGTAAAGCGTTATTGCGATATATTGCGTTATGTATGTAAAAAGAGTTATATCAAATGTCTTTATGGGAGGGACTCCAGACTCCAGACATCATCTAATCCGGGTATTTTTTCATTATTTATAAATTTCTGATGTACTTACCATAAACGTCAAACTCATGCTCTTCAGAGCATACTGCCAGAGTTGTGCTCTATGGACTAATTTCACACAGGGGGTCAACAATGAATGACTTGAGGGTCCAATTTAATAACATCTTCAGGGTTCTATTGAAACTCCCACGCTTCTGTAGCGCGTCTGCAATGTTTTCGGATGTTGGTGTAGACGATTTCTATGCCATCATGCGAAGAAATGCATCCATTGTTTACAGGTTGCTGGGGAGCTCCAACGAAATCCTGAATATGATAGCGGACAGGATGGACGCGGCGGTTTTTGGATGATTCAAAAATCTGCAATTTCGTTGTAAAAGTCGCTAAGATGCCTGATAGATGCTGTGATATGTAATCATTGATTTTCCTTTTATTTGAAGATGCAAATAATTATGTTTAGTTTTTTTTTAATTTTTAATTTTTAGTGTAATTTATTACGTACTTTACTAATTTGTCTAAAAATAAATTACTTATTATTGTTTTAAGTATAATAATAGTCTGTCACCAGTTCAAATCGGTGTTAATTCTTGATGAAGCTCCTAAAAATATGCGCGATATCTCATTGAATTCCGGATTATTCGCATAAAAACAATTGCCAAATTTAATAAAAAAAATAAAGATAAGAAGAAAAAGGCGATAAATTCTTCTATAATAACTCAAAAATTATAAGCGACAACGAAAATCAGAAAAAGATATTCTTAAAGAAGATCAGATTTGGGATAAAAAAAAATCCCAGCTCCCGGATCCTTTTATCACTATTATTTATAATTTTAATTTAAGGCTGAAAATATGTTTTTTCGCAGCCGCTACGAGATGCGCCTGCCGTTTCTAAATAGGATATTTTATGGGTGTATGAATAGCACATACATTACAGGAAATAATTACGAAAAGTGGAAATAAGTAGTCTCAAATACGAAAAAAGGAAAATCCGAAGAAAGAAGGAAGTTATTGCTATGAAGAAAATACCATTTAAAAACAAAAGTCCCCTGATATTACGAACATATCGAAGGTAATTTACCGCATTTTTCCTTTTGCGGTCTAGTGTTCTTTTCCCAGTAACATCTGAGGTGGTTTTTAAACCGTTTTTAATTGCTGACTATTTTAATCGACTTCTTAGAGCTAAGAAATATCTCGAGTGAAATGAATTTTTATGTCAGCAATTAAAACGATAAATTAATGAGGAATAAAAATTTCAAGTTGTAGACGCACATAACCGCAGGTCCCTGCTAGACCTGCGACTATGTGTGTTATCATTTGCTGAAACTGTTAAAAAAATGTGACGAGAAAAATGAAGTTCTGCCAACCTACAATGAGCTAGTGCGGTCTCTATATATCATTTAGAAGACTCATGTCAATATACAATATTATAATTATATTTGTACATATGTATCTGCATGTGTGCATTGAACGTGAACACTGACGAAATATCTCGTCACTAAATTACAAATCGCCCAGCGAGCTACGAAGAGAGCAATGATTGAAATTTCTCTAATGTGATCCGAAAATAGCCCAAAAAGTCAATCAGCTGAAGTGCGAATGGGCCGAAGAAAAATCCGGTTAAAATCTCATTTGGGCCTGAAGTCTTTTCCTTATCTTGTAGGCATGGATAAGAAATATAATCGTATGCTCAAATGGTGAATGCTCAAATATTACGACGAAACCTGCTGGCCCAAAAAGACAAGCAATCTTCGAAGTCATGTCAGTAAGTTAATGTAAGACTAAAGTTCATGAAGATTTTTTTATTTTTATTTTTATTTTAAAATCGGCAGACAGGCGGACGGTCCACCTGATGGTAGGTGGCTACCGTCGCCTATAACACAAGCCACAGGTGCTGCAAGTGCGCTGCCGATTACACTAGGATTAAGGATAAGAGTTTGGAAAGGGTTAGGGAAATGGGCTCTGGCATCCCTTACTCACTGACCGAAACACAACAGCACACGGTGTTCTCTAAGGGGGTGGTTACTGCCGCCAGATGGGCTGCCCAAATGACTGCGAAACACAGTGTTTCCTGTCATTACTTTCCACATCCAGACCAGAGCCAATTTTGAAAAGTTCATTTTCATCGAACCCGGAAACCCTAGAAGAGCGATAAGGCAAGTATCCTAACCACTCATCCAACGGGCTCGTTACTGTTCATAAGAGTTCATAAGAGTCATAATTATGTCAAGAATACGTAAAATAGATAAACCGATACTTATACAGGACAATAAGTTCCCTTGGTGTAAATGCTGTGTGTCTTTGCTGGTGAAAATGCTGGTGAAAATATTACTAAGTGAATACTTATGGCAATATAGTCAGAATTTATTTGTTTATCGATAAGCCGAGAATTCTTACCTGTAATTTTCCTTGCTTCACTAAGAAGACTGGCGTTTCTGGCATAGCGAAGAAAGCCACCAGATGAAGGACAGGCACAGCTGTACACAGCCACATCACCGTAGCAAAAGAAAGTACATCTCCGGCTACGTACACCACAAGATAGCCAAGATTTTGGGACAGAATGAAGAGTGAGCCAAGTGCCCCCCGAATGTTGTCTGATGCTATCTGGAATAGAAACGCGCAATTAGACTAATAAATTGTGTACGTCGTCCGTAGCTTTTTTATGATAAATAAAATAAAATTGATAAATAATAAAATTTCGCGTGAAGAGGGTTCCGTACGAACATAAATACTATGTTATTTTAATATCATGGACTTCTTATAGGTTTTCCTATAATCGATAAGTAGAAAAAAAAAAAGGGGGGGGGGGGTGGTCAATTTTCGTCTATTTTCTTAAATAACTTGGAAACTATTTATTTTAAAATTAAAAAAAAAAAACACATTTAAGATCTTCACAACAAGACCTTCCATTTGATATGTCACATTGTTTGTGATATGTCCATTGATTGTTTTTTAAAAAACAATTTTAATGTACAGACACGGTTCGTTTACTATTTTATTATATTTATAGAATAGATTTTTTAAAATAACAAACAGACGTATAGGCATACAATATTTTAAATTGTCTATCATCGTCTTCATAATTTACATGCATCTCTACCCCTCAATGCACCGTCATATAAGATGTGGGCAGAGTTCAACCATTAACGCAGAAGCGACGCGGCGGCTGAATTGGTTGTTGATTATTTGTTGCCGAATATTATATGACATATTTTTAAGAGTTTATTTGGCAGTGTGTGCGTGTGTGTGTGTATTGAAATACCATACCTCTTTAAGATAAAGCGGTGTGACCACGTAGCATCCAGCGCATGCAAGACCGGCGACAGCTCGCGATGTTATCAGAGCCCATGGCCTCAATGAAAACAGTGTGATTACCCAGCTGATCTGCACAAAATAATATACAATAAAGATTAAACAATATTCCAGTTAATTTTAGATACTTAATTTAATTTAATTACAGTTAAATAATTAATTACAGTTACTTTTATATTTCCGGAAATTGGGATCGGGGATCAGGGATCAGGGTCATAAACACACTACTAATAAAACAATGAAAAAGATACGATATGTATACTAATATTATAAAGAGAAAAGATTTGTATGTATATATGTATTTTTGTATGTTTGTAAACCCAAAAACTATTGGACCGATTTTGAAAATCCTTTCACTTATAGAGAGCTACATTATCATTTCTAAAGATACGCAGACAACAACGCGAGAAAAACTAGCATTTGTTGATGTAACTAGGTACGGTATTATTGTACAATATGTGCTTGTTAAATTCACCTATTTTTAAATTACCTATGTAACCAGACTTTATGGTTTTTTTAATGAAAAGTTCCGCAGTCAAACTGAGGGTCCACTTGATAGCTGGTAACTACCAGGGTCCTATTAACGCAAGCAACATAACATATTAACAGCAAGTGCGATACCAACTTTGACAGGATCAGGAGATGATAGCCTATTCCCCCGAATAGGCTTCGGAATCCCTTACTAGCTAAACGAAATACAACTGGTGCTTTTATTTACTCTTCTCTAAGGGGCGGTTTCAGACGCCTTTAGACGATTTCAGACAACCAGTTTAAATCTTAAAAATTTAAAACAAAAGGAATAAATCACTGAATAAAATACTGACTGTAGTATCTGTTACTATGTAGTAGGTATTACGTTTAGATCTCTAGATAAAAAATAATCTATCATCTCTGTCTCCAATAAGATAAATTGTTTAATGAATATCACATAAAACACGTGAGTTGATCTAGTTTCAATAGATGTCACAACAATTACCGCTCCTCTCTGGCAATTATTTGCGATAAGTGGTTAAAACCGCTTCGAAATTGTGATTACGTACTATTTGACGAAGGATGGTCCATGTGTAAAGCTTTAAGAGATAAATGGATTATTTTTTATTTTCCTCTTTTTGACTTCTTTGTCTTATTGTCGGTCTTCAATATAGCAATATAATATACCTACTTTAGTATACTATTATTATTTTTTTTGTAAGAGTATTTATTCTGTTTAATTGGCCTTGATTTTGTACGTTGAGATGCAGTAGTTCACCATGCTAATTCAATGCAAATTAGTAGTCCTGACTACATGTGTACTAATCTTTCCAAAAAGTCACAATTATCTTTGAATCCTGTTATTCCTTATAAGCCGCGCGATACATAAGAAATGCCGGTATAAAATTGGTCTGTTTAGCCTTGGCGATTTATTTCTTAAATATTTATTTACTTATTATAAAAAGCGCCATCTGATTCGGACAGTAAGTATGAAATATCTCATAGAATCTCATTAACAGCATAAAAATTATAAAAATTATTATATTTCTTTAAAACATTCCTTTGTAACGCAATTTGTCATGTGGGATATTGAGCGACAAGTTTATACGTAGTTTAGTGGACCTTACGAGTGCTACATTATTCAATGCCACAGTGATTACTGCTTTGTATTTTGCTGGAATACCTATTCGGTCCAAAATCCAATGACGAGTTCATTAAGTTGGTTTTGGATGATATGGATGTCTCTGGGCTATACACATATATTTTTTAGTAGTAACAAAAAAGCCCTTAAAATGTACGTGAAGAAAACGCTGATCTCTTATAACTTACAGTTCAATATCATAACTAATATGACGTGAATGATAAGATGTTATAAATGTGAACACGATTTAATGGGATCTTATTATTGACAATTTTATTGTCTCGTATCGTAAGATACATACAATTATGATTAAATTAAATATATTATATTACAAATCATTACGCAACTTTGCGAACAAAATATTCGAAGCGTTGTGATTTGCAAATTAAACTTAAAAAAATTAAAAAATATCCAGGAACTCTTAAATTGGTTATATTTATTCTTTATGAATTTAACTATTGACAAAAACACTTATGATCATTTGCAGGACATTTAAAGAAAAAACTAAAATATTACTTTTTATTAAATATTTTGTAATTTTTATATAGTCTGTTCAATTATGTAACTGCATCTGGATATTTTTTTAATATAAGATCGGCAGACAGGCTGACGGTCCACTTGATGGTAGGTGGCTACCGTCGCCTATAATACAAGCAAAGCCAAAGCTGCAATACTTCTCTTGAACTGCTGCAAGTGCGCTGCCGACTACAGTAGGATTAAGGATAAGGGATTAGGAGGGGATAGGGAAATGGGCTCTGGCATCCCTTACTCACTCATCGAAATAAAAGAGCACACATGCTATTATTTCACGGTGATGGTCTTTTTGTAAGGGGGTGGTTACTGCCGCCGGACGGGCTGCCCAAATGACTGCGAAACGCAATGTGCCCTGCCACTACTTTCCAGATCTAGACCAGAGCCAAATTTGAAAAGTTCATTTTGCCGGGAAGCGAACCCGGAAACCAACAAGCGTTAAAGCAAGCACCCTAACCACTCATCCAACGGGCTGGTCAAATAAAAAAATATTAAAAAACAAATCATCTTTATGTATTAAATATTTCTTTATTCCATGATTAAATAAAATACTAAACCGAAAGAACTTTTGCAATGGTTAAAAATCGATCTGTCAAATGAGCACGACTCAAATAAAAATGACCGCTTGAAAACCCCAAATAATATTACTCGTGGTGCATACAGATAAGCCATTACCCAATGGCGTATCTATCTGTTAAAGTTTCACGTAATTAGGTCTGCGTAATTTAAAAAAACCTAAAACTTTTCCATTGTAACATCTGTTGAGCTAAAATTTAAAAACACGACAGATTTATCTTGATGTACTTAATTAATATATACATATAAAAGATTTGTATGTATAAACGTATGTATGAATTGTAATGAATAAACTCAAAAACTACTGGACCGATTTTAAAAATTCTTTCACCTATAGAAGGCTGTATTATCAACGAGTAATATTTTATAGAGAGACATGGACAAAGTCGCGTGCAACAGCTAGTTTACATATAAATGTAATTTAATACATTTAATGTGGGCCATTTTTAGATGTCTCAAATAATTTATTTTTTATATTACTTATCCATATGTATTTATTTTAAGGCTCTAATCCTCTAAAAATTTACGAGCAATTGAAATAAAAAAAATGTGATATCTTTTTGATTGCATGTGTATCTTTTTGATCAGAACAATACCTGAGTCTCTTTGAAATATAGCAATTTCGAAGACATGTCTTGTCCCCACTGGCAGGACATAGGTTTTTAAAAGTAATATTTTATCGATTGTATTAGTCTACTGAGTATACTGAGCTTGGGTGGACTAGCCCACGGTTCGTACACTTCATACCAGCAGTGGGACGCCATGTAATATGCAATACAATACAAGCAAACAAACAAAGATTTAACTCTTACCACAAGCATGAGCGATGTGAGCAGTGTCGTTACTTTTCTTCCCCACCTATCAGCGAGGTCTCCAACGAGAAACCCGCAGAATATAGGTGGAAAGAAGGTCACTGATGCCATCCAGGATATAGTGTCGTCCGTGATCGGTTCTGGAGCCGGACCGTCTGGGGCCTGCAGGATCGGGGTCATCGGTGATTGCCAACCCATCAGCATACCGAAGTTCAGCACTGGGATGGTCACTAACAGGAGTAAACGAAAAATATTTAGTTTGACGAACATTATAAAGCTCATTTTAATATATTTTTATTTAACACAAGCTGACGCTCGCGACATCGTCCGCATTGAATAATAAAAAATATAACACCTGACATTATACTTTTCCAACTGCAGATTCAGCCGCGTAGAATATTTAGCCTATGTATTTAGCCTATTTAGCCATTTAGCCTATATAAAAAAAAAACCCATTATCCCATTATTTCCATTCTGAATTTTCCTAATATTTCCAATTCCATTCTATTCCAAATATAATTCCTGCTACCCATGCATTGTAAAACTAAGATACACCAGTCTGATTATGAAAATATATTTGTAACCAAAAAATGGACAAGTCAAATAGATTTTAAAATGATTATTTATTTATTTATTTATTTATTATTACATGGCCTCCAACGAGGCAGGCACCGAAAAAAACACACAACAAAGAACAGGAAAAAATAACATGGCAGATGCCGCCGCAATTAAAGGAGGCACAGCCTACGCCAATAAAAGTCAAAGTAGCATCCCGGCAATAAAGTTTTATCAAAAATTATGAAAATTTATCAAAAAATTTATCAAAAATTTATCAAAAAAAAAATCATACATAGAAATATAATTAAATCGGAAATTTGGAATAAATGTCAATTATATGTACAACTTTGCTATTTTATACAAAATAATTACACTGCGAGGCCGGGAGCGGGTATTATAAAGAGCAATGATTTGTATCTATGTTTGTAATGAAAAAACTCAAAAACTAACGGACTGATTTTAAATATTCTTTCATCGGAGTAACATAGGCTAGTAACATAGCCCTCATCTCCCCCTTAACCCCCTATATACAAATGTATGTTTGTAATGAATAAACTCAAAGACTACTGGACCGATTTTAAAAACTCTTACACCTATAGAAAGCTACATTATGAGCGAGTAATCTATAATATAAAAATGAATCCCTATTTCCCTTGGTCACAGCATCACAGTGAACGAGTAGACCGATTTTAATTCGGTTTTGACTAATGGAAAGAGGGATAAACGGGGAATGTTCATATATATAAAAATTGCATCCCGGGCGAAGCCGGGGGCGGAACGCTAGTATTTTATAAAGAGACGCGGACTAGTATATATAAGGGACTGTCTATGACTTATCTATCCTATGCTCGATTTACCTACATCATATTATCATAATATGTACGAGTAACAATGTGCACAATCCTTTGTATTACCTAATCGCTGTTTGAATAAAACTCACGTATTTATCGTATGTTAATTAAATGTTACAAAATTAATATATTATTTCATTACATTATTTCAACGGTAATTGGCATTGTACGTATTACCAAATAAAAGTTTTTATTTATATTTTTTCCTTTTGTTTTATCTAGAAATTGAGGCGTAAAAGTGTAACTAACTAACTTATCGCATTATTGTTTTGATGAGAAAATAACAAATGGGGAAATTACATTAAAATAAAATTAGAAAAAATTA
This sequence comes from Bembecia ichneumoniformis, assembly GCA_910589475.2. NCBI lineage: Eukaryota > Metazoa > Arthropoda > Insecta > Lepidoptera > Sesiidae > Bembecia > Bembecia ichneumoniformis. Next base: position 8,516,456 of record OU342543.1, read on the forward strand.
AAAATACTGAAATAACTTATTTATAAATTTTAAAGGGATATTATTTTATGTAAAGGTCGTCAGAGAGGCTGACGGTCCACTTGATGGTAAGTGGCTACCGTCGCCTATAACACAATTCATCGCATTCAAATTCATTGTTATCATCCAACCTCGCGGCGACAACGCGATCGGTCGGCTCTTCCGATGAAGATTCATTATAAATCAATTTTACACAGTTGCAACAACGCTTATTTTTTCATAACAAACAGAACTGCGGCCGCATTTGGCTGACGAAATAATTCGTATCATATAAACACGCCCTAAATAAGACTTATTAGCGGTTGTAATATTTTTCATTTTACTTTTCGATGACGTTGAAATTCAGTAAACAAACATCTTTTTGAGGAGTGTTTTCTTAATTGTGACGTCATAAATCCCAATGACGTTTTTTATCACGGTTTTTTTTTAATTTTATTTTAAGTAGTGGCAGAGCACACCACGTTTCTCAATTTGCGTAGCCCGTCTGGCAACAGTTACCACCCCCTTACAGGAGACCACCGTGAAATAACAGCATGTGTGATGTTATGTTTCAATAACCATCCACCCCCTTACATAAGACGGCCGTGGAATAACAGCATATGTGCTTGTGTTTCCGTTAGTGAGCAAGCGATGCCAGAACCCATTACCCTATCCCTTCCTTATATCCCTTATCCTTTATCCTACTATGTTCTGCAGCGTACTCGCAGCACCTGTGGCGTTTCTTGTGTTATAGGTGACGGTAGTCACCTACAATCAAGTGAACCGTCAGCTTATCTGTCGATCTTAACATTAAAAAAATGAGTGAATAAGGAATGCCAGAGCTCAGTTTCTTAATCCTTCCTAATCCGAATCCCTCATCCTTAATCCTACTATGTTCAGCAGCACACTTGGAGCACCTGAGGCGTTACTTGTGTTAACCATCAAGTGGACGGTCAGATTATCTGTAGGCCTTAGCATAAAAAATATTAATGTAAAATATTTTATTAGATACTATCAAGTTAGCAACATGTCTACATTAGATTCAATTCACGCTTCGTTCATTGTTACGAAATGATCAAATAGACTGAATAATAATTATCTATGCATCTAAGGTCAATTACGTCAGGATTTTTTTTTCAAATGATTCTTATTATCAACCCGGAAGAACGGAGTTGTTTAATACTATTTATATAATACTAGCAGCCCGCCCCCGGCTTCGCCCGGCGTGCAATTTTTATATACCCTAAAACATTCCCCGTTTATCCCTCTTTCCATTGGTGAAAACCGAATTAAAATCGGTCTACCCGTTCACGCGTGATGCCGTGATCAGGAGAAATAGGGATTCATTTTTATATATAAGATGTAATAGATGTAATTGAATTTTTGGTAGTCTCATTTGTTCGTTATATTTTTTTTTTGCAGGAATGTAGATAAGCTGATAAACTGCAGAAGACCCATGAATGAGCATTCGCCTGTAAGAGCGGTTTCAGACTGGCGTTTTTTCTGCGCGTATACAATCGTTTCGGGATATACGCTTAACACGTGCGCTATATTTCGGACTCGGGTACACGGGCTTATTCCGGCGTGTTTGCTCGAACCGTAGTAGTGAGTCAATATCACCATGAATTCTGACGAAGAAACATTGCTATTTGCGTTACTTATTCGCCGTCGATTGAGATGACAAATGCTGGGTGATTGTCGATCGGTCAGTTTAATACACTTTACCAAGAACTGCGAGGATTCTAAACGATTCAAAATATCAAAATATATTTTGAGCACTTTTGATGAATTGTTAAATATATTAAAATCAGGGTTAGAGTATATTAAAATAAAAGTACGCGCTTATACGAACTTATAAGCGCGTCAACGCTCGTACGAGTTGCGCAAGTTGCAAAAGGCGCGCCTACATGCGGTTCCAAAAACGAGCTTATGCGCGCGTATAAAACACTAGTCCGTGGTTTCAGCCACCTTGCGCACTAGCGGTTAATCGCGGGGCGGCAAACCACGCGGCTAGCCGCTTTTCCAGTTTAATATGCAACCGCATGTGATTGTACGCACTTAACCGCCACAAAATGTCAACCGCAGCGGTTGAATGGAGAGCTGCGGCCCGCTTCGCGGCTGGTCGCCATCTTGTTTATATGCACTGGCGATTTTAGTTTGCGGCGAGCCGCCGATGAGTTTGTACGTGAGTCTGCTTCTTCAGTTCTTGAAAACAACTTGCGAACTGGCCAAATTCGTTGCGTGTTTCTAGTAAAGGATGAATCCAGTATCTTTTTTTATTTTTCTTTCGTTGTTTTCGGGAGTAAAAATAAATAACACAAGCTATCTCCACGGCGTCCATTTTGTTTATGGGCCACGCGCCTTCGAGCGGTCCAACCGCTTAACGCGGTTTCATCGCGGCTGACCGCTATGGCGGCCAATCGCGAAGAAACCGCGTTAAGCGGTTGGACTGCTCAAACGAACCGCGGAGGCAGTCAATCGCTAGTGCGTAAAGCCTCCTCCGTTCCGCAATGGCGTAATGGCTTTATGAATACGCAACAAAACATTTAGGCGAGGAAATTAAAAAATAAATAAATAGATACCTTTCACTATTTAAAACGTAGGTAATACAAACAAACGCAAAAGCGACTCTCATTATTTAGGAAATTAAATTTCGATTGAATTTTAATATAATATTATATATTAAAATAAAACACACTGCGGCTAAAAATATTTAATTCAATAGGAATTGGTGATGAAATTTAGACCGCACAGACATCTTACATAATGTATTTATTTAAAATTTTACTTATTTGTGAGCAAGCATATCCATAAAGCACTAGATGTTGTGGTAGTAGATATGGTAATACTGTGGGTTGAAGGCTTGAATTACGTCACGGCAAATACAGCTTAGAAACTTTTGTTGTAAAGGTAGACAGACAGGTTGAAAATCCACTCGATGGTAGGTGGCTACCGTCGCCTATAACACAAGCAACGCCATAGGTGCTGCAAGTCCGCTGCTGACTTTAGTAGACTTTAGTGATGGAGAAATGAGCTCTGGCATCCCTTACTCATTTACTGAAACACAACAGCATATAATACATGCTGTTATTTCACGCTGGTCTTCTGTAAAGGGGTGGATACTGGCGAAAAACGGACGGCCCAAATATCTGCGAAACGCAATCTTTGGGAAATCCTCATGGGAAACCCGCAAGCATAATGAATGCTGCAGGGTTTTATCGGACCCCTACCGGTTAAATCTAAGACTTTATAGCGCGGCTGTAGATAGGTAGGGTCGCGGAAAAGTTGTGACACGAGATTCGCGACAACACACCGCAGTGTACTCTGCGATTATTTGCCAGGTCCAGATCAGAACAAACTTTTAAGTTTATTTCTAAAGTTGGTTCAGTCGGAAATCTAATCCGGGACTCCTGAGACAGAGCTCTAAGGCAAGCGCCTTAACCAGTCGACCAATTCACACTTGGTAAAGCAAGCCTTGATTTCTTCAAACAAAGATTGGTGTAATTTTTTTATTTTATTTTAAGATCGGCAAACAGGCTGACGGTCCACTTGATGGTCAGCGGTGGCTACCGTCGCCTATAACACAAACAACGCCAAAGCTGCTGCAAGTGCGCTGCCGTCTACACTATGATTAAAGATAAGGGACTAGGAGGGGAAATAGGCTCTGGCACCCCTTACTCACTCACTCACCGAAACACAACAGCACACGTGCTGTTATTTCACGGTGGTCTTCTGTAAGGGGGTGATTACTGCCGCCAGTCGGGCTGCCCAAATGACTGCGAAACGCAGTGTGCCCTGCCACTACTTTTCAGATCCAGACCAGAGCCAAATTTCATTTTTCAATGTTGACCCAGCCGGGAATCGAACTCGGGAACCCTACTAACCACTCATCCAACGCCATCCACTCAGCAATCTAAATTTAATGAGGAAATCTTCGGAGTCTTCTCAATTTGCGGTGGGTTTGGTGGTCTAGCCCAATCCCAACCAAAAGCGTAGATAAATACTAAATACTAAATCTTCCGTTGAAAGCGTCATACGCATACTTAACGCTTACGAAATTTTGTACTGCTTGGGTGCTATTGTGCTCATTACGCAATGTCACTTTGTATGGACGGTATACGCAAATCACTATGTATGTATGTAAATTTGGATTTTGTTACTAACGCATTAAGACAAGGACTAACGTCAGACCTATGAATTAAGGTGCAATATTGCACAACACATTTTTGTAGCTTCTCGGAGATAACTAAACAGATTTAAAATTGAAAGATTTTTCTTAATTATTGTGTAAAATATGAAAAAAAAAGAAAGAAATAAAAGTACCTAGCCGATTAAAACTTCAGTACAGATCTTAAGTCAATTAATAAGCTTAAAAAATAATTTCGTTGTCACTGAAAATTTTTATTAGATACACTGACGAGAAAGCTTTTTTGGGCAGTACTTTACTAAATTTTTTTTTCTCAGAAAATATAACATTTTGTAGAAATCTATCCAATTCAAACTTTTTTAAATATATTCTATTATTCTCTGTATTTTTGTCTAAGTTTTAATTTTACTAATAAATAACAAGACGAAAATCGCGCTTTTTTGCTAAGTCTTGGTCTTAAGGACAATAATAGAATACGCAATGAAACGTCCTACTTGAGAATAAGAATGTGTTTAAACGTTGCTTCTCGTAAAAAGTTACAAAATGTCTTTAACAAATTAATTCAACTAAAGAAATATGTTTTAAAATGTCTTTAGTTTTATTTTGTCGAAGCCCTGGACACTGTACTGGATTTCCAGTGATGCTGGATTTTTGTAAAATAGCCATAATATTTTAGTCCGAGGACCGTAAAATCGACACAGGTTAATAATAGCTGGACGAGCGTAAAACGTCCCTTACGTATACAAACAAAAACCTAAAAACTAAATGATATGTTACTTAGCCTTATATGAGCAATAAAGACTGGTTATATTTTTTTTAAAAAAAGGTCGTCAGACAGGCTAACGGTTCATTTGATGATAGCAGGTGGCTACTATCGCCTATTAACAGAAGCAAAGCCAGGTGTGGTGTCGACAGGTGGTTCAAATGCACTGTAAATAGTAAGATAAAGGATAAAGATTAGGAAAAGATAGGGAAATGGGCTCTGGCATTACTCGCTCGGCGAAACACACCAGCAGAAATGCTGTTATTTCCCCTCTAAGCGGGTGTTTATTGCCGCCGGACGGGTTGTCCAATATCTGACTCAGAAACTCAATGTGTCCTGCCACTACTTACCAGACCCAAACCATAGATAAAAAATAATAGTTAGTATTCTATACGCAAACTTTGAAAAGTTAATTTCCAAAGTTGACGCTGTCGGGAATCGAATCCACACCACAGAGCGTTAAGGCAAGCTAAGGCCACTCGACCAATAGGGTCTTCAATATTGTCGATCGAATGAACCAGGAAAAGGGTAGAATAGGTCCTCGAAAGAGAATTTTAAAGGAAATAAAATGTATTCACATTTATAACCTACATACGTGATACATATATAATTGTATCACACATTATATCTAGCTATGCAACTAGCGGTTTGGTAAAAAAGTTATTAAAAACATATCTATTAAAAATATAGTAAAAAGATAACTGTTAAAAGATATATAAAGCAAACTATCAAAAAAGATCAGTAGCAACCAAAGCCGCACTTGGCAGCTCATCTGGCGGCAGTAACCACCTCTAAAAGAATACCATAATATAATTATCATAAAATGTTTAATAATATACCTATATGTGTTTGGAACAGTAAATAGCACATTTCAACCAGCCTTTCATACATATGTCATATTTGTCATAAACTGTAAGCACAAGAGTGCAATATAGCGGTTACTTCATATGCAGTTATGAATGATGACGCCGTGCATTCTTGTACTTAAAGCCGCTTTAGAAATGCAATCGAGGTCATCTTTAAGGCTTGACAAGGATTTCCGTAAACCAAGTTGATCGTAATGCATTACAGAAGAGAAATAATCTATTCAAATATTATAAAGCTGAAGAGTTTGTTTATTTGTTTCTTTGTTTGAACGCGCTAATTTTTTGTTTGTAAACCGATTGGCATGAAACAAACACTAAATGTTACGGGAAGCTTGCTACAATACAAAAGTGAAAACCGCATTCAAATCGGTTAAGCGGTTTCTGTGATTAGCTTGCACAAACGCACAGACAAACAGACAAAAATTCTAAAAACTATTTTTTTGACCTCGGTAACATAAGTACAACGTTTACAAATTGTTTTTTGAAAAAATATTTAATGTACATATACGGCTCCTTTACAATTTTATTATATGTATAGAATAGATATAGATATACCTATTTTATTTTGTGATATTAGGTCGAATAGCTTTAATATTTTAAGTATTTTAGGTAAACATTTATTCTGTTCTACCAATTAGAATGAAATAAATTAAAAACTTATCTAATAAAATTAGTTAAAATCCTTAGTCAGTTAACGATAATGAATTTTTAACGAGTACTGTCGGTATTTGCTTCATAAAAATAACCAACAAATAAATGCTTAAAATACTTTTTGCACTTTGCAGCCTGATTCTATAGCACTAATTTCATGTCTACATATAGTCAGGTAAGAGCTTCGGACAGGATAACAGGAGTAAAAAGTGAAACTTAATACCGGTTAGTGACTTAGACACGTAGGTAGACTTAAGTTAAGTCCCATTAAAATACCTTTACCTACACAGGCTGAATTTGCCCTATCTTCCAGAATTATTGTATCAAGAATTAAAAACGAAGAAAAAAAATTGCAGTCAATAATAATTTGTCAGTATGTACTGTACAAGTACATTCTCTGTGGATATCAACATACTTAAGACAATGACTAACCACAGACCGAACATATGAGCCCTATAACCTATAAATTAAGATGCATTATTGAAAAACAACTTTTTGTAGCTTTTAGGAGATAACCAAACATATTTAAAAGGTTTTGTTAATGTTAATTAATAAGCTTAAAAAATAAAGTAGATGTCGCTGAAATTTTTTATCACTGCAACGAGAAGACTTTTTGTGTAGTAATTTACTATTTTTTTCAGTTTTTTTTTTGTATAAATCTGTAATTTTTTTTATATATAAGTAATCTATTTAGCTCTATATTTTTATTTTAATTTTACTCTAACAAGTCAAAAATGACGCTTTTCTGCTAAGTCCTCTCCTTAAATACGTGCAATCTAGCCGCTCCAGGGTCTTCGACTCGTGCCCACCTTTTTAGGACGTTATCGTGGTGGAGGCTTAACCCTCGACAATCCGGGCGGTTGTAAGGATCAGTGGGATCACCAGCGTTCGCTGTCTGATCGGATTGTCGCTGGGGAACTAAGAAAGCGCACCCGTGAGTCCTCCGAGCGGCCTCCGCATCGGAGCTCGTGGCGGAGCAAACGTTGGGAGGCTTCAGCTGTTAGTTAAAGCTTCGCCGGCCACCGCTCGCCTGGGCCGAGGATTGGAAATCGGCTTAAGCGGGTATTGGCCAGTGAGAGAAGGCACCCCCGGTTCTTGTGCGTCGGACCGAGAGGTATGGGTCTCAGTTTTACGCGTGAGGACCGGCGTGACACTATTTATCAAAGACACTATTGCGAACACTGCCTGCTAATAGGAATGCAATTACCTAAAAATACTATAGCTAATTAAACGCGTATTATACTATAGCTAATAAATCAGCAATAATTTAGAATTAAAATCAGGAAACATATCTACAACATAAACAAGCTGTTAATAAAGGCTTATTTGCATAATTCCAGTAAGAACATGTAACGGGGAGCAAGTAAGCACGGCGTAAATACACATTCGCCTTCTAATCAGAATAATAACTAGTCATTTGCGCTTATTTCACTTGTATAGTAATTTACAATGAGAAATTGAATAGGTACTTTCGAATACGACTTATTTTTGAATCGATTTTAAATTTTAGGAGTGTCAGGGTAAACTCGTGTCGCAGTCTTACAGTGGGCAACCAGTCTGGCAGCAATAACCACCTCCTTACAGAGCCCATTTTCCTATCCACTCCTAATCCCCTATCCTTAATCTTACTGCAGTTGGCAGCGCACTTGCAGCAGATTTGGCGTTGCTAGTGTTATAGGCGACGGTAGCCACCTACCATGAAGTGGACCGTCAGCCTGTCTGCCGACCTTAACATAAATAATAATAATAATAATAACATAGTGGAATAATAAGCATGTGTGCTGTTATGTTTCGGTGAGAGTCCATTTCCCTATCCGCTCCTAATCCTTTATTCTACTAAAGTTGGCTGTCAACTTGCAGCATCATGACGTTAATATGTAACGAATATAATTTTATTGTGCTAAGAATAAGACAAATAAAGGTATCCGCGAGTAGTCTGTGCACAGAATTTTTAATAACACACATGAATTCTCTATTCCGGAATAGTTTAGATGTTCCTTGCTATTTTTATCCACACCCGAAATCAAGCTAAAATGTCTATGGTCGTCAGAAAAATGGAAGGGGATAGGGGGTAATAAAGAGGGGCTCGCGCGAGAGAGTGGGGAATTTGAATATCTTGACGAAAGGACGAGGAAGATTTTTTGACTAGAGTGTACGCACTACAACTAAAGTTCAACGTACTACCCTAAGTTTCACTTTCTTGTACTCAACTCCGAAGTACAGATAAAATACTTGAGGATCTGCTCATCCGTCCTTGACTAAGTCAACTTCTTGCGAGAGAGGGGAAGTATCTCGCGATAGCTACATCAGGTGGAGAAGCTTGAGCTGCTGGTGGAAGTTAGCACTACCCTATTGTGCTAACTATTACCTGGTTCCCGGGACATCACCATCAGCGCGTGTCTTCATCGTCGGCGCGCGTGAGGACGGGGTTGACGTCTGCTGACACCGAAGACACATCTCCGCTGCTCTCGAAGAGATTTTGAGCTGAGTAGCATCTTTCCTAATAAGCCCCTAATTGCATCTTTTTTCATAAACCTAATCTTAGCTTAATAATTTTGTTTGGATTGTAAATAAATTTAATGGATGTGCAGTGAAATCTGTGTTTCCTTAATAGGATAAGCTCACCCAATCTCTCAGACAGCGGGCGCCCTACAGAGTCTCTTGTTTATTTCGACTGAGTAAGTACGGTGGGTAATTCTCTTAGGAGCTGCAGCGAGCCCAAAAGCCCACTGCAACCTGAGAGGTTACAAATAGACTTTTGTTAATAGGCAACAATAACCACAAACAACGCCACAGGTGCTGAAAGTGTGCAGATTGGGAAGGGTTAGGGAAATGGGCTCTGGCATCCCTTACTCACTCACCGAAATACAACAGCAGACGTGCTGTTATTTCACGCAGGTCTTCTGTAAGGAGGTGGTTACTGCCGCCATGACTGCGAAGCTGCCCAAATGACTGCGAAACTCAGTGTGCCCTGCCACTACTTTTCAGATACAGACCAGAGTCAACTTTGAAAAGTTCATTTCCAAAGTTGACCCTGCAGGGAATCGAAGTACAGACGTTTGCGAAATACAGACGCCGACAGCGAGTTTCCAGTCCTTAGCAGTGCGCATTATAAAAGATGATATATAGCGCTTGGTCCGAATTAGAGGAATTTCGACAAGGTGAGGATGGTAACCAGCCGTACGACTGCATGTCCGATAGAAGAAAGGGGAAGGCGGTATTATGATCTCATACAGCTCTCCGAAGTACATCTTATAGAATATACAGAGACAGGCAATTTTGCGTGCTTCTTTCTGATAAGCGTTTAAATACAAGCCATCTTAAAACTGCAAATCAGCAGTTATGGATACGCTCGTTCGATGTTAAAGAATAAGAACGTACCACAGGTACGTGATGCATATTTTATGTCCATAATACGTACGAGTATGTGATCTTAATTTTATGACCAGTTTTTTAACTTAATGAGAAATTAGGTAATGTGATGTTTTCATTATAAATTTTGCAGTTACCAAAATAAATTATTATATTTAATTCATCTGTTTATTGTAGAATAATATGTAAATAAATTTAGTGCGCAGCGACATTTGTACACCTGTAATAATATGAAACAATGTGTTGATCTCGATTGTTATTTTCTCTGAAAATAGTTCCCAATGGAATTTAATGTACTTTATTTTTGGTTATTAGATTAGTTTTTTACCACTATAATCATACGATATATGTATGATAAAGGCGTGAAAATACTAAAATTATTCTAAAATCTATTTTTAAATTTATATGTTTAACTGCAAGCTATGTATGTTAGTTATATTTCTTCTGTTAAAAGGTTTACATTCTTAAAAATTAAAATCTCTAATGTTACCTTAATTTTTGAAAAACACAAATATTGTCTTCGCTACATATCGAATTATTATCGTTAGAAACTAATTTTCTAATTTTTTCTGCTATATTTTATCCCATAAAATATTATAGCTGTTAGTTGCCTCATGATTTGTAGGGTTCATCATCATTCGCTTTTCTCATTCATTATAAACCTTTTTGTTTCCTGTTTATAATGTGACCTTTTTATTTACTTATATTACATATACACTGGCCGGCGGGATTTCAAATGGAAAAAGAACAACAGATACGGAATATATATAATTTTACTACAGCCCGCCCCTGGCTTCGCCCGGGATGCAATTTTTATATATAAGAACATTCCCCGTTTATCCCTCTTTCCATTAGTGGAACCGAATTAAAATTAAAATTAAAAAACCGAATTAAAATCGGTCTACCCGTTCACGCGTGATGCCGTGACCAAGGGAAATAGGGATTCATTTTTATATATAAAGATTCAGATTTTCTTTAAAGGGAATCGGAAAGGCGATCAAGCTGACGATCTTTTGATTATCAGAATCCAACTCTTATTTTCATTAAGTCGACGAGATCCGCTTATATCCTATCTTTGCCTATGCTCCTGTCGAAAAAGGTATAAAGATACTTCAGAACGACGTGATCAACGGAAGATATAAGAAAATATATATACTTACATATAAATATATAAGGACTATAGTGATTTTTAGTGTACATATAATAGGGACTCTAGTCCTAAAGTGTACTCTAGTGAAATTAAAGTGTAGTGTTTCCTTAAAATCTCCATCTTTTCTTATAACCTGCCACCTTCAGAATTGTTACACTACAAATTATTAATATTTTTTTTATAATTGAATTTAGATTTTGATTTAAAAGTTAAAAGATCAATCTAAAATATCCAACAACTATTATAATATTGGCACAGATAAGGAACAATGCGTTTCATTTACTTCCACATACAAATGCGTACGTACAGTACGCGTGTAAATTATATAAAATATTAGACAAACGTGGAAAAAACATCCGAAAACCTGTATGGATGTAGAAACGGATAAAAAGCGCATATAATTATGGTACATCCGAGGGAACGAGTTCTCCCATCTTGACACTCGGCTAGAGATGACGGGGTGTTGGGTCATCCGAGTTCATGTATATTTGTAATGAATCAGACAATTTTTTTAGATGCAATCATATTTCTACCTGCGGATTATGATATCTGGTACATGTGTGTACCTGCCCGTATTTATGTGGACATTTTTAGGGTTCCGTAAGTCCGAATAAGAAAACGGAATTCTTATAGGATCACTCGTCCGTCGCTCACAGTCAATTATCTCTACTAGACCAATTAAGTTGAAATTAGGTACACATATCAATTTCTGTGACCCAAACGCAGAGGGAGACGTGAATAGATGAAATCTGTATATGGGAGGTCATTTTTGGGGGGAAGGTGGAAAATTAAAAAAAAATTTTGAATATCAAATGGAAGGTCTTGTTGTGAAGATCTTAAATGTATTTTTTTTGTAATTTTATAATAAATAGTTTCCATTCCAAGTTATTCAAGAAAATAGACGAAAATTGATCCCCCCCTATATCCGAAACTATTGAACCTAAAATTTTGAAAAAAAAATACAGAATTAGATAATGCCATCTTATCTATAAAACGAAGAAAGTAAGAATCTATGTATTCTATTATTTCATCACATATACTATAATATATACTAAATTCAGGGGCGGCTTTACCTATAGCGCAGGTTGTGCCGTGCAAACGAGCGCAGGGTCTTAGGAGGTGCCGTGCAAACGGGTGCAGGATCTTAGGAGGCGCCGAGCAAACGCCGCTCCCGCTCGCAACACCTACAAAGAGCTTGTGTCTCCCGCGGTAACGACACTCTCAAAGACTCTGTCTCCATGTTATGACCAACGCCGGGCGTGGTAGCAAAGCAAGGGCCAACAGTTTAAAGCATTTAAAATGTTATAAAACCAAAAATAAAACATTAACTGACGGTGAGGGCGCTACATGAGCTAGAGTCGCCTTTTGATACTATAAAGAGAAAAGACTTGTATGTATGTATGTATGTATGTATTTTTGTATGTTTGTAATGAATAAACTCAAAGACTACTGAACCGATTTTAAAAATTCTTTCACCAATAGAAAGCTACATTATCAGCGAGTAACATAGGCTACCTCTATACAAAATTGCCGTTTTCCACGAATAAACTCAAAAATGTTTAAAAAATAAATGTCCACCCGTGCGAAGCCGGGTCGGGCCGCTAGTATTATTATAAATGCGAAAGTTGGTTTGTTTGTTATGCTTTTATGCCTCAAGTACTCAACCGATCATTATGAAATTTTGCATACACGTTGTCAGAAACATAGAAAAGGACATAGGGTACCTTTCATCCAGGAAAAATGTACTGTTCCCGAGGGATAAAGATAGTCGCGAGAAAAAGCTAGAACGATATATAGGCCACATTTATATACCTGTCAGTTTGTATGTTTGATATCATTTTTAAAAAATGCTAAAAAATAAATTGTATTTATTAGATTTTTGGTTCTTCTTGGTTCCAAAAGCATGCTTTGGTTTCACGCGTGCTTTACAATTTATGCCAGCTAGCTGGAGTTTTTTTTTAAATAATGGTTTAAACTTACCCATGATGGCCATTAGCATTTGATTAACCAGTGCTCCGTGTTTGACCCTCGCCAGCCATCTTAGCGGAAGTAGGTCGAGCATTATGCGCTTGTTAACTTCCGCTCAAGCAATTTCTCGATATCAGTGTTGGCGCCGAGTGTGACGCATTCTCGAACTACGGATTTATCTGGTGGCAAAAGAGAGAAAACGTTAAGCTTCTTATTCGGTTAGGGAAAATTATTGAGGTAAACTCGCAAAATAAATTTATTCATTTATTTATTCTAATGTTCATCACCATCATCATCATCTCAGCCGTAAGACGTTCACTGCTGGACAAAGGCCGACGATGGAGCAAGCTCACCCAGATGATGCCTGACGCCGCCGGTAGGGAGTTCCAATCCTTAGCAGTGCGAATCACAAAAGATTTCTACAAGGTGAGGATGGTAACCAGCCGTACGTCTGCATGTCCGATAGAAGAAAGGGGATAAGGCGGTATGATCTCATGCAGCTCTCGAGCACACTCTCCGAAGTACATCTTATAGAATACATACCGACAGGCAACTTTGCGTCTATGTGCCAGGCTCTGCAGCTTAGTTCTTATTAGTGTATCATCAAAAAGCAGCCTGGATCCACCGTCGATCCACGACCCTTATCAGGTCGTCTCTCCACCTTGTGGGTGGACGTCCTACGCTGCGCTTGCCGGTCCGTGGCCTCCACTCAAGAACCTTCCGGCCCAGCTGCCGTCGGCTCTACGTGTCCTGCCCACTGTCACTTCAGCTTACTGATCCGCCGGCTTATGTCGGTAACTTTTGTACGTCTACGAATCTCCTCATTCCTGATTCTCCTCCTCGCAGTGTAACCCCGAGCATAGCCCTTTCTGTAGCTCGTTGAACGACGTGAGCTTTCTTACGAGACCCATAGTTAAAGACCACGTTTCAGCGCCATATTTCATCACTGGCTACACATATTGGTCGAAAACTTTTGTTTTAATGCACTGAGGAATTTCGGACGATAATTTTGATACAGTTTTCACTAATGGAAAGAGAAATAAAAGAGAAAGGTTTATGTATAAAATTTGCTAGTTGTTTAATACAGCTTTTAAATTAGCATTATATACAGCATTATATTTATTTTGAAGTATTACCAAAGAGTTGTTTTTAATTAAATGTTAAGTGTTAGGAACAATATTATTACTTCCTTTGATAGCCGATATTTTATTATAGCGAATATTTTATTATACTTAACCTATTTGAATGCGGTTTTCACTGATGTATTGTAGCAAGCTTCCCGTAACATTTAGTGTTTTTTCCATTCAAATCGGTTTACAAAAAAAAAAGTTACGCCCGAATACCGAAATTCGAATACCACGCGTATGAAGTTGCGGTCTCAGCTACTTTGAAATAATTATGTATATTGTAAAATATTGATATTGTGTTAAAATTTAGTGATAAAATTTGTTACGACAAGGATTAAAACTGTTCGTAATACGAATTGTTGTAACTGGTTATTGTAAAATATAGTTACCAACCGATCCGAGTAGATAATTATTTGAACGTCATGATGTAGATACCACATTTGCCATTCACTGGCATTGAGGTGCGGTATTATTGAGCCCTTTGTTGCTAGCAAGAAATCATCTAAAACTATTATTGTCTGATACAGGAAACTGTATAATAGTTATTCATTCATTAAATGTTTTTAAACAAATCGTTTAATCGTCAGTCTTATTTTACGAGGGTTTGGAAAAACATAGCCTACATGATGATTTTTTTTTTGTGTTAAGATCGGCAGACAGGTTGACGGTCCACTTGATGGTAGGTGGCTACCGTCGCCTTAAAACAAGCAACGCCAAAACTGCTGGAACTGCGCTGCCGACTACAGTAGGATTAAGGATGAGGGATTAGGAGTGGATAGGGAAATGGGCTCTGGCATCCCTTACTCACTCACTGAAACATAACAGCACAAGAGCTGTTATTTCACGGTGGTCTTCTGTAAGGGGGTGGTTACTGCCGCCAGACGGGCTGCCCAAATGACCGCGAAAACGCAGTATGCCCTGCCACTACTTTCCAAAATCCAGACCAGAGCCAAATTTGAAAAGTTGATTTTTCAAAGTTGACCCTGCCGGGAATCGAACCCGGGAGCCCTAGAATAGAGCGTTAAGGCAAGCACCCTAACCACTCATCCAACGGGCTCGTCTACTATAAGTTATACATATGCATATCTACTAAGTTTATACATACTATATGCCAAAAGACTTTTCCCCGACCTAATCTATATACATATATAAAAATGAATCCCCATTTCCCTTGGTCACGGCATCACGCGTGAACGGGTAGACCGATTTTAATTTGGTTTTCACTGATGGATATAAATATATAAAAAATTACACCCCGGGCGAAGCCGGGGGCGGGTCGCTAGTATAATATATATTTGCCGCATCACAATACGGTTCTGCTAACAAAAACGCCGATTAATTGAAACTAATACTTTTTATACTATAAAACAGTATAAAGTGTTAACAGTAAAACAGTACACAAGTCTAATCGCTAAGTAGAATTATTTTAAGTTAGACATAATTTTTTGTAACATAAAAATGTAAATTTAAAAAAGTTTTGTTAAGTATAAGTTATTTGGTTTTAATTGTTGTTATGGTTTATAATTTTGAATAGTAACGTATTTTTGGACTTTTTACAACTTTAATGGTTAGATTAAAGTATCAGTTTCAAAAATAAACCTAAATGAAATGTGTTAAATTTGTGTTTTTTTTTTATTTAAATTTAAATGTAAAATTTTGGGTGATTGATAAAAAAAATCCCTTTTCACGTCCTGACAGGAATGCGGCACATAAACAGTAACCCTTATGCATCAATGAAGCTCTCTCCTTTTCATCCGCTATGGGGCCATTTATTTATTACGTAAGACGATTTATGTAATTTGCATGCTTTTATAAAGTTTTTTTATTTTTATTATTAAATTTCGTCGTAACACAAGTTTTTTGTCGCTATCC
Source organism: Bembecia ichneumoniformis (assembly GCA_910589475.2). NCBI lineage: Eukaryota > Metazoa > Arthropoda > Insecta > Lepidoptera > Sesiidae > Bembecia > Bembecia ichneumoniformis. The sequence continues at coordinate 8,532,369 of OU342543.1, forward strand.
AAAGCGATTATACTTAGTTTTTCAAAACCAATCTAGCCACAATTTTTTTTATAAAAAAATAGCCACTTTTTTAATAAAAAAACAATTCTTGGAAACAGAGAAAAAAATAAATTTAAATGAACTGTTTTTTGTGCATTAAGCAATAATTTGAATGACTGTTGCGCTAAATTTTTCTAACAAGTTTTCGTTTGCATGAATTTTATTTTAATGTCGCCGTCAATGTTTAAATAATAGTCACTTTAATGTTTGTCTAGATTTATCCACATTTCTGACAGACGAGACGACTGAATTTTTATCGTATTTTATCGTTATTTAAAAAATATTACACTACCGAGTACCTATTTAAAATGTTTATCTATTTATAAAATTAAAAATGAATCGTTAAATGTATTGCTAAGCGCAAAACGCGAGTACGGCTAGACCAATTCGGGGCTTTTTTTTCAAGTGCGAGAAAGGGGAGTTAAATGGGGAGTTAAATTTGAAAAATTGCCCAAAAATATTTTTTGCTGTCGGATCAACTAGTAATACATAAAAAATTAAGTATAATGATCTATTATTATATTATGCAGTATTCCACAGGGATGGCATAAGTGAAAATCTAAAAAAAATATTTGATGTTAAATTCATAACAAATTTTAAAATTTTATACATATTATACATATTTTACCTTTGCATAAACATGAGAAATGCTCCATTCACAGACAACTGAGATAAAAGTATTTGTTCCTTTAGTAATTTACGACAATTGAACTTTGTTAAAAATAGCTGGTTAAAACAATTAAAAGCGTAGGTATTTAGCCCTAGCAGGTTCCTGCTTGGAATATAAAAGCAATTTTCGCAATCCGGCCATTCTGATAATTGACTACACTTCAAACTACGACCGTGACGTGTATCGGTTCATAATTAATCACCATTTTACATCGATTAATATTGCAAAATGAAAGGACCGGAGACTACATACTAATGAGATCTGAACAAGGTCATGGCATTTATAAATAGCGTTTTTTTTTTACACTACACTTTCACTGTTTTAATTGCCATGTCAATAAGATTCTACAGCAAAACATTGTTATATAAAATAGCTTGTTACAGCTATGACATAATTCTTGTAAAATTATATTTAACAATAGATATATTTTGTTACACACGCATACGGCTGGCGGCGAATTCATTGCGTTTTTGCAAAGTTAGCTTAAGGTAATTTTAATATCATTAACTCGTCTCTCTTTTTTTATGTTAAGGTCAGGAGACTGACTGGCAATCCACTTGATTGCAGATGACTACCGTCGCCTATAACACAAGCAAAGTCATTGGTGTTGCGAGTGCGTTGCAGACTATAGTAAGATTAAGGATTAGGAATAAGGAAGGCATAGAGCATAGACAGAGAATTAAAGCAATCACCCTCACCCGTCGGGCTCTTATAGCTACAAATAATAAAAAAAAACCTTACATATTTGCCTCACATTACAGGAATAGCGAATTAAAATTCAGGCAGATTGATCAACGAATGACGTTTGAAGATTTAGTTGAAAGATATTATACTACGAACGATCTGATTGATATTAAGCAGAAACTTCATGAAACGGCGCCATATATAATGATCTGCCTAGCCAAATCACGAACTGCCGGATTATAGGATCAGCCGCCGACATATACAATATACATCGCTCTCATTTATCACTCTTTCCATTAGTGAAAACCACGGAACAACTTAATAACAAAATCCGTTTAGGCGTTTAGAAACACGCGGAGAAACAAACAGAGACGGAAAGAGATTTTATTTTATAATTTGTTGATAACATACATACAGATTGACTGTCAATTGAACTAATTCATTAATCTCTATATATAAAAATGAATCCCCATTTCCCTTGGTCACGGCATCACGCAGGAGCGGGTAGACCGATTTTAATTCGGTTTTCACTAATGGAACGGGGAATGTTCATATATATAAAAATTGCACGCCGGGCGAAGCCGGGGGCGGGTCGCTAGTGTTTTATGAAATGACCTTACGTTCATTGACCGCAAATGGACAATCGATCTAAGAAATTGCTAGATCATTAAATATAAAATTATAGTATTGAATTTAGAGGCGGCTGGTCTCAAGCCTGTCAGTTTGCTTTAAGGAAAGAAAAAAGAAATATTGAAATTTTTTGTAACAATATTTTGTTACAGATGATGACACGAGTCGTAAAGAGTTTTAAAGTTTTTTTTCGGGGGAATAGATATACGAATAGATGATTCTATTCCGGATTTTGAATTGATTATGTGTAGAGACCAGAGATGGAACCTACTAGCACAATTGGAAAGGACCTACAGGGACAAGGAAGGTAGGCAGGCCATATAAAAGATTTATGACCTAATAGACATAGCAGGAAGTGACTGGATTAACGTGGCCAAAGACAAAGATAGATGGAAAAAGCTTGTTTGAACCCACAGAGGGGTTCAAACAAATAAATAGTAAACAGTCCACTAACACTGTATAAATTAATTATAATATAGAATATTAAAAAAAAAATTAAGAAAAAGTTTGGAAAGGTTTTATTATATTTTGTATATTGTGTTATTTATTATAACGTGTAGGTCGTCAGACAGGCTAACGGTCTACTTGATGGTAGGTGTCTACCGTCGCCTATAATTGTGCGGCGGACCATAACGGGATAAAGGATTAGGGGCCACCTCTTACTCAGTCACCGAAACACAACAGCACACAAGGCGTTTGTGTTTCGGTAGGTGAGTAAGTGATACCAGAGCCCATTTCCCTATCCTTCATAATCCTTAATCCTATAATTGTCGGCAGCGCACTTAAGCATATATGGTGTTCCTTGTGTCATAGACGACGGTAGCCATCTACCATCAAGTGGACCATCAGCATGTCTGACGACCTTTACAAAAAATAAAGTTAATGCGCTCTCCGTATGAAAAATAAAAAGAGTTATATACATATATTGCAGCCTGAAGACATTTTATATCCTATAGAAACTATATAGAAAATAATCTTCAAATGACACCCGAAAATCGCACGATTAGTTGATGATTTTATAATTTTAAAGTAATGTTTTAGGTATAATTAAATTATACTTACCTAAAACATTTGAAGTTACTTAATAGGCGTTCCACTAACGCCGATCACTTGTGACATAAGAATTGTTGGCAATTTGACCTTATCACCTCATTTGTCATGTCATAAAGGAAAACAACTGTAGGTAAATGTATGTGAAATAACCAAGCGTTATTTTTTTTTTTTTATAAAAAAAGTTTTAATGAATTTAAAATGAGTTATTTTTAATGGTATCCAAGAGAAGGAAAAAGAGAAGAGAGAAGATGGGATGATGATCTTCCCAAAAGATGGAGACAGGCCTTGGCCATTGCTGGAAATCATGAAGATTGGCCTCATGCATTCTTTTTAACCCTTGACGCCCGAAGCAAGAACGGGAAGTTATAACTTTGACGTGTGTGTCCGTGTATGGGTGTATCTGGGGTACCTGTATGGGTGTACCTGCGTATCTGGGGAGTCGTAGCGGCCTAACGGAAGATTTTTTTTATTCGAAAGCTGACTGATCGAAATGTTATGAAGATCTGTTCAGACGTTTGAAAATCAGCCCATTTCCCAGTTGACGAAGGGATTTTCACTAACTTCCACAGGGTCGGTTAATGTGAACTTCGATGGTATTTCCATGACATGGTAACCTTCATCTGATGCTGAGGCATCAAGTAGTCTGTGAGACGCTCAACTCCACTGCAACTTACAGTACAGCAGATTAGCTTGTTTGGGCTCAATACAAAGTCGGGGTTTAGTTTAGTGTTTGGACTCATTGGACAAGCTACATGTATAATTTTAATCTATACATATAATAAACCGAGGTCAAAAATAGTTTTTACCATTTTTATCTCCTTGTCTGTGCGTTTGTGCACGCTAATCTCAAAAACGGCTCAACCGATTTGAATGCGGTTTCCACTGATGTATTGTAGCAAGCTTCCCGTAACATTTAGTGTTTATTTCATTCCAATTGGTTTACAAACAAAAAAGTTACGCGCTATACCAAATACCACGCGTACGATGTTGCGTTAAAATATAGCTTGTTCAATGTACTAATTGATGATTTTTGGGCCAATTGTACAGTCATGGCCTAAGGTTGTATGAGAAACGGTGTTCTCCTTTAATTTGAATTTATTTACAAACTAATTTAATTTGATTTTAAATATTCAAAAATATTTTCTAGCATGTATTTGAAACAGCTTATGTTGTAATTTCAAATTTCTATATTTAGTACTTTTGACTGTGCGTTGACGTTGATTTAGTACTTTTGACGTTTTAACGCATAGTCAAAAGAGAAAAACGATTTTAGAAGTATAGACAAACCTTCGCCAAGAAATTTATACTTCATCAAAATCCTTTAAGGCAAGATTGGTACAAAATAACGTTTAAAATTATCTTTATACTGGTCATATAGAGGTTATATAAAAGAATATTAACAATACATAATTTTATTTCAAAACGTAACCATCTGCTTATTTAAAAAAAAACCTATACAAACATTTGCTTGAGAATATTAAACTTTATGTCTACACGATAAAATTTATTTCACAATAACTTTAAAATTTTGTGTTGTATAATAATCTCTAAAAGCAATCTTACTTTTATTATCGCTGCTAAGGGTTTTTGTATGGAAGACCACCCTGCGCTCATTTGTCATAGGTCCGGGACTCCGGATGTAATAATTAACTTTTTTGACATATATACTTTTCATGTTTTTTTTTATGTTAAGGTCGGCAGACATGCTGACGGTCCACTTGATGGTAGGTGGCTACCGTCGCCTATAACACAAGCAAAGCCAAAGCTGCCGACTGCTGTAGGATTAAGGATAAAGGATTAGGAGTGGATAGGTAAATGGGCTCTGGCATCCCTTACTCAATCACCGAAACACAAGAGCACACGTGCTGTTATTTCACGGTGGTCTTCTGTAAGGTGGTGGTTACTGCCGCCAGACGGGCTGCCCAAATGACTGCGAAAACGCAGTGTGCCCTTTGCCACTACTTTCCAAATCCAGACCAGAGCCAAATTTGAAAAGTTGATTTTTCAAAGTTGACCCTGCCGGGAATCGAACCCGGGAACCCTAGAACAGAGTGTTAAGGCAAGCACCTTAACCACTCATCCAACGGGCTTATTTTTAAATATGAGTCGCTTCGCTTTATAAAGCCCAGTACAAACATAGCAATAATATATGTTATGGCAACACATCTTGAACCTAATAATATTATAAATTCGAGAGTTTGTATGTTTGGATGATTTGTTCTTCAATAACGCAAAAACGGCTAGACATTCATATAATTATCCTTACCCTAAGGTTGCCTGGAAGAAGAAAAGAAGATATTGTTTATGGGACAAATAAAAAGTTTTAATAATAATAATAATGATAGACGGATTTGGATGAAATATGACACGCAGATAGTTTACTGCCTTGATTAGCATATAGGATACTTTTTATCCTGGAAATATGTTAGGTTCCTGTGGGATTTTCAAAAAACTAACTACAGCGCGTACGAAGTCGCAGGCACAGCTGTCTATATCTATATGTCTATATACATATAATAAAATCGTAAACGAGCCGTGTATGTACATGAAATATTTTTACAAAAAAAAAAAATAACAATTTGTACACGTTTTACTTAAGTTGCCGTGGTCAAAAAAATAGTTTTTAGAATTTTTGTCTGTTTGTCCGTGCAATTGTGCACGCTAATCCCAGAAACGGCTTAACCAATTCGAATGCGGTTTTCACTGATGTATTTGTAGCAAGTTTCCCATAACATTTAGTGTTTACTTCATTAAAATCGATTTATAAATAAAAAAACACTTTCACCAAACAAAGCTTAATAGTTACTTTAAAATGCTTTAGTATTAACATTTAATCCTTTAAACAAAATGGGCTAAGGGCTAAACAAATTTATATAGAATTAAACAATATTATCTAATTTAAGCAATTTGAGCAGCAGACAGTACTGTATATAATATTTTATATAAAAAAAATATATTTCTCGGTATTTTCATACGCAAATTTAAATGATTAAATCGTTTAAATCAGATTTCAGTAAATTTTAATAATTAAAAACTAAAATGAGTTTTTAGTTTTTTACTACTTTTAGTTAAATTAAGTCAATATCAACTTAAGTTTCCATAATTGACTTTTTTGGGTATAGTACATTTTGTAATGTTACGTAATATATTTTTTTAGAATTAAAAGAGATTGTTAGTTTATTGAAAAACACACTTTTAAACAAACTAGGTAGGTCCTTTATTTATCATGGCATATTTTTTTTATTTTAAGTAATTGCTAAACTATTAAATTTATTATTTGAAAAAAAAACCCCACATGGTATGAAAAATAAACCATTTAATAATAAACTAACAATAAAATAAAAGTAAATAAAAAATAATAGGCACTTACTTGCATTTATTAAAATATTAATATTGTGATCATTTATATATTAATTGTACTTGTCGGTTAACAGAAAAAAAAACAAGTTCACAATATACACTTTCACTTTCTTCAGTTAAAAAAATCATCAACACTTTTTTTACAATTATCTCAAACGATGAAAAAAATCAAATTAAAAAAAACGCGTGTAAAGAAAGAGTCGTTAAAAACAAAACCTGCGTAATGTACTGTTTACAAAACAAACGCGATTTAAGAAACGAACGCGTTCTTATTTTGAATTTTAAAAATGGCGCGCACAGCCTTTCCGTTCAACGTTCGTCCATTCACTGAAGCGATAAATGTCGTTGCGCGTGCGTTTATAAATTGAAAAAAAAAAGAAAAAAGAAATGTAAACAAACCCAAGTAATTGAATATTGTGGTGTTTTCGTTTTCAACGGAATTTATTTTAACGTCATGTTCGCCATTGGAACTGGATATCAATTTGAAAGTGCGAACTTTGCCTTGTACATGCATTTATCATTTTCACATTAGAAATTGAATGCTTTACAAATTATCCGACATTGTCAAATTAATTTGTGGCTTTCGATTTCGGAGAGGTTTTTCTAGATTACACGGCCAGTAGTAATTTATTACACAGTTGCAATTTATATACAAAAATCGTATAATCCGTTGTTTGGTTTAGAAGGAGTTAACGGAGAAAAAGACAGTTTCTTTATAGCATTAAACGTTGATACGAAAGCATTTTAAAGTAATTATTAGGCTCCGATTGGTGAAAGTGGAAAAGATTGAATACAATTTTTTTTAATGTTAAGATCGGCAGACAGGCTGACGGTCCACTTGATGGTAAGTGGCTACCTTCGCCTATAACACAAGCAACGCCAAAGCTGCTACAAGTGCGCTGCTGACTACAGTGGGATTAAGGATAAGGGATTAGGGGGGGGATAGGGAAATGGGCTTTGGCATCCCTTACTCACTCACCGAAACACAACAGCACACGTGCTGTTATTTCACGGTGGTCTTTTGTAAGGGGGTGGTTACCGCCGCCAGACGGGCTGCCCAAATGACTGCGAAACGCAGCGTGCCCTGCCACTACTTTCCAGATCCAGACCAGAGTCAAATTTGAAAAGTTCATTATTCAAAGTTGACCCTGCCGAGAATCGAACCCGGGAACCCTAGAACAGAGCGTTAAGGCAAGGATCCTAACTACTCATCCAACAGGCTTCTTATATGTTTTCCTATAATCTATAAGTAGAAAACTAATTTCTGTATTTTTTCAAAATTTTAGGTTCACAGGTTCATAGGGGGTTCATAGGGGTTTCATGGGGGGGGGGGGGGGGCTAATGGTAGGACAGACGAACACACGAGTGATTCTTTAAGGGTTCCGTTTTTTTTTTATTCGGACGTACGGAACCCTAAAAAGCCTTTAAAACAATATGTCTGTTTAATGAGCCTCCATGTCATAATTTCATTTATAAATATGCTAACTCAAATTATAATATAGAATTGTTATCAAAATTTCTTCGAATCATATTTTAACGACTTTCGCATTTCAATGAAACCATGGTCTCGGCAGCGCAGCGGGTAGATCCTGTGTCGGTGTAAGGGTTGCGCGAGCCGATCAAGTGGCCGATCAAGTGCTTCAATTGACACCGTTGAATAGCACGCACCTGATCCGATAGTCGTTGAGCAGTGACGGTGACGGCTGGTTCCAGGGCCTGAAACATAGACAGCAACTTGGCAAGGTACGCCGTCAGGTTAGTTCCCCCTTCTGTGGCCCAGTAATAGGCGCGCATGCAGTTCTCATTCGTTCATGGACTGAGTCCATCGCATGTGGCGCACTACACCACCGGTAGCGAGGTCCCATCAACAACTTCGAGAGTTGAATTTTTAACTGTTACTGGGCTGTTACTGGACATTTTACATAACTTTCATCTTGTCCATATTCATTTTGAGATCATGGTTATTTTAGCACAAATATAAAATTATTTAGATTATAAATATATATTTTATTGCTTTTCACGAATACGTGAGACTTAAGATCTTGAAATTAGAATTCGGTACACACAATACCAATAGCATAAAAATTAAATAATCATACAAACTTGTGAATTTATTGACTAGCTTATAGTCATCACAAATTTATTGCTTGAACTATGCAAATTCAATAGTCTTGTTTCCTGTGTAGTCAAATTGTATAAGAGTAATAATCTCTATATATAAAAATGAATCCCCATTTCCCTTGGTCACGGCATCACGCGTGAACGGGTAGACCGATTTTAATTCGGTTTTCACTAATGGGAAGAGGGATAAACGGGGAATGTTTATATGTATAAAAATTGCACCCCGGGCGAAGCCGGGGGCGGTTCGCTAGTCTATAATATAAAAATGAATCCCCATTTCCCTTGGTCACGGCATCACGCGTGAACGGGTTGACCGATTTTAATTCGGTTTTCACTAATGGAAAGAGGGATAAACGGGGAATGTTCTTATATATAAAAATTGCACCCCGGGTGAAGCCGGGGGCGGGCCGCTAGTCTATATATAAAAATGAATCCCCATTTCCCTTGGTCACAGCATCACGCGTGAACGGGTAGACCGATTTTAATTCGGTTTTCACTAATGGGAAGAGGGATAAACGGGCAATGTTCATATATATAAAAATTGCACCCCGGGCGAAGCCGGGGGCGGGTCGCTTGTAATTTAATATTATACATATATATATATCGATAGCCCCGTCGAATAAACGTGCAAGAGTAAAATGACTTATCAGGAAAAATAAAAACGTTTAAACTTCAATAACGCTTATTTTAATAGTAGCTAGGTATATACAATGTATAATGAAAAATTCATGAAAAACCATAAAAAAAATTACTCTTGTGAAATTACTGTGACTAGGTAACAGTCATGATCATTACACGTTTATTTGTATAATAATGTTCAATTTGAACACTATAGTTTAATGTTAACCTATTATTCTAGGTAAATCAAGATTATTTTTAAGTCAGCTATAATCATTTACCTGCTTGTTCACAGTACATTATTCTAATTCTGTTATTTGATGATAGAAAAATAAAATGCATTTTATATTATGTGTAGAAAACAAATTTCTGTATTTTTTAAAAATTCTAGGTTTAGTAGTTTCGGAGAGAAGGGGGGGGGGGAACGGTGGGACAGACGAACACACGAGTGATCCTATAAGGGTTCCGTTTTTTTATTCGGACGTACGGAATCCTAAAAAAGTAACTTTTTATGTTAAGGTCAACAGCCAGGCTAATGGTCCCCTTGATGGTAGGTGGCTACCGTCGGTTATTACACAAGCAACGCTACAGGTGTTACAAATACGCTGGTTGTCGACCATGGTGAAATTTAGGAAGGGATATAGGGAAATGAGACCTGGTATCCCTTACTCACTAACCGAAATTCAACAGCACACATGCTGTTATTTCAAGGTGGTCTTCTATAAGGAGGTGGTTACTGCCGCCAGACGGGCTGCCCAATTTGTGACTGTGAAACGCAACTTGCTCTGCCACTACTTTCTAGATAGGTTCAATTGATTGATAATAATAATAATAAGTAGCTTGAGCCCTGCTCCGCTATCTGCGGAGTCCTAGTTTTAAGTTTTTTATGATATATATTGTTTGTTTGTCTTTTAATATTTATATTGAAAAAAATTTAAAATTAAGAAAATAAATAAATATGTGAATAATAATAATAATTTATTTGCGATAACCACGGGTAACTGATACCAGAGATGACATTTAGTTTTCTTGTTCCTTCATGACTAACCCATAAATATTCGGTGTGCAAATCTTGAATTCTTGAATCTTGAAACTCCAAATCTCGATAATTGAGTTTTTGACTGATAACACCACTCCAACCACTCATCTAACGGGTTCGTCAAACTTTTAAATTATGGTTTTATTTCTTTGGGCAAAAAGTGTTTTTGTAATTAATTATCTTCATGCGCTTATTCATGCGCTTTTATAAATTTAAATAGGTTTATGGTTTTTAAACATAATATGAATCTTTGGATTTTCGTAAAGGTATATTAAGCTAAAGAATTTAACGATTGTAACCTCTAATTTCATATAGATACAATCGCTGTTCTGGATCAGCAGTTCGCTAGATCAGATCAGCGTTATAATGAAAAAGTTGAATTCATAGTCATTTTCGTTTAATTATTTTTTCAAAAGTGTCTCGAAAATATGCTAATATGCTGTATTAAAAATACTAAAATTAAATTTATTATTATTATTAAGTAATAATTTCAATAAAATTATTAATTAAAATTAGTATTTTTAATTACTAATTAAAAGTACTTAATATCTGCTTTAGCCTAGCTAGACTACAAAGACACAGTACATTAACTCGCGGCATCTCGCGGCTCGCATTTCGGATAAAAACGAATTCGTATAACCATAGATAAAATACTACTTAACCAGTAGTAGTATTTTATCTATGGTATAACCCAGATGTTCGAGTATTCAGTGTACCTACCTAATTCAGGAACAGAAACGGACCTAGAATAGAGCCCTGTGGAACACTCACAGTTATTTAAGAATCCCCATTATCTAAGGCCATGGAATTCGCCTTTTAATTCTACAGCGCTGAGGTATTAAAGCCCAGGCTTAACAAATTTTGTATCAGGTACTTTTCTATCGTGTGTCAACGCTTCACCTAGCAAAAATATTGTTTGTACAGTAATAAAAAAGCACCACGGTTTTGTCACACATTCATAAAAATGTATCCACTAGTTGTTTTAATGCTAGTTTAATTATATGGGTATTGCAAAAGAAATAAAACGGTTCGCGTCTACAATAAACATTTAAAATGTAAATAACTATTGCAGATAAAATTGCTTAACTGTAATGAAATATTCTGTTATTTAGAAATTCTTTTAAAAATATACAGATATAGATTTCTATTTACATTTCTGGTCAGGAAAATTTACTAACAAATCAAAAATTGAGTCCGTCAGGAGAATTTTTAATAATAAGTTCCTAGAAGATATGAAATATCGACCAGTGAAAGAAATTTTCGATTCCACCTTGTAGATTCTACAGTGTAGAAGTATGAATAGGTGGTTTATACAAAATTAAAAAAACAAAAATAGGTGTTACAAAAATAGGTGTCTTTTTACAAAATTTGTTAGTAGATAAACCTAAATCACAGAAAATCACAGAAAAAAATCACAGAACTATAACTTACTAACCTAACCTATCCAGAAACCAGAATCCACGCTTTTATCGGGGTACTAGCCATTGGCTAATGGTGTAAGCTTTTCAAAAGAAAGTTTGAAGAAAGGTGAATGCAGATACTTCGTTGATTGAAATTTAAAAAAAAAAAACAAGGGGAAGAAAGAAAGCCTAGCCTTCTTGAAAAAATCAATGTAGAAAACTCAATAAAAAGTTTATTGTTGAGTTAGAATTAATTAATTGCGGTATTAATGTTACATAAATCGTCGATTTAAAAAAAAACATAAAATTGCAAGCCGTGGCATTCAATTAAACATACTTCAGAGACATCTAGCGCTCAGTAGTAATAGCAATTCAATGGTCTATTTATTACAATTTGATAATATAGATAGAAGTTACATAAATCATTCACCAATAAAAGAAAACAAATATAAAATTGTAAACCAATTGGCATTTTTGAAATTGAATATTAGTTTATCTAGAATTAAAACATGTTTTACAGACACCTAGCGTTTAGTACAGAAACTAATACAAAGGTCCATTAATTACTACTTTAATTTCTTTATTATAAACTGAACAGATGGCGACATATGTGTATTTAATATTTACCTAAAAAAATTGAATACTCAAAGACTGAAGCTTCTCTATTCTCGTCAAAATGGTCGTCAAAGCTTCTTTATTCTTATTTCTGTATTCTGTTCTCTTAAATATTGCATTTTTTAAGAAAGAATACAGATAAGATTTTGCAGGCTGCTTCGAGCTGTTTAAATGCCGCCGTTTTGGCACACTTATTCTACCTACTCTCCTGACGTATAGCGCAATAAAGCGACATCTAGAGTATACATACTTATGTATACTCTAAGTTTTTATACTACTCACGAAGTTAATAGTTTCGCTTTTTTATATGGGAACTTAAAAAGCGCCCCTGACAGACGTTAACTAAACTAAAAATGCGAATCGTTTGCAAAAATACTATCGTTAGCAGAATGTATAGAAGTTGCCATAATTATTTTTGTTAAGTAGGTATTTCTTTTTTTTAACAATTTGACCAGCCCCATGGATGAGGGGTTAGGATGCTTGCCTTAACGCTCTGTTCTAGGGTTCCCGGGTTTGAATCCCGGCAGGGTCAACTTTGAAAAATGAACTCTTCAAATTTGGCTCTGCTCTGGATCTGGAAAGTAGTGGCAGGGCACACTGCGTTTCGCAGTTATTTGAGCAGCCTGTCTGGCGGCGGTAACCACCCCCTTACAGAAGACCACCGTGAAATAACAGCACGTGTGCTGTTGCGTTTCGGTGAGTGAGTAAGGGATGCCAGAGCCCATTTTCCTATCCAATTCAAGTCGGCAGCGCACTTGCAGCAGCTGTGGCGTTGCTTGTGTTAAAACGACGGTAGCCACCTACCATCAAGACTATCAAACTGTCTGCCGATCTTAACATTGAAAAAAAGGTAAGTTGTTAATATGTTGAAGGAAAAGAGATAGTAAAGTAAATAGGAAGAATAATTACATACTTATATAAGATAATATAGATTGATTCATAGCGAAATGATTCACTTTTATTTTAGTTGTCGTCTGTTATGAGTTACGTGATACTAAAAACACGATCTTACCACAGTCTAACCATACTTAATAAGTCATACAGTCAGGCAACGAAAGTACTTGCGTAGAGCAACTTTCGGCGAACTCGCTTCAGTTTGCAGGCTCGAACATTGAGCGTTGTCCGACTGTATGACGTAAGTGTGGTTAGACTGTGATTTTACTGTGACACAAATTCTTCGTCGGAAATTTCTAGCTATCACGAAAGAATCCAGTACCGCACGCTACGCTCGCTAAAAAGGACAGTACAAAAAAGTTTATTTATATGAATGTGTGTGTGTTTTTTTTAAAAAGGCTCGAGTCTCCTAAAAATTAGTGTTCTTGCATAATTTACAGAAAATAAATGTTTTTTTTACAGTTACTAACAGAAGAATAAATGAAATATATTTTACATTTATTGAAAGTGATGGATTTGAAATTTCAAAAACACTTTTTTAATTTTATTTTGATGCATATTTTAATAGCTCTATTGGGCGTTAAAAATACCTCTATTTAGGTTGAACGCGTTGAAGGTCTCATTCAAGCACATGCTACGTAAAAATTATAACAAAAATACGAAATATATTCAGTTTACATTTATTCTCATATCGTTAGCAATAATCTAAACTGGTTACTTTTTTGATAAACGCTTTAGTTTTCTTATTTAAAGTGGTTTAAAAAGTTGTATTTTCATGAATTTTACCACTGCAAATACATATATTATTCTGTTGAAATTTTTTTTTAATGCAGTCGCTCTTAAAACCACTTAGTAATGACCTATTTTTTAATAAATTTATGAAAAAAAAAATACAAAAAATATTTTTTTTATGTACTTTTTAATAATTGCAATTCATAACAAAAAAGACGCGTGAAAGTGCGCTTAGTTCTGTTTGCTAAGGTAGAGTCGCAAAGCGAGACCGGAGCCTTAAATTAATAAAAATATAAGGCCTGACATCTTTATTGCTGTTATCCTGCTGTAGTCGGCAGCGCACTTGCAGCACATGTTGCGTTGCTTGTGTTATAGGCGACGACAGCCATCTAGCATCGAGTGGACCGTCAGCCTGTCTATCGATCTAAAATAATAAAAAAGGCTAACATTTATTTTCTAGTTTTTTATAAACTGTCAAGTCTACACCTATACTTAACCAGCTTATCGTTGAGTTTTGGTACACCTGTATATTGAGTTAAGCTCTATAAGAGGTAATAAAAACAATTTTTTTTTAATGTGGTATATTCATATTTCCAAGACATTCGTGAAGTTAAATTTTACACTTGGCGTGTTTCAGACTTAATCAAAAACTTATCAATTTATCTACATGTATTTCTATATAATACATCAATATACAAAATTGTCATGTGATATGTGATACACTTAATTAATAATATTTAAGAAATTGAGCACCTAAATATAGCACCAATTAGGTTCAAATTCATTCTTATATTTTGTTGAGTAAATGTTTATATTATTTATTGTATAAAATGAAAAGGAAGTGCTTGTTTATTATTTGACATTCAAAATTATATTTATTCTGCAATCTAACGAAATACATTGAAACACAATTAATTTATTGCAATCACAGATGGCGCTGTCGGCAATTGAAGTCATAAGAGACGAATCTAAAATGGCGGAGCAAATCGTTCTCTCTCACTCGCACATTATTGCTATCTTTATTCACATACGTCGGCACAACACGCAAAATAAGTCAAGTCTGGATATCGCTTTTTACTTTTACTAACATTTCTTCATTTTTTTATCAACAAAATAACGAAAGTTTTAAGCTAAATACTTATAAAACAATTACAATCTCGTTTTGTTGACACTCCACCTGTAAAATCAAGTACAGGCTGCCATTTTAAATTTGTATCGTTATTGGCGCTGAATTTAAAATCGTTATTAGTATGTAATTCATCTTTTTCTTTCTTTTATCTTTAAAATGATTCCTACTAGAACAAACGCCTTATTGTGATACTTTATACACCCATTCATTTTAACTCTACAAATTAGAGTAATAGAAAAATACGTAAAATATCTTGAATTTGGAACTTATGTGATGATGAGGCGCCATCTGTCGTAATAGTTTTGTTTCAAAGTAAAACCAATTACGATTCACAAACAAATCAACTGAATTGACATAATGAAAATAAAAGAGCAGAATAAGTACAATCATTTTGAGTGTAATTCATAACTTTTGATATAAAATCGTTTAGTTAAAATACATTATAATGCCTCCAGCTATATACTGACACAAACACAAAATTATTTATTATCGATCTCTTGATTTGCTATCGTGTTGAGATCAAAATTTTACATTTTTACACCTCAGATAAAATAAGATCTAAAGATAGGGGTCTATGCGTTTTTGACATTTCTTTATGTCCATTGCATAAAATTCATTTTCGATTAAACGACATAGAAAATGTATGGAGATTGACATCTGTCAAAACGGAATTCATATAGTGGCCGGAGTATTTATTGCCCTATATTTGAGCAAGCAGTAATCAAAAAATAAAAAGCAGGATGGAATCGCATTTCAAATGGAATTCAATCATTTCAATGAAAATAAATATAAATTGAGGTTGTAACTTAGAATACAAAACCTAAACATATGCACACTCTATTATAAAACCGGCTTCACTATGTTGTTCGCAAAATTCTGTCTTCAATTCTTATTTGATCTGAGTTTTACACCTAAAATTCTTATTTCTTTCGACAAGTAACCTAGGTACTTCATTTGCAAGTAAGTAATCGGTGCTTTTCAATCATTTATTGCTAATCTACTAGTAATTTGATTCTTTAAGTTCATAAAATAATTTATATATTTTAATATGTATTTTATTTCTTCAAACGATTAATATAACGAAATGACAATTTTAAATTGTGTTTAACAGTGTTAAAACGTGGGATTTGGTGATTCTAATTCGTGTTAAACTAATTTTATTGCACTAAATATACAATTAAATAGTACAATTAAATGTACAATTAAGTGTACAGTAAAATGTGTACGATTCGAAATCATAGATGGCAGCAGTTAGTGCATTCGAAGTGCTTATCAATCAAATTTTTTTTTTTGGTCAACGACAGTGCCACATAAAACTTATTCTTTGCTCGAGCTACTCTCATTTAAATTATAAATGATTTCTGTTTATTGTTTTAACACATCCAATAAATAATTACTTATTATTTTATTTAAACGAGACTTAATGGCGTACATGTAAAATTTAGATACTGTTTTATATTTATCCTTACGATTGGAATGTGTCGTGACGCCCATAAGAAGTCATAGGCTGTAAAACTGATTAAATACCTTGTTAAGCAGGTAAATGAGAAAGTTCTTGAATATTACGCGATTAAATTAATTAAATATTGCAAGGATAATACATCAACCAAAAATTTTCATTACTCTCAAAAACTGCGTACCTAGTACACTAATACATACTTCGTTTAGCATTATTTATTGACAATTAGTAGTAAAACGGCTGTAGCGTCCATGTTGACAAATTTCATTAATTTACTTACGAGTTCGGGTTTTAAAATTGTAATACGGTCAGTCAGTTTAAAGGGATAGAACTGGAACTCAAAAAATAGCATCACACTTTCTGTTAACCCAAACACATGTTCATTTCTTTTCTTTTTATTTTTATTTAATGGCAATAAACAACATAAACATTTTTCCAGGTACAAACATGAAATCTATAGGTACATATAATAAAATCGTAAACGTGCCGTGCCTGTACATTAAATGAAAAAAAAAAAAAAATTGTACAATGTTGCCGAGGTCAAAAGAATATGTTTTACAATTTTTGTCTGTTTGTCTATATGTCTGTTTGTCTGTGCGTTTGTGCACGCTAGTCTCAGAAACGGCTTAACCAATTTGAATTCAGTTTTCACTGATGTATTGTAGCAAGCTTCCCGTAACATTTAGTGTTCTATTTCATTCCAATCGGTAATACAAACAAGAAAGTTACGAATACCACTCGTACGAAGTTGCGGGCTCAGCTAGTATATAATACAATTCCATTTTCAATCAATTTAATACAGTTGTACAATCAATTTATGCGCTACAGTGGTTTTTACTGACACTAGAAATATGACGCCAAACAAATTATGAGTCCGTTTTAAATTTAATGGAAGATTTTTTAATTACATATATATCTTTGTAGGAGAGGCTGTTGACGTTAAATAGTTTCTGTTTTTGACGTGAAAAAATTATAAACAGATCCAAGCGACGCATAAATAATTTATGACACTAGCTTAAAGAAAGTTCCTTATGCACTGATGCTAGCACAAGTTAATGTTCAGAAGTCAAGGTATAGAAAATCTAGTACTTAGTTTGTAACTTACAATATTAGTTAATTGCCATCGACTGGCGAAGCATGACTAACCCAAGAAATATGGACAAGATATTCTCGTCAGTCAACAGTTTAACAGTATCAAAAGTATTTGACAGATTTTAGGAAAATATCTCAAATTATTCATTACACCATAATACACTTGCAATTTATTCATTCTTTGTGAATTGCTTTATTTTCTATGAAAATTACAATCAAAGTTTAAATATAAATAAGACCGCCAAAACGCTAAAGACGCCATACAAGTGGGTCACGTGATATCAATACGTCACTTGCTTGCAAACAAACATTTAGCTGTCAAATCGTAGTACGAATACGAAGCATCGACTGTAAACAAAACAAAGACGCAACTCTATATGCCACCAATCACGTGTGTTTTTAACCACGTTGTCAAACATGAAAATTTTATTATTTTAATAATGATTTCTTATGAAAATCGTACATATTTTTAAATACTGTTAGTTAATTTGGTTTAAAAAAATATTTACAGTTAGTCTAATAACAATTTGTTTCATATTTTCATTATAATCAAATACCGTATTCAAAAGCCAAGTTGCGAGGTTCTGTCATGTCTTGTCGCATATTACTTTGGTAATCATTCTAGGCCTGAATACTTCCGAATCGGATCTTTACTGAAGAAATGACTAAACAACAGCTTTTAAATTTAACTGACTGTAACACAATGTGACAAAACTTGTATATGAAGAAATAACCTATTTTAATGTATCATAAATGGCCTCGTTGGGATATGTACCATTTAAATGGATGCTGTTGCTAAAACTTAAATTATCTTTACCTAAACATATTTCGGTTCCTAAGCTTTGACCCTCATTGGGATAATCGTCTATACTACTGGTAATTTCTAGTCTTATTGCATGGATTTTAGGATCAGAGTGATCTATAATTCTTTTCTCCCGTTCCCACGAGTCAATAGCTATTGTTACATCGTTTTTACTTACTAAATCATCTAATTCACTAGAAGCAATACTTGAATTGTCCAGATTGAAGTCTGTGGTCTTTTCTATAACAACAACTTCTATATGTCTGAAAGGATTTTCCTGGTTCTCGATCATTTGTCGAGCTCGCTCATCGTTCCTTATAATAACTTCTTTTTTAACGTTGCAAATAACAGGATCGTTTGCCAAAACATCAACGTTGCTGTCATAGTTTTCCTCGTCACTTGTTTTGTTGCCATTGGGAGTGCAAATTTCCGCATAAATGTTGTCGGAGGATGAATCCGAGTCTATAATATCTTCTTCGACGTGTACCGCATCAGCAACTTGCCCATAAGGTAAATCTTCTATAACTGGAAGTTTACGATTCTGTATGGACGATATGGACCGTCGAAGTTTCAGCTGAGTTTGAGGCTCTTCTTCTGAAATGTCAACAGGTGACAGATCTTCTTCTATTTCAGATTTAGGTGTCGGAGCTCTCGGTTTGTCAATTTTCTTTCTAAAATTCACAAGTTTCTCACAATCACTAGAACGTTCAGTTTTTGTGGGCATACTATTACTGTTACTGCCTTCTTTTTTCTCATTTGTTTTTTTAGGGTGAAGTAAATTCGATGTAGACTTGCTCAGAACTCTTTTTGTCTTTACGTGAAACTCGGAACATAATTTTTCAGTGATGAAAGAGTGTTGTTTATAATTAATTTCGAATTCGCTATCGTTATATAATGATCCGGCACCGAACATGTTGATATCTTCACAACTCTGTATTTGATTGTAATTTGCTGATTTGGCCATAGCCTTCTCAGGTATTAAATCGGGTTGTATCCTCTGACGTCTTTCAAGGTTAGTTGAGGACTTTGAAGCCGATGATTTTTTTAGCATATTTTCATCTAGTGACTTTAGTTTTCGACCGGAACTGGAATCACTCTCCATAGAACCGCAATAGTTAATTTGATCTACGCTAAGATTCTTACGGTCGTGTTTAATATTGATACTACTGTCCTCTCTGTAAGAACCATCAGGCATTCCTGTCTGTACTGACACCGACTTAGTAAGAATTGACTTCTTATGATTAGAACTGCACTGACTAGTTCCCATATCTGAAGAGGAAGTAGTCAGACTTTTGTAGGAATGACTTTTTTCTGCGGTTCCATCGCTTTTTCTCGCAGCACCAAACTTGTCTTCGATAAGTTTGGCCATATCTTGGTATCTTTCTATAGAACTATGTCTTTCGCCTAAAGGATCAAACGGGTCTTTAATATCTTTATATTTGTCGCTATTTTCAATAGCAGTTATTTTTTCATCTGTCAATTTTTCGGTGCTCTTCAATAACTTCAAATTTTTAAACCATTTGCTCTTCTTTTGACCCATATCTTCTCTGAATACATGCATCTTATCACTGGAAAAATGCTCTGTGTCAACTTTGTCCTCATTTTTCTCATCTTTCCCCTCATCGTCGCTGTAAACGTCGTAGTTCATATGTTCGAGTTCGTTTTTACTTAAAAAAATTATTGATCCCTCCGTTTCGTCTGGAATATCTTTGAGTACCTTTTCACTTTTTCCAAACAATCTAGACGTGTCTATTTTTAATCCTTGCAGAGTGAACTTGCGTTCCTTTTCGAACTTCACCGGTTCATGGTCTTCCTTGATGATGTCTTCGGCGGTCTTCGATTTACCGACGACTGATGAGTTGGCGTAGGAAATTTGCCTGATCCAGTTGTCAACGTTTAATTGACAGAAGGTTAGAGCTTTTTGGAGGCGAGCGGAGAGGAACATTCTTTTTTCACTTTCGAAGCCTAACTGCGTGCGACGGATCTTCGTGGTGCTATTAAGGGGCAGAAGTTGTAGTGCTTCCTTATGATGGTGCCGAAGATCCAACGGTTTATTCGGACTGGAAGGGTTAGTGCCAAATTCTGGAAGGGTGCACATAACGAGTACCGGTTCTGTCATTGCCGCCCGCAGCAGAAGATCATCTGTAATTCGAAAAAGATAATAACTTTAAAACTTTGTTGTTCTTATTTCTATTCTATTGTGTTGTTATTGTGTTCAAGTGGATTCATATGTTTTCATAGAAACGTCAACTGGATAATAGGTATCATTTAATCCTATGATATAAAAGGAAGTTACAAAGATGCGTACTAGTCATAAACATTACATAGGTTTCTCAAAAACATGTTGACACATATTTATATGTATTTGTTTGTTCTGTTGTACTCATATTGGATCTAACCAAAATAATGCATTTAAAATTCCGCAATAGTTAACTGGGTATGAAGTCCGTTTTGCAGCAGTAACTACCCACTTACAAGAAATTACTGCGAAATAAGGGCAATCGCTGCGTGAGTAAGGGTTGCCAGAATTCATGAATTGTTCTTTAACCAATGAGGGTCGACAAACACTGCTAGCATCCAGCGTGTCATCCATTCCCACACATTCAATAAAAAGTATCAAACATTATATTGTTGCATAAGTATTTTCTTAAAGCCAATTTTTTTTTTAATTAAATATTTTTAATAAAAAAGGTTGTATGTACTCGTATATGCATGCACGTGACAAGTTATACTACTTTCGCGTCAATAAAACAAATAATAAATATATATATAACCTTAAGTCTTGATTGTAAAAGAATAAAGGTTCATTACAATATAAATAAAGGTTTATAAATATAAACACAGTTTAAAATATCAGTCAATAAACTCTCATTCAAAACTAATTTTATGGTGTCGTACAAAGGCTCGTGCAACTACCGTAACATACTAAAATTAGCTCTGATCTTTTTAGCCTAAACGCGTCAAAATATTACAACTTTCAATTTACTATATATTTTATTATAAAGTCAGGATAAGAAAAGGTTCGTCGCCTGAAAGTCGACATTTGCTTGCACCAGCGTTTCGCAGTGGCAGGGCACACTGTGTTTTCGCAGCCATTTGGGCAGCCCGTCTGGCGGCAGTAACCACCCCCTTACAGAATACCACCGTGAAATAACAGCACGTGTGCTGTTGTGTTTCGGTGAGTGAGTAAGGGATGCCAGAGCCCATTTCCCTATCCACTCCTAATCCCTTATCCTTAATCCTACTGCAGGCGGCAGCGCACTTGCAGCAGCTTTGGCGTTGCTTGTGTTATAGGCGACGGTAGCCACCTACCATCAAGTGGACCGTCTGCCTGTCTGCCGACCTTAACATAAAAAAAAAACCACGACAATTATTATCAGTCATGCCAAAATTTTATTTCAAACGTCTGACAGTTGCCTGCTTAGTGATTTAGTTTCAAAAGGTACTAAGAGTCTACGACTTAATAAAGGAATTAATTTGAAAACTGACAAAGTTTTTCGTATTCCGACTCTACATAACATAAGGTGGCAAAAGAAGTATAACTTCAAAAACAGCTGTTTTAAAATTAATATGAAAATTTACCTCCGACATCATGTGCCATTTCAATTGGTACAGTGCCAGCCAACAACCGCACTCTGGTCGGCAACCGCCACAAGCTCAATAGATGCGGCAACCGGTGAGCTCGTGTGCCAGCTTCCACGGGAGGTGGAGAGGCCGGTTCCACCGCTGGGTCCCATTCAGCGGGCGAAAGCTCCTCCGGGCACACTTCGTACATCTCACCCTTAGTGTTGATTGGCACGAAGAGCTCCTGAAATAATTTGTTAACTGCATTATTATCCTGTCTTTATAAGTAGTGATATCTGACAATTAATTACACACTAATCTATACTTATAAAATCGTTTGTCCTGACTGACTATCAACGAACAGCTGAAATTTGGTGCATAGGTTTATTTTATAACGTAAGCATCCGCTAAGAAAGGACTGTTGAAGAATAAGAAGAAGAAATATCAACTCTATGCCAAGCCGAGAGCGGATCGCTACTAATGGTATTATAAAGAGGAAAGAATTGATTTTTTGTTTGTTTGTAACGGAAAAACTCAAAAACAACTTAACTGGTTTTAAAAAAAAATTCACCTGTAAAAAGCTACATTATTAGCGAGTAACATAGGCTGTATTAAAAAAAAATAGATATACCTACGAAAATTATAATAACGTATGACAAAACAGACAAAAATTCTAAAAACTATTTTTTTTTACCTCGGTAACATAAGTACAACGTGTACAAATTGTCTTTTTGAAAAAATATTTGAAACATGGCTCGTTTGCGATTTCATTATATGTATAAATAAGAGATTAGAAGAGAATGAAGCTCTGCCATCCCTTACCTACTCACTAATAGAAACACAACAGCACACGTGCTGTTATTTCACAGCGGTGTTCTGTGATCTAGATCCAGACCAGAGCCAACTTTGAAAAGTTCATTTCAAAATTGTCCCAGCCGGGAATCGAACCCGGGATGAGCTCACCCTAATCACTCATCCAATTGTGCTCATCAATATCAATCCAACGGCGATACTGTGAAATCAAAAAGATTAAATATATAGAACATATAGAGAGGAAAAAAATAGTGATCGCCGTAATCAGATTGGCCATGGCGTAGCTAAATAGATTTATAAGACTGAGCGATTTTGTACCACGTGGTTCTAAATGTCACATTACAGATTTCGTCTTTGTGAAATCGTTGAAAATCTTTGTGCGAAATGAAGACTCGAATTACGTCTCGGCAAACACAACTTAGAAACTTTTTTAAATGTAAAAGTCGATAGACAGGCTGACAATCCATTTGATGGTGGGTGGTTACCGTCGCTTATAACACAAGCAAGGCAACGCCATAGGTGCTGCAAGTGCAAGTACTGGCACATACAGGGTTTTGCAGACAACAAAAGTACAAACACGATAGGTAGGTACCCTACCCACGAGGATTTATCTATTACGTGTTTGAATAGAAAATAATGCCTAAAGCTTTAAAATGATCGCTCCAGTCATGTTTTGAATGCCTTACAGTTTAATGTCCACCCTTTACGGCGCAGCAATTACTTTTAATGCATTCAGCAACACGCAATATTATTGTTTATGCGTCCGAGCATTCCAATATGGCGGGGCCATTGTCATCGAGTCGTTCTCTTGTGTCGTAACACAGCTTCGATAAACTTATAAACTAATATATTACTAATCGCGGTCTAATTATTTAAGATCGTCTTTACTTTTAAATGGTCTTTTAAATTTATGTAAGTACATTTATTTCAAAGTTAACTTATGAAAACAAAACTCAATTAACATACAAAAAAATACATATGTTCATAAAATAATAATAATTATTAATTTTTTAACCAGATTAGCTTTTGTGTGTTTATACATTTTTGCGTCTCATATTTTCCTTAATGGCGCCACTCGTTCACAGATGGCGCTAGATACCATTCAATTCAAAAAGATTGTATTACTAATAAAAATGTTAGTAGTAATTAAATATTATATTTACATATGAAAATGAATAAAAATAGTTTTCTTAATTGTCTACCGAAAAAAAGGTTGATGCATTAGATCGTAATTTAATAACAGACAAGATTAATCAAAGATCAAATATAATGACAGACAAGGTCGTAATTTAATACATAACTTTAAGTATTTAGTCGAATTCTCTTTTTTATGTAAAATTTAACAGGCAGGCTGACGGTCCACTTGGTGGTAGATGGCCATCACAAGCAATAGCATAGACTTTACAAATCCGCTGCCGGACTTGATCAGATAGACTAAAGGCCAAGGGAATTCTCTGGAATCCCTTACTCACTTACTGAAACACCAAGCACGAGCTGTTAGTTCATGTAGTTGCTGCTGCCAGTCTATGATTGCAAAACGCAGTTTGCCTTAACAACAGGATCAGTATAGGCATCTTCTGGGTGAGCTCGCTCCATTGTTGGCCTCATTCTTCCTACATGGATAGATGCTGGTCAAGAGCAAACCCATCTTTAATAAATAAAAAAAAAGACTATAATTGAAATTTAAATATGACTATCGTAATCTATACATATAATAAAATCGTAATTATATAGTCAAATCGTGTACAGCCTCTTTGTATAAAATTTGTTTACCACGTTGTGAAAAATGTTGTTTGCAATATTATTTAACTTTATGTAGGTATGTTTTACTTCTTTTTTTCCTAGTCTAATATACATGGTGTAATTGTTTGTTTTCCGCATGCAAAACAATGTTAAAAATGTTATTTATTAATGAATACGAGCATTAAAAACAGTTTTTAGAATTATTATATCTGTTTGTCTATGCGTTTATGCACACTAATCTCAGAAACGCTTAACTGATTTGAATGCGGTTTTCACTGATGTATCTTAGCATTTACAAGATACATCAGTTTTCACTGATGTTTGTTTCATACCAATCGGTTTACAAACAAAAAAGTTACGCGCTGTACCGAATACCACGCGTACAAGTTGCGGGCTCATCTAGTATAATATCTTCTTAGTGGCTACTTCTTACTAGAGTACCAGTATCATTTTTTTTTATGTTAAGGTCGGCAGACAGGCAGACGGTCAACTTGATGGTAGGTGGCTACCGTCGCCTATAAAACAAGCAACGCCTAAGCTGCTGCAAGTGCGCTGCCGACTGCAGTAGGATTAAGGATAAGGGATTAGGAGTGGATAGGGAAATGGGCTCTGGCATTCCTTACTCACTCACCGAAACACAACAACATATACGTGCTGTTATTTCATGGTGGTCTTCTGTAAGGGGGTGCTGCCGCCAGACAGGCTGCCCAAATGACTGCGAAACGCAGTGTGCCCTGCCACTACTTTCCAAATCCAGACCAGAGCCAAATTTGAAAAGTTGATTTTTCAAAGTTGACCCTGCCGGGAATCGATCCCGGGAACCCTAAAACAAAGCGTTAAGGCAAGCACCCTAACCACTCATCCAACGAGCTCGTCCATTGCTGAAATATTGTGATCGTCACATAATCTAAAGCTCTCTACCTATACCTACCACGTTAAGAAACTGTAGTACTTTTTTGATATGGCATTCTTCACACCTTCACAAGCCATTTGTGTGGCTTCCTAGGATGTGACTGCGCTTGTGCATCAAGGGCTAGTATATTGTCATCATCAGCTAGTATAAAATACGAATCTAATTCTGATAGTGTCAAACATGTCACAAATAGCTAACTCTAACCTAATTATCGATTCACAGACATTTGATTTTTTGTATACAACTTAAGAATTAGTTAAAAGAGCATAAAATCACTAGAACTTAGAAAGGTGAAGATTTGTTTCATAAAAAAGAATCACTTGTACATGTCAAAAAAAACCTGTTTAAAATGCAACCTCAAAAAGTAGGCACAGACAAATACAATGGTGTATTTTTCAAGTCTAGATATCAATACAGGTTATTAAGTAATCGATTTTGTTCGGTATGTGCGATGCGGGCGTTGGCATTGTGATGAAAAGAAAAAGAAAAAGTCATTGAATATGCAAATGTATTATTCTGTACGGTTGTCTGTCACACGTATTGTCAACGTGTCGAGTGAAACGTCTTATTATTTATGGCGACTGTCATTATTAATTTATATTTAACCTAGTTACTACTCAATTGAAAAAAAAATCAACGTTTTAAAAGTGGTACATATTATTATAATATTATTGTTCTAGTAACATTGTTGTACAGATGTGTTTGACCTATTTTAGAATATTATTCTATTCTAAAATTATTCTAAAATCGTTTTATATAAACTACAAGAAAAATAGAAGAGAAAAGCATTTAAAAGTTAATTTCATTTTGTAAATAAAGTTACGAAAGTTGATCGACAGATGGCGCCACACTCGCGGTTTCATGAAGTATTACTTTATTATTAATTTTTTCGCTTGAAACGATTATTTTCATATGTTATTTAATTTAAAATAGCCTTGCGAGCAATACTTGTCATAAATATTAGTTAAATTTTAAAGAATTATTCCAAAAAACGAAGAAATAATATGGAATCTCACATCGCGGTATCAAAGTGTCTTGCAGCACTGAGTATATATACAACAACTCTTAAAACGTCAGTTGTGTCTATTGAAAGGAGAGACGGTTAGCACTCCCCTTGACAAGGATGGAACACATAAAATTGGTTAAGGCACAACTTGACCACATTTTTTTAAATTTCTTTTTTTTTATGACAACATAATATTAGATTATATTCCTGAATATTGGAAACTTATTAAACACATGACGATTTTAATTTATTTATCAATGTAAACCTTTACATGTTTTTAGATATTGTCACACTAAAAATAAATTAATCTACCAACGAATTAATTTCGCAAAGTTGAACGTGGATAAAGAAGAAGAATCTTTGTATTTTTTTAAACAAAACTTTCAACAAAAATTTAATAATTTTTAATTTTAATTAAAAAATTTCTAAATGTCTAGCAATTAAGACATTGTGAACACTTCAATAAAATTCAACTGAGCCCGCAACTTCATACGCGTGGTATTCGGTATAGCGCGTAACTTTTTTCTTTGTAAAGCGATTGGAATGAAACAAACACTAAATGGTACGGGATGCTTGCTACAATATATCAGTGGAAACCGCATTAAAATCGCTCAAGCCATTTGGGATATTAGCGTGCACAAACAGACAAAAATTCTAAAAACTATTTTTTTGACCTTTATAACAAGCACAACGTGTACAAATTGTTTTTTTTTTTTTAAAAGTAATTAATGCACAGACAGACACGGCGCGTTTACAATTTTATTATATATACATACATATCTATAGATTTGTTGGCAGCGAGATAGATTACATTATACACAATTTTATTTGGATATATGTATTATTTAGATTTATTTTACCAGTTATCAGTAACTGGCAATATCAACCCGTATGGGTTTGATTTATTACGTGGCTTATAAATCTATCTATCTCTATATATAAAAATGAATCCCCATTTCCCTTGGTCACGGCATCACGCGTGAACGGGCAGACCGATTTTAATTCGGTTTTCACTAATGGAAAGAGGGATATACGGGGAATGTTCATATGTATAAATATTGCACCCCGGGCGAAGCCGGGGGCGGGTCGCTAGTGAATGATAAATAGAAATTATTTCCATTAATTTTTGTTCCCATTTTTGTTTAATTAAAAATGTACATATGTTAGTACTAGGATATAATGAACATGAAGCAGTTTTCATATTGAAGGTGAAAATATTGACTATGGAGCAACTTATTGGCTCCTTATCGTTTTCTTGCTATGTTTTTAAAAAACTCCAAACGTCACCGTACATTTCCGCTTCCTTCATGAAAACCCTGTGCTGTTTCGTCCCAGCCGGAGTTCCTAGCCAGGTTATTATAGCATTTTTGCCATATTGCTCCAAGTCTAATATGCCATTGTTAGATATTAGCGTGCAATTCTCTTTTAAAACCAAAATGTTCGGTATAGAAAAAACTGAATACATGTATTGAAGAGTCGTTATCAAGGGATCATGGAACATAAGAGTAAACCAGTTGGCCTGATTTTTAAAACAACTCATCATATCTTCCTCGGTTTCGTCCATAGGCACATTGATTACTTCAATGGGTATGTTCAAAACCTTCATATTTTCATATATTCCATAAAATTTCTGTAAAATTCCATCCTTGTCTATGCCTTTAGCTGTAAAAACTAGTACGATAACATCTGCATTCGTTCTTAACCAATGATAAGGGATTTGCTCGAACCGCTTGTTGTAAATTTTTGCTTCTTTAATCCAGTTGTAAGGTGCGAACTCAATAGGCGTTATACTCATTACAAATTATCCTCCACACGAAGTTAATTAATAATAAAAATTATTAGTTTTATTATTGATTTATATGACGAGACATTATCAAATATTATCAAGCACGTCATGTGACATATGATATAGTCTGTTGTGGTAAATAAATGTCAAGTGTCATAAAATGTAGTGACTGACATTTTGTTTCATTTACAATAGGTGGAAAATAAAAAGATTAAATATATAGAATATATAGAGGGGAGATTGGGAAAATTTTCCTACAAAAATATTTATCCTGATCACCATAATCAGGATGGCCATGGCGTAGCTAAATAGCCTTGTAAAGTTGGCGATTTTGTACCACGTGGTTCTAAATATCACATTACGGATTCTTTCGTCTTGGCCGATCTACCTATACAATTGAAAATCTTTGGTGGAAAAGAAGTCTCAATTTGTCTTTTTATTAACTAAATTATAATTTATATCTGTATTAATATTATAAAGGGAAAAGATTTGTACGTATTTTTGTATGTTTGTAATGAATAAACACAAATACTGGACCGATTTTAAAAATTCTTTCACCTATAGAAAGTTACATTATCAGCGAGTAACATAGGCTACTCACCCTCCCCGTAAAGAAGACAGATTGTCGAATTTTCATGTCGAACTGGTCGTTGTCTAAACTCTTTGAAAACTATGTTTGACACACAAAAAAAATACTTTTATTTTATCTTTTGTTAACAAAGAGACAGTAAGCAAAACCATTAATTGTAGGTAAGTCAAGTTTTAATAGTTTCGGAGACTTCTGCGAAAAAAAAGGCAATTTGTTTTTACAGAAATGTAAAACTCTGGCCGAGGCACACTGCGTTTCGCAGTCATAAATTAGATAGCTCGTCTACCGGCAGTAACCACACAGACCAATGTCTGCTGTTGTGTTTTGGTAACTAAACACTAACACTAACTAACTAACAACAGCGTTGCTTATGTTAATGTAGGTGGCAACTGTAGCCATCTAACATCAAGTGGACAATCAGTTTGCTTGCCTACTTTTACTTAAAAATATACAATAATTTAATCTTCAGATTAAGTTAATCCAAACAAACAGCTTGTTCTCAATTTCAAATCAATTCTTCTTTGAAAAAAGTACCGATATTTTCAAATTACAATAGATTGAATTCAATATAAGTTTTTTCGCGATTAAGCTAACGATTTTCTACAACAAATTGCGAATAAGCAAAAATCAACGCATTTTAAGCGTTGCAACTAAACCGTAATTATCGGACAGTTACAAAATAAACCGCGAATACAAACAATTTTATTGTTGTGAGTCGCGTTTCGTTTGTATGTACCGTTGCGGCCGCAGAATA
Source organism: Bembecia ichneumoniformis (assembly GCA_910589475.2). Classification (NCBI taxonomy): domain Eukaryota; kingdom Metazoa; phylum Arthropoda; class Insecta; order Lepidoptera; family Sesiidae; genus Bembecia; species Bembecia ichneumoniformis. The sequence continues at coordinate 8,561,874 of OU342543.1, forward strand.
CTAACATGACGAACCAGAAATATTGTCTATGATTTTATCGTTGTAGGTATGCGCTAACATAGTTCATGTCTTTTTTTATTACAAATATTTTTAATGTTTCGCGAGTCATCTTTAAATGGTTATTTTATATATAAAAACTAGCTGGTGCCCGCGGCTTCGCCTGCGTTGAAAAAAAAAAACGCCATACTAAATATATGAGCAATATTCATGTATTGTATATTTACTGCAATTATAGCTTTGCCAGACGTTAGATGATCCCTCGGGAACAGTACTTTTTTTCTGGATGAAAAGTACCTACCCTATGTCCTTTCCTGCATCCCTGACAACGTGTATGCAAAATATCATGATGATCGGTTAAGCGGTTTTGGCGTGAAAAGGTAACAGACAAACAGACAGACAGAGTTACTTTCACATTTATAATATTAGTAAGTATGGATTACAGTAAATAGAGTTTGAACAAAGTGGATAGAAATAATCAATTGATAAACCGATTACAATAGCTAGTTAAAGAATAGTGATTATATACCATTCAGCGTATATACCTCTTACAATTTACACTTACATATTATATATATGCTAGTCTATACTAATATTATAAAGAGAAATGATTTGTAATGAATAAACTCAAAAACTACTGGACCTATTTTTCACCCATAGAAAGCTACATTATCAACGAGTAACATAGGCTACTCACCCTCCTCCCATCTCCCCCCCTTTACCCGCCCTCCATACAAAATTGCCGTATTCCAGGAATAATATTTTATAAAGAGACGCGGACGAAGTCGCGTGCAACACTATTACAATATATAACTACAATAATTACCCACATGCATATAATAAAATCGTTGTTGGTCTGTGCGTTTGTGCACGCTTAATCTCAGAAACGCCTTAACCTATTTGTATGAAGTTTTCACTGATTTATTGTAGCAAGCTTCCCGTAACATTTATATTTGTTTCATTCTAAACGGTTTAAAAGGGCTTCACTTAGGCAAATGACAATAGAACTCGCTGGCGGCGGAGACAATTCAACGTATAATATGCACAAAAAAAATCCATTCTTGCGGAGCCGGGGGCGGGTCGCTAGTATTTAATAAAATCCACTCAAACTTTAAATCGTATTATAAAAAAATATATTACACAGAACAGAATAACGATTGTATAGAGTAGAAATATGTGAAAGTTCATAGTATATGTCAGAATTACATTTTCTTTGAAAAAAAAATGAGAAATCGTCTATTAAACTCTATTTGCGTGTGGAAGTCTCCATATTATATTATTTAACATTGAAAATAATATTTTACATGTCCGTACAACACAAACTTTATTTCTCCCACTTATAAAAACAATTTCTTGACAATCAACAAATAAAACATTACCAAGGTTACAAACCAGCGACAATAATTAAAATTAAAGAGTATAAACCTCATCATCCCCCCTCAATTCTAATTCACTACAGAATATGAATTGTCAAAAAAAAAATAAAGAAGAGATAGGTACATAAAAAAAAAGTGTCTTCATTTAACAATCTAAATCTAATCTAATCTAATCTAATATAAACCTACCCCCCTCAATCTCAACAATTCTTAATATTTTTTACTATAATACAAGTTGTTGAAATTGACACTAATGTCGCAAAAACATTAGAAATAATTCAATTAAAGCCTAGTTTTTGTGCAAAATAGTTGTGCTTCAGTTTTCCTAAAGCCTTTGTTAAAATATCTGCTATATTTTCATTCGTGCTTACATATTTTTCAATTATATCTCGTTCACTAATTAAATCTTTGATGAAATGGTATTTTATATCAATGTGTTTTGACCTCTTACTATTTTCATTTGACTCCATTAACTTAATCGCACTTTGATTATCTACAAGTAATATTGAACTTGAAGGACTGTTAAAGTCTTGTAATAATCCTTTTAAATAAAAAATATACATTAACGTTTTTATAGTTAAAAATGACAGTTGTCAACCATCAGTCTTCAATTACAGATTTAGTATGGCCTGGTTACAGACATTTTGCGTCCTATATTTTAACACATACCGACAGTTGTTTTTACTCAACGCACAGAAACACAACCAACACAACACGGTGTTATTTCTGTATTCCCTTTTACAAGTAAAAGTGTGTCTACACTACACATTATCTCACACTGTTTTAAGCTATGTTTAGTAATTTTTTTTTATGAAAAATGGTGACAGGCAAGCTAAGAATCAACCCCCTTAAGAAGACCACTAGTAAATAACAGTATATGAGCCGCGGTGTTTCGCTGAGTGAGTAAGGGATGCCAAAGATCATTTCTCCATCGATTGCCAATCCCTTATACTGAATCTTACAATGATCGGCAGAGCACTTGCAGTACCTATGGCGTTGTTTGTGTTACATGTGACGGTAGTCACCATCAATGACGACTTTTACATAAAGAAATCTCAGTTACATATTTATCTTTGTGTTGATCTTTTTTACTATTATAGTGATATAATCAATAGCATTGATTGTTGACGTACCTATTCTTGACTTCTTTAGATTAATTGAAGAGATACTTAAGTAAAAAAGCAATCGAATCCGCATCTTTTTGTAATACGTAAGTATATCTAACAATTTATCATTTCTGATTGCATTTGACACACGGAAGTCGAATATACCTAGGTCAATCAAAGAAGCAGTAACGTTTTTACAATTTATTAGTTTAATTGTAAAGACCCGCGCAGCCATAGACAAGAAATGCCGCACGCGCATACCGAATGCTCTCAGTGTGTATAGAGTTTACATAATTAAGGGCTCATTATACCATAAACAAAAGACAGCCCGCATCATTTTTCGCTTTAGACCCCCATTAGGGTTGTACATCACGAAATCTATTACCTACCAATGGTCAGTTAACTATGAAGTTATTGTGTTTACGTACTTATCAAAATATAAATTCAAATAACATTACAAAATTAAATATTAGAATTATTCAGTTACAATGAATATTATGCTTGAAATATTCGCATACAGGGTAACTAGTTTTTAGAATCCTGAAGACCTATGATCTCGGAAAAGAAATTATTTCATTTGATGAGTGGTTAGGGTGCTTGCCTTAACGCTCTGTTCTAGGGTTCCCGGGTTCGATTCCCGGCAGGGTCAACTTTGAAAAATGAACTTTTCAAATTTGGCTCTGCTCTGGATTTGGAAAGCAGTGGCAGGGCACACTGCCACTACTTTCTTATTCTTATTCTGCGTTTTCGCAATCATTTGGGCAGCAGGTCTGGCGGCAGTAACCACCCCCTTACAGAAGACCACCGTGAAATAACAGCACCTGTGCTGTTGTGTTTCGGTGAGTGAGTAAGGGATGCCAGAGCCCATTTCCCTATCTCCTTTCCCTTAATCCTACTGTAGTCGGCAGCGCACTTGCAGCAGCTTTGGCGTTGCTTGTGTTATAGGCGACGGTAGCCACCTACCATCAAGTGGACCGTCAGCCTGTCTGCCGATCTTAACATTAAAAAAAATTAATTAGGGCGTATAAATAAAAATAGCTAATCCTAGATTTGAATTTTGTCAAAGTACATAAAGTCCGAATAAGAAAATATTTATAAATAGATTAACTCATTATGAACAAAAGTTAAAACAGAAAACATTATACAATGAAATTTTCTCCATAGAAAATCACCAAGTTACGTCATTTTTAACGTGTTTTGTTTTATTTTCAAAATGACACACATGACAAACCTAAAAAAAATATCAGTAATCTCATTTCACAGATCATCTAGGCCTTTGAGGATTAATTTTTAATTTGACATTGTAGTTTACGAGTAATTAATATTTAAACTTTTGGTACTTATAACATTTTTATTCCGCAAAATGCGCTATCTTACGTCTGTTTTCATGCATACTTCAATTCAATGTGCATTGTTTGTTTCATATGATCTGTCACAACCACTCCACTGAGACGGGAAGACTATGTTTTGTGCGTAAGAATATTTAGACGTAAGTTTTGTAATAAGACTTGTTTGTGAGTAGATTATTATAAGTATGTTATGTATAGACTGTTTATAAATTGTTTCATATTATTTTAACAAGATTGTGAAAATAAATAAGGCTAATAAAAGGAACTCTGTTGTGTTGGTATCGTGTTCATTCAATTATGGGGCCACGCGGGTGAAATTAGATTTTTTTTATTTCTTTGTACGCCCCCTTAACTCAAAACTCAAATTAGTTTGAAGGTTTGTCGTGTATTAAATGGAGAACTTTTAAACACAGCATTTATTTTTATTATCTTTCGACAAAAGAAAATATTTTTAATTATGGAATTGCGAAAAAAATATTTTTCTTTAGTCTCAGATATATTGATTTATTGTTAATGGTTCTTATTAGTTGGATGAGTGGTTGGGGTGCTTGCATTATCGCTCTGTTCTAGGGTTCCCGGGTTCTATTCCCGGCAGGGTCAACTTTGAAAATGTATTTCAAAGTTGGCTCTGGTGGATCCTGAAAATAGAAGCAGGGCGGGCATACTGCGTTTCGAAGTCATTTGGGCAACCCGTCTGGCGGCAGTAACCACCCCATTATAGAAGACCACCGTGAAATAACAGCACGTGTGCTGTTGTGTTTCGGTGAGTGAGTAAGGGATGCCAGAGCCCATTTTCCTAACCCTTTCCAATCCCTTATCCTTAATCCTACTGTAGTTGGCAACGCACTTGCAGCACATAGTGTTTCTTGTGTTACAGGCGACGGTAGCCATCTACCATCAAGAGGACCGTCAGCCTGTCTACCAACTTTAACATAAAAAAAATAGATTATATTAAAAAGAAAACTTGAAATTACTAATTCCATAATTTAAGTGATGATATAATTAAATTTCTTCCAAATGCGTTCAACGATTAATTCGCGTGATAGTGTGATAATAATAAATAATAATGTTAATACATAGTAAAGGGTTTATTTAATACTAGCTGAGCCCGCAACTTTGTACGCGTGGTATTCGCGTAACTTTTTTGTTTGTAAACCGATTGAAACACTAAATGTTAAGGGAAGCTTGCTACAATACATAATTGAAAACCGCATTCAAATCGGTCAAGCCGTTTCTGAGATTAGCGTGCACAAACGCACAGACGAACAGACAAAAATCTAAAAACTACATATTTTTTTGACCTCGGTAACATCTTTATCTTTATCTTGTCTTAGTGGCTATTTCTGTCTGCTAGAGTACCAGTATCACGTCGTCCATTGCTGAAATATTGTGATCGCCACGTGAACTAAAGCTCTGACCTATACCTACCACGTTAAGGAACTGTAGTACTTTTTTGATAGAGGCATTCTTCACATCTTCACAAGCCATTGTGTGGCTTCCTAGGATGTGACTGCGCTTGTGCATCAGAGGGCCACACTCGCACAGGATATGCATTGGTGTTTCTTCTGCCTCATGGCACCTCGGTAACATACCTAAGTGCAACGTGTACAAATTGTTTTTTTTTTTAAGGCCCCGTTGGTGATATCGCGCCGCTCGACAATAGGTATTTGACGCGCGGCGGTGGCGCCGCCATGTGATCTTTCGTGAACTAAACTACGGAGAGCGGTTGAGTCGGTGTAAACGGTTTTGATCCTTTCCATATATTTTTATAGTAATTAATAAAGTAATGTCTTTTTTCAATATTTTTTTCTCTTATATTTATTAAGAATTATACAATGTTAGTTACTTTATATTAGTTTAAATATTAAATATTATCCATTACTGATACATATGTGTGAAAAAGTAAATCACTAATAGTAAAATCGTAGAGAAAGCCAATTCATTATTTATTATTATTTTATTTATCGTTTACTATTATTTCATTCATTATTATTATTTATTGTGATTGTTTATTTATTATTTTTTGAAAATTTTATAATAATGCCGGAAATCCGAAACTATTAATAAAATTAAGGAAGGTACCTAATAAAGCCATAAATTCTGTTACAAATGAAAATGCATTTATTTTTTATGAAGTAAGGTAATCATAATTAAACTTACGTATACATATTTATTGAAGCCTCAGCAAAAAAAAATTCTTTTCAAAATGGCCCCTTTAGCTTTGATAAAGGTCTTTATTCTACACTAAACGCAACAATTAAAGGATATAAAAAAAAGTTCCAAATTTTTAGGTGATTTTCAACAGGCTGTAACTTCGAAGAAAATGGTCGTATAAAGCTCATTAAAAAAGGAAATTTTAGCTTCAAGTTTCTAGTTCTTGAATCCAAGCTTCAAATTTTTTTCTCGTTAGCGATTTATGAGTAATAGTCAGATAAATCAATGTTAAAAAAAATTCAAATATTTTCTCGTCTTGAAAATGGTGTAAAAGCCGTAATAAATTTTTTATTGTAATGGCACAGTAAAGATCTTTTAGAGAATTTAATTCCCTATAACTTGACCTCCTCATGAGCTCTGTACAATGATTTGTAACTGAGTTATCGTCAATCAAAGCGGAAAAAGTCATTTTGACTTGGACAATCGATTACTCGGGCAATAATGGTCGTACAGAAAATTATCGTAAGGTTTTGTAAACTGCAAAACATTCTCTACAAGGTGCTTAAATTGGATTACGATAAAAAACAAATTACAAACCAAAAATGTTGCCCGGAGAAAAGGTAAAAAACTGTAAATTTAAGGATATTTGGATTACTTGCAATAATTTTGCAAATAATGCAGATACGAAAAATCTTTTCTATAGCTTTTCAACCTCAATGTGTTCTGAAAAAACCCTGAAAGTTTCAAGGTGCTGCGATTTATTTTTCTTAGTGTCCGGAATGTTTAAAATTATCGTTTTTGCTGAAAATCAAGATAACGGGCAATTTTTCATTTTTTTCCCTTAGTTTGAGTTTGAACGGTTTTTTTTAGCAATAATCCATATTTTTTTCATCAGAATTCTTTAATCATTAAAATAAAAATAAAAAATTGAAATTTCTTTTTCAATTACGAAACTGATATAGTTTTGTAATTGCATTTAAACCAATGCCTAGTATGGAACGAAACAGGCAGAAAATACATGGTTTTTTTAACCAATTTCCAAAAATAAGGAGGTTTTCAATTTTGATGTCTTTTTTTGTATGTATGTTACGTGATATCTTCGCCAATTGTAAACCGATTTTCAAAATTCTTTTTGGTTCATATAGGGTTGAGGTGACAAAGCGTTCAATGACAAAGCGTACATTTTGTCATTTTGCTTGTTGTAGTGTTCTTCAATCGTGGAAATGTTTTCTTCAGTAACGAGGATATTTCTATGTCTTTCACCGTCGTATCGGGACAGAAGGCGTTTTGATCGAGTCACTCTCTTTATCTGTAGGGATTGATTTAGGGCATGTCCTGTATATCGACAATAGCACCGAGCTTCAGGTTTTGTTTTAATATACGCGACAGAGTCCTACCCGGAATCTTCATTTCTCGCGATAAGATTTTTATTTCCTTATGGGGTTTCGGCGAATTCTGGCTTTAACAGCATTAACAGCCTTTGCAGTTCTAACAGCACGCGGCCGTCCCAATCTTTTATGGTCATCGACAGAAGAAGTGTTAGTATATCTGTCGATAGTACGATATATACGAACATACAGCTGATACCAAGCTTCTGAAGTGTCTTGAATATGACCGACGGCTCCATACCCACTCTGTGTAAGGCTGCAATCCTATTTTCTTTAACACCCCATTTCATATTGTAATTTGATAATAAACACGAAAAAAATATGTGAAATAGCGAGAAATCAAAAGAAGTTTTTGACATAAGTGTTTTCCAAATTGAAAATGAATAAAGACTTGAAAAAAGAAAAAGTTTTGTAGCTTATTCGCGCTTATAATTTGTTTTCTTGTTCCATCTGCAGTCTTAGTCTATGTTGGCCAAGTTTCAGATCGCTAGGCTTACGTGAAGTGGCTGAAAAATTGATTCAGTTTTGTTTGCAGACAGACAGACCAAAAATAAAGGAAGAAACATATTACACCGGGCCGGGCGCTCACCGTGTTTTTCTCAACGTGACCTCTTAAAGACCTCTTAAAGACCTCTTTAAGACCTCTTAAATGAGTACCAACACGGGGGGTCTGCGACGCACCGCTCCCGAGATATTTTTGAAAAAGTCCAAAAATGCGAATTTCGAAATTTCGTCTTCACCGAAAAATTCCTCTCCCCAAGACCTCTTAAATGAGCACAAACACGCAGGGTCTGTGACGCACCGCTCCCGAGATATTTTTGAAATTCTTTTTTGAAAAAATATTTAAGCAGAAATATATTATACCTACCAGGAATAAATTAATATACATATATTATTGAAAAAATATTATACCTCGAGGCAGTCAGCCTCGGGTTAATTAATTAATTTATTTATTTATAATTTTAACAATTTAAAAAAGAAACTAAGTATACATTAAATGATACCACTAAAAAGACTAATACCCGAGCGGGCCTCGCGAAGCTGTCTCCGAGCGCACGGTGAAAAGAAATATTTTTTTGAAATTTCGCGATTGGAGCGCACGGACACGGCCCGGTGTAATATGAATTGGTTCATACAAAAGCATACTAGCATCTTCACCGGGCTCCGGACGGGGCATGGCCCGGTGTAATATAAATCATCCTTAAAGGTAGTAAAAATTATGTCCATTAAATATTTTTTTGCACCTATCAACCTTCTGAATTCATGAATTTTTTTTTACATTTCACAATGCCAAAGGCACTGTTTTTTCTCTCACGCGTCATTGTTAGATCAATAAAATATTGGATTACTTATAATTCTATTCTATTTTTCTTCGATATATAGTTATCTTCGTAATAAAGAAAAAACAACGAATATCTGAAATATAAATTACATACTATATACATCGCAATTATACTTTATAAACAAAAACATAGTTTTCATCAATATTTAGTAGACAACAAAAAAAATATAAAAAGAAAACTGTCAAAACATTTTGGTTGCGCTATATTGTTTGCCCGGTTCGCCGTTCGATCGCTCGATGTGGTCACGTGGGCGCACAACGAAAAGCGATACGTCCTCCCTCTAGAAGCGCTTGGCGCGGACTGACCGGCTAGGGAATGTGTCTTCTAATATATTGCAAGATTTGCGTGTTTTTACGAAATTTTTTTTTAGTATTTTTTGTAAATCTATTTATTTAATTTTTTGTACACAAGTAGTTGATGATGTAAAGTTTACAGTGGTATTTTTATTTTTAGCAAACAACATTTAGCCTATTCAGAAAAAGCATCAGTTTTGGGTGGATATTTTCGAAAATTGCACTGCGTTTTATATTTTATTTTTCGAAAATTTTGTACGAAAATAAAAAATTGTTTCATTCATTCCTTAGAAGACTTCTATGCCAATGCACAGTATTTTTTTCGTTAAGTTTAAACTACAATGTCGACTGAAAACAGCAAAAAAATTGAGTCCCCAAACATCAAATTTTCTGAAACGGATGTTAGAACATGATGGATAAATCGAAATTACAGAAATAAAACAAAAATGTGGCTCATTTATTCCATTACTATTGAAATAATCTTTCTAATGACATATTACAAAGTACTCAACTCTGTTTATTTTATGAAAAATCTCTAAAATAAATTGACTGAAATCGTTGCAAAATCACCATAGGCCTCTTAATATGTAATGTTACGGCTCGTTTACGATTTTATTATATGTATAGATTTGAAACACCCCTAGAAATCCTATAGATACGTTTTAAACACGATTATAGGTTATTATTATTTAGGTGTCCCAGAAACCATACGTCAAACTACAAATGATGTCAGCGCTCTATCACATATATTAAAAATATGTCTTTGTAAAAGTCGCACGGATTTCGGATTACGCACACTTTTAAAAAAATTTTGAAATTCTCTTGACAATAGTTTTCCTACCGATTCTACAAATATCAATATTTTCAAATTTGTTTTCTCATTAATATCGCTAGAGAGTTTAACTTGACACAATCAGCATTTCTTTGATAGTGCCTTCTATAAATTAAAAAAAAAAAGCATAAATGTACCATTATCCAACTTTGAGAATACTTTACGGTACACTCTAAAAGCAAACCCATAGTAATAATGTTACGAGTCTAAATCGGTATTCATTAATTTAAATTTTTATTTATACTTAAATAAAATGAAAAAAAAAAAAAAGAGTAAAAAAACATTTATTTCGAACATCTAACTAGGAGAGATAATGGAACTCTACGATATAAAATCCTGACTGCTGAACGTAAAATTCAACTTGAAATTTATTGTCCGACAAGAAACTCTATTTCGATTCACTATGCTAATTTCAAAAGTAAATTATCACACAATAAAACCAAGAGAGAAATTTCAAATTATACTTTCATAATATATCACAAGTTACAACCTTCTTATTCCACTAAGCATCAAACAATATTTTTCCTTGGCCGTTAAAAAGAGGGAAAAAAAGCTTTCATTTCAAAATCGTGACAACCCTATTCCGACGTCCTATCGCTTGGTTCATGGAGGACACTGCCCCCGCATTGCAGAAACATGCGGACTAAGGTTCTGTACGTTAAACGCAGCCTTATTATGCAGAGGGTAAAGATCATTTTGCTATTTGGAACTGTACATCTAATTTGGCTTTGACTTTGCATTCTGTTCGCATTCTTGCGTTTTCGTTTCAACCTTATTTCAATGAAGATAAGGTCCATTTTAGTTGATTCCAATGGATAGAGTAAGTTCGCTAGATCTTTACTGTCAGGATCCTGCTGCGAGTTACTACGGATTGTCGAAGGAAAATAGAAAAAGACATTTTATGTTATTTAACCGCTAATATTTTTTATTCTGTTGTAACATTATTCCGTCGTTAAATATGTCGCGAACGTTCGTAACTTAACTTTATGGGGGACATTAAAAAAGAAAATTGCTCTTACATTAAATTATTTCGAGCCGACTACAATATGTTGACACATTTTTTAAAATATTTAGAAACATTACATTAAAAAAAATATTATTACAAATTACCAACTGTATTTGCTTACCTGTGTACAAAAACATTCCTCGTTTATCGCTTTTTCCATTAATGAAAACCGTATCACATTAGGTTTAGAAAAATTTAGCGAAGAATTAGACAGAAGCGACTTTATTTTATAATATATATAAAATAAAGTCCAATAAAAGGAATTTTTATTACATTATTTATTGAAAAAAAAAAAAACAACTGCAATTTTTATAGAATGAAAGAAATTCGAATTTAATAGACTGTTTGACTGAATTCTAAAAACTATATAAGGTTAATGTATCGAATCAATAAAAAATGATAATTTTAAATTATTGAAATAATATTCATGAAAAAAAAAATAGCGAATAAAAATTAATTGTTTAATCCGCTAAAAAGCGGCGATTTCATAGCTAAACATCAATTTACAAATAGAAAGACACGTTAAAGAGTTACCAGCCAAACCAAAAAAGTATACACCTTCTCAAGGATCTTTGGACAAATGATCTATTATTTTTTAAAATCTTAAAATCAATTATTTAAAGTTTAAATCAATAAAAACCACGCCGATAATACGCCAATAACGCCACACGTCGAGCAATTCAGGCTATCCCTGGAAGTCTGATCTTTGATTTGACGTTTAACTGGTCCATTGACATTTCGTCTTGATACATATATAAATACATACGTGTCAGGATGTATGTTCGCGATAAACTCTGAAACTACTGAACCGACTTTGATCAAACTTCGTAAGTGTCTGTTATTTTTATTTGGTCCAACTTAAAAGATAGGATAGTTTTAATCTTAATTATTGACATCAATGTTTGTTATTGCAAATTAAATGTTTATTATACAACAGTAGTGTCTATTTATAGGTTAGTTCGATGAATTATTAATATATGGCTCTGTAGATTAATTTATCGATACAACATTCGGATACAGTAAAATAGAAATAATTTCCTCTTTTGTATAGTAAGATAAGATTAACGATGAACTCATTCATATCATCATTAATTCCTGTGATTGAACGAAAACTGAACGCCACACTATTACATTAAACGTGGCAACATTATTTCACAAAGTGACATCGATTTTTACGATTTTTGTTTGTATATTTGGTAGGTATGAAAATAGGTCTTCACTTTAACATATGGTTTGAAAATAAAATAGGACCCGATAGGTGGCGCCACAATCGGTTTACGGAATTATTTTCGGGTTCTGACAGGACAACGTCTGCTGGGTCAGCTAGTACATATACATATAAATAGCTACAAATTGTTTTAATTTTATGATTATAGTTAAAGTTAAACCAGAACAGATGCAGACTTCGATTGGATGTATTGAGATTGTCGAGTACATGTTCACTAATTTTAATACATGGACTAGTTATTGCCATTGCTACAATAATAAAATAATAGATTTGCGAAGTTTCTAATCCTTGTGTTTGTAGAAATTTTGATATCTTTTATTTTTGTTGTCGTTTAAAGTATGTTGTTGTTGTGTGTTGATATAATGTAAAATTCAGTATGATTCAATAGTGATGTCAAGATTTGCACAACGAATATTTATCGGTTGATCGTGTAGGAACAACAAAATCAATGTAATCTCTGGTAAACCCTTACCAATGATCATCGAAAATAAATTATTATTATTAATCGGCCAATGTGTACTGGAACCATTACATTTCAAGAGTCGATGGTAAGGGAAAACTTTTCGTTTTGCATTGTCCGTAGACGTGGCTCACTCGAGATGTACTTGATTAATCGATGCTGGACCTCTTATGTATAGCTGTGTATCTAAGTTGATGGTGCAAGTTTAGAAGGAAAAGAAAACGAATTATTTGGGATTTCACAAAAACTATCGTATCGTTTTTGGGCAATAAATCTTTCGAGAGTGGAATCTGGAGGTCCTCTAGATAATTGCTTTGTCCTTAAACGACGATAATCAAGTGATTGAGGTCGCCTAAATACAGGCCACACAGAAGGGTCGCAAGAAAAGCCAGATAGTGTAAGAATTTATTTTAAATTTACATTGTAACGGGATGGAAACAGGCCAGTAGGTATTTTTTCACAGTAGATGTACGTTGTTAGAAGGATAAAATTTCTATACCCTTCCCAATCGTGGGCTAATATGGCTAATATGGATCTATCTGTTGTGCCAGAATTCGCGGGTTCGATCCCCGCCCAAAACAAACATTTATTTGTCATGCCCTAGGTGTTTTCTATGTAATCTGTGTAAGTATATAATTACTAATATAAAGTTATATATGTGTAGTCATAAGTCGTGTAACACTTATAGTACCTACTTGTAGCACTGCTTAGTTTGGTGCTAGATAGCGCTGTGTGACATATCCTAAAAATAATACAATACATAACATAACATAAAATAATATGATATGATATGAGAAAAATAAAACTATATTTAAAAAGAAATTAATGAAATATTATCTACTTTCATTAATGAAATTTAGGTGTAGATTTAGGTTACATTTATTTTCAGTTTTATTTTATTTTTGATAACTTGATCTCATAGACAAACTGCTTTCCAGTTTTATGGTAAGCAAATATTAGTGTAGTTATTTCATGTGTAATAAATAAATAATAATAAATGATATGATATGATGTGATGTGATGTGATGTGATATGATATATGATATACCATAATAACAACAGTCCTTAATGGCTATAAAAAAGACATCTGAAGGACGCAGTACAGTTGCCAAAATCCATTTTTATACGAAACGGGAAATCTTCAAAAAGATACCATATGAACATTGCCGCTTGCAATGAATATGGTTATGTGAGATCAAGATTGGCATTATTATTATTATTTTTTGTACACTTACTCACTTACCGAAATACAACAGCTCACCGGAAGTTATTTTAACAGTGCAAGTGTTACATAGACGCAATGATGAGACATACAAGACGGGGCGATGACTGCGGAATGCAGTCTACCCTGCCAGTGCTACTACTAACTGAAACTCCATATCAGAATATACCCGTTTAAAGCTATTAAAATAGATTTCCTTGGAATTTTCCCTTAAATGAACAGTTAAAAAAAATACAAGAAATATGACATAACTGATTTTACTTCATTGGTATAACATTGTTACTAAAGCGTCCTTTGCCGCTGCATATCTTTACTATAAAACAATTTATTGCTTCAAGATCCTCTATAAAATTTATGGTAATTAAAAATGATTTTTTTAGCTCCACCATCATTACTAGAGGTAGCTACTAATGAGACTTTTAAAAGTTAATTACGTTATTCGAAAAATAACAATTTAACAGGCAATGAGGGTTTTCGAAACTTTTTCTGCCACCAGGCGGCGCTTCGTAGGCGTCAGGTCTAAACAGCTGTCAGATAGCACAGAGTCATAGGTACTAAACATAAATTATTGAAATTCTATTGTGTTGGTTTAATAATTTATTAACATAAATTGTACATAACATAAACATTTAATAATTTATTAACATAAATTACACATATATAACATAAAAATACATAGAAAATTGCAATTCGCGTATGTATTTTGACAGTTCATTGGACCTGACGCTACAGTGATGCCATCTCAATTAGACCGTTTCAGAAAACCCTGATTTGAGTGTTCGGCTCTAGACAATAGAGTTAAAATTTGCTGCAAATACTTTTTTCGCGTACGTTAAGTGACGTCATCTTAAAATACCCTCATTAATTGAAGACATGAAAGAACGATGGGGTTTGGCACAGAGATTACCATGTTCTGATTAGCATAAACATCAAGATACTTTATACTCCGGCAATGTACAAGCATTCCTTCGTGACAATAGTTCATTTTAAAATTTATTAATTCAAAACACACAAGCTAAAAGGATACTACCGTAATAAACGATAAGTTTTATGAATTATTCAGAGTAGCGGCAGGACACACTGCGTTTCGCAGTAATTTGAGCAGCCTGCGTGGCGGCAGTAACCACCCCTCTCAGTCTTACAGAAGGGCACCGTGATATAACAGTGAGTTCGGTGAGTGAGTGGGATGCCAGAGACCCTATTCCTCATAGTATCCTACTGTGGTCTGCAACGCAATGATGCTTGTGTTACAGGCGACGGTATCCATCCACATAAAAATAAGTACCTATTATTCTAGCTAGAGAAAAGTAATGTGAAAATAAAATTTAAAGTCAATAAATATTGTTTAAGTAAAAAGTAAATGAAGAGCTACATTTATTTAGGGTAAAAATACAAAAAAAAAACATTAATGTTTTTTATTAATTTGAACATTACGGTGCAGAGGGTTAAGATAATAAATATTTACTAGAGTTTTGGTGAGAATCTAATCTGGGTATACAATACACACACATATATATTAAAGCTAATATATACTAATATTATTGAGCTGAAGAGTTTGTTTGTTTGTTTGTTTGTTTGAACGCGCTAATCTCAGGAACTACTGGTTTGAATTGAAAAAATCTTTTTGTTTTGAATAGTCCATTTATCGAGGAAGGCTATAGGCTATATGAAATCACGCTACGATAAATAGTATTTTATATATAAGCAGTGTCCAGTACCGCGCGCCCCATGCGCACGCGGTGGCGTCGCGGCGGCAGTATGGGCCGCAGCGAAGCGTGGCCGAGTTCAGGTAGTTATAAATTAAAGTCGCTGTCCGCCTCTGATTGTTTCCCCGCTAATTTGCTTTGATAAATTTTGAATATTGCTTTTTGAATATTTTTGATAATTGCTTGAACTTTTGATATGGTTTTCACTAATGGAAATAGCAATAACCGAGTAAGGTTTTGTGTATATAATTTCCAGAAAAAAATGCGCACATCCATGCGAAGCCTGGAAAAGGTCGCAGGTACTCATAAAATAGGAATTATCATATTTTATCTCTCATTTAAGGAGTCTAAAAATTGATAATTTAAGAATAATGACCTTATAGGTATGATCAATAGAAATGGTATGGTCTTTCATCACGACAACGCTAGACCACACACATCTTTAGCCAATCAGCAAAAATTAAGAGAGTTGGCCTGGGAGGTGTTAATGCATCCGCCATATAGCCCTGACCTTTCCACCTGTTTCGGTCTCTTCAGAATTGTTTAGGCAGTGTCAGGTTAACATGAAGAGAGGACTGAAAAAAAAGTCCCGAAATTTCTACAGCAACGGGATCATGTCACGACTTACAAGATGGCAAAAAGTCAACGAACAAAATGGTACATATATACTGGAATTAAATGTAAATAAATAAACTTTGAAAAAAAAAAAGCTTTGAGTTTTCATATAAAATGCGAAAAACTTTTTCCCCAATTTTTTATAGTAATTATAAAACTAAAGAGTAAAATTCGAATATGTAATAAGCTCGTTGTTTAAACCACGCGTGCGCTCAAGATTCATTACTACGCCTGACTATAAAATCAATGCTGCTCCTGACTCAAGGATCATATTATTAACTCAAGTATCCATTCTAAGTCCTGAATGCGCGAATAAGTTTTCTTGATTACAATTATAACTCAGGCTTTTAGCTGCATTTTCCATACGCTAGCAGCTTTGTAAGAATTGCTAAGAATTGTTTAGAGTTTGACTAACGAATTCGTTAAAAATCATACACAAAAAAATAGGTGTCTGTCTATATTCAGTCATTTGGGATAGGTTTAGGTAACCTACTGTCCTATATTCCTTCACCGGGATCAGGCGGTAGTCTTAGGGAAAACTACGCCCGTCTTAAGACCCTCGAAAAGGCGGCTCTCGGGTACGCCTAGGCTTTGACAGGGATGCGGAAGAGTGTTCGGCCTCGCAACTTCACCAATAGCGGATGAGGAGGACGCCAAGAGGTTTAGTCGGTAGGTCTACCCCAAGACCATTTCGGGGCAGGAGTCCGACATAACCCACCGGTCTGTCCCCAGGCCGGTGGGTATCCATGATGGATTCCTCTTGTAAAAAAAAAGCTTTGACAAGGAGCGTAGTCCTTCCCGCGCTGGACAGCTGTGGCGACTCCGCCTACGTATGGTTTTTGGTTTTAGCCGATGAGAGTCCAGCATAATCCATCAGTAACGTAGGGTATCCATGAGGATTTCCCAACGTTAACAAAAAGGTTGTTTAACCTAATTTAAAATAAACTTTAAGGCGACGCCAGCCCCTAACGATAAAAAAATCCACTTATTTGTAACCGTTTACCTTTTAAATTATCATAATAATTATAATTTAAAAAATACTCAAATCATCTGCAGGATATAAGAAAGACCAAAAGGAGTCCCCCGTAACCAAGAAGGACAAAGCGGGGCGGGACTTGGTGCGCTAATGCGATCCCAGGACCCACCCTGTCTGCTGAGGAAGACCGCCGCGGGGTTTTAGTGGGTATACCTACCTCACTATGAGGAAGGGGAGTCCCACATAACCGCGCCGTATCCCCAGACGGTGTGTGTATGCGTAACAAAAGGATATATGAAAGAGGATCATCATAATTATTTTTTAAATTATATTTAATTATATATAAAAAAAATTACTAAGTTGGGGCATAATATCGATGTTGTAACGGCGGGTGGGGAGTCGCTACCCGCCGTTACCCGCTCAGCAGTCCCGTCAATTCAGTGCGGGACGAGTTTTGCGACTGGAGCCGCCTTAAGGCGACGCAGCGATAAAAAATTAATACGGTTGTGATGGCATACGAAAACGAGAGCGCGCTTGCTTATATGGTAAGGTCGTATGCGTGAAAACGTTTTTTTATTAAAAAATAAAATTATTTTAAAAAATCCAACTGTAAAATTAAAGTGTAATTTTATACTAACGTACATAGAAAATTTGGAGGTATAAATTGGTCTCGTTAAATGTAATTCTGTGTTTTAAAAGAGGTTTCTTTGAAATTTTTTTTTCTCTCTTATATAAAAGTTTACCAATCGTGTAATCCAACTGACAAAATGAAGTCAGTAACATGAAAAAACAGCTTACCAAACATCATTATTGAGAAAAATCTAAATCCTTGCCAGCAAAATTTCCAATTTATCCCCTTAAACCGCCAAATATAAAAATTCGCCTAAATCTCCAAGTAAATTCTTAATAAACTGTACCTTTGTTACGCCGCCGTGCCGTCGAGGCCTCAACGAGCAAAGTACGACCCAAAAACTATAATAATAACATTACAAATTGTGATTTTAAACACTTACATTTCCCTGCGGATCGATGAGCTGTGCGTATTTTGGTGCCTTCGCTTTGCTGCCATCCGCGAAGACTCCGGCCAACCTCAACGGAGTGCCAGGTCTAGCTGCAGCCCTTTCGTACTGCGCGCCCACTCTCCCGGTATCTGACAAAAACACACACAAACATAAGTATCTACCTAACGCATTTCAACATATACTAACAGTGAGTAGGCGTAGCATGGCCTTACAAGAAATATGTGACAAGTCATGACTAAATTTTATCGCCATTTGGATTTTGTCAAAATCTGTATATTGAGTTGCTTTTTGCGACTTTAAGTCATAAAAGGAGCGTATTTTATGTTTACAGCGATATTGTGTTACATCTCTTCTCGTGTGTATGCAAAATTCTAATATCTATACATACATCATATATGTATTACAAAAAAGTTGCTGCCCGCTTCTGCCCGTTTCTTCGCTAATTTCTTCTAAGTCACCCGACGGATTGTGATATTGTAAGTGATGTGGCAAAATTGAATTCATGTAGTTTTTTATAACTTTTTTTATGTTAAGATCGGCAGACAGGCTGACGGTCCACTTGATGGTGGTGAGTGAGTAAGGGATGCCAGAGCCCATTTCCTTATCCGTTATCCAATCCTACTGTAGTCGGCGGCGCACTTGCAGCACCTGTAGCTTGCTTGTGTTATAGGCGACGGTAGCCACCTACCATCAAGTGGACCGTCAGCCTGTCTGTCGACATAACATTAAAAAAAAAAGACGGACTGCCCAAATGACTGCGAAACGCAGTGTGCCCTGCCACTACTTTCCAGATCCAGACCAGAGACAAATTTGAAAAGTTCGTTTTTCAAAGTTGACCCTGCCGGGAATCAAACCCGGGAACCCTAGAACCGAGCGTTAAGGCAAACACCCTAACCACTCATCCAATAGGCTCGTCATAATAACGAGTCATAACGTATTGGTTCCCTTCCAATCAAGCAATTCAGAAAGCCAAATTCGAGAAAGAGGTCAATTGTCGAATCCAGCTCGGATGGGCAGCGTTCGGAAAACTCTGAGACATCTTCTTGTGCAAAATTCCTCAGTGTCAAAACAAAAGTTTTCGGCCAATGTGTGTTGCTAGTGAATATATGGCGTTGAAACACCTAAGTATGGGCCTCGTAAGAAAGCTCAATGTCGCTCAACGAGCTATGTGCTCGGGGTGCTGGAAGGCCCCGAGCACAAGTTTCAGTGGCAATAAGCCTTATATATTCTATATATATTCCCTTATAATCCAACACCAAGAGGTATATAAGTATGCTGCTTACACTAAGATGAGGAAGAAAAGGGAAGAAGACGAGACAGAAGAATAGATTGTAGAAAAGAACTCATACACCGTCAAATTGCGTTGATCAAGTCAATAATATCATGCCGATTGGACGTGTATGACTGACTCACCAAGTAACTTTTATAAAGTAACACAAGTAACTTTTTTTTTACAAGAGGAACCCATCATGTATACCCACCGGCCTGGGGACAGACCGGTGGGTTATGTCGTATGGGTTATGGGCTCCTGCCCCGAGATGGTATTGGGGTAGACCTACCGACTAAACCTCTCGGCGTCCTCCTCATCCGTTACTGGTGGAGTTGCGAGGTCGTACTAACACACTTCCGCAGCTCCACCGCGGGGGTCCGCAACCGGACACGGCTTATTTGGACGGCGCACCCAAACTGCCAAGGTGCACCGTCCTCTCAGGAGTAACACAACCTACCTTGACACTACTAAACGCAATTTTTTTTTATCTAAAACGTTTGTTTTAAATAAATTCACTCACCAGAAGTTGGTCTAGCCCGATACGCTGATATAGCCCGCGGTGAAACCAAAGCGAAAGCTCTGCTTCTTAACAAAGCTGCTATAGAACCTCGCGCTGTCGCCTGGGAGCCGCCTCTGCATCCGCACGCAGAAAACCAACCTGCAAACAAAGAAATTCTGTTATATTATATCGAACTATACTTCGGCCATTATAGGAGTGCTGTTCTGACAGGTGTCAATTCCATACATTTTCTGTATCGTTTATTCGGAAATGAACTTTATCCAATGGACATAAAGAAATGTCAAAAACGCATTCATAGCTGAACTCGGCCACGCTTCGCTGCGGCCCATACGGCGGCCGGCGGCGTGCGCATGGGGCGCGCAGTACTGGACACTGATTATATATAATACTATTTATCGTAGTGTGATGTTATATAGCCCGTAGCTTTCCTTGATAAATGGACTATTCAAAACAAAAAGAATTTTTCAATTCGAACCAGTAGTTCCTTCTCCGTTACGGTCACAATAAGGCAATATCGATAGAGGTCGAGCATACGATATTTTGTTGCATTATTTTATTCAAAGAACTTCCCACGCAATTTAATGGTCTTAACAGATTCTCATAAGATTATTCAATGACTACAAGATATGTAAATATATTTTTTTTAAATATACTTTTCTCCAAACAATTGTACCATGTTGGATAGCTAGGGTAACGAAGATGTTTCTGTTATCATTTCCACAAGTTTTATATATATTTTAAAGAGGATGACTCTTACTAAAGTTTTATTAACAAAATAGTTAAAACTAAACATAATTTATACAAAAACAACATTTAAACTGGGCTGGATTGCTTAAAAAAGAAATGTACAACCTATGTAAAAGTGACGTTTTTCTGAAAAAACCTAAAATGTTAAATGTCTCGAAAATAGTTAACTTTTGGATAAAGTATTATTTTAAAAAATGTTAGTTTTGATCAAAAATAACACCTCTCAACGTACGAATATGTACGTCGACTTACAAGTAACCCTGTAGGTATATCATAAGTATATATGTTATAAAATTATAGTAATGTTAAACAAAAAACTACTTAATCCAGATAATCTATACTATCTATATACATATAATAAAATCGTAAAGGAGCCGTGTCTGTACGTTAAATATTTTTTCAAAAAAAAAAAAAAAACAATTTGTACACGTTGTACTTATGTTAGCGAGGTCAAAAAAATAGGTTTTAGTTTAGTCTCTTTGTGATTTTGAATACAGTTTTCACAGTTGCATTGTAGCAAGCTTCCCGTAACATTTCCGTTTATTTCATTCCAATCGGATTACAAACAAAAAAGTTACGCGCTAAACCGAATACCACGCGTACGAAGTTGCGAGCTCGGCTAGTAATAATGGGTTGGGGAAAAAGTTTCTTTGCATTTTATATGAAAACTCAAGACTTTATTTAGTTTATTGACATTTAATTACAGTACCCTATATATGTATATGCAATTTTGTTAGATGACTTTTAGGCAGTGACTTGTAGGCAGTGACATGATCTCGTTGCCTTCTGATCAAAAAAACGCGACAAGTAGTTTTGGCAGTCCTCTCTTGATGTTAACCTGACACTGCCTAAAGAATTCTAAAGAAACCGAAACAGGTAGAAATTTGAATGTGCAAGTTCAGGGCTATATGTCATCAAAACCAGCCAGATACAAATAGTACAGCCAAAGAGATTTTATTTCAAGTTTATACGTATACTATGTACATATATGCGAAAAGACTTAATATAATAAATCTGGAGAGATTATTACGCTCACTTTCACGCTTTACTTACTCAACCGGATACAATAACATTTTGCATAGACGTTGTGAGAGGTACGGAAAAGACATGGGGGTAACTTTCATACAGAAAAAAGTACTCTTCCTGAAAGAGCTTTTAAAATAAAAATTCATTAACATTTATTTATCAAAGACTGAATAAACACAGGAGCGCGGAAGAAATCGTGGCAAAAGCTAGTATATTATAAGCACGTCGTCGGTTCAATCAATAGATGTACATAATTTAAGATTTATAAGTTGTTCGGTTTTTTCGTCTTTAAGTGTCTGAAGCCTTAGAACGATACACAAAACTTGTTTTTTTTTTAAATTACAATAATAAAATTAATTTACCAATTACAAGCTTAATATTTATTTTATTTATTTATATACAAACGGTTACATTATGATTAGATGATGGTAATGATTTAAAGTATTTAAACCCTTGATAGACAAGGAGTCTAGACAATGAGTTATCGTACATACTAAGTTATATAACCATAAGATGTAGACAATAAGTCATATAAATATAAATAACTAGCGACCCGCCCCCGGCTTCGCCCGACGTGCAATTTATATATATATGAACATTCCCCGTTTATCCCTCTTTCACGCCGAAAACCGAATTAAAATCGGTCTACCCGTTCACGCGTGATGCCACGTGATGCCGTGACCAAGGGAAATGGGGATTCATTTTTGTATATAGAGATATAGATTGCATACCAATTGCTCCAATTTTTACTTTTAATAAAATGAGATTAATTAAATTACCTTTTTATTATTATTATTAGTATGTTATTATTCTTTTGAGTTTTATTAAAAAACAATATGTGTTTGTAGTATCTTTTTAATATTTTTGTGTGATTTTTATTAATGCTAAATGATTATAAATTATTATAAATATAATAATGAACGTAATACTAAGTTCAGTTAGAATGACGTAACATCACAACAAATATTTTAGGTTTCTTGAAAAATAATAGTACTCCAGGCTGGCTGGCTGAATAAATATTATAGTGTTATTAATATGGTCGGAAATGGAATGTGTGATGAGATGATGTCCATCCATCTATCGAGTGGGAAACGGGCACATAATGCGGTTGTTAGCCCGTTCATCTCTGGCATCGCGAATCGAACGATGCAACAAAAAGTTCTGGCAACGATCGTCCACTCTCACTGATACGAATGCACAGAGTAACCTGAATGACAGATTGTACTACTATATATTTAACTGTTTTAATTAAGTCAATACAGTCTTTTGTTAAATTTAAACAATCAAAACAGGGGCAGAATCGAAAGATGCTGACATTCGATTCGTATGTGGCCTGATATTAACACTTATCCAACTAAATAGTTTCATAATCAAGTTTGATTTTATAAATGTAAAAATTTGTCTTTAAGTTATTGAACTTTCATACTTTCATTTAGAAGTTAGGACCAGTATAAAAATGCTAAAAGTAAAAAAAATACTGCAGTGTGAGCGAACAGCCCTATGCTTAGTCTGATTACCTACACATATAATTTTTCTTCAATTTGTAATATTAGTTTTTTAGAAAATTATTTAAGAATTTTAAGATAGCGGGCATTTTTAATTTTTTAAGATAAAAACGTGAACATGACATTAATTACTTTTTTTATTATAGATCTCTCTGCACCGATGCCTTCTCTACTCAAAGGGATCGCTTAACGTTTTATGGGTAAAAAAGAAAACAACACCGAAACGGTCGGTGTGCTCCGACGACGACCTTCTTTCAAGGACGACTGGTTGCATGGCGCGACGCCCAAGCGACAGCAATCAACTTAAGCCCTTACTTAAGTTGCCGAGTTTTTAGAACTTACTCATTACGCTTTTATTAATTGTGAAAGTTACAAAGAGGTATTTTAGTATTTTGTAGAGTGACATAATTAGGATTTCATAAGAAATATTACGAAATTTTGTTTATTTATTTTTTTATATCAAGAGACCACTAAATGTTTTAAGAAAATCAGGTTAATAGCGTATTGTGCCGTCAGTCAAGCATGTCCCTAATACCTGCGCTTGCATACTTATATTCTTTAAGCTTGCACTATACTGAAAGCTATGAAATGCTTTTAAAAAAAAATACGGCAAAATGGGGACTCTCGTAGAACTGAATTAACATTTAAAACTTGTTTATACTCAATTAGTTGAAGCAGGGGTGGGGTCGTTAGTATGTATTTTTTTAATATTATTAAAAATGGCAGACAGGCTGATGACGGTCCACTTGGTGGTAAGTGGCTACCGTCGCCTAAAGAGATAAGCAACATGTGTGAGGGGGTGTACATGTGCGCTGCCGACCCTGCAGGAATTTGTTTACTGCTTGCTTGAAGAAGCCCATATTGTATAGCTAGATGGAACATATTTGTTATAAAAACGTTGGTAATGTTCATTTCCACTCAAATACGCGTAAGCCGTTTAGCTTGACGGCGCTTTTGATTAACGAGAGTAAACAGCAATGACAACTGTCAGTTGTCAACTGGACAGCGGGGTCGAAATGTCACTGTCGTGGACTCTGACACAACACCGAGCGCTAGCGCAGAGGCATGTCTGCAGAGGAGTACCTCACGGGAAGGCAATCGGCTTACTTGTGCTACCCCCCCTAGGTGGGCCATGACCTTGTCGTGGTGGGGGGGCTTACCCTTGGCAATCCGGCGGGGCACAGGGGTCGGTGCTTGTTACCCGCATCAGCCTTTGCTCGTCCCGCCGGATTGGTTTAGGCGACAAAGAAGGCCCACACGACGTGGGCTCCGAGCGGGCTCCGTTCAACGGAGCTCGTGGCGGAGCGAAGCAGACGAGAAATCAGACATGACATTGGCAGACAATGGCCATTTTCAAGATGAGCCGAATTGCCATTTTTATAAAGAGAAGAAGAAGAAGAAGACTTGTGCTACGTGATTGGTGGAGTTTTATCTGATTTGGCTAGTGAACAATGCGATCGAGGACTTATATTGTGCCGATTATAGCGTTTGGTTTAGAATTACAACGCATGGCCTAACGTTGAGCTCTATTCTCCGCGCCCGACTATTCGCGCCTATATGTCTGTGATCAAATAATATGGAGACCAATGATAAGGAGGACCCTAATCATGTCCGTTCAAGCTTATTAGGATGAAAAATTATCTTAACCATAAATACTTTCTATCCCAGTAAAGACAAAATTGTGGAGACTACAATAACACTACTTGAGAAAATATTAACACATATTATTCTCTCTATGTCTCTGGCATGTCTTGTAATGTACTCTTATGATAGATATATATCTATTTTATAATCTATTGTTTATGTTTGGAAATATTGATTTGTTTGATTGAAGGAAATATGTTCAAAGTCCAAAACAAATTCTTATTTTAGCGTAGCGTTTGTGGGTGCGTGTGAACTGTCCAGGCTTCGGTCCGTAAAGGAAGACTGTCCAAATATAACATTGCAAAGGTCTAGTACGGAGTTTGAAAGATATTCTGGACCACACACTTTCTTGGTTAATTTTAATACTAACGAATTCCCATATTATTCCCATGCCTGTATCATCTACAATCCCAGATATTTGTATTTATTTACTACTAGCTGTGCCCGCAACTTCGTAGGCGTTTATAGGAGTATAATATAATACCATGAAGATGTCGTCATCGCTGTTACGACAGTGGCGCCGAATTTTTTATATTTTTAGGCGATCCCTCGAGAACCTAACATTTTTCCATTATAAAAAACCTGTGAGTCACGTTTTATCCCAATCCCTTCATCCGTTTTTGGCTTACTGAGGAACAAACATCCAAAATTTCGCATTTATAATATTATTAATTAAGATGATGTACTATTATCAGTACTTACATAGATAAAATACTACTTAACCAGATCTATGGTACTTATTCAACAGGTAACAGTTAAGCTATCATCAGCTCAACATAGCTTCTCTTTTTGTGTACTACAAGGTTACAGCACTGTCGCTAGATAATTAAATCGGCTTAAAATAATAATTTAAATAATTATTATGTGCGTTAGTTAATGGCAAGGTGTTTTGAGTTATTAATGCTTCACAACAGTTCAGTTATCTATACTTAATTAAATTCAAAATAGAGGACGCCTTTTTAATTTGTAGTAATATTTAAAAAAGAGAAGAGAGCTTATATAATGAAGGAATCTCTGGAACCAATGCATCTAATTAAAAATTCTTTCATTATCTACTTGAAAGGTACTTTATTCCTAATGGACATAGTCTATACTAGTTGAGCCCACAACTTTATATGCGTGGTATTCGGTATAGCGCTAACTTTTTGTTTGTAAACCGACTGGAATGAGACAAACACCAAATGTTACGGGAAGTTTGCTATAATACATCAATGAAAACCCGTTCAAATCAGTTAAGGGGGAGACAAACGCTAAATACTAAAAATATCCATTGTTTAATGAAGATGTTACAAGACAGTTGTTTTGAAAAAAATATATATTATACTTAAACATGTGAAGAACCAATTGTATTAATTAGAATTTTCGTTAAAGTAATAGAAACTCCACAAAAAAAGTTAGAACATAAGAAGAATTTGACCTTTATTGAAAATTCTCTCGAAAACGGCTTATTGCACGCATATGAATCCTGTACCTATTAATAAGTTAATATCAGATAAAAAAATTGTATTAATAAAAAAAAATTGTGTAATGTTCTAATGGTAAAAACAAAAAAACACCATTTCTAGGCCTGTTTAATTGTCTCCGCCGCCAGCGAGTTCTATAGTAAATGTAATTTGCCTCAGTGAATCCCTTAAGCCGTTTCTGAAAAGCGTGCACAAACGCACAATCAAACAGACAAAAATTCTAAAATCTATTTTTTTTTGACCTCGTTTACATAAGTACAACGTGTAGAATTTTTTTTTTTTTAAATATTTAATGTAGATGCAGACACAGCTCTTTCGCGATTTGATTATATGTATAGTATTACTCTGTGAGCGTCGGTGGCGCAGTGGAAAAGACTCTGCCTAACATGTTGAGAGGTCCGAGTTCGATCCTGTCTGCCACGTAGCAATCGTTTTTTTTTCTTTTTTCTATAAACTTAAGTGCATTTACTGACTTCTTTCAAACGGTGAAGGAAAACATCGTCGTGAGGAAACCTGCATACGCCAAAGAAGAAATTCTAAGGCGTATGTGAAGTCCACCAACCCTCACTTTGGCCATATAGCCCAGCCCATACGCCCTTGTTGAGAGGGTAGGCCTGTGCCCTTGCAGTTGGGACATATAAATAGGCTGTTGATGATGATATATTACTAACATTTCCCGTGACTTCTTCCGCGCGCCTTTTTCTTAGATGTTAAAACATTTATTCAATCTTCAATTGGATGAAAGGTACCCTATATCATTTTCTGTATCATTGACAACGTGTATGTAAAATTTCCTGATAATCGGTTCAGCGGTTTAGGCCTGAAAAGGTAACAAACAGACAGCCAGACAGAGGTACATTTATACTTAATATTAATTGTGGATTAGTTAGAATCCTCAAATTAAAAAACCAAGTCCAGGATCTTAAAAACCTTTAAGATCCTGGACAAATTACCGGGATTTCTTCATTCTGGTTATTCAGAAATCATTGAGAAGGGGTGACAAACGCGCTATAGATTTTGGTAGGATAAAGGATTAAGCGACACGACTGGGGATAAGAGAAATGAGCTTTGACATCGAAATACAATAAAAAGAGTTCCAGTATTTTATGCTTATTTTCTCTTAAAGTTGTTTGTTTATAAATTTAATTGAAAACATGAAAGTTATATTGCGTCAAAAAGATTAGAGGCCATTGGGAAATTTTTCCTACAAAAATATTTATCCCGATCGCCGAAATCAGGATGGCCATGGCGTAGCTAAATAGCCTTGTAAAGTTGGCGATGGACTGAGCGATTTTGTACCACGTGGTTCTAAATGTCACATTACGGATTCTTTCGCCTTACAGTTGAAAATCTTTGTATTGCGTATAATCTAAAAATCAAATGTGTAATTAATTGAACCAGTTACATAAATTTCATAAGATTAAGATCGCATCTTAACTGCATCATGCCTTGGTCATTAAATAATTGTATCACAGAAGCGCAGAATGTTTATTCATAATTTATTAAGTTTATTATAAAAATGGCATCTGAAACACTTGCTCTTGCGCAACGAGTGAATGTCAGAAGAGCAACTATTGTTCGAATCGGTTGCATCAACGTCTATGCACTGTTTCAAACATGTTCAAATTTAAAACTTATATTTAAACAATTATGGTTTGTTTCTGTTTGTTTACAAGAGTAAGTATTCCTAAGCGTTTTATTTTATTTTTAATGAACAACTCTTGTTAATATAATTGTGATAAATTTTAATATTTTTGTTCCTCTCTTCATACTAAACGCTAATAGTTTTATACTGTTTTCGTTGTAGCATGGTGCGATTGACATTTTTTAGGGCCGGCACAAATTGGAGGACGGCACGGCAAAAAATTTCAATATTTTTCATAGAATTTTGTACCTTAAGTGCTTTTAATGTAATTCAAATTTCATTGTATTATGCTAGGACAGCAATCGGGTTAAGGTTCAAAAATATCTATAAAAAATAATTTAAATGTCCTCCAATTTGCGCCGGCCCTTAAGAAGTACCCTACATTTTCATTCTAATAAATTAATTTCCGCGACTTACAAATACGACGTTATATTTCAGCTGCACAGCATACCAAATATGCTTAGTAAAAAATTAAATAAATTTAAATTTCGGAAAGTTGATGCCTTAAAATAAAATCAAATTGCAAGATCTTTGAAGCCAAGCAAGCGTAACGCAGTCATACTGTCTCTCAGGTACAATAATTGTCATCATAAAATTCTTAACAATTACTTCTGTGCAGATAGAAGAACCAAAACCTCTGTAATCTATGGATGTTGATACATATAAATTTATGTGATCATATGAAAAGTTATAACAATCATGTTATCCAAGATAATAATATCAGCCTTCTGATATCCGTTACTGGACATAGCCACACGTCTCCACTAACTTCGTTACCAAGTGAAGTGATTATTTACTCAGTGCCAATCGTTGTTAGAGCGCAGCGTCTCCCGGTTCTTGAAGACATTTTCCCCTGAACTGGTATCCGTTCTGAACATTTTATCTATAACTAGCTTCCTGCCTCCGGCTTCGCTTTCATTATATGTAAAAACATTTCGTGAACTGTTAGCTAAAACTGCAATAAAATCCGTTCCTTGGTTTAAGGTGAGTTAGCGGATATACAGACAGAGACAGATGCGGGCAACGACTTCAATTTATAACTATGCAAGGATAGTTTTATAGTATAGATATTTATTGTATACGTTTCTCTAGTGACCACATCAGGACAGTAAAAATTTTACAATTTTAAAATTAAAATTATTAAAATAATTTAAAAATTATCTGACTTATGGTAATTTTAATCATCACACAAAATCCCATAGAAAAAACCTCTTTGTATAGTTTATTACCGAGAAAGGTTTGTAACTATATTAACAAACCTTTCTCGTTTATCGCTGTATCCTTTAGTGAAAACAATATCAAAAACAAATAAGCGAAGAAACAAACAAAGGCAGACAATATACCTATAACTTGACAATTAGATTTTAGAGAATAATAAATATGTTTCAAGTAGAAAATAAATAAATGTTTTTAGCTTTGAAAGTTGAAACATATTGATCTAGGAATAAATTCTCTTATTATTCGCGTCACAAGTGGCATGAAATGAGATAGTGGATAATAAGTTCTAACTAGATAAATGGTGTAAATAATAGCGGCTCTGATTTACAACGCATAAAACAAACTTTATACTTTATAAATCAATATTATGTAAAATTCCTAGTGTCTCGTTCTAAAATACCTTTAAGTTACGAACCTGTTACGAAACAATGATCATAAAATGAAAGCAGAACAGACACACGAGGCATAAGAAATCACCTACTTTCTTGTTTCGCCTGCGTTGAAAAATAAAATATAATAATACTTGACTAAATATATGAGAAATGTAACGCCTAACATCTTTATTGCAGTTATAGCTTTGCCAGGCGTTAGATTATCCCTCGGGAAAAGTACTTTTTTCAGGATGAAAGGTATTCTTATCGGTATTCCTGACAACGTATTTGCAAAATTTCATTATGATCGGTTAAGCAGTTTATATAATATGTTATACAGTTTATATATGTTTTACACCACCCTCGTGGGCCATTTATTAAAAAACATATCATTCTTACGTAATTATTATTTAAAATATATAAAATATGAGCATTTACAAATATGTAACAACGTCATTAAAATCAGTAATTTAATCTCGAAAAATGGCCGCAGGTAACTTTTTTGTTTGAAAACCGATTGGAATGAAACAAACACTAGAATGTTACAGGAAGCCTTGTATAATATATCGGTGAAAATCGCATTCAAATTGGTTATACCGTTTCTGAGATTATCGTGCACAAACGCACAGACAGACAGACAAAAATTCTAAAAACTATTTTTGATCTTTTTGTTTTTTTTTATCTTTAATGTACAGACACGGCTCGATTACGATTTTATTATATTTATGTATAGCTAAGTATAGATATAGACATAGATTAGAACTCTGCGAGGGAATATGCGTCTGATTCAATAAAAAGGCTTAAATATTTTTTTATCAACATTTTTGCTTTAGAATTATGTCTATGTAAATATTTTTTAATATGATTTCTGCAAAATAAATGTGGGAAATTCAAAATACTTGAAACGGCCAGTTCGAATGTGACGTCAATAAGTTTATGAAATGTCAGCAAGCGTGTAGATGTTTTTGATTTTAACATTTGATTGTTATTGTAGATTGTGACGTCACGACAAGCGCCCCAAAAGGGGCGGGTGTTTAAAGTGCCGGTAGCTGTTAGTTAATTTTAACATTATTTTTTGTTATTAAATGGCGCTGAATATTTTTTACGGTTACATAACGATATAACCTATCGTATGAAAATATTAAAAAAAAGGTGCATATTCTTCCCTATTGCTCGCGAGTAGTCTAAATTACTCATTAATTTTGGTTTCGAGATTTACTAGATTCTTACACAATTTTTCAAATTCATCAAAGATCACAAAAAATATACTTTAATCTTTGATAATTACGCGTTTCTACCTAAAAGAACATCGCCTCGGAGAGCGCGTAAGAACAACATTGTATGGTAATTCAGATAGTGTACAACATATTAACTTTATTACAGCCTATGTTATTTAATATTAATAATTTTATGATCTACGTTTATGGTTATGGAGTTGCGAACAAGGAAACAATTGGCTCGATAGAAAGTGTTCATTAAATTGTTGCTTATTATGAAACAAACGCTTGTAGTGCATCGCATGTGATGTCTATATTATGGAAGAACTGGCTGTCCGGTATAAATGACAGTTATTTATATGCCGTTTTGAAACACCTTTGGCAATTTGTTGAGGTTTGTGGTCAGTTGGAAGTCTCGTTTGTTAGTTTTGTTGATTCGCTGTATGTTGAAGTAGACGATTAAAATTATAGTTTCATTTTAAAAGTAACGAAAACACTTGAGACCCTACTTCAAATATGACATCGCAAGACAACGAAGATTGTAAACAACATTTATCTGTGTTAGGCACTACGAGTGAAGGTCATACTTTTTTAATATTTCAAAAATCTTAAAAAAGGATTTTTTAAATCGGTCCAGTAGTTTTTGAGTTTATTCATTACAAACATACATTTGTATGGAACGGGGATAAAGGGGGTGGGGGAGGGTGAGTAACCTATGTTACTCGCTGATAATTTAACTTTCTATAGGTGAAAGGATTTTTTAAATCGGTCCAGTAGTTTTGAGTTTATTCATTACAAACATACATTTTATGGAAGGGGAATAAAGGGGGGAGATGTGGGAGGGTGTGTAGCCTATGTTACTCGCTGATAATTTAACTTTCTATAGGTGAAAGGATTTTTTAAATCGGTCCAGTAGTTTTTGGGTTTATTCATTACAAACATACATTTGTATGGAAGGGGGATAAAGGGGGTGGGGGAGGGTGAGTAACCTATGTTACTCGCTGATAATTTAACTTTCTATAGGGGAAAGGATTTTTTAAATCGGTCCAGTAGTTTTTGGGTTTATTCATTACAAACATACATTTGTATGGAAGGGGGATAAAGGGGGTGGGGGAGGGTGAGAAACCTATGTTACTCGCTGATAATTTAACTTTCTATAGGTGAAAGGATTTTTTAAATCGGTCCAGTAGTTTTTGGGTTTATTCATTACAAATATACATTTGTATGGAAGGGGGATAAAGGGGGTGGGGGAGGGTGAGTAACCTATGTTACTCGCTGATAATTTAACTTTCTATAGGTGAAAGGATTTTTTAAATCGGTCCAGTAGTTTTTGGGTTTATTCATTACAAATATACATTTGTATGGAAGGGGGATAAAGGGGGTGGGGGAGGGTGAGTAACCTATGTTACTCGCTGATAATTTAACTTTCTATAGGTGAAAGGATTTTTTAAATCGGTCCAGTAGTTTTTGGGTTTATTCATTACAAACATACATTTGTATGGAAGGGGGATAAAGGGGGTGGGGGAGGGTGAGTAACCTATGTTACTCGCTGATAATTTAACTTTCTATAGGTGAAAGGATTTTTTAAATCGGTCCAGTAGTTTTTGGGTTTATTCATTACAAATATACATTTGTATGGAAGGGGGATAAAGGGGGTGGGGGAGGGTGAGTAACCTATGTTACTCGCTGATAATTTAACTTTCTATAGGTGAAAGGATTTTTTAAATCGGTCCAGTAGTTTTTGGGTTTATTCATTACAAATATACATTTGTATGGAAGGGGGATAAAGGGGGTGGGGGAGGGTGAGTAACCTATGTTACTCGCTGATAATTTAACTTTCTATAGGTGAAAGGATTTTTTAAATCGGTCCAGTAGTTTTTGGGTTTATTCATTACAAACATACATTTGTATGGAAGGAGGATAAAGGGGGTGGGGGAGGGTAAGTAACCTATGTTACTCGCTGATAATTTAACTTTCTATAGGTGAAAGGATTTTTTAAATCGGTCCAGTAGTTTTTGGGTTTATTCATTACAAACATACATTTGTATGGAAGGGGGATAAAGGGGGTGGGGGAGGGTGAGTAACCTATGTTACTCGCTGATAATTTAACTTTCTATAGGTGAAAGGATTTTTTAAATCGGTCCAGTAGTTTTTGGGTTTATTCATTACAAACATACATTTGTATGGAAGGGGGATAAAGGGGGTGGGGGAGGGTGAGTAACCTATGTTACTCGCTGATAATTTAACTTTCTATAGGTGAAAGGATTTTTTAAATCGGTCCAGTAGTTTGTGGGTTTATTCATTACAAACATACATTTGTATGGAAGGGGGATAAAGGGGGTGGGGGAGGGTGAGTAACCTATGTTACTCGCTGATAATTTAACTTTCTATAGGTGAAAGGATTTTTTAAATCGGTCCAGTAGTTTTTGGGTTTATTCATTACAAACATACATTTGTATGGAAGGGGGATAAAGGGGGTGGGGGAGGGTGAGTAACCTATGTTACTCGCTGATAATTTAACTTTCTATAGGTGAAAGGATTTTTTAAATCGGTCCAGTAGTTTTTGGGTTTATTCATTACAAACATACATTTGTATGGAAGGGGGATAAAGGGGGTGGGGGAGGGTGAGTAACCTATGTTACTCGCTGATAATTTAACTTTCTATAGGAGAAAGGATTTTTTAAATCGGTCCAGTAGTTTTTGGGTTTATTCATTACAAACATACATTTGTATGGAAGGGGGATAAAGGGGGTGGGGGAGGGTGAGTAACCTATGTTACTCGCTGATAATTTAACTTTCTATAGGTGAAAGGATTTTTTAAATCGGTCCAGTAGTTTTTGGGTTTATTCATTACAAACATGCATACATACAAATCTTTTCTCTTTATAATATAGTATAGATATATAGATTATAAGAATATATTATTATTATTAGGTCCAAAAAATTTGTATGGAAAATCAAACGACAATATTTGTACCGTATTTTTAATGTACCTACCTACTATATAAGAATCTTTCTAAAGAAATAAGAAGAATTAGCATAATTTAATTTTGCTAATTTATTAATTAGACAGACGTGTCTCAGCTTCGCCCGGGTGTAATTGGGGGACTGTATACACAATATATTATACGTATATCCATTGGGAATAATGTTTCTTTCAAATTGTAAAAGAATTTTTCTAAAAATTTACAGCTTAAAAATAAATGATTCAATCATTATGATGCTGGATATTTTCATACATTATATGTAAATACTAATACTAATATTGCAAAGTAACTTGATAAAGTATAGCGTGTCTCCTTCTACAAATATCAGGTTTCATACTTATCTTCGTCAAAATAGGTTTAATAGTTTAATAGCTATCAAAATAGCTGTGGAAATGTAACTGACGAACAGAGATACAAATGCATATTAGGATTACACATATATCTAGTAGACATCTTTCTTACGCTATAAAAAGGCTCTAGACAATAATATTTAAAGAGAGTCCGGGACTGTTATGTTTAGAACTGTGGTTAGAGCGCGTGCGACGTAGCTACATACCTACTTATCTGAAACGATCTTATCGAAAAAGGTTCGTTCAACCCGTCACTACCCGCATAAGCCACTAACCGGATATACGCCATTTTACATTTTTGCATTTTTTAAATACGAGCTTAGTTTTTGTCGCTTACTTCGCCCTCGTAAAATGGTGAAGTAAATCTATACCCTCCGCCACTACACTAGGTTCAGTAGTACGGAGATTTAACGATGTCAGTTTATACAAAATTGTTCAGCAGTTTAACAGTAAAAACGTAAAAAAACAGAATGGGGTTGCTTATGAAATGTCGATGAGTGGTTTTATTTCAAATAGAATCTTCTTTCTAAAAGAATCCTTTAAGAAATCCAAATTTGTAAATTATATTCTTCGAGCTTAAAAAGATTTGACCGATTAGAAATATCATGTAATCTCCAAAATTGGATTTCAATATATAACATTTTATTATTTTACAAAGGTCTGTTTTATGGTCTGTTCAAACTAGGTACAGACTAATACAACATCTTTGATTCAAACCTTAGAGATCCGTCTGTAATTTCAGCATAAAATTTTAAAAAAATGAGGTGCTGAGGAAAAAGTATGTGCCTACTAGGCATGCGTGAAAACAAGAAGTACAAAACACCATTCAATTTACAATAGCCGCCAGCATCAGAGCAATCTAAACTGATTTTTGAGCAAAAAGATTAAATGTATAGAATATTTAGAGAGGCCCGTTGGATGAGTGGCAAGGATGCTTGCCTAACGTCTCAGGGGCCCCGGGTTCGATTCCCGGCGGGGTCAAGTTTGGACATTTTAATGTAATTTTCAGAGAGGTCAAGTTTGGAAATTTTAATGTATAATATAGAGAGGGCATTGGGAAAATTTTTCTACAAACATATTTCCTGATCGCCGTAATCAGGTTGGCCATGGCGTAGCTAAATATAGTATACTAGCATTATAAGACTGAGCGATTTTGTACCACGTGGTTCTAAATGTCACATTACGGATTCTTTCGTCTTGCCCGATCTATACAGTTGAAAATCTTTTTTTGCTAGACTTTTTTGACAGAGATTATCTCTGTCAAAAAAGTCTAGCAAAAAAAAGAATTTTGTAGAGATGAATTCAAAATTCAAGAATCAACAAATTAAAAAAGAGCCGCTCCAGTGCCAAACAAAAGAAACTATATAAGTACTAGGCACGCATAAAAAACAAGAAGTAGAAAAAACCAGTATCCGTCTCTATCTATCTAACGCATAAAAACGACGTGCAAATGCATGTGATTAACTCAACGATAGGAACAGACGAGCAGACTGATCATTTCAATGTGAATAAATGCAAATTAAATGTGTTTAACATTTCACCCGGGGGTATACACCTACATACGTTCCATAGGCATGCTGTTAATGGCCGATCTGAACAGCAATTTAGTTAGGTTGCTAAATGAGAGCTGCACTCGTGACTGAGCTGACCATAAAGGCGTTGTACGAAAAATGTCAATGGTGCATGAACTTTTTTTTAAAAGATATCTTTTACGGCCTAAATTGTTTATTTATTTATTTCATTGAAAGACCAACAATATAGAAAAAGATCCATTTACATATTTATCATAATAAATCATTAATGTAATGTTTAAACATACATATATTTATATTATGTATAATATACATATATTTTATACAGTGGATGTTGGTATATGTCAAAATAAATCTGTATCATATTAACAAGTAGATTGATAGTCTTTCTCCTTCTCACAATAACTTGGTCTCATACAAAAGCCTTAACGCTCTGTTCTAGGGTTCCCGCGTTCGATTCCGGGTTCGATTTCGGCAGGGTCAACTTTGAAAAATCTACTTTTGAAAGTTGGCTTTGGTCTATATCTGGAAAGTAGTCGCAGAGCACACTGCGTTTCGCAATCATTGGGCAGCCCGTCTGGCGGCAGTAACCACCCCCTTACAGAAGACCACCGTGAAATAACTGCACGTGTGCTGTTGTGTGTCGGTGAGTGAGTGAGGGATTCCAGAGCCCATTTCCCTATTTCCTCCTAATCCCTTATCCTTAATCCTACTGTAGTCGGTAGCGCACTTGCAGCACCTGTGGTGTTGCTTGTGTTATAGGCGACGACGGTAGCCACCTACCATCAAGTGGACCGTTAGCCGGTCTACCGATCTTAACTAAAAGACATTATTATACATATATATAATAAAATCATTAATAAGCCGTGTCTGTACATAAAAAAAAATTTCAAAAAAAAAATTTGTACACATTTTTCTTGTATTACCGAAGTCGAAAAAATAGTTTTAAAATTTTTGTCCGTTTGTCTGTGCGTTTGTGCACGCTAATCTCAGAAACGACTTAACCGATTTGAATGCGGTTTCCACTCATCAATTACAGCAAGCTTCCCGTAAAATGTAATGTTTGTTTCATCCCAATCGGTTTAAAAACAAAAAGGTTACACGCTATACCGAATACGTACAAATAATTAATACAACCGAAGCGAGTGAAAACACGGAACACAGCTAGTATTTCATAAACGCCGTATACTTTTTATAGCTTCTCAAATGTCTGGAAGAAAATCGTTCTGTGTCATACTGCCCTAATGTTGGCGTCTCTATGACAATATGTCCGTAGTACCTACATTCACCAAAATGTACATTTTACGGAGAATGCATAATACACGCACCTTCATGTTTTATTTGACTGCATCGTTGTCTGATGTTCAAACAATTTTTGTGTCCACATGTCCACATTACGAAATCACATAATTTTTTTTTGTTACCTCCAGAGTTTTCTAACTGTTCAGCGACTTGTGTTTGATTTTACTCTTATGAATATTTAAAAGCGCTCCCACAATCACAATAAAACAATGCAAATAGATTTTGTACGCTCTCCACGAAATAAAAAAATCGAGACAAGTGCGAGAAGAGGAATATACGGAACCCTCTTCGCGTGAAGAGGGTTCCGTATGATGTTACCTATCCGTACAATATTGAGTGATTTACCATGTTGTTTTAATATCACGGACTTCCTAAAGGTTTTCCTATAATCTATAAGTATAAAACTAATTTCTGTATTTCTTTCAAAATTTTACGTTCAGTAGTTTCGGAGATAAGGGGGGAATGGTCGGACAGACGGACACACGAGTGATCCTATAAGGGTTCCGTTTTTTTATTCGGACGTAAGGAACCCTAAAAAGTGTGTACAATTGCGCGTGTACTCTCACATTGATACTAAAACCGCCGACGGGACTATGGAGGAAGATTTCATGGAAACTATGAGAGCGTATCCTGGATCGCGTTACTTTTCGTCGCCTAGTTTGACTTCTTAGAGTAAAATTGTAAATTAATATAGGCTAAGTGCATACTATAGGCTATATTTAAATAAGGTTTATACAAAGAATTCTATTTTCTGAGAAAAAAAAAATAATAGAAAAATAAAGCTCCAAAAAATCTTTCTCGTCATAGTATTAAAAAATTTCAGCGACTTATGCCTTTAACCATATTAATTAAGGGCTTCACTTGGGCAAATGACATTTACATTAGAACTCGCTGGCGGCAGAGACAATTCAACAGGCCTAGAAATTGTGTTTTTTTGTTTTTACCATTAGAACAATACACAAAAAAAATATTTATACAATTTTTTAAACTGACACTTTTAATAGGTACAGGATTCATATTTTTTTTTTAAGCCGTTTTCAATAAAAGTCAAGTTCTTCTTGTGTTTTAACTTTTTTTGTGTAGTTTCTATTACTTTAACGAAAATTCTAATTAATACAAATTGTTCTTCACATGTTTAAGTATAATATATATTTTTTTCAAAGCAATTGTCTTGTCTATTTCTTGTAATATCTTCATTAAACAATGGATATTTTTAGTATTTAGCGTTTGTCTCCACCTTAACTTAAGTTACTAAAGTTTTCGATGACTAACTTACCATGACTAAGTAAAAACTTCTATAGTTTGAATGATTTGGTATGGTTTGTAATCAATGTATTAATCAAATTAAGTTAATACTAATACGGAAATGACACATACAAATACAAATGTTAATAATTAATGTTACAACTTTGTGACATGTGTATACATATTAATTGACAAATATTTACTTACATTATTTTGCATACCGACAACGGTTAAACATGTAAACTTACCATGAATTATTGTATTGACACCTTCCTGGTAATGTTTAAGGCAAATAAAGTATTCTTATTCTTAAAAAAATTCCAAGTTTACAAATATTTCAAATTTCGTATCTAATTTTATCGTAAATCCAGATATTAAACCAGTACTCGAGGTAACCTCTTTGGTTTTGTAGAGTAATGCGCAAGTCTCCCAACTGTGTAGCGTTAGAAAGTGGGCTTTAATTTGTTCGAGGCAGGGTTAAAATTAGATTGTTATATATACCTAATAATGTAGATGCGGAGAAAGCCGGCTGATGTACGGGCTTGAGTATTGATAAGTGCGCTTCCCGGTTTGGAGTCAGCCATGCAAATTATTATCACCACTCTGACCCGGCCATTGTGGGCGTTGGCCGTTGTATAATCCGCGCCTATTTATTGTGTCCAATCTAAAGGAAACTCTATGAATTCAACTATTTCTTAAGAGGCTCCGCGCATCGATAAGAAAAAATCACTACTTTGTTCTCAGATTTATCTCGTTCAAACATAAAGCCAATGTGACAAAAAATATATATATGTATGTGATACACAACTTCTTAGTCTATACTTTTGACGAGGCATTTTTGTTTTACGACGTATGGTTTACTTAAGTATGGTTTACGAGAAATTAAATAAATTGCTTGTTACAAAAATCGATTCAACTTAGTTGTTTCAAGTATTGCAATGTGTATTTAATTAAATGATAAAGTTTCATTTACACTATAAATATCACGAACAGAGGCTCTAGTATGAGTTTACGATACTACACCAATACTACACTCGCTAGCGAGAACGTAAAACTTTTGTATGGGAAATCGTAAACCGTCAATGTCAAATTATCAATTTTCCATATAAATGTTTTACGCTCTCGCTAGCGAGTGTAGTATCGTAAACTCATGCTAGAGCCACAGTTTTTCATTTAATTCAATAGTTTCAGAAAAAAAAAGTTTTTTTTTGATATTTTTGAGTAGCGGATGCCCCCTTTTTTTACATCATGGATACCCAGCAGTGAAGGGGGACACTGTGGGTTATATCGGACTCCTACCGGCTAAAATCCAACGATTTTCTAACGCGGCCGTGGATGGGCGCGGTCGCAGGAACGTTGTTACACATCTTCGGCGACCCGCCACGGCTGTTCAGCGCGGGGAAGACTACGCCCCCTGTCGGAACCTCGGCGTACCCGAAGGCGGAGGTACGCCGGCCATCTCGGGGACCTCACAACGGGCGGTAGTCACTCCTTAGTGTGTTAGATACTAAATTAAATTCATTTTTTTGTGGCGTTGTGTTATAGGCGACGGTCCACTTGATGGTAGGTGACTACCATCAAGTGGCACGTCAGCCCGTCTGCCGATCTTAACAATAAAAAAAATATATAAAAAACTCCATAAAATTTTCTCTCAAAATTGCAAAAGTCACGTCAACCCTGTCATCACGTGTTTATCACGTGTTACAGTGTCGATTCCTTTGTCTCTGAGACGATAACGAACTTCGATATCGCTTCGCTACGGAGCGAATGCTACTTTGTCTAAGGCCCCTGGGGGCCTAGCCAAGATGCACAAGATGGAAACGCTTCCTTTGCGTACTTACGAAACGAAAGAAATAAAGCCCGGTGATTGGTTGTTGTAACAGTTGTAACTTCAACAACCAATCACCGGGCTTTATTTCTTTCGTTTTGTAAGTACGCAAAGGAAGCGTTTGCAACAGTTTGCATCTTGGCTAGGGCCCCTGTTCTCACCAAAAGACGTCGCGAAAGTGAATTGTCATTAAGCTAGGCGCTATAATACGGTATTTGACTACAATGAAAATATGAAACAAATTATTACTAGATTAACTGTAAATATTTTTTAAACCAAATAAACTAACACAGTATTTAAAAATATGTACGATTTTCATAAGAAATCATTATTAAAATAATTAAATTTTCATGTTTGACCACGTGATTAAAAACGCACGCGATTGGTGGCGATTTCGTCATTTTCTTTGTTTACAGTCGATGCTTAGTATTCGTACTACGATTTGACAGCTAAATGTTTGTTTGCAAGCAAGTGACGTATTGATATCACGTGACCCACATGTATGGCGTCTTTAGCGTTTTGGCGGTCTTATTTATCATTTAAACTTTGATTGTAATTTTCATAGAAAATAAAGCAATCCACAAAGAATGAATCAAATTGCAAGTGTATTATCGTATAATGAATAATTTGAGATATTTTCCTAAAATCTGTCAAATACCCTATTAATCATAATGTATCTTATACACAGGCGTAGCTGCCAGCTTAGCTCTAAGCTTGGCACGTGGAGTGTGGCCTTAGTCAGCACAGAGGCCTTAGGTCTATTTTACTCACATTGGTGTATTCATGTCTATTAAATTTGCCATTAATAACGATTTGGTTCAGTCGGCACAGGCAGCGCAGCGTAGTGCGCCAGGTCGACCACAGGTTGAGAAATAATGTCATAGACAAGTGAAATTGCAAGTTTTAGTTACAGCGCTGTCGACTTTGATAGGATTAAGGATAAGGTTAATGGACTCTGACATGCCTTACCAAAACATAACAGCACTTATGCTGTTATTTCACAGTAGTCTCACATTTTTCGAATATATTTCTCATATTTTCGTGACATGTTCGATTTGAAAACATATTAATAACAATAATAGTTATTATTTATACATTATAGTAATTTAAATTAAACTGGTATAGACTAGTTTATATATATTGTTGTAACGAAATTAAGACGAGGACTTAGCAGTAAAGAGTCATTTTCGTCGCCTAATTTGTCTTTTTTGAGTAAAATGAAAACTTATATAAAAATACAAAAATTAAAATTAAAAAAATCTAATAATAAAAAAAACATCCAGTCTAAAAAAATATTTTTCGTCATAGTAATAAAAAATTCAGCGGAAACTACATTATTTTTTATGCTTATTTATTAACTTAAGTTGTGTACTAAACTTTTAATCGGCTACTTTATTTCTTTTTTTTCATATTTTACACAATATTTAAGAAAAAACTTTCCAATTTTAAATCTGTTCGGTTATCTCCCATAAGCTACAAAAATTTTTTGTGCAATTGCGCCTTAATCCAATAGTTATTAGGTTTGTTTTAATTTTAAAAATCGACAGACAGGCTGACTGTCCACTTGATGGTAAGTGGCTACCGTCGCCTATAACACAAGCAACGCCACAGCTGCTGCAAGTGCGCTGCCGACTACAGTAGGAATTAGGAGGGGGAATAAGGGATTAGGAGGGGATAAGGAAATGGGCTCTGACATCCCTTACTCACTCACCGAAACACAACAGCACGTATATGCTGTTATTTCACGGTGGTATTCTGTAAAAATTTCACGGTGCTATTGCGCTGGTTTTGGTAAAAATTGTCTTCAGTCTGACTTTAGTCCCTTGTCTTAAAAGAGTTTTTGAATTTTTTGAATCAAAGCTTATTTGGAAATTTTAGTTAATCGAAACATATTATTTTTTACTATATATATAGAAAGCGACTCAATAATGCCTATAATTACGATACCTCAATATTAGCAAACAAAATTACGTATGTAAAATACTTTATTTGTTTGCATAATCACTTTTACGTATTGTTCTTCGTATGCCACGTTATGTTTGCATTTATTTTAAACCTTATCTTCGTTTGTTTAAAACTCACATTTGTTTGAATTCAATTGTTTTAAACTTGTTCAAGAAAATATCATGAAAAGTGATTACTCGAGTTGGCTTGTGTGTAATTTAAAGGTGAATGTTGGCATGCATTTAATGTAGGATCATAGGAAACTATTTATTATTTATTTTTTCTTTTTGCAACGTAATGTCGTTTCATGGAACAGAAAAACGGGATAAAACCTGAGGTGTGAGCGAGATAGACATATAACACAGGACTAGTGTAATTTCAATAATTATTATTACAAGAGCGGCTGCGTGGAATTCAATTGTATACCTACTTTGACAGGGTTGACGTGACTTTTGCAATTTTGAGAGAAAATTTTATGGAGTTTTTTATATATTTTTTTTATTGTTAAGATCGGCAGACGGGCTGACGTGCCACTTGATGGTAGTCACCTACCATCAAGTGGACCGTCGCCTATAACACAACGCCACAAAAAAATGAATTTAATTTAGTATCTAACACACTAAGGAGTGACTACCGCCCGTTGTGAGGTCCCCGAGATGGCCGGCGTACCTCCGCCTTCGGGTACGCCGAGGTTCCGACAGGGGGCGTAGTCTTCCCCGCGCTGAACAGCCGTGGCGGGTCGCCGAAGATGTGTAACAACGTTCCTGCGACCGCGCCCATCCACGGCCGCGTTAGAAAATCGTTGGATTTTAGCCGGTAGGAGTCCGATATAACCCACAGTGTCCCCCTTCACTGCTGGGTATCCACTGCTGGGCACTGCTGAGACGATAACGAACTTCGATATCGCTTCGCTACGGAGCGAATGCTACTTTGTCTAAGGCCCCTGAATAAATAAAATATCACTCTCTAAGAAATTACTATTGAATTCAATGTTTAAATTTAATTCAATTTTATTTGATGGGTGTCATAGTGGTTCTTTTTTTCA
Organism: Bembecia ichneumoniformis; assembly: GCA_910589475.2. Taxonomy (NCBI): domain Eukaryota; kingdom Metazoa; phylum Arthropoda; class Insecta; order Lepidoptera; family Sesiidae; genus Bembecia; species Bembecia ichneumoniformis. The sequence continues at coordinate 8,604,806 of OU342543.1, forward strand.
AAACTGCCACAATTAGACCAACACGTTCGTTCGCGACTCGCTTGGCGGCTATAACTAGACAGCTACCTTTTCACGTCGCTTGCAGTGCTGCCAACTGCGATAGTATGTGTGTTCAGAGTGTGGCCTTAGCCTAAGTAAATATGGTAAGCCGTCTTTCTTGAATTATTTTTAAGTGATCGCTAGTTACTGGTTGGATAGGGATCTGCCCTAGGTTGGGAGAACCTAATCCATGGCATTGCCTGTGTTAATAGGCGACGGTTACCACCTTCCATCATTGCCAAAGGTTTTTAAATATTAATATCGACAAACAGGTTGACGGCCCACTTGATGGTAGGTAGCTATGGTCGTCTATAACACAAGCAACGCCACAGGCGCTGCAATTGTGCTGCTTTTTATTTTTTCATCAAACAGAAAAAACAACACTGACATAACGCTCCTAACTCATACTTATCCAAGAGACGACGATGAAGTCAACTTTGAATTTAGTCTTTTTTTGTATTTATAATTTTATGAAGCGCCTAAGATCAAAATTTTTAAAGTTACCCAGTTTGACGAGCCCGTTGATTTGCCTTAACGCTCTGTCTCAGGGTTCGATTCCCGACAGGGTCAACCTTGAAAATGAATTCTTCAAAGTTGGCTCTGGTCTTGATTTGGAGTAGTAGCAGGGCACACTGCGTTTCGTAGTCATTTGGGCAGCCCGTGTGGCGGCAGTAACAACCACCTTCAGTCTTTTTTTTTTGACGAGGAGTAATCCGCTTACAGATCTCCTGCCGCTGGCTAGACGGCAGCAGTATGTGGGGGTCGCCCAGCGCCTGATCATAGCGGCACTGGGAATACCCACTAAAACTCCCCGGTGTCTTCTTGCCCTTTGAGCGAGGTGAACCGGGCTCTGCCGAGGCAACAACTCCGATCCACCGCAGAGCAGCCTAGTCATTGCTGACTAGGCTAACTCCAATGGGGGATTGCCCGGAGGCACCAAGGTAATCTCTAGACGGGGGGGACCTTGTGCAAGCACACATAGCCAACTAGCCACCTTCAGTCTTACAGAAGACCACCATGTAATAACAGCATGTTTGCTATTGTGTTTCGGTGAGCGAGTAAGGGATGCCAGGCCCATTTCCCTATCCTTTCCCTTCCAGTACTTGCAGCACCTTGGCGGTGCTTGTGTTATAGGCGACGGTAGCAACCTACCATCCAGTGGACCGTTAGCCTGTCTGACGACCTTAACATAAAGAAAATGAAATAAAGTATATTTGATTCAATGAAGACCCATTACGTTTTTTTTTCTGTATATCAAGTACCCAGTAGATTATGCAGTGTCAGACAATAGTTACTACATAAATAACAGCACGCTGTTACGGATGGAGCAAACAAAAAATTCTTACGCACGAGGAAGGTGCTGTCATAACGAGTTACGTGTAATAACTGTACACGTATCTATGAAACGTCATCGTAAAGAAATGATTTAAAACAAGCTGTTAAGCTGTTTTGCTGGATGCTGGATTATAAAGTAGTTTTGCGTATCAAGGACGGAGTTCAGTGAATTCCTTGTAAGTATAAAAAATAAAAATAGTTTTTATTGATAACGAGAAGGTTTTGTAAGAAATTCTCTCTTTTTTTGAAATTTTTTTAGTAGAAAAATTAAAAATATATTAAAAAATTACATTGATTTGCAATGTATAATTTTTATTATACAAATAATTTTTACTTTGAACCTAAAAAAAACAACAATTATCCATTCTATCTATACATATAACGTTCTATAATATAATAAAATCGTAAAAGAGTTACATTAAATATTAAAAAAAATAAAAATAAAAAAAAAAAATAAAAAAAAAAAACAAATTGTACACGTTGTTACCGAGGTCAAAATAATAGTTTTAGATATTTTTTCTGTCTGCGTTTAACCGATTTGAATGCGGTTTTCACTAATGTATTGTAGCAAGCTTCTCGTAACATTTAATAGTGTTTGTTTCATTCCAGTCGGTTTACAAACAAAAAGTTACGCTCTATACCGAATACCACGCCTACGAAGTTGCAGGCTCAGCTAGTATAAAGATAAGAGTAGGTATTGATAAGACTGTTTTACAGTTTTCTCATTTTTTTGTGAACAGATTTTCTTTTTCTGTTGTTAAGTATTTATTGACGAGCTTTAAGTAAAGACGAGTAAATAAGAAATATTAAAAAAGACACTATTTTTCCATCTTCACAAATGATTGTAGTAGTATTTCGACCAGAGGACGAACACCAATCGTTATAAAACAATATTCCTAAAAGAAGAGAATAGACTATTCAAGAATGCATTCTCAATATTATATTTATAAGTTAAGATAACAATAATTAATACATAGATACTATAAAAGATATTTACATAAAGTTATTATTACAAAGTATCCCCTATTGATCTCGTGTACACGTGTAGGTTACAGAATAGAAATATTTATGATTGAAATGAATACGAATAGGGCCACTGAATGATATTGCTGCTTAGATAGTGAAATGTCCCAGCCCACATTGCGATATTACTTCCCTACATAGTCTTGCAGATGTAGAGGCCTTATCGCTAGCAAACAAACACAGCGATTGCTCATAGGCGCCTCCCATCCGTGTTTTCATTGTCGATAATCATCTGTTTGTTGTATAGGGATGGGACATTCGATAATCGATACTCAATAAGAGACTTCGTGAGTTAAAGGCACACTGCGTTTCGCAGTCATTTGGGCAGCCCGTGTGGCGGCAGTAACCACCCCCTTACAGAAGACCACCGTGAAATAACAGCACGTGTGCGGTTGTGTTTCGGTGAGTGAAGTAAGGGATGCCAGAGCCCATCTCCCTATCCCTTCCCAATCCCTTATCCTTAATCCTATTGTAGTCGCCAGCGCACTTGCATCAGCTTTGGCGTTACTTGTGTTATAGGTAGCCAGCACCTACCATCAAGTGGACCGTCAGCCTGTCTGCCGATCTTAAAAAAAATAGTATTTTTTTGCATTTATTTATGATAGACAAATTTTTGAAGAAGGTTTTACATCATACTACGAGTACGACCCTCAGGAGCCGAAATAAAAAAAAAACACCAAGCCAAAACGAACAGCACTTCGGTTGTGGTGCGATAGGTTGGGATTGAGTTCGACCGGCCGACGAAAACTAAACATTAACGAGATAAAGAAGACAGATTAAGAAATATAGGTCAAAGAGTATTCCTCATTATCGTAATAAGTGAGATACAACACTAGTGCGAAACAATAGAGTACCGATGATCTGGCGCGTGGGCGCAGCTTCGCAATACAAGCTGTTATTAATATTCATCTTTTTATTATGTAACTATTCTTGTAGGTATGCCATGAACAGTTTTGATTTCGTTAATTAGTCAAATGACATGTATTTTTCGTTGAATACTGTGTATCTAAAATCGCTATATGTAATGGCTAGTCAGTGAAATTGAACTGTTTGAAAATGGTCAAATTATATATTTGAAAAATCAATTCAAGAATTCATTTTTTTGGAAATAGTGTAATCGACAGCGCACTTGCAGCAGCTGTGGCGTTGCTGGTGGTACAGGCGAAGATAGCCACCTAGGTGGAAAGGATCTTACAAAAAGATGATTTATGTTATGAAAAAATTTAGTGTTGGGAATGAAATGATGAGAATTATTAGTATAAAACAACTTAACAAGATTGTAAAAGTATGCCAGTAATAATCATATAGATCAAAATATATTAATACAAATACTACCTTGTATGATCAAAAAATAGCATTATTGTAACTGGCAGCATTGACTTGAAGAGGAGAAATTTTTACCAGTAAGCATTTCTTTTTTAAAAGAAAGATTTTTTTTTAAGAATTACAATAATTAATTAATAATAATTAATTAATTTCTATATTAATCTCATCATGATATTAGCAATGGAAAAGTGATCTTTGTACCTTCATAGCTATAGGGCAAATTTGCAAGAAGTTTAACGTCGCCTTTATATATTTTTTTAAAGCCAGCCCTAGGTACCAGGCTACCATGAGCTAAATAGGTACACAAGTAACAGGCGCTTCTAAAGTTACACCATTCAGCAATTAACCTCGAGAGAGCGACTCAAGAGTGCTTGCTGCCATACATACCTGGGAACTAAGTATGTGAAACGCTAATTACTGAGGTGGGATAGGTTACGAGACCGCAAGAGACTTTCGTTTTTTAAATCGCTATTCGAAGACACGAACAAAACCTACAAATTAATTGGAATTTTTTAAGCAGAAAAACAGTTTTTCAAAGCAAATCATGATTGTCAATAGTCGGTTGAAAAAAAAAACACTCAAAAATATATTATGTATCTGTTTTAGTTTTAATCTATGCTTAATACCTATTTAACATACTTAATAATATTACATTACGAGTTAATACTCGTAATGTCCGGACTAATGTCCGGTTAATTTAGCTGTAAAAATAGGGGTACCCTTGCAAAAAATCCCAGAAAATTTGCATAGATGTTAGGGACACCATTGTTATGAAATTGTGAAAAGTCCCCATCGATCCCATGTCTGCAAATTTTTTTATTCAAGGTCAAAGGTTGCAAAAATGGTTTTTTTTTTAATTTTTCTGCGAAACGGTTAGTTTTATGATAAAAATATGTCAGACAAAAAATGTAGATCATACAATTATCTACAAAAAATGTACTTATACTTTTTTCATAACACTAACCATTTTTGAGAAAAATGTAAGAAGATTCTTACATCAACGACGAAACAACTGATGTATCGCTGTTAGTACAATTTACGTCAACTCAAGAAGATGAGGAAGAAGAAGAAATAGACGAAGAAGAAAATGGGGAGAGAGAAGAAGATGGAAGGGAAGAAGAAGAAATAAATAATGATGATGATGAATAAGATCCGTTTATAACCAGACATCCATAAAATTTTACTGAAATAGACCGTGGAATAGGCCTACCGGGGAAACCACATTTAAAAAAAAAACGCGCTACGTACACTACCTCATAGGTGGCGTGGAAACGTGTACATCTTATGGACAATACAGCTTAAAAAAAATTTGTAATTGTTTTTTCTCAAAAATGGCATTTTTGCAAGGGTACCTACATAAGTTATGTTTTGTACTTGAAAGAATCTAACGTTACTTAAGATATACGAAGTAATGGGGTACAAGTAACCAAGACCACAAACTTGACTTATCTGCCTTGAACTGTTTGCATTGGTATTATCTGTTGCGCCTTTCACTCTATTTCGAATATCTCTATTACACACAAGTTATTATTCAATTGACGTTGTACTAATTTATTTACTATCGGTACAACAAATAGCGAATTGGTCATGATGAAAGATGTCTTGAAAAGTTGTGACTTTAAGTATATCCGACTCTTCATTTTGTGTGTGTTTGAGTGGTTTCCTGAGATGGTTTAAATTTAAAATAGGTGGAGCTGTGATCGGTTTAAGTAACGTTTGTTTAACTTGCTTAGTATGCAAGCCAATCTATATCTATATCTAAACATATAGTAAAATCGTAAACAAGCCGTGATTCAAAAAAAAAAAAAAAATTAAAAAAAAAAATTTGTACATGTAATTAAGTTACCGAGATAAAAAAAAATAGTTTTTAGAATTCTTGTCTGTTTGTGTGTGCGTTTGTTCACGCTAATCTGAGAAACAGCTTAACTTTTCACTGATGTATTGTAGCACACCTTCCATAACATGTATTTGTTTCATTTCAATCGGTTTACGACAAAAGGCTACATTGAATACCAGGCGTACGAAGTTGCTGGCTCAGCTCTATCTAAAACGCGAAAGTAAGTTGTTACACTTTTACGCCTTCACTAGGTACTCATCCGATCATGATGAAATTGCATTCACGTCAGAGATAAAAGGATATTTTTCAATCAGAATAATAAAAGTGCTGTTTCCGAGGGATCATTTTAATATGAATAAATTGTGGCGGACGACGTCATGCGCCAAAAAAGCGTTGCCTAGCAACACATAAACAAAATGTTATCTTCTTCTTTTCTATATATAAAAATAATATAAAACTCTTACACCTATAGAAAGCTACATTATCAGCGAGTAAACTATAATATAAAAATGAATCCCTATTTCCCTTGGTCACGGCATCACGCGTGAACAGGTAGACCGATTTTAATTCCGTTTTCACTAATGGAAAGAGGAAAGAGGGAAACGGGAAATTCATCCCGGCCCGGGGGCGGAAAGCTAGTAAACTAAAATATCTCTGTACATTATTTGGTAAAGAAGTTCAGGTTTGAATGTGTGACTAATTATGATTGAAATTAGTTGCTTTCCTAATAAATTATTGCTCACAAAGATGTAGTCTAGCTCATATCTGGTTTAATTTTATTATTCTTCAGGGCGCGGGCAAAGTCGGGTGACTTTGATATCTGTGCGATAGCTGACGCATGTATTTATGTTCCCTAATTTTATTCGTTGGCCTTATAAAAGCAAAACGTCGAAATCTTTTTTTTTTTTTTTTTTTTTTTTTTTTTTCCGAGGAGAGAAATCTTCAAAAGATACCTTATGCTCAAATGCCGCATGCAATGCAAATGCCCATAGAGGTTATGTGGGACTCTTACCGCACTAAAACTCACCTCGAAATGGGTGTGGTTCTAGTCCGTAGGGGACTTTGGAACCGTCACCGGGCGTCGGGGGGGCGAGAAGCGCCCGGCCCTTACAAATAAAAACTTATCTAAAGCTTAAGCTATGAGGGACCGGCTAGCGACGACCACGGCGTTGGCCGTGGCCGGTACAAGTGGTCCCCGGGCCGGGAGGTCCCTCGCAGGCGCCGTGTCCTGGTCGCGCCTCGGAGGTGAGAAGCGGCGCGGCGGTCTTCCTCTTCTTTCACGATGTCGGGGCAGCTGCACGTCGTTGTCATCACCAGCAAACGCCGCGTTTGCTGCTGTGATGGGGTCATCCTGGTCCAGTAGGATGTGTCGAGGTCGTCTTCTGAAACGAGAAAGAGTATCGCTAGTGTCAGGAGTGTAAATGAGAGAACTGACCACTAGCGGATTAGGATGGCGAGGGAGTTTGTCGTAGTACTTCAAGGCGAAGTCCTTGATGCACTTGACAATGGAGGGAAGGTTGAGGTCGTGGTGGAGGTCGACGTTGCGGATGTACCATGGGGCGCCCACAGCTCTCCGCAGGAATCGGTTCTGAATGACTTGAAGGGATTGGATATGGGTGGGAGCAGCGTGCGCAAAGACAACGCTAGCGTACGTCATGATCGGTCTGACGCAGACTTTGTACAATGTCACCTTATCTCTAAGGGCCATTGTACTCCGCCTGCCTATGAGGCACGTCAGGCGACCCAGGACGAACGCTGCCCTGTCCCTGACACGCTTTATGTGAGGACCGAAGGTAAGTCTTCGGTCGAGGGTAACACCGAGGTATTTGGTCTGATGGACCCAAGGGATAACGCGGCCCTGGAGTGAGATTTGACCGAGTGAAGCTCGATCAATTTGTAGGGCATTCTGAGCGCGAGGAGTTTGAAGTAGATTCCCGCGCGAAAAGAACATTGCTGCGCTTTTCTCGGGATTCACCTCAATTCTCCATTTCTGAAACCAATCGCCGAGAGCGGTCACGGCGGTTTGAAGCATTCGAGTTAAGAAGCCTCGGTGTCGGGTGGAGAAGTAGAGGGCCGTGTCGTCTGCGAAGAGAGACAACTCGACCCCCTCCGTGCGTGGTATGTCATTGGTGTATAAGGAGTAGAGGGTTGGTGAGAGAACTGAACCCTGAGGAACGCCTGCCCGTAGGGGGCGGGGGGAGGAGAGAGTGCCTTCAACTCTGTAGCGAAAGCTTCGATCGGCTAGAAAGTCCCGTACTATAAGTACGAGGCCCTCCGGCAGACCGAGTTGATATAGCTTGTATATCAGCCCGGCATGCCACACCTTATCGAAGGCCTTCGCCACATCGAAGAAGACGGCACCGGTGCCTGTCGGACGAGGGCTTGCGGTAAGCCCGGTGAGAATGTGCTCAGTTAGTCGATGCACTTGATGAACGCACGAGTGTCTGGCTCTGAAGCCAAACTGCTCGTCGATGAGAAGATTGTTGGAGTTAACATGACGAAGGATACGCGTCAACAGGATTCTCTCGTAGAGTTTCCCGATGGAGCTGAGGAGGCTAATTGGCCTATAGCTGGAGGGGAGGGTTCTATCCTTGCCCGGCTTTGCAATACCGATAACTATCGCTTCCTTCCAGGCATCTGGAAAGACGCGATCGCGCAAGGCTGCATTGAAGATGCTTAATAGGAGCGAGAACAACGTCGGCGGAAATCGCTTCAGTAGTTTGTTGGGAATTCTGTCTATACCGGGCGATTTCTTAGGGTTCAGTTGTCTGATGAGGATATGTAGTTCAGCAGGAGAAATCGGTTCAATAGTGTCTTCAGGAGGTTGTGATGTCCTCTGCTCCACCTCTTCTTCCACCCGAGCGACGTGGTTGGCGTCGACCGGTTGAAGGCTGGGCGAGCATTGGACCTCGAGGGAGTCGGCAAGGTATTCGGCCTTCTCGTCGTCGTCGAACGCTGGAGGGCCGTTGGGTCGTGCTAGAATAGGTAATTGGGATAGGTTAGTTTCCGTCTTCATCGTCCTCGCCAGCCTCCAGTATGCTAGATGTGAGGGCGAGATATCGGATAGAAGACGGCTCCATTGGTCACTACGAAGTTCGGCTATGCGCGATTTGACACGGCGTTGCAGCCGCCGTAAGCGAGAACGGTTCTCGGGAGAGGGAAACGAGTCGTAAGCACGAGTAGCCGCATTCTTAGCTCTCAACAGCCTCCTCGCGTCCTCCGGGAGTTCCAGACGGCGATCGTTCGCCGCCGGGATCTCCTTGGAGGAGTCGCTGATGCGATCGTGAAGATGGTTGTTGAGCGCTCTGATTGCTTCACTTATGTCGTCAGGTCTGTCTAGTGTCTCGGGGATCTGCTCTAGGTGTTGCGAGGGACGCGCGAGTGACTTCTGTAGTTTATTCCAATCGATAATCGTGGTGGTATCGCGAGAGCGGTCGGTTTGCCGTCCGAGCTTTAAAATAACGGGTCGGTGATCTGAATTGAGCTCGTGGATGGGCTCGATTGAGAGAAAGGACAGCGATATGTTTTTAAGGAGAGCGATGTCAAGAACGTCTGGTCTGTGGTTCGGGTTGCAAGGGAAGTGGGTTGGCGTTAATGGTGCAATAATGTCGAAGTCTAATTCGTCTGTTAGTAGGTCGAGTATTGTACCGTTACGTGAAACTCTACTACAGTTCCAGCGGGTGTGTTTACAGTTAAAGTCCCCTGCCAAAATGACAGAGGGGCCGAGGTTGAAGAGAGATTCGAGATCTCTTTTCAACAGGCGCTTATCGGGGGGAAGGTAAATCGATGCTATAATAACTGGAGGATGGCCGGACATTGCGAGACGGCAAACCGACGCTTCCATATTGACGAGAGGAGGAGTGTTAATTGGGACGCAGTGAAGAGACCTTTTGTAATAAATTAAAGTGCCTCCTGCCCGGCCGTTGAGGCGGTCATTTCTGACCAAAAGATATTGTGCGATTCGCGGATCGCGTATGCTAGGTTTTAAGAAGGTCTCTTGCACTAGCATCACGTCGACCTGATGGGATGTAAGGAAATGTTGGATTTCGGTTTTATGGGATCGGATGCCGCGGGCGTTATAGAACGCCAACGACAGGGAAGATGGTCTAATTCTACTAGTGGTAGCCATTGGAATTAGTCAAAAGAGTCCCGCATCCGGCGGAGGGCGGCGAGTGTGTGTTCGTGACGGACGAACACGCTAACTATACCTAGCGAGCCCTTTTTGCACGTTTTGAAGTCGCGGACGAGGGCCGAAATTTCGTCTAGATCTATGCTCTCCGAGAGCTTATCTATGAAGTCTATGTTGTTATTATCGCGGGCCGGTGCGGGGCGTACGCGGTGAGGAGCCGGCACTGTCGGAGGAGGCGCGGGCCTCCCCCAGGCAGTGCTGGGTGTTGAAACGGGCGCTGTTGGCTGAGGCACGGGCCTTCTCCAAGCGGCGCTGGGTGCAGGGACAGGCGCGGGCCTCGCCCATGCTGGCGTTAACGCGATCGCGGATGCCGCTTTCGGTAGCGGTGGAAAATTTGCGGCGGAATTAACGGGCGCGGCGCGAGAGGCAGCGGGCCTCGGTTGTGAGGGGACGCGGCGAGAGGAAGCCATACGGGGCTTCCTTTTAGGCGCCTTGGGGCATCCGCGGTAATTCGCGGGATGGCCGTACTCCTTACAGAGTACACACGCGGGAGGCTCACTGCAACCCGCTACGCGCGCGCAGTCGCGGGTGGCGTGGTCCCCTAGACATTTGACGCACCGGGGCGTCGCGTAACAGTTGCGGGCCGAGTGCCCGTAGAGCTGGCAATTATGACATTGCCCAATGGTGTTGCGCTTGTGTGGCGCCTCGAAACGTAGGCCCGATAGGCCGCAAATGGTGGGGACGCCGAAAATGCGTTTCCCCTCAGGGGAGTTCTCGAGAACGACGAGAACCATGTCGTAGGGAGTACGATCCCTAGCGTGCATCCGATGCACTTCTAAGACTGGCAGTCCTTGGGACATGAGGTCACGTAAGATCGGTTGTTCGCCGAGTTCGTGGGGAAGGCCCCTCGCGACGACGCGTAGGTTTTTCTCCTCGGGGAGAGAGTACGTGTGGAAGGAGATGCGCTCCTTCCTGAGCAAAGCAGTCAGAACTCGGTAGTCGGCTACTGAGTTAACCTTAACAGAGATACCGACTCCCGCGTTGGAGCCTCGGTATGACTTGATGCCCTTGGCGAGCATCATTTCGCGGACGGAGTCCCAATCCCTCTTGTCTCTGAGGAAGACAGGAGGTGGAGCCTTGACGGCGGGAGGCGCGGGCGTGGTAGCGGTGCGCGGCGATGGAGGGCGGCGGAACGCGGAGTCCGACTCGATTTTTTGTCTACGCGACGGATTTGACGAAATCGAGTTGTTAGAGGAGTTTGAGTTACTCCTCTTATTTTTTCTATAGTTGACGACGGTGAAGCCATCGTCTAACTGTGACCCAGAAGGGGTCGGAGCACGCGGGGTGGGCGAGGTGGAGCGTGAAGGCGCCGAAGTGGCGTCCATCGGCGACTCAGGAGAGTCGGCGATTGGCTCGCGGGCCAGCTCTAGTACCCTATCTAGGGCATCAGGCTGCTCTCGGATGAGCAGCCGGAGTTGATGAACCAGGATGGAGAGATCCATCCTGGCGGTGAAGGCGCGGGGAGCGGCCCCGAATCGGCGCGTGTAGACGCGCCGCTAGGTGTGAGTGTGTACCTGGCGTGTGGTAAATAGTGTACCTAGCGTGTGTCCCTGAGAAGGGGGAGTAACCCTGGCGGCTTACCAACCGCAAGGGCAATGGAATGGGCACAGAACACTAGTTGCGCGAAGGCCTTATAGTAAAAACTACTGAGACCGACTTGACAACTAGCGCAATGTAAAAAGTCCGCAACAGCACTGCACAATACACAATCGCACTTCACTTGTTCACACACTGCTGCACTACACAACTGCACTTCACAACTGCGCGGTGCGCGGCGAGCGTCAAGCGACGAGAAACGCTTCGGAGCGTTCAGCGAGACGTGTGCACTGGGCGACGTCGAGCGGCGAACTCCGAAATCTTTTATGAAAAGTGTAGTCCACATTGACATTCGATAAAATGAACTATTTGAACTTATAAAACGTAGTGACATCTGTGTATACCGAACGTAACTAACATAACTTTTGTTGGAACATGTGACATAGTATACAGAATATAACTAAATAATATAAATAATTTATCTATTGATACGATGAAAATTTTATACATAAAAATCTTTACGTTTAAAAAGGAGATCCAGTCGTGCGTCGGAGTTGAGACAACTTTTTTATTTGAAGAAGGGAAGCGGGCGATGTCGCGAGCAAAAGCTAGTAAATAAATAAATGTTTTAAAATCTTAGCCGAAGACTAGGAAAACATAAATGAGGAAAAAGGTGCGCTAACATAAAATAACGTCATGTCGGCTTTCAAATGTCGTAAGCACCAAAAATGGAGCCGCGGCGCAATCGTCCAGTGAAACTGAATTAAATTTACAGATAAGACACGATGCATTTATATGTCGTGTTAGTAGCGAGCGATAATATCGACTTCTCTTTATTTTTTGCTCAGCCTATGGTTAATTTCACTTACTTGCAAATTTTTCGACCCAATATTTCACGCCTAAATCTCTTCAATAATAAGCCTTAAAATAAATTTCTTTTAAGGCTTATACAATATTATTAGACAGTTCCATACACATTTTTTTTAATGTTAAGGTCGGCAGACAGGCTGATGGTCCACTTGATGGTCGGTGGCTACCGTCGCCTATAACACAAGCAACGCCACAGGTGCTGCAACCTGCAAGTGTGCTGCCGACTACATAGGATTAAGGATAAGTGATAAGGGAATGATTAGGGAAATAGGCTTTGATATCCTTTACTCACTCACCGAAACAACAGCATACGTGCTGTTATTACACGGTATAACCCCTTGCGGTAATTCTGCAAGGGGATGGTGTGCCCTGCCACTACTTACCAGAGCCAACTTTAAAAAGTTCATTTCCAAAATTTACTCTGTCGGGAATCAAACCCTAGAACAGAGCGTTAACCACTCATCCAATGGGCTCGTCAAAACCTATTTTTTTAGTCTAACTAAAATTTACAACTGAATTCAAAACAAAATCATCAACGTGAATTGCCTAAAAGCAACAATGCTGGATAAACCTCTCAGAATTCATCGACAGAACTGTCAGTACATCTACTAGTCGGCGCAAATTGGACGACGGCACGGCAAAGTATTAATTTTTTCATGGAATTTTGTACCTTAAACGCTTTTAATATAATTCAAATTGCATTGTATTATGCTATGGCAACAATTGTCGTGTTGCTGCATTCCTAGTAGCGTACAGCAATAAAATATGAATTAAAAGAAAGCACTTAAGGTTCATTCATCGAAAAAAAAATACTATGCCGTACCGTCTTCAAATGTGCTCCGGCATAGTAAAGAAACAATCAGTGCTCCTCATTGCAAACATCCACGAAACGCTAACAGAAGCGGGATAGCCCCAACATCGCCCTGAGTGCCCAACCAGTAAATAATAGGAGAGGTGGCTAATGTTTAATTATACGCCTGTATTGTTTCATCATCATCATCATCTCAGCCGTAGGACGTCCATTGCTGAAAAAAGACCTTCCCCCCAATTTTCCAAAAGGCGGTCGATCAGAAGCAGCCTAGATCCACCGTTGACCTGGGCCCTTATCAAGTCCTCTGTCTTCCTTGTGGGTGGACGTCCTACGCTGCGCTTGCCGGTCCGTGGCCACCACTCGGAAACCTTCCGGCCCCAGCGGCCGTCGGCTCTCCGTACTATGTGTCCTGCCCACTGTCACTTCAACTTACTAATCCTCCGGGCTATGTCGGTAACTTTCGTTCTTCTACGAATCTCCTCATTCCTAATTCGATATCACAGTGTAAGCCTCTCCATAGCTCGTTGAGCTTTTTTACGAAGCCCATAGTTAGAGACCATGTTTCAGAACCTGTAAGAACCTGTATTGTTTCTTACATTGTGATGGCTCCGTAAAAGCTAAATAAGTTATTAAAAGAACCTTTATAATTACACGATAAGTTCATTTAAGTGTGAGATTAGTGTCATGAATTTACGTAAGCCTTTCCCACTTTTGCTTTCTCGACAAAGATTTTTTACGGCATTTATTTCGATCATTCGTTAAATTTACATTCTTTGATATTTAAAAAAAAAAACTGGCAAAAAAGGAACAAAAATGACATCCACTACAACAAATAAGAAAGATGATCGATCTTTCTAATTTACTAGTAGCCACATTAGTAGTCTTAGCCCGTCTGTTTGCAGTAATTACTGGCTGTTGCACGCGGCTTCGTCTGCGTTTCTTTGTAAAATATTATACGTGGAAAACGCCTATTTGGTGGTGGTGGTGGTGGTGGTGGTGGGGGGGGGGGGGGGGTTTAAGGTTATTCGCTGATAATGTAGCTTTCTATAGGTGAAAGAATTTTTAAAGTCGGTCCAGTAGCCTTTGAGTTTATTCATTACAAACATTGCATTCATTACAACATGTTCCGTACGTCCGATTAAAAAAACGGAACGGATCACTCGTGTGTGCATCTGTCCGACCATTCCCCCCCCCCCCTATCTCCGAAACTACTGAACCTAAAATTTTGAAAAAATAGGGAAATTAGTTTTCTACTTATAGATTATAGGAAAACCTATAAGAAGTCCATGATATTAAAATAACATGGTAAATCACTCAACATTGTGCGGATAGGTAACATCGTACGGAACCCTCTTCACGCGAGTTTAACTCGCACTTGTCCCTTTTTTTTTTATTTACGATCGTTTGTTTGTTCAGTATTCGGAGTACTGCACACAGACTTTATAGACATTTGCTTTAAAGTCCTTACTTATCTGTCAGGGCAAATTAAATTTGATTTATTAAATTAAAGCACAATAGAAAGTGCACCAGGAAAACGTAACGTATAGTGTGACGTTCACACGTTGATAGGTAATTGTTATCTCAGTTCCCTGAGTGAAAACAACGCGGATGTTGATAGTTTTATCTAGCCCGCTTTGTTTTTATGCGGGCCGACTGCTTCAATTTATCGTTTTGTTCCAGTTTTTCCTAGGAAAAAACTTTCCCTATTTTCAATAAATTATAGACGGTTCTTTCCTTTTCTCTGATATAAAAATAATTTACAATAGTTAGTTATATGTGATATGAATGTAGAGATAATAGAGAATGCGTCAAAGTTGGGAAAATACATTAATTTTTATAAGCATGATTTTTTTAATAAAATATTTTAATTCCAATTAAAAATCATTTATTTGCTTAGTATGTAGGCAAAAAGATTAAATATATAGAATATATAGAGAGGGCATTGGGAAAATTTTCCTACGAAAATATTGATCCTGATCGCCGTAATCAGGATGGCCATGGCGTAGCTAAATAGTCTTGTAAAGTTGGCGATTTTGTACCACGTGGTTCTAAATGTCACATTACGGATTCTTTCGTCTTGCCCGATCTATGCAGTTGAAAATTGTAAGTATATCAATTGTTGTAAATTTTAATACATACATATATTTTTATTAAATTAAGGTAGCGCTTGACCACTATCTCACCTGATGTGAGGTGCAAATGCGGCCGAAGGTGGACTACGCTTACTCAGTAAATGCCCCTTTACCCTGTTTTTGAGGACCCCCGAAGTTGTAGTCCTGTGGGAACACAGACGCAGGCAATGAGTTCCACTCCTTAGCAGTCCGAACAAGGAAGGTGGAAGTGAAACGCTTCATGCGTGATCGAGGAACATGAACCACAAAGGGATGAAACCCTCGCCCACGCCCAGTGGTCCGCAAGTGGACATATATGCACTTGTTATTACTTGCAGTTTGCATCGTTTGCACTATATGGTCTCATCGTTTAAAATGTTTAATAATTATCATCAACTATACATTTTAATAATAAGGGTAAATCATTTTGCAAACAATTCCAAATAATTTTGTGTGTTAAAATTTTCTTCTAAACTCGAATTGGCATTTTGCCATTCAATATGCCCGTGTAATAATTTATTTTAAATCGATATTGCGACCCACTTCACGCATTAGGCGAGGATTTATCAGTTTCCAACTGTGAATGAACATTGTGCATTTTAAAATACCTTATTGAAAAGTTGATTCATCGCATGGCTCTACAAAATTTTGGCGAAAAAATCCGGTTCAACAGACTAATTTTACAAGTTAAAATTGGTGTTAATTCTTGATAAAGTTTCTAAAAATATGTGCGAAAGCTCATTGGATTCGGATTAAAGTCTAGAAAAATGCGTTATAATGTTTTACCAGCACATAAACAATTGCAAAAGTATAAACAAATTAAGATTAAAAAAGGGGGGGCTAATAACTCAAAAACTAAAAGGGATAATGAAAATAGAAAAAAAAAATCTTAAAGAAGAGGAAATTTTCGATAAAAAAACTCCCTATTCTCGGATAAACAGAGTAAGTATATTTCATTAAATATATATTTTTTGTATTAGATATGAATTTAAAAATTTAGTTAAATTAGGGAAGTTTTAAAAATTTAAAAAAAATGTAACTTAATAAAAAACTTGTGATAAGGTCAAAAAGTGTTTTTCTGAAAGGCCACGATTTGCCCTATCGATAACTATCGATTTACCGGACACTCTTCATGTAATACAAAAAAAAAATAAGTACGTATATTTTTTTTTTAATATATCTTGTACCTACATAAACGATAAGGAAAATGCGTTATAAAAAAGATTATCAAGGAGAAGACACAGAACAAAAAAAGAAATGAAATAAAGATTCTTAAAAATCCATGGTCGATATAGTGTCCGATTCAATTGTGTTGTTATCTCGATGGAGATGTAGCGGACGCGGGTTCGATGCCCGGTGGAACACAGCTATCGGGAATCTATGATCAGGGGCCTTAGACAAAGTAGCATTCGCTCCGTAGCGAAGCGATATCGAAGTTCGTTATCGTCTCAGAGACAAAGGAATCGACACTGTAACACGTGATACCTTGTCATGATTTCTTTGTCTCTGAGACGATAACGAACTTCGATATCGCATCGCTACGGAGCGAATGCTACTTTGTCTAAGGCCCCAGGTGTGTCCAAGCAGTGTTGGGACGTTGTCGATATAATGTAAGCGACAACTTACGACAAGGACTAATGTCAGACCGAACACAATTTTTACCAAAATGAGCGCAACCTAATTACCTATGAATTAAGGCGCAATATTGCACAACAAATATTTGTAGCTCGTCTGAGATAACCGAACAGAATTAAAATTGGAAGGTTTTTTGTGTAAGTGAAATATTGTGTAAGTGAAAAAAGAAAAAAGTAGCCGATTAAAACTTTAGTAAAGAACTTAAGTTCATTAATAAGTAGGTATTTGTCACTGAAAATTCTTATTACTGTGATGCGAAAGCTTTTGTTGGCAATTTACTATTTTTTTTCTTAGAATATTTTTTTTAAAATCAGCCCGATTCAAACTTTTTAAAATATAATCTATTATACTCTGTATTTTTATCTAAGTTTTAATTTTAATCTACAAGTCAAATTAGGCGACGAAAATAACTCTTTTCCAATGAGTGCTCGCCTTAAACTTTAGTTTGTTGACAATACTGATATAACAAAGTTATATTCATTTTAATATTGACTGAAAATTATAATATTTTTTTCAGTCGTTAGGTTTAGGCTAAAGTTCGTAGAATCACGCTATGACCCTTAGCAGCCGAAGAAAAAGAGTAAGTCAGTAGAAATGCTTGAGAAAACAAAGTGCTAGGAACTCAGGAAGTGCAGTCGATGTGATGCTGTGGGTTAGTGGCCAAGACCTCGAAGAGAACCGAAAAGAGCATGCCTATATCAACGAGGTACCATCTCTTCATAACAGAAAACCACGGGACACAACTAGTAAAAATAGAGTGATCGACCATGAACAGAATGACCTTCTAAATTCAAATAAATTTAAATTGAAACATTCTAAATTTAAAACTTACTCCTCTTGGACCATGTGCACATCACTATGAGTGTCCAGTATTTCTTTTATCATTGAGGAATTTTCTCGCCACAGTTAATTTTTAGCTCTGAAGGTTGTATTTGAGGCATTCTAAAGATGCTTTATCGCTTAAAACTGTGATCTTTTCTTAAACGATTTCAAAAACAAAAACATAGGGATGAGTTATTTAATAGGTAAGTTCTGTTACTAGGAGTAGGTATATAAAGACTCGTGATTCCTATCTATACTTGTTCCAAGCAAATTAATTACTACAAAAATAAATTGCATTCTGTTTTTAAATAGATTGTGGATTAACACAATCCATTTTTTATTTTCCATTTTTTTTAGTTAATCCATTACAGAAGACCACCGTAAAATAACAGCACTTGTGCTTTTGTGTTTCGGTGAGTGAATCCCTTATCCTTAATCCTACAGTACGGCAGCGCACCTGCAGCGTTGCTTGTGTTAGGCGATGGTAGCCACCTACCATCAAGTGGCTCTAGTGATTAACTTTGATATTAATAATGAGGGTTATATACGTTTATGAAAGGTTATGTTATGATTACGCTATATCCTAAGAACTGAGGCAGTGACATTGAGCATGCTCAAAGTCGCATCAATCAGAGCGAGACCGTCACGGCTGCACTAAACCGGACCTACGCGACTCCGTAATCTTCTTACACTCGTAGTAATACACTGCTCATTGTAGGGTTGTCACTCGATACAAAAACTGCTATTCGAAAATATCAACTGTGACGTCATCTGTATGCACTCTCTTAAACAACAGTTTTTAACAACTCAGTTGATGTAACTACTGTTTACTAAGTTTTTGAATAGTAATGCATTCTGCAGTTATGAACTGGACACTCCCGATGACAGCAGTAACCACTCGTGTATGTGTTGAATTTCGGTGAGTGAGTGATCCCTTACACTGGCTCGTGTTCTTAGTTGACCGAACTACCTACCATTAAGTGGACCGTCAGCGTACCGACCTTTATAAAATAAACTAGCTTTCCGCCCGCGTCCCTTTTTAGGTTGCGGTTACCCACGATGTCTCTATGACATACCGCAAACACCCATTTCTAGCTCTCACGGTTTCTGAGATCCCGTCGCCGATTTTTTACCAGGTCGGTATACCGAGGATACGGGATTTTTCTGGTGCTCATTAGGGGATCCCCTCTACGATTAGGTTTAAAGGGGAACCCCCGGCTCTCCTTCTGGGAGAACAATTATGTCAGTACGTGATGTTCGCTCAGTGGTATTTACCTTTAAAGTGTATGAACAACATTTTTACATATAGTTTCATTCATATTTATGTAATGTTTTATATTTTGTATTTATATTATGTACCCGCCCCCGGCTTCCCCCGGGATGCAATTTTTATATATATAAGAACATTCCCCGTTTATCCCTCTATACATTAGTGAAAACCGAATTAAAATCGGTCTACCCGTTCACGCGTGAATCTGTGACCAAGGGAAATCCCTTGGTAGGGAATAAGGGATAAACGGGGAATGTTCTTATATATAAAAATTGCACCCCGGGCAAAGCCGGGGGCGGGTTGCTAGTAATTTATATTTAGTACCTACGACTCTGTGCTATCTGACAGCTGTTTAGACCTGACGCCTACGAAGCGCCGCCTGGTGGCAGAAAAAGTTTCGAAAACCCTCATTGCCTGTTAAATTGTTATTTTTCGAATAACGTAATTAACTTTTAAAAGTCTCATTAGTAGCTGCCTCTAGTAATGATTCATTTTATATATATAGATATACATATAATTTCTATAGTGGATGTTGGAATATATCAAAATAAATCTGTCTCACATTAACAAGTAGATTGATAAGTCTTTCTCCTTCTCACAATAACTTTGTCTCATACAAAAGCCTTATACATTTGACTTTGTCATTTTATGAGTTAGTTCTGTTCTGACTGCACCCCTTAGTAGAGAATTCGGACACACCTTCCTGCTAAACCAAATTGTAACTAATTAAATATTATCTTTTACTACAAATTAAATCTACATTGCTTCTCATCATCACCCAATAGTTGAGGCATGAATCTCGACAATTTAGTACCAATTATTCTCATGTTATAATATTGTGCTCAGTCAAGTTACTGCGATACTGCGCTGATATGACAAGCCCCTTGAATGAATGGTTAGGGTGCTCTCTTCCAGAAGTCCCGATTTCGATTCCTGGCAGGGTCAACTTTGGAAATAAACATTCCAAAGTAGGCTCTGGTCTGGATCTGAAAAGTTGTGGCAGGATACACTGCATTTCGCAGTCATTGGGGCAGCCCTTCTGGCGACAGTAACCGCTCACAGAAGACCTGTGCGATCACTCACAGTGTTTCTGTGAGTGATTAAGGATGCCCTTATCCCTAATCCCACTGTGGTTGCAGCATAGTTGCAGCATCTATGGCGTTGCTTGTGTATTAAGTAAACCGTCAGTCTGTCTGTCGACCTTAACATAAAAAAAGGAGACGTTGGGTGATTAGACGTACTCTCTAATCACACAACAGCACAAGTTCTAAGCGGGGTAGCAGGAGAGAGTGTTGAACGTGGCGCTGCGTCAAACTTGACACAACTCAGTAGTAAGTATTATATAATCTTATCTTACACAGTACCAACCCTAAAGTTTAGGTAGGTACATCTAACGCCAGCCCGGTAATCTGCATAAAACGAAGGATTTGCGTTGAAGTATGTTGACACTGAGTGTATGTGCGTACATTTGTTCCGTACAAGCACTAAAGTGGCTTTACATCATCGTGATATCACCATCGTAATCGCAATGGTAATCCAACACGTTTGCGGCGTGTTATAAAGTTTAATACACGCGTTTACTGTTAAATACCAGAAGGTCGATCAGATCTGAAGACGAAGCAACGGCAACTTTCATATGTACCTGATTAAGTCTGTTTAGGGTTCCGTACGTCCGAATAAAAAAAACGGAACCCTTATAGGATCACTCGTGTGTCCGTCTGTCCGACCGTTCCCCCCCCAACGTGTCAGGGGAGCGTTACCGTTGTGTTCTAAGACAATCTCAACTCGATTTTTTTTTAAACTTAATATTGCATTTTATTACTTATTTGTAATACACCAGAATATGCGTTTAATTCAAAAAAGGGTTTAAATATTTTTTGTAATGAACTTTATTGCTTTAGAATGTCTATGTAAATATTTTTTAATATTATTTCTTTTTCGTTAATAAAATAACTATTAAAAAGTACAAAAAAAAATAGTGGGAAATTCAAAATACCTACTTGAAACGCAACTCTATTTGTCAGATCGGTCTATTCCCAAAATGTCCCATAAGAAATGTCCAATTTGGGACATTTTGGGAATTACAAAAATAAATATTTTTATTGTTCCCAAAATGTCCACTTGAATTATTATAATTGTGGACATCTTGCAACTTTCAATAAATATTTAGTTTACTATTCCCAAAATGTCCCATGCATAATTTTAAAGGCTATCTATTGAGTTGTACAGTCAGAAACGATAAGATGTAAGACGATAGTTATTTATTGTAAAAAAATAACAAATTAGTTTTAAGCCAATCCTTTAATAAAGTCTCTCTTAATTTGGCTAATTATGGCAACATTTCTGCGCTCGAATATAATAAAATATGTAAATTGTTCAATCAACATGTAAATAAATGAAGCTATTTAAAATATTTTAAGACATCAAAATTATACAATTTAGACTGATATTATTCATATGAGACTGAATGTCTGTATCAATTTTGTTGATTCTGTCCATTCCGCAAGAAAATGTGAAAATGCAGAACTTGAAAAAAACATCAATTTACATTACTGTGGTAAAGTAGCATTATAACAGGAAGATACATAGTCTAAAAATATAAAATATCTCTTGAAATCTACGAGCTTACAGTTTACTACTCGTATAGTAATTTTACTATTCCACTTTCAAATTTAAACAAAATGACTTCTATATTTTTTTATCTATTTCTTTAACTTTTTTTTCTGTCTTTTCGATACATCTAATACTAAAACCCTAGTTACATCTCTTTTCACTTTACTTAAAAAGTGTGCAAGAGGATGTTTTGTTTTACTATGATTCTGTTGATTCGGTAATGACATCTTTTCAATCTATTATTTGGCTTATCTGTTTATAAGTCAATGTATTATACATATAGTAGTGGTAGGGCACACTGCGTTTCGCAGTCATTTGGGCAGCCCGCCTGGCGGCAGTGACCACCCCCTTACAGAAGACCACCGTGAAATAACAGCATATACGTGCTGTTGTGTTTCGGTGAGTGAGTAAGGGATGCCAGAGCCCATTTTCCTTATCCCCGGGTCCTAATCCCTTATCCTTAATCCTACTGTAGTCGGCAGCGCACTTGTAGCACCTATAGCGTTGCTTGTGTTATAGGCGACGGTAGCCACCTACCATCAAGTGGACCGTCAGCCTGTCTGTCGACATAACATAAAAAAAAAAAAAAAAAATATAAGTTAGTATATAATACAGTATATATGTATATATATAAGTTCTGTATTTTTCCTTATAGCACGACCATGTATTTGCCTGTACCATTTTGAATTCGTCAGAAAGCCATTGACAAAATAATCATCGAATTGTGTTATTTTTGAATCTTTTGAACAATCAGCCATGATATAAAATCCAAGCAACAATGACATTATGCGTCGAAATACGGGCAAGAACTGAACAGCGTTTCACAAGAACTTTTTCGACCTTGATTTCAAACAGCATTTTTTAGCTTTCTTCCACAAACATTTAATGAAATGGTAAAAATGTTACTTCACAACGTGTAAATAGAACAAAATCTTTTCAGTCGTTTTTGCTTGAAATAGTAACAGACACGCATGTACTGTACATCCATCCATCTTTATGAACTTTCGCGATTATATTATATTGTATTAAGTAGTGTTACGTAGAATCGTGTTGAAGAGTAGTACTTACAGTAGGAATGAATAAAATACACGAAAACAATTTGCATAAAACCTGAAAAAATTAAGTTACGCATTACTTGCTTCGTGTAATATGTGCATGACTATACCCGATTAAATAATAACTTAGTTGATTAAGTTCTGGTATACGTCATGTGTATGTAACATTAAACAAACATTTATGTTGCGTTTTTAACATTTTTATCGCAATATGTTTGCGATATATCTTACTATAGATTTCTTTATTTTAGACCCATAAAACTGCAATGCATGCTGGTGCACTCCGAAAGGGGGGCCGAATAATATTGTAAATATTTATATTTAATCATCTCGTATGTAAATACATACATATGTGAATAAAAATTCACATAAAAAATATGTTGATGTACGTTTGACATACATTAAAATTAATTCCTTAAATAATAGGTGTTTAATTAGATCAGTCTTACCATTAACAATATGTCTATAATAGAAGTACCTATGCAAAATGCAATTTACCTGTAACAAAATAAAACAAATATAAAAAACTGGTAAATCAGGTTGTTTTTTTCATAAATATTAAAAAGAGGTATTACTTAATGGGATCAAGCAAGTTAAGTTAATCCCCGGTAGAAGTTAGAACTAAAGAAGTCTCGTTTCGCAACGTAACGCATGAATCGCGGAATTTTATGTTACGTAAGCCAATAATCGAATAATGAAGTGGGATCGAGTGAGAACCAGTTTGGAATCGAGTTGAATCCTCGATGTACGATTATTCGCATGGATATGTTAAAAAGTATTTGTTTGATTACTTTAACATAGACATTTTTACAAAATTATAAAACAAAGTCCCCCGGCGCTTCTGTCTGTATGTATGTTCGCGATAATCTCAAAAACTACTGAACGAATTTTCATGCGGTTTTCATCATAGGTGTATAATTCGTTAAGGTTTTATACCTTTGCAAATTGGAGCATATTATGCACGCACAGGTGTATCACCAAGCAGTTCTAACCAAATCCGACAGATGTCGCCTCTTTACCTAATTCTATTATAGTATAATAGATGGCGCCATCAATGGTGTTGCATTTTTTATTTTTCAACGTGGGTACCAACCAGCTAGTACTATATAAAATATATATATTTTTTTTCAAGAAACATTAAATTTCATTTTATTAGATTAGCTCCATCGTTCGTTCAATTGGTTTTATTTTTTCCGCCCTTCGTTTAGAAGTTACTCTTCTGGTAGATTGCTACTGGGCTGTTCTATAGCCTTCGTTGCTTAAATAAAATTATTAAAATAGCCCTTTAGAATTTGTATTTATTAAATTAATATTATTATTAATTTTTTTGTTATATAATAACCTAAATAATAATAACGGTCCCGCGTAAAGAAAACCTCTTGAAAACTGAAAAAGAAAATCTTAGTAAGTAGATAGTGACGAAGTGATTAGATTGACGAAGGATGTCAATTCGACAATCAATGTCCCGATACTTGTATCGGTGAACGGTCTTATAGCGAAGAGCCTCAAGAGGCTCTCACTAGACGGCTGGATCAAGGGACAGATATAGAAGGCGGATCTTCTTGACACGGCGCGTATTGTCAGGAGTTACCTCAGCCCTAACCACGGTTAACTTGGATCGTGTCCCGTTACCAACGGCCAGCTAATTTTAAGTTTTTTATTAATTATGTATATAAAATACTCATTCGTTTAAATTGTGTTTGACATTCATTAATTACACAAATATTCACATAATATTAAGTGAATAGTATTTATGAAATAAATCTTAGTATAATTTTAATTATACTAAGTATTAACCTAATTTTAATTAAACAAAATGAAACAGAAATGCCCCATTGGTATTTTTTTTTTGTTGCAATACTAGCAAAAAATTTATAGGGTAATATAGAACTTAGATTAGAAGGCAATTCGTCCTTATTTCAATTAATTGAGGTAGGGAGTATAAAATCAGAGGGGATATATAAAATTAATATTAAACAAACTATAATTAAAAATTATAAACTAACCTCCAACAATCCATTGAGACCAAACACGCTATATCTGTTATAAGTTGATGAGGAGTTGGCTATCCCGCAGACTACTTGAATCTGTGGCATCATATCAAGACTACTATGTCAAGGCAATACCACCGAAATGACAGTACACCAAATTTCAAATCAATCTAACCTGTGGAAGTTAGTGAGATCCATTCGTCAACTAGGAAATCTTCAAGGCTTGATGATCTTCAAACGCCTGAACATATCTTCATAAATTATAGCTATGAACCATCTCAACCACGTCAGCTTTCAAATAACAACAAAAACAGATCAAAATCGGTCCATCCGTTTAGGAGCTACGATATCACAGGCAGACACAGAGATACACAGACACACAGCTCAGACTTATGACACTCCTCTTTTGCGTCAGGCGTTAATGTAATTTAAACAGCTCAATAATTATTATTATGTTAATATCGGCAGACAGGCTGACGGTCCACTTGATGGTAGATGGCTACCGTCGCCTATAACACAAGCAACGCCAAAGCTGCTGCAAGTGCGCTGCCAACTACAATATGATTGAGGATAAGGGATTGGGAAGGGATAGGGAAATGGGCTTTGGCATCCCTTACTTCACTCACCGAAACACAACAGCACACGTGCTGTTATTTCACGGTGGTCTTCTGTAAGGGGGTGGTTACTGCCTCCAGACGGGCTGTCAAAATGACTGCGAAACACAGTGTGCCCTGCCACTACTTTCCAGATCCAGACCAGAGAAAAATTTGAAAAGTTCATTTTTCAAAGTTGACCCTGCCGGGAATCGAACCCGGGAACCCTAGAACATAGCGTTAAGGCAAGCACCCTAACCACTCATCCAATGGGTTCGCAATTTAAAATAAAGCAAAAACAGTATAATCTTCTATAGCTATTCATATTATAAAATAACTTTACTGTGCCCTAACCTTCTAAACCGCCCAACGTATTCTGATACGGTTTTCGCCAACGAAAAAAGCGATAAACCAGGAAGGTTTATAATAAAATTTGCTGAAAAAAATTGCATCAGTGCGAAGCGCAGTTGGTTGGTCGCTTATTTTGTTTTATTTTATTCTTAATTCGCGTTGAGTTTAAAAAACAAAGTAGTTCTTAATGTAAACCATTTGTATTCAAGTACCATATCCATTTTTAGTATCACCATCCTGTCCCAGTTTCGTTGTCGCCTGTTTCGAGGTACCGTTAACAAATACAACGATAATGCAACTGGGCTACTGTACTAGGAACCGTAATGAAGGTCACTAATATAATAAAGTTTTAAATTAGAGCTTTCGCCATTAACATAAGGATCACATTTCCTTTTCAACTCACTAGACTAAAGACTGTTTAAAATAATGAATGTAACACGAGTTCGTTTTTGTTTTTGAAGCAACATTTTACCAAACGTATTAGTAGTAAAAGGAGAAAACTGTTTGTTAGATAATTGCTTTCAAAATACTACGAACAATTTATGAATTTCATTTTGTACACTCAATATTTTATTTATTTATTACACATGAAATAATTACACTAATATTTACATTGTCCCATAAAACTGCTAAGCGGTTTATATATTTATAATTAATGTTTTATTAATTAAAATTTGATATAGTAACGTATAGTAAATGATTTTGTTCTCACATTCGTAACGTTTCCTTACTATAGTGACGTCACAAATATTATTTTTCTCAAGACAGCTAAAAAATTAATTCTGAGCAGTAACCATAATGGCTTATGGTAAGCTTTTCTGTCATCAACACAAATAAAACATGCATAGTTTTTCTAAGAAGTATTGAATCATTTGAACCAATACAAATCTGTCTTCGTGGCAATACAGATATTGCTGTAGGTATTTGGTCCACTACCAAACTGACCTCAGCAGAATGTATTTTTTTTTTCTATAAATCATATTCTTAGATTCAGGTCATATGTGCCATTTTTAAAAAAAAAAGAACTTTATGTGCTACTTGCTTCCTCGTTTATCCCTCTTTCCATTAGTAAAAACGTAAAAAATCAGTTGAGTGGTTTAGAAGGAGTTAGGGAAGAGAAGCGGACAGCGATGACTTTCTATACTATAGTAATATTATTGGCTGCGCCAGATATATTAATTTGTTTATTTTTTTATTTATTTTTTATTTTAACTCCTTTTCAAATACTCACTAACTGAACGCATTTTCATACACTACTCATTCTGGCAACACTGTTCCTCCCCTTTTTTTCCCCGCTACCTCAAGTGAAGTTTAAGTGAACGCAAGTCGCAAAATTACGCAAACTATTTTTACATCAATTAAGAAAATTAATTGATTAATTGTGCAACTCAATTTATCGTGTGTGTACATATGTGAACATTCAAACTGTTTTGACAAGTGGTTATAATTGTCTCGGACACCAATCTTCCAAGAAGGAAAAAAACGCAAAGCTGGAGACAGGCGGCTCCGCCGGTGTACGAGGTAGGTCCTACCCCTCCAATTATAAAGAGAAAAGATTTGTATGTATGTATTTTTGTATGTTTGTAATGAATGAACTCAAAAATTACTGGACCGATTTTAAAAATTCTTTCACCTATAAAAAGCTAAGTTAACAGCAAGTAACATAAGCTACTCACCCTCCCCTATCCCCCCTTTACCCCACCCACATACAAAATTGCCGTTTTACACAAATAATCTCTATATATAAAAATGAATCCCCATTTCCCTTGGTCACTGCATCACGCATGAACGGGTAGACCGATTTTAATTCGGTTTTCACTAATGGAAAGAGGGATAAACGGGGAATGTTTTAGTATATAAAAAAATTTCACCAGGGGCGAAGCCGGGGGCGGGCCGCTAGTCTTATATATAAAAATGAATCCCCATTTCCCCTGGTCACGGCATCACGCGTGAACGGGTAGACCGATTTTAATTCGGTTTTCGCTAATGAAAAGAGGGATAAACGGGGAATGTTTTAGGGTATATAAAAATTAGCACGCCGGGCGAAGCCGGGGGCGGGCCGCTAGTATTTTATAAAGAGACGCTGACGTAGTCGCGTGCAACAGCTAGTATTTTATAAAATCGTTTACCCTGACTGTCAACGCACAGACAAAAATACTAAAATCGACGGTCAGCGCTGATGGCAGGACGTACCATCAGCGCCGACCATCGGTCGAGCACTATTTACAGATTTACAGCCTAAGTCTAGGAAGCTGAAATTTGGAATATAGATTTATTTTATAACGTAAGCAAAAACATCCGCTAAGAAAGGATTTTTGAAATTTTATACTCCGTGCGAAGCCAAGAGCGAGTCGCTAGTTACGTATACGAGTCAAACGGTTGGGGAGTTCCCTGGACCAGATTCCGAGAATATCGATTCCGTAAACGATTGCTGTCTCGAAAATCGATTGCTGTGTCTTAACGATAGATCAAGAGGTCTTTTAGGTCAACAAGGGCTCACATTTTACGAAACATCAACATACCATTTACGACTACAACCTTAACTGAAGTCTTGTCTATTGATTGTAACATATGTATATACATTTACATAATAAATGAATTACAAAACATATGTGTGTGTTATCAATTTATTCGGATAACGATCGAGCGAGACTCGGTGAAATCGTTCGCTAAGGTCGTCACGGTTAGTTAAATTTATAACGTTTTACACGTTATAGTACATAAATAAAGGTCTTTTTTTTTAAAAACAGGACAAGTGCGAGTTGAATTCGTGTGAAGAAGGTTACCTATCCGCACAATATTGAGTGATTTACCATGTTATTTTAATTCTTATAGGTTTTCCTATAATCTATAAGTAGAAAACTAACTTCTGTATTTTTCTCAAAATTTTAGGTGCAATAATTTCGGAGATAGGGGGGGGGGGGGGATGGTCGCACAGACGGACACACGAGTGATCCTATAAGGGTTCCGTTTCTTTATTAGGACGTACAGAATCCTAAAAAAAATCGGTATAGCACGTAATTAATACGTAATTTTTTTTAAAAAATACAGAAATTAGTTTTCTACTTACAGATTATAGGAACACCTATAAGAAGTCTTAAATAAAATAACATTAACATTAAAACATTAATATTAATATTAAAATAACATGGTACTTAAATCACTCAATATTGTGCGGATAGGTAACATCGTACGGAACCGTCTTCACGCGAGTTCAACTTGCACTTGTCCCCTTTTTTTTTAAATATAACACATATGAATCTAAACAGTATGTTATAATAATTATATCAGCAGTATATAGTACATTATTTATACTCCAATATTCCCATTTTAATATTTCGGGAGAGGTCAATATTAATTTAAGTGTGGAAGACTTAAAACATATTATCTTTTTTTGCAACAACGACAGCCATGTGTATTGCAATAAGATTGCAATCAACAAAGAACAAATAGCCATAGATCCCAAAGTTTATTATTAAAAAACTTAGTTAATTATGCGTTTTGTCGTTGGGAAATCAGAGACAATAGTCGGCGGAACTAGAGCCCTTGCTATTGCGACAACTTTACACAATGGACAAGACAAGAATATGCAAGTGGTATGTGACCTTAAGTTGCATGTTTATACTGCATCCAATTTATGCTTAAAATTTACATGCAAGCGCAAATTGAATATATACCTTTAGTCTTTTAAGACATGCACAGGCTGGAACCTTTTTCTATATCAACAATCAAGATAAAAAATAAACATATTTATTAAAAACTAGCTGTGCCCGTGACTTCGTACGCGTGGTATTCGGAATAACGCGTAACTTTTTTGTTTGTAAACAGATTGGAATTAAATATACACTAAATATTATCGGAAGTTTGCTACAATACATCAGTGGAAACCACATGAAAATCGGTTAAGCGTGTGTTGAGCTTGTTTCTGAGATTAACGTGTGCAAAGGCATAATATGTAACAATTTTATTATAGATATAAAACAATCCAGCCTAAGCTGAACTCTTTGTAATATGACTGATCATATAAATCTGAGGTCAACTTATATTAGATTTTAAAATTACCGAAACCGTCCATTTTTAACTTTATACAAACTTTCAATGATCATTATTTTACAAATGATAATATATTCGGGGTTATCTTATAAATTGAGTAATTATTTTATTCTAAGATTATGAGGCAAGAGCATTGTAGCATAAGCTGACCACTTATATAATTTAATCCAAATTTTTATGATCATTAGCCAAAAAGATTAAATATATATAGAGATGGCATTGGAAAATTTTTCCTACAAAAATATTGATTCACGTTTTTTTTTTGTACCAAGTAGTTCTAAATGTCGCATTCTTTCGTCTTGCCCGTTCAGTTGAAAATCTTCGTTATTACCATAATTTATAATTTGCGTAAGTAGTGTTTTTACTATATGATTTTTTGATTTTTATATGATTTTTTGATTCTATTAACAATTATTTACTTACATTTTGTTATGTTATAGTTGTAGATAATCTTGATTTATGGATATAAAATGTCTAAAATAAATGAATTTGGTTTGATTTATTACAGTTTTAACAATTGTTAATTTTAGTACGGTTTAGATAGTTTTTTTTTTTTTTTTTTTTGTTAAATATTTATGAAGTTTTGTCGATTGCGATTGTACATTGTAATGCATTGTCGCCAGTATTCAATAAGTGTCCCACTATCAAACGAAACGTGAGAACTATATGAATAAAGTTCTATTTAATTCCCGCGATTCCCTTTCAACAGTCGAACAATAGCATTCCCCGAACTATCTCTATGGGATCGAAGGCACGCGTCAACCATAGCGACAACTTTATGTTTGCCATTAAAATCGACCATATATGTTTCAACGTTCAAGTGACTGAGGGACACGGAACTGAAAAAATAAACTTGGTAAAAACAGTCACGTATATACCCCTTCTAAGGGAGATAAAGTCTACTTTTAATCTATATATATATATATATATAATATTATAAAGAGAAAAGATTTGTATGTATGTAGACGTATGTTTGTAATGAATAAACTCAAAGACTACTGGACCGATTTTAAAAATTCCTTCACCTATAGAAAGCTACATTATCAGCGAGTAATATTTTATAAAGAGACCCGGACAAAGTCGCGTGTAACAGCTAGAAAGAAATAAATTAGCTACAGCTTAATATATCCTCAGGTTTTATACGGACTTGAAATTTTCATAATACCTTTCTTAGCAGGTGAAGTTATAAAATAAACCTATATTCCAAATCTGTAAGTTACTCAGCGAACTATGGAGAGTGTAATGTGATGCAAAGTAGTAGACCAAGGCAGTAATCAGTCAGATGAATTGGTTTTAAGGCAGTAATGAGGTGAGACCACTGACCACCTGCTCTCAAGAAAGCGGTTGGCTGTGTTTGGATGCGAATGGTAAAAAGGCTTTTAAACTCTCAATTAAAAAGGCCTATGTCCAAAAGTAGGCGCTTGAGGACTGCTAATGATAATGATGATACCTAAACTAATTTTTACCACAAAAAAAATATGTTATGAAACGCGTGGTATTCGGTATAGGGCGTAACTTTTTTGTTTGTAAACCGATTGGAATGAAAAAAACACTAAATGCTTGCTACAATACATCAATGAAACCGCATTCAAATCGGTTAAGCCGTTTCAGATATAAGCGTGCACAAACGCACAAAAAATCTAAAAACTGTTTTTTTTTTACCTCGGTAACATAAGTACAACGTGTGCAATTTTTTTTTAAATCTTTAATGTACATACAGACACGGCTCGTTTACAATTTTAATATAATTATGTATAAATATTGATGGGTTTTCATTTTAATGGCCTAATTATGACAGAGATTTGACTTAGATACGTACTATACTATGAAATCAAGGCATCAGACCGAACACAATTTTAACCATAATGAGCGCAATATAATAACTTTTTTTTGCTTTTTTTTTTTTGAGGCGGGGAAAAATGCGTTACGCATACACACACCGTCCGGGGAGACGGTGCTGTTATGTGGGACTCCCTTCCGTCTTGTTGAGAGAAGTATACCCACTAAAACCCCGCGGCGGTCTTCCTCAGCGGTCGAGAGAGGGTCCTGGGATCGCATTAGCGCACCAGAAGGTGCAATATTGCACAACAAATTTTTGTAGCTTCTCGGGATGACCGAACAGATTCACAATTGGAAGGTTTTTCTTAAATATCGTCTAAAATATGAAAAGAAATAAAAGTAGCCGATTAAAACTTTAGTACAGAACTTAAATTAATTAAAAATAACGTAGATCTCGCTGAAAATTTTGAGATAGTAGTGGTTTGCACAATTTTGTTTCGTAGGAATTTTTTTGGGAAGTAAAAGTAATTATTTAATATTTCAAAAAGTATGATTTCTTGTATATATCTGCCCGATTCGAACTTTTTTAAATATACGCTCTGTATTTTTATCAAAGTTTTAATTTCACTCCAACAAGTCAAATTAGGCGACTAAAATAACGTTTTTCTGCAAAGTCTTCGCCTTAAATGATTTCCAAAGATTATAGCGTTAAAAATCTGACGCCTACATAACAACTGTTAAATAAGGTTTCCAACAGTGATTCGAGTTGCGGAATATCCTCAATAGATTGAGCGCAGGATGTCCGAATGTTTCGTAAAGGAAAATGAAGTAGGTATTTACTACTCGAGACTCGAGAACTATCAATTCGATCTTGACACCCGTGAATCCATGTTTTGTTTTAACGATTAATCAAGGTCGCGAGGCATGGCTTCACAAGTAAAATACGTTTCATGAAAACTAGTCTTTGTTCACAGGTTTAAATAGGAAAATAATCATGTGAAAATACTGTTTCAATTTGTTTGTGAAGATGTATGTATGTTTGTTTCCCTTTCACGTAAAAAATACTGAACGGATTTGGATGAAATTTGGCACACAGACAGTTTATTACATGGATTAATATAATATATAGGATACTTTTTATCGTGGAAAAATGTTAGGTTTCCGAGGGATCGTCAAAAAACATAAAAAATTGGGCGCCACCGTCGTCACAGCGATGACGATGTCAGGTTATCTATATCTATGCACATTAGGTTGGGGTAAAGGTCTTTTCGCATATAGTATGTACATAGGCCGCTAGGAAAGTTTTGAGATTAAGTACCTTTGTTTTTTCAAAATAATTTCCAGCATTAGCATTCCCCATACGCCGAAAGCAGTCATTAAAAATATGCTCCTATGTTTCGTTTGAGATTTCTGCACAAACGTTGTTCCAAGCCGCAATTAAGTCCGTGTCGCTGGAAAAACGTAGTCCTTTCATAGCATCCTTCACAATGGGCAGCAAACCAAAGTCACAGGGCGCAAGATCAGGGCTGTATGGAGGATGTTCCAGCAGCTTCAGCCCCGACTCCTTTATAAATATCCTTGTTATCTCAGCCCGATGTGCCCGTGCGTTGTCATGGTGCAGGCGCCATGTAGACGTAAGTTGATCGCATACGACAAGAACGTACGAAAAAGGTCGTGATCAAAGGTCGGTCAGATCTCACAGACTGTGCTAAAACCCGGGTTAACCCGCAATAAGGTGATGCTGTGTGTATGGTGGGATTGGAAGGGCATTGTTCATTATGAGCTTTTACCGCCGGACAAGAACCATCGAATCGGATCTTCAATGCCAACAACTAATGAGATTAAAGCAAGAAGTTGAGAGAAAGTGGCTGGAATCGATCAATAGAAATAGTGTGGTCTTTCACCACACACATAGTTAGCACATAGTTAGCTATGTGCTGGACCACACACATAGTTAGCCACTGAGCAAAAATTAAGAGTTTGGCTGGCAGTTGTTAATGCATCTGCCATATAGTTCTGACCTTGCACCTTCAGATTTCCACCTGTTTTGGTCTTTTCAAAATTCTTTAGGCAGTGTGAGGTTAACATCAAGAGAGGACTGCCGAAATTACTTGTCGCTTTTTTTTGATCAGAAGTCCCAAAATTTCTACAACAACGGGATCATGTCACTGCCTACAAGATGGCAAAAAGTCATCGAACAAATTGGCACAAATATACTGTAATTAACTAAACTTAAAAAAATGTTTTGAGTTTTCATATAAAATGCGAAGAAACTTTTTCCCCAACTTATTATACTAATTTCTGACTTTAATATCAAACTGACATATCAATACTTATATCTATATCATTGGGAAACTGGGAACCGCATGTAGCTTGTCCTTTTTCGTCAGATTTTTTATATCTATGTAATAATACTGTTAAACTTCTATATGTTTTATTATTGAATATTTTTTTAATACTTTTCCTGTTTATGTCGTTATGCATCCAACCGATTCATTGAACGTTGAACACACATAAAACGATTTTCAATATCACGATCACACCACATTCTTGAGATATGCAATATTATGTTACAACACGCTTCCATGAAGTCGTAAGGCTCGGTTCTGAAAAATAACTACTCTTATCTAATTATGTGTCCATACCCTGTGTCATCTGCATCTGAGTCAGGGGTCCTCAGACTGGATTCATGTCAAGGTCCACATTGTCAAAGTGTACTATGATCGTATGATTTCTACAACGTATAGCAAAGTCAATTATTCTCTCACACTCTTAAATCGCCTTAAAAACTTCTTACCCATCAAAATAAAAAAAATCTCCTTATTCATACGCTGATTTTTCCCATTATTGATTAAACTGATGTGTGTTTTCCAGATCTAAATTCTGATCTTCTCAAAAAGCTTGATTGCCTCGTTAACAACTGCATTCGTTTCATTTTCTGTGTTCGTAATGTATCACATTTCTTCCTTTCGGTCTGAGCTTAAATGGCTTCCTATTCGCCAACGCAGATCACAGAGAATCCATTGTACCATTTTTTTTTTCTTTACTTATGAATCCACTTGCTCCCGGGTACTTAGAAAGTGAATCTCAATTCCTTTTCGAAACCCAAAGATGCCCAAAGCCGTGAGATTTGTTCTAGTAGCACTTTACGTCTTCGCGTTCCTCAAATTCATACTGACGTTATATATAAAATCTTTTATTCTTCAGGCCTTTCGTCTCTGCAAAGCCTTACCCGAAGATATACTAAACATTTACATCAGAACATTTACATTGCTATAAAACATATATGCGATTATACTTCAGGAAATTTCTTCGCAACATAAGAAACCTTCTTTCATCTATAATATGTGTGTGTGTGTGTGTGTATATAGTTTATTTTTTTATGCTTTAGTCTATGTTTTGTTTATTTGTATGTTTTTAGTATATTATTATTTTTTAAATTTTGTATTTAATTCATTTGTGGTCGTGTTTAGTCACTTTGTGCATTTGTTAGCCCTTCTGTAAATCTGTTGTTTTCTGTTTATCCCAAAGGTTGACTGGTAGAGAACGCTCTTAGCATTAAGTCCGCCTTTTGTAACAGAATGTACCTAAAGTTTTTTAATAAATAAAAATAAAAAAAAATAAAACGTTAAATACCTACTAAATTTGATGCCATAATTGTCAAGTGATCTATTCGTTAAAAGAGTCAATTGAATGCATATATAACGGCAATACTTCTGCTATCCAATAGTATACATTTACATTGATAAAACTAGACTTATCTTAGAAGTAAAAAGTAAAATAAAATTTAGCATTAAAGTAATATTTCACCGTGCAACGTACCTAACGGTTAATAAGAGGAAGGAATTGTTAGCAAGTTTAGATTCGTTTCCCAAGCCGTACGGTTAGTTACCTACTGGTCAAAATGTCTTTATGATGCGGCACTCGAACTCAAACGTTCCGTTTCATGATCATAATCTATAATAATATACTTGACATAGATTTGTGCAGAGTTTAGGCTCTATTGTGTTCTGGTATTCTTAAAGACTGTTCTTCTCAGTTTGGGGATATACTTCATGAAACTGAAGAAAGAAAGAAAAATCCGTGAAAAGCTCAGGGTTCACAGGAAAAAGGTGCAGTAAGACACTACACTTATTGACAAGCTGATGAACAAATTTGGACAGCAATTTTATTCATACTTCTGCGTATTTTTTTATTACAAGGGCGTACCAGTGCATCCCGTTGCACCCAGCTGCCGGCGCCCATACTTGTAACGTAATAAAAATTTTAGACAAGCACGAAGGATACTGTTAGGGATGGCAACACTGCCCTCTCGCACGCCTCATCGGACGTATGTTTCCAACTATAATCTTATATATATATAAATGAATCCCTATTTCCCTTGGTCAAGGCATCACTCGTGAACGGGTAGACCGATTTTAATTCGGTTTTCACTAATGGAAAGAGGGATAAACGGGGAATGTTCTTATATATAAAAATTGCACCGGGGGCGGGCCGCTAGTATAATAATAAAAGTCAAATTGGAATAAGTCTGAAGTATATTTACTTAATTAAAACACCATCCTGGAACCAGCTCGACAAACCTTGCGACAGATACAAGCAACATCAGAGGGGGTGAGGGCATTCAGGTGCGCTGTGGATCATGTATAAGTTTTTTTTTTTTTTTTTTCAATTTCTCCCCCAAGGGTTACACCACCCGCAATTAAGGACATGTAGGAAGGATGAGGCCGACGATGGAGCGAGCTCACCCAGAAGCTGCCTATTCACTCAAACCTTGAATAGATTTGGGTTGTATGAGCTCGGAAATACAGACGCCGGCAGGGAGTTCCAATCCTTAGCAGTGCGCATTCTAAAATATGTTTTAAAGCGCATGGTCCGAATTAGAGGGATTTCGACAATGTGAGGATGGTAACCAGCTATACGTCTGCATGTCCGATAGAAGAAAGGGGAAGGCGGTATGACCTCATGCAGCTCTCGAGCACACTCTCCGAAGTACATCTTATAGAATACACACAGACAGGCAACTTTGCGTCTATGTGCCAGGCTCTGCAGCTTAGTTCTTATTAGTGTATCATCGCCAATGAGCATCCTAGCTCTGCGATTCACCGAGTCAAGTGCGGTAACTTGGTATTTTGCCTATAAATACAAACAACGTAAGTCTTGGCATCTCTTATATCATTCAGTGAAACAAAACAGTATTGTTTCTGGATGGTCTTCTGTAGGAGATTGTCACCGCTGAAATAATCACATTATTTACAGAAATACTTTTAAATAAAGATTACAAGTCACTTTTAAAGTAGGATGATTAAGAAATGATTAATTTAATTCACATGATGATGAAATGGTGGGTATTTGTCACAACTGAACAATACAATATTGACAGTAATTCAGTATTCTGTTCGCGAGTTAATAAGCCATATCGTAAACAAAACTTATTGGACTATTGTTTGCCAAATCTGAATCTGTGAAACGAAGGACAGTAAACGAATTGAATGATTCAATCAATTGATTTAAAACTCTGTTACGTCGCAGATTGACTGCAAATCAATTAGCCAAGGATGGGGACCGATTTCATCATCATTATTTCAGCTAGAGAAATTCCATTGCTAGAGGTAGGCCTCGCCCACATTTTTACAATAGGAGAGGTCGGAAGCAGCTTGGATCCATCCTCGACCCGAAGCCCTCATCAGGTCGTCAGTACGTCAATCCAGTTCATTTTAGTTATTTCTGAATTTGAAAAAAAAAATGCACACTTGTCTAGAGTTTTCCCTACCATATAAAAGGTAGTAATAAAAACTACACAGTTCTTAGTTGGGAAACTGCAAATGGAATGCCAACACTTAAGTGTAAATGCTTCAACTATAAACTCCCATCATTACACGGGATTGTGTATTTAAAAGGCGGGCTTCCTTTCTACGAGCGCGTTATACTACTGATTTATGACGTCACAGACATCGTTTAGTTGTCTTATTGCTGTAATTAAGATAGTTTACACGGAGACTTGTGACGACATCACCTGCGTGTATATGCTATTGCAATTTTCTTTACACTTTTCCTTGTATTTTTTATGTAAAGGTCTTAAATAGGCTGATCGATGGTAAGTGGTTACCGTCACAATATATCAACACAAGCAACATCAAATGGTATGCAGAAATATATAGGATAAAGTATAATAGGATAAGTTCTTACTGTGGTCAAGTTTGTAACTTTGGATATTCGTGTGGTAATCTTGATTTACTCTCTTCGAATTTAAAGAATTATTTGGCCCTTTAGACTGTCACGGAACTAGGTACAAAATGGACAAAAGCTTTTTTGCAAAGACCACAATGTAGACTAGAAATATTTATGTAATGGCAATTAAAGGATACAATAAAACTATTTTTACTATTAAAACGTAATAAATTAAAATAATTAAATACAATTAACTAATAAAAAGAGATATAAAAAGGGCCATGGAAATAAGGCAAACGACAAGAGTGGAAGACGTGTAACCAATAGTTGAAAACTCAAATGGATAGGTCACATGTTCAGGGAAAATGAAAATAAATGGACTATAACAGAGTGGACCCGTAGATCCTAAACAAAAAGAAAAAGAGGAAGGCAGAGGAAACGTCGGTCTGACGTCAATATAAAGAATGCGGACCCGTTATGGAATCGAATAACTCGACTGAAGGATGACCGGAAGCTGCTGGAGAAGACCTTTGAGTCACAAAGACACGCCGACACCCAATAAATTGTTTTTTAATAATTTTTACTTATCTACATTATATATAAATATAATTACTGTAAGGAAAATTTGGCAAATAAAGGTTAAATAAATAAAAAAATAAGTAGTGGCAGGGAATAGTGCGTTTCGCAGTCATTTGGGCAGCCCGTCTGGCGGCAGTAACCACCTTTTACAGAAGTCCACCATGATATAACAGCATCTGTGCTGTTGCGTTTTGGTGAGTAAGGGATGCCAAAGCCCATTTCCGTATGCATAGTGTAATCCGCAGCGCACTTCCAGCACCTGTGGAGTTGGTTGTGTTATAGGCGACGGTAGCCACCTTCCATCCATCAAGTCAGCCTTAAAATAAAATAAAAATATTTGCATGCTTTTGTCTGGGGTGTGTCCCAGCACTCCTTCGGCCAAGGTTAATTTTGCTCTATTGTCATTTGATCAAATCGATTCCAGCAGGCAGAGCATAATTAACTCGAACAGGTTGCCCGGAACGGGTATGATTAAATCTCGTCCGGATCAAATTAGGCTCGAATGGAGTGCTGGAACGGCGAACAAAATTAGCCTTGGCCGAAAGAGTGCTGGGACGCACCTCTCTGGTAGAACAAATTACAAACCAATATTGCAATAATTTCAGCCATCGATTGTACAATCGTGTTCTGAATTGTCCCGCGTAAATGTTTAAATGTTTTTTTTTTCTTTTTGAATTTCTGGTCCCTGGCAGAATATCAGTGGTGTGGTCTGCACCACAAGTGTGTACTGAGCCAGGGTTCCTTTTCCTCTCGTTACTTGTCTATATATTTGTTTGCTTGTAATTATTATTTTGTTGTTTGTTGTATTGTTGTATATTGTTTGTATTGTTCACATATTGTATTAGAAGAATAAAAGAAAGTATCTTTCTTTCTTTCTTTCTTATTCTTCAATTAGTTGAAAGTTCAATTCAATTGAAAGTATCTTCAATTGATCAAATGTAAGAAGCGCAAGACTTTACTCATTTATAGCAAAAAAATTTAAAGTAATTGAGACTTTCTTTTGCTCAAAGAATTAAGGACGACGATTCAAAATTAAAATAACTCGCTTCTAGTAGCTGTATCTCTTCTAAGCAAGAACACAATTTATGGAAGTACTCAACATGACCAAGCAAAGCAACTCCTGTAATTTTTCTTCAATATCCCATCTTGGATATCCGAGTTTCAAATTTACTTCGTTATTATTATCACATAAACACATAGAGGCATTATAAGGCCGTAGCCTCGGGCCCGCGGCACCATTTAAGGCCTAACAGTAATGGGCCCAGTCTCCCACGCAAATAGGAAGGCTATATCAAGGCTCGCTTCAATGGGACAGACTACACAGTAGCGATTCATTAAGTAATTGAATGTTTATTGTTCTTATTGCTTACCGAGAGCTTAAATAAAGATTTCAGGGTTTGTGAGATGAACGGTGCTTCCATAATCTAACATATTTATTTGTAATAAATAAAATCGCTGTCCGCCTCTGTCAGTTTCTCCGTTAATTTCTTCTAAACCAGCAATCAGATTTCGATACAGTTTTCATTAATGAAAAGAGCGATAACGGTCGCTAGTAATTAATAAATCATTATTCTTTACTAATCGTATTGCTGCAAACTTTTTGCTACGTTTTATTCCGTATTTCACAAAAATTAATCAGCATATCTATGGAATGATGTAAAGATGATCGCCCTGTATTAACATAGTATACAAAACAAAATCTCAACAAGAAACAACAAGAAGAACAAGAGAGAAAAGCAAAACTTCATTCCTCATGATTTGCTGAATGCACATTCAAGTAAAGATTGTTGAGGAAAATAGAAATCTTCTAAGATATTTTGGTTATAATGTACAGCAGTTATCAGCTTTGTGGGACGAAAATTCGTCTTGCGCAAGTTCTAAATCCACACTTGTATTGCACATTGCACATCTGAGTTTCTATTTCGGTTAGAAATAATTACCACCGTCATTAACGGTGAAGGAAAATTTCCTATGGTCCACTTGGGTCTACCATTTGTTCCCCTCGTAAGTCCACTTTTTAGTAGGTACACTTGTCTCTAGCAACCGAAAATTCCTTTTCGGGTGCTTATGAAAATCCCTTTTCGTAAGTAAACCCGAATGCACTAGATGACTAGCTTGTGAAGTACTTAAGGGTTTTTGAGAATCAATTAAAGTGGATACACGTCGGAAGTAAAACCAAAACATTAGAATGCCAGGATTAAAACTGTCATCACATTAATCAGATTAAATCACACTGCATCGAGAGTAAAATAAGCATTCTAAATAATCAACATTACAAATTACATAGCAAAACAATCAAATCTACAAAGGAAAATAAGATTTAATTATTTATAAATAGAATTGCAAACGCCATAGAAAATACCATAAGAAATTTGCCGCAACCAGCGTTCACCACGCAAACCACCATATATAAAGATTAGAAACCGTCACATTGGGAAAGTTATGTCACTTGTCCAGTTCCGCGTCCATTCTACTGTTGGGCCTCATTTGGGTCATTGTTGAGTGTTGATTACCCATTGTTGTCATTAAGTAACTCACCATGCTGATTGGTTATTTTTGTACAAGGGCTGTCACAAGATCTTTTGGTTAGAGTTTATTGGAGGAATCGATTTTCATATAAGGCCCCGGGCATGGAAATTTTATGAAGAGTAAAATTAATACAAGCGTTAACTAAAAAGCGTTACGTTATGTCACTTTGATATTTATGTTCCCTAATTATATTCTTAGGGTTTACAAAAGCAAACGTCGAAATCTTGTCTGAAAAATGTAGTCCGCGTTGAGGAACGAAACGATAGTGCGGTATAAATTGCCGGCGCAGCGACACTGTCGTCGAAAAATGAAATATTTGATCTTATAAAACGTAATGACGTAGTGATCTGTGTATACCGAACGTAACTAACATAACTTTTGTTGGAACACGTGACATCTGAGTATGCAGAATGTAACTAAATATAAAGTACATATGTAACTAAATAACTGGATATTAGGAATTCAGTTATTTATTGACACGAAGAAAATTTTAAACGTTTAATTTTATACGTAGTTGTGTTAAACAAGCAACGCAATATCTCTGTCTCTGTCCCTTAGTGCCTCTCAAGTCCTGAAGGTTGGCAGTCAAATCCTTAAACTCGTCTCTGTTAAGACACACCTGTCTCTGGAAATGTAGTATCATTGACATAGCATTACTTCATTTAAATCCAAGTGGATCCTAAATCAATAACCGCATGCATCCTGACTCTAGATCATGACATCTCCCGATGAGTAGCAGGAACTACTACAGCCAACAATAAAAACCACATGCGAAGTTTACTGTTTATTTGTAATTGTGGAATCTCTTCCTCCGTTATGGCAAGATTCCGTTGACCGTTGATCATAAAGCATGCAGGAACAGCTAATGTTTTTGTTTATGTTAAGGTCCACTTAATGGTAAGTGGCTACCCACCATAGTAGGATTAAGGATAAGGGCCTTTGGCGTCCCTTATTCATTCACCAAAACACAACAGAACACTTGCTGTTATTTTGTTACTGCCGTCAGACAGGCTGTCCAAATGACTGCGAAGTGTAATGTACCCTGCCAGTACTAATATAAATAACAAATTAAAACTCACCATCATAAGAATCCGGTATATAAAGAGGTTTTCCAACCAACTTGCCCTTCTTTCCGGACAACGGAACAGCTTCGACCCTCCGATGAGCTTCTAGCACCCTGTACAATAGCACTGGCCTATCCTGCCCCTCGAACTTCACAACTCTC
Organism: Bembecia ichneumoniformis; assembly: GCA_910589475.2. Taxonomy (NCBI): domain Eukaryota; kingdom Metazoa; phylum Arthropoda; class Insecta; order Lepidoptera; family Sesiidae; genus Bembecia; species Bembecia ichneumoniformis. The sequence goes on from OU342543.1 coordinate 8,646,549, forward strand.
GGCAGTGAGAACTTATCGACAAACTCTTTCAACGTCATCACTTCACTACAATCATCTTCGGGCTCGACCGAGCCGTTTCTTCTTCCCAATAAGAAGTTGTCGGCCCATTCTGGCGCGTTCGGTCTTCTCTCGAAATCCGATCTTCGTTCACTACTTCGGGGCTTGTACCGTGGCGGACGCTCCCGTCTTACCAACGCTTCGTTCGCTTCTGCTAACCATCTGGTCACTAAGCGTTCCCGCTCGACATCCAAATATCTAGGTTTTGAAGCATCACAGGCGAATCTTGCAGCATCGAAGCAGTACTGAGGGGGTGGCGGTCGAATTCTAGGGGGGAAGAAGCGGGGTGGGACGTAGGGAGGGTGGGGGGCGTAGGCTGGTGGCGTCCGTGGTCCGGAGCCCTCGACAGACGCCGTGCGAAACATCGTGTCAGGCCATTGATACTAGCTTCTCCACCTGCAACAAGTTAGAATAATACGTTGAGTTTTATACTTCTTTAGCGTCATTCACACCGACATAATGATGTTTGAATAGTCAAGATGCTTGATGATGCGTATTGCGATGCCGCGATTTTACATAAAAAAATGCGTCTCAGAGAAGCTGTGGCGGAACGCTAGTAATAAATTAGTATAAATACGTTTTCAAATATTACGGAAATCTCGTTAATTTATAGCTTCATATATTCATAGATCATACGTTATTTAGAACTTAAAACGCAATTAGACATATTTTCCGATACCGATACCATAAATTTTATACCTACTAACCGGTTTGAGATTGTTCTCTTTAGTAATAAATGGTAGTAAAATTTATAGGTTGGATGATTTGGAAATAAATCCACAATTACTGCTCTTGCTATGCTTAGCACACTGGTCTTTGTACACGTGGAAGGACTAGTGGCTCTCATTAAAAAGGCCTTTGCCCGTCAGTGAAAGCTTATGGCTTGATTATAAATATCTGCAATTATCAAGTTGGATTTCAAAAAATATCTCAGTCCAATCCTTAAGGAAGGTTAACGACCACGCCACGACCGAATGGGATGTAGGATCCGAATAAATAGATGAAAGTACGCCGACGAAAATTTTGGCTGGACTAAGGGTATCCCTTACTCACTAACACAACAGCACACATGCTGTTATTTTACGGTGGTCTTCTGTAAGGGGGTGGTTACTGACGCCAGACGGGCTGCCCAATGACTGCGAAACGCAGTATCCCCTTTTTTTTTTTTTTTTTTTTTTTGCGTGGGAAAATCTGCGAGCCAGATCCCCACCGACCATGGGGACATCGGTGGGGTATGTGGGACTTCTACCCACTAAAAACCCACGGTGCTTCCTCGCGCCGTCTATGGGCGGGGGGTAAGGGATCGTGGAAAACATGCATCTGCCTCCCCCGCCAGACGAGGCCCGCGCACTTGCGGGCTCCACCTCGATTAGGCGCGGAGTTTGATCTCCGCGCCGTGGAGAGACGTGCCGGAAACACACAGCACGTCTTCCATCGTTGCCCGGTGTTGTGATGACGGCGGACAACCCCATGTCCACCGCCCACGGGCGAAGCGGTACGAGCCGCCCATTCTCACCTCTCGCAGCGGGCAGTCAGCGAGGGGCTTCACCTCTGAAGCACCCCATTACCTCTTCTCTGCGGCACAACCTACCACAGAGTCGGAGGTCGCTTCCACCTGAAACTCTCGGATAACCCCTGCTCATGTGGCCGCTCATCTCTACGGCATTAAGGGTGGGCGGCCCAAAGGGGGTTTCCATCTGACATTTCCACAGCAATCGCGGCAGCCCGAGAGACGGACTCCACCTCGTGTTGTCGTCGCGGAAGAGTTACTAGGCCGGGTGACGAGGCCGGGTGTTCACTCTTCCGGACGACTGCGAAGGGCGGTTACTAGGCCGGTGGCCCTAACCGGGTCTTCACCACCCCCCACAAGGCCACGATTGCGGTACTCTGCCAGACGGTCCTTCCCTGCCGTAAAGCTCCGTCTTCGCGTGCGTTGCCCGACTACCACTGAGCGACAGAGCCATCCGAGAGAATCCGCCCGCTGCGACCCGCGCCGGTCCTCATGCGCAAAACCGAGACCCATACCTCGGTCCGACGAACAAGGACCGGGGGTGCCGTCTCTCACCGGCCCACACCCGCATGAGCCGAGTACGGATCCTCGGCTCAGCGAGCGGTGACCGGCGAAGCTCCAACTGACCGTTGGAGCCTCCCAGCAAACGCTCCGCCACGAGCTCCGATGTTCGGAGTTCGCTCGGAGCCCTCACGGGTGTGCTTCCTTAGTTCCCCAGCGACAATCCGGTCAGCCAAGCGAAGGCCGGTGACCCCACCGACCCCTGCAACCGTCCGGATTGGCGAGGGTTAAGCCCCCCCACCGCGACAAGGTCCCAGCACACCTAGGGGGGGAAACGCAGTATCCCCTGCCACTAACTTAAGAAAATCTATACATAAAATAAAATCTGTACTGTATCTGTACATTTAATTTGAACACGTTGTACTTGTGTTACCGAGGTCCAAAAAATAGTTTTTAGAATTTTTATCTGTTTGTATGCGCATTTGTGCACGATAATCTCTGAATCGGCTTAACCAATTTGAATGCGGTTTTCACTGATGTATTGTAGCAAGCCAATTGAATCTCGTAAAATTTAGTGTTTGTTTCATTCCAATCGGTTCACAAACAAAAAGTACGAAGTTGCGGGCTCAGCTAGCATAAAACATAATTCTTTAAATTATTTTAAAAAAAATAGTTAGGAATATATTTAATTTTATTTGCTGGAGACGACGGACACCTAAAAATTGTGATGGGGACGAAAGACACCATAGTGTAGGTAAAAAATAAGGGGGGACAAACCCTCGGGGACGAAGTGGAATAATCCGTTTAGATCGCCAAAAATTGGTCGGGCAGAAAGATTACTTTCTTTAAAATTGAGATAAATTGAACCGTGTCGATTGACACAGTTGCATTTTATTTAACTTTGAAGCGCGTGAATCCCGAATATAAAATAATATGTGTATATGTATATGTATATATAACTAGTATTATAAAAAAACGGGACAAGTGCGAGTTAAACTTGCGTGAAGAGGGTTCCGTACGATGTTACCTATCCGCACAATATTGAATGATTTATCATGTTATTTTAATATCATGGACTTCTTATAGGTTTAAGTAGGTAACTTATAAGTAGTTTAAGTAAGTAACTGACTCTATAAGTAGAAAACTAATTTCTGTATTTTTTTCAAAATTTTAGGTTCAGTTTTTCGGAGATAAGGGGCGGGGGGGAATGGTCGGACAGACGGGCACACGAGTGATCCTGTAAGGGTTCCATTTTTTTTATTCAGACGTACGGAATCCTAAAAATTAAAGAATGTAGGACGCTAATGAAATAAACATATAACTATCACGTACAAATTGCGTATATAACTACAATAAATCATTAAGAAGTCTAATCACAACCAGCAATTTTCATTCAAACAATACTCGAACAGTTTTCCCACTAAGTACACTCGAGGACAAACGAGTATATGATATTCACACGAAGATAAATAAACATAGAATGTCGGCACTAAGTCTGCCGCATCGTTTAATAAGTTAGGTAATAAGAAAATCTAATTAAAAGAAAATTTCTGTATACAATATTTAAAAAAAGTATTTATTTAATTAAAAACAATTTATTTATATGCATTATTTAAATTTATTTAAATAAAATGTAAATAAACAGACGGCGTTCGTGTCAAAAGGTTATAGGTCGGTATATTGTATTTCGTTTTATTATTTCAGTATAATAATATTTTTATTATTCAGTATATATTTGACGAGTCCCTTGGATAAGTGGTTAGGGTGCTTGCCCTAACATTCCGTTCTAAGGCTCCCGGGTTCGATTCCCGGCAGGGTCAACTTTGAAAATGAACTTTTCAAAGTTGGCTCTGGTCTGGATCTGGAAAGTAGTGGCAGAGCACACTGCGTTTCGCAGTCATTTGGGCAGACCGTTTGGCGGCAGTAACCACCCCCTTACAGAAGACCACCGTGAAATAATTGCATGTGTGCTGATGTGTTTTGGTGAGTGCTACCCTATTACCCTATCCCATCTCCTTTATCAGCAGCTGTGGCGTTGCTTGTGTTATAGGCGACGGTAGCCACCTATCATCAAGTGGACCGTCAGCCTGCCTGCGTGACGTGACGATCTTAACATTAAAAATATATATATATAATTTTTGATATTGTTTTCATTTAATGAAACAGAGTTCTTTAATGTTTTCTTTATATCTTTGCAATTGAGTTCATTAAATGTAAGTACCTGCAAAGAAGTAAGCGGAAAGTGTATTAAAATTGATAATCAAGAAAAATATTGATACGTTTAATTTTCTATATGTGAGTATTAAAATTTATTTAATTAGTAATCCTTGTGGAAGGCCACGAGGAAAATGAAAACGCCAAAAAATCATATTCCTCCAATTAGAAATACTGTTGGAAGTTGGGCTAGATCCAATTCTGAGAAGGCCTCAGTATTTGCAGAGCATCTCCGAAAGGTTTTTGAACCATTCCCAACCTCAAATTCTGAACACGATGACGAAGTATCAGCGTATCTAAGCTGCCCAATACAAATGTGCTTACCCATAAAAAGTACCAGTCCTAAAGAAGTAAAGGATGAGATTGGGAACCTAAAAGAAGGAAAATCACCAGGATATGATGCAATTGACGCAACAATGCTGCAGTATCTACCAAAAAAGGCTATTCTGATGATAGTGATCATTTTCAATGCATGTCTAAGACTGGAATATTTCCCATGTCAATGGAGGATAGCCCAAGTGATAATGATACCCAAAGCAGGAAAACCACTTCAGCAGGCAAGTTCTTATAGACCAATCAGTCTCCTACCGGTTATTGGGAAAATCTTGGAGAAGATAATCTTGAACCGAATGAGACCACATCTTCAGGATATGCTTCCCTCACACCAATTTGGCTTCCGCGCAGATCACGGCACTATAGAGCAAATCCATCGCCTGGTGGACATCATAGGTAGGACGTTCGAAAAGATGCAATATTGCTCAGCAGTATTCCTTGACATCGGGCAAGCTTTTGACAAAGTCTGGCATGATGGGTTGATGTACAAACTGAAGAGGATGTTGCCACACAGTTTCTTTGGGATCATCCGGTCATATCTCAACAAGCGATGCTTTGAGGTGAAGCTCAATGGAGAAACCTCACAATTGCAGGAAATTAATTCTGGTGTGCCACAGGGAAGCATACTTGGTCCGGTGCTATACCTTATTTCAACTGCCGATCTACCAACGAACAGTAACACCACCATAGCAACATATGCAGATGATACTGCAATAATGTCTGTTCATGCCGACCCAGTTGTGGCTTCTGCCAATTTACAGGCTCACCTGATAGACGTCGAGAAATGGTTCGATCTGTGGCGTGTTAAAGCAAATCAAAGTAAATCGATCCACGTAACCTTTACTCTTAAAAGACAAACATGTCCTCCGGTCACTCTCTATAACGAAAGCATACCCCAGGCTGACAACGCAAAATATCTCGGCATGCACCTGGATAGACGATTGACGTGGCAAAAGCACATCTGGAGCAAACGCAAGCAATTGGATTAAGGAACATGTACTGGTTAATTGGACGAAAATCACAGCTGTCAGCTACAAGCAAAATTGTCGTCTACAAAACAATTTTGAAGCCAATTTGGACATACGGAATACAGCTTTGGGGAACTGCTAGTATAAGTAACATCGAAATCCTTGAAAGATTTCAAAATAAAGTCATAAGAACAATGCTAAATATTCCGCAATACATTAGTAATAAGTTAATACAGAAGGACCTGAATATCGGCACGGTAAAGCATGAGGTAGCAGTATTTAGCCAAAAATATCAGAAAAGATTATCTAGACACGTCAACTTTCTGGCGAAAAGTCTGTGGGGCACCGGGGCAGTGCAACACACCAGACTCAGGAGACACAGTGTTCCCAACTTGCAAGATAGATTCAACAGTGGCCAATAGAAGACGAAGGTGTCACTGGACACCAGACTCTGACCAATATATTAATCAGGGAAAAAATCCAACCAAAGAAATAGCTCATTGTAGAAAATACAGATCGCTATGGTGCAGAATAACAAGAGAGAAAAAAAAAAAAAAAAAAAATTAGTAATCCAAATTATTTACAAGTTAATATATATTTTATGTTAAGATCGGCATACATGCTGACAGTCCTCTTGATGGTAGGTGGCTATCGTGGCCTATAACACAAGCAACGCTACAGCACAGATGCTGTAATTTCATAGTTGTCTTCCGTAGAAGGTGGTTACTGCCACCGGAGGACGATCTGCCAATTAATGACTACGAAAAGCAATGTGTCCTGCCACTGCTTGAATACCTTCTATGCTCAAATATCTTTAAAGTTTGAAGTTTATATCAGTCTTCATCATTGCGTTTAATATTATAAGCAAGATCAAAAAAACACTTGAAACAAGAAGGTTGATCAACTGCAAAACTGATTGTTACGTTTACGTAACAATTGACTACATACAGCACTGTGATTGGTCGAATCGACAATGCGCCGAAACAATGGCCGACTCAACAGGTGCGCGTGAGTCGGCCGTGTTGCGTTTTAAAACTTGATTCATTTAGTACGCAGTTGAATTTTTCTAATTAAATTTTTTATTGTAACACAAACAAGACTATTAATTTCTTGGGTTTGACTACTTACTGCCGCACTCAGAGTCGTTTTAATGATTACTTAGCGACTCTTTAGTAAAGATTTAAAAATGTTTACTCTCAGAGACAGTTAATGGTTGATTAGTGGTCTTAAGTGACACTTAACTTTAATGACAGCTCAACCCTTACTAAACTTCTTAAATGGAGAATTTGACATTTCGAAAGTGAGGTAATCTTATTAATAATAATCTATTGTTCGTGGAGTCGTTACGTAGGTAGCTAAAATTATTTAAAAAAAAAATTAAATTTAAAAACTAAAATTATATCTTGACAAGATGATACTTTACGAAAAAAAGTAAAGTATATTACTACTATGAAAAATTGACAATTAAAATTGACAATGATGTGAAATGTTGCCGTATTTAAAAAATCTTGACTTTTTAATTTATTTAATTATAATTACGTCTATTATTGTTAATTTTAACTGATAATAATAAGAAAAGACATGTTTAACTGATTTTTATGAAAAACTCTTATTTTTTTCTATACATAAATTGCTTTGCCGAATGATATCGTGTCATTGAGTTTTTTCTTATGACAACACTGCACGTTATCGATATGCATTTCGATAGAACGCACAGTCCTATGCTTACTTAAAGTGGTATTTAACTAATGAACCATTAACTTTCGTCTCTGGGAGCCGCGGCTCATTAACGTATTTAATTGTATTTAGTTAAGTGTCTATTAGTACTATCTAATGAACGTCTCTGAGTGCGGCAGTTAGAATTCCAAAGATGTTCGGTAGAAATAATCAATGAGTGCTCTTTAAGGATGAGATCAATATGCGGCCCCCTAGTTTCTGTCAGATCATCATTTGATAACCAATATTACCGATAAGTATTGCTTTGAAAATGATAAGTGTAGCAGTAATGAAGATGAAGAAAATTCATTTTGCCTATTTTAATAAAATAACCCTCTATCATCGGCATGGAGGTCCCATTATTCTAAAGTGCCCAGAGCCACCAATAAGTTAAGGGCGACCCTGATTGCATTAGTCTACTAATATAGTCAATACTACTAATTTAGTACTAATAATATTAGTCCACAAATCCACAAATCCACTAGTTAGTCATTACAGCCACACACAAATGCTCTGCAATCTGAAAAAATGTTTCGCTTCGTAGCGTTCAAAGCTTCAAATATTATTCTACAATCTGATAAGTTGGCCACAATAATTGCAAAACTATTCCTGAAGCCTCAACATATTTGTAAAGGGAGTGGACCTTTAGAGAATTAAATTGCTAAAATACAGACGGCGAAAATTGTCTCCTTTTTAAGAGACACATTGCGTATATGTGACAGTGATAATGATAACTTTATCATTAATAACTAAATCGATATTTTTTGTATCACAATCCCAAGTTATGTTAAGTCTTTAAAAAACACGTTGTTTTTAATTATTACAAAATCTATATCTCTCATTTTTATATAAATCTTATATATAAAAATGAATCCCCATTTCTCCTGGTCACGGCATCACGCGTGAACGGGTAGACCGATTTTAATTCGGTTTTCGCTAATGGAAAGAGGGATAAACGGGGAATGTTTTAGGGTATATAAAAAGTGCACGCCGGGCGAAGCCGGGGGCGGGTCGCTAGTCTATAATATAAAAATGAATCCCCATTTCCCTTGGTTACGGCATCACGCGTGAACGGGTAGACCGATTTTAATTCGGTTGTCACTAATGGCAAGAGGGACAAACGGGGAATGTTCATATATATAAATATTTCAAGTCGGGCGAAGCCGGGGGCGGGTCGCTAGTTTATAAATATAAAGTTAAATTGTAATTTTTTTTGTATTTTATTTTATAGTACCAAATTAATATAAATTAATGACATTAATTTTAAAAAAATGAATATTTGCTCCCAATTTATTTCATTTTTGAAAAAAAAAATATACGAAAATTTTCTATAGTGAGTCACTTAAGGAAGATCCAATGGAGCCGTTTTTACATACAAAACCTTTTGTTTGGTCGAAGTAACTTTAATAAACTATCAAAAGTCGTTGTCCTCTGTCATCAACCTTCAATCAGTACAACCACACTTACTAAAAATAAATTCAATCACACACACACAAAAAGTGACCTTAAGATGTACAAATACACTTCAATTTTAAATTGACAGTCGTTTGAGTCTTCCGAGATAAACTTGTCGAATTACAAAAAACGATATAGTCTGCAAAAATTTAAATCAATCAAATTTTTATTCTATTTCCTCACTACTAAAGACTCTTTATTGAATGGGAATTGACCGCAAGTGTAACTTTGTAAAACGTTAGATACAAGACCGGTCTACATTTTTTTCTATCGATAATAAATTAGAGATGTGGTTGCAGTTCAAAGCCAGTGTTGCCAGTGCTTTATGAAGCAATTAATCGAAGGTTGATAAGAAATCATCAAATATTTTTTTAATTACAGTTGGGAATTTATTGTACCTATGACTTGTGTTATTTATATGTGGTCACATTTTTTAACGAGTAAGCTACTACAAACATACCATCGCCTTAACAAAATCATCGTCAACTAAACCCAAAGATTTTCAACTGTATAGATCGGGCAAGACGAAAGAATCCGTAATGTGACATTTAGAACCACGTGGTACAAAATCGCTCAGTCCATCACCAAATTTAGAAGGCTCTTTAACTACGCCATGGCCATCCTGATTACTGGATATTTTTGGAGGAAAAATTTCCCAATGCCCTCTCTATATATTTTATCTTTTTGACTAAACCATTTTAGACTGACGTCTTAATTTATATAAGCTGAGCCCGCAACTTCGTACGCGTCGTATAGCACGTAACTTTTTTGTTTGTAAACCGATTGGAATGAATCATACACTAAATATTACGGGAATCATGTTGCAGTAGATGAGTGAAAACCGCATTCAAATCTGTTAAGCCGTTTCAGAGATTAGCATGCACAAACGCACAGACAAAGAGATAAAAAATATGAAAACTATTTTTTAACCTCGGTAACATAAGTACCTATAACGTGTTCAAATGCTTTTTTTTTAATCATTAATGTACAGACACGGCTCGTTCTAGCTCGTTTACGATTTTATAAATTATGTTTACTATCCTTGAAAAATATTAGTCTAGAATTATAAAAAATTGGGACCACCGCCGTCATAGCGATATAGATGTCAGGCGGTGTTTAGGTATTATATTTTTCTTTTTTCAACGCAGACGAAATCGCGGGCTCCAGCTAGTAAATCATAAAATACAAGTTCTTAAATCAGTTGCAGTCTACGAACTTTTACTATCACTATACAATTAGGTACGTTAATATATTTTGTCCGCTAACTTATGGATCTTATTAATGGATTAAAGTGGACCATCCATCCAACAGTTTTGATACGTTTTTAGGGTTCGGTACGTCCGACTAAAAAAACGGAACCCTTATAGGCTCACTCGTGTGTATACAGTTAATTATCAGTTAATTATTATTGTCCGTCCGTTACAGTCAATTATCTCCGAATCTACTAGACCGATTAAGTTGAAATTTGGTAAACATATCAATTTCTGTAACCCAAACGCAGAGGTGTGACGTGAATAGATGAAATCTGTATATGGGAGGTTATTTTTGGGGGGAAGTGGAAAATAAAAAAAAAAATTTTGAAAACTGCATCGTGTGACATATCAAATGGAAAATCTTGTTGTGAAGATCTTAAATGTATTTTTTTGTAATTTTAAAATAAATAGTTTCCAAGTTATTCCAGAAAATAGACGAAAATTGACCCTTATCTCAGAAACTACTAAACCTAAAATTTTGAAAAAAATACAGAAATTAGTTTTCTACTTATAGATTATAGGAAAACCTATAAGAAGTCCATAATATTAAAATAACATGGTAAATCACTCAATATTGTACGGATAGGTAACATCATACGGAACCCTCTTCACGCGAGTTCAACTCGCACTTGATGTTTTATTTACTAATGGAAAGAGCGATAAACGAGGAAGGTTTGGAGAAAAAAATTGCAACCGTTCGAATCCGGGGGCGCGTCGCTAGTATATACTAATACAGACCGTATTTTTGCGGGATAAACCCACACTTTAACAACACAGGAACTGCCAACGCGGAGAACAAAATTAAATAATTATTTTACTGTTATACAAACTTGTACAGATTTATTGCTTACAGGAAGTTAAAATAACTGTCGATGCTACTAAAGTGCCTTTCACATTGTACAATCGGATGGTCTGTTTTTTTATTCTTTTATGGTAGCTTAAATCTTTTATAAGTAATGTTTTATGTTATGGAATTTTAATTATGAGAATCTATTTACAAATACTAGCTGAGTCCGCAACTGCGTACGCGTGGTATTTGGTGTAGCGCGTAACTTTTTTGTTTGTAAAGCGATTGGAATGAAATAAACACTAAATGATACGGAAAGCTTGCTACAATATATCAGTGAAAACCGCATCCATATCGGTTAAGCCGTTTCAGAGATTAGCGTGCACAAACGGTACAATAGACAAACGGACAAAAATTCTAAAAACATTTTTTTTACCTCGGTAACATAAGTACACCGTGTACAAATTGTTTTTTTCTTTTAATCTTCATTGTATACGGCTCGTTTACGATTTTATTATATGCATAGATCTATCTAATATATACAATACTCTCTGTTCCTATGTTTCTCTTTCTTATTTTGATACGGTTTAATGAGGAAGGTTGTCGGAAATTTGTGAAAAAAAAGATTGCATCCTTGCAAATCCGAGGGCGAGTCGCTAGTAATATATATTTTAGTAAAATTGTAGGTATGAAGTTGAGTAGGTTTGATTGCTCGGGAGTGTAGTTTTTAGATATTTTATACAAAGTTGCAGAACTGTGAACCACTCTTCTAATTCTAATTTTAATTCTAACCCAAGACGATGGGGGGATGGACCATCGTCCATACCCAAGGTAATGGACCCCCTCCATTAACCTCTTTGCGTTGCTATGCTCAGCCGTTTAACAAGGCAATCTGCTCAATGTTCATACTACTCCATCTAGAGTAGACAAAACTGGCATCATATACCTATATTTCGTTTGTCGACCCTCACTCAGTCCAGTATTTGTTTCTCTATTTATTATATCAGCTGGTGCCCGCGACTTCGTCCGCGTTGTAAAATAAAATAAATAACGCCTTTCAGCTATCTGAAGCTATCTGGCTGAGTATTTTTGAAAATTAACCCCTACACACTGTTTGTGTGTACAACATACAAATTCAAATTCAAATAATTTATTTACAAGTAACACGAGTTACTGTGAATCAGTTCTTATTGATTTAAATGAGCATCCACATGTACTGCCACGTCTGGCGTGTAAAATAATAACATGAAGGGTCGGTATCAAAACGACTGGATCTACAAAATGACCTTATCTGCATAAGGACTAGCTCGCAAAACGACCACAGCTGCAGAAAGCCTATATCTCGAAATTACATTGTAGTAACACGACCACCGAGCAGAAGGTCTTAGTCTCAGAATGGCTTAATATCAAAACGACTAGATCGCAAAACGGCCACGTCGTGGAATGCCTATATCTCCGAATGGCTTAGCAGTAAAACGACTAGACCGCAAAATGACTTTCTGGTGAAAGGTCTACATTTCATGGTAGCAAAACGACTAGTTATCAAAATAGCTACAATATCCATAGAGAATCATGAAATAACAAGATCTCAAAGCCACAGCCTCTGGTCAGCTATCAAAAAATGGTAAAGTCGTATCATTAGACAACATTATACAGTGTGTGTGTCTGTTTTTAGAACAAATTGTCCTTTGTGAAAGGTTTACTTGCTTTTTAAAACTATGAACAATAATACAGAGGTATACATACAATTAAAACAACTTTATTCAAACATAAGAGGCATATTTACATGCCAACTAAAACTTAAATTGTACTTGTTGATCGTGAAAACTATCAATCATTGTTTAAATCATTTACACATTTTCAAACTGTATTTAATCTCAGTAATACTATTAAGAAACTCAAAAGAGCTAATGTTTCCTTCATTAAGTGATTTAAGCTCCCTTTTATATTTTCGGTCAAACATTATGTCTTTTTTTTGCGGTTTGTAGAATTCATTATAGTTTTAAGTAACTTTAGGCTTTGGTACTCGGCTTCCTTTTTTAGTGTATCCAGAAAAAGAATAAGTGTTGGCTTGTATTCCATGAAGCCATTGTACCCCAGTCGAGCGATAAGGCACGCGATTTTGAATCTAGAGGCCGGTTTTAAAAAAAAAACATTTGGTGAACTACATCGTGAGGAAAATGGTCTAATCTCTGAGTTGGAAGGTCAAATGGCAGTCGCTTTCGCAAAACTAATGCCGACTTATATCTTGGGATTTGGGATTAGGTTCTATAGCGGACCCCGGGCTCCTTTAGGACACAATCATCAAAACGCTAAGAGGATGATGATGATGATTTGGTGGCATGACCATTGTTTCATGCCATTTCAATAACCAGTCTTTTTGCTACTGAGCCATTCTGAGATGAAGTCCTTTCGCGGTCTAGTCGTTTTACTGCTAAGCCATTCGGAGATATAGGCATTCCACGAGGTGGCCGTTTTGCGATCTAGTCGTTTTGATATTAAGCCATTCTGAGACGAAGACCTTCTGCTCGATGGTCGTGTTACTACAATGTCATTTCGAGATATAGGCTTTCTGCAGCTGTGGTCGTTTTGCGAGCTAGTCCTTATGCAGATAAGGTCATTTTGTAGATCCAGTCGTTTTGATACCGACCCAACATGAATAGTCAATTAAAATTTATAAAACAATAGAAACTAAAAAAAGAAAAAATGTCATAATAAATATTGTAAAATATAATTAAATGTCAAAGTATTCTTTAATATCATAAAACCATGTGGCTATTAGCCACATGGTCAGTTTTTTTTTAAGTAAATTTCCCGGTAATTCTCTGAGTGCAACAAACAAACATACAAAATATTTCCTCTTTATAATATTAATATAGATAAATAATAATTCTAATAATATTAATTACATTAGTAGATATTCGATATTATGTAAGAAATTACTTTATTATAGAGTTCATTAAGTTTTGGTTTTATTGGGAAACTTTATTTATATCATTAAGGCGAGGGACTTTGCAGAAAAGCGTTATTTTCATCGCCTAATTTGACTTGTTAGAGTTAAATTAAAACATAGATAAAAATACAGATCAAAATAGACTGTATTTAAAAAAGTTTGAATCGGGCAGATTTGTACAAAAAAAAAAGTATTTTCTGAGAAAAAGAACAGTAAATTACTTCCTAAAAAAAGCTTTCTTGTCAAAGTAATAAAAAATTTCAGCGACAACTACATTATTTTTAATTCAGTTATGTACTGAAGTTTTAATCGGCTACTTTTATTTCTTTTTTCATATTTTACACAATATTTAAGAAAAACCTTCCAATTTTAAATCTTAGTTAGAAAAATGTGTTGCATGCATTATTAGGTTACGCTCATTTTGGTAAAAATTGTGTTCGGTCTGACTAACCCTTGTCTTAATATAGTGACAAACTTAGTTTACTTAGGCTGCTTCCGGTTTTTAGGACATATAGACAAACTTGGGATAGCTAGTATAATTTTATGTTTTAATTGTGGTACCATCAATTATGCATTTTTAGAGTTCCCTACGTCCGAATAAAAAACGGAACCCTTATAGGATCACTCGTGTGTCCGTCTGTCCGACCATTCCCCCCCCCCCTCCTTATCTCCGAAACTACTGAACCTAAAATTTCGAAAAAAATACCGAAATTAGTTTTCTACTTATTAGATTAGAGAAAAGCCTATAAGAAGTCCATGATATTAAAATAACATGGTAAATCACTCAATATTGTGCGGATAGGTGACATCGTACGGAACCCTCTTCACGCAAGTTCAAATTGTAATTTTTAAGTTTTTTTTTGTATTTATAGCAGATATGTAACCTGTTACTCATTTATAGGACATAATACAACAATATAGTTGCTCTAATAATTTATTATGATAATTTTTTATCAGAATATATTTTTTGTTTAAGTTAAAAATATCATTTTTATTTATTACTTTGAAGTATTTTTCAAAATAATTACAGTTGAACGATTTAATCTGATCTTTCATCAATTAATCATTAAAATGTAACCAAAAGACAATAAAAAAGGATAGTACATTTAACTTGAAAGACTTAATGACATAAAGAGACAAAATGGCAGAAATTATCGTAAAAAAAGGAGGATATGGGCAAATGGTTCTACCAAATTTGGCGGAGTGACTTGTAAAGAATTTACTCAACATACTTGTATATCGTTATTACTGATTGACCAATCAGCTCTTTCTGAGATTGAGCCGTGACCTCTCTTAAGGCTCGTCCCGCAAGAGTTACTAAGAAACGGTTGCAGTTTGTGACTATTTAATTTATGAACAATATAAATCATATATAAAGTTGTAAAACAACGCCATACAACTTTGTAAATACTAATATGTCTACCTATATATATATATCTACACATAAATTGAAGTCGCTTGTCCGCATTTGCCTTTTCTCCGCTAACGAACCCATTGGATGAGTGGTTAGGGTGCTTGCCAAGGCTTCTGTATCTGCCAACGGCCTTGAGGTTCCGGACAGAGATAGATAGATACAAAGATAGATAGATAGAAGCGAGATGTTTCCCCGCGCCAACCGCGCTAATTTGTACAGAAAACAAATAATAGTTATTTTTAGCCTAATAAATCATTATTTTGACTCGCCAATCGTACACTTTGTGAAAAACATCTTGTCAAAAATTTATGCGAAAGAAAAATGCTGAAATTCAATGCCGTTTAGAAGTAGTTACAAAAATTCAAACAAAAAGGCTTTACTTTGGGATTTTTTAACTATTAATAATATTATAAGAATTATTTCCAACGTTCAAATTAAAATTTAATGTCCAATAAATAACATATATTTTTTTTGTACATTTAGATCCACTCAGTAAAGTATAGTTACACGGAGAAAACCTCTTGTTGGCATATACAGGAGCCTTAACGCTCTGTTCTAGGATTCCCGGGTTCGATTCCTGGCAGGGTCAACTTTGAAAAATGAACTTTTCAAAATTGTCTCTGGTCTGTCATCCCCTTACAGAAGATCACCGTGAAATAACAGCACGTGTGCTGTTGTGTTTTGGTGAGTGAAGTAAGGGATGCCAGAGCCCCTATTACTTCCCTATTACTTCCCAATCCCTTATCCTTAATCCTATTGTATTCGGCAGCGCACTTGCAGCAGCTTTGTCGTTGCTTGTGTTATAGGCGACGGTAGCCACCTACCATCAAATGGACCGTCAGCCTGTCTGCCGATCTTAACATAAAAAAAAAACTTCTAAACTACCCAACAGATTTTGATAAGGTTCTCACCAATGGAAAAAACGATCAACGAGGAAGGTGTACCAGATCGTTAGCATAATATAAAGATTAATTAATATCTAATATATAAAATTCTCGTGTCACAGTGTTTTTTAAATCGCGTCTTTAGTATTTTTGTATGAAGAATATTCAAATAATTTACCGTCGTTCATTGACGTGAATTCAGAAATCAATGACAATGCATGTAGTTATTTGAAAATATTATTCGATACAAAATCATAATCATTATCATCTCAGCCGTAGGACGTACACTTTTGGTCAAAGGCCTCCCCCTAATTATCCAAAAGGACCGGTCAGAAGCAGCCTGGATCCACTGTCGACCTGTTACGGGAAGCTTGCTGCAATACATCCTTGAAAACCGAATTCAAATTGGTTAACCCGTTTTTGAGATTAGCGTGCACAAACGCACAGACAAACAGACAAAAATTCTAAAAACTATTTTTTTCACCTCCGTAACGTAGGTAAGTATTTTTTTTTTAATATTTAACACGGCTCGTTTACGATTTTATTATAATATGTACATTGTAGATAGATGATTCAAGAGAAAGCTATACAAAACATAAGAAGATCTTTATTTTATTCTTTTACACGCTGCTCACGTGCGCTCCGTATACAATTTCCTGTATTTGTTAAATGAATTAAATTATTATAATACGTTTGTTCGGTGCACGACCTTTAATCCTTTTTTTATAGTTTAAAATGTCAGTCAAATCGATGCTAGTAGCTTGTATTGCGTTCACATTGTTATGTTAATTTTCATTTAACATGACCGGATAGTATTAATGGGTTAATACGAGTTATACACGTGTGATTTGACAAAAAAAGAGTATTGATAATGTGCGTATAAAAGCTTTACTATTGTTGGTATAAGCTATATATGCTGCTTATATATGCTTATATATGGTATAAGCACAGTATAAGTAAGCGTCCATTATTCAATAACAGCACTTATAGGTACTGTCGTGTTTTGATACATGAGTAGGCAGTACACTCATCTTTGCCTTGTCCTATTGGTTTGTTCTCAAAAGGACAAATTCTCAATATATGTAGGCAGAAAAATTTGAAAACAAGAAGACAAAAATATTTCATTTTAAGGTCAACAGAAAACTTAACGAGGTCCCTTGTTTAATTTAACTGTAATTCAATTTAGGTAAAATCAATTAAAACAATTGTTTAATGTTTTTGCAATTATTAAAAATTAGGAATAAACTTTAACTTGTTTATATGCAAAAGTGACTTTTGCCAAAGTGCTCTCAGCCTGCCTGCCAAACTTTATCATGAAATATAATAGGTTCGTATTATTTACTCATATCATAATAATACCTAATAATAATAATTAAAATACTTAAAATCACTAGGCTCCATGTGTAATGTAAATATACTTAATGTAATATATAGTGTTCTGTGGTCACTAGTGACAATGACACTAGAGAGTAAAGTAAAGAGTATAAAATATACTTTTTAATTTTTGACATTGACAGCTTCTTAAGTTCCTACGCTAAGGCTCGGCGCAAACGGGCCACCGAGCACAGCCACTGGTGGCCAGCGACAGCCACTTAACACACTTTTTCATATATTTGTAGCTGTAACCACTCGCTACAGCAGCGCAATATATGAAAAAGTGTGTTAAGTCGCTGTCGCTGCCCACCAGTGGCTGTGGTCGGTGGCCCGTTTGCGCCGAGCCTAAGTTCCTTTTTATTTTAAAACCTTTTATTCTTTAAAAACTGGGCAAGGCTTGTTTCATGATTGCGAGCAAGCAAAATAAATTGTCTAATTGATGTCTTTCGAAAAAAGTGTATTCTTTGTTCGCCTGCAACAATCTTGCACAGGACAATGTCATTCTTACTTTTATAGTATTTATTCTTTCGACCTACCCATTCAAAGTCACTTTTCACTTTTAATAAGGTCCCGATAAAATCAAAATATTCGAATGAACACATATATCTACTTAATTTAATGTTAAAGTAACTACAGGTCTTTATAACCATGTTATACATATGTATGACCTCTATTCGGAATATATTAAGGCTTTATGATTCCAGAAAATTTTGCTATCAATGAATAAAGTTCCAATGCCAATATGAGTCGAATTAACTGCCTCGTATATATGTTTTTTTTACTGATTCCCGGTTACTGTTCCCGGTTTTTCTGTATTTCGATTTTAAAAATGCACAATACATAATATGTATTCCCTATATAATATGCTGGTGCCCGCGATTTCGTCTGCATAGAGTACTTCGAGTAGCCTATATTTAAGCTCCAAAATTTCATCTGTCTTCATACTAGATAATTATATATGATCATTTTAATAAAAACATATTTCTCACCATCACCATACAGCTTTTACAAACTTTTCTCCAAATTTCCAAATTTAACTTCTCCAAATTTTGGTGTAGATATAAATTCATGGAAATTAGTTTAGTGATTTAGACACGAAAACTAATCAATTAGTGATTATTATATGATATGATATCGACCAACTATTACTAAAGTTAGTCAGTACTTATTCATTGAATATTTGAGCGAACATTAATTTTTTCTTCCGTCTGTACCTACAAATTTGAGATAATTTTTTACAAGTTGTTTTTTTTGTAGGTAACGATTACATTATCGATTTGCGTGGCGGCTCGTTTTGTAGGTGTTAAATTATGCAAACATTAAACTGGATCATTTTGTTTATTGCCACTGATATAAAATTTGACATTAGTTTAACAAAACAAGACGCTTAGCTTCAGTTCGCTTCTGAACTAGTGAATTTTTTCTTTATGGTTTTTTTAAATGTATTTATTTCGTCATCAAGCTGCTCTGTTGTTATGGAAATATAAGCTTTGTTGCAACTACGTACAGTTAATTTATCAAAGAATCTTCATTGGAATATTTGAACGGGAGAGCGCGCAGACCGATCGCGTTGAAACTGCGCGAAGTTCGCAAGAAATTTTTCGCGTAGGTACGTCTAATTGTAGCCTGGTTGGTATACATGCAACGCCACAGGTGCTGCAAGTGCGCTGGCGACCTTAGCGGATAAGGATGAGGGACTAACATGAACATTCGCTCGATGTGAGCACGTTACAAGTCGAATATTCGGCATGTCAAAACAGCAAGCCGAGCAGCTCGATGACCGTTTTACATTCGTATGGTATTTTTGCGTTTGGTAAAATGCAGTGGCATAATATTCGCCATTAATCGTTTTACCCTTTTCTAGGTAGTCAATATGGATTACTCCACGTGCATCCCAAAAAACTGTAGCCATCACTTTATTGGCCGATATAACTGCTTTGGCCTTCTTCGGAGCTGTTTCGATTGTTGTTTTGGACTCAGGAGAAAACGCTTTTGTTCTCCAAATACGCTTTCTTTTCAAAAGTTACAAAAGTCAAAAACTTTTTCTTTGCAAAAGTTAATAAATAAAGAGAGGGAGCATAAGAAAACATTACTTTTATCTTAGACTTACTAGATTATTAAATAGACACAGCATTGTTTCATTTGAAGCCAAGTGGCCCCTAAGCCAATATGTGCATCCGTATCCCAATTCTAGATCATGGTGTCTACCAAAGAATAGCAGGATACAAGAGCACATGTTTATGATTATCCGTCGGCTTAATCTTAGCTGTATGTGTCTTATGTAGATATGAGACAGGCTAAAGGTCTAATTGATATTGGTACTACCTTCGCCTATTAAGACAGGCAATAACTTGAAGTGTAAGTCCGCTATTGATTTCGATAGAATAAAAGATAGAGGATTGTGCTCTGGAATTCCTCACCTTTTTCCGTAAGAGGAGGACAAAAGATAAGGAAATTCAACTGATTTGCTGCATGCAGTCCGCAGCTCTAGCTAGTCAAAAAGGGTAAGTCTTTTGACTTTGAAAGATAATAATCAAGATAACTAGACTGATGTATCTACTCTAATAAAACATTTAAACGATCCGGAATACCAAATTTGTTTTTATTAACATAATGACAACATATAAATCAGATCAAAATATATGTATATTATTCCGCTGTTCTTTGACACTTCCTAGTTGTGTAGTAAGATAAATTTAATATAAAAATTTTCATGGTCTTGGTTTTCATAGTTTATTAGCCAACCACGAAAAGTTCATTTGCAAAGTTGGCCCTGGCAGGAATTGAACCCAAGATTGGGATATTTTTTAATTGGTTCAGGATGTGTAATCCTAACTTACTAATATTATAAAAGCGAAAGTTTGTATTTTTGTATGTTTGAGTCTTTGTTACTCAATCACGCTAAAACGGCTGAACAGATTTGGATGAAATTTAGCACACAGATAGTTTATTACCAGGACTAACATATACGATACTTTTTATCCTGGAAAAATATTAGGTTCATGATGATCATGATGATATAGCTATAGTGATTACAGTTTAACATACAATAATTTTTTGCCTTACATTATGTTTTTTGTTCCAGAGATGCTTTTGCTCATCCGCGAATTTATTGCCCGCGAGTTAACGTATAACTCATTTAAGTTTAACCTGTGTGGAATAATGATTAAAGATATAATTATATTTATTTTGTTTTCATTAAAAATTATTTTGCTTGCATACTAACGTATCAAAATTTCGAGCAATATTTAAATAATGTTTTCCGTCTCAATCTTGTTCTCTATTTTTATTTTGAAATTGACAACAACACTTTTAGTTTCCTTTTTTTTTTAATTTAACGCAATCGATTAAAAATGTTCAAAATCGTATTAATTAATTAAACCTCGTATAAATGATTAATAGTCTGATTCCTATTAAAAATAAATCAATATTAAACAGTATCAAGATAGTTTAGTCCAATTTCCCCAGTATTGTACTCTACAAATTTTTATTTTCACATTTTCCATGAGATTCTGGTAGACCTATACTTAATAAATCAAGTTTCACAAGAATAGTGGCGTTTATTATATATGTAAATAAGCGGATAATCTCGTTCCGTAAAGAAATAGATAAATTTTACAAAAAAAATTTAGTGTTTCTATTTTGGATAAAAACTAACGGATGAAGTATATTCTCATCCCTATCCCCTCGATAGATAAAAATTTATAGATATTTTAAACTGCCAACAGTCGCTAACTATGAAAGGAGTAACGCTCTTGATTTTTCTGCGAGAATGAATTCTGCAGCAATGAGATCCATACAAGATTTAAAATCACCGACACTGCCCAAAGAATTAGCTCACTCTGAGAGCTAAGCGAGAGCTCTTTACTACTTCCTACAAATAACAATGTTTGTAATTGTGTTAATTTGTCATGATATGCGAATAAAGTCGCATAATTACATCAAACATTGGGCGTCGAAACTAATACCAAACTAATAAGTCGAAACTAATGATATATAAATATCATCATCAATATAATCATTGACGATTATATATAATCTGAAATTAGCATATTTATCACAATATAGCTTTCACACACCCACATTCCCAAGTGTGAATCTTTTGAAGAGCTAATTATATTGTTTCACTCAATATAGTTATTATGCTGACGGTACATTTGAAGCGACAAAAAGCTCATTCATCTGTGACCTTGGGGCAAATGTTTAAAAAACCACATGGCCTCAGGCCTCAGGTTCGATGCTTCGCCCGGACAAAGGAGGTACGTGGGAGAGCTGAGTATAAACAAAAAAATTACTGCTAATAATTTCATGAGGAAAACGCGGCCAAGGAAATATAAAATGCTCCTGCGCTAGATTCGACTACATTTCCTTGTTAAGAATTGATGCTTTAATACTCGGGTATCTTTGAATTTTTTGTTTTACTAATGATTAGAAAAACAATAAGGCTGTTTTTAAGGCTAGTTTTTGACCACCCTGTTAAAGTTAAAGTGAGTTGTGGCTCGATTTTAGGTTTTATAAAACTTTTTTTTAGAAGAAAATTTTAGATTTTAATTTAATTATCTTTTTTTATGTTAAGGTAGGTAGACAAGCTGACGGTCCACTTGATGTTAGGTAGCTACCGTCGCCTATAACACAAGCAACGCCACAACTGCTGTAAGTGCGCTGTCGACTACAGTAGGATTAAGGATAAGGGATTGGGAAGGGTTATAGGAAAAATGGGCTCTGGCATTCTCTACTCACCGAAACACAACAGCATACGTGCTGTATTTCACGGTGGCCTTCTGTTTGGGGGATGGTTACTGCCAATGAACGGGCCCGCGAGGCAGACCCCCAGGCTGATTCATTCAGGCGTCGAAGGGCTGGCCGACGTGCCCGGGCGTATGCCGCGGCGCACGTCGCGTGATCAGAAGGGGACGTGTCTGACGCCCTGAAACGCCCAATAAGGAAGCGTGGCGGCTCACTGCTTTCCAGTGGGCCGCCACATTTAAAGTGAGGCGAAGCCATCGCTCCAAGCTGGGTTCGAAGAGAACGTAGCGGTGTGTGGGGATCCGAGGATAAGGCCTCGCTGTGAACTCGGACCCGCACATCACCGCTGATGGTGGAATCCGGGGAGGTTTTAGTGGGTATTCCCGGTGATAAGTCACTTCACCGGGCGAGTCCCACACTCCCCCTCGTCGACTGTCCCCGTCGACGAGGGATAGTGCGTAAACGTCATTCACAAAAAAAAGGAGACTACTTTCCATATCCAGACCAGACCCAACTTTGAAAAGTTCATTTCCAAAGTTGACTCTACCGGGAATCGAACCCGTGAACCCCGGAACAGAGCGTTAAGACAGAGCATCTGACTCATCCAACGGGCTCGTCAAAATCACGTTTATTACATTATTTTAAAATATTAGGTTTACACTACACTATGCTGTGTATACCTATAATTGGAACTCACATCAGACTATGACCGAATGTGAAGTTTATTATTATATGATTGTTGTGTTTTCTGTTGGTGTAACTATTATAAATAAATAAATTAATTCATTAAAAGATTTAATCAGCGTAAGCGATTTAAGCGCTTAAAATAGCTTAGTTACAAAGAAAATTAAATTTCACCCTTGGATGAGGGTGGAATTCACCTAATTACTTTATATTATTTAGTTACATTCTGCATACTCAGATGTCACGTGTTCCAACAAAAGCTATGTTAGTTACGTTCGGTATGTCACTACGTTTTATAAGTTCAAATAGTTCATTTTTTCGAAGACAGATATCGCTGCGACGGCAGGTTAAAACACGATATCGTTTGGTTCATCAACGTGGACTACACTTTTCATAGAAGATTTCGACTTTTGCTTTTATAAGCCCAGAGAAGAGAATTAGGCAACAAAAATACATGCGTCAGCTGTCGCACAGATGTCAAAGTGACAGATAACGTAACGCTTTTTAGATAGCATTTGTATTAATTTTACTCATAAAATTTCCATACCGGGGGCCTTATATGAAAATCGATTCTCAAGGAGTAAACTCCAAAAAAAGTTAATTAATAAACTGGGTACTTTAAAAAGTACCTTACTTTAAAATCATTCTTCTTTCTTGCCAATTCTGCGGACCCTCTCCCTAGATAATAATAGTCACTCATGAATATTCATACAGGCTTATTGAAGCACTACAATGGATGGTCCTTTAACCAATAAAGTTGACTAAGGACAGCATACCTTATTTGTAAAATTTATTATTGGAAGAATGATAAGCGATAGCTATTTTTTATGGCGACATTGAAGCACGATTCGATATCGAATTATAAAATTATTTAAAAAACAACTTTTTGCATTATAAAATTTATGAAACGCATAAATATACTATCAAAAGTATTTGGTTTACTAAAACATCATCATATTATATGTCATATTATTAGCCTATTATATGTCCCTACTGCAGGAGTACAGGCCTACCCTGTCAACAAGGGCGTATGGATTATGGTCCACCATGATGGCTCAGTGTGGGTTGGTGGACCTCACATGCGCCTTAGAATTTCTTCTTTGGCGTATGCCAGATTTCCTCGCGATGTTGTCCCTCACCGTTTGAGAGCAGGCAATAAAATTAACTTAAGTTCTTTTAGAAATAACCCATTGGTACATGTTATGACCGGGGGATTGAACTCGGACCTCTCGACATTACAGGCCGCGTCTTTTCCACTCTTTTTTTTGCGTTCTTACTAAATAATAAAAATGTTAACACAAAAAATCAATGGTCCTTAATTTTCAGTCAAATTAAAAATCTTAAATTTTGCAGAGTTAGGGCAAACTGCATTTCGCAGTCATATGGGCTGCCCGTCTACCGCCAGTAACCACCTCCTTACAGAAGACCACCGTGAAATATCAGCATGTGTGCTGTTTTGTTTCGACGAGTTTGGCATGCCAGAGCCCATTTCCCTATCCCTTCCTAATCCTTAATCCTACTATGGTCATCAGCGCACTTGCAGCACCTGTGGCGTTGTTTGTGTTTTAGGCGACGGTAGCCATCTACCATCAAGTGTGGGCCGCAGACTGTCTGAGGATACATACATAAAAAGATAACGACGATTATATATATGTAAATAAGTAAGGTTAGGATAATGACGAAACAGTTCAGAAGATTCAGTAATAACATAACCAATAAAGGGAAAATTTTTTAAGAACCAATTTTTTGTTGTTTAACTATTAACGAGTTTTTAGTGTTATCAGTAAAATTATTATCAGTAATTTAAACATTCTTTTCCACTTTTCACATGACCAATGGCGAACACTAGTTATTTTAAAAACGCCATAAGTTTTCCGCTTATAACTTTTCGATTGGACACCTCATTGCACGGTGAGGTCAACAGGCTGGTTATATCTCAAGTACTTACTGTGCATCTTATATGGTATGATGCTATAATTGCGGTGCATTGGTTTTGACAATTTGTTAACCAACCTTTGTTAACTGCCTTTTAATAAATAAAAAGAATATTCACTAGAACAAATCTGTGAAGATTCTAGCGTTTTTCAAACCTAGATGGCTCTTTCGTGATAACCGACAATGCTTAAGATCTATTCTCGAATAAAACTTCTTAAGGAATTTGTGCCTCTTAAGAAATTGACATTCGATCGTAAATTCAGACATGGCCACTGACGAAAGATCTTTCCTCAAATTGCAAGTGACTGAGAGAGCTATGGAGAGGCCGCTTTACTCCTGTAAAGCGGTCAGTATAGGCCTAAGAATTCGTCAGCTGAAGCTAGGACCTCAAGGGAGTGGCTAGCAGTAGACCTATGTCCATCGGTGAACACTTGGGGTACACCCCTCACCAAAGACCACCGTGAAATAACAACACGTGTGCTGTTATGTTTCGGTGAGTGAATGAGGGATGTCAAAACCCTTTCCCTTATTCTTTCCTCAAACCTTATTCTTTGTTTTTTTTATGTTAAGGTCGGCAGACAGGTTGACGGTCCACTTGATGGTAAGTGGCTACCGTCGCCTATAACACAAGCAACGCCTAGGCTGCTGCAAGTGCGCTGCCGACTGCAGTAGGATTAACGATAAGGGATTAGGAGTGGGATAGGGAAATGGGCTCTGGCATCCCTTACTCACTCACCGAAACACAACAGCACACGTGCTGTTATTTCACGGTGGTCTTCTGTAAGGGGGTGGCCAGACGGGCTGCCCAAATGAATGCGAAACGCAGTGTGCCCTGCCACTACTTTCCAAATCCAGACCAGAGCCAAATTTGAAAGTTCATTTTTCAAAGTTGACCCTGCCGGGAATCGAATCCGGGAACCCTTGAACAGAGCGTTAAGGCAAGCACCCTAACCACTCATCCAACGGGCTCGTCAAACATGCACTTGTGCTGTAAAGATGCACTTGCAGCCCCCGTAGCGTTGCTTAAGTTAATAGAAGACCTTCAAAGTTTACTGTCAGTTTGTCTGTCTAACTTTACATAAAAAAATGTATACGTTCACCACTAGGAAAGTAATAATTATTTGCTTTTAAACCTGAAAATTAATTTATCAACGCACCTGTGCAAGGCCTAGATGGATCGCTATATATGAAGGAAGCGTTTCGTCATTGCGCACGGGCAGGTTTTCGTGCGCGGCCTCAGGCGTCAACTATATCTGGTTGAGTAGATGAGCGCATGTCTTATAGCACGAGGTCGTAGGTTGTATTGTGACAGGCTGACAGACATGTGTACCGTGATACAATACAGTTACACTAGACCGCGACTCTAGACGGAACTAGGCGTTGCGCACGGCTTTCTTTGTGCTAATTTATTCTTCTTCGATTTCGTATGTACTTGTACGTTTATACCGTACTAGTGACCTACCCTCAGCTTGGCACGCATGTATTTTTTTTTTTTTGAAAATTATATAAGTACCTACACCAACCTTCCTCGTTTATTGCTTTTTCCTTAAGTGAAAACCGTATAAAAATCGGTTTTGGGTGGTTTCGAAGAAGTTCGCGGAGAAACAGACGACTTTATCTACATATTTCTATAATTAAATCGATATAATAAATCTATATAATAATATAGATATGATATATACAATATAGAAGATATAGAAATACAATAAAATCGTAAACGAGCCGTGTCTGCACATTAAATATTTTTTCAAAAAAAACAATTCGTACACGTTGTACTTAAATTACCGTGGAGGTCAAAAAAATAGTTTTAAGAATTTTTGTCTGTTTGTCTGTGCGTTTGTGCACGCTAATCTCAGAAACGGTTTAACCGATTTGAATTCGGTTTTCACTGATGTATTGTAGCAAGTTTCCGTAATATTAGAATTTATTGCTTGTTTCATTCCAATCGATTAACAAACAAAAAGTTACGGCTTATACTGAATACCACGCGTACGAAGTTGTGGGTTCAGATAGTTTCATAATATGTATAGATATAAACATATAAATATCGACATAAATATAGATTTAAGTGTTTAAATTTTGAGTAGCAAATTAAAAGGTTTCAGTATCCTGTAGTGTGTGCGTTCTGGCTGATTTTTCATTTATTTAAAAGGGCAAAGACGCGTCATTACTATGGTATACACGTTCCCATACACCCACACGCTTTGAGTTGAGTACAAGAGATGTTTTGATGTTGAAAAATGAGGGACATAGTACAAAAAGTAAAAATTTATTATTTTTGTGTTCTAAGAATGAAAAAAAATAATGTCATCACTGTTAGTGATGACACTTATTGGTTAGATCGTGTAAGAATTTATTTAGTTTTTTTTTTAGTGTCAATTTTATGCTGTGCCTTTGTGCGCAGCCACCTAGAATATGCATCTCAAAATATGGAGTCCGCAAGATTAAGCATATATGTATATTGCGTATTGAGAGGATATAGAAGAAATCTCTTCGATACCTTGATTACAAAAGTCATGAAAAATTGCATGATTATATTCAAAGTGTTATTTGTTATTTATTATTTATCCCTATTTATTAGTGATATTTGTTATTTGATGAAAATTGCAAACGGTAAAATTGATTCACCTGAATTTATATACCCAAATTATATCTAAATGTTCCGTCTTAACTTAAGGAATCGCACTTTAATGCATGTAGCTCAAGGCAAAACAAATTATAGGAAAAATTCATTCAATAAATTCACTCAAATAAAATAAATAATCAATAAAGTCTTTTTGCAGTTGCCGACATTGCCGGCAGTTATCACACTTAGACCATCGTTACAATAGACAATAGACCATCGTTAAATTTAAACATATGTTTCAGGGAGTAAGGAATGCCATAATTATATCTTGTCCTATCAAAGTCAGCAGTGCATTTGTCAACCCAATTACTATAATAGGCGATTGTAGCCACTTACCATTAGTGGATCGTCAGCCTTCCTATCTATCATTGCGAAAGGAAAGAAAGGTTTGACTCTAAAACCATTGGTAATGATGACTGCCTCGGCAGAAGGAATTTTAGTCGTATTTTAGGGTCGCATTAGTTTCCTACTTCGCAAACGTTCAATTGTTTAAAAACAAGCTGTGAAACAATAAACAATTACATGTAGGTAATGACCGGTTCCCACATGTAACGCGGCGATTATAATTGTATGAAAATCCTTGGTTTTTACTTACGTTTTGAGGTTATTGATACCGATCTAAAGGTTGCGCAGGAGTTTATGAAGTTGCATTTTTTAATTGGTTTGTGTTCGACCGTTAGACGATTGTGTTTAAATAATAACGTCGGCTTTAAAAAGAGTAAGTAAGAAATGTGTGAATTGATTGCAGAGAAGTGATTGCGTTATGATCATTGGTAAATACATACCAAGCAAACATTTATCTATACCTACATATATCCGCCTGTCCGCTTCTGTGTGTTACTCCGCTAATTTCTTCTTAACCACCCAATGGATTTTGATACGGTTTTAACTAATTGATAGAGCAATCACGAGGAATGTTTCTGTAATAATTTGCAGAAAAAATGTATCCGTGCGAAGCCGGAGGCTATATAATCATTAGTATACATATAAAAGTTTGTTCTAGTTAAAACTTTTTTAATGTTAAAATTGGCAGATAGGCTGACGTGTGCTGTTGTGTTTTGGTGAGTGAGTAAGGGATGCCAGAGCCCATTTTTCTATCCACTCCTAATCTCTTATCCTTAATCCTACTGCAGTCGGCAGCGCACTTGCAGCAGCTTAGGCATTGCTTGTGTTATAGGCGACGGTAACCACCATCAAGTGGACCGTCAGCCTGTCTGCCGACCTTAACATAAAAATTTAAAAAAAAGTATCTATATTTTATACTAGCTGACCCAGCAGACGTTGTCCTGCCCGAACCTGAAAATAATTGTTTAACCCGATTGTGGCGCCACCTATCGGGTCCAATTTTATTTTCAAACCATATTATGTCAATTTGACGAGACACTTCACGTCAATCAACGACGACGGTTAAATTATTTGGATATTGTTCATACAAAAACACTAAAATTGCAATTAAAAAATGGGAGTGGGGGATAGGAAGGTGAAAAATACTTACGACCTATTCTCATACCTAACAAATATCTATTTTAAAAAAATCATAAAAATCGGTCCAGCCATTTTGGAGGAGTTTTGCTGTCCGTGTCTGTCTATTTCTGCGCTAATTTCTTCTAAACCACCCAACGGATTTCGATACGAAAGAGCGAGAAACGAGGATGGTTTGTCCGTGGTTTGTGTATATGATTTTCAGAAAAAAATTGCACTGTGTAAAGCCGGGGTCGGGTCGCTAGGATATTAATAAATGCGTTACATCATTGTTACAAGACTAGCGCTCTTCACAGCGAATCCCACGTTCCGGTGCGAGCATTGTCTTTAACCCAATTTTAGGGCTTTTTGTGTAATATAAAACATATTGTCTTTATGACTGAGAACTCTTTGTTTATGTGCGACTAATTTGCACAAATTGCATAAAAATTTATGTAAGCCTTGTTTACGAAGTTTTAGTGCTATGTAACTTGCATTTTGTGACTTAATAACGAGGTACGATGGGCAATAAGTACGCAGCTTGCCTCATGCACCATTGGAGAAGAAAAGTTGATTTCTATTATGATCGCAAGTAGAGCTAGTTATAGGTATTTATTTATTTTATTTTTTTATTTTAAGATCGGCAGACAGTCTGACGGTCCACTTGATGGTAGGTGGCTACCGTTGCCTAAAACACAAGCTAAACCAAAGCTGCTGCTAGTGCGCTGCCGAATACAGTAGGATTAAGGATAAGGGAAATGGGATCTGGCATTCCTTACTCACTCACCGAAACACAACAGCACACGTGCTGTTATTTCACGGTGGTCTTCTGTAAGGGGGTGGTTAATGCCGCCAGACGGGCTGCCCAAATGACTGCGATAACGCAGTGTGTCCTGCCACTACTTTCCAAATCCAGACCAGAGCCAAATTTGAAAAGTTTAATTTTCAAAGTTGAACTTGCTGGGAATTGAACCCGGGAACCCTAGAACAGAGCGTTAAGGCAAGCACTCTAACTACTCATCCAACGGGCTCGTCAAGGTATTGATTTTCTTTGCCAATTTTTCAAATGAACTTTGTCCTTCCATTAAATTTAAAGCCACAAGATTTTTTTACGAAAATGTGCGACAGAGGGTCTATTCCATCCACCATATTATCATATTCATTGTCACTGCTGAACATAGACCTCCCACATTATTCTCCAATAGGAATTATAAGTTGTTCCAATAGGAATAGGAAGCTTCCTATTGGCATCACTATGGCATCTTGACCGAGACAATAGCCCTGGTTACATATATGTTGAAAAATTTAAGGACGTTAGGACTAGGGATGTTGTGGATATATGCAATTTCGGATCTGGATATGCACACGGATACAGCAATAATACTATACCTATTTCAGACACGGTTAAAATACAAATAGATAATTGATTTGACTTCATTTCTAGGTTATCATCATTATCTCCTTACACAATTACGAACAGAATTTATCACTGAATGTAGCGCTTTTACTAACTGTAAATATTATAGATTCTAGCGCTTTGTCCAACATTGTTATTTATGAACAATTTGTTTATCTGGCGCCTTTTTGTACTAAGTCTAACCTGTGACTCTCGTCCAGCAGGTTACAGACCTGGTGAGGGCCACCGGTTATACCGCGCAAATTCGAAATTATTCGAAACTTTTATATCGGATTTCGGATATCCGATAGTTTCGGTTACGGTTGCGGAGCTCCATAACATCCCTGGTTAGGACCCACGAACCTTGAGATTCAGAGAGGCCAAGGCAATGAAAATGTTGCCGGTACCTACAGATGTATTTGTATATATATTTTTCTGTCAATGAAACGGATATTCTTTTTTCTTCTGTCATGTTGGTATCCAAATCACGAATAAATAAAAATTAGCACATGCATTAGCACGTCAGCGAGCATTATATCGATGGTTATCATCAATTAGCATGCCCCACATCTGTGTGCGGGTATCGTCGGAAACAATCGAAGAAGGCACTCGGTGGCAGTGTGTCACAGTTACCACGGTGTTACACAACACAATGCTGCGTAAGAATGTAGTGAAAACTTCGCATTTTTCACCTAAGAGGGGTTTTCATTAAACACAGGAAATGTTGGACTCGGGAAGATTATCTAACAATTGGACGCAGTTTCTTCTTCTATCTATAAGTATACAACGTGTCCCAAAATTCAACGATAAGCGGGCATCAAAAAGTGTAAAAAAAAAGTTTTTTTTTTAAATTATAAGAGAAATTGTGAAATCCTTAAAAAATCGACACCCCTTATTAATGCCACTTTGTTAGCCGATACAAAAAAGTTTGAAATATTTGTAAAATTGTAACCACAGTACTTAAAAATAAAATAAGGGGTGTCAATTTTCTAAGGATTCCACGTTTTTTTGTAAAAAAACACAAGATTTTTTTTCTTGAGTAGTCACATGCAGGTAAACCTTTTAGTGCCCGCTTATCGTTGATTTTTGGGACACGTTGTATATAATAAAATCGTAAACGAGCCGTAACGTGTCTGTATATGAAATATTTTTTCAAAAAAACATTTTGTACACGTTGTGCTTATGGTGCCGAGGTAAAAAAAAAATAGTTTTTCGAATTTTTGTCACTTTATCTGTTTGTCTATGCGTTTGACGCTAATCTCAGAAACGGATTAACGGATTTGAATGCGTTTTTCACTGATGTACTGAAAAGCTTCCCGTAACGTTTAGTGTTTGATTCATTCCAATGGGTTTACAAACAAAAAAGTTACGCGCTATACCGAATACCACGCGTATAAGAAGTTGCGGGCTCAGCTAGTCTATACTAATATTATGAAGAGGTAAAATTTGTATGTTTGTATGTAGAAGGTAATATTCGAAAATACTCGACCGCATATCATGAAATTTTGTATGTTGTGAAGAAGGTTTATTGTAAATTTGCCGCCAAAAAAAAGAACACAGGAAAGGACATATTCAGAAACAAGTACTGTTCCAGAAGGATCATCTCAAAGTATGGTGGAGCCGCCACAATTTTTTATATAACGTGTATGCAAAATTTCATAACTCTCGATTGAGTAGTTTCGAAGATTACCACATGGCGTTACATAGAGAGGCAGTTTGTATGTTTGCTATGTAGGAGATAATCTTCGTTTTAAAAAATTCTTTCACCAGTTCAATAGTTAGTAACCACCCCCTTACATACGGTGAAATAACAACCCTTGTGTGGTTGTGTTTCGGTGAGTAAGTAAGGGATGCCAGAGCCCATTTCCCTGACCCTTCCCAATTTCTTATCCTTAATCCTACAGTAGTCGGCAGCGCACTTGCAGAATCTGTGGCATTTATTATGTTATAGGCGATGATGTTTGCGCGGCTGTTGACTGAACAGTTTTTTATGTTATGACCTGTTGACCATAAACATAAAAAAATAGAGTTTCAGGATAGGCTATTTCCACGAGGGCGAAGCCTCCAGCACTATTGAAGTGTATTGAGTAATATTGAAAGTTTCAACACGTAGTTTCGCTTCGTAGTTTCAATTTGAAACTGTGTACCTATTTTCCAAGTGAATTTTAATGTTCGTTGTCGCCTTTTTTGTAATTTTACAGAGGACTTCTATAAGGGTGGTTACCGTCGCCAGACGGGCATCGCTGCCCAATTAGACCGCGAAACGCAGTGTTACTTTAACACCCAGACCAAAGCTACCTTTGAAAAGTTGGGTGGTATCGGGTGCGAGAAAAAAAAAAGAAAACTAGGTGGGCGTTTTAGTCTCTTCATTATTTTCACTAATTTTATTTAATAATAATTTAATTAAAACTAAGAATAAAGCCTATTAACAATATATATATTTTCTAATTATCACAATATTTAATAATGAATGTCTTTCCTATAATTATCCTCAATGACATTGTAAACTGGATTATCAAATGGACACTACATAATTATAATGCCTTGAATTGAATCTGGGATACCCGAGTCAGAGCTCTAAGACAATCGCCTCAACCACAGCAGCACACATGCTGTTATTCACGGTGGTCTTCTGTAAGGGGGTGGTTACTGCCGCCAAACGGGCTGCCCAAATGACTGCGAAACGCAGTGTGCCCTGCTACTACTTTCCAGATCCAGACCAGAGACAAATTTTCAAAGTTGACCCTGCCGGGAATCGAACCCGGGAACCCTAGAACAGAGCGTTAAGGCAAGCATTCAATGGGCTCGTCAAACTGTTTTTTTTTAAACCTCTAGACACCAACCTGTAAAGTGAAATATAAAATCTTTTTCTTTCTACTATCTAATCTTTCAAATCCAATAGGTCCTCACGACGCTCGAATAAATCCCCATTTAGCATCGTGGGCTGCCCAACTCTAAGTGTCGTTATTTCCAGATGCCGCAAAGTAGAACCTGAATTTACAGTTAGGCAAATTACCTAAAGGGAGGCACACTAGCGAAATGTTACACTTTTTCTAACTTCACGCTTACATTCGAAACGTGATCGCACCCATTTATTTACTTAGTATCTCAGTTCACTGAACCCCACGAACAAGAGTTTAAAAACAAACAAAACTCCACCTTAACACGTTCGCACAAAGTCCCAATCAAATGCAAACCTAAAATGGTCACAAGACCAATGCAACCATTGTCTTGCAGCTCGTGAAAAAGAATCGCAAGGTCATTGTGTTCTTACTGCGCAGGAGTTAAGGTAGTTTTTTAAATGTGACTTTAAATTGAAACGAAGATTTTTGATGCTTTTTAATTATTTCACATAACATCTTTACGCAGACGTGACATTGCGATAGAGCTCTTGGTGTAATTCATTCACAAAAAGGCTATTTATCTGACACTTGATAGCTATTGGTAAACATTTGCTTTATTTTTATTTTTTACAACACTGTAATTTCTGTAAAACGCGGGTTCCTCAATGGTTCCGTCACAATGAGGACATTTTTAAATTATTTGCTTTGCTTTTCGCCCGTTGTGAAGTTTAAAACTTGCCTTTAACTTTTCTCGTAGCTTAAAAGCTATTTCCGAATCAAATTTCATGAAAGTCAGGAGAGTAAAAAATTGTTTCAAAAAAAAAAACAAATTGTAAACGTTGCACTTATGTTACCGAGGTCAAAAAATAGTTTGTTGTGCGTTTGTGCGCGCTAATCTCTGAAACGGCTTAACCGATTTGAACGCGGTTTTCACTAATATAGCAAGCTTCCCGTAAAATTTAGTGTTTGTTTCATTCCAGTCGGTTTACAAATAAAAAAGTTATGCGCTATACCGAATACCACGCACACGCAGTTGCGGGCTCAGCTAGTATAGACTATAAATTAGCTAAGTTTAATAGTGGCAGGGCGTTTAGCAGTTATAAGTTGGACTGCCCGTCTGGCGGCAGTATCCACCACTTAAAGAAGTCCACCGTTAAATAAAAGCATGTGTGCTGTTGTGTTTCTGTAAGTTAGTAAGGGATGTTAGAGAGCATTTCCCTGTCCTTTCCTACTTATACATAATCCTATACTTGCAGCATCTGTGGCATTAGGAGACAGTAGCTACCTTACTCCATCAAGTGGACCGTCAGCCTGTCTGACTACTTTTATATCTTTTCCAAATTGCATAGATAGCTTTTATCGATCAGTGACTGTGTACCTACTCCTAATAATACTCCGATATTTTTATTAGCTATTTTTGTCCGTAAAATAGGTTTCGTTTTAAAGCTCAAAGGCCAAGAAAAACGAGCAAAACTGCTTACTTTTCATTTATTATTAAAGTTTTTGTCGGTGAAGTTAGGCAAACGCGTGCGTGCGCGCCGGTTGCGATGTCTTAATTTTGATTTTAGGGTTCCGCTTAGCAATGAGTTAATCAATTTAATTTTGGAAAAAAATACTTGGTGTAATAATTAAGTAAACTAATAATGTACATTTAATGTCTCAGATCATTTAAATACCTAAAAGATAAAACGTTAAATGAGATTTACCGTTTATTAGATACCCAAGCAAAATTAGGTACATGAGAACAATGCAGACTTCGATAGAATAGACACAGGATAATGTGAGGATAATATATATTACTCTAATAAAGCTGCAGAGTCTGCTTGTTTCTTTGTAAACTCTGGACAGCCAGATTAAAAAAAAAGAACAGTTTTGACATTTTGACGAGCCCGTTGGATGAGTGATTAGGGTGCATGCCTTAACGTTTTGTTCTAGGGTTCCCGGGTTTAATTCCCGGCAGGGTCAACTTTGAAAAATCAACTTTTCTTTGGCTCTGGTCCGGATTTGGATAGTGGCAGGGCACACTGCGTTGCGCAGTCATTTGGGCAACCCGTCTGGCGGCAGTAACCACTCCTTACAGAAGACCACCGTGAAATAACAGCATGTGTGCTGTTGTGTTTCGGTGAGCAAGTAAGGGATGCCAGAGCCCATTTCCCTAACCACTTCTAATCCCTTATCCTTAATCCTACTGCAGTCGGCAGCGCACTTGCAGCAGTTTAGGCGTTGCTTGTGTTATAAGCGACGGTAGCCACCTACCATCAAGTGGACCGTCAGCCTGTCTGCCGACCTTAACATTAAGAAAAAATCTTGCTGAGGAAGCTAACAGGCTATATATCATCAAATTATGACCATAGAATACTAATACTAACTAGAAGGGAATCTCCTGGAATTTCTTTTGATGTCCTGCAAAAGCTGACAATTAATCACCTAGAGCGCGTCTCTCCCCGCGGAACCCCTAGTTCGCCTGACACGTCCAATATAGAGCGCGTAGGGTTGTCACAGCAGCAAAGCGACAATAGCGCTGACGATGAGAAGAGCCGAAATGTGCATGTCTAATGTCTATGTCAATTTAAATTAAACGGCGACTGAAACCGCGAAACACATTTAATACTTAATAATTCATTTATTCGCTACTAGCTGATGCCCGCGACTTCATTCGCGTTGAAAAATAAAAGATATAACTAACGCCTGACAAAATATGTAAAGCTATAAATCAATATAACTGACATCTTTATTGCTGTTATACTGCGTGGAATATTTAGCCTATGCGATCCTGAAATTCTATTTTAACTTTTGGTGAAACATTTTTTAAATCGGATGAGCTGTTTCGAAAACTACCTCCTACATACAAACTTTACCTCGTTATAATTTAGTATAGAATAGATACACATTGACATAAAAGTAGTGAGAAGTCACAGTGGAGCCTAGTTATTCGGTTATACCTTTTGGCAGATTCAGTTTATGGTGAGAGGGTCCTACTTGGGTTTTCTTTTTTTCATAATGATGTGCTCATTAATTTATATTTCGCCCACTTGCTCGAAAATGGCTTCATTATTTAAAAAAAAGAATACATCAATCGATTCTTTTCTGTTCGCACGCCGAAAATACCTAAGAGGACAATAATAGAGTTGCTGGACAACTTTAAAGCGTGACCAACTAGATTACCCAGGCGCGACCAACTAGATCAGAAGATGACCGCTATTTTGTTTTATTCATTCTGATTTCTGAATTAACAAATATTTTGAAAATATTTACATTTAGAACATGTTATATATAAGAAATGAGTTTTTAATCGGAAGAATGGATTTTGCGCCACCACATATAATTGAAGAGGCTAAAATACATATTATCTGAAAACTTATTGCCACAAAAATCTAGAGATAGATATGAAAAGGCGTACGAAGATTTCATTAAATGGAAAACGGAAAAAAGGCGACTTCTTTTTCACAAAATGTTCTTTTCTTGCGTGTTTCTGCTTATTTTTCCTTGCAACTTACTGTGCAAGTCTCGGCCGAAGTAGGAATTAATGGCCACGTTGGTTTAAAAGATACTCGGCTTACGCCTCGGCCTTTTAAATTCACTTGGAAAGTACTCGGCTTCGCCTCGTATTTCAATACTAGGTACTCGGCCGACAATTGCTCTAGTTCCGGCCTCGACAAGTATATGTAACAGACGATACTTTATCCTCACGCGAGTATTCTTAACTAAAGATATTTTTGTACCAATATCTATTATCCATTACATTAATAAAATCGTAAACGAGCCGTGTCTGCACATTAAATATTTTTTCAAAGAAACAATTTGTACACGTTGTACTTACTTAAGTACGTTCTTGCACACGATGACATTACCGAGGTCAAAAAAAAGTTTTTAGAATTTTTGTCTGTTTGTCTGTGCGTTTGTGCACGCTAGTCTCAGAAACGGCTAAACCCATTTGAATGCAGCTTTCACTCTTGTAGCAAGCCCCCGTAACATTTAGTGTTTGTTCATACCACGCGTACGAAGTTGCGGGTTCAGTTCATTAAATAAATCTTTAAAAAATAGATGAACAGCTGACAAAGTAAATCACACACAACTGAGTTTAACAGTTGTCAAAAAATATGTTTGATTTTGGACTTTAACTATTGTTGTATTCTAACTTTACTATGAATATGATCTTCTCAATTATAGTAATATGAACTTTAAGGTTATACTCATAAAGAATAAAATAGTTTAACTTGAATTACCAAGTTATAACATCTGGTTATAAAACTGTCACAAAACTATTTTAGACTTTAAACCGTCGTGGTAGATGTCATAATAGAACCCTCTAATATATTGATTTTAAAAGCAGATGTTATATAAATTTTAGCACGTGTCCCGTGACAATGGGTTTGACAGATGTAAAGTTTTACATCGTATAATGTTATTTTTGGTCACATTGTGCATAACATTTCCAAAAAAAAAACTTTTAACAAATATAATATTTAATTAAAATGTGAAACTTTAACTTAAGTAAGTATATTAAGTTATACTCGTAGTAAATTAAAAAGATGCTTTTTCATTGATAGGCATCTAAAACTCTCATACTTACCGACGTAGTACCGTTCGTATAACAGTCAATTAAGATATCCTGTAATAAAGGTCAATGCTCGATTTAACAGAAGAGTTAACGAGATTTAATTTACCAGCTGTTTTACCAGCATAAATAATTATGGGTCCTTCTGGAAAATTATAAAGGAGGCTTATTGTCGAGCAGTGGAAATCCTGCGGCTGAGATGATGACATAATGAAAAAAAAATTATTGACGCTACACTCACACAGAGCTAGGACAAATTATACTACCTGACCATGGCAAAGCCCAAATGGAGGATTAAGATATTTTTTTACAAAAGAAACAAAAAAGCTCGTATGCTTTTAGATGCAATGCATTAGGACTCTCTTAATGATATAGTTGATATGTCACACGACGCAGTTTTTAAAAAAAAAAAAAAATTTTAATTTTTCACCTTCCCCACAAAAATGACCTCCCATATACAGATTTCATCTATTCACGTCACACCTCTACGTTTGGGTCACAGAAATTGATATGCGTAGGTACCAAATTTCAACTTAATCGGTCTAGTAGATTCGGAGATAATTGACTGTGACGGACGTACAGACGGACACACGAGTGATCCTATAAGGGTTCCGTTTTTTATTCGGACGTACGGAACCCTAAAAAGGAGACTTAGCACAGACTAAGTCACGAGCAAAAGCTAGTTTCATTTTAAGAATCAGGAATTTATATCTGAGCAATATACTTTTTAAATAAACGTCTTTGAATACATTCCGCATGCGTGCATAGTATTGTAATCACTCGACTCTTTCACAGTATCCGCGTTGTTATTTTTAAATTGTTCACAATAGATTGCACGTTCATACAGTTCTTTACAAATAAACATCGCACCGACGAGTCTATGGACACGCAAACACACAAATAATCAATGAGAGCAAAGAAAAACATAATGAAGTCATATTTATTGTAGAATACTTGAATGGATCCACGTGTGGTGAAAGTAAATCCAATCATTATGCTATGACTAATGAGAGCGAAACGTTGCGCATATTTGCATAAGAAATGTTTAATAATGTTTTTATTGCAATATAGTTTTACAGATAAGTGCGTAGGTACGTAGGTACCGTCTGAATGTATAAGAAAATACTCATAGAAACATTTTGTTGATAAAGTAGGTACTCAGATGACTCGAACACCAAAATATAAGTCAGTACGAGTAGTCCAGTAGGTACACTCCCAAGACCCTAGCAATAATTCATCAATAATAAATAGTTATTGATCTTGATTTTTTTTAGTCAATATAAAAATGTAGGGAGGAGGCCTCTGTCCAGCAGTGGACGTCCTGCGGCTGAGATGATTACCTATGATGATTAATAAATACACAGTTTCCAAAATCTACTAATTCAGAAACATCGAAACCGGCTTGTTAAGATCTACAGAAAGACTATCGGTCCAGTTGATGGTAGATGCACACCGTTGCCCTTAACACAAACATCTCCACAGATGCTGCAAGTGCAAGTAAATAGTAGGATAAGAATAAAGGATTAGGAAGGGGTAGGACAATGGGCTCTGGCATCCCTTACAAACAGTACAGATAAAGAGATTTTATTACACGTTTATACATACTATATGCGAAAAAACTTTTCCCCGACCTAATATGTTCTAGAAGTTTAGGCCCCTGGGACTTAAATTTTGATTTGTTATGAAAATTTCCTGGACTGTATAGTCCAGACTGTATAGTATGACTAAGGAATCCAAATTAGATATGATAATGGAATTTGTCAATAATTTCTTAATTATTGACAAATCCCATTCAAATAAGTTAGATAGCTTTTTATTATTATTATTTCACTTTAAAACTTTAATACATAATAGGTACCCCTATAAAAAAAAACAAACGGGACAAGTGCGAGTTGAACTCGCGTGAAGAGGGTTCCGTACGATATTGAGTGATTTACCATGTTATTTTAATATAATGGACTTCTTATAGGTTTTCCTGTAATCTATAAGTAGAAAACTAATTTCTGTATTTTTTTCAAAATTTTAGGTTCAGTAGTTTTGGAGATAGGGGAGGGGGGTGTAATGGTCGGACAGTCGGACACACGAGTGATCCTATAAGGGTTCCGTTTTTCTATTCGGACGTACGGAACCTTAAAAACGTATAAAAATCCAAGAAAAATTGTGTCCATTAGATTGTTGGTCTAAAAATAAGTAAATCTTTTATACGTAAGTAGTATTGAGTAAATCTTTTAGCATACGCTTTTTTAACGCTTTCTGACGAAAAAAACAGATGAAATA
This sequence comes from Bembecia ichneumoniformis, assembly GCA_910589475.2. Lineage (NCBI taxonomy): Eukaryota > Metazoa > Arthropoda > Insecta > Lepidoptera > Sesiidae > Bembecia > Bembecia ichneumoniformis. Next base: position 8,686,494 of record OU342543.1, read on the forward strand.
TAAATGCGTTAAACAGATTATAAAAGCAGTCGATGGACTTTTATTCCAGCGCTTAGTACTAAATATAGTACGCGTTCAAAGCTCGCTCCAGTTCTCACAAGAGTCCAGGGGTAAAAAACCCTTGTTAACATTATTAAGTGCAAAATAATTCGACATCAGCATTGAGCGAGTGAGTAGAGAAACAAAAATGCGGTATGCGCCCGGCCGCGGTACCATAATAATCTACATAATGCAGGCGTACTTAGGAATGTCGCACCGCCCAGAGGTACCTACTCGACGGGCGACCGCAAACACTCGGGACTTCGGATATTTATTAACTAACTAGCTGAGCTCGCAGCTTCGTACGCGTGATATACGCAATAGTTGGTGACTTTTTAGTTTGTAAACCGATTGGAATGAAACAAACACTACGGGAACTGTTACGGGAAGCTTGCTAAAATACATCAGTGAAAACCGCATTCAAATCGGTTAAGCCATTTCAGAGATTTGAATGCTGTTTTCACTCATGTATTGTAGTAAGCTACCCGTAACATTTGGTGTTTGCTTCATTCCAATCGGTTCACAAACAAAAAAGGTACGCGCTTTACTGAATACCATGCGTACGAAGCTGCGGGCTCAGCTAGTGTGTTATAAATTTCGTCAAAAAAGAAAAACATATATAGATAATATAACTTTGAATATTTTAAATTATAAAGTTTTTCTAAGCAAGATTTAAAAAAGATAAAAGTTATTTAGAAATATGGTTAAAGTTACCTAAAGTACAGGATTGTTGTCGTTCACTTGTATCATTTTTATTATTATTTTTTCTTTTTCTTTCTACAGCGCTTATACAGTGTCTTATATTAAAGAAACTTTATTAGCAACGAGTTGCCAATCAATAATTCGGAGTTGCCCCACAGATCTGATTGTTTTAGCAATACTTATAAGAAAAAAAATATATTTTTATTTTTTACTTAAGCCTAATGTGAGCACTAAATGTAAGGCAGACAGGCTGACGGTCCAGTTGATGGTAGGTGGCTACCATCGCCTATAACACAAGCAACGCCACAGGTGTTACAAGTTCGCTGCCGACTACTGTAGGATAAAGGATAAGGGATAAAGATAATTATCATTATGATAATTAATGATAAACATAATTAATAATAATCAATAATTAATTTTAACTCAATATTAATCTGCTAAAACTAATGAATTCATTCTATTGCAATTTATGAAAACTGCGTACATATACTGTCCCTTAACTCGAAAGTTTTTGTTGACGCACTAAACACTAATAAGCGACGAATGGGGAGGCTGGTGAGGTAATTATTGTGATTATTTAAAAGTCGCGTTGTCCTAACGTCCTCGGCGATGATACCAACAAAAAAGACGCTCTTCTATTGATAATAGAGTGTATCATTTATTAATAGAAACGAATATGCGACATAAAAAGAAGTTGTAACCAGCTATTGTCCGCCCCCGGCTTTGCATGGATGCATTTTTTTTTTCCACAAATAATATATTTTATTTGTACAAACTTTCTTCGTTTACTAATCTTTGGTTTAGTGAAAACCGTATCAAAATCGGTTGGGTGATTTAGAAGAAGTTAGCGGAGAAACAGACAGAGGTAGAAAGCGATTTTATTTTATAACTAGTTGAACCCTGCCACGCTTCGCTGCGGGGCACGCGCGGTATATGCTTATATATGTATGTATAGTTATAAAATTCTTCTTTTTTTCTAAAATAAAAGTAGCCTAAGTTACTCCTTATAACATCAGCTATCTTCCGGTGAAAGTCCCGTCAAAATCGGTCTAGCCGATTCGAAGATTAGTCGGAACAAACAGACAAACAATTTTTTTTATTTTGTGGTAATATACTTTGATATACATTTTGTTAAAAGCAGTTATTTTGACATTACAAACACTTCAATGTTATTTATATGTATTTACATATGTGTGGATACATAACATACATGTAGGTATAAATATGGATTCATCTTGTAACTTTATGAGGGAGGAAAATGAATTTTAAAGTAGAAAAAGAGAGAGGATAAATTTTGGTCCATTTGGATAGTAGATTAGGCACTACTGCTAATTGAATTGAGAAGTAACGAATTTAACACCTATTTGACAATAGATTTTTAATAACCTAATACGAAACATAAAATACTTACTAATAAATATTAATGGCAGTATCTTGCCTAATGTGACCTTATGTTTAAGTACGCTAGTACTATTATATATTCTAAGTGATAATAATATAGAATGGAGTGCACAGCTGAAGGCCGCAGAATGCAGCGTATTTTCCACCACGCTAATTGGAAGTCCAGGTGAGTCCAGATAGCTAAATTTATAGATTTTGGTAGGCATCTCAATTGATTTAAATGTGAGCTGGTTACAAAAAATAAAAACTTGAATCAATGAACAGACATGAAAACGTCTTACATATTTGCGACGCTTGCAAAATTGCCCTGTGATATAAAAATCACAATTAATAAGGTATTATCAAGAATTACATAAAACAGTTATGAAATGTAAATAGGTTACAACTTCTTCAATTATTGATTATAATATGGCACTGCTTTAGTTATGCACAGTACTACAATACGTGTTTCTGGGGAAAATGTTTTTTAAAATATGTGTTAAATATGTGACTACAATTCCCATCGGCACCGAAAACTGATTCTAATTGGGAAGAGCTGTGCCCGCGACTTCGTACGCATTGAAAAATGAAAACACTTTATCGCTATGACGACGACGGTGGCGCTGCCACTATTGACGACAGTGACGCCGATTTTTTTATATTTTTAGGCGATCCCTCGGGAACCTAATATTTTTTCAGTATAAAAAGTATCCTATATGTTAATCCGTGAACTATCTGTGTGCCTGCTAAATTTTATCCAAATCACCCGTTTTTGCGTTATTGAGGTACAATGGTACAAATTAAGACTAACTTTTGCATACGATTTCATCCGCGCCTTTCGGGAACAGTACTTTCTTCTGGATGAAAGGCACTCCTTTTCTGTACCCCTAAAAAAGTGTATACAAAATTTCCCGATAATCGGTTAAATAGGCTTGAAAGCGTAACAAACAAACGAACGAACAAACTCACTTTCGTTTTTATATTATTAAATTAGAATTGTGACACTATCAATTACATTAACATGGAATATGAACACGGCATTGGATTTTGTTTTAAACTAAGATGCATTTTTATTTCAGCTCACCTACCTAGTCATAAAATTTAATTCGCCCGTAACTCGTATGCCGCAGCCAATAGCATCACTTCAAGCTTACATACTTGCTCTGTATTGTACGAAAAAGGAACAAAACTCTAACACGCAACCTATTTGCATTACACTAAACGTAGGCAGTAAAATAAAACAAGAGTCGCCTGTACAATGTCATCGTTGAATCGACAGGAGAGAATAAAATCGAATACACGGCGAACGCAATGGAAGAAGCTATCTTGTGTTTTTATAAACAAGAATTGCTTCGGAGTTTCTTCTGTACCTACGCAATGTCGGCAGAGAGGCTGATTTGACGATAGATGGTTACCGTAGTTTTTAAACCTTAGCAAAACCATGGAGGATGCAAGCTCCTAGATAGGATAAAGGATAAGACGCTTGTTCTGGCATCTAGCGCAGCAAAACCCTGATACCTATTTATAGTAGTCTGGAATGGTTACTGCAATTATGACTATGGAACACAGTTCATCCCATACATATTAAAGTCATGTCAAAATCAAAATTTTGCAAAACATGCTTGCCATCATATCCGAGCTTTAAACCAGGATAGTGGTTGCGGGAAATGTTCGTTTTTTTTTAAAGGGCATCAGGCAGACGTTTCTTTGGTAGACCTATTTAAAAGTAATTGTCTACTGTCACCCATGGACGCAAGTACCAGGGGAAGTGGGTTTAGAGTTTCTTTGAACAATCCCATTCAATTTGACGGAGATTCCATCTCGGAAGAGATTGAAGACAAGAGTTTTTAAGTGGGAGTTAAACTGCACAAGATTCTCGCAACCGCAATTTGAGACCTCATTTAATATTTTCGCAATCAAAAACACATAAATGTCTATCTATCGCAAATTTAGAACAATTCCACAGTGCTATGCTTGACTTAGCATCAATGCTGCTAACTTATAATAAATCATTTAAATGCTGCAGAAACAGCCTAAGGCATAGAAAATCCATTATTAAAATCTATTGATGGATTTTATTCCACTTTTAGAGCCTTGCAGGATGAGAGCATTAACCGACATAATTGAGTAGCAACATCTATCGAAAACGACCTTGTTGCTCTTTCCACCAGGTTTGCTGTAACAAGGTAATCCCTCTCTGCTGTATCAAAGCCTACCCTCTATTGCTACGATAGGTGATGAGAATCAGATCATCAGCTCCAAAACACTGAACTACGTAAGTATATATAAATATCTATAATGACGTTCAATATCGTACGAGTAATTTTTAATACACATAACCCAGAAATAACGATTTGCATGTAAAAACTAAAGAGGCAAGTTTTAAAAAAATCATAAAATGACCATTTAAAGTTTTCTGGCACACCTTAATTTAATAAATATCAATTATTTACTTAAATGTTATTCAACATTTGCCGATCAACAGTCTGATCAAATCTCACCTAAATACGCACGCAATAACGATCATAAAACGAAAAAAAAAATAAACAAAACAAAAGTTTATCGCAAATTAAATAAAAAATCGAGTGACGTTAAACACAGTAAATGCATAACTTGCATTACTGCACAATACAGTTAAGCAATAAAAAAACCGCTACCAGATTTTTTTCATTTATCAAATTGGAGGGTTCCTTTTAGACTTTAAAATGTGGTCGTTTGTAAAAGCGTTCTATGATTTAGTGAAACTTATAAAATACATTAACAGAACATAGAAAAAAGCTTTGATTTTTGAATAACTTCAATCAATAAATGACTTCAAAAATACCAAATGGGTCCAGTTCAACAAATTATTCAATTGATTATGGGACATATAGGGCAGTATAATATGTCCCATAATCAATTAATACTTCAAAGTAGCGATTAGCTTTTTAAGAGTACTGTAATTGTTGTTTGTTTGTTGTAATTTTCACTTTAAATTTAAACTGCCTACGATTCTTATAAGGTGCAATGTTTTGAAAGGAAAGACACAAGCGTGTGCATAGGATCTATTGTTAATAATATTGTATTACAAAACCCAAAATAAAAACATTTGAAGATAAATAAGTAGCTATGAGGAGAAACGAAATGTTAGCGAGATTTAACATAGTTGTAGCAGCGCCATCTATCGATGATAGTTGTAAACTCCCGAACATGCCGCCCACCAAGAACTTCGTTCTTTACCTATGACCCTGGTTGGAGTGGTCAGGTTTTTGCCATATCTTTCGTTTAGCGACGAAATCTCCAAAATTGATTTGTCTTCTACCTGGTTTTATAACGTAGCTATAAGTTTGGGCTTGAGTTCTAGCTCTGTTGAAGGCGCTGTATCTCTCTGGTGTATCTCTCGTGTTTCTATATTGTTTCGCAGGTGATTTCATATTATTTTTAAAAGGTAAGCCAACATTGTATCCTCTTATTTCTGTTCCCATAGTTGTCTTGTATATTTTTTCACGCATTTCCTCTTCTAATTTTAATGTTCTTTCAGCATTGTTTTTTAACTGTTCATTCTCACCCACACATACGTGCCTGCTAAAAATTTGTTTGTCTTTTCTCGTTTCTGTGTCGCTAGTATCACCTGAAAGAATCCAGCCCAGATGTGTTTCTTGAGCTAATATCCCTGTTGGACTCTTCACTACTCCAGTGTCGATGATTTTACTGTAAACTTCAGCCCCTAGCAGTAGGTCTATCTTATTAGGTGTGTTATATCCTGGGTCCGCTAGTGTCATTTTATCTAATTCGGGCCAGCTCGACACTGTAATCGGTTCTGATGGTAAATAAACTGTTACTGTGCTTAAAACATAAGCCTTGACCGTAAAGGTAATATGAGGTTTGTATATTGATCGTATTTCAACATCCACCATGTACTTAGCACATAGTTTCTTTGCCTCACCTAATGCCGACACTCGCCCATTTACTTTTACTCGTTTCAATCCTAGTGACTGAACAAGCCGCTCGCTCACGAACGAGGCCTGTGAACCCTGATCAATGAATGCTCGAAAGATATGTGTTTTTTTGCTTCTAGAAGTCACACCTACGAGCGCAGTTGCCAATAAAACTTGACCAGGTTGATGTATAAAATGTGATTCTATATGTTTCTGGTTTCCTTGAGTCTCTGACTGACTAGATACCTCTTCGCCTGTCTCTCTTCCTTCAGGATGCAGTAATGAATGGTGTTTCTTCCCACAAATTCGGCAACAAGTTGGTTTCCTGCAATTCGCTACTGAATGCTTTGGTATCAAACAATTAAAGCACAGGCCATTTGTTTGTACGAACTCGTATCTTTTTTTACAGTCTTTCTTAGAAAATAGTTTACAACTATAAATGTGATGATCTCCATTGCAGAACGCGCACGTAATCTGATTCACGGAATTATGGAATGTCTTTAGTCTATGGAATTTATTTGCATTGTCTCCCATAATTTCTAAGCATCTAAATCTTGCTTCCAAAAATTGTTTTAGTCTATCAAATTTAGGTAACTCATCAGATTCTTCACCAATACTTTGTTCCCACAGTTTATGACTTTCATTATCTAATTTAGAAACTGTTAGGTGAACGACGATCGCATCCCATGAGTCGGTTGGTAGATTTAACTTTTCTAATGAACTAAGACATTCTGTAGTCGTGTCTAATAACTGTTTAACATTTTGTGAAGATTCAGTTGTCATCGATTTAATTCCAAAGAGCTTTTTGAATATGCAGTTAGTAATAAATCTTTTATTATTATATCTCTTTGTTAACGTTTCCCAAGCTTGTATATAATTATCCGAAGTAATTGTCACCGTACGCAAAAGTTGTTCGGCTTCACCAGTTAAACTAGACTTCAAATAGTGAAGTTTTTGTACATCATCTAAAGTGCTGTTTTTATGAATAATTGAGTTAAATAAATCATGAAAAGATGGCCAGTCTGTGTATTTGCCAGAAAATGTAGGAATGTTGATCGCGGGCAATTTAATTTCGGCGGTAGTTGTATTTGTGTTCGAATCGAATGAAGTAGTTCGAGTTTGTTGTACTGGTGTTAATTCCACTATCTTCGCTTTTAACATGCATTTGTAATTTATATACTCCTCTTCATATTTCTCAAAGATATTTTCGTTGAAATAGCTTAGTGTTATTCTCTGTTCTTTAGTAACCAAACCAATAATTTCAGTGTGGGTAGTTTGAAATAATTTCCATGTATTCTCGAGCATTTCAAGTCTTGTATCTAAATATATCAATGTTATTCTTGTTTTTGGAGACTTCTGATGGTTTATTATTGCTCTTAAAATTTGGTCTAATCTATCTTCTTGCACTGAAATGTTTTTACTGACCTTGTCCATATTTTCCAATCTGTTTCAATATCAATCCAATTTAATTTGTATTTTGTTGTTATGTTAAAGCAATATTCTATTATAAATAAGTCTCATTATTTCTTCTCGATTCGAATTTTTATTTACTATTTCAATTTCACTATCCATCCAGCTCGTAAAGGACCATTATGTAATTGTTGTTTGTTTGTTGTAATTTTCACTTTAAATTTAAACTGCCTACGATTCTTATAAGGTGCAATGTTTTGAAAGGAAAGACACAAGCGTGTGCATAGGATCTATTGTTAATAATATTGTATTACAAAACCCAAAATAAAAACATTTGAAGATAAATAAGTAGCTATGAGGAGAAACGAAATGTTAGCGAGATTTAACATAGTTGTAGCAGCGCCATCTATCGATGATAGTTGTAAACTCCCGAACAAGTACATTAAATAAATCTGTTATTTAGTTCCGCCGTCACTTCCCAAGACTACGGTACTTTGAAAGCAGAAGATAATTATTTCTTATCTTATCATTAATCACTAATAGCAATGAGTTCAAAAGGTTCTCTAGACTTCGACTAAGATTGCATTTAGATGAATGAAAAAAAACTACTGATTACATTTTTATCTAACATAGAGACCTCAACCTAATCCTAACCCTTAGGAAGAAGTTGCAGTAGGTACTGACCACGGATACTGAACGATTGTTTTTGTCGTTTCAAGTGGATTACTAGTATAAAAAAGGGGAGAGAGAGAGTACATTATAATACAAATATATATATATAAAAATATAGATTAAAAATTAATTAAAAATAACTTCTACTCTCGATGGTTTGTTGCTTCTGTCATTCGTGTACCTTATGTAAGATCTACTTACAAGCACCAGATTAAGAAAACACCACTAAGCTTATTACTCTGCCAACTATACAAGATCTCTGATCTATGTCAGAGAAACCCTAGCCGGTAGGACAAAAAAAACCCTTAAGAAGATGGAGCTGAACGAGGCAACAGCAAAGGATCCCCAACAAACCACTCTATAAAACTACCTTTCGTTTAATCAATGGATTCAAGAACACAAGTCCAATCCAATAAGGTTATTTAACAGCCACATGTCACACGAGGACCGTCGGACAACATCAAGTCAACGAACTCCGGTTCATGTATAAAAACCGGACTTTTACGATATTTATCGTCTTTAAATATAAATAGTAACAATGTATTTTTATGGAGATGTCAATGTACAATACAGATTCTGTTCTTTGCGGGCTCTTAAAAAAGAATACTTTCGAGACTGAAATTATGGGATTTTGTTGTAAAAAATAACCCATTAGCAAAACTTTAATTCGAAGACCAAGTCTCCAGACCTTGGTATGGTATAATAATCAGACAACTATAATTTGCTACAGTCAGCATCTTCTTTCTTCAAATCTGTGACCAAGATATCGAAAAACTGATGTAAAAAAATACAGCATGGATCTTCTTCCTTTGTTTTAGGATTATTAGATGCTCTGCTTTTAAATGATGGTGTATTTCAAAACTTCTTCAAAGATTGATTTCTTTGTTGCGAAAATGACAGCACTCAAAGGAACTCTAACCGTATGCAAAGATTGTTAATATACATTTTGCTGTCTTTAAGTTTTTATTTTCTCTCTCCTAGTTTCTCTCGCACGGTCCACTTGTCTCTACCGTTGTCTCCTCTGGTAAAGACATTATATTATTAATGTCTTTACCAGGTCTCTTATATTTAAGAGATCCAAAGGTCCTGTTGATAACCTGTCGTCTCCTAATATGACAGAATCATCACGGAATCTATCGCTTTGTGGATCCTTAAAGGATATTTTTCAAAGGTAAATCTGTGATAAGGGAATGAATGGGCTTCAAGGTGAGCTTCGCGAGGGAAATCATCTATGGATTCTGTATGCAGAAAAAAGGCACTTATAAGTCGATGCTGACTGCACGTCGCCCTTGATTTTATGCAGTTTCTTAAAAAATTACGAAATGGACCTTTACCTTCGTATCAGCGAAACTTTCTCAAATCTGTGATTTCAGTGGCAAAATAGAAAAAAATACAATAGTATCTAATCAAATATCTCTCGGGGAAAATGTTTGGTTTGCATGTTTGCTACGCATTTCCGCAAAAGCGTGACGGATTCTACACAATATAATCTGTAGTGTATCGAATCTGCAAATAGACAATCAAACATTGACCTATTGGAGCAAAGATT